>OZ038433.1:37273335-38523335 GCA_964036275.1 Litoditis marina
GTAAACCGCACATGTTACCATTGAATATAACCTGACCGTTGCTAGTTAAAAAAACAACTTTCACAAATCCGTAAGATGATGTGCCCTGAAAAACTTTCCAAGCTTTTTCTGATAACTCTGGAAGTCTATTATTTTGGTATCAAGAGTTCGAGTTACAGGACAAGTTTGATGTCTTTCAAGTGTCAAGACGTAGAACAACAACATAAAATTTTTGTAAGATGCAAGATTGTGCACTGAGAAGGTCATTCCTCCCACCTTCGTTCAAGTTACAAGTAGTACCTTCGCAGAAACTTTATATTTCGGCAATAGACAAATTTTTCCGAGATTTCTATTCCGAAACCTACGCGGAACTCTCGAACCGAAACAGATACCAATCAAAAAAGCGAAACTGTGACGATTAGTATTATAAGAAACATAGAACCAAAGAAAATCCAGGCGCAGACTGGATTTTTCGTGGAGATCTCGGGGTCAGATAGTATTGGAACAGTTTTTATGCGCAGTTCAAGTCGGATAGTTAGTACGTGTGCTCGCTCGTTCTTCATTGTGCCCATGAGGAACTGCTACTTCTTGGTATTCATGATGAGTACGCTCATCATGTTATTGTGTCTCGTTATGGTTCATTCGGCTTCTCTTCGGGAAAACCTCGGCACTACCACAAAGAGACCTCTTCCACCAATTAAGTAAGCCAGCTCATGTTTTGATTAACATAATTCGTACTAATTCATTGACTCACTGAAAAAGTAGGAATCTCTAAGGAATAGAAACAATGATAACTAAAATTGACAGTGAAACTTTGTGATTGATTGATTTTTCGAGAAAAAAGTTATAGTAACATCGGGAAACAACCGAAAGTGAAAGTTTTACTTGTCTACGCGTTCTGTACATGGAAATGTGCTGATTAAAACTCGGATAGGTGAAATACAAGTTGATTATCTGAGTATCTTTCCAGATACGTACGTCCCGTTGCGCCAGAATCATATAAGAAGTGGATAGTGATTACGTCAGTCAATTACCCCACTGAAGATGTAAAGGTGAATAGTGTTGCAAAAAGTGATACTAACTGATTGAACTGATTGAACTGGTCAAAAGGCTGCAGCAGACGGTGTCTCAATTTATGATGTGTTCACGTGCTTATGCTATTATTATACGTTATACCGGGATGCCCTTAAAGAAGGACGATTATGTGGACCAATCCCGTTACATCGGTCCTTTAAACTGCAATTGAAAAATATATTGCGGTTTAAAGGACTGAAGCGTTGCGATTGGACCACATAATCGTCCTTCTTTAATACTGAGAAAAGCAAACTCCACTTTTCTTTAGTGGGTTGTGGTATATCAGAGTAATTTATATTGGTAGTGATTTAGCAGTGTCATATGTGTCACATACAGTCATGATAATGTGCTCATAAAAATATACGATTTCAAAACGTCTTGACCTGGCAGAAACGGTTGCGAGTTCATTCTGGCACCTGACTATAACCAAATTTAGAATAATGGACAAGTCGAATTTTTAGCGTCTGGCTTCCCTGAAAGGTTGGAAAGTTGTGGTGGTCGGCGACTCGAAAACACCCGCGGACTGGAAGCTGGAGGGAGTTCACTTCCTGAGTGTCGATGATCAGAAAAGTCTTTGTTAGTTTCTTGAACGGAATGTTGTGCAAAATTGTGGTTCTATTCAACTCCTCACCTCCCTATAAATCCTACAAACCATTGGGTACACTTTTCCCAAATTGAGGTCACGTGTTAGATTTAAAAATATTATATTTGTGAACGAGAAAAAACTGCTCTCTCAGTCTGCTCCGAATGATTGGTGAACCTAATCGTAAAACAACATCGACAACAAACAGTTTAGAAAATCCCTGCGACTGTCTTTCTTTAAAAAAAATCATAGGTGAAGTTCATTCGGAGCTTCAAGTATAGTCGTCGCCAACGGAAAGGCGGGAGGGTACTGTATATCTCACTTTTTGCTGTGTACGCACACATGTTCTCGATTCCAAAGCCTGCCGGTTATGTGCACTAACAGCGCAGTAGTAAGCGCCCTGCTATGAATATTTTGCTCGCAGGTTCGATTCCGGCGAGAGACAGAAATTTATAAATTTGGCACCCCCTATAGATTAGAAGGGTAATAGCGTGATTTGTTTAGCAATGTCCCTACCAAAGCAACTTCCACTGAAGACGTATACTAGAAAGAATGTGGGATATCTGTACGCTATCCAAAAAGGAGCCGAGTGGATATATGATACGGACGATGACAATAAACCATACGGTTAGTTGGAGTGTACATCGTCGAACCTTAGTTCACCTACTTTATTATACTTTTATCGTACCTTACTGTTTGACACGGGAAGAGAAAACGGCCTTTCATACCCAATTTGTTTTCTCAACCATATTATAGTCTTATTTTTATGGACTTGTAAACAATGGTGACTGAAAAGTTTGAATGATTACTGTAAGCTGTAAGTGGTTATCAGTGGAGTGGAGTGTTTACATGAGTAGATTAACCTCAGGTGAAAAATAGCTCGCAGGAGGTTATGTGACGTTGTTTTGCTTTCAGCAAACTAGAAATGAGTTTGAAGAAACATTGATTGTGTTTTCAGGATTGGGTCTGAAACAGTTTGACTATGGAAAAACCACTGATGGAGTGAGATTCTCAGCAACAGGAGAGAACATTGGGTGAGCAAAACAAAAACTACTCTGTGGAATAATTTAACTATTTCTGATTCCTAACTCCTGATCTAACTATTTCTGATTCCTAAATCCTGAAAAAAGCGTAAAAACACGTCATGTTCTGCAAATTCAAAAATTGTAGTTCTTGTCCGATTGTTGATCCGAAAAATTGTAGTCCGGCACTTTCCTCTGAGGTACGCTATCTAAAAAAAGGAATATACAGAACTGACTTCGATAAGAAACACAGAACTCTTGAGTGAAATTCATTGTTAAGTAATTACCAGAAAGAATTGTTTGCAGTGAAAGACTGTTCAACCCGTATCGCTACTTTGGCAACAAGAATATGTGGCCACGCGGATTTCCCCTGGAACACCTCAATGTGAGTAAGACAAAAAGCCGAGTCATCAAAACCCACACATACAAGTAGAGAAGAAGAAATAGTAACGGAATGATGGCTGGAACAACCTCGCGCTCTTTGTCTGCACGAATCTTGGAGACAATTCCTGATTCACTAAGTCAATTGAATAGTCACGTGAAGTTAGCATTCTGATGAGGAATCATGCACTTTTTCATTGCACGTTTCTGTTTTGCTGTGACATGCTTTACGCGACTGCAATTTACTAACAGTGTATGCAACTTGCCATAGTAGTGTAGTCCAATAGTTTTCATGTCGTGGTCCACCTTACCTTTGCGCAATAGTTTTCTTCCAGAAAATTACTCACATTTCTTCCACTCAAGTTATTGATTTTCTAGAATCACACAAATGGGGAAGACAGAATGAAAGTTTGTTCGGATATGCGGGTGGCAGCAGTTCAACAAGGAATTGTACACAAAGATCCTGATGTGGATGCTATTTACAGGTATTGGGATTTGGCTATATTTGTTAAACATTCTGAGTTTCCGAGCTTGAGTCACGTATTTTTCACTGAACAGCTACTCTTCACTGTCACGTACTTTTTTCAGGGACGTACATTTTTACTAAACTTTTGACTAGACTCCTAACATGACGGAGTTACGCGCTTTGTTGACTTGCGCTGTCCCGAAATTCACGAATACTATTGTAAGATTACTATTGTAGTAACGTGTTCATAGTCGAACAATGGGAGACGTATTTTTTTATTCCTACATCGTTGCAGACTTTTGAAAGCTTCGCCAACAGACGGACTGAATGAGAGCTTTAACAGATTTTCACCGCCCATCACTATGGATAAAAGTGAGCTATAAACTAAACTACCGACAGAAGTATTTTCTCACATTTCTGCTGAACAAGACAAACCACAATTGGAAGATTTTGCCCTAACTCCAATTGGGCCTTTACAGACACATACGCGCCTTGGAACTCCCAGAACACTCTCTTCCACAGAAGGGCTTTCTTCACACTGTTTCTTCCAACCACCGTGGCCTTCAGGTATGTATTGCTGTGAAAGGCGATGAAGAAGGTTTCATACAGTGTTTTTGAATGAATCAGAGCACATTATTGGATAGTAGATAATCGAACGAACAGTTCAACTACTAAAAGTTGTAATGAGAAACATGTGACTTTTGTTTTTGTACCTTATTCCGTGTTGACAGAAAAGCTACACATGTCTATTACACCGTACAGGAAGTACTTAAGAGAGTGGGATTTTCAAACTGATTGATGTTTGCCATCTGATTCCATTTTCAGAGTCACAGACATCTGGCGCTCGTATTTCTCCCAGAAGTTACTCCATCTGATCGGAGAGAATGTTGCATTCTATCCCGTGAATGCTATTCAAATAAGAAACGCCCACAACTATCTCAGTGACTTCAAGGAGGAATTGTGAGTAATTCGATGAACCATTCTTGAATGTGTGAAGATTGTTTTGATCACACAATCGTTAAATTAAACATACGACGACGTTTTAAACTTCCTTTTCGCGGATAATTGGAACTAGACCCCTAAAGGCTAAAAGTCTAGAACTTGTGTCACTCAGGTTCAATACATGTATTTGCAGAAAAAACCAAAACGAAAATTAGTTGGTTGGTGTGATCAGAATGTTTGTAGATGGTCTCTGAAACATGTGCCTCTCGTTTTTGTATCATATTCCGTGTGGTCAGAAAAGAGAGTATGTGATCTCTGCTATGTGTGCAGATCAAACTATAACTCAGATTTAAAGTTCAATTTTGTTGATTTAGGGATGTCTACCTGAAGTCAAAGGAAATGATCGAATTCCTCAATGAGTGGAAGTGTGATAATACAACGGTCCGAGAGTGCACAATGTCGTTGGCAAGTGAATTTAGGTAAACACTTTCATCTAGTTGAGTCATTGAAAACCACGTACTGTACTCTTGAACTGTTTCTGTGTTTTCGGGCGAGTCGCTAAATGTTCGGGCTCATAGCTGCAGCACTCGAGATCATTAGTAGTTCATTGTCGTTTCCTCATTATTGACACTATTTGGCCAGAGAAATACAACAATTTGAAAAAAAAACAAAGATTCTAACCGGTAAAACAAATTCCGAATTACGGAAAATATATTCTACGACAAATTTTTCAGAATTCGCGGATTCATTGGAGAACAAGACGAACATTTCATCGAAACTTGGCTGGAGGATCTGCAACAAATTGGGTAACTTTCAAATCTTGATTTATGAGCAAAGCTACGCGATTGAGGATTGTAGTTTGATAAAACGTTTACTGAAAATTTAAATCAAACTATAAAATGTGAACAATATCCAAAAAACCTGGTTTTAATTCTATGACTTTATCTCCAAAACAGGCGAAATCTTACAGCTGTGTTCGTGGTTAGATTCCGCTGTCGTTCGGTTAAAATTCGTGGTTACAACGTGTATGAAGATCGAACTACCACTAAGATTTGTCTTTTCCCATACTTTCCCATGCCACCATTCAGCTACGAGTTTCCACCTCTCGCTGTTGAAAAAGAAACCGAAGCCCTCGAGAACTGTGTGCCAGCCAATTTGGAGATCAAAAACGATCTCCCTGTTGAGAAGACAGAACCCGTTCATTCGAGAGCTGTTGCCAAGATAAATGGATTCGAGGAAATCATGAATTGGTGCAAAACCAGTGATTCTGAAAGTGAGTATTATTTTCTTGTTGTTCTTGTACAGTACACACTTCACAAAGTGTACTGTATGTTGAACTTTTGAACGGAAAAACTAATAAAAATTGACCTGAACTGAGCAAGATCAAACCACAAAAGTGTATGAAAAAACGACACGTACAGCTTCTCTAGAATTTGGCGGCAACTCGCCGGCGACATGGAGGGGTTGGCAGAGTGTCGCCGGCGGGTCGCCCGCGATTATTTTCAGCTCGTTGATTCTGGATGAGATATATGTGAATCAGATACGCATACTTGTAGTTTTTAGGTGGGTGACATGTGTTTACATGAACCATGAAGCCATGAATCTCATGTTGTCTATTTCGGGCGACAATAAGTCAATACAACATTTTTACTCTCTGGTAAATTACCAGTTCCGGTATCTGATTACTATATAGAACGTTCATTGTGAAGGACCTAAAAATAATCGCAGGCGACCCGCCGGCGACACTCTGCCGACCCCTCCATGTCGCCGGCGAGTCGCCGCCAAATTCTAGAGTTAGTTTTGCCTTCTCTAGAGTGACTCCGATAGACGAAAACATAATAAATAGTACGTTTTGGAACATTTACACAGCGAAACTGACCTTGATTTCTTATTGTCATTTCTTGTGTCAGAAAGCTTGTATTCTTAGAACAAGGAGACAATTCTACTCATATATCTAAGAAGAGCTTCCCTTCACCCAACACGCTAGCAACTAACCACGCTATCTCAACAGGAATCTCTTCGAACCTCGGCAAGGTGAGTTGACGAAACAGTGTTCGTACAAAAGCTGTATATTATTTCGTAATCTTGAAAGTTATAATGTACTTTTTGAGATCTGTGATCACGTGTTGTCTAAGTTCTACTAGCGTTGTGAACCCCATCGGTATCCTAACAGTATTTGACTATCAGGTGCTGGTTCTAACGACTGGAAAACCTGAAACTTCATACATTGGTTTGTTGCAACGTTTGTACACCCCTTACTTTGGAGCTGTGGTGTTTTGTGGACCATGGAATCCTGCTACCAAGAAAGAAAACAGTGAGTTCGATTTTCTCATTCGTTTATGGCTTGTAGTTTTCGTTTCCATTCGTAAAAACTCTTTGGAATCCTCCATGTTCATGTTTCGTCTGATTACGGCTAGATTGTTGCGCTTACCAAGTTATGGTTCAGCCCCACGTTATCACAGTTAGTTGAAAATACGTAGATGTTTTCTGTTCTGATTAATATCGACAAGGCTGAGGTTTCTTAATTCTATCACCATCTTATCAATTTTCAAGATCCCTTTTCATCTTTTTTCAGTTTCTCTGTCAGAACAAAACACAGCAAAAACTTCCATTCACTTGCGAATCGTTTGCACAACACTAGATAATAATTTTTCTCCAGAGAGAGCACTGGAACAGATGACTCCGTTCAATTTCATTCATGTAACTGAGCCGAATGAGAAGAACTGTCTCGAGAGTGTGCAGAAGATGCGTCTACAGAAGATTGACGGTCAGTAATATATAATTGTCGCCAACGGAAAGGCGGTATGGTACTGTATATCTCAATTTCCGCTGTGTACGGACACATCTCTTCCACTCCAAATCTTGTCAGATATGTACTCACGTAACACGGTGGTTAGCGCCCAGCAACGAATCTTTTGCTCGCACGTTCGATTCCAGCTAGAGGCGAAAGTTCATAGATTTGGAATCCCTATACTTGTCAGCTTCTCACCGCTCCCACTCATTTCGACAGTGTGCCAATGAAATTTCGACACGTCACCTAGTCTGTTCTAAGCTACGGCAAGTGTAGTTTCCGCAGGAAAACTGATAATTTGTTAACTTCATTATATATAGGCCTATTTTCCCTGAATATTCAATAAATTACTTTGAACTGTAATTTCAGATTACTTGATTGTGTCGGACCGTCAGATATTGAACATTTGGAACACAAAAAAGGAAGAGGATACAAAACAGATAGACACTATGAGCGCAAAGTGCGTGTCTCGACTCTTTTCTACGACTTTAATACTTTTTTATAGGCCCGTCCCGTTCAATTTCAGTCATGAGTGTTGTTCTCAGTTAGTGTTAGTACACCTCTCGGATATATTTTATGTTCGATAGGACATTTCCATGCCTTTTTATAAGGTCAATTGGAAAGTGCACGTTCTCATAACTTCGGAAAAACATGGTATAACTTAAATCGTTTGCAAGAGGCAGTAGGACTCGTTCACACACGTATCTCTCGTAAGTCTCATTCTGCGAACCTAAAATATTACTACTTGCAGAACGGCGAAAACTTGGCAGTTAGGTACAAACGAAGAACTTGTTCAACTTGATTTTGACCCCGAAAAGCGGAAGCGGTGAGTTGTGAACCGGAGAAGTTTTAGCCGTACATCGAGTTAGGATCACCACTCCCACTGAGACTTACACAGTACACATTCAATGTTTGCAATAACTGTTTCCTGATGTGAAATTAATTTCTGTCGGAAACATTTTGGTACACTCTTTGCAATTTGTTCACATAATCTCAGAATAGTTTTCCTTTCCGACAACATTTAAGTAATTCGAACGTGTTGACCGTTTTGTATTCCTACTGTAGGAGTCTCAGTGGGAATAAAAAGCGCCGGGAACACAAACTCAGCCGATTAGAAAATAATGTTTGTGGCATGACCGCGCACTGTTGATAAACCTGAAATAATTTTAAGAATCAGTCTACTAAAACTTCAAACTTCAAACCCAACCTATATTTTTCACTCGAAGCCGAACTTGTGTGTGTTTGTTTTGTACGAATCTCAGACCAACTATGAGAATAAACAAGGGTTATCTTTTCCAGGTTTTGCGACACGGTGATGGACGAATACTATAGACAACTTTTCTGATCATAGCTACCTTTCGCAGCGGAAATGTCAAGTGGTTCTGAGATCGTGTTGTTAATAATACTTGTGGAATAAAAACTGTCTTGCGTATACGGAAAGAAAGCCGTACTTTTTAGAAGAAAAATGCAAACCGAGAAATACTGATGTTTCCAGAGTGTGTAGATCTGTTCATGCATAACGCCTACCATGTACAACAGTGCTGTAATTTCGCTGAAGTGAGATCGTTAGTTTATTCCTCTGGGGGGGGGGGGTATTCTTGTTCATCTCAGAGTTGCGTAAACATTGCCATTATTTCATAAATATCCCTGTTTCGAACGCACAACAGTCAGTCCCTAGTGTATGATTGGATGAGGTAAATCCATTCACAACGAACGAGAACAACGCAACTATACAACTATACATCTCCAGGGAAAATATACAGAACGACTTTCATTACGAAGTCAGTGTCTCCCAATTAATTTCTGGATCCGGGTTCAGTTCGCCAGTAACTTATGCCGTTTCTCATTAATTTTCAATTTCGAGTCACGTGACTCTCGATCTCAGAGTTTCATAACTTTCATCCCTCTATTTCTCTCTGTTTACTCAGAAAAACGTTCAACGCATTTGAAGTTTGTTGTTGCTTGTTGCTCCCATAGGCAAATTAGTATAGGATTTGTCAAACCGTTGTGGACACCGTATCATCGATTTTGTGAGGGGCGGGGTTTGGCGAGGGGCTAGTCAGTCTGCGTATCATTGATCTACACACTCTCTCGTCTGCTGGCAAGTTATCCCGACCGCTCGCCCCGCATCGCAATTGAACCCTCTGCTGTCTTTATGGGGAAAATGGCAACTATAAGAATAGTTCGTCATTTCACCTATACAGTCTGCACGCACAATGTTTTTTTTCGTTTCTCAATGACTGTTTCTTGGCGACCGACCTAGCAGTCCGATATATTGTCTTTTATATGTACTTGTTCATCACTAATCGTCCTTTCCTTCCCCAGATGCCTTGTCCCCTCAACCTCACCATCGAGCCACCGCCTCCCTCCCTGCCAATATCTCAGATCATACTCATGGTATACTCATGGATTTCTTTTTTTCTCTATGCGTTTCTCATTGGAATCATCATATTTCGATCGAAAAAACATCCTATTCTGAATTCATCTTTTTTCACCGTCGTCAAATGCAATGTTAGTACCAAACAAATATTATGTATAGAGCACAATTAACTACAGGAACTATGATCTTACAACATCACGTTTGTTCTCATTAGTGGGAACAGCAACGCGGTTGCAGTTGAGAGAAGCATACATTTTGTTCCCCACGTCAATAACACTACACACTGAAGGCTCGAAAATTCGAATAGAACATTTTCACCAACGATTGGGCATTTTTGTAACTTTTTTGAACATTATTTTATGGCAAAGAGAGTGAAGAGTCAAATAACAAAACTTTACAAGCTTTGAAAAACTTCTACAGAGTGAAAATGAGACCTAACATTTCACCGTCACACTGTATAGTGTTACGGATTCGTGGACAATGTCCCCAAATTAGTATAACATCAACAACCAGGTTTTTGTTGAGTAAGATGATGGTGAACATGTTTATTTATATTACTGAACAGAGAAAAGGTGAGCAAAATGAAGTGGGTAGAAAAATATTGGCGAACAAATATTGGCGAACGAAAAATATTGGTTGAACTAGAGAGGAGAGGAAGGGATGTCAATCCAGGTACACCGGGGTTCCTATCAAACTAACCATATACGCATATTCTGCTGATTATACGTGTGAGGTCTATCAATCTGTTATGGCTCAACATATCAGTCTAGTGCGCACCGACTAGTATGGAATGAAAGTATAACATAAATTTTAGGGTAATCGCAGGTATAGTCTTTATTTTAACCACAAAGACTTTGAAAGGCTCAATCGATTGTGCAGTATGAAGCGAGCGGTCTTGTTTATTTGCCAGCAGATGAGAGAGTGTGTAGATCAAATATACGCAGGTGAGCTGGCCGCTCGCCAAACCCATCCCCTACCAAACCTTGAAAACTTGGAGATACTTATATTTGCTCCATCATTTCGTCTTTTCCTAATTCTTCCAGGCTATTGGTGACTTTGTCATGTTTTTCCACATGGAGTTGATGCGCATTCGAAAATATCGTCTCCTGTCTATTTTCAACAGTGGCATGCCAACAGCCTATTTGAATTATTCATTCTTTTCTCTACATTCTCTTCCAGTAGTCATGTATCTGGGATTCATTCTGCCAGCAGTCAATCGGTTCACAGCCTTTTCGGTTCCACTTAACTATGAGACGGTATTCTGTTAGTCTATTGCATAGTCACTTGAAACATGTTAAACACAGCACAACTCAGAAACGTGCAATAACAAAGTACAGGATGCCTCATTAGAATGCTAACTTCACGTCACTATTCAATTGACTCCCAGTATAAACGTTTTCGTATCGGTTAGGGGCTGTTATGACTGGTCCGGCCACGTTTCAGTCGGAAAAAGACTTGTGATGTATTTTTATATTGTTTAAGCTCGTCTTTTTCTGTAAATACAAATAAATAACTAGCACTCGTACCGCTCAGAGTTGTGAGGGAACTCAAAAAAGGTGGCCGTTCGATTAAGTACTTCTCATTATTGACATGTTCACGCGATATTTAAACTCGAAGAAGTTCAACAAAGATCAACAAGCGAATTAGATTTAACTATACTGTCTCTGTTCTCTCACAAATCAACTTTCTCCTCTAAAAAATAGGGTCCCCAGGTGTATTCTAGGTGCCCACCTCCAGACTGTATTCTCATCGTATTTTTCTATATTTTCAGATGTGGAGCAAGAAATTAGTTAGATACATAACGTTGGCTAGTTGGATATGTGCTATTCTTTTGACTCTGCCGGGCTACGGATTTCCAGGAAACAGTGTTGTAGCTTGTGTGCTGCCAAATGGTTTTTTGCAGTTATTCTCCATAAAAACAAATACTGTGAGTTAAGTTGAATTTTCACATGAAGCAGGATAGATAAAAGCCAACTGAAAATCATCTGGAACCCCAAAATTGTCGTGAACTTTAGATTTGACGCGAAACTAAAAATTAAACTGAGATCAACAGGCGAAGAAGATTTAACTATACCGTCTTTCTACCTAGGCATACGTAGGTTACATCCCAGAAATATTGACCAACCGTAAATAATTTGTTTCACATATTTATCCCCCCCCCCCCCCCTACAATATTAAACTCAAAATTTTCCGCGTTTGGTATGTCCGGGTTTTTTTTTGGAATTACTTCATGCTCTGACCTTACCCATTGTACCTTCACTAGAAAAAACATTAAATGTTCATCAGAAATCTTTTTACGGTGTACTGTAGAAGATTATCGATTGCTGAAACAAATGTGTAACTCTTCTTCGCTTTTCCAGTACGGCAGTTTCTTGTGGATTTGTGTGACGAGCTCCGTTGTGGTAATTTGTGTCACCCTCTATACTCTGGCTCTTCTACGCGCCAAACAGTACAGATTGATACATACCACCGTGAGTGTATTAATGATGAAACAAAGTACATTCGCGAAGGTATAAAACGGTATGAAGTGGAATAATGTATAAGAAAAACTCATGAATAACTACAGACCCTGGGAGACGCAATCCGCTTGAGAGCATTGCACAAGCTGCGTATACTTAGACAGAACCTGAGGAGTTGGAGGAGGACATGAGGGGCGTGGCTTATAGGCGCAGGCGTGGCTCGAAGCATCAATACCACGCGCCAGTTTTTGAGTCTTCGATCCGGCAGAACTGCGGTTTTGAGTGGATAAAATTGAATTTCAAATGGAAACAATCGAAATTAGATCTAAATGCCTCTTTTTATGTTGAAAGATAAAAAAAATTCGTTTTTAGATAGGGGTACTTAGTCCGACGTTCGTTACCGCAAGACCGAACCCGATTTTCCACAGCCAAGTACCATGATAATTGTCATAGGACGGAATACGAAACACACCCCGCTCGTGTGTAGTTCATTGTACTTTTTTCTTTACATGTTTACAGTTCCATTGAGTTTTAGGTTACCTATCGGCTACCTGTGAGGTAACGAGAAAAAAGGTGTACCACAAGCCGGTTATGTTACCTGTGGGTAATGTTCACCAACTAAGTAAGAATAATGCTGATGAGGAATTTGATCTAACGTTAGTAGATAACCAAGTTGGTTACTTTGGTTAATTGGTTAAGTTTAGGCTTATGCCTAGACCCGAGATCGGTTAGTGAATATGTTACCGAACTGGCAGATACAACTCTTACCAGATAACTAAGTGGTTACTTCGGTTATCTGGTTTGCTCTTGGATCATTATCTAGTTTGCACCGGGCAGTCTGCCGGCAGACTGCCGGCAGGCGGCCGGGCTCCTGACAAATATCATTATCTAATTTGCACCCGGCAGCCTGCCGGCAGCCCGCCGGCGGGCTGCCGGAAAGCTGCCGGGCTCCTTAATTGCCGGCAGCCCGCCGGCAGACTGCCGGCAGGCTGCCGGGCTCCTTAATTGCCGGCAGCCTGCGCTTTGAGTCGTGTGGTTCAATTGTAGAGCTTTTTTTATGTTTTCAGGTGCGACATGCCATGGAAAAAAAGCTGCTCATCTGCTCTATTCTCACTTTCCTCCCGCTGCTTTTCGAGTGTTTTCGAGCAGGTGTGCAGTTGTATGCAATCCTGAGCGGAGATGTCAACCTAGCAATATTCAGCGCTCGAGTCTGGTGAGAAACTTCATAAGATAAAGTTTAATTGCATATCATTCAAATTTAGCCTAATTTGCGCGTCTATTCCACATCAGTTGAAATATATCAGTAGTTGGGAGAGAATTGCCTAGTTCTCGGTATCATCAGCATCTTCAGTACATCACGCGATGAACAGCAAAGCGACAATCATTTTCCATAATCTCTTTTTCAGGTATTTTTCGGCGGAAGGAATGTCTAGCGCCCAGTTCTGGACCATAATACTTGTATCTCCCCCCATTCGGAGTATAATGTTGCACACACTGGTGGCGAGAAAAGATAATCCCTCAGCGGTTATACAACTTGTAAATACCAACAAATAGTTACATCTTCATTATTTCCACTTTACCACTTGTGTAGCGTTCCAGTGTCGTCCCAATGTATCCTCAATCAATCACGTTTCAGCTGAAATGTAACTTACCCGGTTGTGAGTCGTTGATGTGATCTACTGCTCAAATATTTTTCTCCAGAAAGGGACCAGCATTTTTGTATTTGTTTGGTCGGACACTTTTTGCTCTAGATTGAAAGAAATTGTTTATTGGAATTAATGAAACCCTATTACTTTAATGTGACACTGTACCAGTACAATAACCATGCGTCACTAAGTATCGATTGTGTCTTAGAATTTTCTGCTCATCATTCTCACTTTTTGCGACTCATTCAATTATCATAGCTCATTGTCAAGCAACATCTGTACCGTTGATTAGTGGCTCAATATCAAGTTTTCTCTCTACTCTAGTCTGAGCTGGTCGGTAGTGGAGGAGTCTCTCCGTTTCCCTGTTTCCACCATCCTAACACTACGTGTTTCATTCAGGTATCCAGTCTACAAGTCGACTGAGACGACGATGAGGAAGAAAACCCGGGCCACGCGCGACTGGGAATCGCTGGTCCGTATTCCCAACAGGAATATGTGTACACAAGCATTTCTCTTCTCTCCTCCAACAAGTTTCTCGCATGTCACTGTATCAATGCCAACAGAGCATTCGATAGTCCACCATGAACACTTCTATGAAGGAAAGAAATCAAGACCTTACAAGAAACTGCTGCTACAAAGATCTGCGACGTGTATGATGAATACCGCCTCGTAGCGAAGCGACGTGAATAAATAAATATGAATATGAATATGAAGGTGCCGAAACGGTGTTACTTCAAAATTATTCAGTAATTAACTTTTATAGATAGTATCCACTGTTCATAGTTAATTTATTCATTCATGTAATAGACTTATTCTAGTAAACTTTATTTTTTACCATAATTATGTCTTTTTAGTTACCGTACTTCATAATTTTGTACTTTGATTGAAAATGTGTTAGCACATCCATAGATTGGAATATCCGTATATTTTTCCTCTCTCGTTTTCCCAAATTGTTGAAAATAAGTTGTATATGAAATGTTTTCTCTGTCCTAATTCTCAAAAATCAGAATAGGCGAATCGAAAGAGATATACAATTTGTCATAAATGTAAAACAGAATGTCATATTATGTCTTTTGTGCCTCTCCACTTTGAAGGAAGCTCACAGGCTATTGGCCCGTTATCTAATGAGAGCAACGTGTCCTATTCCAAATATTGGATTCGCCTCATTGCCCTTTTCCAACTGAATTGTTAGACGAATTGCTCATGGGAATTGTACGGATGTTTGTGTAGCATTAATGAGCTGATGAGGGGGAAGAGTTCCGTTTATCACTATTTTCATAATAATATTTCAAATATCTATGATGAAACTCATTCCTATGGCTCAATGTTGACGCTTATCTGAGCCTCATGCAGTACTACACGAGTGTCAAGTGAACAGCTTATGTTGTTCTCAGGAAAACGTGTACTGAGTACATGCACGTGTTTTTGAACAAGTTCTATGAACTTTCATTGTTTTCAGTTTGTGTACACCTTATTCATTGTGATATGACAGTATGTTTCAGATATGGCAGCCAACTTAGATCTTGCGAACTATATATGTTTCTCTATCGAACAGGCGATGAATATTCTCTTCGTACCGTTCTTTCTGAGCCTGGTATACCTACTCTACAAACAGAAACAATTCCACATTAACTTCCGGTAGGCTCATGTTATCACGCCGTACCAACCCGAGTGGTCAAGTGGTTAGCGTTCGATTGTCGCTCCACAGACCTGGGTTCGATCCCCGCTCGCCGCGGTATCGCTCCACCCAGTCTACGGATTCTTTTTCTGTTTATATTCATACTGTACAATTGCAAGTGAATCACAATAGATGATCACGCAATCACAGTAGAGGTAACAAAAATGAATCAAATAGGCCAGACACAAATTTATAAATTTATTTATACTCCTGGCGAACAAGTTTCGTTTTCTGCCTTCCATTTCTACATAAGTTTTCAGCATGATGTTAGCTCTTCTTGCTACCGCTCATTTTCTCACCGACCTATATCGTCTCATCACTGTAACACTGACTGTCTTTGGTACTGGTACCTTCAGCCCCGATTTCATGGTAAATGTTGTCTAGACTATATATTTTGTGTTGTTTCAAAGAAGGGAATTATGAGAGGCTCGAAAACCAGGAACATTGACGGCAATCCTCTGCTAATGGCCCGCTACAAAAAGAAAAGAGCGTGGAGTATGATGAGACTGCAGTCAGTATTAGACAGTCTGAATATATTGAGATTCGGCTAGCAAAAACCTCGAACCTATCTTGTATCTGGTCTAGGATTGTAGTGCTACCAGTTCGTATGAAAATGTGATAGGAAGGACATAATGAAACAAAAAAAAAGAAATGCATATTGACCTCATTTGGTATGTTTGTAGTTCGATCCTTCTGCTTTTCAGTGTCAGGTCGCAGTCTCTACCACGCGTGCAGGTACAGCCTGTACTAGTCAAACACTGTTTTTTTTTGTTCAGATCGTTTTGAAGAATCTGAGAAACTTTGCGGGATTCTCACATATGATTGGCTGGGTCTGTTTCGTACTTGAAAGAGTCGTTGCCTCAACGATCACGTCATACTATGTCAAGGCGAGCGAGTCCTGTAAACTGTCCCTGCTACTCATTCTAACCACGGTGATTTTCATTTTCCATGTAACTTTGAGGCTTGAAGTCATGTAACTTTGAGAATTGAAGGCTCAAATCTCTCTTCGGGATCGAACCTGCGAGCGAAAGTTTTGTAGGTGGGACCTAACCACTATAGATATACAGTACTCTCCTGCTTTTCCGTTGGCGACGACTATAATTACTTTCCAAACGTATCACCACTGTTCGAAAAGGCTTGTCGCCAACGTGTTCAACGTAATGTCATTTTTGCGAAAAGTGCAATTACCTATTCACGTTCTGCTGCTACTTTTTCTACGCTGCAACTAAGTAAGACATATTTCGACCTCAAAAGCAAATAACGTGGAGTCTCCCATTGACATCTTATGTAGTATTAAATTAATTTAAAATGCTGCTCTTTGATTATTGGAGTAAAACATACCAACTCATTGGATTTCTTTCAGATAGCCCTTTCTTTACTACTTACCGCAGTACAACATCTGAAGCTGCGTGAGTTCTCTTACGTTACAACAAAGTTATTTAATTTGATATCAGTTCTAAAGCCTTCCCCAAATTCACAAATAACTCTCGCAAACCCGATGAAAACCGAAAGTTGTTGATGTTTTCCTAGTGTGCTGTGAGCTAAAAAAGTTGATACTTTCGATTCCTGCTTTGAGGTCAACCTGTGAACTGGTCCATTTCCATGCTTTGAATTTGAATTAGTATTGGACGTAACAGACAAACTATCGAAAACACATCACATGCCTCACGTTTGTCATGTGTATCGTGCGCATCACGGCACTGTTCAATGTACCACAAGTGGTGTTGGTTCGATCGAACTAAGCTGATGTATCGCGGTACCCTGACCCCATACTGTATCACTTGGATGTAGTGCATGTGGTACTGGACGGGCCCTGGCTTTCTAATTGCGCATCAGTTTATCAACTGGTACTCTTCGAGATTTGACCCACTTTGGTGGCGGTCTCGCTCTTTTTTCGCGACTGGAACTTAAAGAAGGCTTCTGATCAACTTTAGGTATTAAGAAAAACGTTTTATATGAAAATGGAGAAAATTTAGTGATTTACCAAAAAATTGAAAAATTGTTCACGGAAATGCGAGATTTCAAAAACGATTAGGTACATTTTCTCAAAAATGGCTGGACCATTTTTTTCAGTTTTGATGGAGAGAGGTAGAGGAGAAAAAGTTGTATAACATATTAAGAACGTTTTCAATTTGTCTGAAATATTGTAAAGCTATTGGAAATAGCGGTTCGCAGAAACAACTTCCGGCGGCGACGGCTAGGGCGACGGCTGCATTGACCGATTCCTGATCTTTTCCGAGAGATGGCTGGATGAATTCTCTCCAAATTTTCTGTGTCTACTTAGCTGGTGGATACGTTGTCTCGGACAGACTTTCATGTTGATATCTCTATATACAATGTTTTTTCTCATTAGGGGTTTACGGAAGTGTTTTGTTCTAAAAACTGCATATTGTGATGTTCATTACGTCTTAAAAGATGTAGTAACTGCGGTAGTTATGTTAAAATGTCACAAATGTGCTAATAGGCATAAAAGCCAAATCTCTGCATTAGGCGGGATTCGAACCCTCGGTGCCTCATTAGAACAGCGGTTGGCCATGCAGGCACAGTGGTCCAGCGACCTCAATGCGACACGTGTCGCCTGTCTACTGGAAAGTGTGATTTAAGTTTTCGGGGGGAACATTTGAATTCGCTCACAAATACCAAATTAACGTCAAACTTACCACTTATCTATTCGTTTCGAACTGTTGATAATGTTCAACAGGTATTGACAATATCGTTTCATATTAATTTCCCTTGGAAATATAGAAAAAGAGATTACTTAGTATAAAAAACGAATGCAAAGAGAGAGTAGATGAGTTTTTGAGGCCGCATTGAAAATGAAAAGGAGTTCAATAACTCGAGAGGGAAATGAAAAATCTAATCTCGCAATTTTCATGATCAATCTCACACACAATTTCTGAAAATAAGTGCCCAACCTTTGAGAACATTCCTGCTTACACTAAAAACGTATCTGAAATAAAAATCAGCTGTGCTGTCAGTCAATCGCACAGTCACGTGAAACATGATAAACACAGCAGAGTTCGAAAACGTGAAATTACAAAGAACAAAGTGCACATTGAAATGACAAAGTGTACAAGAATATTCAATTTACTTCTAGTATACTTTGTTCTGTTAACAGTTTTGAATCAGTGGTGAGCAACTGTCATATTCGGAAGTTTCATCTAATGTGTGTTTGCTGCAAGATATTTTTTCAGTAGAACACCAAAATGTTTTGACCCATGAAAATTGCGAGATTAGATTTTTCATTTCCATCTCGAGTTATTGAACTCCTTTTCTATTTTCCATGCAGCTTCATCTCAAAAACTAATCTACTCTCTCTTTACATTCGTTTCTTATACTAATTGCATTACTGTCGAGGCTAGAAGTTAGCATGGCGCTTATAATAATTATTATGGCGCTCATAATAATCATTATAGATTAGCAAAGCGCGCTGTGCGACGAGACATAACGCAAATGCGGAGAAGTCAGACGGTTGTACAAAATGTCCCTGGGACAGAACTTGATTCCCCGCGGGTCATAACTTGATCTCTTCATATTGGTGTCTGGCGTTCTTTAATTGCGTACCACTTGCATGTCACCGATATCTTTTGCGATACGGTGTTGCACCGTCGAGATATCATATATTTTAGGAGGCGCAGGTTGGGATCCGCAATTCGCAAAATTACACAATTCCGTCCCTGACACGGCATGTTCAAGGGCAGAAAAAAGGGCGCAGTGCCAAATTAGAAATTCCGCTCACGTCTGTTCAGAACGATTAGTGCCAATTTTCCGCGATTGGCCAGCTACAAAAGCGAGAGAGCATGCAGGTCCATGAGGACGCAGGTATCTGCGTCTCTCTGACCCGCACGCTCTTTCGCCGGGCCGCTACAAAAATGGCTGGCTAATTAGCTGGAAATTGTCTGAGTGCCGGAGCGCACAGCTACGTGACAAAGTTGCAACGTAGTTGAAAGCGCAGGTGTGCGCGTTTGTAGCCAAGCTGATGTGTGTGCACAGCGAACATCTCAGATTTCTCATATCAGGCTTCGGTCTGTAATTGCGATGTCAATCGAGTTCTAAATTCCGGAATGGAGAATTTCGAGAATCAACTTGAACTCGAACTTGCAGTGTTTTCTCTCCCGGTTGTTGAGTTTCCCAAATCGATACCTACATTCTACATGGTATCTTTTAGAGATTTGTGAACTTGTCTAATTTTTACCGCGAATAATTTCTCCTCTCACCAAGATTGAATCATAATATAATATATTTTTTGCAATTGTAATATTTACAGTTGCCTCTTTTGAATTCTACGTGTACGGAATACAATTTGTGACGTTGGCATCTTTCAATGTGGTGAGTGAAATGTATCCCACTAAAGTGTGCATGAGAAATGTTTACGTACTCAAATCGAATAACATGGTGACCGAGAGCTCAGAAGGGACGTTGGGGGGACATTTTCGGATTTCCCTGGAGCCTATGAAGCCTGGGTGCGTAGTCCGTAGGACCGTAGGGAGGAAGTCAAACTTCGGTAAACACTGCCCTGTCTCGCCATCACTGTTCAACTAAAGCTAATTCTAACTCAAATCTACCACTATCACAAAACTCATGTTGAGTAAGAGAGTGAGACAGAAACAATCCAAATTATCTAGCGATGAAAAGATCAAAACTTAAATCAAAATGATACACTTATCATGTTCCGGAACAACAGCCCATACCACATCATTATCTCATTTTTAGTGAGAATTGGGCACAAGTTAGGTGCAGAGCTTTCGAACTTAATCAATCACGATTCATAAAAAATAATGGAGAAATATCAGGAAACGCTCACAGAATCTCACTCTATATTTTTCACGGGCTATCCCCTTTGAACTTTGCGTGGAAGGCTTCGCAGGTCTCCTGTCCCAATAAGTTTCCAGACGCGACAGCAACACATTGTGAACCTCATGGGAACACCTTCGTAACATTTGCTCACAAACATTTCAACAGTGGTTTTTAAAGTTGCCACCTCACTTATCTCAAGAGCTACTTTTTATAAGTTTTTCAGGAGATTTTGATTTTCGCATACGTTTGAAGAAATTGTTGAGCCTTTTCTTGAAGTGATCAAATTCCTCGGAATCAGTAGTGAATTTGCAGTGAATCAGATTCTGCCACAAAATAACAGTCTGAAACCCTACGTTGTTTCTTAATGTGTTGTTGCAGTTTTTCCTCTTGATTTATTTGCACAACAAGAGAGTGTACATTCATCGTCATGCACAAGGTCTGAATTTATCTCATCGTTATCAAGTGGACGAAAATTTGAGAACAACACAGTTTCTTTTTCCGCTTGTGCTCTTCAACTTCTGTGCAAAGGTAGGTCAATTTCTCCGGAGTGGGCATAGTCTCTGACATTTCTGTGTTGAATACCACAGAATACTTTCAAATTACCCGTAAGTGTTCTCCCACAAGCAGAGCCACTGTTTCACACGAGAAGATCGCGTGAAGATCACAACAAGGGTTTTTGGATGCACTAATCCATGGAATCAAAATTGTTAACAGAATGCAAGCCGATATATTCTACAAATTCAATGAGTATACTGTGGATTTCAGAGCATTACAGTCGGTTTAGTTGCGTACACTATTTTCTTCGTTACTCCCGGATCTTTGGATCCACATTTCATTCATGCATACCTTTTGGTACGTTCCCTTACATCACTTCTTCGATCCTTAATAGGTTGCATAAGGTGGAACTCATCCTGCTCTTTTCGCTGCTTCACGTACTAAATTGCAAAACTCTAAGCGAGCTCAGAAAGTGCAGCGTGTTTGTAGACCGTGTTGCAATCTAACAATCGAGATTTTTCTGACTGTGGCATTGTTCAATTTGAGACAGTGGGTCGACGTTGAACTTCTTTGCAGATATTCTCGGTGGTTCGCCTGTTCTTCGGGGTGTGGCTGGTGCTGGCCTGCAAGAAGTCCTGGCGACTATCAACACAAGTTCGCCCGATTCGTGTTGACGCTGTGGACGTAGCCGGAAACTCGGAACGGTACTTCCGCGAGTTGGACAGAATGTGGTCTTGATGGAGGGCAGCCCCAGAATCACCAAATCTTCGTTGCAGTTCGATCCTCGAAAACAGTGGGACCGAACTCAAACACAATGGAATATAATTCATTTGCTTCGGAAAGAGTATTCAAGTGAATAAGAGAAACCGTTACACAGAGAAGTTATTGATCGAGAATGGCGGCAAATTAATCGTTTTCTAACGTGATGTACGTCTGTGTGTTTTTTTACAGATGGCGACCACACGCAAACTTATTTTTGACTAAACATTCAAGTTCCTTCCGCTTCACTTTCGTTTCCACGCAAATCGTGTAGAAAACTAGAGTCAACATTTGGACCATACGATTATTGGGATACTTTTTTGTGACGTGCATAATGGTTCATCGATAAACCGTATACCAGATCAAATCATCATGATAATACCAACATATACAGGATTAAACACTTTGAACATGATTAACTCTGTATAATAATGATTAAGTTTATCAGTCCCTCCGTAGTGTTTGTCATGAATACCGTGTTTAACTTGGCTGAAGTGAGATTGCTAGTTTAATTATATATTTTTCCTCTATTCCTCTGGTATAAATAATTCTGTTGCGAAAATAGTCCCCTGTGTACTTAATGGATTCGATTATGTGAATCGAGAAAAGAGAGGCGAAACAAACTAACGTACATTCTCCGAAAATACTGAAATAGGAGTGGCAGAATTGCCACTCCTATTTCAACCTCATATCAAACTCAAAAATATCAAACTATCAATATCAAACTCAAACTCAAACTCAAACTATCTAACTCTCTAACTCAAACTAACTCATATATCAAACTCAAAAACTTCCTGTTTTTGGTTCTAGAAATATTGTTTGAACTTTCCTCATCTAAAAAATGTGATGGGTTCGCATTACACTTGAAGTAATCTATCTTTTCTCAATGACTGTTTTCACGAAATAAAAACAATCTTTTCGAAATACTGGAACTCTCAATATCATGTAGACTGTATGAAAGTTTCATGCAGTAGGAAGCCAACTATATATTCAGATGAAAATAGTAATAGAACAATATATATATATATATATATATTTGTTCTAATACTAAAAAAATATAAGGTCGAAAAAAGTCAGTTACTAAAAGAACCCGATATCCCGATAACGACCAAGTCAGAAACGCAAAAAAAGGTGAAGACGAAAACTTTCAAAGAGAAGCTCAGTCTGAGTACTATCATCCTATCATCTATAACTATTCAATAGTGTTAAGATGATCTTTGGGAGAAGTTAGCGACTACTGAACAAACTTTCTCTGCATGTGGCCGGAATATGTGGACTATATAATTTTTTTAACAAAACAACCTTTTCAGGATGGCTTGTCCCTTCAACCTCAGCAGCGAGCCACCACCTCCCTCCCTGCTAATATCTCAGATCAAACTCATGATATATTCATGGGTCTCGTTCATTCTCTATGCGTTTTTCATTGGAATCATCGTATTTCGATCGAACAAACATCCAGTTCTGAAGTCATCCTTCTTCACTATCGTCAAATACAATGTTGGTATCAAATATTGTTTATTTATCTATGGTGTGTCTCATGAACGTACGTCCTCTATAGAAAATACCTTGAAATTTTCATTTACACGTTGCCGAGGTCTCAGTGGGAATGTCATGACATGTACAGGAGTGCAGGAAGCTAAACCTGTTGCGGTAGTGCCCGAACGCTACCCGGCCTCCAAGGTTTGGTGAAAAGTTCGACGCAAAGTTAGGAACACGTTTCAGTGACCGGCATCACTTAGGGCACTACCTTGACAGGTTTCGCTCTGAGTGAAAATAATTATTCCATTCAGACTCACAACTGCCTTGAAGCTTCATCATACCACGTTGAGTTAACGTATGACGTTATCTTTATTGTTATCGTCTACATAAACGTGTACCACGTAACTTTTTTCACAGGCTGTCGGCGATTTTGTCATTTTTTTCCACATGGAATTGAAGCGTCTTCGAAAATATCGTCTC
The DNA here is from genome assembly GCA_964036275.1 of Litoditis marina. Lineage (NCBI taxonomy): Eukaryota > Metazoa > Nematoda > Chromadorea > Rhabditida > Rhabditidae > Litoditis > Litoditis marina. The sequence continues at coordinate 37,296,747 of OZ038433.1, forward strand.
TTGTCTATTTTCAACAGTGGCATGCCAACAGCCCATTTGAATTATTCATTCTTTTCTCTACATTCTCTTCCAGTAGTCATGTATCTGGGATTCATTCTGCCAGCAGTCAATCGGTTCACAGCTTTTTCAGTTCCCGTTAACTATGAGAAGGTGACTCCATTTTGCTCAGTCCTGTCCTAGGCAAAAATAATATGTGTAAATATAATGATAATGCAAAAACAGGTGTCCTAGGCAAAAAGAAACCCACTCTGCATTATGTTTTTGTGGTTTGATTCCACTGCATTAATCGGTCAGTGTACGAGATTTGTATGGGATAATATGAGTACATTGAACTAAAACACGAATGCTCCCTCCCACAGGTTCCTATTGTTCAGTATTCATTCAATTTCATGGCATACCCAGTCCACTTTTATAATCTAGATCTGTTTAGACACAACATTCAAGTAAGTGTCTAAATTGATTCAATTTGATTCCATCAGATGTGGAGCAAGCGGACAGTGAGATACGCGACGTTGACTATTTGGGTCTGTGCAGTATTACTAACTCTGCCGGGCTATAGTTTTGGTGAAAAAGACGTTTCCGCATGTCTGCTCCCCAGCGGACTTGTGCAATTGTTTGCAGAAAAACCAACTACTGTGAGTTCATTCCATCCATCAAACGAGGCAAGCCATAAGCGAAGCCGTTCGAATATGAGTTCACGATCAGTTACAAAACTATTTGAGCTCAACTTATAACCTTTCTCTAAAGATTTTTCAAACGTCATGATAGGATTATTTACATTTCGTCATCTAGCGCTGTTTTTGTTTAAATTTCACCGAATCTAGTTCTCTACTTTTTATTAGGCGCCGCGTTGCTTTTCGCAACGCAACTTTATTCCTAACATTCACGCGGCGTACATTATGCAAATTCAACTCTAAGTAAATGGGATAACCTCGAATAGAAATCTATGTACTAGTTTTCGATCTCTATCCAACTCGCTATTATAACTGTTACCAAACTGATACACCATCGAAAAGTCTCACAACGGAGAGCCCTCTAAATACTCGCTCTAATGACCGGGACTCCGTATGCTAGAAGATCCCTGCATCCTATATTTCATCCTGCGTCTCTTCAAACATACGCTATTACTCTGCTCTTACATCCCGCCGGGACGCAAGATACGAGAAATAGTGAGGCAGAGCGAGAGACGCAGGATGGGATAGAGGTGCCGGAGCATACGTACTCTGTCATAGTTCTGTGTTCGAGTTGGTCACTATATGTAGAAAACACATTTTGCTATACTGCTCTTTCATCAGGAATACAAACTAGTTTCACCTTTCGCCATCTTGTTCTCGATTGGCTGATAATGGCTAGACAATCTAAATGTGAAGCCATTTCCCCAAAGACATGTTGCCATGGCGAAAAAAAAAATAAGAGAATTATGCTCAAGAACAGTTAATCAGGAGACTAGGGTTGTTAAAATAGTGGATAGATGTCATTAGCTGAGTTGTAGTTTGAACTGGAGACACGACAAAGTTTACGGATCAATAAGAACCGCAAACATACTGATTAACAGTTGTTTTCTTCAACTATTCAACTTTTAAATTAAATAATATATTTTACTGACATACACATCCCTATATTTTTGTTATATTATGGTTTTGTTGGAATCGTGACCTCTCAACCAGACTGCTATCTTCTGACACATAATCGATTTTACGTTCCCCTTGTTTGTAGGTAGAGTATTGCCGCTCTGCCCCTTAGGGGTCCTAGTTTTTCATGATTTGTGTTTTTTGTACAAGTTCATGAATAAACATTCATATCAGACCGGGACACCACGGGATCAAACTACAAACACAGAGATAGACCAACAGTTATCGTATTGGCTTGCTTTGGGAAGAGCAAACTAGATAGATTAGCATGTTTCTTGCGACCCGATTACATGGTGGTGACTCTCAACATTTCCAGTACGGCGGTTTCCTGAGGATTTGTGTGACGAGCTCCGTTGTTGTAACTTGTGTCACCCTCTATACTCTGGCTCTGCTACGCGCCAAACAGTACAGATTGATACATACCACCGTGAGTATAATACTAATAATAATAATACTACAAAGTTTCTTCACAAAGGTATAAAACAGTTCTTGACATTGAAGAATGTATTACCGTAAGAGAATGCATAAGTTTCGAATCAGAACTTATAGTGCGGCGCGAACGTTGTAAAAAAAATTGAAGACCAGTTCACGTAAATTGAAGCAGGCCACACGTGAATATTTCTCACAGTCACTTTCTGCACAGTTCTGAAGGATTTTGATTCTCGCCGATTCAGTATTGCTGCCAATTTCTCTCATTTGCCTAATGTCGCAGCGCGACTATATGAATGACCTTCTGTCTCTCGCCGGAATCGAACCTGCGAGCAAAAAAGTTTCGCGGCAGAGCGCTAACCGCTGCGCTATTAGAGCACATAAACGGAAAGCTTTGGAATCGGAGACATGTGGGCTTGCACCACGGAATGTGAGATATACAGTACCCTCCAGCCTTTCCGTTGGCGACGACTGTAGTTCACGCAACATTCAACTTCCTTTCCTTCAATTAACTTCAATCGGTTGAGGTGCGACATAAATTGGAAAAGAAGCTGCTCATCTGCTCTATTCTCACATTTGTGCCGCTGCTTCTTGAGTGTTTTCGAGCGGCCCTGCAGTTATATGCAATTCTGAGCGGAAATGTCTACCTTGCCATACTCACCGCTCAAGTTTGGTAAGTTGCGTTCAACATTGTGATAGTAAAGCCACAGGCCTGAAAAAAAGATATCTTACAAAAAGTTCGTGCTAACGCACCCCCAGAAACATTCTCTACGCCAGTGAGTTTGTGTAAATTAAGTATTGCCCTACATGGTGTTATGATTTTCTAGAAAACAACAAATAAATAGTCTTCATTTCCCTAACAAAGACCAGTGTGCACATGCTAGAAGATCCCTGCATCCTATCCTGCGTTTCTTCAAACAAACGCTATTTCTCTGCTCTTACATCCCGCCGGGATGTAAGAGACGAGAAGTAGGGGGGCAGAGCGAGAGACGCAGGATGGGACGAAGGTGCCGCGGGATCTTCTAGCATAGCATTCAGATCGTAGAGTAATTCGTAGAGCGCAGGTTTAGATCAGAGATACATAAATGAGCTGGTTGCTCGCCCAACATCACGAAATTGCCCATGCGCTGTCCACAACGGTTTGATAGAGCATATGGGCTTTCTCTGAATCAAACATGCGCCACGTCATTATTTTTCAAGTATTTTTCGGAGGAAGGAATGTCTAGCGCCCAGTTCTGGACCATAATACTCGTCTCCCCCGATTCGGAGCATAATGTTTCACACACTGGTGGCGAAAAAAGAAAGCCTGCCCTCGATGGTTATACACCTTGCAAACAGCAGTAAATAATTTCATCATAGATTTCATCATTCGAATATAAGCGATCATTAAGTTTACCAGTATCGTCACAATCTGTCCTGAAACAGTCACTTTATAAATACTTCAATCGGTTTCAACGATCAGATTGTGCATCCGTTGATGTTATGAAGTGTTTTCATTGAAGGTGGAGATTCTCAAAATTGATTGAAAGAAACCCTAGGGGAGATGATTACTTTGATGTGAGACCGTATAGAAATATCATTCCTTTCACATCTTCTATCATTGACACTTTTTCGCGAAAAAACGCTTGACAACCATAATTCAAGCAACACAGAACTCGTAAAGTCGATTGAATAGTTCAACATTAGAAGTTCATTACCAGACTCAATCATTGCGGTTATGTTTTGTTCAATGAGACATTTTCATTTATAGTTCGATAAATGAAAATACCTTTCAACCCCTGTGAAAAAATTAAAATGAGTGATTAAAATGAGTGTTTAGAAATGTAAGCATCTTCTGAAACTGGTTTCACAGTTGAAATTTAGCTGGGAAAATCTCACCGGGGACGGAGATTTTTGCACACTCGTTATAGATCTGAGACACAGAACTTTGACAAAATGTACTGATAGCCCTCATTGCGTTTCAACCCAGTGACTAAATCTTGGTCGTAGGTAGATCTCCGGTCCAAAAGCAGTTGGACCGAACCACAAATACGACGCAATTTAACCTACACCGTATCCACTTGCTTTTAAATAGCGAATCCTGCATGAGAAGAAAATGAAATGACAACGTGAAACTTCAACTAATAATGATACGCATACGCTTTACATGTTTTGCATGAAATATTGGCGTGAAATATTATAAATAGTGGTGTGAACATAAGCACATATTCACTTTATTCGGATGTTTTTTGCACGTTTCACATAGGCATGAACACATAATGACGATAAAACTTCAAAAAAGACATCAAACATGGGCTGTACAGTTATTTGCAGAGGAAATAACCTGTATAGTGTTGTTTGAGATATTAATGACATCAAATCATTGTGCAGAAATTGATTACCACTGGTGAAAATTGCAAAAATATTTTTCAAGTTGATTATATTCACGTTAAACGTGAACCGCATCAGTCAAGGACGTGTATCCACAATATATGTGACTGTTATAACCAAACAAAATCTACTAATTTCTTTCTAGACCACTAGTTTTTCAATAATAATAATTTATCACTATAGTGACAAATCAACACTGTATACACGTATACAGTGTTGATTTGTTTTCAAACTTGAGTTCTGCTTCCGTAAGTGTTTTAACAACACTAAGAATACATGAAATCCAATTTTTTTGACACTGCTCTCATGAATGAACGTGAGATAGTAACTTCTCGCAGTTTTTCAATAATAATAATTTATCACTATAGTGATAGACACACATGAGATCACGAACTTGAACCATTTGAACTGACATCTGAGAAATGGAGGAAAACTATGCATATAGAAATTGAATAGTTTTGAAATAGTTGTATACATATTTTTCGTGTGTATTTCGAACATCGAAGAAAATAGGACTCGCAGAACACTTTGTTGTCTTATTGTGCAGTTGTAGTGGGAACAGGTAGAATTGTAACAAGAATCCGAGTGGAACCCCGGGAGAACCAGTTCGGTGACCCCGGGTCGGCTGCCAACCAACATTCTCACACTACACCTTTGATACGCTACCATTATCACTATTTTCTGCTATTCATTTTCCATTCATGACATAATCTGATCGGTTCTTCTCAATTCAACTCCAAATGTCGTTCAGAACCTTTAATTGGCAACTGATAGAGAAGTCGTATTGTTTAGTTTTCTGTTCGATAGAATATGCCATTAAACATGTAGAAACCGTGCCACAGGAAATACTCTGATGCGATGTGGCTTGTGTCATTGCAGATGTCTTGCAGTGTTTCTTAAAGTTGACTGGTTTATAGTCATTTGTTGAGTAGGCCAGTTTTGCAGTTTTGCTACCTTATTAATGTAAGCCAGCGAGATAGGCGAAATAAATGGTAAAAGGTTTTTTTTCGGTTTCTGAGAGGTTTCTGGAACCAAATATGTTAAGGTGAATTAGACTATTACTTTATTATCGGCTCGATTCTCAAGAAATTGTGTATGACACGTGGCCCACATTCAGTAGCGCTATGGAACTGACATAAAATACATGAAATAAACTACATCGCGAGAGCGAGCGCACAGTTTTTCTTCACAACGTCCCGTCCCGATCTCGTCAGTCAAGATTCAGTTGAAAATGATGCATATCGATTGATGTTCTATTCGAATGTGTGCAAAAATTTCTATCACTTCAGCTGGGTTTTCTGTGCAACTGTTCGAAATCAAAAATTTCGGACTTCTTATTATATTTCACGATTTAACTAGTTAACTCACTTGGCACTATACAGGATCCAAATAATCGACCTCTCCAAATTATATTTGTTGCAACAAATCCTTTCTCTTGCATTTTGCACGTACGTGGTGTATGCTTTTCTACTCGATTGGTCTCTGTTTCTACCCCGCAAAACGAAAAAAGCCGTCATGCAAACAGTAACCTTCGACTGTGTAGGTTGGGATTAGAACCAAACTAGTTGGCCGATCCACATAAAAGCACCGACAGAACACTAAGTGTTTCACTTTCCTCAATCGTTTGGTTATTTACTTGCAAAGCTCTACAATCGTAAGCAAAGCTATAGGCAAGGTATCGTCTTCTGCATTCTCACGTGAGAGATGATATGGCTTGCGTGAACAACTTGTACATTAGTGGATAAAGCGTATGCCTCAGAAGGCATACGCTTTCTCCACTAATGTACTCGCCGTTATGAACAAATGAAAGCATGTTCGTGTTGATCTGCGTAATGCTTTCATTTGGAGACTTTTATTCGTATCGAAGTAAACTTTCCAGACATGATCACTCGAGTGTTGGCCCTGCTTCTTTTGCCTCTCGTGTCCGCACAATCCCAATGCTTCTCCCGTGAGTCACATCTGAGAACAACAAAATACATTTACACTCTCTCATGTATAAAAATTTATTATACGATTCCTCAATGGATCAAAGAATCTGAGAACGTTGGCTAGGAACCATGGGATAACCATGTAAACCGTGCACGAACACTGAAAACCGTGCACCCAAAAAGTTCTCTGACTTGGCTGTGTTGCACGAATTTCTTTCATGTTTCAAGAACTTCCTTTTTATTCGTTGTTAACATTCTATTACGATAATATAGTCTCTGCGTGACCAACGACTGTTCCAGCAAAAGACGCCGGCGACTCGAGTTGTAGTGGAAATGCCGCTCAGATGTTCTACTTTGACTCTCATTCAAGTGTCTGTCAACCATTCTACTACAAGGTTGGCCAGTTTGCTCCTTTGAACCATACTACTTTGAACCATAATAAAGTATGTTCATATTATAAACAAAATAGGCCGATAAACAATAACATCTGTAGCTTTCTTCACCACACTTTCAGAGTTTACCTAGAAAGGAATTCTTTTCGAAACCGCACTAGAACGAACTTCCGAAAGAAAAATTCCAATTCAAAAATGGTATTAATCTGTAGTCAGTGAAACGTGATAATTGCAAGAATTATTTTACATCGATTGAAATCGATCAATTTTGAAGATGTTAGGGCATCAACTGATGAGGGCCCCTACCGGCGTATAGACGTTAAAAGCCCTGGATGCCTAGGTAAAACGATTCCACATATGTGGTTTCTAAGTTTCATTATTTTCCTTTTTTATTTACTTTTTCTATTTTAGTACTTAGATGTCATCATTGTATTCACCATTAATATCTTATTTCCTATGTCACCTCAACAATGTAATTTCGAACAGAGACTTGCAGGGCTGTAACGGGAACGAGAACAAGTTCGCCACTCGGGATGAGTGTCAGAACACGTGTATGAACGCGTCGCGAGACGAGCCACAGATGCCACAAACAACTGGTGCGAACGAGTTTTTTGTTGTTCGCGGTCTATAACATTTTGGAGATGCGAAGTTCATGAATTATAGATTTATTACCTGCATCGAACCGACGAACCGAGTTCAGAGTTGCTGCGATAGCCCGGTTAACTAGCTGACTTCTGTAGGGGAGACCTAAATATTTACTCATTGGCTTGCAGTGGTTAAAAATCGTTTAAGCGGGACCTCGCCCAATGTATTATGATCATTGATCAAGTTGATAAACTCAAATGTAGAATTCGACAATTGAAAAAGTCAGTTTGAACTTGAGCAATACCGGAGGGTGGTTCGTGGAATGCGCTCTGAGCTCTGTGAACAATTTCTACTGCGCTTTTTTGCCTGATATTTCAAACTTGAATACGTTTTTTGATTACGTAGACGTAGAACTTAGCACTAAATGAGGTTTCAACTGCCGAGTTGAAACCTCATTTGGGGTAGAGGCAAGACATAACATTTTTAACGCCATAAATATCAAAGTTGTTTAGTGGCAATTGACTTCATCTTTTTATAACCTAGCCTACCACGACAATGTGATCCAACTTGAAGAGAACTATACGTCAGAAGGTTTGCCGGATTACCGGAAATCTACAAACAAACCCAAAATGGTTGATTTATAGATAGTAGGAGCTGAAGTTCTTTTTACAGATGTGTGTGCTTCGGGAACGTATGCCGCCGGCGCCACTCTCGGTGAGACAGTGTCCTGCTCCAGCTGCCCCACCGGATACACTTGTGAGGGACAGATATGCTGTCCCACCAAAGGTCAGACTCGGAAACTTTAGCGGAAAAACTAAAAAAGCGAGAGAGCGAGAGAGCAATGAGCCTGCAGACCGTCTAAGACATTCTCACCTCTCTAACCTGCACACTTTCTCGTTCAGGCCGCTACAATAATGGAATTGGTTGAGAAGGAAGATAGGAAATTACAATGATGTGGAACTTCTGCAATTGTACGAAATATTGAAACGTGCACATAGTATCAGAGTTTGTACAGAACAGAAAGTTTCTCTGATCGAGACCTCAGAGGTTCATCAGTAGTGGTGTCATAATTACACGTTCTCCGGTTACAATGTGTTCGACACGTTTCACGTATTTCCATGTGGTGTGTGGAAAAAGTTGTTTAATAGTCAGACCCAAGTTTTCTTTTCTCACTCCAGTGTGTCGTGTGTTCCAGAATATACGTGTGACATGGACTACGACGCAGGGAAATTCGGCAAAGTAGGAAAACATACTCCAAGGTCAGAAGGTCATCCGGGGTCAAGGTGTGCGGGAAAATGTGTCAAAAAAGTTGAAACTGCATTTCCCTTTTGTACCTTGTGGTTTGCAGAAATGCTTCAACCAATCATGTTTTATCATAAGCTACGTTTCTTATAAAATTATTTCATGGTGTCTTCATTTTATGAGAAGCAAGATCAAACTATCAGTTCTACTCACTAAACATGTATTTATGAGTCATACAAATATATTTCGTTTAGATACTTCTACAACAAGGCCTACAAGAACTGCATGCTGTTCACTTTCTACGGAATGGCTGGAAACCCGAACAACTTCGCCACTTACAACGAATGCAAGAACTTCTGCTCCTAATAACATTGATGTACATTGAATGAAACACTTCTTATGACTGATTGGATATATAGTTTTCTCATTAAGAAGTGTACAATAGATTTCTGAAAACATTTATTCACAGTAAAATATATCTCTGACAAAACCTGATCTTCTTAATTGGGCATTTCTAAAACTAACCCCCGTTATTCGTTCAATAGACATTTAGCACCTGGATAAGTATATCTTACAAACAGTATTGTCCTCTGATAGAACTAATAGTCTTGTCATAGTAGAGTTTGCACAATCATTCTCACCCGAAACAAGGGCACGGGGAAGGGATACACACACACAAATATCACAGAGAAAGAACACCACTACGCACAACAGAATCACAAGAAAGATAGATTATGCTACCGTACTATAGAAAAATGAAAATATTTAGCATTATGCACAAATTGAACTAGCGAAGAGTAATAGGAAGCTCCCCCATGAATCATGTCAACCTTCCTAGATTACAGTTTAATGCTATTCGCAAAACGAGATTGGTACTATCGAAAAATTAAACTAAGTTTTCAAGTTTCGAGTCCGAGTAGAGTTGGAATTTAACAATACATCTACTCACAAACATTCACGCAAACCTTCTGCGATTAGCAAACTACAAAAACGGGAGAGCACTGAGGTGAATGAGGCCGCGGACAATCTAGGACAGTCGTATGCGTCTATCCGACCTGCACACTCTCTCGTCGAGGCCGCTACAAAAGTGGTTTGCTAATTGGCTAGGAATTGATAATGACTGCTTCAGGAGCGTGTGCAATAGGCTGCTGGCACGTAGCCATTGGCTCCGCCCTCCCGACGAACCCAAATCCATTCCGGATTCCCATCGTCGTCGTGCGCCTATAACGTAGGATAAATTGACGTAAATGAATTCAGCAAACATGAAGATATATCGTGTTCGTAAATAATTAAGACTAAACATAATCGTTTAAAAAACTCATGAAAATTAATGAATCTGAGTTGAAAACAAACTTTCTGACGGAACTACGGAATGGTATTGAAACAGGATCCGTGAGAAGATCATCTGAACTCATGAGTTTGGTGAGATTGCTATATATACACCATATAAGACGCAGCCAAATAAAAATATTTTGAAAACCGCTTATTTCAGAAACTTGCACACGAAGTGAGGAAATGGTTCCATAATTTTTCCTAATCCAGTGAATCAAGCCTCTACTGAGTAACATTTCACTGTATGGGCTCCCCCAGCATTTTATACCCGATTCGCATTTTGTATCTTGACAAAGTGTCCAGCCCGTGTTCCCCTCCGTGCAAGCGCACTTTGTACACGAATAAAGTGTGACTGTTGGTTCTAACGTTTACCGAAATATTGCAAGTGGGTCTCTGTTACTAAAAATTGTATTCAAATCAGTTAGAGAGGGGCTCTGTTGACTAATGAAGTTAGTATCTAGTTAATGTACATATTTTCAAACTATTCCACATCAAAACAGCATTAATTGTGATAATTTTGAAGTTCCTGCACTAAATTAGACAATTTCACATTAAAATACATTGGATAAAATAGTGTTTTTATCTATTTGAGTTTAAATCCGCTTATTTTCATTTCAAAAGTGCTAAATTACTGTTTTAATTAATGCACGCGCACGTAAGAAGGAGGCAGGCGCGGGCGAGGCAGGGCACCGCGCGCCTCTGCCATCGATCGATAATCGAATCTTTTCGAAACTGTCTGGCGCCCCGCCTTTCATTTAGCCGCCGCTACTCACTCCAAACCACGCTGTCCCCTACCCACTGAATGCGCTAGTTTAAGAACTAAAAGAACTGACTTAATAAAGTTTGAATGACTCCTATCTCTTACACAATGGTAATTTACTCGGTACTAGGTTTTTTGAGGAAGTCTGACTGGAAACTAAACAATTGTGGAATTGTACGAGTAAAACTAATATAACAATAGAAAAAGAATTCAGTATGAATAGGAAATATGTATAATTATTCTATTGAAAATCAGTGCCGAAAAACTATGTCTGTTATATGGGAATCACCAAATTACTATCAATTGAAATATCATAGAAATTCAACAACCTCTGAATTAGAAAAAATGTTGAACAGTTTTCTAGAATCATTCATTTTACTGATATAATGTGTTTAACGTGCTTTTGAAATATAAATTCTATTTTGAAGCATTATTTTGTGTTGAATGGTTAAATTAGGATGGGACCCCCCGCCGACAGTTTGTCACTTGACAAACTGTTGGTTCACTCGAACCGACAGTTTGTACGATGACAGACTGATAATTCTTTCACAGAAATCGCAGTTGGAGCGCGTTTTTGGGAAATAGAGTGTTACTGAGTAAGAAAAGTGGATGGGTATGAGATCGTCACTTGGTGTGCAAGTTTCTGAAATAAGCGGTTTTCAAAATATTTTTATTTGGCTACGTCTTATATAACACAAAGTGTCCCACTCGCGTACCTGTACGAGTGTCAAGACTTCTCCCTCGCTAACCGCCAGCTGATTCGGACCGACCGGCGAGAAATCGTAGTTCACAGTCACACAACCAATCTGGAAAATGTTCAAATGAGACCAAAACTAATTCTGGTCATAGAAAGGGTAATAATGAAAACATATAAATCTGTACTAGGGTTAGGTTCTTAAATTGGAGCAAAATGAGTTTTCGAGCTTGGTCGAGTCGAGTTTTGAGTGCTTTCAGACCCATTGAGTTTTTTAGTTCGACTCCTACAACCCACAATAGCTGTATTAGGTCAATTTGAAGTAACGACATATCTACATTTCCCAGTATGTGACAGTTGCCATACAATACCAATAAGAATGAGAACACAAAGAATAATAAAAAAACAATACAGTTTTTCTAGCAAATTAATCGATAACTGACCTTCGGCTTCGATCTGCCGGCAATGTGTTCGGGTGTCTCGACGGGTGGCACATCGTATTGGGCGAGAGACGGGGATGGCTTCGACTCCATAGGGGGCTCCTCGTACAAGGCGGGGGCTGCTGGAGAAATAATATATCCCTACTCATCATGCTGACAATTCTGTCGAGAAATCAAAAACTCTATATCTACCTCTCGCTCTCTTCTGTTTATTCCTCTCTTGCTCTGTCTCTTTCTCTAGTTATATGTTTCTCTAGGTATCTCTCCTTCTCGCTCTGCTATGCCTCTCCCTCCTTTTCTAGTCCCCTATACGTTTATTCCTTCTCTTTATCCCCTCGTCGCCTCTATACCTCGAGGTTCGAAGTATGAATCGCGCCAGATCAGTATCTCCACCAACCTTTCGTCGAACCAAAATTTCCGTTCGGTTTCGCCACTTCTGGCGCAGTCCATGGTACCGCATCGTACTGAGGGGGGAGACTGTATGTTTGATCGATAGTGGGAACCGTATCATATGAGGAAATGATGGAAGGATAGATGGGCTGTATCGGGGACGGCTGCAGCACTGAAGAGCCTGAAAATACCAACATACGACCATTAACTTCCCAAGACGGAATAGCACACACAACTGTAAGTCGTGCTGTTTTGGTAAATATAGAAGTAATTCATATTTCATAACTTATCTACCCGTACGGAAAGTCATTCTGAAAGATCGTCAGTGAAAAAACAGCCCGGTTGGTTTGAATGAAATAGTCATTATAAAAGGGAAATGGCTAAAAAAACATTTTCTGACTGACCTTGGTAGTTGAGCGAGTTGTTTTCAGCCAGAAGACTCGTATTGTTGGAGGACGAGGAGAGGTTGTGGAATGGCTGTGGATCCGGTCTGGTCGGAATCAGCGGCTGCGGCGATTCGCTCCTGCAACATTTTCATAAGTTCACATCACACACCAGAAAGTTCCGACGTTTGTCCCAGATACTAGGCCCATTTAAACTTCAAAATAGGTCACATTTCCAAACTTTTGGTCAGCGAGATCGAAATTTAGTTCTTAAGCCAGAAAATTATGCTTCATATATCCGTGAGTGAATTTTTGAGAAAGTGAGCACGTCGATTTTAAGCACGTCGATTTCAAGCCGCGGTGTTGACAAACGGACCTCTGCCGCATGCTGCTGAGTGGCTGATCCTTGATCTGTTCCCACAGAGTCATGAAGGCGTCCTGAGATGAGTTGTTGGAGGCGGGTGCGGTAGGGGTAGGAACTGGTCGCGTGGGTGCCGGTCCCGGTGGCGGCAAATGAGATAGTGGCGCCGCGGTCGGCTCTACAAAATAACACTTGGGACAGGATTCATACTTTGGGTCCCTAGATTGCGAGGCGGGTACGCGAGTGTGCAAATGGCTATTGATTTGATATGAACGCAGATCGAAATAGTTTCGGACTATAATGCCGTCAAATATGCCGGAACGGTTACATTTATTGCGAGACCGTACTCGGACCCAACGTTTTTGCACTTTTAAGAAAAAAAAGTTATCCTGCTACAATTTTCAAGCTGGACTCAATGATCTCTGAACACCGCTGCTGAAAATACTCTACAAGAAAAGTGAATTTCAAAAGCGGAGGACAACACAACTAAGTAGGTAACAGTTTGCGATCTAATCGCACCTTTCGGTGAATCGTCAAAGGTGACTGGGAAGGCAGGGGTCGGGGAGGGTTGTTGGGCGAGATTGGGCAGGGAAGGGGCGGTTCGCAGGCCGTTCCCGGTCGATTCCCACGGGTTCACAGTAGTCGAGGCAGCCGGGGCACCCCAATCCACTGGACGAACATCATCGAATATGGAGACCGGGCTGGAACCATATACAGATTACAGAACACAGAACAAATGGAAATTAGTCAAAAAAAACCACGGAATCTGATTTTTTTCGCTGTTTAACAACGAGGGAAACATCAAAGAGAATTCTCAGAACATCTACTTGGAGACACCGCAGAAACACAAAACAACTCATTAGCACACTCTGCATTTCACACGCAAACCACTACTGTAAGTCACACAGAATGATCAAATAAAGAAGAAATACAACGGTTAGTATCCTTATTTCCTCTGCACAACAATTAATTTTGTCAACATGAACTACCAAGCACCCACCCCTTGTCCTGTGGTACTTCCCCGAAGGGAGATGCCTGGCTTTCTATGGGTCGTGTGGTGGCAGCCGCGCCAACTGGCGTGGGAACCAATGGCGCCAACGGGGATGGAACCAGGGACGGGACCGCGGGACCACCTCCGAAGAAATCGTCTAGATCTGGAATGGCACATGAAGGTCTCCATTGGCCATAATACTGTTGTCGTTGGGAATGGAGAAAACTGTTACGTCATTATCCTATATGTTCTGAATATCTTGAACCTTGTAATGCATTCTCACCATATTACTCTCCGAACCTCACCATTCTTATTGATAGAGGAGCAAGTTTACCAAACAGAACCAGTACTACTATTACATTATCATTATCATTATTACTACCATTATTATGATTATTATTATTATTATCATCATTATTATAAGTTATTTATATAACAAAATCATTTTCAAAATACTTACCTATTAAATTAGATCCCTGGCCCTGCTGTTTGGGTGGGGTGCTGTGTGGTCGAGTGTAAAGCGAAGACGTCTTGGTCGGATGGTCACCTGCATAAATATCCGAAACTTAAAGTTTACTATGTTTACTGTTAGACTTATTGATTGTACCTCTACAAGTTGAAATCTTCAATCAATTGGTCCATCTGTGATACTACAAACCAGAGCTAAGAATTCATGGACAAAAACTTAACAAACTACTCTTCAATGATAAGAAAGCTAAAAAAATATGCATAGAAGACAGGGAAAGTAAGTACAAACCGTTGACTTCCGATTGAGATGGCTTGGCTGAGTACCACGGTGTCAGTATCGTACTCGGCAGATGCGCATTGTAGTAGCCATTGTAACATAACCTAAACCACATACATACACCGACCAGAATATTAGCTATCCTCGTGTCAATATTGCTTCCACCAACCAGAAAAAGTGTGACTAAACTTGGATTGTCTGTCACACGTTTATGTGTTTCAACTGGAAGAAAATACATTTCATTTTGACAATTTTTCTGTTTTGCTAGGTTCTAGTTGCTGCAAATTATAATGAGGATGCGAGTAGATTTGGCGCTTTGTGTTTGTTGTTTTAATATTTAAGGTTTTACTAGGTATGATTGTTTCTTAATGTTTTATGAGGCAGTTACTATTACTATTAGTCTTTCAGTAATTTTTTATTAGCTTTGTAATATTTTATGTCTAAATTTTGTGTTGGTGTACTCTCTTTTCTTTTTCCCCTTTTCCGTGAGTTCATATAATTAGATAGTTTTTTGATTGAAGTCTGTTCTGAAACATATGAACGAATGAATTATTATTATTATTGATATCTCGTTGAAACTAATGATAGTAATAGTAAAATTTTAAAATCTATTTTACGCACACCAGCACTTCCGACCCGGCTTCCCCCATATCTTACCACAATGTGCCGGACTCCTTTCGAACACAGAGAACAGCGTCGCCCTGCTTCACAATCAGCATCTTCCCGGAGGACGCATTCTGTTGCAAGGCCTCCGGAGAGGCAGGCCAGTCCGTCTTGCAACGGTACATGTCAGAACGACGACCCCTGAAATACACAGTCTTCTTGCACTATAGCCTGGGGTCAGTCACCAGTAATTCACCTCGAAAACACGTACGGAACGTGTCGTCGCCGTTCAAATTTCCGAGCGTAAAAACTAAAAACTTTACCATAGTTAAGTCGAACTATCAACTTTAGGTAAAATATGCCAGGCTAATTTGGTTCTCTTTGATCATCTATTGGCGCAAGGTTTCCCAATTTTAGCCGAAATGAACCGTTTTGGCCCGGCATCTTTTACTGTTCACCGACTACGAATCCTGACTGCTGCCTCGATGCAAATTGTCACGTCTGTAATGAATTCTCACTTTTGACTCACTTTTGCTCGGCTTTGTCCAGAATGGATTTCCTTTCTTCGCTATTCTGGGCCCTGAATTTACTCTCTGCCACCACAGAAGGAGCTGCAGTCCAAACAGACGGTTCCGAAACGGACGCTAAAAATATTCAAGATTCAAGTGAAACATCTCCGAACATTCTCGAATTAGTAATGAGCTATTTGATTTAGTCGATACCGAAAACACTAAGTTATGATGGCAAATTGGACCTGTTGTAGGTGTTGTTGCGGATTCCAAGTGAGACTTCGAGCCTTTCCTTTTTACAGAATTTTCTGTAACAGTAAGAATGTTGAACAGTCAATAACAAATGGATAGTTTGTGTGCAGTGTTTGTGATTAAATGAACGTCTTGTTACAATCTCTATTCAAAAAAATTACAATTAATCAACTCGGAAACTTGACATGAGAAGTTCCAATCATTTTTTGACGAATGAATAAGACGGAACGAACGAACATCACGAAGTCAAGTCTTGTTGAAACCTCGTAACTACAACCAATTCTACTGAATCACATAGGGATAACTCACTGGATATTTCATGTGTATGTATGTGCAGCCGCATCTTCTTCTCTATCTGCAATGGTAAGAGATGATGTATAAAACTATGATTACGCATTATTTCGAAAACACTAGTTATTGCCAGCCGACCAAAATCTGTATGGTTCGGGTAGAATCAAACTATCTCACATTTACAATACAAACTATTACAATTAGAGAATGAAAATTGAGGAAAATATGAGAGAGATCAAATATACCCGAGTGACGAGGAACTGTAGGGGCTGCAGCCGATTCGGATCATAGTAATGGGCAAAACAGGGGATTCCGGGTACTATCAGTCGCTGCATCTGAGACAAAAAAAAACAGATTGAAGGAATGGAGATGTAAGGTTAGCTAATCGGTCGTTTCCATCATATTAGTGTATGGATGGCAACAAACACATATTCAACTGCTTGGAAAGACCATTAGTCTAATCAGTTTCTCGATTTTTCAACGATTTTCCTCTATAAAACGTGAAAACATCGTCCGATGATTACGTGACATTCAGGCAACTGGGTGGAAAACCAATTCATAATTTTCCATTGTCGTGTCAACAAATTTGACTTAACGAACCATTGAAGCCCTTTTCAAAAATATGATATTAAATTAATTATTATTGCTTGGATAGCCTACCTGATATGGGTCCTTTGCAGCTTCGTCCGACGCCTCTTTGTACCGCATTTTCAGCTGACCGGTAACGTGTTCATCCAAAGAGCGTACGGTGATCATCGCGTCATGAAGAACCTAGAAACCCATGGAACGTTTTTATAGCAAACTTTGAAAACAGACTGGAGCTAAGTAAGACATAACCCGGCCGGTTATTTCAACTCGCGATTTTAAGCACAAGTAAAAAGAACTCCAACCTTCAACAACACGTCGATAACCTTGGGCAAAGTCTGTTTGACCTGGGTGTTCAGAGCCTCATAGTCCAGAAACTTGGAGTTGGAGTTCTGAAATCGATCGAATTTATTGAGCAGAACAAAAACTCATTTACCTACTTGTTTCTCGATAGATCTGTCAGTCTCGAAGAGTGTTCAAAGTGTACATAGGTGCAAAAAGACAGTATGAAACGTGTAAGAACTCATAAAAACGATAGTAATCAGAATACGTCATACCGCTTTCATGTTCGACTTGGCCGCCTCCCAATCCATGAGTTTGTCGTTTCGCTTCTTGATCAACTTCTTTGGAATCGCTCGCAACGCCTTCACAATCTCATCGCGCACCCTGACACAAACATATAGAAGGGACTGAATAATTGTGAATAGATACAGAAATGGCAACTACTGCCACCCTGTGTGATATAGTTCGGACAGAAAAGTCAAGGAAGTACTTGAAAGGTGTCAAGTTCATAGTCACAATATCATCGCGCACCCTAACAAAATCATGTAAAAAGGATGAAATTGAATAATTGTGAATATAGACAGAAAATACTGACAATCCCTGCCGTCCTAACCAGGTAAGGGTAGTTTGAACAGGGCAATCAGTGAATCACTTGAAAAGTATCTTTTAGATAGCCACATGAACCTTTGAAATGAAGAATTCAGCACTTACCTTTATTCGGCGTACATATTACCCTCAAAAACACAATCTGAATCTACAAAAACTGACTTGTGATTGAGTTGATCTGAGAACGATTTGACTTCATCGTGGAAGATTTGCACCTGCCTCTCGATGCTCATTCCAGCAATTACCACCTGCTTTTTCCCTAAATAGTAGCAGTTAGGCTGGAAATAAGTAGAAGTCAGCCCGCCATAAGCGTTTATGCTACATCGTTTAATTCAAAGCCACTAAATCTAAATTGATTGCTACCGAAATACCAGGTTTTTAAAAACTATCATGCTCAATCAGATAAAATAAAATACTTTATATCATTCAATTCCAGGCGAGCAGTCGCAATCGCAAACCAGTAAGGTTGAACCAATCATCAAAAAGAAACAAGCTCTCAATCAGATTACGTCAAATGTTTCTGTTGAAAGTACCAGAATGAATTTTGTGCAGAAAGAGACCGCTTAACTTTCCACGTGACACGTAAACGTGAAAAATCTCGTATTATATCACGAATGAATTATTCTATTCTATTCAATATACATGAGTTTTAACATCATTAGACAATATTGTCAAGCAATGTACGCGACTCACTGATATCGATTAATTTCTTCTGAATCAGCTGACGTGTCTCGAAGAACATCTTCTTCCGATAGACGACGAGGTTGTAGTTGAATCGGACCAGATGCCGTTCCATGGCGTCCAGACTGTTCACCAGACGATCGAAGTCTGGATCACGCACCTGTAAACGCAATACGAAAATTAAAAAAAATCTTCACCGTATTTTCGAAAAATAGTACGTTTCGCCTCTTCCCCTAAACTAAGACGCACGACGCAAACGTATCACAAGAGAACGTATCAAACGAACAGAACATTGCACATTTTATCAGTCTAGTGGAAAATTTGTTTGAACCCGTTCGATTCCGTCCAGAATTGACAACTAACGTGTAAAATTGTTCACCGTTTTATACAGAACACAGGGCAAGCAGGGTGCAACTAAACACCATTGCTATCCTATACTAAGATTCTACTAAAGACCAGAGACCAAATATCATAAAGAACCTTCGATTGTTTATTTACAGCCTGTTCAAACCGGAAGATAGAAATGTCACCTACCACCTTGACCATTCCTAGTGAAGTTCCCATTCGGTAGGTGAATCTATTCGACTTCTTCTTGATCGAGTGAACAGTCAATTTGGACAGAATTCCTCCCTTCGATCCTCCACTTGAAGATGATGCAATCGAGTCTTCGCCGTACTTTCGAGCTGAAACGTTCAGTCTTCAGAGATCAAAAAATCGGTGAATTCTATATCTAACCCGCTTTTCAGGTAACCTAACCTTTTTTTGGTAACCTTTTTTAAGGTTACTTCGGTGGCAACCGGAAAGTAACCTAAAATCAAAAACAGGTTACCCTCAAATTTGGCTTGAGAACTCGTTTTTACTGTTATTTTTGATGGTAACCCGATTTTGGTTTAAAGTTACTTAGAGGTTACTTACTCAAGTAACCTGAAAAAAGGTTACCAAAAAAGGGTTAGGTTACCTAAAAACCGGGTTAGTTGTAGAATTGGCCCAAAAAAACATCCTAGAAAAGTGTTTTTTACACACAAAGTTAACTAAACAGCCTGAGCATGAGTCACACGAGTAGGTTGGATCATGAGGATCTTATTGCTGCATTGTACTTCCATGATTCGAAGTTAATAGAGACATTGTTAGAATTATACTATCGCATACTCACTGAGTTCCTTACGCCTTTTGCTCTCGTTCATTTTCTGTCCAAGGGTAGACATTTGTTTTACCGCCTCCAGCAATCTGGGATGATCCGGGTGATGGATTGGGGTGAACTGGAACAAAACCACTCAGTATTCATAGTAAACAACAACAACATCAACAAAAACCACGAGAGATGCCAGTACAAGTAAATACAGCTCTCAACGAGAGACCCAACTATACTACGTGGGCGTGTGTGTATTTCTGAAAACAACCGTTTGGTTGGCGAGTGAGGTTCTTTGAATGTATTGATTAATTCTTGATATATCTTCATAGAGTCCACACTTGAAATGATAAGAAGTGTAGTTAACGACTAGTTAGTAACTAGACGACGTGTGATTTACTTTTTATGTAGATTAATAACTAAACTAATCAAATAAGCAAGTGTACCTTGGCGATTTCACTGAGAAACAGTGGATACTTGACGCATCTCTGAATGGGGCGAGAGACGGCTGAGGGCGCGTCAAAGACAGCCGCCCCCGCCTCTCGCATCTTCTCCACCAACTCCTTCAACGCCTGCTCCATACGGGGGTCAGATGACTGGAAGCATGCGCCACTAACATTCGACTAGACAACAAAAATTAGTGCGCTTTTTTTTATTAGAACACGTGAAAATTAAATATTCTGCATCTAAATTAGACGAATATTCTCGTTTCGGCGAGAAAGAAGCCCGTTTTTCGATTTTTCCTGGCTAAACAAAGTGATTCGGCAGAATCGCCGTAAGCTGTGAAAATCCAAAATACTCACAATTGTGTGTACAAACTTGATAATGGAACATAACTTGTCGGTAGGGGACTTACCGAGCTATTCACTAGCGTGTTGATGTGATCGATATTTCGGAAATAGTAGCCATATGTTTGAGCAAATGGTTTTCGCATCTCCAGAAAGCATGTACCGATCATTTGCTGGTCCCATTCCCTACCTACAAACATTCACAAATAATATAAACTTATTAGATTCCATTCCTTACCTACAAACATTCATAAATAATATAGACTCACTAGATATGTGGATAAAAATCATGAAAACTCTCTTTAAACCCTTGACAACGGTCCAAATCTCATGATATCTCACATTGACAACAAACGTTAGTGTCCAGAAACATGAATCGAAAAACACCCCCCCCCCCCATTCTAGGATTCGAAAATTGGGCGATTATTGCTTCGCGAACAGAAAACACAAATTATCCGAACTTCAGCCACTATTACTCGAATACTAATATAAAATAGGAGAACAATGTACACAAGTACACATATGTAGGGTATGACTATTCGGAGGAGTCCGTTTACACATGAACATTAATTGTCCTGTATAAAAAGTTGATTTGCCCATTAGCCCATTTTTCAACTTTACTGGAGTAAGAATGTACATGTGAATACCAAATATAGATTCTCACATTGTTCATTGGTGAGTCGTTGAATGAGGGATCCGGCCAGATCGCTTATCTGTTTGCAGCCGCTCTTCATGACAGCCTTCTGCTTACTCGCCAGCCGCGACGAGTTATCGATAGCCTTCAAATGAACCGATAAAAGTTAACTAAATGAAGTTAAACCACAATGAAATAACTGAAGAAATGAAGAAAGTCGACGGTTAGACACACACACATTTAACAGACTAATCGTACAATCGGTTACTGACCGACTGAAGCGATTAATTAATAACTGTGATGGTGGTTAGTAATCAAAAAGTTATCGTTCCGTATAAGTAAATAGCTAACTGAAGAGGTCAATGCCATCGCAGGCATGCTAAAACAGTCTGCGTCTCTCTGAACTGCATACTCTCTCGTCAAGGCTGCTACAAAAGTGTCTGGCGAACTGGCTGAGAATTGTTTAAGATGTTCAGTCACGACGTACCTCACAGTAAGCCATGACATCAGTCATGAACTGTATTTCCGAGCTGATCAGTTCCTCGAGCACTTTGTCCCGTTTCTCCTTCTGCACCTGCGGATCGCTAGAACTCGACTCCGAACTGCCGGCAGAGATCTAAGGTGAAGCACGTGTACACGTTAGTCAATAACAATCATGTGAAACATGTTGAACACAGCAGAACTCGAAAACGTGCAATGACAAGGTGCACGATTCCTCGTTAGAATGCTAACTTTACGTGACTATTCATTTTACTTCTAGTATATGAATTACACAATTTCTAAATAACAAATTACATATTTTCACTGTAGTTCAAAAAGGGATACATATAAAAGATAAAATTCAGTATGTCATCAATATAATGAATACCGCCTGTTTCAAAGAAACCTAATTGTTTGAAACTCCGGAAAAAAGGCAGTATGCGCCAGAAACTGCTTCAATTATCTGTTCAGTACCATTGTTTTCAAGTTGTTCCAGTATGATGAAAAATTCACTCCATAATGTACTCATTCAGTTACTTATCCAAACAACATCACTTACACGTTACAAATGAAATTACAAATGACTTTATGTGATTTAGTTATAACTCACCTCCTCCAAATTCATCGCCAACTTGTCGATATCTCCAATTCCCATATTGAAAGATGTGGACTGTAATCATGGTAACATTGTTGATGACAAAATGGAACTCACCAAGTTCTTAGAAACATTAGCGCCGACTTTCTGCGATTGGCTAACTACAAAAAGGAGAGAACATGGGGATCAATGAGCTGTAAGACAGTCTGTGTCTCTCTGATTCTCTCATTGAGACCGCTACAAAAGTACGTAAACAATTAGGCTGAGAGTGTTCCAAGTTGGTTGTTTTTCAAGTTGGAACTGCGAGAAAACGCAGTTGAACGGCTGATAATGCAAAACGGCTAAATGGACGACGCATATGGGCGATTGCGCCCGCCCGGCAGCCACACAAAAAGAAATGCCGCCATGCATAAATGCCCCCCCCCCCCCCCCCCCCCCCCTCGAAAGCTGTCAGCGAAAATGAGGATGAATTCGTTATGCTCAACTTCAAGACGAGACATCCATCGTGAGAATATGGAAACTGTTCTCGGTTCTTGTGATGTTCTAGGAACCCATCGGTATTTTTAAGTGGTATTTATTTCTTAGTATGTTTTTTTTTTGGTATTGGATGGAATAGTCAAGCTCGGCTCATCTGCATCGCAAAACGTCCAAATTTCGCCAGATTGCGCCAACAAAAAGATGTTTCATATTTTATTTCGCTCGCTATTGAGCCAAGTTGTTCACAACATGACTATTCAACCAACCTTGGGAGGTGGTGGTCTAGCGGGTGGTGCGCTCTTCTTCTCATTCTCTGGCTCCAGCCACGCCTCCCCAAATGTCGCCCATTCATGAGACTGCGCGGACGACGCTGAAATATGGACACTTTCTGAACAGGGCGAAGAACACATCACAATGCATACTACGTGCATAATGTATGCGCTCGAATGTCTTTTTACAAACGCTCACGAACAAACGTTCAGAAAACGTCATTCTCATCTATTATGTTTTTCTGAAAAACATTCAAAATGATGAAAACTAGTGTTCGAACTCAACAGTTACGTGACTACAACAGATAGATCATCCAACTACATCAGATATGCATAATATTCACGTCCCTCACCAATATAGAGGATACTGAATACCTACAACAAAACACATGATTTTGGACCGTACTATTTCATATCATCGAGCATACTACTAGTTAGTACTGATCTACTTACCAGCCGGCGGTGACGTCATAGAAACATCATCAATTCTTGTAGAAGTTCGCCAGTCAGACATGACCGATGGTGCATTGAAACTCTGGTCGCTCAAAGTACGAAACTGAAACCACAATGGCTGAAATCTGTCGAGAAAACAGGTAAATGGTTGCAAAATGCAGCGTTTTCAGAGAGAGAAAAAAACTAGGAAAACTATTGCGGAAAGCCCCGCCCTTTTTGGGAAACCTAATGCCGTCCTTCTGCAAAGAAGTAACTAAATATGAGCACGACCTCTCGCAAAAACCTGATAGCACACTATTTATGGTTTCATTCCCCAAATATTCGATAGAGCGATCAATAGAAGACTGATAACTGAAGTTATAAGTTACATCCTCTCATTTTCTAACACAACTAGCCAAAACCAGCAGAAACTTCATATAGGGTGACTGCATCACACAAGCCAACTTTTTTCAAAAAAGATTTTTTTGAAAAATCTGGTCACAAAATTTGGATATTTGAAACATAGGGACACAAAAATTAGGGTCAGGACCAAATATACCTTTTTGTGAAGTATATAAGAAGGAAAGTGTATGTAAAAAAATCGACTCTCGTGGAGGGAGGGCCGCTCACAAAATTCAGCTGGTGTATGGTTGACTGACCGTTGGTTCGGCTGTCACACTAGTTCGACCACCCATTTCATCCTCATCGTCGTCTAAATACACCTCCAGAAAGGCAATTGGCACAATGCCAAGAGCCTCCGTATTCGGGTCACGACACTGTACCCAGTCACCGTTCACCTACAAACAAATGCAATGCAATACAAGAAACTCTGCGCCTGGTTACAAGTAGAATGGGGCAGCTTTTGAGAATTTCTATCATCAAGGCGGGTTTGGGGTTTTTGGTACGATTCCAAGATCGGGTCACGACACTGTACACAGTCCCCATTCACCTACAAACAAATGCAATACAATACAGAAAACGTTGTGTGGAGAAATTTAAGGAATAGGGTGGGTTACCAGCCTTCTTTCAGGAAAAAAAATACCGGGAAGATGGCTGAACATATTGAACATGGCTGCATACACCAGTAAGGTCTGACTAAGCGACAAAAAGTAAGCCGTTTTCAGATGTGAACACATGAAAAAAAATTTCATCAGAGAAGAACCGATTTTCATGTTTTCGGCGGAAAAGTAGTCCGTTTTTCGACTTTTACTGACTATTCGGACAACCTTGCTGGTGTATGTGTATGCATGGCTGTTTCAAAGAAAATGTCTCTTTTGAAGTAAAACGTTCTTGGCGAGAAAATAGTTCATTACGCACCATCTGTATGACTCGCACACTGTCTCCCATCTGAACTGTCAATTCGTCCTTTTCACGTCCGTGGAAATCGTGACGAACGACGGCGAATCTAAAACAAAAATTGATACGAAATGCATAATCAAACAGTCGAAAAAATACGAAAAACGGGTAGTTGGATGGAGCATCCAACAAAGTCGCCCTACGTATGTTCTCAACAACGATGCACACTTCCAACCACATACCAGTAAAGTTGTCCTAATAGTCAGAAAAATTGGAAGAACGGACTATATTTTCGGCCAAAACGAGAAAAATTGTCTATTTCTGATGAAAATTCAATGATTTTCACGTGTTTAAATCTGAAAACGAACTGCTTTATGTCACTTAGTCGAACCTTACTGGTGTATGCTTCCAACTGATATGGCCAGAGAGGTCTATCAAACACACCCTATTCCCTCCTCAGCAGCCGAGGATCCCCCTCCACTGACCCCGCTCTCGCGCACACTCGAACTACTCTCCTCTTCGCCCGGCAATGCGACGACCACCTGTGAAAAGGAACCATGTTCAATGAACTATGTCTTTTCGTCCTGTTTTCATTTTCTCAGAGGGATTCAACTGATGATGACCCAACCCTCTGAGAAAACCCAAAACCGTCTTGAATCAGGGTCAAATCTCTTACTGAGCACATTAACTTAATCATAGCACCATCCAAAAGTCCTAGTGATACAATTATATTTTGTTCAAATAAAATTACCTAATATGTTCAATGATATACATAGTGAACTTTCTCATAATATGAATCTTCATATTGTTCCTTACTCTTTTCATTTGTTGTAAAAGATGCCTAGACAGGATAGTATACAACAAAAATGGAACACAACGACATTTGCTATTTTTGACCAATCATACTCCTAGCGGGTAAGTCTTCGATTTAAAGTCCAACTATTCTATTATATTTCTTGTTACGCAATCGTACCACAACGTACCTGGACAAAACCTTGGGGAAAAATTCCCTTTCGGGCTCCAATATTTCCCTCAAGCCATTCAGCATCGATACGTCGAGTCAAATATATAATGTCGTCGGCATTGAAGGTCAACTCGTTCTCAAACTCTCCCCTGCAAAAGAATCAGAATGAATTCTAAACAGGCTAATTTCCCAAACAGGGTTATCTGGTTAACCCTTTAAATGTTTTTGGGGGAATCTGGAGTTACCGAATGGTTAAAAAGGTTCAACCAGGTAACCCGATTAATGGTTGTTAACTGCTAGGGTTCACGAAATACTGAGTTAAATAAAGAACTCGCCTGCTCAACATGTGTTCTAGGAACATACTCTGAGCATAATTACGTTGAGCAAAACCGAGGATTTAATTGAATAAAAGCTGGGCGCTTGCTTTTGAGAACGCAATTGGACCGAGCGCCCATCGAGTTAGACGACCATTCGTGAGAAATTCGAGTAGCATAACTGCATAACTGTGAGTAGGTATATTTATTATTTATAGCTGCTGTACAACTAGGGGAATACAGAAGCTGAATAAACTTCGAACAAGGGAATAACATCCCTGGTGAGCTACTTCGTGTTCAAGCCATCCAAAATGACAACCAAAATCAACAGCTGAACTCATGTTTCTCAAGTTCAAACTTCTCAAGGAAATTGTACTACTGTTCAGATCACCCCAGAAACTCATCAAGTCCAGCCAACCTTCAAAACGCAAAAAACTACAACTGACTTGAAATCATAGATGGCGCGAGCGTAGGGCATCACGTCTTTCTGTCGGAATCGGACATCTGCCGAGAAATTGGTGGTGAAGGAGGAGCTCATCGCGGACTGTTGGACAGGCGCCAACGAATTGGCAGGAGCCTCAATTCCGGAGAGCTGAATAAAAGGGTGATGTGAAAACATACCTCAGTGAAGCTGTCCGAAAAACCAAAATAAAGAATCGCAAAACGGTTACGTTTTCGCCGGAAATGAGACAAGTTGTTTATTTTTGATGCAAAATCATTCATTTTCACGGGTGGAGGTGTAAAAACGGACTGCTTTTTTGTCGAGTAGTCGAATCTCACTGGTGGAGGAATGAAAAAGTTCAACGGATATGAAGGTCGTGTTCTATCGTTACTCTTTTCTTAGGATTCGCCACTATTCTTGGAAATGCTACGTGCAACCCCAAAGTATTCCCTCCCCCATCTTTCATCTATACTACGCCAAGACAACTAGTCATATATGTGACTTTGTGAGCCGTGAAGAAATGAATAAGAACTGTATCAGTCAAATCCAACTGTTTTCTGTTTGTTTATATTATTTCACCGAAACACAGCTTTACTGAAAGACGAGAACCATCATGAGAAAATCAGCACATGTATACACAATTAGCTACGTATAACTTCATTTTCTGAGCGAATCGTTCAGAGAGAAAGAAACCCAAATAGGAGAACTGAAGTTGGGCCCAAGTTAACCAAGGTGCTATTGCTCAAACTAACGACTAACCTGCTTTACAAAGGTGGCAGGGAAGGTACCACTGTTTCCCAGTCGTTTTCCTGTATCCGTGACCACGATCCCTCTGAACCATCCTTCAGATTCTACTGATTCAACAACTGAAATTAGATTTTCAAACTGCATAACTTGTCTCTGCTCTGCTGAGAAATTCGTGCAATAATGTAGAGATATAGATTTGAACAGATTTCTATCAGCTATGACTAACGGTGAATTCTATATCTAACCTGGTTTTTAGGTAACCTAACCCTTTTTTGGTAACCTTTTTTCAAGGTAACCGGAAGGTAACCTAAACTGAACAACCGGTTACCTGTTTTTCTAACGCAAAATATGGTTTTTACCGTTACTTCGAACGGTAACCGGATTTTAGTTTTAGGTTACTCTCAGGTTACCTACTAAGGTAACCTGAAAAATAGGTTACCAAAAAAGGGGTTAGGTTACCTGAAAACCCGGTTAGTATTAGAATTGGCCATGACCAACTTCCAATTAAAAACGCCTTTCAAATGAAACAACACAGTCACTTCGAGAATACTCGCCAACCAAGAGATACGAACGAAATGATATTCGTGTCACAATGACTTGATGAGAATAAAGTGGAAATATGTAATATGGAAACTCACCAATAATAGAGTAGACGCCAAAACAGAGATCTCCCTCTCGTTGTCCATCGAACTGTGCAATGGAACAATACAGCTGTTCTGACGAGTTCCTAGAAAATTGACATGCTTGACATGCCCTAAAGGATCTTCATCGAAATATCATGTTTATGTATAGAATATGTCAAAAATCAACAGTTTAGTCCACATGTTGCACAGCAGTCAAATTCGTGTATAAGGCGACTATTAAAATTACAAACGCTGAGAACAACAATAGCAATTGATACACCAAGTTGTAAGGCAGAAAGAAAGAAAGACATGTTATTCACGTCCGTACGTTCGCTTTTCAACTCACACCTAAACGTTACTATTGTTACTATAGGGCTGGGCGGTGATAGTTTGTGTCTTGAAAGCCAACAGAGGTTTAAATAGTAGAAAAATCTTACTGTAATGGATTTTCAATGGCGTTCGCGAGAATCTTCGGCACTCGACCCGAAACTCCGTCCAATGTCTCGATCTTGTACCTGCAACGGAAGAAACAACAAATTCCAGTTTGACTGGCTTGCGTATAGAAAAAAGTCCCAATTAAATGTAAAAGAAAAGAAACCAGAATTGTATAGAATTAACCCGTTCAAGTGTTGTATCGAAATATGTGCTGTACTTTCCCACTATGCTATGGAGGTAGCAGCCTATTCGGCGAGAATGTAGTTTTGTTGAACTATCGGTACACTCGACGGGTACCTCTTCTAAACGTCTCTCATTTTCTATATCCACAACTCGGGCGACTCAGAAAAACTGTGAAACAGATAAAAAGAGATGTAGAACTATACTCTATGGACAACGTCATAGAGAATTCAGAAGTTTCAAAAATTACTATACTGCAAGCAGTGTTGATGAATGGGTGAAACAAAGTGTACGTTACTTACCACTCGTCCTGTTCCTCTAAAATGCGAACCACTTGATCCTGAGCGAGGGCCGTGTGTGTGATGGGGTCTTCCACACCATTCGACACACGCACCCACCCCATATTCAACTGGAAACATGAGTTAAATTAAAATTAAGGTTAAATCAACAAAGTTTACTCTTTTACACAGAGTTAAAGTTTTCAGCGAAAAACGAAGTTTCAAGTAGTATAAAGCAATGAGTTTTTGGTTTATAAGTTGCATCGCTGTATGCAAATTAGAACAGAATATGCGCGGAGTTCGATAGGTGAACCCCAATATAAGAAACTGATTCAGTGGATTTTCCAGAACAAAATTTTATCTGCGACATGAACCACTAACGAAAAGCATATTGAAAGGCTGGCAGTTTAAGTTAGCAGCTGGCATCTGGCAGCTATTTGGAACAAAAATGTGACAGCTCAAACAGTACATGATCGAAACGTGTACGTGATTCAGCGTCAACAAATATTTGAAAAATGGAACAAATTGGTGAATATAAGCATGTCACTACTAGTCACACTCCACAGCTACATATAATTGGCTCCTACGACAACTACTCAGAAAAAGAGTAACCAATTAGAATTATTAGTATCAGTTCCAACCAGGAAAATAGTTGCAATATCGTTCATGGAGGACTTCGTGTTTTGCGCATAAAACACATGAAGATAATCAATAAACTGAATCCCTACAGCATCAAACAAATTTCAACTTGTACATTAAAACTGTTTATTAAATAATAGCGAAGAGAAATAAAACAGTAGTTTAATTGATTTGGCTAGAACAGTAAAACTATTCCTCCCAACTTTTGGCACACATAAGGATTGGCAAAACGTACAATGATGTAATGAAACTAAAGTGATTATACACATGAAACCTGAATTCAACCGAATAACTACCAAATTCTAAGGATACTTAGACGATAATTAAAGATGGTACACACTAGTATATAAAACTGATTGAAATGTGAGATAAAACTAAAACCAAAACTCAATTCATAATTGAAAACTATAAAGTTTGCCACTACAAACATTTTGCTTATCTAAAATTATCATAAACAAACATGAAACATATGTGGGAAATGAAACTAGCAGCGTTGAACGTCAACGAGTGTATCGATTTTAGGGCGGGCGCTTGGTGACTAGAATAAACTGAACGAAATCACAGAAAAAAGATAGCGTAGATAGACATAATTGGCACTAAAATCGCAAGCATTCGAAATATGGTCGAAGCAAGCTATTGAAATTGCTCAATCTAAAATCGGAACAAAGGTAAAACAGGGAAAATTCACATGAAGCAATCTAAACAATACTATCAATCAAAACTAAAACAAACAATAAACCTCGGTTTATGCAGTTGTTTTGCCGGGTTTCACATCGGACATCTCTTCATCGCAAGTGGTTGGAAGAGGCTGGTGTTGGGCTCTGGAAAGGGGAAATTGGGACATTGGGAGAGACTACAATTGAAACATACTATAATCATTTATTCCAAGTCGTTGCTGAAGTTCTGCTGAATAACGCCTGAAAGTCACTGCGATTAAACTACAAACACCTTAGGACTGATAACAGTAACCGTTTTCGCGTATTATGATAGAGCTATCTCTACACATTACTAGATAGAGAAGGCTGTAACCAGATGGGTGGTATTTCTCAGACAACTCCCAGCCACTTTCCTAGCGGCATCTACAAGCGAGTGTGCAGGTAAGATAGATGAAGACAGTCTCCGACTATCTGCGTTCTCATTGACCTCTACGCTCTCTCGCTTGGGTAGTTTGAGCATCGCGGAAGATTAGCGCAAATGTTTTTGAGTTGTTGAAGCTAATAATCGGTATCGGGCAAGGCTAGGTTATTAGGCAGCTACAAAATCAAACGAACATGAAATTCGATGAGGTCTGAGTCTCTCTTATCTACACGCTCTCTCGTCGAGAGTTTACCAGCCTGCATACAAAAATGAGACCCAGTGGTTCTTAATGTCCGAGAAACTTGTGCAACTGAAAAGTTTCCGATCTAGAAGCACCAGACTGCTGGCAGGAAATTGTTAGCGCTTTGTGTTTTCTCTGGCACCCAACGGGAGAAACTTGAACTATAGGAAGTATTCGTTGTAGTAAGATATCAAAAATCTTCGTTGTAGTTTGATCTCAAATGAACTAAATTTCCCACGGATTGCGAATTACTAAGATATACTTATTTCTGGCTATTCTGACTCAAGACGATTCAAAACTGATCGATGAACAGAGATACTAACGTCTATGGTAAAAGCCCGTAAAGCAGAAAAAGATGCATCGTTTGACGGTTAACACACCCTTATATAACATATATTTATACCGAAAAATACCCTATTAAAACCTAATTCATACCTGTAAGGATAGATGCTGTAAACGAAAACTGCTCCAATGACAAACGAAGCTCCAAAGACAAAGAGCATCGTGGGACGGAAATCGAAGAGGAAGTAGGCCAAGATACAGTTGAGTACAATGGCGAACGATGTAGCAAAGGCCTGCATATGAATAATTAGAGCATCCAAACTAAAACCAAACCTTTTGTAATGCCAATATTCGATATAGTGGTTGAATTTTCGTAGACATTCAGGATGAGAAAGCACCAAAATCTGGCGTTTTTCAAAAAACTGTAAATTTCTATTAGCGATTTTCTCCCTTTATTACAACAAGTAAATAAAAGAACTGATAGGAAAATCATTGTCTCCTCTGACTTCTAATAAATATCATCCCGAAATGTTGGAACAATGTCAACAGGTCTCAGTCTCAGTGCCAATAAGAGAGAGCTCTCAGCCAATTGGCCTGCCACATTCATAGCTGCCCCGTCCCAGTCGAGAGAATGTGCAGGTCAGAGAGACGCTGATGTCTGCGGCCTCATTGCCCTTCATGCTGTTTCACTTTTGTAACTGTTCAATCGCAGAAAACTGGCGATAATTGTTCTGAGATATGGATAACTATACCCACCTTGAGTATGTTATCTGCATACTTGATGACGACCGCCACCACCAGTCCGCCGAAGGCCGAGATTCCAATGGTCACCCACACGGCCCAGTCGAAACCGTGCAGCATTTTGTCCCACACCACACTAGGGTTCACACCATCTCCGAATATATACGAGTTATCTTTCACCTGCAACACATCAAATTACATGTAGTTGGTTTTGT
This sequence comes from Litoditis marina, assembly GCA_964036275.1. NCBI lineage: Eukaryota > Metazoa > Nematoda > Chromadorea > Rhabditida > Rhabditidae > Litoditis > Litoditis marina. The sequence continues at coordinate 37,328,507 of OZ038433.1, forward strand.
TTATACAAGAATTGTGTTTTTGTATTAAAACGTCACTTTTCTAGTTTTTCTTGAAGTTTAATGTCCAACACGCCATATATATAATTGTGGTTGCTAGTGGAGACTAACATTATTTCATCAAGAAAAACATTTGTCTTCTTTAATTTTGAACTAAATGATAAAATATAAATGTGCATTTTTCCAATTCCCATTTTGGGCGATTTGTATTGGGTGAACGCAGTCATTTGTGCCGACCTAATGTAATTACATTTCGTTGGCTGTCAATTAGTCAACAAAGTAACACCCAATAAACAACCAGTGCACGCATTTTATATAGATACTCAACCGGCTTCTCGCGTAATTGGGAATGAGAACTAATTGAAGGCTCAGGCTATGCGAGCCTAGCTGCCAGGCGTCTGTAGAAATAAACTAAAATCTCAACTATTCTTCAGAAAGTACCTCGTGTTTCGTAAATTCTAAATTGGACGAACTCTCTTATTTTGTAACAGAAGAGAAACGGGGTAGGGGTTTTACTTGTTCGGCTATTTATAAATGGTTCATATTTACGCAACGTATTAACTATTAACATCAACAACTCACAAAGGCAAATAGTAGAGCAAAGAAAACGGATGGTAGTGCCAATTGAATATTACGGAGCCAGATGGAAACATCGGATCCTTTCAGGATCTTCTCAAAATATATTCCAGCAAATCCGGAAAGACAGCATGCTACCAGAACGGCCACGAAACCTGAAGGAAAAGTCAAAGTCAAACCTCGACTAGTCGAGGTCGAAAACCAAAATATTCGAGAGTCGAAACGGAACTCATTTTTTTCTGTTGTTGACAATCGAAAACTCGTTTTTCTTCAGAACTCGGAAACTAGAAATTTTGAATTCGATTATCAACCCTATTGAGCATTGGATATCATTACTATATTCATTACATTGAATACTTATCAGCCAACGACCTCCCTCACCCACCTACGATGGAGTTCTGTTCGTGTACTTCTCTTTTGCTTCTCAGCGCAGCAGTTGTAGCGTTTTCTATGAACGACGACATGGTTGTTGTGGTGGTCATATTCGTAGGAGAAGTCACATCCACAGAGTTCTGGAAACTCCAGAGTTTCAGCGGATCATCAAAAACGACTAGAAATGTTTACCAATAAACTGGCAATATACATCTTACAGAAGGGTCACTCAATGCAGACCAGGCGGTTAGCTATAGAACCTTTCCTCATTTTTACTAAAATCGTACCGCGTGGCAGTTACATAATTCGTTAATAGGCGTATACCACGGACGCCAAAACAAATACGGTGCATCTTGCCCTGATTAAGTATTTGTAGTTTGATCCCTAGAAATTCGAGGTGTAACTTGAGTATGCTGATGTGTTTGCCAATCAAATCACAAATCAAGTTTGATAATCCTCTATACGACCATTGTAATCCAACTTACGAAGAAGTCAGTGAAGGCGCCCTCGATACTTGGCATTTCTGTAGTTCCCGCCTCCAGGTTCTGCTCAATATTCTGCAACTCACGAGCACGATCATTGGACATTTTCTGATCCTGAAATTACATCATTCGAAATGTTCATTGAGAACTTTTTCATTCATAATCGTGGTAAATTTGATTAGTTCTTCGTAAGCTCTATCTATGTAAAAATTCCCCCATGCACATTCAAATACGACCAACGAAGCTGAGAATAGTAGAAAAAACTGTCAAGGGTCTGACAGATCTTCTTAGAAGAATTTTAATGTTTTTTTTGTTCAAAAAGGTTTTAGGAATTTTTGCAAATCTGTAAAATTAGATACAGGTGGTGAAAAAGAGCCACTTACTCAATTTTACAACATTGGCGACCAAGAAGTCGCTTTTCGGATTTTCCGGAAACTTTACAATACCTATGAAAACATGAATGAAAGGCACACTTGTTGTTCAAAACACCAATCACGCACAGATTTTTGCAAGATCAAAATTCCTTCAAACTACACAGTTAAATTCCACCCACATATTGCACGACGGCTACCCCGGCAAACAGGAAGAGGAGCGAAATCCACTGTTGAATAGAGAGCTTCCTCTTGAGTACTGTCACGGTGAAACAGGCTGTCGTCAGAATCTTCAGCTGGTAGGTCACCTGCAATGATGTTGTGAGAGCTCAATTATGTTTACAATACAATACAATAATTTATTACGGAATCAGAACCAGTACAATTCGCCGTAACATGTCATCTCTCCAATTAGTTATGTTAAGTAGTCAATTATGTTTAGAAAACGAGAACTCCCAGAAAATTCCAAAATCATTCCAGAAATCCAGAACAATTCTAGAACGTCTCAAAAAATCCTGTGAACCACAGTAGAATCGAAGCAAAAGCAAGAGAGTGAGAGGAAACTCGTTGATGTTTATCCGTTTTAAGTCACCCTTCCATACACCCAGTCATGAAGTCATACCAGTATGGAGTGACTATAATTTTTAGAACTCAAAAACGTGCCCGTTTTTCATTTTAGAATGATTAAAATTCATAATTTACCCAAACTGGGCATATCTTTATCTTCCCATTTGTGTGAAAGAGCAGATCAGTTTTGTAGCTATTCCAACAACATTCCTGGGGTGTGGATACCCAGTGAAGTTGTCCGCATAGCTATAGAAAATGGAATTGGTTAGTTTTTGCCAGAAACCAGAAAATCTATCTACTTTCTATGCGAAAATCTGAAAAACACTTTTTGTCGACCAGTCGGACCTTTCTGGTCTATTAGTATAACCAGCTGACTGACCATATACGTGGCGGCTGGCAGGTTCTCGACGGCCACATAGAGCAGGAAGTTCTGTATGGTATAGACGACGGCCGGGACGAGAACCATGGCAGCGTCTCGCCAATGATTCACGAACTGATCATAAATGTAGGAGAACCCTCTGAAACACTCATATTTACTATAATTATTCTACTCCAAAAAAACGACTACTAAAATAAATGTCTGATTCATACCTGTGACCCAACCATAGGTGAGGCGACTTTGTTCTTGACAAAAATTTATTGAAAATCGGGTATTTTATCTGGGTAATTGAACTACTAAACTTGAGGCAAAGTGAGGTTTTCACCAATAAAAGTGATATTTGTTGAAATTAGGCCCGTCCAAAATCACGATTTTGAAGAAAAACGGGTGGTTGAATCGAGAATCCAACAAAGTCGCCCTGCGTTTGGACCCAACACATAACAACTTGATATTCTTTCAGAACTAGTACAAGGAAAATAATAAAATTGCGAAGATGAGTTATGCACTAGTCATGTTATCCGGATAGTCAAATCGTGTTCCATACTATGATAGTCAAACATTCCCATGTTTAAATACTTTTCACGCTCTCATTCGTGCAATAAATCATCATCAACCCATAACTATCAAATGAGGCAAGGTTTGAGATGAGAATGATAAACCCACTTGACAATACTCTTTTGCTGGAAACAAACTAGCACCACACATGTAACCAACTTTACAATCTCGGCGAAGAACACAGAAATTGCCTGAAAGACACAAATGACGGCTTGACTTGACAAACGAGAGATCCGGAATGAAATGAAATAGTTCCCATAATCTCATTACAACGATTGGATAGTAAATTTCTCAACACTTTTTTACATTCATTTCCTGTACAAAGATACTTTCTTCTATCTAATTGTTTGAATTCTCTCTGAAACAGTTTGCTTTCAGTTGACTACCTCCACACTTTTCTCTCATTCTAACATCGTTTTCATTCAACCCCACCTTGAGAAACCTTGGTCGGTTCCCTGTCATGGCATACCGCATGAATAACACTAGGGAGGTGTTCTGAACCACCAGAACCAGTAGAGACGAATACTTAATCACATTATCATCTGGAAAAGTTCAATCATACCAGACATTATAGAGAGTGCCAAATACCTCGTTGTAGTTTGATCTCAAAATGGGATCGAAATAGAAACACAGCGGTATTATATAGGGCAGCATACTTTTTATATCTCATATTTATTCTTTCATTCTTATACTTTTGAAAAAAACAAACTAACAAAGTACTAGTGGATTAACGAGTTGTCTTCAAAGTTGCATGCATGACTGTTACTATACTAGATAGAAGGCTATACATTGCAATAGAACTAGCATATAAAAACAAGAAGGTTGCAAACCTACTAGTACACAGGTACACACGATTTCCATTTACTTATCAGCTTAAAACCAAAACAAATTTTTTTCCACTTTCCAGTTTTTACTTCACACCCTGGGAGCTAAATATTACATGAAGCGACAACGAATATAAACGTACGTTTAGTTGGACCAGCCATCTTGAAATGTCGTAATTGACACACGGGCTACTCAGCTAGCCACCCTAGATAGATTTCTGAAATACACAAATCGAAAATGACTTCAACAATCAATATTATGAAAATGAGTCACTAGCAAGGATAGATAACCAAAGGGCATACACATCTGATGTTTGACTCTTGATTAGAATTGAAAGTGAGTGTACATCAACAAAACGTGTGATTATTTCTTACTTTATAATCTATAATAATATGCAATTGGTCTATAAAGGTAGATACTACCTCGATTACAATTTGTTTAGCTAAACAACAAACTATGAAACGGGTACGATACAACTGATATAACATCGGCCCCCAGTTCGTTTAGACTAGTCAGAAAACAATTTGCCAAAATTTGAAGCAACCCACTGCGGAAAATCGAAAAAGGTATAGAATCTACAACAAGATCGATATCACATTTGCAGCATCTTTCCTAACCTAGAATCTAGTTCATGCGAACCTTCACTACTTTTCACTATTCGCACATGGTTTATTTAACGTCAAATTCGAAAAGATATGCGCCCGTAAGGCTGTCAACTGAAAGGGGGTTAAAATAAGAATAGATACATTATATGCAATACTACATGATAGACGGGAGGGGGGTTAAACAAACTAGAGAGTGAGAACGGGCATAGTGCAGAGCAGGTGGATAAACAGCTGACACAGAGACAAAATGAGCGACAGACAATAGAGTACGGCCAATTCTTCATAGAACGACGTTTGTGTGAACCTACCCGTTGAACCCGGAACCATGTGCTTGATTTGGAACGATTTTGGTTACCGAAGATTTTCAAAAGTCGTTAACTGGTTAAGCGGACAGGGTTACGTGCCAACAGGTTGGTTACAACCTAAACCTCAAAGAATCGGCCGGTAGAGACAGGAATGGTTAGGGAAACATGTTAGATAGATAGAGCTGTTAGCACTGTTAATACAGATAAATCTTACAGAATAAAATGAAATCAAACTTTATTAAATAATCTCTACAACCCTCTGATAAAAATGAAATAAAGGCCACACATCGAGTGTTGTACACATCATCACAGTAGGAAAATAACCGTTTCAGGCTGGAACAATAAATTACAATCCTATACAAAACAAAAAGAGAGAACTGTTGCGTGCTGCAAATTGATGAAATCCACAATAAAACTAGACCCAGACACAAATTAAAGTTGGATGAAAGCAAGATAATTAAGGTTTTTAATAGGAAAGAGATTAATTGAACAATAGTTCGCAGTGTTACGACCATCACAAGTGTTTAGAAAATAGAAACAACCATACTATTCGTATTTACACCTAAAACCCAACGTATCGGAGATTGAATGCGCTATAGTTATCGAATATTCAATCTGAAAAGAACACAATATCGCCTAGATGTGTCGGGTGAGAAAAAGTCGGTTGGCGAGGCTTGGGGAAAAGTTGACAAATGAACAGATGTCATTGACATTCGTTCGAGGTCTGACCGATCCCTCGCAAAACCAGCCTAATCAGCCGCAATATTTCTCCAGTGACATACGTGAGATTAGGGTTTGAAGAGTTAAACATCTCCTATACAGAAAGAGCAAAAAGTTATAGGTCTCCGGTAATCACCTAACAAACTCAGAATTGTTGGAATAGTTACACCCACTAGCGCCGTTAAAGGAAACGTTAAGGATCCCCGGGCAGTGGCGACTGGCGACATCATAGATTACATCTAAATCTAACTCCGACAGAATACGTGGAAAACGATCACATATTCCGCAGAGAGGGGTCACAATTTGCCCGGGACGCATAAGACCCTAAGCATGGACCCAGGGCTGTTTCGATTAGCTTCACTTCTGCCCCTATTTAATTGCTGCTCTCTCTTCCGAGAATCACATCAAACTGGTCTCAATATCAAGCAAGTGGACTCAATTACAAATTGCAATCTAGCTGAAGTGTGAAAGTGCATGTTCTGCTCTGATGTTACATAGTACATTATTGAAAAGGGCTAATGGGAAATTTCTGCTAAAAAATCTGGAGAGAACGAACATTCGAGATCAATTGCAATGAGACGTGCACAGCAGGAAAGTTTGCGCAACTCTCCCACGTGGCATGCGGAAAAATCCAAAATGTAAACATTAGACATGCTAGTAGGAGAACGAACAATGGGAGCAAATGCCCGCAATTAATGGAAGCATACGCTCATGAGATAATGCTAACAACCCCCAACCTTTTACTTTCACATTAGATGGTGAGTTACTTACGGCAGAACCACCATCCAATAACTATACTACGAACAGCAACCCGAAAATACGCCACACCTAATTCAATATATCACCGTCTATTATGCGAGGTCATGCAGATACAGAAATACAACAAGATAACAGTTATGAATACCAGGTCACATGCAGAATTCAGCTTTCCGCAGCTTTCCGAACGCTTGCAGCATGGTCTGTGATGAACTGTACAGGAAGATGCTGAATATGACCAAACAGGCGCCGGCGCTAAAAACGAATGACGGCTGGAACCCGAAGAGATAGATGGATCCTATTGTGGAGAGAATGATGGCCACCGACGTGGCAAAGTTCTTGGCTATGTTGTCCGCATACTTTATACACACTGCCACGGAGAGACCTGGAAAGTAGAACCCAATTCATAGTCAACCGTGCTTTGACAACTTGCTTCGCAAATAAACATTCTATTCTTTTTATTTTGATCCTTCGATCTCCAACTATAACTCATCGTAGTTTTGGTGTAAGCAGCTAAGCAGCTTAACAAAACTACTGTTAGTCCAAGACCTACTAAGAAAACAATGGCCATGTTATATGTGTGTGTGTTCACTGAATTAACGGCATGAAGGTTTATCCTAAGGCGCGGCAGTGTTTGTGTAAAAACAATGAGAGAACATTCTCGTTTTCGCTATATCACATTTCACCGTGAGAAAACTCACGTTTCGTCTAGAAAGAAGAGAGTTAAAACGGAGTAAAAATGGAATGCATGTAACACGTGGTATCTAAATAAGATGTAGCGCGCGCCAAATCTGACTAAAACATATGCACCGTGTGCTAATTAGGTGCATTGATTTGGACAAAAAACGAATATACTCATTAACTTAAAACTTAGGGAGAAGGATGAACGACAAATTAAACTAACCTCCGATTCCATACCAGAAAACGGTCAGCCAGACTACCCAATCGAAGCCATACAGTAAACCATGCTCGGCCACAAACGAGCCATCCTAGAATACAATGCGCGTAATTGAAAATATTACCAAACCACCAGAAAACTAAACTGAAGTCACCCAAACCAGCTACTTTCAATTTGCTAACTGTTTGCCTATCTCCTCCCGCAAAGTACGTTTCCGATATCTAAAACACACCTGCATCAGGACACCTAGAAATGAGGCGGGTACCGCGAATACGCCCATTTGAACATTTCTCATCCACAGCGACACTGGAGCAGACCCCTATGAAATAAGTATAAACAATATATTCGATTTGTTAATTCATCTTAAAAAAAGGTTCTGACAATCGCAGATCGCAGTGCATACCACAACACTAGATGCGCGAAAACCTCTTTTCAAACTGATAGTCCTGACTATTCTATGAGAAACTTTATTTTGAAAGAGTCCAATTACTTCGGGTATCGGGTTATCTTATCTTGATAGACAGAGATAGATGACCCAACCCATTAAGTAACCAATACCTATACCAAAATCTAATAGACAGGGAAATAAATAGGAAATAGGTAAGAATGAGAATGTGAATAACTTCCCAAACTGACCTTCAGAATTTTTTCGAAATAAATCCCGGCAAAACCAGAAGTACAACAAGCAATCACAACCGCAAAGAAACCTGTAAGAATACATCATTTGTTCTTTGTCGCTGTGAAGAGAATAAAACAAAATCAAAGAAAATTGATCCAAGTATATACTGTTTCGACTAGAAACTAGTTGTTGTTTACAAAATAGATTACGGATTCGAGAAAAAAAAGACATAACGTGTCCGTGTTTAAGAAGGGATGAAGGGGGAAGTGGTTATAGCTGTGTGCTGTGGTTTGATCTTGAAACACGCCATAACTCATGCATCTCGACCAACAAGCAACGAGATCAAACTACAAACACAGCGGGATAGAACATCACCGTACGGGCCCTCAGGCCCTGTTTGGGGACCTATACGATTGAACCTAAACGACATTATGCAAATCGTATAAAATCCAAGTTGAACGAGAATGAGCCCGTCATTCTTCATGTAACGTACCTACTATAGGTCTCTGGTCAGAGCTACCCGTTGCGGCCGAATTCGTAGTCTGGAGTTGGACCAGGGAGACACCAACGAACAGAATCGCCAACGCACACCTAAATAGGGGAAGGTATTTCGATTAATTTTTTATGAATGAGATTTTGGACCAGTCGGATGCATACCAAACAACTTGGAAGATTTCAACGAAAAAGAAAGAGTGGATTTCCGAGTTTTCCTGCAGTTGCTTGTATATCGTTGCAAAAACGCTACTTATTATATATTTATATAAACAAACTAATCATATACAAACCCTCCTTTCTACCGTTCTGCAAATAAACACCCAAAATTCCTGACATCCTGGCCCCAAAAATGCTCATAATTTTCTGAACACTTTCTACTCACCACTGCGTCCGCGTGAGAGATCTTCGAAGGATGATCACGGTGAAAATGGCTGCAGTGAATATCTTCAACTGTGAAGTAATCTAAAACAAAACAAGACAAGGTGACAAACTGACAAAAATATCCATTTTTCGATTAGAACGACTATATCAAACTCTTCTTTGAACTATGTTTTGTTATTTGGGCAAGGTTACAGAAGTCTGATCCCACAATTCAAGCGAAGAGTAAAATTGACGCACCATAAACGTAGCCGCATCCAAATGTGAGGCAGCCACATAGAACAGATTGTTTTGCACGATGTAGAGCATGGCCGGCACGCAGACCTTCAGTGTATCTTTCGGTTGATACACCACTTGTTTCATGAGAGAAGACAGGAATCTGAACAAATGCAAATGAAAACACGCCGCTCACTGTTTAGTTTTCATCAAACCAAAGGTGAGGTACGTGGTCTTAGCTGGGTCTTTGCATCTATGCCTCACCCATTTAGTATTTAACATTAAAAAACTTAAATAATACAATCAGGTTACCTTCTGGGTGTTTCTTCTTGGGCAACCAGCAGCAGGCAAATAACAGCTTTCAGAACTTCCGTGAGGAAAACAGCGACAGTAGAGATGAACATCTCTTCTACCTCGCGGGCCCGCGAATACCTGCAGATGTGTTCGTAAAGATCGCGATTCGCACACACCCACCCATATATAACATTTCGAGTTCAAAATTTCTCTAGAAATACCAAATGGCACTGCTGAAAAAAAATCTGCCCAAGCAAAACTCTCTCCGTTATACCTTGATTCCTTGATAAGCCCACGAAGCCTAGCTTTGGCGAGGGTACTATGGGTTAAAATAGAGTTAAGCCCAGAACGGCTTCAAATCACACAAGCCAAATTCTATTAGTGTCCAAAAAGTGGCCAAGAGGTATGTTACAAAGATTAGCCATCGTAACCAAGGTTGATTTTAAATATGTTACAAAGATCAGCCATCGTAACCAAGGTTGATTGAAAACTCAGTGGTAGTGCACAAACCTGATGAGCAGAGTGTGAATACTGTTTTGTAGAGTGAGCCATATCAGAATGGCTGTTTTCATCTTGCTGCCCGAACTAGTTGATTGTCTGGATACCCGCGAAGGTTGATGCTGAAAAAATGGATAATTTGTACACATCATGTTATACGTAATGTATTACTAATTTTATAGTTCAACAATATGCAATTTTTTGAATGAATAATTAATGTACGTGTGGGAAATCGAAATAAGTACGTTAGGATTTACACCAAAAGTAAAAATCTGATAAATTATAGAAGCAAACCAGCGTGTCTGTTAAACGCCAATATTATTCTATAACATTTAAATAAATAAAATGCAATTGTGTTTTTGATATTTGTCCATCCCCGAATAGCGGAATTCTATCACCCGAACACCCGATAAACAGGCAGATTAGGCAAATTTTTGCAGGTTCTCGTTTCCCGTAATAGCTGACCGAAGCAGAAATCACAACAGAAGTGTTTGAATAACGTCACGAAATCGCCCCATAGTAGGTTTAGAGCTTTCAGGATTAAAATTTGAAAATTTCAAGAACTCAAATAATCACAACTGAATAGCGAACGTAGTGAAGTTAATCATAAAAACGCGTATTTGGTGCCAGTTATCTCGGGGAGAATCTGAAAAGACTAGAATTGAAAGCAAACGTCGTCGCCGGGAGTAGGACATGCTTTGATCGCGCCTTCCGATAATCGAGCTGATGGGGGGAACACACCAAATCCAGACAATAGACGGACATTACCATCATCAGGCGGGCAGATAAAAGTACAGCAAGGTTGGAATGGTACACCCAGTTAACGAGTTCATCGGGGAGATCTATTCTTAGAACAAAGGGAGTAAACTGTGCGCCGTTTAGGAACGTTTTCTGTAATCTGATGCGAACTCATTGGTGCGATACTCTGGTTAGCGTATCGAGTCGAGAGAGCCTCATTTTTTCTCAGACAATTTTTTTTAACTAATTGGAACTCAAAGTGACCTAACATTTTTGTCAATGGATTGTTTCCCTATCCAACCCCTGTTCCGACCGGAGCGGCCGACTTCCCCAATCGCGCGCAGCGCGAAGCGCTGTGCGAGATTTGTCTTTGGTCCGGCTAATGCGCGCCTCCGTTTTTTAGTTTACCCTCAAAAAGGCCCAAACGTGCAAATCAAGACTTTTTATGATTTGTTGATTTTTCATGGCATATGTACAAGCTATGCTCAAAATTTGAACAAAATTGCTTAAGTTTGAGCCGAGTTATGACGTTATGCGCTTCATGCAGACCGCCAACTTCCGCCGTGTGTGTGTGTGTGTGTGTGTGTGTGTGTGTGTGTGTGTGTGTGTGTGTGTGTGTGTGTGTGTGTGTGTGTGTGTGTGTGTGTGTGTGTGTGTGTGTGTGTGTGTGTGAGTGTGTGTGTGTGTGAACGCACTCCTGGGAAATTTTTATGTGTGAACCGATTTGACTGAAAATTCGGGACACGATAGATATCCCACTCAAACCTTGGGGGCGCAAACTTTTTTTTCGAAAAAAATTATTTTTCATCAAGTTATAGGTCTTTGAAAATGTCTCTGCGTCTCTTCATTTCGTGCACTCTCTCGCCCTCTCTGTCGGAGTAAATCAAATTGCGTTACTCAGCAGTCGCATGTCCCAGGTACATGAACGGGACGTCCCATGTCCCGGTACTGTCCCGGGACAGTACCAAGAATTACGGTAAAAATGGAGCAGATTTGCATAAATGATGACAAAATTTCTCCTCGATCCTGACTTTTATATGCAAATATGCTCCATTTCTACCGTAATTTTTGGTACCGTCCCGGGACAGTACCGGGACATGGGACGTCCCGTTCATGTACCTGGGACATGCAGTCGCCTGAGTATAACTCAGCTCAGTCCTAACCAATTCAAGTAAAATTTGAAGTATGATACCACGACATGAACTGACATCGATTTAGATGTAATTCTTCTACTGATGACGTCATCGAGGATTCTGGAGCTCGGATGACGTCATTTTTGAAAAGTGCAAAGTTGACGTCACATATATTTTCAAATGATGGTAATATCTTAGAAAGGGTCAATTAACGGTGAAACTCAATCTAAGAGTAACGTATTCTGGGATTCTGGAGACCAGATGACGTCATTTTTGAAAAGTGCAAAGTTGACGCCACATATATTTTCAAATGCTGAAAATATCTTAAAAATGGTATAGTAACGATAAAACTTCATCTAAATATGACTTATTCTGGAATTCAGAAGGCCAGATGACGTCAACTTTTGAGAAAATTGACGTGAATTATGTTTTCGAATGCTGAAAGTTTCTTGAAAATGGTCAATTCACGATGAAACTTCATTCAAACATGACGTATTCTGGGATTTTGAAGGGCATATGAAGTAAGTTGTCAGAAGTGCAATGTTGATGTCATATTTTCTGCGAATGATGGTATTACTTGACTAGTGGTCAATTGAGAAAACAATTTTACCACCGTACAGATCAAACAACCTCTCTACATACATACGGCATGTATACAAAAATAGAAAAATTCATGAAAAAGTAGGGACCCAACGACTGTGAGATTTGTCTTCTGCTGTGCGACCCTTAGACAACTACTCTCAAATGGAGCTGCTACTGCTATAAAAACCGAAAAATACTAATATACTCAAGTATAACTGTTCATTACAAACATACAAAAGTCGTAAAATATTTTCTCAAACCTGCTAACTAGAATCTACAAATCACAGTTGTTAACTCAACGTACTCAAATATAGAGTTCCTGGTTTTGTGCACAATGGTTGGCATTTTTTGCCATTACTTCAATACTAGGTGCTATAACGTTTGTCATATTATTCAACAGTTGTTCTCTCTTTCGCAGCTGTGACTTGTAGATTCTAGTTAACAGGTTTGAGAAAATATTTTACGACTTTTGTATGTTTGTAATGAACAGTTATACTTGAGTATATTAGTATTTTTCGGTTTTTGTAGCAGTAGCTGCTCCATTTGAGAGTAGTTGTCTAAGGGTCGCACAGCAGAAGACAAATCTCACAGTCGTTGGGTCCCCACTTTTTCATGAATCCAACACTAACTTCACTGTTCAACCTACCGGGATGCGATGCAGTACCGGACCGCCTGAATCATATCCCGCATTATTCCTGTCCGGAATAAGGGGAACAATGGAGGACATCTACCTCACTCCGCCCACTGACTTTCTGAAATAGTAACATGCATCTTTGAAGAACTAAGTAAAAAAAGTCCAACTCACGGAATTGTCCAACACTAAAATGCTAGTTTCTGAAATAGAAAATACATCTCAACAGAACTAACGTTTATGAAAAACTCAAACTCGTACCCAACTCTTAAAATGCGTTAGCTCGTTAGCTGGATATTTCAGGTGAATATAGGAAGGAAACGTGATACAGAAATTTTGTTCTTATCCGTTTGGCGTTTTCTGAACATCATACTATGGGGGAACTCTTTTTGTGGTAAACGAACGAATACAATGAATACATTCATAGAAATACTAACTTATTCCAAGATTCACCTAAGCAAACCAGTTTCCCGAGTTCTACCGCAAACCGTACCCCTCTATCTTTTTTGAATTTCCCATAGTGAAAACGTTATATAATTTACTGTGAAGTCGGTATCGAGAGTCGGACAGATATGATCGAATATAACTTGACCTAAGAAACTTTTGAGATGATGGTTATGAAAAGCAAAAAGAGAGAACAGCTAAGTTGCTAAATGCTATCTAGCTTGCGACATCTATGTAGCACAAAAAAACTAGCGGGCAATATAGGTGGAAAGTTCGGTTCGGAGGATTAAATGGCTGTAAATTGAAGCGGTTGGGCTGTTTTTTCTTGAAAAGAATAGGTGATCTTTGTGACAAGCGGTGAGAATAGGTGATGGGTGAATGATGTGATCTTTGTGACAAGCGGTCAACGGTAAAGTATGATCTGTAGATTATTAATCTACTGCGCAAAGATACAAACGAATCGAATTAAACTATGAAACAGTAAAGTGAAATGAACATCTGACACGAGTTCTTAAAAAATATGCTCATCAGTAATACTGAATGGGAGAGTAAGAAATTTTAAAACTACAATGGACTTGATCATACAGCAGTAAGGTCTGATTAAGCGACAAAAAGTAAACCGTTTTCAGATGTAAACACGTGAAAATTTAGAATTTTTCATCAAAAGTAGACCGATTTTCATGTTTTCGGCTGGAAAGTAGTCCGTTTTTCGAATTTTTCTGACTATTCGGACAACCTTGCTGGTGTATGGACTTGATATAACCGAGCAAAGATAATAAATTGATATGAGCGCGAAACTCATAGAATTAAATATAGACAACTAATTATGACACATATTTATAGTACAAAACGACGATACACCAACACAATTAAAGAAAATAGAGCATGCAGGCCACAACTTGAAACCAAATCAATCAATGGACATGTTACATAGGAACATTTGGGGAAAGCGCACTCGGGCTGGCAATAATTGCCAGATTGCCACGCATTTCTCACCAAAGCCACGCGGCTCCGTAGCGATAGCAGTGCCTGTGGTATTATGACCAAGCTACGTAAATAAAGGCAGAACACTCTGCTGTAAAAAACATTTCCATGAAATGAATTCTCTGATAAGAGCAGTAAATAGTAAATTCCAATATTGTGACTAATCTGAGTCTTATTTGCAATTTTCTAAGATGAGCAAAGTACCTAAGTTCTTTCGGAACAATCTTTCATAGCTGTACTACGCAATACGAACAGCAGTTGACACCGAATACAGGAAGTGCAACCTTATGCGCAAAACTACCAGCCTAACTTGGTCCATTTCATGTTTTCACTCAAAAATTCGAGGCATGTTTAGTTACAACTTACAACCTAGCAACCACCAAAATCTCCGATTTCGCGCATGGGTACTAGAAACTAGCTTGCTCGGTAAAAGTGTTCCAATGTTCCAAAATCAAAAAGCGTGTCAGGAAACCCAATTTACTGAAACCAAAAGAGGCAGATGGCATATCTGGTGTCAATAATATATCGGGTGTAAATAAGCAGAGGCAAATTAGATAATCACCAGCCAGCAGCCACTAGACTTGAGCTCACAACATAATCCTGGGGAGACCAAGAAGAATGTCCATAATATAATAACGTGGATGAATGTCAAATAGAAATACAATATACAACAATGGCAATGGGTTGGGTGATGTACTGCGTACAGAGATAAGAGATCTGAGATTATGATAGGTAAAAGCAAGGAATGGCAAAATGAAGATCGTTCATGGAAGAAAATAATGATGAAGACAATTGTTGCAGTAGTTGCAATCATTACCTATTTCATGAAAACTTGAAAACCCTCTTACTCGCAGACTTGAGCTTGAGATCGCTTGGTTACTTACTCGATTTGACATAAGGATTCATTGTGCGAGGATTACTGCCTCCCTGTACCTTCACAGAGGATACAAACGAGTTCCTGTTCGATTGACACACGGGTCCACACAGTCTCTCTGAAACATACCAGTAAAAAATACATTTCAGATTTCATTCACCAAAAATATCTACATTCGAAAAAAATACTGACGAAAACCAAAAGAGCACCATATTAGCAAACTTTCATCAGAGAATATTCCATTGACCAAGGAACAATATTTCCCCATAACGTCGGGCTCGCTATCAAAATAATCAAAATAAAGATGTCATTTCCATATTTAACTACTTCATTCAAATTTAATAGAAAAGATGGAAATCAACAGCAATGTCGAATCAAATTTTTAAAATCTGCTGAAGTAAGTTGTGTGTTCGTCTTCGTTCGAATACAGTCAAACGACTCAGTTCCCGTCGAACAGATTGATGCTAGTAGAAATTTTCCAAAAATGAGAGGAATTACAATAATATAGACTCACTTCCACATTTGACACAGGGCCAGTGACATCCGGGACACTCTCTAACCAAACAGTCGCAGATGACTATCCCACTCTCTCCATTGACCACGAGGCGACCATTCTTGTCGTGGTAGGCACGATTTTTGTTGGACTGCGTCACTGAAATAGGAATTTGTTAAAACAATGCGTGAACTTGAGAAATCTCGGCCAATAGTAGTGTCTTCACCCTTGAATTCAGAGGGCTCATTTTGACTAATCGAAAGGTCTTTGTCGTAAAAAGCCCACTTTATTAAACTAACACATCTTTTCGTTTTTTATTGGGTCAGTGTCAGTGTGGTCATACTTGCGACTTGCGATAACCACTCATGATTTTTGGGTAATGTTGGTTTCTAACCTTGCCACTATGATCGAACACCGCCAAAATCAAGAAGAACTAACCCATACTCTTCTTCTTTCTGGTTCGTCGACCCAGCACACCCGAAACCACATTTTGACCACCGGGATTGATGAACTGTAGCTTCTCCAGTTGCCTCTGCGTTTTACGCTGTACTTCTGAAGAACACCGTGAATCAACACTGTCGTTCACTCTTGTGCAAACATGTTGAAAGAGGGACATTATGTCAATGAAAATTTATGAAAGATTTTATACTATCCACCCAATAAACATGGTTTCGGGAGAAACGGCTCAACATGATCACCAAGATACTAAATTTGAAGAAAATCTAGAAAATTGAAATTATTATACAAAAACATGATGGTTGTATGAACAAGCTCATCTGTTTGTTGATACCTGGGAACTTTATTTGACTATTAAATTACAAGTAACCGACTAACAACTAGATTATAGTCTTTTTCATTCATACTGAGACTCCTACAGGATTTCGAAAGTAGGATTTCGAAATTTCTCAGTCGTTTTCCTCACGTAATTGTGATCGGTAAGGTAGAGGATTTTCGAACCCCATTCTCGTCCTCATTTACAATGAATGTACGGGAGGATTTTTGATAAACAAAATTTTCAGCTTTACAACAGCGGCAACAGCCCCCGGGAAGTTTGTAAAATTACTGTAGGAGTCTCAGTAGGAATGGTGTGAACTATACCTAAATCAGCTGTAGAAAGAGAAGGTCCGCCAGTGTCCCCTTCTTCCTCGAAATACACAACATGTTCGTCTGACTCGGTGGTGCTCTTGGTAGTCTACAATATGTTTATTTGGTTGTAACTGTAAAATCATAAATCAAGAACATTATAATTTCGAGGTTAAAATGTGGAACACTTATAAGAAGGCGCAGAAAAAAAACAGAGCGAAAATCACTGACCACACATCAGTAAGATCCAACCATTTCAAAATATATCCAATATTTGATCGAAATACGTCAATATAACGATCCTCCCTCGAAAATCGATGAAGGAGACTATTTCTTTTACTAAAAAATATCTCACTAACTATTACCTTGGCCGCAGCATCTTCTGCTCTTTCCACATTTGCATCCGTAGTTCTTTCATCTCCTAAACCGGCCAAACGAGACATTAAATCGTTCGTAGATTCCATACCTTGAACCCATATTTAGTAATTGCTGTATTTCCGCGCGCGTAGCGCGCCATGCCGTATAGACTTTTTGTTCATTTTAAAAATTCCTGTATATAAATATCGTCAGGTCGCGATTCATGTATGAATTTTGTGAAAATGTACATGCACGCGTGCACACGACGTCCAAACGTCGTGCATTTTCCGCCAAAAAGTAAAATTTTCGTGTTTCAGGAGTTGTAGTGGCTGGCATGTTGATTTTTACAAATCGCTGTAATAATAAAAAAGTTTGCCTAAATAGTTTCCAATCGATTGGGCAATGAATTTTTTTTTTCAAATTCTGCGCGGCGCGCGCTGCGCGTGTTTTAAAAAGGTAAACTTTTTGCAAAAAAACTTTTTTTTTGATTTTCTCAAAAACTGCGAATGAGCTCGTGCTAAAAAGTATACTGGGTCGTAGAACTTATGACGGCGGTCATTCTGAAGCAAAAATTTTAGGTTCAGCCGCAACTTTGCGCGCGGCGCGCGCGCGACAAGCGCGATTTTCAGATCTCAGAGATGAAAAGTCGTGAAAACACAATCTCAACGGCGACAGAACCGTAATAGGCCACTGAATTCGAATCTTCAAGAAAATTTTGAGATTATTGATTTTATCGATTTTTAGGGCCCGAAACGTGTTTTTGGCTAAATTGAGCCCCGTTGCACGCTTCTACCGACCGGCGGAATGAATGTGAGGAGCTAAAATTGGTTTCAAATTGTGCGCAAAACTTGGGCGCATCTGAATAGTTGCAAATTTTGCAATTTCTGCATGCTCGCGGCGCGTAATGACGCGTAGACCAAAAAAATTTCAAAAACGGCAAAAGTCAGACTTGTCCGATTGGGCTGAAATTTGAAACATGTATAGATTCAGCCAGTCCGCATTTTTGCTGAAATTTTCAAAAAATTTCGGTTTTCAAAAAAGTTGCGCGCGCACGCTGTAACGTTGAAATTTCAAAGTAGGTCAAATTTTTTTTGACCTACATCATTTTGTTCGTCTTGTTCTGAAATGTTGCGCTGTGCAAAAAAGAAAAAAAAGTTGACCAAAATTTTTTCACACTGGCTCGCCGAAAGTCGTGTTTTGATAGTGATTACGCGCTGGCGCGCACCGCGCGCTTTCGTGTTTTTTCGTTCATTCGTTGTTGAATCGAATAGAGATTTTCATGAGAAATTCGGTAATGTACGATTCATTCCATGAAAATGATTTTAAACCATGTTTCTACTGGTTTTCCTGAGAAGTTGAATTTTTTTTAATTTTGGCGGTTTTGATCCACCTGTGAGGTCGTATGTTGACCTTTGATCATAGTTTTTTCACAAAATGTAGCGAATTTTACTACAGTCAGTTCGACACCTCACACTCATCAGTCGGTTCACACAAAACTTTACAAGAGCCGTCAGAAGGTCGATTTTGAACATTGACTTTTTGAAACAGCCATCTGGCAGCTTAATGATCTACATTGCCAGGTATAAATTGGAGAGTAGATCATTTTCGTAAAAAAACTTTCTCCTATCTTCAACAATGAGCTGGCAAGAGGTCAGCGCGCGCCGCGACCCTCGGGGCCCGACCATATACCAGCGAGCTGACCCTCCGGTGCCGGAAACAGGATAGCACAGCGATTGCGTGTTTGATTGCAGTCTGAAGACGCGGGTTCGATCCCGCCTGAAGACAGTAGTCAAGCGCCGGTTTTGCAAAAGTTTCTCATTTTTTGCACTATTATTTTATGATTATATGTACAAAAGTGAACTTCTTAGGTAAGTTCACAAGGTTCTAATGTTATTTACAACTTTTTTTTTTCAAGAAAATTCAAAATTTGGCCAAAATCGGAGGTTTGGCTCAGGTTTGGAGGAAATTTCAGGCGAATGATCTGAAAATGAAGTGGTTATAGGGTAACTCGATGCGCTGAACATTTCTGGAACAATTTAAGGACACGTGCTATCACGTGAAACACGTGAGATGCTTTTTTGTGGACCGAAATTGAGAATTTGTCGAAGCTTGAATTAGAAGTGGTGTTGTTGGTGGACGGCCGTGTGGGTTTATGGGTGGGGATATATGGATGAAAGTTGTTTCTCTTCCTAGAGAAATTCACGGGATTTCTAATAATGCATTGTGTGAAGAATTTCGTTCACTCAATTTTCGAAACTAAGTTGTAAACCCAAGTTGGCGGGGTCAATTTTCCTCAAGACGAAACTTTGAGCCGGGGTGAACTAGTAAACTAGTTCAAAATGATGGTAGGGGGGTAAAAGTTGCTAAACTAGTATCTGAAATATCTATTAACATATTCTGAAAATATTGTGATGATATCTCCAAAACTGACAAAGAACTGTTGATTTTAAGCAACGGTTTTCGTACTTTTTGGGGGTTGCTAAACTTGAAAAACTATACAAACACAGTGTTTTGATGCGGAAACTACTAGAATGAAGTTTTCAACTATGGCGATTTCAAATATAAACACTAAAATGTCACTGGGTGGTTGTAATTACACGTAAACGTGGCAGGCTGGCTCAAAGGGTGGCACCAAAGTAAACGGTGTCAGCTATCGGACCAGCTCAACATCATTTTCAGAACTCGAGGAATAGTTTTTCGGAATCAGCGCCAAATTCTAAAACGACTAATTGTTGAGTTTAACGATTTCCACGTGGTTCACGTTTTTCTCAACTTCGGCCCAGAATCTAAAATGTGGATTTTTGTCCTTTTGAGGCATCTCGTTGGAAGGTTAAAAATAGACAGAAACTTCTGAAATTTGGAACATGTGTAGGTAAGAGCAAGACTAGTGCACACTGAAAAAATAATGTTCTTATCACAAAAATTGATAGAGATATACAAGTCGAAAATATAGTTTTTTTCACTTTCTGATGGTGTGAATTTCACTTTCTGATGGTGAGTGTGGGGTGAAAATGGGAAAAAAATATTTTTTTCTTAAACATCATAAAACAGTGTAATCAACCACGTAGATTCCAAATATCAATGTCAGAATGCCAAAAAAGTCAGTTTACACGTGTGAAATGGGAAAGATGTGCGCTCTCCTCTCTATAAAGCTGGTAAGGGGGTTTCGTTGGTTTTTTCGGAAGGGGTGTCTTTACATGCACCTTGTTAGCGCAGTTGTGAACGGATTTGTCTGATTTTTGCAACAAATGTTGCGCAAAGCTGTGACTACGAAAGAACGTTTGAATTTTGTCAATATCAAATTTGCGCGGCGCGCAGCGACGCGATTTCTCGGGCGCAAGCCAGCCATAATCCTGGAAAAGCGCATTTCACTTGTGATACTGGCTCGTTTGCATTATTTTTACTGGGCAAAAAGGCTTAGGCTTAGGCCAACCATGTTTCCTGGAAGAGCTCGTTTCACAACACTCATTCACTCACTCAAAGTGTTCCAAACATCAATTGAAAAAATCAGCCGATTCGGAGTCAAAAAAGTTTTTGCACCATGTGGGGGACCCTTATGTGAAAAACAGCATTTGGTCAAAATTGAAAAGTTGTAGTTTTACGCTCAAACTTCTAGCATTACTCACTTAAAGTGTTCTAAACAACATTTGAAAAAATCAGCCGATTCGGAGTCAAAAAAGTTTTTGCACCATGTGGGGGACCCTTATGTGAAAAACAGATTTAGTCAAAATTGAAAAGTTGTAGTTTCACGGTCAAACTTCCAGCATTACTCACTCAAAGTGTTCTAAACAACATTTGAAAAAATCAGCCGATTCGAAGTCAAAAAAGTTATTGTACCATGTGGGGGACCCTTATGTGAAAAACAGATTTTCGTCAAAATTGAAAAGTTGTAGTTTTACGCTCAAACTTTCAGCATCACTCACTTAAAGTGTTCTAAACAACATTTGGAAAAATCAGCCGATTCGGAGTCAAAAAAGTTTTTGCACCATGTGGGGGAGGGACCCTTATGTGAAAAACAGATTTTGGTCAAAATTGAAAAATTGTAGTTTTACGCTCAAACTTTCAGCATCACTCACTCAAAGTGTTCTAAACAACATTTGGAAAAATCAGCCGATTCGGAGTCAAAAAAGTTTTTGCACCATGTGGGGGACCCTTATGTGAAAAACAGATTTTCGTCAAAATTGAAAAGTTGTAGTTTCACGCTCAAACTTTCAGCATCACTCACTCAAAGTGTTCTAAACAACATTTGGAAAAATCAGCCGATTCGGAGTCAAAAAAGTTTTTGCACCATGTGGGGGACCCTTATGTGAAAAACAGATTTTCGTCAAAATGGAAAAGTTGTAGTTTCACGCTCAAACTTTCAGCATCACTCACTCAAAGTGTTCTAAACAACATTTGAAAAAATCAGCCGATTCGGAGTCAAAAAAGTTTTTGCACCATGTGGGGGACCCTTATGTGAAAAACAGATTTTGGTCAAAATTGAAAAGTTGTGGTTTCACGCTCAACCTTTCAGCATCACTCACTCAAAGTGTTCTAAACAACATTTGGAAAAATCAGGACCCTTATGTGAAAAACAGATTTTCGTCAAAATGGAAAAGTTGTAGTTTCACGCTCAAACTTTCAGCATCACTCACTCAAAGTGTTCTAAACAACATTTGAAAAAATCAGCCGATTCGGAGTCAAAAAAGTTTTTGCACCATGTGGGGGACCCTTATGTGAAAAACAGATTTTGGTCAAAATTGAAAAGTTGTTGTTTCACGCTCAACCTTTCAGCATCACTCACTCAAAGTGTTCTAAACAACATTTGGAAAAATCAGCCGATTCGGAGTCAAAAAAGTTTTTGCACCATGTGGGGGACCCTTATGTGAAAAACAGATTTTGGTCAAAATTGAAAAGTTGTAGTTTTACGCTCAAACTTTCAGCATCACTCATTCAAAGTGTTCTAAACAACATTTGGAAAAATAAGCCTATGTTTGCAGCGATTCGCACTAGTAAATCTGATTGCTCAGCCCAAAACTATTGACAGCCGCGCAGCGGCTGCTTTAATAATCGATAATGACGTGCGCTGCGCGCACGCCTATCAGACGCGGCGGCACTAAAACACCCAGAACTTGGTTCAAAATGATCAGACGTCAGACTTTGAGAAACTTTTTTGTATCAAAAAGGGCACCGTGGCGAACTAATTACAAAATCATTTATCGCTAGTCAATTTCATACAACGGGAATCGGGAAAGATTGGCAACTCAGAAGGAAAAACCAAAATTAAGCGGAAAGCAATATCGAAATCGTCACAACGAAATCCAACCAACAGAAAGGTAGTGCCCGGCAGCAAAGAAGCCAAGAATAATTAACAAAGTCACGGGACTTATAATTCATTACAGATACATTGATGAACAATAAAACGAACATGAAACTGTCACAACAATCGGAATAAATTAAAGATTACAATATTACATAGTACTATCACAAGAGTCAAGTCACATACTAGAAAAGTTCAACAGGCAGTATTACTAAAAATACCGTAACTGTGATACGTTAGCTACTCAGAAATCTGAATGATTTAAAAAGCGCCCTACACATACACATTGAGCTACATTATGTTACGACATGAAGGAAACCCATGGAGGTATAATTGGCTGAGGATTCTGTAGGTAGCTCATAACGACAGCTGACACGGAGAGCCTGTAAACAAAATACCTACAACTGTAAATGTCAACTGCCTCGGGTATCACAACGAATAGAATCACCATACTGTCACCATACACCAGTAAGGTCCAACTATTCGACAAAAAGGAGTGCGTTTTTATACTTGAAAATGAATGATATGATTTCGCATCAAAAATAGACCAATTTTCCCGTTTTACGACGAAAAAATAGCCCGTTTTTCGATTTTTATCACATTCTTACTGGGGTATGACTGTCATGAAGCTAAAACCAGCTCTGTAACGTATGTGACAGCCGCCACCGAGACGAAACCGGATGAGACAAGATCACAAGAAGTGGGATGCCAGTACTATCTTAACTATCGACACACACTTTTTTACTTTTATATACAAACGCAATCCTTATTGTTGCAACTTTTGGTATAGAGTAAAACAATCAGAGATTTTTTAGTGAAATCATAACCAAAACTCTTTTTCGAACACGAAAAATTTACTTTTCTTATCAATAATTTTGGTGGACAGAAAAACTTTTGGTAAAAAAGTGAAGTTTTTAACAAAACCCACATGAAGCTACTGAGAATCTGCTTGGTGTCATCGGTATTCCGGGTGTTCGCATAGCTTACGCATGAGCAGAGAAGAGCCACCCAAGCACACCACTTCATCTGCAATCAACAACTACGTGATATGTGATAGTAGTACATAGAAAAGACACTAGGGCGCTTTAACACTGGATTTGCACATTTTCAATAACCGAGATCTTAGATTCAGGTATTATAATGCATTCATAATCATGAATGGAAAACTAGGTCAATTACTACTACATACGAACTTGATTATCTATTAAATTATGCTTTACGTTACACTGTCTAATAGTATATGATATATGTTTTTATTTCACAAAAGCTTTTCTACACTCAAGGAAATCACTCATTACCATAAGTTCTACAAACTCTGCTCCATTCTAATCAATTTGGCAACTCAAACTTGAGCTTAGAGTACTTGAAAACTATAAGTTTAGTGTTTGTTAAAGATAGGAGATCAGTTTCGGAAAGAGATTGTGACTGTTATGTTATACCTACTCAACTGCAGCAGTCTTCACATCTGGTATGTTGCATAACGTAAACACACCACATTTCACTTCTTCTATATGTAGTGCTTTATATCATTGGATAGGTAAAAAAAGTTCTTCAAAAATGGCGCTAAAATCGTGACACTTTGCAACATGTTTCTTTTTGAAAAAGATTATGGGGATTTAAAAGCCTTTTTTTGTGTGTTCTACATAATTGCCGAATGTGTTTAATATCTGTTCACGGCCTTCCTCAATTTAAATTATATTTTTCTGGTTGATGGTTAGTTGAAAAATAATTTACCCTCATCATTAGACCACACATGGAGAATATCATGCCGAGAACGTTCATATACTCCGGCAGAGCATCTTCGCCTGAGGCCGGAGCAGCCTGCGGATCAGCCGGTTTATATCTAAAGAGATATTTTTGCTGAAAAACTGTTATTTCATTCGACCTCATCTTTTATCTTTTACTACCAAGCCAGTATGTCTACGTCTGTCCAAGGCCACGTCTAACCAAATCTAACAAATTCTAAAATAGACCAGTATGCACTTCACGTTGAGAATACTCAATGAAAAAATTCCCATAATCTAAATTCTAGTTACATTGAACTAACCTAACAATTTTGTTTGGGCGCCGAGGATCGTTCGATGACTGCATACTTGGAGATTAAGGTAAGATTCGTACCTGTAATTAAGCCATAACTCAAAACAGGCCGTACACACTGTACACAATTAATTCACTGAGCAAGTTGTGCAGAACAAATCGACTTAAAAAAAAGAGAATGACTAGTTCACACTATCGTGAACTTACTTTTCAAATTTCATTCTAACTATGTTCAAGATGCATATAACTGAATAGTTTCCAACGGCCGCCGCCTGAATCATCATCTATTTCCGAAGTTTGGGTGCTGTTGTTAGGAAAAAAATCAGTTACCTCAGACACGACATGATGTTAGGGTAATTTGAAACGAGTTTCTATGAAAATTTCACTTGTACAAAACTTCAGGGAAGGGTTATTACTCTAGAAGAGGTTGGAGATGAAGAAAACCCTAAATATCCGATAAGTAACCGAAATTGACACAGCCGAAATTTTTAAAATCGTGGAAAGATCATGTTCGTGACGGCAAAAATTCACTACGCCGCGCCACAGTGTAATTTAAATTCAACGTGTAGGAATGAACTGCAATTTTACTTCAAACGAGGGTAGGTCACGAAAATGTTTTAAACTTAAAAACTCAAATATTCAACATTTCCATTTTTAGTCAACCAAATGATTCTTCACATCCAGAATAATTAGGCTCTTCTCTCTCTCTGTTTCTTCGAATCACAACCGCACTCCTTCGTCGTATCCGTGCAGTTTTCACACTCGTACGTTTCTTCTATTATTCAATTTCTTTGTCACAGATTGCTCGATCACCTTTTCCTGTGTTCCGTAATAAAACCCTTGACCTGATAACACTTTTGCAACCGACCATTCCTCCCGGTATTTCTTGTGTCATTCTGTGTTTGTTTTTGTTTGGACCTTTCCCAATAAATGAGTTAGTTTGTTCAAAATTTAAGCGAAGTTTATACTTGGTCAATTATATACAAGTTAATTAACACTCAACTCATTTGAGTGTGTAACTCATTTGAGTATGTACTAAAGAAAGTATCACTCGAACTATTCGTCTTTTCTACGTTCCATATGATGTGTATGTTTTAGTTCTCAGTTATTCTATAGAAATCTTATTTCTTTAGTTTTAGGATCAATCTAGTTTCATTTTCTTTGCAAGCGTAATGGATTTGCCGACAATCGGAACAGTTTCTGTTGCGAATGATGATCTCGAAGATGGGGAATTACCGGAAGAGAATGAACAACATGATAATGATCTTCTTACCATATCGACCATATCTTCAAAGTCAGTTTTTTGGCTGTCTCTTAGTTGTACCTAGTACCTTGTACTACGTCTTCTAGTTTGATTTCATATGGAAGTTGATCTTTCAAACATAGTTTCAACAAAACCAAGTGCCGACTCGTCTGAGCGGGTTAGTAAGCTGTATGTCGTAGGGTACTACAGTGTGATTTGCTTTGAAGTGTAGTTTGTTCTGGAAGCCTGATGATGGGAATTCGGACACGAGTGTATCTACAATCTGAGTACTCATTTTTGTGGGTCTGCAGATTTGTCAGAATAGTTTTGAGTTTCTCTCCCGTCTACATACACAAATTGAGATACACTCAGCTCAATTAGATTACCTAATCACGTTGAGAAGTTGAGTAATAAAAGCTATCAATATTATAGAACTCTTGTTTCGAGCTCGAATGAATCCATTGATAGTACGAAGCTCGGCCAACGTGATCTGAAATCGAGCGACAAAGAAAGTGAAATAGATAGGATAATAGAGGAGTCCAGGGTCAGTTTTCTTTTCTCTTAACATCAAGAATACATGTTTATTAAGTAAAGTAAGTTTTATTAAGTATTAAGTTTCAATGGAATGTAGTCCTTTCTTGTTTCATCACCGTCATGACATACAGCATCTCTGTTACTGCCAAACTATAATTTTAAAGTTCAAAGTAGCTCCAATTACACAAGTTTTTTATGCTTCTCCGGAAATTAAAACTATGGCTATATTCAACAAAATAGTTGGCTAAATTCTAATGTAGTATAATATAAAGTTGATTATGATGGTTGGGTTGGGTATAGCAAAAATTTCAGAATCACATTGATCGTTCTTTGTGTGCTACGTGACATTCGGCACATATTATTCTCATACAGTTTAAGGGTCACAATCACAAATCAATATCAGGATTGCACCCTTTCTTGCGCCCTCACTCGAAAACTAGCAACTTACAAGGCAGTTGTGTCCGCCACTTATGTACACTTCACTCACGCGTAGTTAGAAGGGTTCGCATACTTTCTCATCGTTCAACGTTCATAGTTATATGAACATTTATAGATTAAGTGCAAAGACCAGTAAGGTCCGACTAAGCGACTAAAAGTAGTCCGTTTTAGCTTCGAACACGTTAAAATTTATGATTTTTCCATCTAAAGTAGACCGATTTTCTTATTTTCGGCGAAAAAGTAGTCCGTTTTTCGAATTTTTCTGACTATTCGGACAACTTTACTGGTGTATGATTAAGTGTTTTCTATTCTTTATCAAACAGCTCACGTATCGCCCTAAGTTTCTACAAGGTTCATAATTTGTGATAATATTGGTAGTAGAATGATTAATCCTTCTTCACTAGGGATTTCAATTCCTATATAATTTCGTTATAGCGTCTGGCCGAGAGTTCCGAGCGGTCATCTATTATTTCTACCAGACCGTCAACCTCGGATCTAACTATTTTCACAAATTGCTCCAGTGCTTCGTTGTCCCGTGCTGAAGTGTCGGTTATATTCCAGAATAAGGTTGGTCAATGCGTCAATGGTCATTTTACCACGAAAATAGATACTTTGGAAGTATGTGAGGTTTCACCTTTTGTTATTATCGTCTTTCTACACGTTATCATTGAATATGTTGTCTCGGTATTGGATAATGAATTGGCTGTTTGTTGGGTAAAGCTCTATCCTCTAAATCTGGTCTTTGTCAATATCGGCTATGGTTTATGGTAGTTACCCCGTGTTGATATAATCTGGCGAATTTGGCAGATCATCATGTTTTTTTGCTTCCCTTCCGAAATGTGCGAAGTATGATCTTTTTCAGTGCAAAATTCGGTAATTGAACGTATATTTTTGAATACAAAAACGCGTTTGTATTCGAAGAATAGTTGAATAGTCGCTCCTTACTGGTGTAGGTATGTTTAAAACAAATACGACTGTTCTCAGCAGTCGCTCGTCCCAGTACCCAGTACGAAAGGTACGAAACGGGATGTCCCATGTCCCGGGACGGTACCAAGAATTACCGTAGAAATGGTGCAGGTTTGCATAAATGATGACAAAATAGGAAATTTTTGTATGCAAATATGCTCCATTTCTACCGTAAGACAAGGGACGTCCCGTTGTTGTACCTGAGACAAGCCGTCGCCTGAGTTACCTGAGTCAGTTCTAGTATAAACCCGTTTTTGTGATTATGTCACTTGCAGGATATGACTATGACTGCTGCTGAGGGGGACGATCCGGACATTGTCCAGTTGCGAACAGCTGCCCTGGCCTCGTTGAAGGCCAAGTCGGGTGGGGAACGGGAGGAGGGGGAAGTGAGCGATGAACACGATCGTAAGTTCGCAGTTTATAGTTTCTTTCATCCATAGCAGTAAGGTCCGACTACCATTCCCTATTCGACACAAGGTGGTCCGTTTATGTATTGAGTTACATGAAAGTTAATGAATTTGCATAAAACAAATCTTATTGTTTTTGACGTAAAGGCAGCCAGCTTTCTTTTTTTTCGGCTAATAGGACAACTTTCCTGGGGTATGCAGGCGGGATCAGAGATACTTCGGTGCTTCGGTCAGCTTTTTGAAATTGTGATTTGCACTCATTCTTCAATAAATTACCGACAAGCCCATGGCCCCATGTAGTCTAAGTCGGGTTGTGTTCAACCTATTTAATGCAAATCTTCGTTTATTTTCACATGAATTTATCGACATACATTGCTCAGAACAAAACTGAACAAAGTTTTTTTTTCATCAGGCGCAACACCTATCCCAAATAAAATCGTGGAGATGACTAGCACAAGGAAGCGCTCGATATCTGGTATGAATAAGACCAAAGAGAACACGATGGGTTCTCCAAGGAAAGAGCGTAATCGGGATCAGAACTGTAAACGAAAAAGAGAGTCCAATGAACGAATGAGAATAAAGAGAGGTAGGGCGTGGAAAAAATATGACCTTTGGGCTGTCACAAGTATTGTTGAAGTGTAAATAATAAATAGCAATGGGGTGTGGTGTGGGTGAGTGTTGCAGTTGAACGAGTATGCCAATGGAACATGTGTACTCATACACCAGTTAAGTTGTCCGAATAGTCAGAAAAAATCGAAAAACGGACTACTCCGAAAATAAGAAAATTGGTCCACTTTTGATGGAAAAATCATAAATTTTCACGTGTTCACATCCAAAACGGACTACTTTTTGTCGCTAAGTCGGATCTTACTGGTGTTTGTTTGTACTTTCGCACCTCCCGTGGTAGTTTGACACCACCTGCATGAAATGATGGGTGGTAGGCTGGTAAGTCACAATTGAATGACAAAATTGTTTTGTAAAATCACCCAATTACTAAAAGTTGAACGGTATTCATTTATCAAAAAGCTTGCGGATTCTGGCTCTCTGTATCGCAATTTCGCAATCCGTTGAAGGTTCTTCTCGCGAAACGAGCCGTTCACAATCCTCGCGTCGCTCTCGCTCTTCCGTATCTAAAGTTGGGTCGGAAACATCAAAGAACAGCAGTCGAGCAAAGAAGACACTGCTGGTTACTGAAAGGCAAGCAGAAAGTGCTCAAACTGAGATCCGAGAAGGCATCAAAATAGGTCACAGGTACTACTTTTTCCATGACTTGGTTGGAACTGAAGTTGTTGTTTAGCCATTCATTCGAAATCGTGAGAAACTGGACTAGGCAGATGTGTTCACAAAATAGGGACATTAACCTATTCATTTAGGCCATGTTTGTGTTGTTGTGAGAACGTTTCAATTTGACGTTTTCAAAGGAAATATTTGCTCTTTACTCTTTTGGAGAATTTTCGGACGTTACTGGCAGTATACTTGTAGTTTACCTTTGACCTTAGACGTCGCACCGATTCGAGCGATGGAAACGGACCATTGCGATCGCCTTCCATGATTCAGGTGGTCTTGGGAGAACCAGAGGGAGCTCCTACCAATTCAAAGTCTTCTGTCGTAAGTTGTCGTCTAGAAATATTATACCGCAAATTTACACTTAGTCTCCTAGTCATCATGACATATTGTATCATGAAGAATCATGTAGGCGCTTTATTTGGCGATTTCTGAGAGAAAAAGTGAGCATGTGTGATTTAAAAAAAACATATAGTAATAGTAATTTTGTTCCAAAAAGTGACCTTGTCTCGATCGGAATCAGGTTGTTTCTCTCAAGATGCGGAATGATGGTTATAACCATGCCAATACATCCGTGATGCTAATGTTGTTTTCAGTTCCGTCGCGTATCCTTGGTCCCCATGCCCCCGCCGCCTCCTCCTCCCCGAGAAGAGGAGAGTGACAACGTCCTACCACCCCCTCCACCACCGCCACCCATGAGCCCTACTGCTACGGAGGTAGTTGTCATACATCAGTAAGGTTGTCCGCATAGCCAGGAAAAGTCGAAAAACTGACTACTTTTTGCTCATACTGTGGACATAATGCTTTTCTTGATGAAAGGGAATGTAGCTTTACGTTTTTGAATCGGAAACGAGTTCCTATTTGAATAGATTTTTCCGCGATTTCGGATTGGAAATTTGGAGCCACATTTATTTGTGGAGGAGCACAGTCACAATAACAATGAAAACCAACCGGATATATCGTTTATGAACTAAGTTGCGCAATAAAATTTCACTAGTTGTCGTGAATTATTTACTTTTCGCAGACAATGGAGGATGTGAAACCAGACGCGAGCACTCTCATGTTGCACTCTCACGAGTCTCGCGGCAACGACAACTACGAAAATATAGGCATGGACCTGGAAACAAGTGGAGATGACAGTCGTATGTTTTTCCTCTCACATTCTAGAACAAGTATTTTCTCACATAGATCAAGCATTTTCACCACGTAGATCAACTTTTTCAATTAGCTTCACGTCATTTGTATAGCTGATGGAAAAAATAATTCAGTTTCAGATTTAGTTGCATCAAAATCTCTGATAAATCAGCAGAAATCGGGAAATTTTTTTCTAAATTCATCTGGAAGATGTATGAGTGTGTGACACTTTACCTGTTCCAGGACCACCAACTAGAGTTCCATCGAGCAATCGTCAACGTTATATATCAGATGCGGATGAGAACGAGCTAAGAAACTTGCTTCTGATGCAATTAAGAGTTGGTCGATTCTATATACTTTGTGATAGTAGTTTTGGTATGTGTTTCACGGAAACGGAATGCAAACCTGGTTTTATGTTGTACTAGTACGAAATAGAGTCGGGGTCAAAGTAGTGTATGATGGTCAAACACGTTTTTTTGTGGTACTTTTTTTTTGAGAAACGGATGACTGAAAGTTTTACTAAGTACAAGTAATCCTTTTATTCAGTTTTTATTCAAAACTAAGGAAAACTTATTTATATTAATATAACAACTATTCTCATGATAATTTTTCAGGAAAGAAACAGTCGAGCTGGCAGTAGCAGTGGAAGTCGTCCTGAAAGCCGCGACGCAGCTGCTGCGACATCGGTGTTGGGAAATGGAAATATATCCGAAGAAACTCATTTGGTTAGCTTAACCATCATTGAATTTTTGTTTTAACAAAACTTTATAATGTCAAGTTCTTTGTTTGTCGGTTGTAGTTCCGAAGCAAATTTATTTTTTTCTCGGTATTTTTAGTTTTTGACATACGCTAGTGAGTTCCGTCTGTTCTACAAACTTTCGGCCGAACAGTAGCCCGTCTCTCGAATTTGTCTGTCTATTAGGATTTACTGGAGGTTCGATCTTTCTATCCGTTCATCTTGAAGCGTTTTTCCAGCAAAGCTCCAACTCGTCGAAGTCGAAGGAGCGTGTTCCGGTTGCAAAGAGAATTACACGCGAAGAAGCTATTCCCGCGTAGGTTTTGCTAGGGTTTTCGAGTACATTGATACCCAGCAATGACAATGAGTACATGACGGTTATTTTAATTATTTTTTTTTCTTTTACTTAGCGTATTTGCTATGTTCAGTTCGAGTGGTATCAGTACATTTGTTTTTGTATCTTCACAAAATGGCTCTATTCGATTTGCGGTCAATTTTTCGAATCGTTGATATAATCAAACATTAATCTATGAACATTTTTTATGCAGATCGCTCTCTAATTCTGGACTGGCTGAACAACGCTCATCAACAACAAGAAGTGTTTTTCCCGATGTTGACAGAGTTGCCGATCTACCTGATTCGGTCGAAACATATAGGTGTGTTCCAATTTGTTAGATTAAAGCGTCTAGCGTCTTAAAACCTACAACCTAGGTTTGTTTTTGAGTTTATTTAGCAAACTTATCATCGCACACGCACTTTGTGTAGCAGTCAATCAAATGGAGTAGCTTATTAATATTTTATTACGAGAAGTGTAGTAATATAAGTAATAATACTCACAATAACGCTAATACGAATTTGGCCATTTGAAGCGGTTCACTTTTTGGATCAATTCATACTAAAAAAAATTCCACTTTTATAGGGAAAAATGTAATCTGCTTGGTAAAATGGATCGTTTCCTTCAAACAAAACTTCATCAAATGGAGAGCGTTGCAAGCGAGAGGGAACGACTTATGGTTCGTTATCTATTGTTCACTTTTTCCTAAAGTTTCAATTTAACCGGGAAGCATTAGAAAATTCAACATGATAACATGAATGAGCAGATGAGTTGTGAGTTTACAGTTTACCAAGAAAAACTTTTGGGTTGGATCGAGCTTCATGTATGGTTTTAGCGTCGGATAGAAGATCTAACGTCAAGTCTGACATCTCATCAAACGGAGTACTGGGAGACTCGCAACAAAAGAGACAAGCTGCGACAGGATGTGCAAACGTATGAGGTGGAACGAATTAGAAGGATATCTCATGCTTCGTAAGTTGGATTTGTTCTAGATGATTGTTGTTGATGGAAAATGGTCACATTCAATTGTTTTCGTTTTTTACTCAGTAAAGTAAACGTTATCTTTTGATACAAAAAGTAATCAAAAGTCAAATCTTCTAAACTCAAGGCGATAATGGCATTGACCACTGTTTTGCTCTTTACATGACAACATGACATTCGACATTTTAGACGCTTCGCTGAGTTGTCGAGTCGAATCTCTTTGGAGCGTGTTCGTTGGGATGAGATGGATGCACGAGATGCTGGTTTGTGACGTTTTTCGCCCAATGGACAGAACATTTCAATAAGCAGGCTAATTTTCTGTGAAACCGTGCAAAAATCATCTTTTTCTTTGAAAATAATGGTGGCGCCTTACTGGTGTTTGCCCTTTTTAATGGACTAGCAATCATGACCACATTGATTTTGAACTTTGAATGTATTATTGATCTGTTCAAATAGTTTATTCATTTCAAGGCGACTTCCAAGATGTGAATGACGGTATGGATGTACATGCACATGAGGAGATTATACCTGATCAGGATGATTCTTTCTCACCTATTGAACAAGGCGAACCGGAATCTCACGATGATGCTGTGATGGTAACCATTCCCTGTTCTTATCATTTCATATTTATCTTTGCACGCCAGTAATGTACCACTCTTCTCCAAAAAGGCAACCCGTTTTAGATTATATTACGTCGAATTTATTCATTCGCATTTGAAAGATTTACAAATTCAACCAAGTTTTGTAGAAAAGTAGCTCAAATAGCTGGGTAATGTTCGAGCAATTTTTCTGTAGCGAGCGAACTTTAGTACTAGTACTTCGTCATACACCGCCAAGGACCTCGTATTCCTTTAAAACTTTCGCGACCCCTCCGTGTTTTTCCGTGTCGCGACCCCCCAAAACGGTGACATTCAACTAACTTCCGTACGATTATAGGTGATTCTGTATGAAAATCGTTAGTTAACAGCTTGCGACCCCTACTTTTCACAAGGATTTGTTCGCGACTCCCTCTTTTATGAGGGGCCTTGGCGGTGCATGTACTTCGTACTTAGCAAAACGTGACTGAAGGATAAAACAGTCAGTTGTAAACTGTATTGTAATTCAAATGATTATTTCTTACTAGGAGAACAGTGTGGAATCTGTAGAAGAGGCTCATATGGAGGAGGAATTGCAGCAGCAGAATGTGTCGTTGAATGAGGACGAATTGAGACGCAATCTGCTGGAACGACTGAAGTTGACTCGACAGAGGAAGGACGTGGTGGAAAGGGAGGAAGACGGGTTCCAGGTCAGCTGATAGATTGTGAACAGTTCACTTCAAATGAAGGGCGACTTTGTTGGATTGTCGATTGAATCACTCGTTTTTCTTCATCATCGGGATTTGGACTGACCTAGTTGTAGTTTCAACAAATGTCACTGGGGAAAACCCCACCTTTCAGCTAGTTTAAATTGATTTTTGTGAACAACAAAAATTATACAAATCGAGGGGCTCATCACTGACCTTGCCTCATGTTGGTTCAGTAAGCATGTATTAAGGTTTATGGTTACATTTCGAAAACCTTGGATTGATAGCCAGAAATAGTCGACGAACCGGCTTTTTTTTGAAGAATAATCATGATTCTATTTCAATATTCAGACTCAGACAGTGCAGGATGATGTCGTTGCTAATGAAGATTCCCCGATTGCCATCCCCGTGGGAGAGTCGAGTACCCTACAACCCAGTGATTCTCAAGACACAGTTCGGGGGCCGGATGACCAGATAACACCACCCCCCAATCAAAATGACTCCACTTCAAGCGGAAACGATTCACAAAGGTATTTTATAAGTCCGTGCGACACTGGTGTGATCTCGTCATTGAGTATACATTCGGGAAGAGGACGATAATCGGGTCCATGGAATAAGCAATAAGATGATAAGAGGGTGTTTTCAATTTTTCGAGGTGTCTAACTCTCTCTCTTTCTGTCTTTCTCTCTCTCTCTCTCTCTCTCTCTCTCTCTCTCTCTCTCTCTCTCCCTTTCTCTATATCTCTCCCAGTGCTTGACGTGTTATAGTGTCGCTGGTGTCTCCCTGCCCGTCCGTCTTCTGCCCCATTCCGGTCTGCCTTTCCGCCCCGACCCCGCTCAGCCCATTTGTCCCTTCGAACTGATGGGCAAGTGCAAGGACTGGACATGCGAATAGTAGGTGCTAAGATCTTGCACGTTTTAAAGCACAGGCTGAATCAGAATACGGGCCTCTTTCATACACCAACTAAACTAAGCTCTTAATTTATTTGACGATTTGTAATATTAATAACCCTAACAGTAGATAAATAAATCTACTTATTGTAATCATTATTCAAGTTGAATTATTAGAGAATATTCATAGTCTAGGGAACTTGTCTAAATAGTCGCGAAAAATGAAAAAAAACTGGCTATCTCTCTTCAAAAACAAGAAAAAAATTGTTCATTTTGAATGCAAAGTCATCATTTTTCACGTGGTTGAATTTGAAATGGACTCCTTTTGGCCGAATAGTCTGACCGGTGTATGAGGACAGTCTTTATCTGTGAAAATTGTTCTATCTAATATGTTTTCATTTCCAGTCGACATCTGGCAGATGATCAGCTGGCGCTTCGCGATCTCATCCTCATGGTTGTACAGTATTCTCCCGAAGTGGCCGGGGAAGAGCTGCAGACAGCAAGTGAGACTCTCTCTTTCCCTCTCTTTCTCTCTCTCTCTCTGCGCGTTCGAGCTTTCGCCTCTTAATCTGGAGATGTTTTTTTGCATCTAAATCAGCACACTCCTATCTAATAAGCTTCATTTTGTTCTAAGAACAGAGAAGGAATGTTTATTTAATAATTCATTTATCCATATGTATCAGGAACAAATCAGAACGGAATGAGATCACGAAGTAATGGACATAGAAATTCATGGCGATCACGAGAAAATTAGCGATTGCGAGATTGAAAATGAGAATGTGTAGAAAAGATGCAGATGAGCATAGAAAGTTATAACCTAGCGTTATTATAACGTGATGGGGGTATAATTTTATAGTCATACATTTCAAAGTAGAATCTAATGAATGCGGTTCGGAACTTGAATGGAACAATTCTAACATAGAACTCCTCAACAGAACATAAGCGGTATCTGAGACAATGAGCATGTACAATTTCACATTGACGGATTATTTCATCGATTTGATTGGGAGGCAACGAAGGTGGAGGATGGTGTTCATAGAAGTAATCGAAAGAATATTGAGCATCAACAGAAGGTGGAGGAGGATTAGGAGCTGGCGGTTCCAGTTTAGAGAAATCAGGGAAATCAATAAATGGACGATCAATAATAGGAGTAGGGGGACATTGGAGAGAAGGAGAAAATGATTCGAGTTGTCTAATATCTTCAACTAACTCAATGTCCATTTGAGGGGTTCGGGCAGCAACATTGCGTGGAATTGTAGTTTGGTCGGTGACCTCAGCTCGGGCGGCGTCTCGTTTCAACTGTCTGGCGAGGAATCCGGCCTTCCGCTGTTCCGGGGTCTCGAACTTTCGTACATGAAATGTTGACATAGAAGGGACAGTTTTCATCGCAGTAGAGAGATCAATGAGACGAGGAAACGGAATGCCATCTTTGATAGAAACTTTGAGTGGACGGGGTAAACCATCTTGACGTGGTTTTCCCAAACGGTGAAGAATTGAAACATTTGAAGACGAGATTGATACCAAATTGAAAATTGCATTCACCTTTTTCTTCAATGTAGAGTCCTCAGGTAGACCGTAAATAGTGAGACATCGACGGTCTAGAGGAGAACAGTATTTTATCTAGAGGAGAACAGTATTTTACTGTAATTGCTTAAAACTTCAGTATATGTGCTAAGATAATTAAAGAGAGAATCTCAGAAACGCCATCATATTTTTCATAAAGATTAAATGCCTGACAGTTTTTGTACTATTCTTAAAGTATTCAAAACCGTGTTATGTTATCCTCACTGAATGTTTCAGACCTCCGTCAACAGTTGGATTGTGTTCTCGGCCTGCGCTTCGAAGATGAGACGCGGGAACGATTCATTCAGCGAATTATTCGCAGTTTGCCCCAATCCACTAGGAATACTGAACCCGGCCATGCTGCTGCTGAACACGGTCTGTGTCCTTTGGTTATTATGTATATAAATGAAATTTAAATAATAGAATTTGAATAATAAAAAATAATAGAAGTGGTACGTTCCGCCTCTACTCCAAATCTGTGACCGTTTTTGTGAGCTCAATTAGCTGCCTAAGCTCAAGTTTCAGCAAATTCACAATAATCTATTTATGATTGGGCTTTCAATGATTTACTTTCATTTTCTTCCTGTTACCCGCCAGTTTGCTCGTGTTTGCTAAAATGAAAGTAATTTTAGAAAAAAGGGGATAGTATTTTTCATCTTCAAAAACGTAAAGTAAACGTAAATTTAAAACGTCTTCGGTTCAATCTCCGCTGTCTTGTGAAATCATTCTAACCATCTCTCTGATAGTGATATCTCTGAATCGCTGATATTATAGATCAAGCGAGGGACTACAACTGTTATGCTTCTCTGCAGGTGGGAACGCGGTAAGTATGCAGAGGGTAGCAGAATAATTCATGGAACAACGCACTTATATCGATTTGGATAGTTCTGCATGGGTATTGTTTTTATTTGTTATTTGTTATCGGCTCAATAAATTTTTATTAATTTCTTTTTGTTGTTATATTTACCAAACATCTTAAAGTCAACGAAATTAATCGTCGTGTGTTTAATATAAATCAATGATGTAACTTATCTGAATAACAAGTGGGAACTCTTTTGAAGAATCAGCGAGTGAAGTCATCAAAAATAGCAAATCGATCCGAGGTTAAGTGAAAATATTGTCACTGCTGACGTTCGACTCGACATTACCTTCTTAATAATGTTATCATTGATTTTTTCTCCTATTGTTCAACAGAGAAGGAAACATCCTTAGTATTCTGTCACAATGACTGCCTCTGCTAATGATTTTCACAACTTTTTCGTTCATTTCCAATCAGCATAATTCAGACTTTCACAGTTTCTTTTGTGAGAGAGAAAGAGAGTCTTTCTCTCTCTTTCTCTCTCTCTCTTTCTCTCTCTCTCTCTCTCTCTCTCTCTCTCTCTCTCTCTCTCTCTCTCTCTCTATTTATCTTTCACGTTCCACCTCAAAAGAAGCAATTATTTCCTCGAAAGACACATCAAAAAGTTCGATCAGTACTACCAAACGCATCAATAATTCTACCCAGAATGAATCTAATACCCCAGCGTCCATTAGGCAAACGAGTGACATTTCTTTGTACTCAGATTATATTGTCAAACGAAGGCGTAACAAGTGCTAATTTGCGACAGAAGTATTTTTTCAGCTCGTTATATCGCATTGACGGATCTAGGTGCGAGATAGAGCAATCATCTTCTTCTTGAAAACATATTTTCGTCTACGCTTCAGCGCAGGTTGATAAGGTTTAGTGATCCGTAGTTATAGGGACAATGACCATGGCTGAGTTGTAGTTTGAACTCGATACACGCCATAGTTTACGACTTCCGTCTAAAAAACAAAGGGATCAAACTACAAATACAGTGGTAGCTTTGCGGAGATCGGAGCCCCTACAACAATAGTAGACGGACATACCTATTTAGTTTCGTTCTGACGTGGTTGTAGTTTCATCGCAGTTCACTATATTCTATAGACGGAGAAATCTCATTCGAAATGTCGCACCTCCTAAATTCAGTTCCACGCAACCGTAGCCATTTGGTAGACAGATATACTCAGACAATTCCCAGCCACATTTTTATTGGCTGAACGAGAGAGTGTGCAGGTCAGAGAGACGCAGACTGTCTTCGCCTGTCTGCGCGTCATTGGCGCTAATGAGTTCTGACTAGTTCCGGTCACTGAGACTTGGCAGCGGGCCAATGAATCATCCAGGCTATTTCACCGCTTCGGTGCTTTTCAAGAAATTGCAAATCTCAGTTAGCGGCGGTCCAGTTTCATAGGAACACGTAGATGGAAGAAAATGTCCTCAGAATACTTATGTATGCTCTGGAAATAGTCATCGCACGATGCCAATGCGTCTCAGTGGGAATGAAACGAACTATAGAATGCTATCGTTTTGTTCCGCTGTTTGTAGTTTGATCCCAGTGCATTTTATTTTAGACGCAATGTTGAGTTTAGGCCGTGTCTTCATGCGCTCACAGCCATTTATGTATTCGAAACTTTCAGGTTGCTGTTGGTTGTTCAGACTACAAACACAGCCAAATAACCGTCTCTGTCTGCCTCTGCTACTGCGACACTATTTCTCATCTTTCCAGTATAGTCTGATCCTGTTGTATGACCTACTTCACTTGCGCAATATATTCCTCATTCATTTGTTATGCGTACATTTTGTGATCACGGAAACTAAATGAAACTTTTTGGTATACGTGTGTTTCAGTTCCATGTTCTCACAAACATTGCCTATCTTATTGAACAGGTTTTCAAAATCGACATTTCGATATTTGAACTTGGTTTTCTAGTTGTAATCTGACGAACAACTCTAGTTTGATTATTAATGACAATCATTAGGACACGGAGAAGTCTTAAATACTAAATTGGCCCTATTTCCTGAAGCTACATGCGCCAAAGTAGGCAAATAACCGCGTTCATAACATTATTCAATTTCCGTTTTCAATGTTTTTAGGAGTGCCGTTACAACTTGACGAGGAAAACCATATTTACATATACATGTCTCAGCTTTTTGTAGCATCTTCTTCTGAGTTGAACATAGTCCCTCCTACATAGAAGATATCATGGTGGATTATCGAATGCTCTAATGGCATTGATCCAGTGACATGCGAGAGTCTTCTTGGAGGGAGGAAGGAGAGTGCTGCTTATGAACATGCATTCCTGTTGAAACCATATTTGCTTCTGAACATTTGGAGTTTGTTTTGGGAAAGAATCGGTATAGGAAAAAGGTTGAGTGCGGTTATTAGGGAACAAATATTTATGAAAAATGAGGTTTTCAACATTCTTGCTTATACTTATCATCCACAAATACGTCCAATACCAATAAACAAATACATCATAAATATTTGATTGATATATAAGCTCTCGCAGAGGGCAAAATTCACCACCAACCACTTTTTAATTTCAATTGGAACAATCAGAAGTTCGAAAGTTCGGGACCACCCGATCCCTCCTTCCCTTACGCCGTCTATCTCAGATAACCAAACATCTATTAATAATCATGATATATCCCAATGTAAATATCAAGTTCCTCGATGCATTGGACAGAACTCAATGAATCTCTCCCAATATAACACTCCGAATAACTCTATATTTTCTCCTTGTAATCGTTTTATTAGTGTTCTATAGCATAGATGATCGTGCGAAATATCTGATCAACACATCTCGTGTTCAATTTATATATAATAAAGATAATTGCAGATTTTTAAATGCGTAAGACGAATTCAAGCTGTGGTAAAAAGATGAATATTCCTAGAATTGAGGTGAGTAATATTGTTTCACGGAAATGATGGGTCTGCAAAAAAATATGAGTCTGAAATATACGTCTCGATAGACCTCAGAAAAGAACCTGAAAATTTACATTTTGTGCTGTACATGAGACTTCACCCTCAGTTGTGAGTAAATTAATCAGTTGTGTTAAAGAAGGACGATTATGTTGTCCGATCGCAACGCTTCAGTTCTTTAAACTGCAATACATTTTTCAATTGCAGAATACCTGAGATTTCCAAAGTTTCTGAAAGTTTGAACTCAAATGCCCGACACATAATGCGGATGATGTTATAACTCACGTTTAAAGCAGGCCGATTATGTGGACCAATCCCGTGTCAACGGTCCTTTAAACTGCAATTTGTATTCCAGTTTAAAGGACTGAAGCGTTGTGATTGGACCACATAATCGGGCGAATTCTTTATTTAACCGCGTTTTTTGTTAACCGCGCCAGTTAACCGTTAACCAAAAAAATGGTTAACACTTTTGTTAACCACTTGGTAACCGCGAATTTAGCCCAAAAGGCGTTAGAAAAAAGGGTTACCAAAGGGTTAACAGAAAAATGGTTAAATGGTTAACTGTAAAAAATGGTTAAATGGTTAACGGTTAACTGGCAGGGTTAACGAAATTCGGTGTTCCTTGTGGAATTTGCCACATACTCGTCCTTCTTCATAGAGAAATCTCGCGCTCAATACGTTAAGGAGAAGTATCGCGCAGTTGAATTTGCTTTATTCAATTTATAGTTGTTGGCTCAGTTATTTTGAAAACTCAGTGGATACAAATTGCTTCATAATCAAAACTTTTCATGCAACCCAGATTATTTAGCGTTGGGTCCCTTTAAATAATATTACAAAGCTTTCTTCTGAGCTGGCCAAGTTTCAGGTTCGTCGTTCTTCGTCCTTGCAGTTTATTCCGATTGCGCAGAACGACATAAACCATCTGTCTCAGGTTAGTTACTCTCAGGTTAGGGTCAGGCTTACAGAAAATCTCGAAAGTTATGTATGGCTCGTTCTGACCTCCGGCCCTGACTTTTTGATCTTACTGCGCACTTTTAGTTTAGCGAAAATAGTACTCAAACATTGTAGCCTTGTCGAGTACGTAGTTATTGTACAACGTTGTTCATTGAAGCGGTTTTCGATCATAACTCATAACATGAGGTTTTGCTAACTTTACAGTAAGAACGTAGCTTACATGCCAAATTGAAAGGCAGCGAGAACGAATCAGCTAGATGGAGTTGCTTTGAACGTGGCCGGATGGTCTAGTAGTATGATTCTCGCTTAGGGTGCGAGAGGTCCCGGGATCGATCCCCGGTCCGGCCCTGACTTTTTGATCTTACTGCGCACTTTTAGTTTAGCGAAAATAGGACTCAAACATTGTAGCCTTGTCGAGTACGTAGTTATTGTACAACGTTGTTCATTGAAGCGGTTTTTGATCATAACTCATAACATGAGGTTTTGCTAACTTTACAGTAAGAACCAACTTGTAAGTTGTTCGAGTAATGTGAGTTGATAATTATGAATGCATAACATATCCGGAAAACTAGGTATTTTTTGGCCAACAACCAACTTCCCTAGCTTACATGCCAAAATGAAAGGCAGCGAGAACTAATCAGCTAGATGGAGTTGCTTTGAACGTGGCCGGATGGTCTAGTGGTATGATTCTCGCTTAGGGTGCGAGAGGTCCCGGGATCGATCCCCGGTTCGGCCCTGATTTTTGTTTTTTTCACTGCACAGCTTTTGATTGACGAAATGGGCAGTAAAACTTTATATTCTCTTTTAATTACCATTTTACTTTGTTCATTGAAGCTGTTACTCAAAAATCTCGGCAAGACAAGATGTTGAGTAAATTTTACAGTAAGAACCAACTTGTAAGTTATATGTGTAGTGGGGGCTGAGCAATACGAACGTATGACCATCCCAATTACGTCGGTCACCCTTTTAGTTCATCGGGTCAATATGAACATCTTTCCTGCAGCTATGAGATGTTTCGGCTAACAACCTGTTTCTATACCTTACACGAGAAAAATGAAACGGAGAGAGAACGAATCACCTAGATAGTGTCTCTTATAACGTGGCCGGATGGTCTAGTGGTATGATTCTCGCTTAGGGTGCGAGAGGTCCCGGGATCGATCCCCGGTCCGGCCCTGACTTTTTGATCTTACTGCGCACTTTTAGTTTAGCGAAAATAGGACTCAAACATTGTAGCCTTGTCGAGTACGTAGTTATTGTACAACGTTGTTCATTGAAGCGGTTTTCGATCATAACTCATAACATGAGGTTTTGCTAACTTTACAGTAAGAACCAACTTGTAAGTTGTTCGAGTAATGTGAGTTGATAATTATGAATGTCTAACCAGTCCAATTACAAAAATACCTTTATACTTTATTGGGAGGTCAATATGCATAACATATCCGGAAAACTAGGTATTTTTTGGCCAACAACCAACTTCCCTAGCTTACATGCCAAAATGAAAGGCAGCGAGAACGAATCAGCTAGATGGAGTTGCTTTGAACGTGGCCGGATGGTCTAGTGGTATGATTCTCGCTTAGGGTGCGAGAGGTCCCGGGATCGATCCCCGGTTCGGCCCTAATTTTTGTTTTTTTACTGCACAGCTTTTGATTGACGAAATGGGCAGTAAAACTTTATATTCTCTTTTAATTACAATTTTACTTTGTTCATTGAAGCTGTTACTCAAAAATCTCGGCAAGACAAGATTTTGAGTAAATTTTACAGTAAGAACCAACTTGTAAGTTATATGTGTAGTGGGGGCTGAGCAATACGAACGTACGACCATCCCAATTACGTCGGTCACCCTTTTAGTTCATCGGGTCAATATGAACATCTTTCCTGCAGCTATGAGATGTTTCCGCTAACAACCTGTTTCTATAGCTTACACGAGCAAAATGAAACGGAGAGAGAAGGAATCACCTAGATAGTGTCTCTTATAACGTGGCCGGATGGTCTACTGGTATGATTCTCGCTTAGGGTGCGAGAGGTCCCGGGATCGATCCCCGGTCCGGCCCTGACTTTTTGATCTTACTGCGCACTTTTAGTTTAGCGAAAATAGGACTCAAACATTGTAGCCTTGTCGAGTACGTAGTTATTGTACAGCGTTGTTCATTGAAGCGGTTTTCGATCATAACTCATAACATGAGGTTTTGCTAACTTTACAGTAAGAACCAACTTGTAAGTTGTTCGAGTAATGTGAGTTGATAATTATGAATGTCTAACCAGTCCAATTACAAAAATACCTTTATACTTTATTGGGAGGTCAATATGCATAACATATCCGGAAAACTAGGTATTTTTTGGCCAACAACCAACTTCCCTAGCTTACATGCCAAAATGAAAGGCAGCGAGAACGAATCAGCTAGATGGAGTTGCTTTGAACGTGGCCGGATGGTCTAGTGGTATGATTATCGCTTAAGGTGCGAGAGGACCCGGGATCGATCCCCGGTTCGGCCCTGATTTTTGTTTTTTACTGCACAGCTTTTGATTGACGAAATGCGCAGTAAAACTTTATATTCTCTTTCAATTACCATTTTACTTTGTTCATTGAAGCTGTTACTCAAAAATCTCGGCAAGACAAGATTTTGAGTGAATTTTACAGTAAGAACCAACTTGTAAGTTATATGTGTAGTGGGGGCTGAGCAATTCG
This sequence comes from Litoditis marina, assembly GCA_964036275.1. Taxonomy (NCBI): domain Eukaryota; kingdom Metazoa; phylum Nematoda; class Chromadorea; order Rhabditida; family Rhabditidae; genus Litoditis; species Litoditis marina. Next base: position 37,372,263 of record OZ038433.1, read on the forward strand.
AACGTATGACCATCCCAATTACGTCGGTCACCCTTTTAGTTCATCGGGCAATATGAACATCTTTCCTGCAGCTATGAGATGTTTCAGCTAACAACCTGTTTCTATAGCTTACACGAGCAAAATGAAACGGAGAGAGAAGGAATCACCTAGATAGTGTCTCTTATAACGTGGCCGGATGGTCTAGTGGTATGATTCTCGCTTAGGGTGCGAGAGGTCCCGGGATCGATCCCCGGCCCGGCCCTGACTTTTTGATCTTATTGCGCACTTTTAGTTTAGCGAAAATAGGACTCAAACATTGTAGCCTTGTCGAGTACGTAGTTATTGTACAGCGTTGTTCATTGAAGCGGTTTTCGATCATAACTCATAACATGAGGTTTTGCTAACTTTACAGTAAGAACCAACTTGTAAGTTGTTCGAGTAATGTGAGTTGATAATTATGAATGTCTAACCAGTCCAATTACAAAAATACCTTTATACTTTATTGGGAGGTCAATATGCATAACATATCCGGAAAACTAGGTATTTTTTGGCCAACAACCAACTTCCCTAGCTTACATGCCAAAATGAAAGGCAGCGAGAACGAATCAGCTAGATGGAGTTGCATTGAACGTGGCCGGATGGTCTAGTGGTATGATTCTCGCTTAGGGTGCGAGAGGTCCCGGGATCGATCCCCGGTTCGGCCCTGATTTTTGTTTTTTTTTACTGCACAGCTTTTGATTGACGAAATGGGCAGTAAAACTTTATATTCTCTTTTAATTACCATTTTACTTTGTTCATTGAAGCTGTTACTCAAAAATCTCGGCAAGACAAGATTTTGAGTAAAATTTACAGTAAGAACCAACTTGTAAGTTATATGTGTAGTGGGGGCTGAGCAATACGAACGTATGACCATCCCAATTACGTCGGTCACCCTTTTAGTTCATCGGGTCAATATGAACATCTTTCCTGCAGCTATGAGATGTTTCGGCTAACAACCTGTTTCTATAGCTTACACGAGCAAAATGAAACGGAGAGAGAAGGAATCACCTAGATAGTGTCTCTTATAACGTGGCCGGATGGTCTAGTGGTATGATTCTCGCTTAGGGTGCGAGAGGTCCCGGGATCGATCCCCGGTCCGGCCCTGACTTTTTGATCTTACTGCGCACTTTTAGTTTAGCGAAAATAGGACTCAAACATTGTAGCCTTGTCGAGTACGTAGTTATTGTACAACGTTGTTCATTGAAGCGGTTTTCGATCATAACTCATAACATGAGGTTTTGCTAACTTTACAGTAAGAACCAACTTGTAAGTTGTTCGAGTAATGTGAGTTGATAATTATGAATGTCTAACCAGTCCAATTACAAAAATACCTTTATACTTTATTGGGAGGTCATTATGCATAACATATCCGGAAAACTAGGTATTTTTTGGCCAACAACCAACTTCCCTAGCTTACATGCTAAAATGAAAGGCAGCGAGAACGAATCAGCTAGATGGAGTTGCTTTGAACGTGGCCGGATGGTCTAGTGGTATGATTCTCGATTAGGGTGCGAGAGGTCCCGGGATCGATCCCCGGTTCGGCCCTGATTTTTGTTTTTTTTTACTACACAGCTTTTGATTGACGAAATGGGCAGAAAAACTTTATATTCTGTTTTAATTACCATTTTACTTTGTTCATTGAAGCTGTTACTCAAAAATCTCGGCAAGACAAGATTTTGAGTAAATTTTACAGTAAGAACCAACTTGTAAGTTATATGTGTAGTGGGGGCTGAGCAATACGAACGTATGACCACCCCAATTACGTCGGCCACCCTTTTAGTTCATCGGGTCAATATGAACATCTTTCCTGCAGCTATGAGATGTTTCGGCTAACAACCTGTTTCTATAGCTTACACGAGAAAAATGAAACGGAGAGAGAACGAATCACTTAGATAGTGTCTCTTATAACGTGGCCGGATGGTCTACTGGTATGATTCTCGCTTAGGGTGCGAGAGGTCCCGGGATCGATCCCCGGTCCGGCCCTGACTTTTTGATCTTACTGCGCACTTTTAGTTTAGCGAAAATAGGACTCAAACATTGTAGCCTTGTCGAGTACGTAGTTATTGTACAACGTTGTTCATTGAAGCGGTTTTCGATCATAACTCATAACATGAGGTTTTGCTAACTTTACAGTAAGAACCAACTTGTAAGTTGTTCGAGTAATGTGAGTTGATAATTATGAATGTCTAACCAGTCCAATTACAAAAATACCTTTATACTTTATTGGGAGGTCAATATGCATAACATATCCGGAAAACTAGGTATTTTTTGGCCAACAACCAACTTCCCTAGCTTACATGCCAAAATGAAAGGCAGCGAGAACGAATCAGCTAGATGGAGTTGCTTTGAACGTGGCCGGATGGTCTAGTGGTATGATTCTCGCTTAGGGTGCGAGAGGTCCCGGGATCGATCCCCGGTTCGGCCCTGATTTTTGTTTTTTACTGCACAGCTTTTGATTGACGAAATGGGCAGTAAAACTTTATATTCTCTTTTAATTACAATTTTACTTTGTTCATTGAAGCTGTTACTCAAAAATATCGGCAAGACAAGATTTTGAGTAAATTTTACAGTAAGAACCAACTTGTAAGTTATATGTGTAGTGGGGGCTGAGCAATACGAACGTATGACCATCCCAATTACGTCGGTCACCCTTTTAGTTCATCGGGTCAATATGAACATCTTTCCTGCAGCTATGAGATGTTTCGGCTAACAACCTGTTTCTATAGCTTACACGAGAAAAATGAAACGGAGAGAGAACGAATCACCTACATAGTGTCTCTTATAACGTGGCCGGATGGTCTAGTGGTATGATTCTCGCTTAGGGTGCGAGAGGTCCCGGGATCGATCCCCGGTCCGGCCCTGACTTTTTGATCTTACTGCGCACTTTTAGTTTAGCGAAAATAGGACTCAAACATTGTAGCCTTGTCGAGTACGTAGTTATTGTACAACGTTGTTCATTGAAGCGGTTTTCGATCATAACTCATAACATGAGGTTTTGCTAACTTTACAGTAAGAACCAACTTGTAAGTTGTTCGAGTAATGTGAGTTGATAATTATGAATGTCTAACCAGTCCAATTACAAAAATACCTTTATACTTTATTGGGAGGTCATTATGCATAACATATCCGGAAAACTAGGTATTTTTTGGCCAACAACCAACTTCCCTAGCTTACATGCTAAAATGAAAGGCAGCGAGAACGAATCAGCTAGATGGAGTTGCTTTGAACGTGGCCGGATGGTCTAGTGGTATGATTCTCGCTTAGGGTGCGAGAGGTCCCGGGATCGATCCCCGGTTCGGCCCTGATTTTTGTTTTTTTTTACTGCACAGCTTTTGATTGACGAAATGGGCAGTAAAACTTTATATTCTGTTTTAATTACCATTTTACTTTGTTCATTGAAGCTGTTACTCAAAAATCTCGGCAAGACAAGATGTTGAGTAAATTTTACAGTAAGAACCAACTTGTAAGTTATATGTGTAGTGGGGGCTGAGCAATACGAACGTATGACCACCCCAATTACGTCGGCCACCCTTTTAGTTCATCGGGTCAATATGAACATCTTTCCTGCAGCTATGAGATGTTCCGGCTAACAACCTGTTTCTATAGCTTACACGAGAAAAATGAAACGGAGAGAGAACGAATCACCTAGATAGTGTCTCTTATAACGTGGCCGGATGGTCTACTGGTATGATTCTCGCTTAGGGTGCGAGAGGTCCCGGGATCGATCCCCGGTCCGGCCCTGACTTTTTGATCTTACTGCGCACTTTTAGTTTAGCGAAAATAGGACTCAAACATTGTAGCCTTGTCGAGTACGTAGTTATTGTACAACGTTGTTCATTGAAGCGGTTTTCGATCATAACTCATAACATGAGGTTTTGCTAACTTTACAGTAAGAACCAACTTGTAAGTTGTTCGAGTAATGTGAGTTGATAATTATGAATGTCTAACCAGTCCAATTACAAAAATACCTTTATACTTTATTGGGAGGTCATTATGCATAACATATCCGGAAAACTAGGTATTTTTTGGCCAACAACCAACTTCCCTAGCTTACATGCCAAAATGAAAGGCAGCGAGAACGAATCAGCTAGATGGAGTTGCATTGAACGTGGCCGGATGGTCTAGCGGTATGATTCTCGCTTAGGGTGCGAGAGGTCCCGCGATCGATCCCCGGTTCGGCCCTGATTTTTGTTTTTTTTACTGCACAGCTTTTGATTGACGAAATGGGCAGTAAAACTTTATATTCTCTTTTAATTACCATTTTGCTTTGTTCATTGAAGCTGTTACTCAAAAATCTCGGCAAGACAAGATTTTGAGTAAATTTTACAGTAAGAACCAACTTGTAAGTTATATGTGTAGTGGGGGCTGAGCAATACGAACGTATGACCATCCCAATTACGTCGGTCACCCTTTTAGTTCATCGGGTCAATATGAACATCTTTCCTGCAGCTATGAGATGTTTCGGCTAACAACCTGTTCTTATAGCTTACACGAGAAAAATGAAACGGAGAGAGAACGAATCACCTAGATAGTGTCTCTTATAACGTGGCCGGATGGTCTAGTGGTATGATTCTCGCTTAGGGTGCGAGAGGTCCCGGGATCGATCCCCGGTCCGGCCCTGACTTTTTGATCTTACTGCGCACTTTTAGTTTAGCGAAAATAGGACTCAAACATTGTAGCCTTGTCGAGTACGTAGTTATTGTACAACGTTGTTCATTGAAGCGGTTTTCGATCATAACTCATAACATGAGGTTTTGCTAACTTTACAGTAAGAACCAACTTGTAAGTTGTTCGAGTAATGTGAGTTGATAATTATGAATGTCTAACCAGTCCAATTACAAAAATACCTTTATACTTTATTGGGAGGTCATTATACATAGCATATCCGGAAAACTAGGTATTTTTTGGCCAACAACCAACTTCCCTAGCTTACATGCTAAAATGAAAGGCAGCGAGAACGAATCAGCTAGATGGAGTTGCTTTGAACGTGGCCGGATGGTCTAGTGGTATGATTCTCGCTTAGGGTGCGAGAGGTCCCGGGATCGATCCCCGGTTCGGCCCTGATTTTTTTTTTTACTGCACAGCTTTTGATTGACGAAATGGGCAGTAAAACTTTATATTCTGTTTTAATTACCATTTTACTTTGTTCATTGAAGCTGTTACTCAAAAATCTCGGCAAGACAAGATGTTGAGTAAATTTTACAGTAAGAACCAACTTGTAAGTTATATGTGTAGTGGGGGCTGAGCAATACGAACGTATGACCACCCCAATTACGTCGGCCACCCTTTTAGTTCATCGGGTCAATATGAACATCTTTCCTGCAGCTATGAGATGTTTCGGCTAACAACCTGTTTCTATAGCTTACACGAGAAAAATGAAACGGAGAGAGAACGAATCACCTAGATAGTGTCTCTTATAACGTGGCCGGATGGTCTACTGGTATGATTCTCGCTTACGGTGCGAGAGGTCCCGGGATCGATCCCCGGTCCGGCCCTGACTTTTTGATCTTACTGCGCACTTTTAGTTTAGCGAAAATAGGACTCAAACATTGTAGCCTTGTCGAGTACGTAGTTATTGTACAACGTTGTTCATTGAAGCGGTTTTCGATCATAACTCATAACATGAGGTTTTGCTAACTTTACAGTAAGAACCAACTTGTAAGTTGTTCGAGTAATGTGAGTTGATAATTATGAATGTCTAACCAGTCCAATTACAAAAATACCTTTATACTTTATTGGGAGGTCATTATGCATAACATATCCGGAAAACTAGGTATTTTTTGGCCAACAACCAACTTCCCTAGCTTACATGCTAAAATGAAAGGCAGCGAGAACGAATCAGCTAGATGGAGTTGCTTTGAACGTGGCCGGATGGTCTAGTGGTATGATTCTCGCTTAGGGTGCGAGAGGTCCCGGGATCGATCCCCGGTTCGGCCCTGATTTTTGTTTTTTTTTACTGCACAGCTTTTGATTGACGAAATGGGCAGTAAAACTTTATATTCTGTTTTAATTACCATTTTACTTTGTTCATTGAAGCTGTTACTCAAAAATCTCGGCAAGACAAGATGTTGAGTAAATTTTACAGTAAGAACCAACTTGTAAGTTATATGTGTAGTGGGGGCTGAGCAATACGAACGTATGACCACCCCAATTACGTCGGCCACCCTTTTAGTTCATCGGGTCAATATGAACATCTTTCCTGCAGCTATGAGATGTTTCGGCTAACAACCTGTTTCTATAGCTTACACGAGAAAAATGAAACAGAGAGAGAACGAATCACCTAGATAGTGTCTCTTATAACGTGGCCGGATGGTCTAGTGGTATGATTCTCGCTTAGGGTGCGAGAGGTCCCGGGATCGATCCCCGGTTCGGCCCTGATTTTTGTTTTTTTTTACTGCACAGCTTTTGATTGACGAAATGGGCAGTAAAACTTTATATTCTGTTTTAATTACCATTTTACTTTGTTCATTGAAGCTGTTACTCAAAAATCTCGGCAAGACAAGATGTTGAGTAAATTTTACAGTAAGAACCAACTTGTAAGTTATATGTGTAGTGGGGGCTGAGCAATACGAACGTATGACCACCCCAATTACGTCGGCCACCCTTTTAGTTCATCGGGTCAATATGAACATCTTTCCTGCAGCTATGAGATGTTTCGGCTAACAACCTGTTTCTATAGCTTACACGAGAAAAATGAAACGGAGAGAGAACGAATCACCTACATAGTGTCTCTTATAACGTGGCCGGATGGTCTACTGGTATGATTCTCGCTTAGGGTGCGAGAGGTCCCGGGATCGATCCCCGGTCCGGCCCTGACTTTTTGATCTTACTGCGCACTTTTAGTTTAGCGAAAATAGGACTCAAACATTGTAGCCTTGTCGAGTACGTAGTTATTGTACAACGTTGTTCATTGAAGCGGTTTTCGATCATAACTCATAACATGAGGTTTTGCTAACTTTACAGTAAGAACCAACTTGTAAGTTGTTCGAGTAATGTGAGTTGATAATTATGAATGTCTAACCAGTCCAATTACAAAAATACCTTTATACTTTATTGGGAGGTCATTATGCATAACATATCCGGAAAACTAGGTATTTTTTGGCCAACAACCAACTTCCCTAGCTTACATGCTAAAATGAAAGGCAGCGAGAACGAATCAGCTAGATGGAGTTGCTTTGAACGTGGCCGGATGGTCTAGTGGTATGATTCTCGCTTAGGGTGCGAGAGGTCCCGGGATCGATCCCCGGTTCGGCCCTGATTTTTGTTTTTTTTTACTGCACAGCTTTTGATTGACGAAATGGGCAGTAAAACTTTATATTCTGTTTTAATTACCATTTTACTTTGTTCATTGAAGCTGTTACTCAAAAATCTCGGCAAGACAAGATGTTGAGTAAATTTTACAGTAAGAACCAACTTGTAAGTTATATGTGTAGTGGGGGCTGAGCAATACGAACGTATGACCATCCCAATTACGTCGGTCACCCTTTTAGTTCATCGGGTCAATATGAACATCTTTCCTGCAGCTATGAGATGTTTCGGCTAACAACCTGTTTCTATAGCTTACACGAGAAAAATGAAACGGAGAGAGAACGAATCACCTAGATAGTGTCTCTTATAACGTGGCCGGATGGTCTAGTGGTATGATTCTCGCTTAGGGTGCGAGAGGTCCCGGGATCGATCCCCGGTCCGGCCCTGACTTTTTGATCTTACTGCGCACTTTTAGTTTAGCGAAAATAGGACTCAAACATTGTAGCCTTGTCGAGTACGTAGTTATTTGTACAACGTTGTTCATTGAAGCGGTTTTCGATCATAACTCATAACATGAGGTTTTGCTAACTTTACAGTAAGAACCAACTTGTAAGTTGTTCGAGTAATGTGAGTTGATAATTATGAATGTCTAACCAGTCCAATTACAAAAATACCTTTATACTTTATTGGGAGGTCATTATACATAGCATATCCGGAAAACTAGGTATTTTTTGGCCAACAACCAACTTCCCTAGCTTACATGCTAAAACGAAAGGCAGCGAGAACGAATCAGCTAGATGGAGTTGCTTTGAACGTGGCCGGATGGTCTAGTGGTATGATTCTCGCTTAGGGTGCGAGAGGTCCCGGGATCGATCCCCGGTTCGGCCCTGATTTTTGTTTTTTTACTGCACAGCTTTTGATTGACGAAATGGGCAGTAAAACTTTATATTCTCTTTTAATTACCATTTTACTTTGTTCATTGAAGCTGTTACTCAAACATCTCGGCAAGACAAGATGTTGAGTAAATTTTACAGTAAGAACCAACTTGTAAGTTATATGTGTAGTGGGGGCTGAGCAATACGAACGTATGACCATCCCAATTACGTCGGTCACCCTTTTAGTTCATCGGGTCAATATGAACATCTTTCCTGCAGCTATGAGATGTTTCGGCTAACAACCTGTTTCTATAGCTTACACGAGAAAAATGAAACGGAGAGAGAACGAATCACCTAGATAGTGTCTCTTTTAACGTGGCCGGATGGTCTAGTGGTATGATTCTCGCTTAGGGTGCGAGAGGTCCCGGGATCGATCCCCGGTCCGGCCCTGACTTTTTGATCTTACTGCGCACTTTTAGTTTAGCGAAAATAGGACTCAAACATTGTAGCCTTGTCGAGTACGTAGTTATTGTACAACGTTGTTCATTGAAGCGGTTTTCGATCATAACTCATAACATGAGGTTTTGCTAACTTTACAATAAGAACCAACTTGTAAGTTGTTCGAGTAATGTGAGTTGATAATTATGAATGTCTAACCAGTCCAATTACAAAAATACCTTTATACTTTATTGGGAGGTCATTATACATAGCATATCCGGAAAACTAGGTATTTTTTGGCCAACAACCAACTTCCCTAGCTTACATGCTAAAATGAAAGGCAGCGAGAACGAATCAGCTAGATGGAGTTGCTTTGAACGTGGCCGGATGGTCTAGTGGTATGATTCTCGCTTAGGGTGCGAGAGGTCCCGGGATCGATCTCCGGTTCGGCCCTGATTTTTGTTTTTTTACTGCACAGCTTTTGATTGACGAAATGGGCAGTAAAACTTTATATTCTCTTTTAATTACCATTTTACTTTGTTCATTGAAGCTGTTACTCAAACATCTCGGCAAGACAAGATGTTGAGTAAATTTTACAGTAAGAACCAACTTGTAAGTTATATGTGTAGTGGGGGCTGTGCAATACGAACGTATGACCATCCCAATTACGTCGGTCACCCTTTTAGTTCATCGGGTCAATATGAACATCTTTCCTGCAGCTATGAGATGTTTCGGCTAACAACCTGTTTCTATAGCTTACACGAGAAAAATGAAACGGAGAGAGAACGAATCACCTAGATAGTGTCTCTTATAACGTGGCCGGATGGTCTAGTGGTATGATTCTCGCTTAGGGTGCGAGAGGTCCCGGGATCGATCCCCGGTCCGGCCCTGACTTTTTGATCTTACTGCGCACTTTTAGTTTAGCGAAAATAGGACTCAAACATTGTAGCCTTGTCGAGTACGTAGTTATTGTACAACGTTGTTCATTGAAGCGGTTTTCGATCATAACTCATAACATGAGGTTTTGCTAACTTTACAGTAAGAACCAACTTGTAAGTTGTTCGAGTAATGTGAGTTGATAATTATGAATGTCTAACCAGTCCAATTACAAAAATACCTTTATACTTTATTGGGAGGTCATTATACATAGCATATCCGGAAAACTAGGTATTTTTTGGCCAACAACCAACTTCCCTAGCTTACATGCTAAAATGAAAGGCAGCGAGAACGAATCAGCTAGATGGAGTTGCTTTGAACGTGGCCGGATGGTCTATTGGTATGATTCTCGCTTAGGGTGCGAGAGGTCCCGGGATCGATCCCCGGTTCGGCCCTGATTTTTGTTTTTTTCACTGCACAGCTTTTGACTGACGAAATGGGTAGTACAACTTTATATTCTCTTCTAATTACCATTTTACTTTGTTCATTGAAGCTGTTACTCAAAAATCTCGGCAAGACAAGATGTTGAGTAAATTTTACAGTAAGAACCAACTTGTAAGTTATATGTGTAGTGGGGGCTGAGCAATACGAACGTATGACCATCCCAATTACGTCGGTCACCCTTTTAGTTCATCGGGTCAATATGAACATCTTTCCTGCAGCTATGAGATGTTTCGGCTAACAACCTGTTTCTATAGCTTACACGAGAAAAATGAAACGGAGAGAGAACGAATCACCTACATAGTGTCTCTTATAACGTGGCCGGATGGTCTAGTGGTATGATTCTCGCTTAGGGTGCGAGAGGTCCCGGGATCGATCCCCGGTTCGGCCCTGACTTTTTGATCTTACTGCGCACTTTTAGTTTAGCGAAAATAGGACTCAAACATTGTAGCCTTGTCGAGTACGTAGTTATTGTACAACGTTGTTCATTGAAGCGGTTTTCGATCATAACTCATAACATGAGGTTTTGCTAACTTTACAGTAAGAACCAACTTGTAAGTTGTTCGAGTAATGTGAGTTGATAATTATGAATGTCTAACCAGTCCAATTACAAAAATACCTTTATACTTTATTGGGAGGTCATTATGCATAACATATCCGGAAAACTAGGTATTTTTTGGCCAACAACCAACTTCCCTAGCTTACATGCTAAAATGAAAGGCAGCGAGAACGAATCAGCTAGATGGAGTTGCTTTGAACGTGGCCGGATGGTCTAGTGGTATGATTCTCGCTTAGGGTGCGAGAGGTCCCGGGATCGATCCCCGGTTCGGCCCTGATTTTTGTTTTTTTTACTGCACAGCTTTTGACTGACGAAATGGGCAGTACAACTTTATATTCTCTTTTAATTACCATTTTACTTTGTTCATTGAAGCTGTTACTCAAAAATCTCGGCAAGACAAGATGTTGAGTAAATTTTACAGTAAGAACCAACTTGTAAGTTATATGTGTAGTGGGGGCTGAGCAATACGAACGTATGACCATCCCAATTACGTCGGTCACCCTTTTAGTTCATCGGGTCAATATGAACATCTTTCCTGCAGCTATGAGATGTTTCGGCTAACAACCTGTTTCTATAGCTTACACGAGAAAAATGAAACGGAGAGAGAACGAATCACCTAGATAGTGTCTCTTATAACGTGGCCGGATGGTCTAGTGGTATGATTCTCGCTTAGGGTGCGAGAGGTCCCGGGATCGATCCCCGGTCCGGCCCTGACTTTTTGATCGTACTGCGCACTTTTAGTTTAGCGAAAATAGGACTTAAACATTGTAGCCTTGTCGAGTACGTAGTTATTGTACAACGTTGTTCATTGAAGCGGTTTTCGATCATAACTCATAACATGAGGGTTTGCTAACTTTACAGTAAGAACCAACTTGTAAGTTGTTCGAGTAATGTGAGTTGATAATTATGAATGTCCAACCAGTCCAATTACAAAAATACCTTTATACTTTATTGGGAGGTCATTATGCATAACATATCCGGAAAACTAGGTATTTTTTGGCCAACAACCAACTTCCCTAGCTTACATGCTAAAATGAAAGGCAGCGAGAACGAATCAGCTAGATGGAGTTGCTTTGAACGTGGCCGGATGGTCTAGTGGTATGATTCTCGCTTAGGGTGCGAGAGGTCCCGGGATCGATCCCCGGTTCGGCCCTGATTTTTGTTTTTTTTACTGCACAGCTTTTGACTGACGAAATGGGCAGTACAACTTTATATTCTCTTTTAATTACCATTTTACTTTGTTCATTGAAGCTGTTACTCAAAAATCTCGGCAAGACAAGATGTTGAGTAAATTTTACAGTAAGAACCAACTTGTAAGTTATATGTGTAGTGGGGGCTGAGCAATACGAACGTATGACCATCCCAATTACGTCGGTCACCCTTTTAGTTCATCGGGTCAATATGAACATCTTTCCTGCAGCTATGAGATGTTTCGGCTGACAACCTGTTTCTATAGCTTACACGAGAAAAATGAAACGGAGAGAGAACGAATCACCTAGATAGTGTCTCTTATAACGTGGCCGGATGGTCTAGTGGTATGATTCTCGCTTAGGGTGCGAGAGGTCCCGGGATCGATCCCCGGTCCGGCCCTGACTTTTTGATCTTACTGCGCACTTTTAGTTTAGCGAAAATAGGACTCAAACATTGTAGCCTTGTCGAGTACGTAGTTATTGTACAACGTTGTTCATTGAAGCGGTTTTCGATCATAACTCATAACATGAGGTTTTGCTAACTTTACAGTAAGAACCAACTTGTAAGTTGTTCGAGTAATGTGAGTTGATAATTATGAATGTCTAACCAGTCCAATTACAAAAATACCTTTATACTTTATTGGGAGGTCATTATACATAGCATATCCGGAAAACTAGGTATTTTTTGGCCAACAACCAACTTCCCTAGCTTACATGCTAAAATGAAAGGCAGCGAGAACGAATCAGCTAGATGGAGTTGCTTTGAACGTGGCCGGATGGTCTAGTGGTATGATTCTCGCTTAGGGTGCGAGAGGTCCCGGGATCGATCCCCGGTTCGGCCCTGATTTTTGTTTTTTTTACTGCACAGCTTTTGACTGACGAAATGGGCAGTACAACTTTATATTCTCTTTTAATTACCATTTTACTTTGTTCATTGAAGCTGTTACTCAAAAATCTCGGCAAGACAAGATGTTGAGTAAATTTTACAGTAAGAACCAACTTGTAAGTTATATGTGTAGTGGGGGCTGAGCAATACGAACGTATGACCATCCCAATTACGTCGGTCACCCTTTTAGTTCATCGGGTCAATATGAACATCTTTCCTGCAGCTATGAGATGTTTCGGCTAACAACCTGTTTCTATAGCTTACACGAGAAAAATGAAACGGAGAGAGAACGAATCACCTAGATAGTGTCTCTTATAACGTGGCCGGATGGTCTAGTGGTATGATTCTCGCTTAGGGTGCGAGAGGTCCCGGGATCGATCCCCGGTCCGGCCCTGACTTTTTGATCTTACTGCGCACTTTTAGTTTAGCGAAAATAGGACTCAAACATTGTAGCCTTGTCGAGTACGTAGTTATTGTACAACGTTGTTCATTGAAGCGGTTTTCGATCATAACTCATAACATGAGGTTTTGCTAACTTTACAGTAAGAACCAACTTGTAAGTTGTTCGAGTAATGTGAGTTGATAATTATGAATGTCTAACCAGTCCAATTACAAAAATACCTTTATACTTTATTGGGAGGTCATTATACATAGCATATCCGGAAAACTAGGTATTTTTTGGCCAACAACCAACTTCCCTAGCTTACATGCTAAAATGAAAGGCAGCGAGAACGAATCAGCTAGATGGAGTTGCTTTGAACGTGGCCGGATGGTCTAGTGGTATGATTCTCGCTTAGGGTGCGAGAGGTCCCGGGATCGATCCCCGGTTCGGCCCTGATTTTTGTTTTTTTTACTGCACAGCTTTTGATTGACGAAATGGGCAGTAAAACTTTATATTCTGTTTTAATTACCATTTTACTTTGTTCATTGAAGCTGTTACTCAAAAATCTCGGCAAGACAAGATGTTGAGTAAATTTTACAGTAAGAACCAACTTGTAAGTTATATGTGTAGTGGGGGCTGAGCAATACGAACGTATGACCATCCCAATTACGTCGCTCACCCTTTTAGTTCATCGGGTCAATATGAACATCTTTCCTGCAGCTATGAGATGTTTCGGCTAACAACCTGTTTCTATAGCTTACACGAGAAAAATGAAACGGAGAGAGAACGAATCACCTAGATAGTGTCTCTTATAACGTGGCCGGATGGTCTAGTGGTATGATTCTCGCTTAGGGTGCGAGAGGTCCCGGGATCGATCCCCGGTCCGGCCCTGACTTTTTGATCTTACTGCGCACTTTTAGTTTAGCGAAAATAGGACTCAAACATTGTAGCCTTGTCGAGTACGTAGTTATTGTACAACGTTGTTCATTGAAGCGGTTTTCGATCATAACTCATAACATGAGGTTTTGCTAACTTTACAGTAAGAACCAACTTGTAAGTTGTTCGAGTAATGTGAGTTGATAATTATGAATGTCTAACCAGTCCAATTACAAAAATACCTTTATACTTTATTGGGAGGTCATTATACATAGCATATCCGGAAAACTAGGTATTTTTTGGCCAACAACCAACTTCCCTAGCTTACATGCTAAAATGAAAGGCAGCGAGAACGAATCAGCTAGATGGAGTTGCTTTGAACGTGGCCGGATGGTCTAGTGGTATGATTCTCGCTTAGGGTGCGAGAGGTCCCGGGATCGATCCCCGGTTCGGCCCTGATTTTTGTTTTTTTACTGCACAGCTTTTGATTGACGAAATGGGCAGTAAAACTTTATATTCTCTTTTAATTACCATTTTACTTTGTTCTCCCAATAAAGTATAAAGGTATTTTTGTAATTGGACTGGTTAGACATTCATAATTATCAACTCACATTACTCGAACAACTTACAAGTTGGTTCTTACTGTAAAGTTAGCAAAACCTCATGTTATGAGTTATGATCGAAAACCGCTTCAATGAACAACGTTGTACAATAACTACGTACTCGACAAGGCTACAATGTTTGAGTCCTATTTTCGCTAAACTAAAAGTGCGCAGTAAGATCAAAAAGTCAGGGCCGGACCGGGGATCGATCCCGGGACCTCTCGCACCCTAAGCGAGAATCATACCACTAGACCATCCGGCCACGTTATAAGAGACACTATCTAGGTGATTCGTTCTCTCTCCGTTTCATTTTTCTCGTGTAAGCTATAGAAACAGGTTGTTAGCCGAAACATCTCATAGCTGCAGGAAAGATGTTCATATTGACCCGATGAACTAAAAGGGTGACCGACGTAATTGGGATGGTCATACGTTCGTATTGCTCAGCCCCCACTACACATATAACTTACAAGTTGGTTCTTACTGTAAAATTTACTCAACATCTTGTCTTGCCGAGATTTTTGAGTAACAGCTTCAATGAACAAAGTAAAATGGTAATTAAAAGAGAATATAAAGTTGTACTACCCATTTCGTCAGTCAAAAGCTGTGCAGTAAAAAAAACAAAAATCAGGGCCGAACCGGGGATCGATCCCGGGACCTCTCGCACCCTAAGCGAGAATCATACCACTAGACCATCCGGCCACGTTCAAAGCAACTCCATCTAGCTGATTCGTTCTCGCTGCCTTTCATTTTAGCATGTAAGCTAGGGAAGTTGGTTGTTGGCCAAAAAATACCTAGTTTTCCGGATATGCTATGTATAATGACCTCCCAATAAAGTATAAAGGTATTTTTGTAATTGGACTGGTTAGACATTCATAATTATCAACTCACATTACTCGAACAACTTACAAGTTGGTTCTTACTGTAAAGTTAGCAAAACCTCATGTTATGAGTTATGATCAAAAACCGCTTCAATGAACAACGTTGTACAATAACTACGTACTCGACAAGGCTACAATGTTTGAGTCCTATTTTCGCTAAACTAAAAGTGCGCAGTAAGATCAAAAAGTCAGGGCCGGACCGGGGATCGATCCCGGGACCTCTCGCACCCTAAGCGAGAATCATACCACTAGACCATCCGGCCACGTTATAAGAGACACTATCTAGGTGATTCGTTCTCTCTCCGTTTCATTTTTCTCGTGTAAGCTATAGAAACAGGTTGTTAGCCGAAACATCTCATAGCTGCAGGAAAGATGTTCATATTGACCCGATGAACTAAAAGGGTGACCGACGTAATTGGGATGGTCATACGTTCGTATTGCTCAGCCCCCACTACACATATAACTTACAAGTTGGTTCTTACTGTAAAATTTACTCAACATCTTGTCTTGCCGAGATTTTTGAGTAACAGCTTCAATGAACAAAGTAAAATGGTAATTAAAACAGAATATAAAGTTTTACTGCCCATTTCGTCAATCAAAAGCTGTGCAGTAAAAAAAACAAAAATCAGGGCCGAACCGGGGATCGATCCCGGGACCTCTCGCACCCTAAGCGAGAATCATACCACTAGACCATCCGGCCACGTTCAAAGCAACTCCATCTAGCTGATTCGTTCTCGCTGCCTTTCATTTTAGCATGTAAGCTAGGGAAGTTGGTTGTTGGCCGAAAAATACCTAGTTTTCCGGATATGCTATGTATAATGACCTCCCAATAAAGTATAAAGGTATTTTTGTAATTGGACTGGTTAGACATTCATAATTATCAACTCACATTACTCGAACAACTTACAAGTTGGTTCTTACTGTAAAGTTAGCAAAACCTCATGTTATGAGTTATGATCGAAAACCGCTTCAATGAACAACGTTGTACAATAACTACGTACTCGACAAGGCTACAATGTTTGAGTCCTATTTTCGCTAAACTAAAAGTGCGCAGTAAGATCAAAAAGTCAGGGCCGGACCGGGGATCGATCCCGGGACCTCTCGCACCCTAAGCGAGAATCATACCACTAGACCATCCGGCCACGTTATAAGAGACACTATCTAGGTGATTCGTTCTCTCTCCGTTTCATTTTTCTCGTGTAAGCTATAGAAACAGGTTGTTAGCCGAAACATCTCATAGCTGCAGGAAAGATGTTCATATTGACCCGATGAACTAAAAGGGTGACCGACGTAATTGGGATGGTCATACGTTCGTATTGCTCAGCCCCCACTACACATATAACTTACAAGTTGGTTCTTACTGTAAAATTTACTCAACATCTTGTCTTGCCGAGATTTTTGAGTAACAGCTTCAATGAACAAAGTAAAATGGTAATTAAAAGAGAATATAAAGTTGTACTGCCCATTTCGTCAGTCAAAAGCTGTGCAGTAAAAAAAACAAAAATCAGGGCCGAACCGGGGATCGATCCCGGGACCTCTCGCACCCTAAGCGAGAATCATACCACTAGACCATCCGGCCACGTTCAAAGCAACTCCATCTAGCTGATTCGTTCTCGCTGCCTTTCATTTTAGCATGTAAGCTAGGGATCATAACTCATAACATGAGGTTTTGCTAACTTTACAGTAAGAACCAACTTGTAAGTTGTTCGAGTAATGTGAGTTGATAATTATGAATGTCTAACCAGTCCAATTACAAAAATACCTTTATACTTTATTGGGAGGTCATTATGCATAACATATCCGGAAAACTAGGTATTTTTTGGCCAACAACCAACTTCCCTAGCTTACATGCTAAAATGAAAGGCAGCGAGAACGAATCAGCTAGATGGAGTTGCTTTGAACGTGGCCGGATGGTCTAGTGGTATGATTCTCGCTTAGGGTGCGAGAGGTCCCGGGATCGATCCCCGGTTCGGCCCCGGTTCGGCCCTGATTTTTGTTTTTTTTACTGCACAGCTTTTGATTGACGAAATGGGCAGTACAACTTTATATTCTCTTTTAATTACCATTTTACTTTGTTCATTGAAGCTGTTACTCAAAAATCTCGGCAAGACAAGATGTTGAGTAAATTTTACAGTAAGAACCAACTTGTAAGTTATATGTGTAGTGGGGGCTGAGCAATACGAACGTATGACCATCCCAATTACGTCGGTCACCCTTTTAGTTCATCGGGTCAATATGAACATCTTTCCTGCAGCTATGAGATGTTTCGGCTAACAACCTGTTTCTATAGCTTACACGAGAAAAATGAAACGAAGAGAGAACGAATCACCTACATAGTGTCTCTTATAACGTGGCCGGATGGTCTAGTGGTATGATTCTCGCTTAGGGTGCGAGAGGTCCCGGGATCGATCCCCGGTCCGGCCCTGACTTTTTGATCTTACTGCGCACTTTTAGTTTAGCGAAAATAGGACTCAAACATTGTAGCCTTGTCGAGTACGTAGTTATTGTACAACGTTGTTCATTGAAGCGGTTTTCGATCATAACTTTTAACATGAGGTTTTGCTAACTTTACAGTAAGAACCAACTTGTAAGTTGTTCGAGTAATGTGAGTTGATAATTATGAATGTCTAACCAGTCCAATTACAAAAATACCTTTATACTTTATTGGGAGGTCATTATGCATAACATATCCGGAAAACTAGGTATTTTTTGGCCAACAACCAACTTCCCTAGCTTACATGCTAAAATGAAAGGCAGCGAGAACGAATCAGCTAGATGGAGTTGCTTTGAACGTGGCCGGATGGTCTAGTGGTATGATTCTCGCTTAGGGTGCGAGAGGTCCCGGGATCGATCCCCGGTTCGGCCCTGATTTTTGTTTTTTTTTTACTGCACAGCTTTTGATTGACGAAATGGGCAGTAAAACTTTATATTCTGTTTTAATTACCATTTTACTTTGTTCATTGAAGCTGTTACTCAAAAATCTCGGCAAGACAAGATGTTGAGTAAATTTTACAGTAAGAACCAACTTGTAAGTTATATGTGTAGTGGGGGCTGAGCAATACGAACGTATGACCACCCCAATTACGTCGGCCACCCTTTTAGTTCATCGGGTCAATATGAACATCTTTCCTGCAGCTATGAGATGTTTCGGCTAACAACCTGTTTCTATAGCTTACACGAGAAAAATGAAACGGAGAGAGAACGAATCAGCTAGATGGAGTTGCTTTGAACGTGGCCGGATGGTCTAGTGGTATGATTCTCGCTTAGGGTGCGAGAGGTCCCGGGATCGATCCCCGGTTCGGCCCTGATTTTTTTTTTTACTGCACAGCTTTTGATTGACGAAATGGGCAGTAAAACTTTATATTCTGTTTTAATTACCATTTTACTTTGTTCATTGAAGCTGTTACTCAGAAATCTCGGCAAGACAAGATGTTGAGTAAATTTTACAGTAAGAACCAACTTGTAAGTTATATGTGTAGTGGGGGCTGAGCAATACGAACGTATGACCATCCCAATTACGTCGGTCACCCTTTTAGTTCATCGGGTCAATATGAACATCTTTCCTGCAGCTATGAGATGTTTCGGCTAACAACCTGTTTCTATAGCTTACACGAGAAAAATGAAACAGAGAGAGAACGAATCACCTAGATAGTGTCTCTTATAACGTGGCCGGATGGTCTAGTGGTATGATTCTCGCTTAGGGTGCGAGAGGTCCCGGGATCGATCCCCGGTCCGGCCCTGACTTTTTGATCTTACTGCGCACTTTTAGTTTAGCGAAAATAGGACTCAAACATTGTAGCCTTGTCGAGTACGTAGTTATTGTACAACGTTGTTCATTGAAGCGGTTTTCGATCATAACTCATAACATGAGGTTTTGCTAACTTTACAGTAAGAACCAACTTGTAAGTTGTTCGAGTAATGTGAGTTATAGAATAGAATAGAATAGATTTATTCGTGATTTAACACGAATATTCGTGAATCGTGAGTTGATAATTATGAATGTCTAACCAGTCCAATTACAAAAATACCTTTATACTTTATTGGGAGGTCATTATGCATAACATATCCGGAAAACTAGGTATTTTTTGGCCAACAACCAACTTCCCTAGCTTACATGCTAAAATGAAAGGCAGCGAGAACGAATCAGCTAGATGGAGTTGCTTTGAACGTGGCCGGATGGTCTAGTGGTATGATTCTCGCTTAGGGTGCGAGAGGTCCCGGGATCGATCCCCGGTTCGGCCCTGATTTTTGTTTTTTTTACTGCACAGCTTTTGACTGACGAAATGGGCAGTACAACTTTATATTCTCTTTTAATTACCATTTTACTTTGTTCATTGAGGCTGTTACTCAAAAATCTCGGCAAGACAAGATGTTGAGTAAATTTTACAGTAAGAACCAACTTGTAAGTTATATGTGTAGTGGGGGCTGAGCAATACGAACGTATGACCATCCCAATTACGTCGGTCACCCTTTTAGTTCATCGGGTCAATATGAACATCTTTCCTGCAGCTATGAGATGTTTCGGCTAACAACCTGTTTCTATAGCTTACACGAGAAAAATGAAACGGAGAGAGAACGAATCACCTAGATAGTGTCTCTTATAACGTGGCCGGATGGTCTAGTGGTATGATTCTCGCTTAGGGTGCGAGAGGTCCCGGGATCGATCCCCGGTCCGGCCCTGACTTTTTGATCTTACTGCGCACTTTTAGTTTAGCGAAAATAGGACTCAAACATTGTAGCCTTGTCGAGTACGTAGTTATTGTACAACGTTGTTCATTGAAGCGGTTTTCGATCATAACTCATAACATGAGGTTTTGCTAACTTTACAGTAAGAACCAACTTGTAAGTTGTTCGAGTAATGTGAGTTGATAATTATGAATGTCTAACCAGTCCAATTACAAAAATACCTTTATACTTTATTGGGAGGTCATTATGCATAACATATCCGGAAAACTAGGTATTTTTTGGCCAACAACCAACTTCCCCAGCTTACATGCTGAAATGAAAGGCAGCGAGAACGAATCAGCTAGATGGAGTTGCTTTGAACGTGGCCGGATGGTCTAGTGGTATGATTCTCGCTTAGGGTGCGAGAGGTCCCGGGATCGATCCCCGGTTCGGCCCTGATTTTTGTTTTTTTTACTGCACAGCTTTTGACTGACGAAATGGGCAGTACAACTTTATATTCTCTTTTAATTACCATTTTACTTTGTTCATTGAAGCTGTTACTCAAAAATCTCGGCAAGACAAGATGTTGAGTAAATTTTACAGTAAGAACCAACTTGTAAGTTATATGTGTAGTGGGGGCTGAGCAATACGAACGTATGACCATCCCAATTACGTCGGTCACCCTTTTAGTTCATCGGGTCAATATGAACATCTTTCCTGCAGCTATGAGATGTTTCGGCTAACAACCTGTTTCTATAGCTTACACGAGAAAAATGAAACGGAGAGAGAACGAATCACCTACATAGTGTCTCTTATAACGTGGCCGGATGGTCTAGTGGTATGATTCTCGCTTAGGGTGCGAGAGGTCCCGGGATCGATCCCCGGTCCGGCCCTGACTTTTTGATCTTACTGCGCACTTTTAGTTTAGCGAAAATAGGACTCAAACATTGTAGCCTTGTCGAGTACGTAGTTATTGTACAACGTTGTTCATTGAAGCGGTTTTCGATCATAACTCATAACATGAGGTTTTGCTAACTTTACAGTAAGAACCAACTTGTAAGTTGTTCGAGTAATGTGAGTTGATAATTATGAATGTCTAACCAGTCCAATTACAAAAATACCTTTATACTTTATTGGGAGGTCATTATGCATAACATATCCGGAAAACTAGGTATTTTTTGGCCAACAACCAACTTCCCTAGCTTACATGCTAAAATGAAAGGCAGCGAGAACGAATCAGCTAGATGGAGTTGCTTTGAACGTGGCCGGATGGTCTAGTGGTATGATTCTCGCTTAGGGTGCGAGAGGTCCCGCGATCGATCCCCGGTCCGGCCCTGACTTTTTGATCTTACTGCGCACTTTTAGTTTAGCGAAAATAGGACTCAAACATTGTAGCCTTGTCGAGTACGTAGTTATTGTACAACGTTGTTCATTGAAGCGGTTTTCGATCATAACTCATAACATGAGGTTTTGCTAACTTTACAGTAAGAACCAACTTGTAAGTTGTTCGAGTAATGTGAGTTGATAATTATGAATGTCTAACCAGTCCAATTACAAAAATACCTTTATACTTTATTGGGAGGTCATTATACATAGCATATCCGGAAAACTAGGTATTTTTTGGCCAACAACCAACTTCCCTAGCTTACATGCTAAAATGAAAGGCAGCGAGAACGAATCAGCTAGATGGAGTTGCTTTGAACGTGGCCGGATGGTCTAGTGGTATGATTCTCGCTTAGGGTGCGAGAGGTCCCGGGATCGATCCCCGGTTCGGCCCTGATTTTTGTTTTTTTTACTGCACAGCTTTTGACTGACGAAATGGGCAGTACAACTTTATATTCTCTTTCAATTACCATTTTACTTTGTTCATTGAAGCTGTTACTCAAAAATCTCGGCAAGACAAGATGTTGAGTAAATTTTACAGTAAGAACCAACTTGTAAGTTATATGTGTAGTGGGGGCTGAGCAATACGAACGTATGACCATCCCAATTACGTCGGTCACCCTTTTAGTTCATCGGGTCAATATGAACATCTTTCCTGCAGCTATGAGATGTTTCGGCTAACAACCTGTTTCTATAGCTTACACGAGAAAAATGAAACGGAGAGAGAACGAATCACCTAGATAGTGTCTCTTATAACGTGGCCGGATGGTCTAGTGGTATGATTCTCGCTTAGGGTGCGAGAGGTCCCGGGATCGATCCCCGGTCCGGCCCTGACTTTTTGATCTTACTGCGCACTTTTAGTTTAGCGAAAATAGGACTCAAACATTGTAGCCTTGTCGAGTACGTAGTTATTGTACAACGTTGTTCATTGAAGCGGTTTTCGATCATAACTCATAACATGAGGTTTTGCTAACTTTACAGTAAGAACCAACTTGTAAGTTGTTCGAGTAATGTGAGTTGATAATTATGAATGTCTAACCAGTCCAATTACAAAAATACCTTTATACTTTATTGGGAGGTCATTATACATAGCATATCCGGAAAACTAGGTATTTTTTGGCCAACAACCAACTTCCCTAGCTTACATGCTAAAATGAAAGGCAGCGAGAACGAATCAGCTAGATGGAGTTGCTTTGAACGTGGCCGGATGGTCTAGTGGTATGATTCTCGCTTAGGGTGCGAGAGGTCCCGGGATCGATCCCCGGTTCGGCCCTGATTTTGGTTTTTTTTACTGCACAGCTTTTGACTGACGAAATGGGCAGTACAACTTTATATTCTCTTTTAATTACCATTTTACTTTGTTCATTGAAGCTGTTACTCAAAAATCTCGACAAGACAAGATGTTGAGTAAATTTTACAGTAAGAACCAACTTGTAAGTTATATGTGTAGTGGGGGCTGAGCAATACGAACGTATGACCATCCCAATTACGTCGGTCACCCTTTTAGTTCATCGGGTCAATATGAACATCTTTCCTGCAGCTATGAGATGTTTCGGCTAACAACCTGTTTCTATAGCTTACACGAGAAAAATGAAACGGAGAGAGAACGAATCACCTACATAGTGTCTCTTATAACGTGGCCGGATGGTCTAGTGGTATGATTCTCGCTTAGGGTGCGAGAGGTCCCGGGATCGATCCCCGGTCCGGCCCTGACTTTTTGATCTTACTGCGCACTTTTAGTTTAGCGAAAATAGGACTCAAACATTGTAGCCTTGTCGAGTACGTAGTTATTGTACAACGTTGTTCATTGAAGCGGTTTTCGATCATAACTCATAACATGAGGTTTTGCTAACTTTACAGTAAGAACCAACTTGTAAGTTGTTCGAGTAATGTGAGTTGATAATTATGAATGTCTAACCAGTCCAATTACAAAAATACCTTTATACTTTATTGGGAGGTCATTATACATAGCATATCCGGAAAACTAGGTATTTTTTGGCCAACAACCAACTTCCCTAGCTTACATGCTAAAATGAAAGGCAGCGAGAACGAATCAGCTAGATGGAGTTGCTTTGAACGTGGCCGGATGGTCTAGTGGTATGATTCTCGCTTAGGGTGCGAGAGGTCCCGGGATCGATCCCCGGTTCGGCCCTGATTTTTGTTTTTTTACTGCACAGCTTTTGACTGACGAAATGGGCAGTACAACTTTATATTCTCTTTTAATTACCATTTTACTTTGTTCATTGAAGCTGTTACTCAAAAATCTCGGCAAGACAAGATGTTGAGTAAATTTTACAGTAAGAACCAACTTGTAAGTTATATGTGTAGTGGGGGCTGAGCAATACGAACGTATGACCATCCCAATTACGTCGGTCACCCTTTTAGTTCATCGGGTCAATATGAACATCTTTCCTGCAGCTATGAGATGTTTCGGCTAACAACCTGTTTCTATAGCTTACACGAGAAAAATGAAACGGAGAGAGAACGAATCACCTACATAGTGTCTCTTATAACGTGGCCGGATGGTCTAGTGGTATGATTCTCGCTTAGGGTGCGAGAGGTCCCGGGATCGATCCCCGGTCCGGCCCTGACTTTTTGATCTTACTGCGCACTTTTAGTTTAGCGAAAATAGGACTCAAACATTGTAGCCTTGTCGAGTACGTAGTTATTGTACAACGTTGTTCATTGAAGCGGTTTTCGATCATAACTCATAACATGAGGTTTTGCTAACTTTACAGTAAGAACCAACTTGTAAGTTGTTCGAGTAATGTGAGTTGATAATTATGAATGTCTAACCAGTCCAATTACAAAAATACCTTTATACTTTATTGGGAGGTCATTATACATAGCATATCCGGAAAACTAGGTATTTTTTGGCCAACAACCAACTTCCCTAGCTTACATGCTAAAATGAAAGGCAGCGAGAACGAATCAGCTAGATGGAGTTGCTTTGAACGTGGCCGGATGGTCTAGTGGTATGATTCTCGCTTAGGGTGCGAGAGGTCCCGGGATCGATCCCCGGTTCGGCCCTGATTTTGGTTTTTTTTACTGCACAGCTTTTGACTGACGAAATGGGCAGTACAACTTTATATTCTCTTTTAATTACCATTTTACTTTGTTCATTGAAGCTGTTACTCAAAAATCTCGACAAGACAAGATGTTGAGTAAATTTTACAGTAAGAACCAACTTGTAAGTTATATGTGTAGTGGGGGCTGAGCAATACGAACGTATGACCATCCCAATTACGTCGGTCACCCTTTTAGTTCATCGGGTCAATATGAACATCTTTCCTGCAGCTATGAGATGTTTCGGCTAACAACCTGTTTCTATAGCTTACACGAGAAAAATGAAACGGAGAGAGAACGAATCACCTACATAGTGTCTCTTATAACGTGGCCGGATGGTCTAGTGGTATGATTCTCGCTTAGGGTGCGAGAGGTCCCGGGATCGATCCCCGGTCCGGCCCTGACTTTTTGATCTTACTGCGCACTTTTAGTTTAGCGAAAATAGGACTCAAACATTGTAGCCTTGTCGAGTACGTAGTTATTGTACAACGTTGTTTATTGAAGCGGTTTTCGATCATAACTCATAACATGAGGTTTTGCTAACTTTACAGTAAGAACCAACTTGTAAGTTGTTCGAGTAATGTGAGTTGATAATTATGAATGTCTAACCAGTCCAATTACAAAAATACCTTTATACTTTATTGGGAGGTCATTATACATAGCATATCCGGAAAACTAGGTATTTTTTGGCCAACAACCAACTTCCCTAGCTTACATGCTAAAATGAAAGGCAGCGAGAACGAATCAGCTAGATGGAGTTGCTTTGAACGTGGCCGGATGGTCTAGTGGTATGATTCTCGCTTAGGGTGCGAGAGGTCCCGGGATCGATCCCCGGTTCGGCCCTGATTTTTGTTTTTTTTTACTGCACAGCTTTTGACTGACGAAATGGGCAGTACAACTTTATATTCTCTTTTAATTACCATTTTACTTTGTTCATTGAAGCTGTTACTCAAAAATCTCGGCAAGACAAGATGTTGAGTAAATTTTACAGTAAGAACCAACTTGTAAGTTATATGTGTAGTGGGGGCTGAGCAATACGAACGTATGACCATCCCAATTACGTCGGTCACCCTTTTAGTTCATCGGGTCAATATGAACATCTTTCCTGCAGCTATGAGATGTTTCGGCTAACAACCTGTTTCTATAGCTTACACGAGAAAAATGAAACGGAGAGAGAACGAATCACCTACATAGTGTCTCTTATAACGTGGCCGGATGGTCTAGTGGTATGATTCTCGCTTAGGGTGCGAGAGGTCCCGGGATCGATCCCCGGTCCGGCCCTGACTTTTTGATCTTACTGCGCACTTTTAGTTTAGCGAAAATAGGACTCAAACATTGTAGCCTTGTCGAGTACGTAGTTATTGTACAACGTTGTTCATTGAAGCGGTTTTCGATCATAACTCATAACATGAGGTTTTGCTAACTTTACAGTAAGAACCAACTTGTAAGTTGTTCGAGTAATGTGAGTTGATAATTATGAATGTCTAACCAGTCCAATTACAAAAATACCTTTATACTTTATTGGGAGGTCATTATACATAGCATATCCGGAAAACTAGGTATTTTTTGGCCAACAACCAACTTCCCTAGCTTACATGCTAAAATGAAAGGCAGCGAGAACGAATCAGCTAGATGGAGTTGCTTTGAACGTGGCCGGATGGTCTAGTGGTATGATTCTCGCTTAGGGTGCGAGAGGTCCCGGGATCGATCCCCGGTTCGGCCCTGATTTTTGTTTTTTTTACTGCACAGCTTTTGACTGACGAAATGGGCAGTACAACTTTATATTCTCTTTTAATTACCATTTTACTTTGTTCATTGAAGCTGTTACTCAAAAATCTCGGCAAGACAAGATGTTGAGTAAATTTTACAGTAAGAACCAACTTGTAAGTTATATGTGTAGTGGGGGCTGAGCAATACGAACGTATGACCATCCCAATTACGTCGGTCACCCTTTTAGTTCATCGGGTCAATATGAACATCTTTCCTGCAGCTATGAGATGTTTCGGCTAACAACCTGTTTCTATAGCTTACACGAGAAAAATGAAACGGAGAGAGAACGAATCACCTAGATAGTGTCTCTTATAACGTGGCCGGATGGTCTAGTGGTATGATTCTCGCTTAGGGTGCGAGAGGTCCCGGGATCGATCCCCGGTCCGGCCCTGACTTTTTGATCTTACTGCGCACTTTTAGTTTAGCGAAAATAGGACTCAAACATTGTAGCCTTGTCGAGTACGTAGTTATTGTACAACGTTGTTCATTGAAGCGGTTTTCGATCATAACTCATAACATGAGGTTTTGCTAACTTTACAGTAAGAACGAACTTGTAAGTTGTTCGAGTAATGTGAGTTGATAATTATGAATGTCTAACCAGTCCAATTACAAAAATACCTTTATACTTTATTGGGAGGTCATTATGCATAACATATCCGGAAAACTAGGTATTTTTTGGCCAACAACCAACTTCCCTAGCTTACATGCTAAAATGAAAGGCAGCGAGAACGAATCAGCTAGATGGAGTTGCTTTGAACGTGGCCGGATGGTCTAGTGGTATGATTCTCGCTTAGGGTGCGAGAGGTCCCGGGATCGATCCCCGGTTCGGCCCTTATTTTTGTTTTTTTTACTGCACAGCTTTTGATTGACGAAATGGGCAGTAAAACTTTATATTCTGTTTTAATTACCATTTTACTTTGTTCATTGAAGCTGTTACTCAAAAATCTCGGCAAGACAAGATGTTGAGTAAATTTTACAGTAAGAACCAACTTGTAAGTTATATGTGTAGTGAGGGCTGAGCAATACGAACGTATGACCATCCCAATTACGTCGGTCACCCTTTTAGTTCATCGGGTCAATATGAACATCTTTCCTGCAGCTATGAGATGTTTCGGCTAACAACCTGTTTCTATAGCTTACAAGAGAAAAATGAAACGGAGAGAAAACGAATCACCTAGATAGTGTCTCTTATAACGTGGCCGGATGGTCTAGTGGTATGATTCTCGCTTAGGGTGCGAGAGGTCCCGGGATCGATCCCCGGTCCGGCCCTGACTTTTTGATCTTACTGCGCACTTTTAGTTTAGCGAAAATAGGACTCAAACATTGTAGCCTTGTCGAGTACGTAGTTATTGTACAACGTTGTTCATTGAAGCGGTTTTCGATCATAACTCATAACATGAGGTTTTGCTAACTTTACAGTAAGAACCAACTTGTAAGTTGTTCGAGTAATGTGAGTTGATAATTATGAATGTCTAACCAGTCCAATTACAAAAATACCTTTATACTTTATTGGGAGGTCATTATACATAGCATATCCGGAAAACTAGGTATTTTTTGGCCAACAACCAACTTCCCTAGCTTACATGCTAAAATGAAAGGCAGCGAGAACGAATCAGCTAGATGGAGTTGCTTTGAACGTGGCCGGATGGTCTAGTGGTATGATTCTCGCTTAGGGTGCGAGAGGTCCCGGGATCGATCCCCGGTTCGGCCCTGATTTTTGTTTTTTTTACTGCACAGCTTTTGACTGACGAAATGGGCAGTACAACTTTATATTCTCTTTTAATTACCATTTTACTTTGTTCATTGAAGCTGTTACTCAAAAATCTCGGCAAGACAAGATGTTGAGTAAATTTTACAGTAAGAACCAACTTGTAAGTTATATGTGTAGTGGGGGCTGAGCAATACGAACGTATGACCATCCCAATTACGTCGGTCACCCTTTTAGTTCATCGGGTCAATATGAACATCTTTCCTGCAGCTATGAGATGTTTCGGCTAACAACCTGTTTCTATAGCTTACACGAGAAAAATGAAACGGAGAGAGAACGAATCACCTAGATAGTGTCTCTTATAACGTGGCCGGATGGTCTAGTGGTATGATTCTCGCTTAGGGTGCGAGAGGTCCCGGGATCGATCCCCGGTCCGGCCCTGACTTTTTGATCTTACTGCGCACTTTTAGTTTAGCGAAAATAGGACTCAAACATTGTAGCCTTGTCGAGTACGTAGTTATTGTACAACGTTGTTCATTGAAGCGGTTTTCGATCATAACTCATAACATGAGGTTTTGCTAACTTTACAGTAAGAACGAACTTGTAAGTTGTTCGAGTAATGTGAGTTGATAATTATGAATGTCTAACCAGTCCAATTACAAAAATACCTTTATACTTTATTGGGAGGTCATTATGCATAACATATCCGGAAAACTAGGTATTTTTTGGCCAACAACCAACTTCCCTAGCTTACATGCTAAAATGAAAGGCAGCGAGAACGAATCAGCTAGATGGAGTTGCTTTGAACGTGGCCGGATGGTCTAGTGGTATGATTCTCGCTTAGGGTGCGAGAGGTCCCGGGATCGATCCCCGGTTCGGCCCTTATTTTTGTTTTTTTTACTGCACAGCTTTTGATTGACGAAATGGGCAGTAAAACTTTATATTCTGTTTTAATTACCATTTTACTTTGTTCATTGAAGCTGTTACTCAAAAATCTCGGCAAGACAAGATGTTGAGTAAATTTTACAGTAAGAACCAACTTGTAAGTTATATGTGTAGTGAGGGCTGAGCAATACGAACGTATGACCATCCCAATTACGTCGGTCACCCTTTTAGTTCATCGGGTCAATATGAACATCTTTCCTGCAGCTATGAGATGTTTCGGCTAACAACCTGTTTCTATAGCTTACAAGAGAAAAATGAAACGGAGAGAAAACGAATCACCTAGATAGTGTCTCTTATAACGTGGCCGGATGGTCTAGTGGTATGATTCTCGCTTAGGGTGCGAGAGGTCCCGGGATCGATCCCCGGTCCGGCCCTGACTTTTTGATCTTACTGCGCACTTTTAGTTTAGCGAAAATAGGACTCAAACATTGTAGCCTTGTCGAGTACGTAGTTATTGTACAACGTTGTTCATTGAAGCGGTTTTCGATCATAACTCATAACATGAGGTTTTGCTAACTTTACAGTAAGAACCAACTTGTAAGTTGTTCGAGTAATGTGAGTTGATAATTATGAATGTCTAACCAGTCCAATTACAAAAATACCTTTATACTTTATTGGGAGGTCATTATACATAGCATATCCGGAAAACTAGGTATTTTTTGGCCAACAACCAACTTCCCTAGCTTACATGCTAAAATGAAAGGCAGCGAGAACGAATCAGCTAGATGGAGTTGCTTTGAACGTGGCCGGATGGTCTAGTGGTATGATTCTCGCTTAGGGTGCGAGAGGTCCCGGGATCGATCCCCGGTTCGGCCCTGATTTTTGTTTTTTACTGCACAGCTTTTGATTGACGAAATGCGCAGTAAAACTGTATGTTCTCTTTTAATTACCATTTTACTTTGTTCATTGAAGCTGTTACTCAAAAATCTCGGCAAGACAAGATTTTGAGTGAATTTTACAGTAAGAACCAACTTGTAAGTTATATGTGTAGTGGGGGCTGAGCAATACGAACGTATGACCATCCCAATTACGTCGGTCACCCTTTTAGTTCATCGGGTCAAAATGAACATCTTTCCTGCAGCTATGAGATGTTTCGGCTAACAACCTGTTTCTATAGCTTACACGAGAAAAATGAAACGGAGAGAGAACGAATCACCTAGATAGTGTGTCTTATAACGTGGCCGGATGGTCTAGTGGTATGATTCTCGCTTAGGGTGCGAGAGGTCCCGGGATCGATCCCCGGTCCAGCCCTGACTTTTTGATCGTACTGCGCACTTTTAGTTTAGCGAAAATAGGACTCAAACATTGTAGCCTTGTCGAGTACGTAGTTATTGTACAACGTTGTTCATTGAAGCGGTTTTCGATCATTGCTCATAACATGAGGTTTTGCTAACTTTACAGTAAGAACCAACTTGTAAGTTGTTCGAGTAATGTGAGTTGATAATTATGAATGTCTAACCAGTCCAATTACAAAAATACCTTTATACTTTATTGGGAGGTCAATATGCATAACATATCCGGAAAACTAGGTATTTTTTGGCCAACAACCAACTTCCCTAGCTTACATGCTAAAATGAAAGGCAGCGAGAACGAATCAGCTAGATGGAGTTGCTTTGAACGTGGCCGGATGGTCTAGTGGTATGATTCTCGCTTAGGGTGCGAGAGGTCCCGGGATCGATCCCCGGTTCGGCCCTGATTTTTGTTTTTTTTACTGCACAGCTTTTGATTGACGAAATGGGCAGTAAAACTTTATATTCTCCTTTAATTACCATTTTACTTTGTTCATTGAAGCTGTTACTCAAAAATCTCGGCAAGACAAGATGTTGAGTAAATTTTACAGTAAGAACCAACTTGTAAGTTATATGTGTAGTGGGGGCTGAGCAATACGAACGTATGACCATCCCAATTACATCGGTCACCCTTTTAGTTCATCGGGTCAATATGAACATCTTTCCTGCAGCTATGAGATGTTTCGGCTAACAACCTGTTTCTATAGCTTACACGAGAAAAATGAAACGGAGAGAGAACGAATCACCTAGATAGTGTCTCTTATAACGTGGCCGGATGGTCTAGTGGTATGATTCTCGCTTAGGGTGCGAGAGGTCCCGGGATCGATCCCCGGTCCGGCCCTGACTTTTTGATCGTACTGCGCACTTTTAGTTTAGCGAAAATAGGACTTAAACATTGTAGCCTTGTCGAGTACGTAGTTATTGTACAACGTTGTTCATTGAAGCGGTTTTCGATCATAACTCATAACATGAGGGTTTGCTAACTTTACAGTAAGAACCAACTTGTAAGTTGTTCGAGTAATGTGAGTTGATAATTATGAATGTCTAACCAGTCCAATTACAAAAATACCTTTATACTTTATTGGGAGGTCAATATGCATAACATATCCGGAAAACTAGGTATTTTTTGGCCAACAACCAACTTCCCTAGCTTACATGCTAAAATGAAAGGCAGCGAGAACGAATCAGCTAGATGGAGTTGCTTTGAACGTGGCCGGATGGTCTAGTGGTATGATTCTCGCTTAGGGTGCGAGAGGTCCCGGGATCGATCCCCGGTCCGGCCCTGACTTTTTGATCGTACTGCGCACTTTTAGTTTAGCGAAAATAGGACTTAAACATTGTAGCCTTGTCGAGTACGTAGTTATTGTACAACGTTGTTCATT
This sequence comes from Litoditis marina, assembly GCA_964036275.1. Lineage (NCBI taxonomy): Eukaryota > Metazoa > Nematoda > Chromadorea > Rhabditida > Rhabditidae > Litoditis > Litoditis marina. The sequence goes on from OZ038433.1 coordinate 37,403,800, forward strand.
GAAGCGGTTTTCGATCATAACTCATAACATGAGGGTTTGCTAACTTTACAGTAAGAACCAACTTGTAAGTTGTTCGAGTAATGTGAGTTGATAATTATGAATGTCTAACCAGTCCAATTACAAAAATACCTTTATACTTTATTGGGAGGTCAATATGCATAACATATCCGGAAAACTAGGTATTTTTTGGCCAACAACCAACTTCCCTAGCTTACATGCTAAAATGAAAGGCAGCGAGAACGAATCAGCTAGATGGAGTTGCTTTGAACGTGGCCGGATGGTCTAGTGGTATGATTCTCGCTTAGGGTGCGAGAGGTCCCGGGATCGATCCCCGGTTCGGCCCTGATTTTTGTTTTTTTTTACTGCACAGCTTTTGATTGACGAAATGGGCAGTAAAACTTTATATTCTCCTTTAATTACCATTTTACTTTGTTCATTGAAGCTGTTACTCAAAAATCTCGGCAAGACAAGATGTTGAGTAAATTTTACAGTAAGAACCAACTTGTAAGTTATATGTGTAGTGGGGGCTGAGCAATACGAACGTATGACCATCCCAATTACATCGGTCACCCTTTTAGTTCATCGGGTCAATATGAACATCTTTCCTGCAGCTATGAGATGTTTCGGCTAACAACCTGTTTCTATAGCTTACACGAGAAAAATGAAACGGAGAGAGAACGAATCACCTAGATAGTGTCTCTTATAACGTGGCCGGATGGTCTAGTGGTATGATTCTCGCTTAGGGTGCGAGAGGTCCCGGGATCGATCCCCGGTCCGGCCCTGACTTTTTGATCGTACTGCGCACTTTTAGTTTAGCGAAAATAGGACTTAAACATTGTAGCCTTGTCGAGTACGTAGTTATTGTACAACGTTGTTCATTGAAGCGGTTTTCGATCATAACTCATAACATGAGGGTTTGCTAACTTTACAGTAAGAACCAACTTGTAAGTTGTTCGAGTAATGTGAGTTGATAATTATGAATGTCTAACCAGTCCAATTACAAAAATACCTTTATACTTTATTGGGAGGTCAATATGCATAACATATCCGGAAAACTAGGTATTTTTTGGCCAACAACCAACTTCCCTAGCTTACATGCTAAAATGAAAGGCAGCGAGAACGAATCAGCTAGATGGAGTTGCTTGGAACGTGGCCGGATGGTCTAGTGGTATGATTCTCGCTTAGGGTGCGAGAGGTCCCGGGATCGATCCCCGGTTCGGCCCTGATTTTTGTTTTTTTTACTGCACAGCTTTTGATTGACGAAAATAGGACTCAAACAAGATGTTGAGTAAATTTTACAGTAAGAACCAACCAAATCAAGGAAGTTGTTTGTTTTAGCACTCCCAATAAAGGAAACAGATGTAATTCGTCAAGATGTAAAATTTGTCCTAATATTAGATTTGAAAATGTAATCAATAGCACTGTTACTAACTACAAAATAAAGACTGTTAAAGATACTACCGCTAATTGCATGTCCACCAACCTCATATATGCTATCACTTGTAAACACTGTAGCAAACAATATGTTGGTGAGACAACACAAACGCTCAAAAACAGAATGAATGGCCATAAATACGCGTTTAAAAAGAACTCATTACACACTTTCTTATGCCAACATTTTTCAAATCTGGAAGTACAAGATTTTCATATCGATATTCTTGATAATATTGATAATAATGATAAGAAAGTTAGATTGGAAAAAGAACTGTTCTGGATCAAATTACTGATGACACCTTATCCATTCGGTTTTAACGATCAAATAAGTAATTATGGTAACATTTCTTCCAACATCATACCTTTCGATAAAGCAACTCACCCATATTATGGTTTGAAGATCTTGAGATACAAGCAGACAAGAAAAAAGAAGATCAAACACCATTTATCAATAACAACCTAAATCTTGACAATTCTGCAACCGATTTAGTTAAACGCATCGCAGAGAAAGAAGGTAATGCATTGCATATATATCATAAATCATTAAAGGTGGCCCGAAACGAATGCTCAAATACTAGATAGAACTGAGACATTTCGATCCATACCCATATCTCTGCATAATTTTCACTATAAACCTCTCAATTTCCAAAATTCATTTTGTTTTTCCCAAAGTCAGACACGCAGAGGAAATTTGGATTGTTGCCAAGTTTCGTGACAGTCGCCATAGGGCACCAAATTTCGTGACAGGCGACATAGTTTAGAAAATTACAACATGTATTTCTTCCAATCGAGTTCATACACGATCAGTATGTGAATGTCTACATAATTACTGCCTGACAAAAAGAATTTACTGTCCTGTTATCGTGTCACCAATTTGCCAGAGAAAAGGTATTTTGCACATTTCATTAGTTTAGTTCAACTCACAATTCATAATGCCAACACTAGAACAAAAACATGCGCATGTTTCAAAATTGAGCAGAAACTAATAAAAACAATAAAAACCACATCACACAGGAAGATCAACATATAAAATTATCAGTTCCAATGGTAGTCACTACATATTACTATTCTATTTTGTACAAGAAAAAAGAACAGAATAACTAATATACTACCATGAAAACCTATGACACAACTAGCGACAAAGTAAGGAACTAAATGCGAACAGAGTAGAAGAATATGCTACAAAGAAACATAATAAAGTACCAGTTGACCTGGTCGAGCAAGACAAGATGTTGCGTAAATTTTACAGTAAGAACCAACTTGTAAGTTATATGTGTAGTGGGGGCTGAGCAAAACGAACGTATGACCATCCCAATTACGTCGGTCACCCTTTTAGTTCATCGGGTCAATATGAACATCTTTCCTGCAGCTATGAGATGTTTCGGCTAACAACCTGTTTCTATAGCTTACACGAGCAAAATGAAACGGAGAGAGAAGGAATCACCTAGATAGTGTCTCTTATAACGTGGCCGGATGGTCTAGTGGTATGATTCTCGCTTAGGGTGCGAGAGGTCCCGGGATCGATCCCCGGTTCGGCCCTGATTTTTGTTTTTTACTGCACAGCTTCTGATTGACGAAATGCGCAGTAAAACTGTATGTTCTCTTTTAATTACCATTTTACTTTGTTCATTGAAGCTGTTACTCAAAAATCTCGGCAAGACAAGATTTTGAGTGAATTTTACAGTAAGAACCAACTTGTAAGTTATATGTGTAGTGGGGGCTGAGCAATACGAACGTATGACCATCCCAATTACGTCGGTCACCCTTTTAGTTCATCGGGTCAAAATGAACATCTTTCCTGCAGCTATGAGATGTTTCGGCTAACAACCTGTTTCTATAGCTTACACGAGAAAAATGAAACGGAGAGAGAACGAATCACCTAGATAGTGTGTCTTATAACGTGGCCGGATGGTCTAGTGGTATGATTCTCGCTTAGGGTGCGAGAGGTCCCGGGATCGATCCCCGGTCCAGCCCTGACTTTTTGATCGTACTGCGCACTTTTAGTTTAGCGAAAATAGGACTCAAACATTGTAGCCTTGTCGAGTACGTAGTTATTGTACAACGTTGTTCATTGAAGCGGTTTTCGATCATTGCTCATAACATGAGGTTTTGCTAACTTTACAGTAAGAACCAACTTGTAAGTTGTTCGAGTAATGTGAGTTGATAATTATGAATGTCTAACCAGTCCAATTACAAAAATACCTTTATACTTTATTGGGAGGTCAATATGCATAACATATCCGGAAAACTAGGTATTTTTTGGCCAACAACCAACTTCCCTAGCTTACATGCTAAAATGAAAGGCAGCGAGAACGAATCAGCTAGATGGAGTTGCTTTGAACGTGGCCGGATGGTCTAGTGGTATGATTCTCGCTTAGGGTGCGAGAGGTCCCGGGATCGATCCCCGGTTCGGCCCTGATTTTTGTTTTTTTTACTGCACAGCTTTTGATTGACGAAATGGGCAGTAAAACTTTATATTCTCCTTTAATTACCATTTTACTTTGTTCATTGAAGCTGTTACTCAAAAATCTCGGCAAGACAAGATGTTGAGTAAATTTTACAGTAAGAACCAACTTGTAAGTTATATGTGTAGTGGGGGCTGAGCAATACGAACGTATGACCATCCCAATTACATCGGTCACCCTTTTAGTTCATCGGGTCAATATGAACATCTTTCCTGCAGCTATGAGATGTTTCGGCTAACAACCTGTTTCTATAGCTTACACGAGAAAAATGAAACGGAGAGAGAACGAATCACCTAGATAGTGTCTCTTATAACGTGGCCGGATGGTCTAGTGGTATGATTCTCGCTTAGGGTGCGAGAGGTCCCGGGATCGATCCCCGGTCCGGCCCTGACTTTTTGATCGTACTGCGCACTTTTAGTTTAGCGAAAATAGGACTTAAACATTGTAGCCTTGTCGAGTACGTAGTTATTGTACAACGTTGTTCATTGAAGCGGTTTTCGATCATAACTCATAACATGAGGGTTTGCTAACTTTACAGTAAGAACCAACTTGTAAGTTGTTCGAGTAATGTGAGTTGATAATTATGAATGTCTAACCAGTCCAATTACAAAAATACCTTTATACTTTATTGGGAGGTCAATATGCATAACATATCCGGAAAACTAGGTATTTTTTGGCCAACAACCAACTTCCCTAGCTTACATGCTAAAATGAAAGGCAGCGAGAACGAATCAGCTAGATGGAGTTGCTTTGAACGTGGCCGGATGGTCTAGTGGTATGATTCTCGCTTAGGGTGCGAGAGGTCCCGGGATCGATCCCCGGTCCGGCCCTGACTTTTTGATCGTACTGCGCACTTTTAGTTTAGCGAAAATAGGACTTAAACATTGTAGCCTTGTCGAGTACGTAGTTATTGTACAACGTTGTTCATTGAAGCGGTTTTCGATCATAACTCATAACATGAGGGTTTGCTAACTTTACAGTAAGAACCAACTTGTAAGTTGTTCGAGTAATGTGAGTTGATAATTATGAATGTCTAACCAGTCCAATTACAAAAATACCTTTATACTTTATTGGGAGGTCAATATGCATAACATATCCGGAAAACTAGGTATTTTTTGGCCAACAACCAACTTCCCTAGCTTACATGCTAAAATGAAAGGCAGCGAGAACGAATCAGCTAGATGGAGTTGCTTTGAACGTGGCCGGATGGTCTAGTGGTATGATTCTCGCTTAGGGTGCGAGAGGTCCCGGGATCGATCCCCGGTTCGGCCCTGATTTTTGTTTTTTTTTACTGCACAGCTTTTGATTGACGAAATGGGCAGTAAAACTTTATATTCTCCTTTAATTACCATTTTACTTTGTTCATTGAAGCTGTTACTCAAAAATCTCGGCAAGACAAGATGTTGAGTAAATTTTACAGTAAGAACCAACTTGTAAGTTATATGTGTAGTGGGGGCTGAGCAATACGAACGTATGACCATCCCAATTACATCGGTCACCCTTTTAGTTCATCGGGTCAATATGAACATCTTTCCTGCAGCTATGAGATGTTTCGGCTAACAACCTGTTTCTATAGCTTACACGAGAAAAATGAAACGGAGAGAGAACGAATCACCTAGATAGTGTCTCTTATAACGTGGCCGGATGGTCTAGTGGTATGATTCTCGCTTAGGGTGCGAGAGGTCCCGGGATCGATCCCCGGTCCGGCCCTGACTTTTTGATCGTACTGCGCACTTTTAGTTTAGCGAAAATAGGACTTAAACATTGTAGCCTTGTCGAGTACGTAGTTATTGTACAACGTTGTTCATTGAAGCGGTTTTCGATCATAACTCATAACATGAGGGTTTGCTAACTTTACAGTAAGAACCAACTTGTAAGTTGTTCGAGTAATGTGAGTTGATAATTATGAATGTCTAACCAGTCCAATTACAAAAATACCTTTATACTTTATTGGGAGGTCAATATGCATAACATATCCGGAAAACTAGGTATTTTTTGGCCAACAACCAACTTCCCTAGCTTACATGCCAAAATGAAAGGCAGCGAGAACGAATCAGCTAGATGGAGTTGCTTTGAACGTGGCCGGATGGTCTAGTGGTATGATTCTCGCTTAGGGTGCGAGAGGTCCCGGGATCGATCCCCGGTTCGGCCCTGATTTTTGTTTTTTTTACTGCACAGCTTTTGATTGACGAAAATAGGACTCAAACAAGATGTTGAGTAAATTTTACAGTAAGAACCAACCAAATCAAGGAAGTTGTTTGTTTTAGCACTCCCAATAAAGGAAACAGATGTAATTCGTCAAGATGTAAAATTTGTCCTAATATTAGATTTGAAAATGTAATCAATAGCACTGTTACTAACTACAAAATAAAGACTGTTAAAGATACTACCGCTAATTGCATGTCCACCAACCTCATATATGCTATCACTTGTAAACACTGTAGCAAACAATATGTTGGTGAGACAACACAAACGCTCAAAAACAGAATGAATGGCCATAAATACGCGTTTAAAAAGAACTCATTACACACTTTCTTATGCCAACATTTTTCAAATCTGGAAGTACAAGATTTTCATATCGATATTCTTGATAATATTGATAATAATGATAAGAAAGTTAGATTGGAAAAAGAACTGTTCTGGATCAAATTACTGATGACACCTTATCCATTCGGTTTTAACGATCAAATAAGTAATTATGGTAACATTTCTTCCAACATCATACCTTTCGATAAAGCAACTCACCCATATTATGGTTTGAAGATCTTGAGATACAAGCAGACAAGAAAAAAGAAGATCAAACACCATTTATCAATAACAACCTAAATCTTGACAATTCTGCAACCGATTTAGTTAAACGCATCGCAGAGAAAGAAGGTAATGCATTGCATATATATCATAAATCATTAAAGGTGGCCCGAAACGAATGCTCAAATACTAGATAGAACTGAGACATTTCGATCCATACCCATATCTCTGCATAATTTTCACTATAAACCTCTCAACTCAGAACGATTGGCGCCAATTTTCTTTGATTGGCCAGCTACAAAAGCGAGAGAGTGTGCAGGTCAATGAGGCCGCAGACATCTGGGTCTCTCTGACCTGCACACTCTCTCGCTCAGCCAATGAAAAAGTGGCTGGCCAATTGGCTGGGAATTGTCTGAGAATTTCCAAAATTCATTTTGTTTTTCCCAAAGTCAGACACGCAGAGGAAATTTGGATTGTTGCCAAGTTTCGTGACAGTCGCCATAGGGCACCAAATTTCGTGACAGGCGACATAGTTTAGAAAATTACAACATGTATTTCTTCCAATCGAGTTCATACACGATCAGTATGTGAATGTCTACATAATTACTGCCTGACAAAAAGAATTTACTGTCCTGTTATCGTGTCACCAATTTGCCAGAGAAAAGGTATTTTGCACATTTCATTAGTTTAGTTCAACTCACAATTCATAATGCCAACACTAGAACAAAAACATGCGCATGTTTCAAAATTGAGCAGAAACTAATAAAAACAATAAAAACCACATCACACAGGAAGATCAACATATAAAATTATCAGTTCCAATGGTAGTCACTACATATTACTATTCTATTTTGTACAAGAAAAAAGAACAGAATAACTAATATACTACCATGAAAACCTATGACACAACTAGCGACAAAGTAAGGAACTAAATGCGAACAGAGTAGAAGAATATGCTACAAAGAAACATAATAAAGTACCAGTTGACCTGGTCGAGCAAGACAAGATGTTGCGTAAATTTTACAGTAAGAACCAACTTGTAAGTTATATGTGTAGTGGGGGCTGAGCAAAACGAACGTATGACCATCCCAATTACGTCGGTCACCCTTTTAGTTCATCGGGTCAATATGAACATCTTTCCTGCAGCTATGAGATGTTTCGGCTAACAACCTGTTTCTATAGCTTACACGAGCAAAATGAAACGGAGAGAGAAGGAATCACCTAGATAGTGTCTCTTATAACGTGGCCGGATGGTCTAGTGGTATGATTCTCGCTTAGGGTGCGAGAGGTCCCGGGATCGATCCCCGGTTCGGCCCTGATTTTTGTTTTTTACTGCACAGCTTCTGATTGACGAAATGCGCAGTAAAACTGTATGTTCTCTTTTAATTACCATTTTACTTTGTTCATTGAAGCTGTTACTCAAAAATCTCGGCAAGACAAGATTTTGAGTGAATTTTACAGTAAGAACCAACTTGTAAGTTATATGTGTAGTGGGGGCTGAGCAATACGAACGTATGACCATCCCAATTACGTCGGTCACCCTTTTAGTTCATCGGGTCAAAATGAACATCTTTCCTGCAGCTATGAGATGTTTCGGCTAACAACCTGTTTCTATAGCTTACACGAGAAAAATGAAACGGAGAGAGAACGAATCACCTAGATAGTGTGTCTTATAACGTGGCCGGATGGTCTAGTGGTATGATTCTCGCTTAGGGTGCGAGAGGTCCCGGGATCGATCCCCGGTCCAGCCCTGACTTTTTGATCGTACTGCGCACTTTTAGTTTAGCGAAAATAGGACTCAAACATTGTAGCCTTGTCGAGTACGTAGTTATTGTACAACGTTGTTCATTGAAGCGGTTTTCGATCATTGCTCATAACATGAGGTTTTGCTAACTTTACAGTAAGAACCAACTTGTAAGTTGTTCGAGTAATGTGAGTTGATAATTATGAATGTCTAACCAGTCCAATTACAAAAATACCTTTATACTTTATTGGGAGGTCAATATGCATAACATATCCGGAAAACTAGGTATTTTTTGGCCAACAACCAACTTCCCTAGCTTACATGCTAAAATGAAAGGCAGCGAGAACGAATCAGCTAGATGGAGTTGCTTTGAACGTGGCCGGATGGTCTAGTGGTATGATTCTCGCTTAGGGTGCGAGAGGTCCCGGGATCGATCCCCGGTTCGGCCCTGATTTTTGTTTTTTTACTGCACAGCTTTTGATTGACGAAATGGGCAGTAAAACTTTATATTCTCCTTTAATTACCATTTTACTTTGTTCATTGAAGCTGTTACTCAAAAATCTCGGCAAGACAAGATGTTGAGTAAATTTTACAGTAAGAACCAACTTGTAAGTTATATGTGTAGTGGGGGCTGAGCAATACGAACGTATGACCATCCCAATTACATCGGTCACCCTTTTAGTTCATCGGGTCAATATGAACATCTTTCCTGCAGCTATGAGATGTTTCGGCTAACAACCTGTTTCTATAGCTTACACGAGAAAAATGAAACGGAGAGAGAACGAATCACCTAGATAGTGTCTCTTATAACGTGGCCGGATGGTCTAGTGGTATGATTCTCGCTTAGGGTGCGAGAGGTCCCGGGATCGATCCCCGGTCCGGCCCTGACTTTTTGATCGTACTGCGCACTTTTAGTTTAGCGAAAATAGGACTTAAACATTGTAGCCTTGTCGAGTACGTAGTTATTGTACAACGTTGTTCATTGAAGCGGTTTTCGATCATAACTCATAACATGAGGGTTTGCTAACTTTACAGTAAGAACCAACTTGTAAGTTGTTCGAGTAATGTGAGTTGATAATTATGAATGTCTAACCAGTCCAATTACAAAAATACCTTTATACTTTATTGGGAGGTCAATATGCATAACATATCCGGAAAACTAGGTATTTTTTGGCCAACAACCAACTTCCCTAGCTTACATGCTAAAATGAAAGGCAGCGAGAACGAATCAGCTAGATGGAGTTGCTTTGAACGTGGCCGGATGGTCTAGTGGTATGATTCTCGCTTAGGGTGCGAGAGGTCCCGGGATCGATCCCCGGTTCGGCCCTGATTTTTGTTTTTTTTTACTGCACAGCTTTTGATTGACGAAATGGGCAGTAAAACTTTATATTCTCCTTTAATTACCATTTTACTTTGTTCATTGAAGCTGTTACTCAAAAATCTCGGCAAGACAAGATGTTAAGTAAATTTTACAGTAAGAACCAACTTGTAAGTTATATGTGTAGTGGGGGCTGAGCAATACGAACGTATGACCATCCCAATTACATCGGTCACCCTTTTAGTTCATCGGGTCAATATGAACATCTTTCCTGCAGCTATGAGATGTTTCGGCTAACAACCTGTTTCTATAGCTTACACGAGAAAAATGAAACGGAGAGAGAACGAATCACCTAGATAGTGTCTCTTATAACGTGGCCGGATGGTCTAGTGGTATGATTCTCGCTTAGGGTGCGAGAGGTCCCGGGATCGATCCCCGGTCCGGCCCTGACTTTTTGATCGTACTGCGCACTTTTAGTTTAGCGAAAATAGGACTTAAACATTGTAGCCTTGTCGAGTACGTAGTTATTGTACAACGTTGTTCATTGAAGCGGTTTTCGATCATAACTCATAACATGAGGGTTTGCTAACTTTACAGTAAGAACCAACTTGTAAGTTGTTCGAGTAATGTGAGTTGATAATTATGAATGTCTAACCAGTCCAATTACAAAAATACCTTTATACTTTATTGGGAGGTCAATATGCATAACATATCCGGAAAACTAGGTATTTTTTGGCCAACAACCAACTTCCCTAGCTTACATGCTAAAATGAAAGGCAGCGAGAACGAATCAGCTAGATGGAGTTGCTTGGAACGTGGCCGGATGGTCTAGTGGTATGATTCTCGCTTAGGGTGCGAGAGGTCCCGGGATCGATCCCCGGTTCGGCCCTGATTTTTGTTTTTTTTACTGCACAGCTTTTGATTGACGAAAATAGGACTCAAACAAGATGTTGAGTAAATTTTACAGTAAGAACCAACCAAATCAAGGAAGTTGTTTGTTTTAGCACTCCCAATAAAGGAAACAGATGTAATTCGTCAAGATGTAAAATTTGTCCTAATATTAGATTTGAAAATGTAATCAATAGCACTGTTACTAACTACAAAATAAAGACTGTTAAAGATACTACCGCTAATTGCATGCCCACCAACCTCATATATGCTATCACTTGTAAACACTGTAGCAAACAATATGTTGGTGAGACAACACAAACGCTCAAAAACAGAATGAATGGCCATAAATACGCGTTTAAAAAGAACTCATTACACACTTTCTTATGCCAACATTTTTCAAATCTGGAAGTACAAGATTTTCATATCGATATTCTTGATAATATTGATAATAATGATAAGAAAGTTAGATTGGAAAAAGAACTGTTCTGGATCAAATTACTGATGACACCTTATCCATTCGGTTTTAACGATCAAATAAGTAATTATGGTAACATTTCTTCCAACATCATACCTTTCGATAAAGCAACTCACCCATATTATGGTTTGAAGATCTTGAGATACAAGCAGACAAGAAAAAAGAAGATCAAACACCATTTATCAATAACAACCTAAATCTTGACAATTCTGCAACCGATTTAGTTAAACGCATCGCAGAGAAAGAAGGTAATGCATTGCATATATATCATAAATCATTAAAGGTGGCCCGAAACGAATGCTCAAATACTAGATAGAACTGAGACATTTCGATCCATACCCATATCTCTGCATAATTTTCACTATAAACCTCTCAATTTCCAAAATTCATTTTGTTTTTCCCAAAGTCAGACACGCAGAGGAAATTTGGATTGTTGCCAAGTTTCGTGACAGTCGCCATAGGGCACCAAATTTCGTGACAGGCGACATAGTTTAGAAAATTACAACATGTATTTCTTCCAATCGAGTTCATACACGATCAGTATGTGAATGTCTACATAATTACTGCCTGACAAAAAGAATTTACTGTCCTGTTATCGTGTCACCAATTTGCCAGAGAAAAGGTATTTTGCACATTTCATTAGTTTAGTTCAACTCACAATTCATAATGCCAACACTAGAACAAAAACATGCGCATGTTTCAAAATTGAGCAGAAACTAATAAAAACAATAAAAACCACATCACACAGGAAGATCAACATATAAAATTATCAGTTCCAATGGTAGTCACTACATATTACTATTCTATTTTGTACAAGAAAAAAGAACAGAATAACTAATATACTACCATGAAAACCTATGACACAACTAGCGACAAAGTAAGGAACTAAATGCGAACAGAGTAGAAGAATATGCTACAAAGAAACATAATAAAGTACCAGTTGACCTGGTCGAGCAAGACAAGATGTTGCGTAAATTTTACAGTAAGAACCAACTTGTAAGTTATATGTGTAGTGGGGGCTGAGCAAAACGAACGTATGACCATCCCAATTACGTCGGTCACCCTTTTAGTTCATCGGGTCAATATGAACATCTTTCCTGCAGCTATGAGATGTTTCGGCTAACAACCTGTTTCTATAGCTTACACGAGCAAAATGAAACGGAGAGAGAAGGAATCACCTAGATAGTGTCTCTTATAACGTGGCCGGATGGTCTAGTGGTATGATTCTCGCTTAGGGTGCGAGAGGTCCCGGGATCGATCCCCGGTTCGGCCCTGATTTTTGTTTTTTACTGCACAGCTTCTGATTGACGAAATGCGCAGTAAAACTTTATATTATCTTTTAATTACCATTTTACTTTGTTCATTGAAGCTGTTACTCAAAAATCTCGGCAAGACAAGATGTTGCGTAAATTTTACAGTAAGAACCAACTTGTAAGTTATATGTGTAGTGGGGGCTGAGCAATACGAACGTATGACCATCCCAATTACGTCGGTCACCCTTTTAGTTCATCGGGTCAATATGAACATCTTTCCTGCAGCTATGAGATGTTTCGGCTAACAACCTGTTTCTATAGCTTACACGAGCAAAATGAAACGGAGAGAGAAGGAATCACCTAGATAGTGTCTCTTATAACGTGGCCGGATGGTCTAGTGGTATGATTCTCGCTTAGGGTGCGAGAGGTCCCGGGATCGATCCCCGGTTCGGCCCTGATTTTTGTTTTTTACTGCTCAGCTTTTGATTGACGAAATGCGCAGTAAAACTTTATATTCTCTTTTAATTACCATTTTACTTTGTTCATTGAAGCTGATACTTAAAAATCTCGGCAAGACAAGATTTTGAGTGAATTTTACAGTAAGAACCAACTTGTAAGTTATATGTGTAGTGGGGGCTGAGCAATACGAACGTATGACCATCCCAATTACGTCGGTCACCCTTTTAGTTCATCGGGTCAATATGAACATCTTTCCTGCAGCTATGAGATGTTTCGGCTAACAACCTGTTTCTATAGCTTACACGAGCAAAATGAAACGGAGAGAGAAGGAATCACCTAGATATTGTCTCTTATAACGTGGCCGGATGGTCTAGTGGTATGATTCTCGCTTAGGGTGCGAGAGGTCCCGGGATCGATCCCCGGTTCGGCCCTGACTTTTTGATCTTACTGCGCACTTTTAGTTTAGCGAAAATAGGACTCAAACATTGTAGCCTTGTCGAGTACGTAGTTATTGTACAACGTTGTTCATTGAAGCGGTTTTCGATCATAACTCATAACATGAGGTTTTGCTAACTTTACAGTAAGAACCAACTTGTAAGTTGTTCGAGTAATGTGAGTTGATAATTATGAATGTCTAACCAGTCCAATTACAAAAATACCTTTATACTTTATTGGGAATTTATAATTTAATAGGCATAACATATCCGGAAAACTAGGTATTTTTGGCCAACAACCAACTTCCCTAGCTTACATGCCAAAATGAAAGGCAGCGAGAACGAATCAGCTAGATGGAGTTGCTTTGAACGTGGCCGGATGGTCTAGTGGTATGATTCTCGCTTAGGGTGCGAGAGGTCCCGGGATCGATCCCCGGTTCGGACCTGATTTTTGTTTTTTTACTGCACAGCTTTTGATTGACGAAATGCGCAGTAAAACTTTATATTATCTTTTAATTACCATTTTACTTTGTTCATTGAAGCTGTTACTCAAAAATCTCGGCAAGACAAGATGTTGCGTAAATTTTACAGTAAGAACCAACTTGTAAGTTATATGTGTAGTGGGGGCTGAGCAATACGAACGTATGACCATCCCAATTACGTCGGTCACCCTTTTTTTTCATCGGGTCAATATGAACATCTTTCCTGCAGCTATGAGATGTTTCGGCTAACAACCTGTTTCTATAGCTTACACGAGAAAAATGAAACGGAGAGAGAACGAATCACCTACATAGTGTCTCTTATAACGTGGCCGGATGGTCTAGTGGTATGATTCTCGCTTAGGGTGCGAGAGGTCCCGGGATCGATCCCCGGTTCGGCCCTGATTTTTGTTTTTTACTGCTCAGCTTTTGATTGACGAAATGCGCAGTAAAACTTTATATTCTCTTTTAATTACCATTTTACTTTGTTCATTGAAGCTGATACTTAAAAATCTCGGCAAGACAAGATTTTGAGTGAATTTTACAGTAAGAACCAACTTGTAAGTTATATGTGTAGTGGGGGCTGAGCAATACGAACGTATGACCATCCCAATTACGTCGGTCACCCTTTTAGTTCATCGGGTCAATATGAACATCTTTCCTGCAGCTATGAGATGTTTCGGCTAACAACCTGTTTCTATAGCTTACACGAGCAAAATGAAACGGAGAGAGAAGGAATCACCTAGATAATGTCTCTTATAACGTGGCCGGATGGTCTAGTGGTATGATTCTCGCTTAGGGTGCGAGAGGTCCCGGGATCGATCCCCGGTTCGGCCCTGACTTTTTGATCTTACTGCGCACTTTTAGTTTAGCGAAAATAGGACTCAAACATTGTAGCCTTGTCGAGTACGTAGTTATTGTACAACGTTGTTCATTGAAGCGGTTTTCGATCATAACTCATAACATGAGGTTTTGCTAACTTTACAGTAAGAACCAACTTGTAAGTTGTTCGAGTAATGTGAGTTGATAATTATGAATGTCTAACCAGTCCAATTACAAAAATACCTTTATACTTTATTGGGAGGTCAATATGCACAACATATCCGGAAAACTAGGTATTTTTTGGCCAACAACCAACTTCCCTAGCTTACATGCCAAAATGAAAGGCAGCGAGAACGAATCAGCTAGATGGAGTTGCTTCAAACGTGGCCGGATGGTCTAGTGGTATGATTCTCGCTTAGGGTGCGAGAGGTCTCGGGATCGATCCCCGGTTCGGCCCTGATTTTTGTTTTTTTTTACTGCACAGCTTTTGATTGACGAAATGGGCAGTAAAACTTTATATTCTCTTTTAAACCATTTTAATTTGTTCATTGAAGCTGTTACTCAAAAATCTCGGCAAGACAAGATTTTGAGTGAATTTTACAGTAAGAACCAACTTGTAAGTTATATGTGTAGTGGGGGCTGAGCAATACGAACGTATGACCATCCCAATTACGTCGGTCACCCTTTTTTTTCATCGGGTCAATATGAACATCTTTCCTGCAGCTATGAGATGTTTCGGCTAACAACCTGTTCCTATAGCTTACACGAGAAAAATGAAACGGAGAGAGAACGAATCACCTAGATAGTGTCTCTTATAACGTGGCCGGATGGTCTAGTGGTATGATTCTCGCTTAGGGTGCGAGAGGTCCCGGGATCGATCCCCGGTCCGGCCCTGACTTTTTGATCTTACTGCGCACTTTTAGTTTAGCGAAAATAGGACTCAAACATTGTAGCCTTGTCGAGTACGTAGTTATTGTACAACGTTGTTCATTGAAGCGGTTTTCGATCATAACTCATAATATGAGGTTTTGCTAACTTTACAGTAAGAACCAACTTGTAAGTTGTTCGAGTAATGTAAGTTGATAATTATGAATGTCTAACCAGTCCAATTACAAAAATACCTTTATACTTTATTGGGAGGTCAATATGCATAACATATCCGGAAAACTAGGTATTTTTTGGCCAACAACCAACTTTCCTAGCTTACATGCCAAAATGAAAGGCAGCGAGAACGAATCAGCTAGATGGAGTTGCTTTGAACGTGACCGGATGGTCTAGTGGTATGATTCTCGCTTAGGGTGCGAGAGGTCCCGGGATCGATCCCCGGTTCGGACCTGATTTTTGTTTTTTTACTGCACAGCTTTTGATTGACGAAATGGGCAGTAAAACTTTATATTCTCTTTTAATTACCGTTTTACTTTGTTCTTTGAAGATGTTACTCAAAAAATCGGCAAGACAAGATGTTGAGTAAATTTTACAGTAAGAACCAACTTGTAAGTTATATGTGTAGTGGGGGCTGAGCAATACGAACGTATGACCATCCCAATTACGTCGGTCACCCTTTTAGTTCATCGGGTCAATATGAACATCTTTCCTGCAGCTATGAGATGTTTCGGCTAACAACCTGTTTCTATAGCTTACACGAGCAAAATGAAACGGAGAGAGAAGGAATCACCTAGATAGTGTCTCTTATAACGTGGCCGGATGGTCTAGTGGTATGATTCTCGCTTAGGGTGCGAGAGGTCCCGGGATCGATCCCCGGTTCGGCCCTGATTTTTGTTTTTTAATGCTCAGCTTTTGATTGACGAAATGCGCAGTAAAACTTTATATTCTCTTTTAATTACCATTTTACTTTGTTCATTGAAGCTGATACTCAAAAATCTCGGCAAGACAAGATTTTGAGTGAATTTTACAGTAAGAACCAACTTGTAAGTTATATGTGTAGTGGGGGCTGAGCAATACGAACGTATGACCATCCCAATTACGTCGGTCACCCTTTTAGTTCATCGGGTCAATATGAACATCTTTCCTGCAGCTATGAGATGTTTCGGCTAACAACCTGTTTCTATAGCTTACACGAGCAAAATGAAACGGAGAGAGAAGGAATCACCTAGATAATGTCTCTTATAACGTGGCCGGATGGTCTAGTGGTATGATTCTCGCTTAGGGTGCGAGAGGTCCCGGGATCGATCCCCGGTTCGGCCCTGACTTTTTGATCTTACTGCGCACTTTTAGTTTAGCGAAAATAGGACTCAAACATTGTAGCCTTGTCGAGTACGTAGTTATTGTACAACGTTGTTCATTGAAGCAGTTTTCGATCATAACTCATAACATGAGGTTTTGCTAACTTTACAGTAAGAACCAACTTGTAAGTTGTTCGAGTAGTGTGAGTTGATAATTATGAATGTCTAACCAGTCCAATTACAAAAATACCTTTATACTTTATTGGGAGGTCAATATGCACAACATATCCGGAAAACTAGGTATTTTTTGGCCAACAACCAACTTCCCTAGCTTACATGCCAAAATGAAAGGCAGCGAGAACGAATCAGCTAGATGGAGTTGCTTTGAACGTGGCCGGATGGTCTAGTGGTATGATTCTCGCTTAGGGTGCGAGAGGTCCCGGGATCGATCCCCGGTCCGGCCCTGACTTTTTGTTTTTTACTGCACAGCTTTTGATTGACGAAATGCACAGTAAAACTTTATATTCTCTTTTAATTACCATTTTACTTTGTTCATTGAAGCTGTTACTCAAAAATCTCGGCGAGACAAGATTTTGAGTAAATTTTACAGTAAGAACCAACTTGTAAGTTATATGTGTAGTGGGGGCTGAGCAATACGAACGTATGACCATCCCAATTACGTCGGTCACCCTTTTACTTCATCGGGTCAATATGAACATCTTTCCTGCAGCTATGAGATGTTTCGGCTAACAACCTGTTTCTATAGCTTACACGAGAAAAATGAAACGGAGAGAGAACGAATCACCTAGATAGTGTCTCTTATAACGTGGCCGGATGGTCTAGTGGTATGATTCTCGCTTAGGGTGCGAGAGGTCCCGGGATTGATCCCCGGTCCGGCCCTGACTTTTTCATCTTACTGCGCACTTTTAGTTTAGCGAAAATAGTACTCAAACATTGTAGCCTTGTCGAGTACGTAGTTATTGTACAACGTTGTTCATTGAAGCGGTTTTTGATCATAACTCATAACATGAGGTTTTGCTAACTTTACAGTAAGAACCAACTTGTAAGTTGTTCGAGTAATGTAAGTTGATAATTATGAATGTCTAACCAGTCCAATTACAAAAATACCTTTATACTTTATTGGGAGGTCAATATGCATAACATATCCGGAAAACTAGGTATTTTTTGGCCAACAACCAACTTCCCTAGCTTACATGCCAAAATGAAAGGCAGCGAGAACGAATCAGCTAGATGGAGTTGCTTTGAACGTGGCCGGATGGTCTAGTGGTATGATTCTCGCTTAGGGTGCGAGAGGTCCCGGGATCGATCCCCGGTTCGGCCCTGATTTTTGTTTTTTACTGCACAGCTTTTGATTGACGAAATGCGCAGTAAAACTTTATATTCTCTTTTAATTACCATTTTACTTTGTTCATTGAAGCTGTTACTCAAAAATCTCTGCAAGACAAGATTTTGAGTAAATTTTACAGTAAGAACCAACTTGTAAGTTATCTGTGTAGTGGGGGCTGAGCAATACGAACGTATGACCATCCCAATTACGTCGGTCACCCTTTTAGTTCATCGGGTCAATATGAACATCTTTCCTGCAGCTATGAGATGTTTCGGCTAACAACCTGTTTCTATAGCTTACACGAGAAAAATGAAACGGAGAGAGAACGAATCACCTAGATAGTGTCTCTTATAACGAGGCCGGATTGTCTAGTGGTATGATTCTCGCTTAGGGTGCGAGAGGTCCCGGGATCGATCCCCGGTCCGCCCCTGACTTTTTCATCTTACTGCGCACTTTTAGTTTAGCGAAAATAGTACTCAAACATTGTAGCCTTGTCGAGTACGTAGTTATTGTACAACGTTGTTCATTGAAGCGGGTTTTGATCATAACTCATAACATGAGGTTTTGCTAACTTTACAGTAAGAACCAACTTGTAAGTTGTTCGAGTAATGTAAGTTGATAATTATGAATGTCTAACCAGTCCAATTACAAAAATACCTTTATACTTTATTGGGAGGTCAATATGCATAACATATCCGGAAAACTAGGTATTTTTTTAGCCAACAACCAACTTCCCTAGCTTACATGCCAAAATGAAAGGCAGCGAGAACGAATCAGCTAGATGGAGTTGCTTTGAACGTTGCCGGATGGTCTAGTGGTATGATTCTCGCTTAGGGTGCGAGAGGTCCCGGGATCGATCCCCGGTTCGGCCCTGATTTTTGTTTTTTTACTGCACAGCTTTTGATTGACGAAATGGGCAGTAAAACTTTATATTCTCTTTTAATTACCATTTTACTTTATTCATCGAAGCTGTTACTCAAAAATCTCGGCAAGACAAGATTTTGAGTAAATTTTACAGTAAGAACCAACTTGTAAAGTCGTGGACCACGGATAATCGGGTGAAAAGACGGTGTTATAAGTTGACCGGGTGTTAGCAGGGGCGCGCAGATGGCATCAATCAATACCATTTTTGGAAGTTCTGCCAATGCATTGTGCTTTCACATTCTATTTTCAATTTAGTGTTGGTTAATTCTTTTTAAATAAGCTCTATCATTCAAAACTATTATTGTCAAGCCATAGCAAAGATATAAGAACAAAAGAAATATGTAAATGGGAGGCTTTTTTTCATAAAACATTTTAAAAAAGTTGAAAATTTCCGAACAAATGTTTTAACTACTCTACTATTTTTATTAACTATCTTGAAACGTTTTAAATCTACCGTCATAATTCCTTACTAGGAGTGCTTTCATTTAGTTCAATATCTAGAGTTGTTCACATATCTATTCTTCCCGAGCATTGCAGAGGTTGGCCCATTTAGCGCAGTGACAGTGTGGCGGTACTACAATCCTACTAGCCACGGGTTCGATTCCCGTGAAATGAATTTTCTGTCCAAAATTTACGCGCTGTGCTCTCCGCTCATTTGAAATGGTCTACCACTATAAGTTATATGTGTAGTGGGGGCTGAGCAATACGAACGTATGACCATCCCAATTACGTCGGTCACCCTTTTAGTTCATCGGGTCAATATAAACATCTTTCCTGCAGCGATGAGATGTTTCGGCTAACAACCTATTTCTATAGCTTACACGAGAAAAATGAAACGGAGAGAGAACGAATCACCTAGATAGTGTCTCTTATAACGTGGCCGGATGGTCTAGTGGTATGATTCTCGCTTAGGGTGCGAGAGGTCCCGGGATCGATCCCCGGTTCGGCCCTGATTTTTGTTTTTTTACTGCACAGCTTTTGATTGACGAAATGGGCAGTAAAACTTTATATTCTCTTTTAATTACCGTTTTACTTTGTTCTTTGAAGATGTTACTCAAAAAATCGGCAAGACAAGATGTTGAGTAAATTTTACAGTAAGAACCAACTTGTAAGTTATATGTGTAGTGGGGGTTGAGCAATACGAACGTATGACCATCCCAATTACGTCGGTCACCCTTTTAGTTCATCGGGTCAATATGAACATCTTTTCTGCAGCTATGAGATGTTTCGGCTAACAACCTGTTTCTATAGCTTACACGAGAAAAATGAAACGGAGAGAGAGCGAATCACCTAGATAGTGTCTCTTATAACGTGGCCGGATGGTCTAGTGGTATGATTCTCGCTTAGGGTGCGAGAGGTCCCGGGATCGATCCCCGGTCCGGCCCTGACTTTTTGATCTTACTGCGCACTTTTAGTTTAGCGAAAATAGTACTCAAACATTGTAGCCTTGTCGAGTACGTAGTTATTGTACAACGTTGTTCATTGAAGCGGTTTTTGATCATAACTCATAACATGAGGTTTTGCTAACTTTACAGTAAGAACCAACTTGTAAGTTGTTCGAGTAATGTAAGTTGATAATTATGAATGTCTAACCAGTCCAATTATAAAAATACCTTTATACTTTATTGGGAGGTCAATATGCATAACATATCCGGAAAACTAGGTATTTTTTGGCCAACAACCAACTTCCCTAGCTCACATGCCAAAATGAAAGGCAGCGAGAACGAATCAGCTAGATGGAGTTGCTTTAAACGTGGCCGGATGGTCTAGTGGTATGATTCTCGCTTAGGGTGCGAGAGGTCCCGGGATCGATCCCCGGTTCGGCCCTGATTTTTGTTTTTTTACTGCACAGCTTTTGATTGACGAAATGGGCAGTAAAACTTTATATTCTCTTTTAATTACCGTTTTACTTTGTTCTTTGAAGATTTTACTCAAAAAATCGGCAAGACAAGATGTTGAGTAAATTTTACAGTAAGAACCAACTTGTAAGTTATATGTGTAGTGGGGGCTGAGCAATACGAACGTATGACCATCCCAATTACGTCGGTCACCCTTTTAGTTCAATAATAATAATTTATTCATCAACTCGTTATTTGACAGACAATTTCAATGGCAAATTATTATCACGTGTGTTGATTTTAAAAGAAAAACATGTACAGAACAAAATTATACAAACCAAAACTATCCATAATACAGCAGTGGAGGGTTGGCGGGCTTCTCAATGGGCAGGGCAGCTGGAGGACTGGACTGGCACTGGACTGGCGACATCGGGTGACAGACGATAGGCGACACAGGCACGAAAGAAGAGAAATTGGCATCTTACTTCAAACGGTAGCATTTTGTGAATTCAAGGAGAAAACTATGCACAAAGGAGAATTTCGCATTCAAATATGAACTATAACAAAACCTTTATTGCTTTTCGTCGAAAAGAGGCAGAGTTTATGCTGAGGAATGACTTCGCTGGTAATTGGTTCCAAATATGGATATATCGCTGAATGAATGACTGTTTGAAATATTCATGATTTGTACGTGGAACCAACAAAAACAGAGAGTGATTTCGAGATCGGTCAGCGCGGTGAGATCGGGTGAAAAAAGCCGCAAAATCTAAATCAACTTCACTTATTGCAATTTTGTACATATAGGCGAGACCAGCGGCTGTCCTTCTCTGCTGCAATGTGGTTGTCTCTAGTGCTGTCAACCGTTCTTCGTATGAAATTTCCGTCAATCCAACTCTGTTGAATATTCTCTTCGTGAATGTTCTCTGCACCGATTCTAGCTCTTTGATTGAAGTCAGAAGTATGGGATCCCATACTTCACATGAATACTCTATAATTGGTCTCACATATGTACAGAACAACTTGAACAGTAGTGATGGATTCTTGATGAGGAATGATTTCAGAATGTAGTTTGATTTCGCACGACACCGACTGACTACAGATGTAATGTGTTTCGAAAACGAGAGTCTATGGTCGTACACAACCCCCAGATCTTTGAATTCATTGACTTGCTCCAACTTTTTGCCATCAAAGTAAAAATCATAGGCAGGGTGACGATTTCCAAAGCACATAATTTTGGTTTTATCCATATTTATATCCATTTCCCAGGTTTTGGACCAATTTGAGATTGCATCAATGCCATCTTGGAGTGATTTCGGTGAATCAATGGAGTAAAGTTTGCTGTCATCTGCGTACATTTGGCAATGTACTCCAGGAGGCAGATTATCAGTGATGTCATTGATGTACAAAATGAATAGAATTGGACCAAGAACTGTCCCTTGTGCAACACCAGACAAGCAAGAGAAACAATTGGACAGTTTTCCGTTGACCACAACAGATTGAGTGCGATTGCAAATGAGGTTTCCCAGAAACTTGAGAAGGCAGCCGGAGATGCCATAAGATTGTAGTTTGCTCAGCAGTAGTTTATGCGAGATTGAATCGAAAGCACGGGAGAAATCAATGAAACACGAAGATACAAAACTGCCAGAATCAATTTCTTTTTGCCATAAGGGGATAGTTGATAATAGGGCAGATGTTGTACTTTTGCGAGCAAGAAAACCATGCTGGGCGGAGGAAATGAGATTATTTTGAAGCAAGTATTTGAGCAGAGGCTTACAGACAATTCTTTCCATGACTTTGGAAATTCCAGAAGTTAGTGAAATAGGACGATAGTTTGATGGGTTCGAGCGAGTACCTTTCTTGAATATTGGTCTGACAATTGCGGTTTTCCAGAGATCTGGCACTTCGCCAGTTAGCATGATTCTTCGAAATAAGTACGTGAGAGGACACGTGAGGGCCACCGCGCACTTTTTCAAGAAGTAATAGGGAATGGTGTCGGGGGAAGTAGAAACTCGCAAAGGCAGTTTCAGTAAGGCTCGATAAGTTGATTCGCTATTGATGTCAATGTAGTTCAGAACAGTTGTAGTTCGGTGAGAAAACGATTGGGAATGACCGGAGGGTTTTTTGTATACAGATTCAAAATACTTAGCGAATTCGTTTGATTTCTCTTGGTCAGATACAATAACATTCCCATCATTACTCTTGATTGTCCCGATTCCACCAGATGATTTCAAACGATTATTACAATATTTGTAGAAACGTTTGGTATTTTTTGAAGAGGAGATTTTTTCCTCTTCAATAAGGCGAATTCTATCTAGTCGACGTTTCAAATACCGTGAAGCCTTGCAATATTTGGCAATACATCTGTCACGAATACTGAATAACCTGTTCGCCTTTTCTTGGAGATGAATGACAGAACGAGGTAATTTCTGAGTGGCTTGTTTGCCAATCATTTTAGGAATGAATTCGAAAATGAGGTCGTTGCAGTAATCGGTGAAATATTGGTAGCATTGGTTTACAGTTGATTGTGAGTCGAACACAGCTGGCCAATTGATATTCAATAGATGAGCGCAGATCTGGTCATAGTTCCCCTTGGCAAAGTTGAGATAGGTTGTTGGCGTCGAAATAGGTGATGAGTTCAGGAGAAAATCAAAGCGAATAGAGCTATGATCAGAAGTTGAAAACGGTGGCAAAACACAGACATTCGAAATCGAAGATTGTTCAGATGTGAGAACAATGTCTAAGATATTATCACAATGGGTCGGAGAAGAAACGTGTTGATGTAAACTGTGAGATAGGCAAAAGCTGAGAAACGCACGAGAGCAGGGGGATGTCCGGAGAGGAAAAATTGAGGAGGCCGACCAATTTATACCCGGAAAATTGAAATCCCCAACCAAAATCACTGGACATGTTACAGAACTATATATGTCGGATAAAAACGAAATCAATGAATTAAGTGCGAGAAGTGAGGCGGACGGACTACGGTAAGCTGTAACAACAAGACAATTTGGACTATAGAATTGAACACCCACAATTTGTATATATGGAGTAAAGTTACGAGAAAATGCAGATGAGTGAGAAACATTACTATTGACAAGCATTGACACACCACCACCCGGAATATCACTTTCGCGATCACATCGAAAAACACAGTAAGTATTGTTATACGAGAGAGGAGCATCGGACAAAATATCACTTTTGAGCCATGTTTCGGAAATACAAACTACGAGAGGAGATTTGGACAAGAGATCATACAGACAAGAGAGCTTATTTACTATTGAACGAGAATTGATGACATAACAGAATGAGCTACCAGATGATTGATTCGTTGTAGTTTGATCCTATGCAGTCTTGCCTGGCTGATCATTGGGGGGTGTCTGGAGGTCACTTGGGGTCTTTGAGGTCGGGCTGGGTTTACGTCCAAAAACATCTCCGATAATCATATCCTCTTCCTCTTCCACAGTGGTTGGTACACCGGTGAAAGAACGAGAACGTTGTTTAGGACGTTGAGCAGAAGGGCCAGCAACAGATGGTTTGATAGATGCGTTAGTGGTTGGTGTCGGGGTTGGTTCAATAGTTAATGGTGTCTGGGATGGTTCAACGATCATGGGTGTCTGGGATGATTCGGCAGTCAAGGAGATCTTATTCAATGGAGTCGGTGTGAAAACTCGAGTACCCATGGGAACAGATGATGATGTGCTTGTTCTGGTACGGTCGGATTGGCGATTGACGTGAGAATTGGAAGATGGGTTAGAGTTGTTATTTCTGACCGAGCGAGCTGGAAGTGGACGGGGAGTGCGGAGTTCAAAAACTTTCATGTCTCGAACTACCCAGCGAAGTTCTCCTGCCTCAGCGTTCCGTCTACCTGCGTCGCGACGTGCGGATCGATCAAGTTCTAATTGTTCCTCTGTGTAGTCTTTCCGAGCGTAGGAATGGACCATCGAGTTAGTGAGGGACTGACGTCCTTTCCGCATGAATTGAAGTAGGCTGTCACGATGTTCAGGGGTTGGCAGTTCAATTATGATAATTCGAGGGCGATCTGATTTCGGGTTACGTTGGTTTGGATGGCGTTTGAAGTTGATTTGTTTGTTGTTCAAAAGCTGAATGAGTTCGGTGTTCTCCGAAGTCTCTACAACTTCTCGGAGAGCTTGCGTATCAAAAGCAATAGTGGCTTGCTCAGAAGTCTTCTCTTCAACGCCAACCCAGGCAATGCGACGAGCTTTTTCGCCAAGTTTAGACTGGTCCGTCTGAACCTGAGCGACAGCATTATACATGGCATTGGACAGGTCAGAGTTGTTGACTGGAGAACCAGTTTCCAGTTTGTTGAGTCTTTCCTTGATGTCAGTGATGTCGGTAAAATGCGTATTCAATAGTTCGTGAATTCGATTGTTAGATTGCTTGAGATCAGCGACCGCTTCGATAAATGGTTTCAGTATAGTTTGAGTTTGAGTCAGAAGTGAAGTAGTGAGCAATTCAATCCATTTAGGAGGAATATCCTCCAGTTCACTAGCAGCAGGTCGTTTGTTGCGGCCACTCATATTGAATCGATTGGGGTCGAGAAAAGAATAAAATGTGACAATTAGTAAACAAAAGAAAAGCAGATAAATGTAAACTTAGATTTACAGGGGTAGAGAGCAATGTGAGCTCTAAAGACTGGTTAGTTAACTGATATACTAGTTAACCTAGTTATGGTACAAGATAGTAAGTTTAAATTGCAATAAATTGAGAATATTGTGAGAGACGACCGCACAAGGAGATAGAAAGGCCGCGAATGAGATTTTAGTTCATCGGGTCAATATGAACATCTTTCCTGCAGCTATGAGATGTTTCGGCTAACAACCTGTTTCTATAGCTTACACGAGCAAAATGAAACGGAGAGAGAAGGAATCACCTAGATAATGTCTCTTATAACGTGGCCGGATGGTCTAGTGGTATGATTCTCGCTTAGGGTGCGAGAGGTCCCGGGATCGATCCCCGGTTCGGCCCTGATTTTTGTTTTTTAATGCTCAGCTTTTGATTGACGAAATGCACAGTGAAAATTTATATTCTCTTTTAATTAACATTTTACTTTGTTCATTGAAGCTGATACTCAAAAATCTCGGCAAGACAAGATTTTGAGTGAATTTTACAGTAAGAACCAACTTGTAAGTTATATGTGTAGTGGGGGCTGAGCAATACGAACGTATGACCATCCCAATTACGTCGGTCACCCTTTTAGTTCATCGGGTCAATATGAACATCTTTCCTGCAGCTATGAGATGTTTCGGCTAACAACCTGTTTCTATAGCTTACACGAGCAAAATGAAACGGAGAGAGAAGGAATCACCTAGATAGTGTCTCTTATAACGTGGCCGGATGGTCTAGTGGTATGATTCTCGCTTAGGGTGCGAGAGGTCCCGGGATCGATCCCCGGTCCGGCCCTGACTTTTTGTTTTTTACTGCACAGCTTTTGATTGACGAAATGCGCAGTGAAAATTTATATTCTCTTTTAATTACCATTTTACTTTGTTCATTGAAGCTGATACTCAAAAATCTCGGCAAGACAAGATTTTGAGTGAATTTTACAGTAAGAACCAACTTGTAAGTTATATGTGTAGTGAGGGCTGAGCACTACGAACGTATGACCATCCCAATTACGTCGGTCACCCTTTTAGTTCATCGGGTCAATATGAACATCTTTCCTGCAGCTATGAGATGTTTCGGCTAACAACCTGTTTCTATAGCTTACAAGAGAAAAATGAAACGGAGAGAAAACGAATCACCTAGATAGTGTCTCTTATAACGTGGCCGGATGGTCTAGTGGTATGATTCTCGCTTAGGGTGCGAGAGGTCCCGGGATCGATCCCCGGTCCGGCCCTGACTTTTTCATCTTACTGCGCACTTTTAGTTTAGCGAAAATAGTACTCAAACATTGTAGCCTTGTCGAGTACGTAGTTATTGTACAACGTTGTTCATTTAAGCGGTTTTTGATCATAACTCATAACATGAGGTTTTGCTAACTTTACAGTAAGAACCAACTTGTAAGTTGTTCGAGTAATGTAAGTTGATAATTATGAATGTCTAACCAGTCCAATTACAAAAATACCTTTATACTTTATTGGGAGGTCAATATGCATAACATATCCGGAAAACTAGGTATTTTTTGGCCAACAACCAACTTCCCTAGCTTACATGCCAAAATGAAAGGCAGCGAGAACGAATCAGCTAGATGGAGTTGCTTTGAACGTTGCCGGATGGTCTAGTGGTATGATTCTCGCTTAGGGTGCGAGAGGTCCCGGGATCGATCCCCGGTTCGGCCCTGATTTTTGTTTTTTTACTGCACAGCTTTTGATTGACGAAATGGGCAGTAAAACTTTATATTCTCTTTTAATTACCATTTTACTTTATTCATTGAAGCTGTTACTCAAAAATCTCGGCAAGACAAGATTTTGAGTAAATTTTACAGTAAGAACCAACTTGTAAGTTATATGTGTAGTGGGGGCTGAGCAATACGAACATATGATCATCCCAATTACGTCGGTCACCCTTTTAGTTCATCGGGTCAATATAAACATCTTTCCTGCAGCTATGAGATGTTTCGGCTAACAACCTATTTCTATAGCTTACACGAGAAAAATGAAACGGAGAGAGAACGAATCACCTAGATAGTGTCTCTTATAACGTGGCCGGATGGTCTAGTGGTATGATTCTCGCTTAGGGTGCGAGAGGTCCCGGGATCGATCCCCGGTTCGGCCCTGATTTTTGTTTTTTTTTACTGCACAGCTTTTGATTGACGAAATGGGCAGTAAAACTTTATATTCTCTTTTAATTACCGTTTTACTTTGTTCTTTGAAGATGTTACTCAAAAAATCGGCAAGACAAGATGTTGAGTAAATTTTACAGTAAGAACCAACTTGTAAGTTATATGTGTAGTGGGGGTTGAGCAATACGAACGTATGACCATCCCAATTACGTCGGTCACCCTTTTAGTTCATCGGGTCAATATGAACATCTTTCCTGCAGCTATGAGATGTTTCGGCTAACAACCTGTTTCTATAGCTTACACGAGAAAAATGAAACGGAGAGAGAGCGAATCACCTAGATAGTGTCTCTTATAACGTGGCCGGATGGTCTAGTGGTATGATTCTCGCTTAGGGTGCGAGAGGTCCCGGGATCGATCCCCGGTCCGGCCCTGACTTTTTGATCTTACTGCGCACTTTTAGTTTAGCGAAAATAGTACTCAAACATTGTAGCCTTGTCGAGTACGTAGTTATTGTACAACGTTGTTCATTGAAGCGGTTTTTGATCATAACTCATAACATGAGGTTTTGCTAACTTTACAGTAAGAACCAACTTGTAAGTTGTTCGAGTAATGTAAGTTGATAATTATGAATGTCTAACCAGTCCAATTACAAAAATACCTTTATACTTTATTGGGAGGTCAATATGCATAACATATCCGGAAAACTAGGTATTTTTTGGCCAACAACCAACTTCCCTAGCTTACATGCCAAAATGAAAGGCAGCGAGAACGAATCAGCTAGATGGAGTTGCTTTGAACGTTGCCGGATGGTCTAGTGGTATGATTCTCGATTAGGGTGCGAGAGGTCCCGGGATCGATCCCCGGTTCGGCCCTGATTTTTGTTTTTTTACTGCACAGCTTTTGATTGACGAAATGGGCAGTAAAACTTTATATTCTCTTTTAATTACCATTTTACTTTATTCATTGAAGCTGTTACTCAAAAATCTCGGCAAGACAAGATTTTGAGTAAATTTTACAGTAAGAACCAACTTGTAAGTTATATGTGTAGTGGGGGCTGAGCAATACGAACGTATGACCATCCCAATTACGTCGGTCACCCTTTTAGTTCATCGGGTCAATATAAACATCTTTCCTGCAGCTATGAGATGTTTCGGCTAACAACCTATTTTTATAGCTTACACGAGAAAAATGAAACGGAGAGAGAACGAATCACCTAGATAGTGTCTCTTATAACGTGGCCGGATGGTCTAGTGGTATGATTCTCGCTTAGGGTGCGAGAGGTCCCGGGATCGATCCCCGGTTCGGCCCTGATTTTTGTTTTTTTACTGCACAGCTTTTGATTGACGAAATGGGCAGTAAAACTTTATATTCTCTTTTAATTACCGTTTTACTTTGTTCTTTGAAGATGTTACTCAAAAAATCGGCAAGACAAGATGTTGAGTAAATTTTACAGTAAGAACCAACTTGTAAGTTATATGTGTAGTGGGGGTTGAGCAATACGAACGTATGACCATCCCAATTACGTCGGTCACCCTTTTAGTTCATCGGGTCAATATGAACATCTTTCCTGCAGCTATGAGATGTTTCGGCTAACAACCTGTTTCTATAGCTTACACGAGAAAAATGAAACGGAGAGAGAACGAATCACCTAGATAGTGTCTCTTATAACGTGGCCGGATGGTCTAGTGGTATGATTCTCGCTTAGGGTGCGAGAGGTCCCGGGATCGATCCCCGGTCCGGCCCTGACTTTTTGATCTTACTGCGCACTTTTAGTTTAGCGAAAATAGTACTCAAACATTGTAGCCTTGTCGAGTACGTAGTTATAGTACAACGTTGTTAATTGAAGCGGTTTTTGATCATAACTCATAACATGAGGTTTTGCTAACTTTACAGTAGGAACCAACTTGTAAGTTGTTCGAGTAATGTAAGTTGATAATTATGCATGTCTAACCAGTCCAATTACAAAAATACCTTTATACTTTATTGGGAGGTGAATATGCATAACATATCCGGAAAACTAGGTATTTTTTGGCCAACAACCAACTTTCCTAGCTTACATGCCAAAATGAAAGGCAGCGAGAACGAATCAGCTAGATGGAGTTGCTTTGAACGTGGCCGGATGGTCTAGTGGTATGATTCTCGCTTAGGGTGCGAGAGGTCCCGGGATCGATCCCCGGTTCGGCCCTGATTTTTGTTTTTTTACTGCACAGCTTTTGATTGACGAAATGGGCAGTAAAACTTTATATTCTCTTTTAATTACCGTTTTACTTTGTTCTTTGAAGATGTTACTCAAAAAATCGGCAAGACAAGATGTTGAGTAAATTTTACAGTAAGAACCAACTTGTAAGTTATATGTGTAGTGGGGGTTGAGCAATACGAACGTATGACCATCCCAATTACGTCGGTCACCCTTTTAGTTCATCGGGTCAATATGAACATCTTTCCTGCAGCTATGAGATGTTTCGGCTAACAACCTGTTTCTATAGCTTACACGAGAAAAATGAAACGGAGAGAGAACGAATCACCTAGATAGTGTCTCTTATAACGTGGCCGGATGGTCTAGTGGTATGATTCTCGCTTAGGGTGCGAGAGGTCCCGGGATCGATCCCCGGTCCGGCCCTGACTTTTTGATCTTACTGCGCACTTTTAGTTTAGCGAAAATAGTACGCAAACATTGTAGCCTTGTCGAGTACGTAGTTATAGTACAACGTTGTTAATTGAAGCGGTTTTCGATCATAACTCATAACATGAGGTTTTGCTAACTTTACAGTAAGAACCAACTTGTAAGTTGTTCGAGTAATGTGAGTTGATAATTATGAATGTCTAACCAGTACAATTACAAAAATACCTTTATACTTTATTGGGAGGTCAATATGCATAACATATCCGGAAAACTAGGTATTTTTTGGCCAACAACCAACCTTCCTAGCTTACATGCCAAAATGAAAGGCAGCGAGAGCGAATCAGCTAGATGGAGTTGCTTTGAACGTGGCCGGATGGTCTAGTGGTATGATTCTCGCTTAGGGTGCGAGAGGTCCCGGGATCGATCCCCGGTTCGGCCCTGATTTTTGTTTTTTACTGCACAGCTTTTGATTGACGGAACGGGCAGTAAAACTTTATATTCTCTTTTAATTACCGTTTTACTTTGTTCTTTGAAGATGTTACTCAAAAAATCGGCAAGAAAAGATGTTGAGTAAATTTTACAGTAAGAATTAACTTGTAAGTTATATGTGTAGTGGGGGCTGAGCAATACGAACGTATGACCATCCCAATTACGTCGGTCACCCTTTCAGTTCATCGGGTCAATAGTCAATATAAATTTTTCTAATTTAGCGTAGTGTGGGTTGAGAACTTTGAATGTCTAGACAGTACAAATACAGACATATCTGTTGTTTCTGATAACATCCTGTAATGAAGGGAGCCTCATCCGTATTGTGGACTATCGACTATCCAATCTGGATTTTTCAGTTGTCTCTAACTCCTACATCCTGTAGTCTCTCATCGATTAGTTATACTGAATCTTCTCGCAGATGTTCGGACATGACGTTGAACAGCTCAAGGTGAGGCTTGTGACCAAATTTGGGTGGTAGTTTGATCAGCAAAACACCACAGCATTCGCTTCTACCCCCGAACTGATGTACTCAGGACGAAACAACAAAACAAAAAGAATGATCGTTTTAGCCTACACCACTGGAGTGACTAGTACATACATCATTTTCAAACAAAAAAAAACTGAAATTAAACTAAAACTGCTTTGAATTTCCAGTTTACTAGTAGTGAACTAAGTGCTCGACAATAGTTTTTATTTTCAGTTTTAGATGCTGTTTTGGATACCTTCGCCTACGTGTGGCAAGCTGTATAATTGGGGTTGCCTCAATCGCTATTTCAATAACAGGTTGGTGCCAATGTCGGACTACTTCGTTACTCCAAAATCAAGCGAATCAATAAAATACCCTTTCCCTGTCTCTCCAAAGTCAGGTATTCCAAGTCAACTTACAGTCGAAACACTGAACAAACCATAATAAGTTGTTTTACTTCCACTCATTCAGTGGTACCGGGTATAGTACTCATTTAAACAACAAAGACCGCACAGGACCTAGTCGATTGCGCAGTGCGGAGAGACTTTTCACATTATTAGATGACTCCAATTGGAGAAGCATTTTTTTACATTTTAAATTTTTCAGTTCTTCAGGATATCCTTACACACGGCTTTACAGAGAACCTCACTTTTTTATTTCCTCCATATCTCTGTTTTCTTGTAATTGGACTGCTTCATATACCAATGTGGAAAAACACGTGTCAAATAGCGAATAAAGATTCTATTTTATTCCATGCTAACCAATCATCTTCTGTGTTTTGCAGCAATGTGTGTGATGTTGTCTCTAAGCGGAGAGCTATCGAAAGAGACCCAGTCATCTCTGACATTTCCCCTCTGTTCGGTCGTCCTCTTCCAAACGGGATCGGCCATGATGCTTATTATTGGAGTTCTCATCGACGTTCCCTACCTATTGGCACCTTTCGTCATCAACTGCGTGAGTTTGCCCGTTAAGGGATATGCACGTGAAAGAGGTCCCCTTCTGTTAACAAACTACGTGGTGTGCACGAAGTAGTTAGAAATGAACTAATAGATGATCGAATCGCAATATGCAGATTTTGGAGAAGTTTCAACGACCTGATAAAGTTGTATCATGCTAGGGGAGATTCTCTCACTTGAAAAGTGCATGACCAGCTCATGAATACTTCTCAATGTTCACCCCTGAAATGTAACAAGAGCAAACTATAGTCATTTCCAACGAAAATGGTACTGTATATCTCACTTTCCGCTGTGTACGCACACATGTCTTCGATTCCAATATATGCCCGTTATGCGCTCTAATAGCATAGTGGTTAGCGGCTCGCTCGCAGGTTCGATGCCGACGAGAGACAGAAGTTCATAAATTTGGCACCCACTTTATTAACGAAGCAGGACGAAAAATGTCTTCGTTCCAGCTATAACCAAAAGGACGTGACATTATCCTATAGTTTGAACCGTGAAGAAATCAGAAATGTTCGAGTTCTGACTGGAAACCAGTGGGATTAAACTACAAACACAGCGGGCAGGGATAAAAAGGCAACCCCTGTACAATTCTGTTGTTTTCAGCTCATGCACCTGCTTCTGTCATCGGCGGGTAGCATAGTTCTGCTGCTGGAGAGAGCCTCTTCTCGAAGTCATACTGCGGCCATAGTGGTCGCGGCGGCCACACTCTTCGGCCTCTATGTATGGTTCATCTCCATCGTAGTTGCCACTTTTCTGCTGATCAAGGACAAAGGCGAGACGAGGTTTGTACTTGGAAGTTTGTTTTCTCTAAGAGTTTCGATTGATTGATTTATTACGCATATGAGTACGGGAAAAATATCGTTCTTTGAGAGTAGAGAGCGAATATCCATGTTCCGAATGAACCTCGGCCTGATGCTGAAGTGTTTGTTATTTGGTTAAATCATACACAACGTAATAGTAATCTGCCGAAACGTCGCCAATAAGAAAAATGTCAGCTCGTGTTTGGTTTCACAAACAAACAAACCAGGAATATATTGAATAGTAACAACAGTTTATTTTGAGCGGTACAAAACTTTAGAAGCTACAAGACGGTAAACAGCAAAACATATTTTCAGTTGTCCATTTGTATTCAAATAGTTAACTCTTACTACTTTTGTTGTTGAATCTATGCGCAATAAACTTTACAATACAATAGTACAATACAATAGTTGATTACGGGATCAGAATCTGTACAATTTGCCGCAACATTTTCTCTTTCCAAGTGTGCATCTCTTCTTTAGCGATCCTCATCCAGGTTCTTCCGACAGCCTCTTCGAACTCATCTTTCCATCTTTGTTTTGGTCTTCCCGTAATAAACTATTGTATTATGTTATTAGTCTGCTAGTTACGCAGTGAAACTTTGAACGTTGATTAGTTTATTAGTGGTCATAAAAGTGTACGTTCGAGATAGAACAAGAGCCTTGAGGCAGGAATAACATCAAAGCAACTTATGCGCTATTTTACTGCTTTTCACATGCTCTGTCGCGAATGAAGAAAAATGCACAAATCTTGTCAGAAAGCGCGGGAAATGGTAGACGCAGGATTGGGAGGATGGAATATTCCAGAGTATCTGACAATTTTTCAGATGTCGTTCAACAGAGACGAAATATTTGCAGGGGCGATGTGCGTCGGGGTCGCTCAGTCGACGAGCAGAAAATGCAACGAGCCAGCAGCTCCTTTCTTTGATCTCCGTTTCATTCTACTCACAACAACTCAAGTTTCAAAGTTTATAGATCATACCATGTATATAAATTAAACTCGTATATAATTCTACAATGTGATTTCTGATAGGTCTACAGTCGGTAAAATACTCAGAGATGAGGAGCAGTTTAAAGTTTAGAATGTTTCACACGGGAAACCTTTCAATCTCAGCGGTTCAGCAAAACTGCACAAAAATCAAAATAAGAAAAAAGTTGCGGTAGTGATTTTTAATTGATTACAGTGTTATATTGTTTCGTTTGTGTGGCTGGATGTAAATAAACGCATTTTAGCGAAAATGGCGTACGTACAGCAAAGTGAGCATTAAAACTGAAGGGAGTCAGCATGATTATCTTTTATTCAGTTCCAGTCTTTGGCAATGATTTGTTCTACCGCCCCGACGTGGTTTTGGGAGTATCTCAAAGTACACGTTTTGCTCATGTAGCATGAACAATTTTGCCCATTTCGCAACAAACGCAGTACTGATGCTAGATGAATCAGATTTCCGCTCAGCTTCTGATCAGTTTGATACTAATTCAGGTAACAGGTCTATACAGAAAACAAAAAACAGAGATATCTGCCCAATTGAACCACAAAGAATACTCAATTCTAGATTTAACTGAATGCTAACTCTTGATAAATGATCTATATGACATTAACTTTGATATCTTAGCCGACGGGGTATTTTTCTTGGTTGCGGCAGAACAAATTATGTACCATACCGTAGTCCACTGTAATTAGTTGGCTGAAGTTTACATCTGAACTCATTTCCTGTCAATTTGCCCCGAACGGCAGTCATTATCAACATTGTTTTTCATTCTCCGTTAATACTTACAGTTGCCTAGCATGAGCTATAATCAACAGTTATTAAGTCTCCATTCCAGCCCTGCCACAGGTGAGTTAGTGTGTTCATTGTCTTATCATTTAAAAACAGACCATACCATTCTGGTCCTGAATCGTAATACATTTTGAAAGAAACAGTTTTGATGGAACCTACCTCACACCAGTGAAAAATTGACTAGCCTGATAAAAGCCCTGAGCTTACAGTTTGTGTTTCATATGCCAGAAAGGAAAAAAATGAGATTTGTGAAGAGGTTGCGAGAATGTAGAATGAACTAACTCGGAAATTTATCATTCAAATACCGATTTCAGACTATGGGTTACCCGGAATTCGATCTGGTGCCGGAAGTTTACCTCAAAGTCATACACATACTCACTATTGTCGGTATTGTGGTGAACGCTTTCGGTGTTTTTGTCATCTTAACGTATTCTACGGTTCATATGCGCACGTACAAACGGTTTCTGCTGAACTATCAACTCTGGTAGGTCAAACCTCTGAATATCATAGAAGTATTTGAGACCTATGTCCGGAACAAAACCAAACTAGAAAAATAACAGAACACAAAGAAACATACAGTTCACGTTCAAATTCGCCCGAGAGTCGTACACTCAGAATATTTTCACTCCAACTGAGACTTCTACAGTAGGACAACGAAACTTTCAGGGCATTCAACTTACGTAAATGTTAACGGAACCTATCAAAAAGACTAAACAGTGTTAGGAAAGGTCCAGTTTGGATCACAAAACAGCGCTTGATAAATTTGTCTGCGTGCTGTAGAAGTCTCAGTGAGAATGGTGTAGACTATAGCAATGTAATGTTGCAGGAGTTCGGCGGCCGATCTGGTGATCACGCTGACTTCGCCGGTGACCTACCTCCCAATCACAGTGGTCAACTGCAATGGACCCCTGGAGTGGCTGGGTGTACCTGCGGTCTGGCAATGCACAGCTATTGCATTCATCGTTTTCGGTGAGACATTGAAAGCGATCTTCCCAAGTAACTCAAAATAGAATAAGAATAGAATAGAACACTTATTGGATAACAAGGGAGTTGTTTATTGGATCACCAACTTGAATGCGAAAAGGAAACAAAAATATTCGGTAGTCCCGAGCGGAAATTATTCCGAATAGGGAAAAGTATTGTTCTTCTAAAACCGATGACGTTGAATGAGTTGAAGGAACAAGGTTTGTACAAACTCCAAGCCGGTTTGGCGCATGTTCAAAACCGTGCTTAGTTCCTGTCCATGCTAGGATAATTCAACAACTCATATAATGAAACAAAAAAGTCAGACAGATAATATGAAATCATGTACTCATTGGTGCCATTCAAAATATATAACACTAAGACAAATAGGTTGTTTAGGTTCGCTGGCGTCAATCGTTCAATTGTTCTGCTTCCGCCAGGACGCCATGATTCCGATGGGTCATCCGAAAAAATTCTCCTGACCGTTTTATTACTTTTTTCGAATTACACTGATGTTGGTGTTCACTATTCCAATTCCACCTTTCGCCTATGCAATAACTCCCGATCAGCGACTTGCCAAGGACTTGATCAAACAGGTAAGGGACTACTGAACATAGAGACTGAAACTATTTACTGTATACTGGTGTTCAAATAGCTTGAACAGTTTCCACTAAAGTTGAGCATACTGTAAGCCAAACTCCGCATGGTAGAAATACAATTTCATAGACGTGATTCAATGAATACTATGTGCTATTTAATTCTATGAGAACCTTATACTATCAGTAACACCTACCTCCGAGATATTTGCAGGAATTCAAGTGCGCCCCCTCGAACCTGGATTCTCCACAGAATTTCGCTATAATCGTACTTTTGCGTATTTGGCCTGTGCTTTCTGGTTCTCAGTGCGGCCGGGCTGTGCATTTTCTGCTTCGTTGATGCGTTTCTGTTTCTCGAATCACAGAGTTCCTCATTTTCTCAGAAGACAAAGGACATGCAGACGTATTTTCTGAAAACGCTCGGCTTTCAGGTAGAAGATGTTTTTGTTCATTTATATTTTCTTTCACTGTTTATTTCAACCCCTATCCAACTAGAAGTGATTAGTTCTTGTTGATATGAGGGAAAGCACTAATAATTTAGTTTCACGTTGACGGAAATGCCTAAACTTGATTTTTTAAGGTTCTTCTAACTGAAAAAAAACTGCAAAAAGTGAGACATGCACTGAATGCTACGTTTCCTTCATACGTTCTCTTTTTTCTTATGATCGCCCTAATCTCACATTCCATCAAGTGCTTAATTTTCTACTGCCGCTAAATTCTTTTTTTTTATGAAAACAGTTTTAGATAGTTCTACCCACAGCTTTTCTTTTCGTTCCGACCATTTATGTTTGTTTTCTGGTTCCATTCAAGTACATTAATCAAGGTTTGCCTTCTGAAGCCGATTTTCGCTCGATATATTAGCGAGTCGGTTCTTTTGACAGAGTTCAACCAAATTACCCGAAACTAATGCATTTTCTCTCTTTGAACTTCACATGAAACCTTTATGCGCTATATAACCCCGCAAGTAATCAAAAAAGAAATGAAAACTGTGAACACGTCAAAAATCATTCACAGAAAACTCCCAGTTGAAACGTATACAGTGTTGCAATTTCCAGATCTTTTAAACGTTTTAATAATTGTTGTAACAATGCACGGAAGTGTGAGTTCGTTGTGTATGATCAGTCTGAACGTACCATATCGAAAAGGAACTGTCTCTCTTCTAAGAAAAGGTGAGCTATGAGCTGATGTAATCACAAATTGAAGTACAACAACACAATGTTGACGAACGACAACACGTTGTTTGAGAAAGAAGCTGACATAAAAACACGGTATTTTATCGTTTTACTTGCACGCGATTCAACTCTGAAATCGTGCGCGTATCGCGAACCCTTAACCCGGGACAAAGTTGAGCTCTCTGTGCTCTGCTCGGAAACCACAATTTTCAATGGCATAGAGTAGCAAGCATAGTTAGAGGTGGCCCTCTAGTTGGAAAATTGAAGATGAAATTGAGTAAAACAGGTTTTCAGTCTGTTACACGCACATAATATAATATGAAGCTTGCCAGCGTTGAACGTATACTAAACCAAAAAAATTTGTAGGTGCATGTTTTTCAGTTCTGAATACTTCTACGAGCTCCGTGGTCCCGGTCGTGAACGTGCAAAGCAGTTGTGATGACACGGAGAAGTAAAACTGTTACTGGCAAAATTATAAAAAAAATAGCAACGTAAAACTTCTCGATATATATTAATATGTCCTATAGTTACTGGTTGAACACGAGTATGTCTGTTGACATACTCGTGTTCAACCAGTAACTATAGGACATATTAATAGTGCGACTCGCCATATAAATAGTATCAAGGAGTTCATTCCAGCCTTTTTGTTGATTTTTCGAACCTTGAACAGGCTAATGAATTAATAATATCAGCTTTACGGTGATTAGAAGACTAGGAGGTCTGGGGTCTATTTTTCCGTTTTTTTTTCTGAACAAAACCTAACTCTGAATATATAATCTGTCTTTCTCATTCTTTTCTACCTCTTCTTTACAATGTTTTATGCTCTTCCTCTCCCCCCCCCCCCTTCTATCTCTCTCTTTCTCTCTCTTCAATCCCTCTCCCTCCTTCTCTCTCTCTCTCTATGCACTATGCACACCCTCATCTCCTCATATCCCTCTCTCCACCCCCACTATTTTCTGCCGGCTGTTATGCGCTCCCCATCGATTTTTGCTTGTGCTTCTCTAAATCTCCGAAATATCTCCCCTTCTCCTCCCTACCTCCTATCCGGAATTAGATCTGAAATTAAATCCACAGCACGAACTTTTTTTGTCCATTTATCTCAATTCTGTCGTTGAAAACACTTTTCTTTAAGTAAGATGTTATTTAATTTTTATTGAGCTTCATTATAAAAAAAGTGAGCAGCGTTCTCACTCAAAATGAACCAGTTTGTAAAAAAGGTTTGTTGACCGGAAATTAGAAAACGTGGAGACGAAAAACGATGAATCTGCTAAGTTATACCACATTCATATTATATCGTCGCTCAAATAAAGCTCACAGCTGTTTAAGTGTTCAGACATGTCATGAAACAGAAAAAGTGCGATTTCGCGCCCAAATATCGGCGGAAAATTATGAAAAACTCTATATAAAAGCTTTTATTTATATTTTTCTGTATACATTTCAGTTTCTGTTTCCATAGAATAGCTCACAGGTTCGTAGTGATACTCTCTTAGGATATTATTGTTCAATTAATTAATTTCCCATAGAATTCGAGTCCACGAAACATTGATTGTTACGCGATTACGTGGGACGTGAAAAGTAAACACACGCCCATTTGTCTAGATCGCTCGAAAAAAACTTGGTCGACGAACGTCAAACAAATCCCTCCGTTTTTTCAAGTTTTCTATTTTCTCGAACGATTCCTTGCTCCCGAGTCTACATAAACAAAATATGTGGTACTTTATGAACCTCGTACATCTCTTATTCTTGAACAGTTTAACATCATCATAAAATTGAATCGATCGCACAACCCTAATGAATAATTCCTGAACTGTCGTATTTCAATCAGTGTTTCACAACAGCAGGAGAAAGGTTTGTAGTTAGGATCATGTTACTTAACAACTTTTCAAATTGTAGACAATCTGTGCCGTTGAAAAGCCCCTCCTCCACAAATGGCCGGAGTAACTGTTTGGAATCAGATCATTCAAAGAGAGCCAGAAAACGTTTATATGATCGGGCGGGCTGCCTAAGATAGATGCCTCTTCTGTCTAGAACCAAAGTACCTAATTAGCATACGGTGCACATATTTCACTCTAATAGGTTCACATTTTCTGAATCAACCCTATCAAAACCACAGGGAAAGTGTATGTGGCCCTATCCCGATGCGTTTGTAGTTGGATTTCATTTTCGGTCGAAGGTTTAATTAAGGTATTGAGTTGAAACTACAACCCAGTTTTGGTCATCCCTTCTTTGTTTAGATATGCCAGGTATAGTTTGTTTCACCCACTTTTAACCCTCTACAGTAATCTACTCAAACGTCTAGATCAAAATTTGGTAATTTGTCGTTTTCAGATTCTCTCCAAATTTTGGTAGTGTCTTCTGCGCCTTTACTATTACAAACTTTGAAAATTAGGAATCAAAATATTGGTTCATTCGTTAGAAAACGCCGTCTGAATGTTTGACGGATTACTGTAGAATAGAGTGGTTAAGGAATTGAATTGAATTGGAATTGGAATTGAAAAGAATTGAAAATCAATTCCAAAGAATTGAATTGAATTGGTTTTTTTGTACAACCAATTCCAAAGAATTGAATTGAATTGGTTTTTGTGTAAAACCAATTCCTTAGAATTGAATTGAATTGGTTTTTTTAAAATCCAGGAATATTAGAATCGAATTGAACTGGTTTTTGAATATCAGCAATAATATTTGGAATTGGTTTTGGAATTGGTTTTTTCAGCGTGGGAAAATTGTTTGTTTTCTGCTGTGTTATATTCAATCTCAAGGCGGTAGTAGTGTTAATAAACACAAAAACTGAATTGACAAAAAACTGCATCTAGAATTGAAATTGGAATTGATTTTTTTGAGAATTGGTCGGAATTGGTCGGAATTGAATTAAATTGAATTGGTTTTTTGGCGCCGGAATAGAATTGAAATTGAAATCCGGATATTTTTTGAGAATTGGTTGGAATTGGAATTGAATTGAATTGGTTTTGCGCCATCGGAAAAGAATTGGAATTGAAATTCTGAGATTTTTTGAGAATTGGTTGGAATTGGAATTGAATTGAATTGGTTTTTCGGAATTAGTTAACCACTTTAACTGTAGAAGGACATCGACTAGTGAAACAGAGTATACCTCAACTTTCTCTCTGCCCTTTTTTGATGGACCGAACCATTTTTCTCTTTGGTTCCACCGAATCGGTTCGTTTTCATAGTTTCAATCCGGTTGGTGGTTTGCTCTTCCCCATCTCAGTTTCCTCCATTTCTGCCCTCATTCGAATATAAACCAAACCAGGGTCATTTTTTCGTAGACCCAATCGGTTTCTTTTATAGTTTCATCCCGGTTGGCGGTTTGATCTTTCCTCATCTGTTTTCCCGCCCTTCCCCATCTCAGTTTCCTCTCTTTTTCTCTTTCTGCCCTCCCGCGTTTCATCTGTCAGTAGAGAGCCAACAGCTTTCAATCAATCTATGCGTCACCCCAAATGGGTTCAAAACAACATCCATCTCCTGCCTAATCACAGAATCTATTCAGTTTTGTTTTCATCAGCTAGTTGCTCTATTTTCGCTCGCCATATCCAAGTAAGTGCCACTATACACATTCCGTAATGGCACTGCTAGTTCTTGAAATATGACCATTTGTACCGTGTTTTACGAAAATACAAAATAAAATACAATTTTTCTTCGCAATATTTGCACGGAATTCGAAAAAAACTTCAACGGTTCCCACACGTGCAACGTATTCTGAATAATCTGCAGTGTGCAGTTCTATGTTATAGTCTATCTATGAGTTGCGTTTGGTCATTGAATTTTTATGAAACC
This sequence comes from Litoditis marina, assembly GCA_964036275.1. NCBI lineage: Eukaryota > Metazoa > Nematoda > Chromadorea > Rhabditida > Rhabditidae > Litoditis > Litoditis marina. Next base: position 37,444,989 of record OZ038433.1, read on the forward strand.
ATTGTTCTATTTGATTTCAAATAGTTTCAGTTTGCGCACCGCTCTTTTATACATATTATATGAAGAAATTTCCAAGTTTTTATATTTTGTGCCACCTCGTGTTCTGTTCAACAAACAAAACAATTTTTTCATTGTTCATGCATAGCGCCAGTTGGTGGCATAAATGACGTGATGTTATGTGTGTGACTCCTATATACGCTTCAAGCATCCAGACTCTTTTGTTGGTGTTTTTCATCTAAGAGCGTGCCAGTGGCCCACTAAGACATCATTAATTTTCCAATGACGTGGTTGGATAGTCTGCAAAACATAATAAGTTCCTCACTACCTTAATCTATTTTTGATTCACCATTGTTGATAATATTGTACGAAAAAAAACCAAGGTTCTGATGTGTAAAACTGAATCTGGGTCACTGTTTGTACGCAAACTACATTTATATAATTGTTTTCGCACAATTATCTTGCTGGGGGTGGAAGTAATACGGCTCGGGATTGTGGTTATTACGGATGAATTGTTTTGCTACAAGTAATACAAATTACCAGCGGCAATCGACAAAGTACTAGCGAGAGTGTCCTATGAATATTGTCGCACGCTGCATGAGAAGTAGACTATCGAGTTTCATTCGATTTTCTAACTCATAAGAACGGATGAAGCAGAGTTTCAAGGCACAATGAGCTGAATCCCGAGTTACGAAATCAATCGACGAAGTCTACTGCTAGTGAACCCCATAGTCATACTGAACTTGTGAAACCTCCAAAGCAAAGCTCACATACTTCAGGTTTTATCTGTTCTCCATGCATTTCAACTCGTTTTCTCGTCAAAAATCCATTTCGGATGAAGTTTACTAGAGCATCATTATCCGACTACAGGGTTCGTGATTTCCAGAGCAAGCTAGTACGGTGTATGTTGCCCACAGTGTTCGTAGTTTAATCTCGTTACTTTTTGGTCAAAGTTCGAAAATCATGGCGTGTACTGAGTGCCAAATACAGCTGAACTATGGCCACGTATACCCGATTGTTTCCAACACCTTACAGAATTCATTATTCATCTTATGGCCAGCGGGTGCTATATTTCCCTCAATTTCGATCGTGGCTGCATTTATTAGTCTAGACGGAGAAGGCCACAAAGAAATAGTTTTTGTATGGCACGCAGAGAGCGCCGGCCTTTCACTATACACTGTTGTCTCAATCTACGTATACTGCCTGTCGATAATCGACTAATCTCAAATTGTTATTTAGTAGTAAGCAGAATCATGACACAGAATTCAGATTAAAAACATTGAGAGCTCGTGTTTGGAACGCTTGTGACTCGAAATTGAGTATTGTTCCACAGACATAACAATTAGTGTTATAATTATAAACTTTGGTTCTGATGAGTGGTGAGGAAAGCTCTAGTTTCATCATATTGTAAACTTACTATTGATATGGATGTTGTCTGCGACATTCATATCAACGCAATAGCAGTTGGCATGCTATAGGATTTGTCAAACCGTTGTGGACACCGTACCATCGATTTTGCAAGGGGCGGGGTTTGGCGAGCGGCCAGCTGGTCTGCGTATCATTGATCTACACACTCTCTCAATTGCTGGCAAGTAGTCAACGACCGCTCGCCCCGCATCGCTCAATCAATTGAACCCTCTGCTGTCTTTATGGGGAAAATGGCGACTATAAACCATAGACGCCCATTAGGCTTGCGTGTTCAAATTTAATTCGGACCAGCTTTAAGACCAGACACCTACACAGCTGTTCGTTTATCAGTTCAGAGTACTTCAGTTTTTTTCTATAATCATATCTGGGATAATTTCTCGTTACATTTACTGAGTTTTAACGCAATTTGTCAATGTTCAGAGTGCGGTATATCCCACAAACAAGTTTGAATAACAGTTATTCATTTTTCTTTTAATAGATATAACATTCTACAAACTGCACTTATTTTAGTTTTTATTTCCCCGCCTCGGGCAATCTCAGGTTCAAGTTCGGGAGAAGCATGTGCACAAGCAAATTAAATCAGAGGTTCCGCGTCCCACATTGTTGCCCCTTTTATTCCAACTCAATCACCACCTTTTGGAGGAAAAGAGCAAAGACTGCATTCTCAGTTGATTCTGGTTTAGAGAAAATGCGCTCATCCAAGTTCTGAGATGAAAAAATCTTGCTTGAATGTGCTCAGATGGTAGGGACATGTTGAAAAGTATTGTTTTTCCGTTTTTCATCATAATTGCTGTTTTTGAAACATGGAATCTCAGAATGTATAGTCATTGTTCAAACTGCAAAATGAACTGAATTTATCCCTGATGTGAACTATATAAGTCTTGAATTAAAATATTGTTTGACTGAAACAACCACGTTATCTAATCCAGCTGATGTTTGCGTTCATCTTCATTTGGCTACACAAATATCGCGAAAGAGCTATGAGTCTGCGATTTTTGTTGGTCCGATTTGTCAGTAGGTTTCTCTCCTAGAGATATTGAATACTGCGATATATATATACTGCTAGTTTAATGCATGGCAACGTAATGCATGTGCAATCCAACTAAGCCTGAAAACGTGCCAGATTGAAGTATAAATCAAATGTGTTCTAACGTTTTGCGTGACAACCGCATATATTGCCAGTGTTAACACTTTCGAGGAACTTACAACCTAAAAAAAATTTCCGGGATAATTATCTTTAATTGCGCACTTACCGAGATGTGAACCAATACTGAGAAGCCTTGACAAAGGTATCAATGTCGAAATAGCATAAGAAAAGTTTTGTGGTTTCTGGTTATTGAACTGTGGGTGCAAGCCGGCAGCTCAAACTGTTTAAACTGTACTTTTTTCAACAACTCCAACTAACTAGGGGATTATCATTACCTTTAAAGAAGGACGATTATGTGGACCAATCCCGTGACATCGGTCCTTTAAACTGTAATTGAAAAATGTATTGCGGTTTAAAGGATTGAAGCGTTGCGATTGGACCACATAATAGTGCTTCTTTAATGACTCTTCCATTTTCTTCTGGTATAACTTCACCCCCTTATAAGCCGTCGCTTATTTTTAGTATCAAAATAATCTCATCAGCTAGCCGTGTGCATACGATTTGTGTGTACACTTTAGTTTTCTTGGAGATTTAGCAAATCCAAATAAGCTTCGTTGCTCTCAATTACTAATGATGTGCTGAAAATCCGGCCACCCCACTCCGCTTTATTAAAAAACCGTTTCAACTTTCTAAGTGTGGGATATTGAATAAAATATATTAGATTAAGTAAAAAGTATCTCTTTCTCACACACTAAGTGAGAAACTATGTGAACTTAATCTCTATTAGGTCGTTTCAAACATGTGTTGTTACGCATTGTGCTATTCATCTCCCTAATACATTTCTACTAGGCTTGTTAAAGTCGAACTGGGAACTCGACTCAAAAAACTGAGTTTTTTGCCCAAACTCGAAATGTTGAACTCGGTTAACGATCCTAATATCTACCAGTCAGCGCGTCACACTAAGTATTGTCTCATCTACTTTTTCTACTTTTTTCTATCTCTCTCTATCCCTCTCTATCTCTGTCATATTTTTTGTCTCTCTTTCTCTCTGCCCTCATTCTCTATCTCTCCCCTCTAATACTTGATCTCCGCTCACTTCTCTCTCACTAGTTTTCCGCCCTCTCAGGTGCCACCAAGTCTGTGTCAACAAACTCTTTTAAACAGAAGGGATCATTTGCAGCGCAACTGATATTTCCCTATGTACTCTCGTCTTTAAACCCCTCCCGTTAACAGCGGCAAATTCTTTTACTCTACGAATTCCGGACCCATAAAGCATAGTTTTCTGCATATTGTATGTATGTCCGTTCTCAAACTACCTCACACTACCTCAATGTGCACCTTTCGTTCACACACTATGAAGTTTAGCATTCTCGTACAAATGAGATATTGGGAAGTAAGAATGGAAAAATAGTAATAAAATTATTTTTTCTAGATAGAAAGGGATTGTTGTTGTAATCCCTATGACATTTAGGATAATCGTATTGAGGTGTTTTTGTTTGCCTCCCCATTGTTCCTTCATTTCCGGTAAGTTCGTTCTTTCTCTGTTTGCTTTTTGAGTAACTCCACTTCCGATGTCAACCATTGTGGCGCCTGATTCGATCATCCTATCAACCCATTTCCGTTGTACAACCACGCCGACTCTTTGTTTTCATTCTGTAAACACGCTTGTTCAAGGTGAACTCCACGAGTTCTCATGTGCAAGAGTAGTTCTCTTAAACATAATACCAGCTCTATACTGTACATAACTTGAGGAGCTACATTTCGCTCAGCTTCCCGACTTCTTGGGGTTCGCTGTCGTGAGCGAGGTCATTTCCCCTACCACCTTTGACATCAGTTGATGAGAACCACCGAATGTACTGTTAGTCAATTGCAGAGTCACGTGAAACATGTTGAACACAGCAGAACTCAGAAACGTGCAATGAAAAAGTACACGATTTCTCATTACTAACTTTTCGATTCATTTTTCATCTAGTATGTTCTCCTTCGTATCACTGTGTGCTGTTGATTTTTCTTGTTATTTTCCACGTTTAACGTGACTTACATTCGCTGAACATTCGCTGAACTGCTGTGTAGTGTGCTGATTCAGAACTCACGGAGCCCGCTGCTCCCTCCTCTCCCACACACTCTTTTCTTTCTCTCCTTTCGCGAATTGAATGTTTTCACAAATTCCGGCGTGCTGCGCACATTTATACATTTCCTCATGCTTTTGTATGCCAAAATTGCCGAGATGTTTTTAAAATTAGAACTACTTTGAAATATATAGAAGGTTTCGATGCATCATCTCTATGTCAAGCTACCTTATATATCCGGTAGTATGATAAGAAGTGCAAATGAACTTGTTTTCCTGAGATCGCCCCAGGGTAATTTAGTAATGAGAACTGAACAGGTGAAAACGTATATAAGTCAAAAGTCTGGTGGGTTAAAACACCCGGTAGAACTCCCAAAGCATCAGAGATCTCAGTGAGAGATATCATCTCGTTTCGTGTGCTATCTAGTAGGCAAGAGTGCTTCTCTAACTTACGAGAGAGTACGTAACTTGAGGAGCTGCACTTCGCTCAGCTCCCCACCTCCAGCGCTTGCTAGATTTTGCTACCGCAACCTATTTCCTCTTGCAAAATACCGAATGGTTAGCGTCAACCATCTTACCGACGAGTTCAATTTGTTTATTCCCTCTTTCAGTATCATATTGTCTTACTGAACTCTTCACTTCACGTACCATGTATCTTGGTTGTATCATGTTGTAATGTGCAGAAACAACAACAGAATGAGTTCACCTATTAGTTTATATGTGATTTTATACAACTATCTCACATCACCGGATCACAGTGACTTTTTGCTGGATTACAAAGTAAAGCTGGATTACAAGGTATCATCCGTTCCCTCTCAAAGTATTTCTCCGCACACTTCTGCGAATCTGCTTCTCTCCGTCCTTGTTCAGTATTCATGTGATTCGCTTGACGAGTTTGGAACTTTTTCTGAGATTTTCAAACGCCATATATCTTTCATGTTAGCGTCATTTGGGTCTAATGCCGTTGGATAAGGTAGAGACGATCGGACATAAACCGCGCCGCTTTCACTGGTATATTCGACAGAAGGTAAGGTATAGTCTGTGTCACGCAACAATAGCCCTCTACAGTAAGATTATATCTTGTAGGTATTGTGAATAGTTTAAACTTCGTTATTTCGTTCTCCACATTGATTACTACAATCAGAAAACTGTGAATCTAAAAGTCTGTTTGTTGGTTAGATAAATGCCCTTGAATATTCGAAAGATTACTGTAGAAAGTTATTGAGTGGTGAAACGGAGTATAATTTTAATAAGGTTAGGCTGGAGTACATATATTTATTTTTGTCTCACAGTTCTTTGGGGATCAGTTTGGAATCTTGCAGTTCTTTTGTTTGCAGTAGTTGTGTTCACTGAAACATCACTTTTGGAGAGTACACGTCTTTGTTATATGAAAATCGGTTAAAAGCTGTTTGGAGTCCGAATGTATTCTATAGCAGCCCGTGTGAGAACGACGGGCACTATACAATATTCGTTCGACCAAAAGCGAATTTTCATTGTTGTTTAGTTACATACGGAAAGATGTAACAGTTGTGCTGAAGGTGCTATCGCCATCTTTTTTCAGGTTCCGGACAAATGTGACTGTGAACCGTCGACATCAAATATCGAGGCCAATCATACTAGAGAGCACCGGAACGTGAGTTTAGAGACTAAATATTGTAATCTATGCTAAAGATTATAACCCGACTTTATAATATCAGGAGTATAATAGTCTTTGTTCTGTCTTTGCTTGTTTAGGGTTTTTTCTCAGGGAATTGGGCAGTATTGTCTATTTCATTCTCACGACGACTTCTACGGTATGTATTTAAACTTTTAGATAAACCTTTTCACTCATTTCATGTGCTTGTTTTTCGAAGTTTTAATTAGCTAGTTCATTCAGTAAATGTATTGCTTCCTGATTAGAACGTATGTTAGAAATATATCATAGATGAGTAGGATTCTTCTGATTGTGTTATTCTGTTTCTGAGTGCCCGCTCGCGAGAAAAGCCCCAAACGAACACCTACTGCCCGGTTGCTAAGTAACTACCAGAGATTTCCTATGATCATATCCTCTCTTTTCCTCCTCCCTTTCCCTGGGGGGATGGAATGGATATTTCAGAGCTTCCATCCAACCACATCGATATAGTCATTGCTATTAATAGCAATATATTATCCATTAATTATGGGATCTTGCTGAATATATTAGCTTTAGTTGCTAATGAAGGCTCACTTCACTTTTGCACACATAGTTTTCATACTCGAAAGTCTCTGTTTCTAGTTATTCCTGGTACATTTACTTTCACTTGTAAGTAAGACCGACGTGACTATTATATTTAATTTATAGGTTGCTGCTGCGCCAGGTAGTAAGGAGCAGCTGACATGGTTAACTTTTCTCAAATTTTTTTGAAAGTTTAAACTATAGTCATTTCGTTTCAGTCTGACAGTATGCAGGAAGAGCTTTCGGATTATCGTTTCTGCGGGGGAGAGGTCTCCGCCAAATCCCTATCGAACATGATTCTAATCGCTCTCATCCAGGAAATTACCTGTGGTTGGTTTCCGATCGTTTAACAAACCAGAATTCTTAATTGAACACCGGAGTATTTGGTGTAATAATTTACATTTGAGAAAAAGAAAAAGAAATGAATTCGTGTTGATGCTGAGCAAAGTTATGAAGAGTTGATTATAATTCCTTTCTTTGAATATAGTTGAAAACACGGGAAACGGTGTTGACCAACGAAAACAACACTTTCACTACGACATGCTGAAATATTTTTTTAAGACTTTCGATAGACAAGAAACCAATCTCACCAACACTAACGTGGACTAGCACTCCGCTTGGAATTTGTTGATCCCTATTGAAGTCTCCATATGCGTATAAATATTTGCGATCAACAATCTTCTGATTTCTGATCTTTTCCGCCCGCAAAAAGAAGAATTCAAATAAACAGCTGTCTGCATTTGCGCCAACAAGCCCATTGTATTTGTGATTCACTCCGGTATCAAAACGCTGCAGATCAACAAACTGTACCATTAAAATCACAGACCACAGAGGCACAGAGGGTTTTCAAAATCTGCCGATATAATCATGAAATTACAAACATAAAATTTGCGGTGCCAAACCACATAATATTAATGTATGTCTCCAGGCTAATGAGCCATCAACTAGCTACAAAAAAGTTGATACACACTATTTGAGAATTTTGCCCCAGGATCTTGATAAGTTCATTCGAATGACATATTTTATTGTAAAAGGACTATGACGTTCGTACTTGAAGCAGGAATAAACCAACTCATCGTTCAGGTTTGATTTTCGCCACCCGGGAGTTCCAGTGGTACAAGGATGTGCAGCTGCTTGTACTTACCGCCTGTCGAATAATACAGGTACATCATGACAGTTTCCAGTTCTCTAGAGATTAGGGATGCTCCTCAAGTTCAAAAAGTCGAGTTGCCGATTTTTTATCGAAACACTCGAAAAATTTTCGAGTTTTGAGTTCCAGAGTCCCAAAACGTCAAGTTTGACTTCGTCGACTAACAACACCCCACTAGACATCAATTGTGTATTTTTCAGTCCTCACGGGGTTGAACTGTTCTCGTGTTCCAAAGCACATAATTGTTCGAACAAATGCACCGTGCAGTTCAGTGACGTTTGCTTGCTTACTTTCCACGCGTATTCCCTACGCGGTTTTTATCTCCAACTTCAATAAAGGGATATGTGACTCAAAACGTGTTTGCGGTCTCTTTGGGTTGTTGTAGCTTAATCAGATCAGCAGAGTACGTATGCTAGAATATCCCGGCACTTTCATCCCATCCTGCGTCTCCGCAAACATATAAGAGGCGTCCATTTAAATAGTTTTTCAAAATTCAAATATTATGCCAATCTGGTCATTTTTTCGTGGAGCATGTTTCCATCAAATTTCGCACAATTCTGACCACATCTTCGGTTTCTAGTCAGAAAACTTACTGACAACTGTCAGAAGTGAAAACGGGCTTTTTGACGCCGGTCAATTAATATTCTGTTTTTTTTGGCATTCGTCAATGAATTGCCTCGTTCATTCTGTGTAATTCTGACCACTGTCAGAATGTTTGCGGGATCGAACCTGCGGGCGCCAGGGCAAAAGGCAGACACACTGCCACTGCGCTACCGGGCCAGTAGTTAGGGCATCGACTGTCGTGGATATAACATGCGCCAGCCAAATCGTACTGATCGCTCATATAACGAGACAGATTTGAATAATGAAAACTAATGAGATCGATGAATTAAATAAGTAACCGGGTTTATTTGGTACCCTTACCAGTTTTTAGTAAACTAATCTTTAGGTTACCGCAGTAGGTAACCGCGTGGTAACCTGAAATGAGAAATCGGTTACCTGTTAGTTTTTCATTGTGGTTTTACCGTTTATTTGTACAGTAACCAAAATAAAGTTTCGGGTTACCAACCGGTTACCTATGTGGTAACCTGAAATATTACCAAAAACCGGTAAAGTTATCAAGAAACCCGGTTACTTATGAAATTGACCAATAAAAACGAAATGAAATTTTTTAAATTAACTTTCTCGACATTAAAAAGAAGTCCGCGGGGGTCTGGGGGGCACCCCCAGCTAACGTGGCCCGCGGCTTAACGCGCTCCCGGCATGACTTACAGAAACTCGCGCACCTACTCAGTAGCCGCTGTAGTGTAGTGGTTAGCGCCGGCGCTTTTGAACTGACGGGGTCAGGTTCGATTCCCGGCTGAGACAGGTGGTTTGCAAATACAGTTTTGACAGTGGTCAGTTTCAGTATGCAAGTAACTGACGATTGTCAAAAGTAATGTGTAAAATAATGACCGTTGTCAGACTTCAAGAAAATAATTGACCCTCGTCATTTATTTGGACGATAAAGTCTGCGAAACGGAACCAGAAAATGACCATATTCTAAGTTTCTCGGCAATAAATAAAAAATTGAGCAGATTTGCATAATATTTGATTTTTGAAAAACTATTTAAATGGATGCCTCTTATATGCTATTTCTCTACTCTTACATCCCGCCGGGATGATGTAAGAGACAGAAAATAGTGAGGCAGAGCAAGAAATGCAGGATGGGATGAAAGTGCCGGGATCTTCCAGTATACGTACTCAGATAAACAAAGTTCTCCCCTCCTTTGGCTATATAGCCGTCTGGACCCTCTCACGCGCGATAGATATGAGGTTTGATCCTTTCAAAGCAAGTTCATGCGGAATATGTTGCCCTAACCCGCTGTGCTTGTAGTTTGCTCCCATTTCTGGTCCGTCGAAATTCTTGATTTACGAGACCAATCCACATGAGAGATTTTGACACTCCCAATAACGCTATAACGAAGTAGGACCAAGTTCATATGATCGCATACCCACACCACATTTTCAACATCGAGATAATCGGAGTGAAAGGACAATTGTTCAATAGTCGCCCACTCCAGTTTGTGCACATATGTTTAACTTGAACAGCAAACACCGTCATGTGTGAATGACGTCAAACCGCGCGGAAATGATGCAAGAACAGCCAGACAACTGTCTGCTTCGAACCCTCTTACTGTATCAGGTTCACTGGAATGTCCGAAGGAATGTTACTATTGTGTTGTAGTAGTTCACATCCCATGAAAGTCCCATGAAAGTAGTGTGCTCAGCGGAAATGTCAACATTTGTTTTTAACAATTTGTACTTGAAACTCAAACTCGAAACTAAACAAAAACTATAGCTATAGACACTTCAGAAAAGAAAAACTGACTATAAGAACGCCAAATTCCTTGAGAGCCACCACGTGTTGCCACATGGTGGATCGATACAATTTAGTGGAATTTTCCAATTATTTACACTTTTCTCATTTTTTTCATGTTCAGATTGGACCCTGTTTTGCTGCTCTCCTCGGTAACTATCGCAACCAAGCAGCTCTTGTCATTCCATTTATGATCTCTCAGGTTGGTAAAATAATTAGTGAAAGAGTCGATATGAGCAGAGTATCAATACTACGAAAAATTGTGATTTTAAGAATCATTCAGACAAATATTGTTTCAGTAGTGTACAACGAGCCAGCGGTTTAAAGACACTGTAATCAATCGAACTCGTATAAATATTTGAACGTACAAGTAGTTCTGTGAATTATTCGGGGACAACAAGACGCCTACCCACTCTGGGCTAAAACATAGTTGCCCAACTGTGGTAGAAATACGTGAAATGTACAACTGTTAGAGACAACCAATGTGCATTATGGGAAGTTTGTTATGAATAGTACTTTCATAAAAGTTCATATTTTCCAGACGATTTTCGGTTCGTATGCGGATATAGCCTCGTACCTCCTACTAGTTTCTGACTGGAAATCGCAGAACGAGGACTCGTTTCTCTTCATGTCTCCACTGATCTACGTGGCTGCCCCTATACTCGTCTACACCCTGTTACTGGTTCTCGTCCTGTACATTCAATACAAATCGATTAGATTCGTCAGCATCAAGAAGTTGAGCCTCACAAAAAGCAGTGGAGGAGACACGCTTGTCGAGTCGCTCATGTGAAAGCACCCTAGTTTGGTATACTTCTCTTAGATTCACCCCATATCAAAAAGAGCTTACTATATGGCAATGTTGCACGCATAATAATCGAAGACTGTACTCCAACTCATACAGCGACAACGCACCATGAATTCAAAATCTACTTAGTAATTGTATTAGTAATCTTGTAAGAAATACTACAAAGAGTCCGACGAAGTGTCCGATCACTAAGCTCTCTGAATAGTGAGAGTTCTTTTTGTTCAAACTTTTATGTTCCTCTGATTCCTGTAGAGTGTAGACCCACATGTTTTTCGTAGAAAGGTAGTTATGCATTTGTGAATGATGACGCTGTGGCAAAACATTCTTTGAACACCTAGTTTACTACAAATTTGCTCGGCATTAATTTTTGCCTCAGTGTCATTAACGAACTTTGTACGTAGTGGTAGATCTCTTTCTGAGTTTTAATTCGGGTGCATTACCGAGCTATGTACATACATTTCATATGATAGACTTATTGATCGAATCGCTGTTTCAATAAATTATTTACTTCACTGAGATGTGACTCTTTAAATCAAAACACACGAGACGTTTCTGTTCACATTAACAGTGAACCCCATGCGTAAGTTGTAAAGACTATCGGGCGCAGCGAGGGAGCGCTGCGCCCGATAGTCTTTACAAACTAAATATTTTGAGGAAAAGGCTAATCTCGCTTTTCTTGAAAAAAAAAACAGAGTATAAGCTAGATCATTGTGAGTTGCAGTCAGAAATTTTCTCTTCGGTAACAAAAAACTCGGTATCCATTTTTTTCTCAAATTTTAAACCGAGCGAGATTAGCCTTTTCCTCAAAATATTTTTATCGCACTTCTTTCATATTTCTTGCACACTTTTCATCCAAAACTAATCTTCACTTTATTAACACTCGTTTTTTATACTAATAGGAATATATTTCATAGAAATCACTGGTTTCATGAAACCATGTTTTGGCTACAGTCTACACTGTAAAAAAGGTTAACAGCAGCTCAAAAACTTCAACTGTTTTGGAAAACAAACAGGGTGAAAAGCCCTCAGAATCATTAGCGCCAATCTCCTGCGATGCCCGCTACAAAAGCGAGATACCAGCCAATGAAGCCGCAGACAGTCTGAGACAGTCTGCGTCTCCATGAGCTGCCCACTCTCTCGTCGAGGCCCCTACAAAATTGGCTTGGAATCGTCTAAGCCACCTGGAAATTTTGTTGACACTTTGCCGAAGTCTCAGTGGCTATGACTGAAAGTAAAAACAGTGTCGTGAGTGTCCCTTCTGTGAAGTGGGCAAATAGTACATGGACAGAATACGATCGGACCTTTGAAATCTGACAAATGTCAAATATAGGAATCTTCTGTGAGAAACCGACTTCCATAGTTGTGCAGTCTCACACTCCACAAATGAAGGAATAACCCATTTTCGGAATGCCGATGTCATGATATTTCATCTGAGCTAACAACTTCTACAAAAAATGTTGATCCCTTTTAAACGTCGAAAAACAATCCGCTGCGTGGCTGAATAAAGAGCACCTGTTTCCTGGTATAACTGTCAATGTGTTACCAAATGACATTTGCCCCCAGTTTCTCTGAACTGGTTTCAATTGCAATACGGAAGTGCGTCTAGTGAGCAGCTGCTTTCCGTGGTGCTTATTAATACCTACTTTTTAATTTGTCGAAATATAATCGGAGATCACTCGAGGTGCATACTACGTACAGAATCAAGAAACACGTTTGCACACATTCGAGTTATTATGTGTTTCACATGTTTAGCGTGTTTTACTATTATGTGTTTTACATGTTTTTTTCCCGTTTTTTTTTGCACGAGAAAAAGTTTATGAGCTTTGAAACGGCAACTGATGTTGCGGACAACGGACAATTTTGCCGTTTTCGTATACCTATCTTCCAATTCTACTTTTTTCTTAAACGAAAAATGATTAGAATATAAAACATGAAATTCCTGATGAATTGCTGAACTCAGTATGCTCATTTTCGCGTACAACTGCGAATGGTACACGTTTTCTCACGTAAAGGTACCATACAATTGAAATCCCATGTACATGAGATTTTTACTGCTACAAGGTCTTCAATGTATGTTCACTGAACTCGGTGACAGTTCCAAATCTTGAATAAGACGACTAGAGATAAATTTAATAGTCACGTAAAGTTAGCATTTTAATGAGGAATTATGTTTTTTGTCATTGCACGTTTCTGAGTTCTGCTGTGACTTTGCAATTGACTAACAGTATATAGGGGTTGAGGAACATGCTGTTCTGAACTTGAAACTCAACTGAGAAATCGTTAAATTCGGTGTGAGCAACTGTCGAAGATGGACCCGACTCGAAAACTTGGAACTAGGAACCTTAGTGTTTATTCAAAAACTCGAAAACCCGAAATATTGAGGTTGATCAACCACCCCATCTTCTGTCTCTTTAGTGATGGATACCTCGGAAAGAACTGCGCGTTTGAGAGCTGTTCTTCAACATTTAAGAGAAAAAGTATGTTCTCTGCTTGTTCTTTCGGTTTCTGGCTATTGCGTGGGGGAATAGCTTTGTTCTGATTACTTCTCTGAACCCCGCCTCCTTGATTACAACACATCAGCAAACAAGTTGTTTCATTCGAGGGAAATGACCACTTCTGATCTACCTGCTCACAATCAATCGATAATATACTGCTCGGAATATGATACCCATCCGTCAGTCTACATCAATTCAATGCATGTTCTGACTGTCATTTCAACTCCACTCAATATATTTGTCGCCTATGTCATTGTGAGAAAATCTTCTAAAGCAATGACTACATACAAGTGGTATCTTCTGGTATATCACTTTTGATCTTCAGTTCTGGACCTCCATCTCACCTCTGGCGCGGTTAGTAAAAAAAGGCATGACATATAGAAAAGTGTAAATATTCACAGTGTAATTTATCTACCCCCAACCAGAAACCAACTGTATTGTGGTTCTAAGATGAATGTGGGATCAGCATTTGCGAGGTTCCGTAGTGCAATCAAAATGGGTACTTACAACTTACGATAGCAACGAGAGAGGGAGCTAACAACATCAGCATCAGTAAGGGTCAACATCAATGTGAAGAATCTAATATTAATAAAATCGATTTAGTGGGTTACACCCCTGTCACTTTGTGACTCTTTCTGATATTGACAATATAGCGTAAGAACATCAATATAGAACAAGAATAACAACATCATCGAAACGTGGGAGTTTCCAGATTCTGGTCATATTCTATCCCTTCATTTGTGTCTATCCGAGAGGGTTCTGGTACTACTTGGGAGTTGCCTCTCTCTCCATCAGCAACTTCATCTATTATCTAGTTGGGGCTGTATTTTCTGGCATACTCATGTTACTGTTCTTTCGTTGGCAGGCCGTACTTCCGTCCGATCATTGGTTGAAGCTGGAGAAAACGGCAGTCAGGTGAGGATGATTTATTATACTTAGTCAATTGCATAATCACGTGAGACATGTCAAACACAGCAGAACTCAGAAACGTGAACAAACAAAGTGCACGGAACTTCATTAGAATGCCAAATTTACGTGAATATTCATTTGATTTCTAGATTAATACGTGACCTAGTTCGGATGACGGAAACTCGAAACTACAATTATCTATCCGCTCCCCAGGCACCGTGGCAAAGCAAGTGTTAAGCTCAACCTAATCGAAGACCTGATCACATTCTGGCCACATAGTTGCCAACTTCGTATGTTTTTAGCATAGCATAGGGGACCATACAACCTGCCTCAGATGGTGATCAGATAGTTCAACTCAGACGTGACCTTTTCATGAGACTCTGCTACGGTGCCAGGTTCCTAAAAAAACACATGATCGATATCTTGCGGTTTACGTTCGTCCAACTAGGCGCGAAGTATGCTACCAAGCTCGAAATTTTGATTATTTGTTGTTTTCAGAGTTAACAACGATGGGAAAAAAACCCAAATTCACCCTAAATTGAGAGTACATCTAGTTAGGAAACCTTCACACAGGCTGTACCATATATGATTGTTTTAATCCATATAATGTTAAAATACATCAATTGTTTTCAGATTTGTCTACACACTGACCTATACGTTGGTGGTAGGTCCCATAGTCACCATGATCAATCTCATGTATGAGGACCAAGAGGAACTAAGCAAACAGTTGATGGTCAGCTATTTAGCTTAACTGTAACCTGTGACACGTCAAAATTTCAGAACGTGAAATCTGAAAGCAGGTGTTTGATGATGTATACACACGTCTCACGTGACATGATCGTGTTATAACTGGTGTTATGTGTTATCTGACAATTAAGACATCATTCTGTCTTTTTGGAGTCAGACTGTGAACTTCATGATCACCGTCGATGTTTTTTTTTCAAAATACGACTGTTTCACATCGTCAATTTTGCATCTACCTAACACCCACAGGACGTTTTCTTACAATAATTGTGTGCAGTTTACTGCTCTGTTGATAAAATAGAAACACCAAATTTGGTAGTTGCAATCCTTTCAACCATGCCACAAATTGTATGTTCGAGTTCAGATATATTCGTGTGCTCAGTCATTTCTCGGTCTGGATGGCATACATCTTTTCGATCCTGAAGTTGTGAAGAAAATTTTCGCGCTTTACGTTGTCCAAATATTCATTGGTGAGTTTGCTCATGCGTATGTGGCGCGAGGGAACCACCATTTTGGCCCATCAGACAAAAACAGCACTACCAGAATGCTCTGTATTCCACGAAGCCGCGTCTAGTCAAAGCAGGTCAAGATCAGAATGGGTTGGAAAATCACAGAATAATGGATGTTCACTCCATACATGTATAGTCTGTTTCATTCCTACTGAGACTCCTACAGTAAGATTACAAAACTTCAAGCCTGTTTCAATGACGTGAATATAATCACAATTGTTTACAAACTTTGCATTCGAATCTGATCACCTATAACAAGAAATATTCAAATTCTCTCTTGATAAAGTTGAGATTTTCATTAGAAAACAACGATTGGGAAACTCGGAAATGTACTGTAGCAGTCTCAGTAGGAAAGATGGCGACTATACAATACATATTTGTGTGGATCAAAGATACGCAGACGGGCTTGTCAAATTTCTCAGCTCCTGAAATGCAACTCAGAATTCGAAGTTGGAGAGACGCGGCTATAAGGGCAGAACTATTTTCGGACACTTGTATACCGGTGAGATGTAAGGAAACAGCGTATCTCTGAGGATAATGTAACCTGAAACTGAAACCCGGTTACTGTTTCAACTAACAATAAAACCCACATTTTGCGTTAGGAAAACAGGTAACATGTTTTTATTCTAGGTTAGCAACCGGTTACCTACTGAGAAAGCCGGAAAAAATTACTAAAATCCGGCTAGATATAGAAGTCACTTTACAGGAACTGGTGTGGCGCTTTCTCTTCTCTTCCATACTCTGCAGATCTTACACAAAAACGTCAGTCACTTGTCGAAAGAAACAAGAAACATGCAGAAGAAGTTTGTTCTACAATTAGGCTATTGCGTGAGTTTTGAAGCATACTACCTATCTCTCTCTCTTCTGCTTCTCTCTCTCTCTCTCTCTCTCTCTCTCTCTCTCTCTCTCTCTCTCTCTTTATTTCTATCGCTTCCGGTCTAAGTTCGTTCTCTCTCACTTTATATGTCATTCTCTTCCTTTCTATTTTTCCAATGCTTCACAAATGTCATTAATTATAGATTGCGATCCCGCTGACAGTCCTGATTTTTCCGGCATTCATGATTTTCACTCTCATGGTTAACGACATTTTCGACGTACAAAGTAAGTTGATCAATTGACAATGATGTAGAAATTGCATCGATATAACTTTACAGTACACTATATTATAACATGTGCACACAGACATTTTCCACTTCTGACAGTTTTCTTATACTAACAACCTTGATGAACATACCGTGCAGTATAGTTATAGTGACTTCTACAGAACAGATTTCCACTGTCAACTGTTTTCAAAGGCAAAATTCAACTTAGCCAAAAACACTCTCTGTGATAGGAAACCAGAATCTTGTGGTAAGAGTCACATAAAAGAATACTATAGTGATTGCTGCCCTAACAAATTATTTCATTTGTTGATCTGTTCCAGGCGTGGGTAATTTCTCGCTCTTCGTGCTTTCTCTACATGGAACGTGCAGCTCGCTGTGTATTCTTTGGGTCAACGATCCGTACAGGAAATATGTGCTATCGCTCATTGAAAAAGGTGATAACTGAAAAAAACATGACATTGTCGCTCTGGGACGATTCAATTGGAATGGAAGGTATCATAAAATGCAAGTTTTCTACTTTAATTGAAATCCGACAAAAACAACGCAAAACTCGTATTTAGACGTAAGAAAACAAAATGTGCTCCACTCTCTTGAAAGTTATCTTTGAAATTGAAGTTTAATTTGAAATTGAAAGTTACCAGTTGAAATTGGAAGAAGAAAGTTATCTTCATGAGCTGTTTCTCGATTTGAGCACTGTTATATACTTAGGGTATTTAATTAGTCGCCCCTTTGACTTCGGTTTGATATCTTCTCAACCTTCTTTCAGTGCATCCGAAATCTACAACTATTGCCGTAGTTTCTATACTAGATACGTCAACTATTGTGAAGAGCAGACAGTCTTCTCTCAAATGATAATTTTCGCCATTCCACTACCCACAGAGAGCCTACGGAATTTAGAGACGAACGAAATAAGATGAGACTACCGTATTGGAAAGAGAATTCAAGTGAAAAGTATAATTCAACTTTAAGATGACTATTATACTAGTATAGTATTATTTGTAACCATGTGTGATTTATAATTGTTTTTCTTTGCTTTTGTAGCTTGATCAAAACGTTTTAGCCGCATCATGTCAACTTCCGCCGTGTATGGGATCAAAATACACCCCCAAAAATGATTACACTATATGCATATAACACGCCAACGATTTGGTAGATAATGCCAACACATTTATCGAGGATCAACAACGAAACAGAAAACCAAAAGAGAAACAAAAACATTCACAACGCTTCCAAGGGCCAAAAGGCAATGAACAAAAGACACTAACAAAAATCGAAATGACAAATTGATCCGATATAACTCCAAAAGAAAGAAAACCAGGTCTAAACATACAACGCCTACGTTACAGTGTTTTACGGTTGTAGATCAAATCAGTTAACTCGCACTACCGTAAATATACAAAACAAAGACGTTCTTTCGAGCATGAACATTAACCGAAGTACATTTCACCAAACTACTATAAGACCAAGATACAGTAGAGATGCTTATCTAACTATTACATGCATTGGCAAGCGGATTTGATCACAACAAAATAACTATGTTAAGAAAAGGGCCAACAATTGACCGAAACTGATAAGGTTGACAATTTCTTAAAGAATTCTCTTGGGAAAGTAACAAAGTTGGAAAAATACACAAAAACAAAATTCAATCGAAAACATTAAGATAACAACGTGACAATCTGTGAGTTGTATACATGAAAGTATACACAAACTATTTTTAAACATACTGATTTAAAAGTTGACCTATATAGAGCTTACCACCTACTTTAGAATAAATATTTTACCACAAAACTAAAACAAATATAATTGCATAAATAGAATGACCACCTAAAACGTGTACAAAAACATCAGGAAGTTTGCACGTCGTCATAATTGCTCTATTATGATTTCTGATGGGAACACGTTGCACGTGACAGGCTTTCACGTGACACTTGACTAGCAGTATAACAAAACAAGAGAGAGAGGAAAGTAATTAGCTACTGGACATACTAATTTCCACTTCCGTTCTCAAAAAAGGAGAGGAAATATCAGTCATCGACAAACTCAAAGAGGATTCTGTGCACTATCGGCAATGATTGAACGAGCCGGCTGGAAATTATAACGGTTTTCTATTACGAAAAATAAAAGTGTTAGATAATCTCGTCAACTTTTACTCATACGAGAAGCCAACTGTTTATATTTCACCTAACCTTTCAGGAACGGACATTGAAAATACGGCCTGTTGAGTGTAATATTTCATTGAAGAACTACTCAACTAAACTATACCCCTACAAATACAGCTGATTGCACCTGTTTGAAAATGCTCTACCGAACTGCAAGTAATCAACGACGGCTCGCCCAGCATCGCTCAATCAATCGAGCGTTTTGCTGTCTTTCTGGGGAAAATGGCGACTATAAGAACATGTACATTTGTACATGGTCGTGGAGAATGGAATATACCCACTTATGGTGTGCCGGTCGTGTTTATCGGGATATCGGGAACAGTTCCAGGAATCGTTTGATCTCTTTCGGCCAATCTCCGCCCGGAGAGTCCGTTCCGGCTGTCGGGAAACACGTCTTCCAGAACTGAAGAAGTTCGCTCACGTCCTCCTTCGTCTCCAGATTTACGTGACCCTCCCATTTCACGTCCACGTGCTCCTGCTCGAAATGACGTCGAACCTGAACAATAACTAGTGCTAACAAAGATTACATTAAATATTATTATTGTCATCCGGGTATCCCCCCCCCCCCCCCCAGTAACATGCGTTTAAATTTCTTTCAAAATTTTTATTTATAACTATCAAAAAAGTTGAGTATAAGTAGTCATTATCCCCCGCTCCCTAGGATGACCTCCTCCTCCTACAGTAGTCGGATGCCCCCCCCCCCCCCTCTACCGTAAACCTAGGATGACCTCTCGAAGGAGGCGGCCACATTCCCCCCCCCCCGAGTTACCGTTATTCGCCCCCCCCCCCCCCCCTACCGTAATACTCCGTACCGTAACATGTGAAACAGTTCAGAATCGGGGCGAAAAAAGTGAGCATGAGCAGCCCCAAAAGTGAGCATTAGCAGCCTCGGAAACACAAAATAATAGTGATTTCGCCTAAAATCTTCAACATTTACCCCAAAAAGTGATCATGGCACAATCGGGATCGGGTAAAAGTGAGCATCAGCCAATATCAGAATAGGGGGGGGGGGGGTATTTTAAGTATGCGTACCGTTCTGCCGACGGCTGCCGTGTAATCGCAGCACGGACACTTCTTCAACTGTTTCGGCCAATGCAGTCGCACGTGGTTCAAGAGACGATCTTTCCCGTATCTACTTCTCCATTGAATCTTCGAACGACAGCCCTGTCAACAAACACATATAGAGTAAACAAATTGACAAAATACATACATAGATCATATATAAACAGTAACCATGTTGAAAGAGTTTAACTAAACAAGCCTCCTGCGCCTACGTACTAAGGTTGTTAAAGTCGTGACTGGAAAACTCGGTTTTTGCCCAAACTCGAAAAACTCAAAACTTCGATTAACAACTCAACTACGTACCTTCCTTACCGGCACACTATTCTGTGCTCTACTCTACCTTCACGCGGCATTTATTTCGACACCCCAGGGATTGGTAAATATGGATAAAAGATGATCTCATGAACCGAACTGATACTACCAAACTGCTGAGGCTCACGAGTGACTATTTTGACGCGAACAAACCAAATTGCAGCCGACTGCGCTGAATTTTCCCGATAGTCAAAACTTATTCTTGCCAGAAATGAATCCCTTTTCCATATTCTTCTTTCAAAGTGGACATACTATGATAAACAAATAATACTCAGTAATGATATTTTCGAAACCAACCGGGTACATGCACTGAAACAGGAACTGCTCTGAGTTCGAGACCTTACTGGTGCGCGGTGTCGGATTCTGAAACGATAACATTTTCTACACTCACAGAAATAGAGTCCGCAGGCACTACTAGTAAGGTGTACTGGTGTACCTCTTCAAGCAACCCGTTTAGAGGTTGAAATACGTCAAATTTCATGGTTTTCAATCAAAGCAGGGCAAATTTTTCCCGTATTAGACGGAAAAGGACCCAGTTTTCATAACATTTACAGGTGCTTAGATAATATTAAGATAGTATGAATGTCTGACTATCTTTTCAAAATCAAAACAGGTCATATACGGAAAAACTGCAAAAGAATACCTTTTTCAAGCAACGTGAGCAATCGAGTGACCAATCGGTGGTATTCACGTGATATTCACACGTGTACACAACCACATTCAAGGAGTTCAAAGGCATCAGAATGGCACGGCAACCTACCTTGCTGCTCGAGCTCTCACATAAGACATGGCTATTTTTCCGTTTTCTTTTTCCACTTCCACTGCAACTGAAATAGACTATCATAACAACAAAACTAAATACAAACCTTTAAGTCAGAAGCAAAATCACATTGACCTCAGAAAGAGTTCCTATCGTCTTATATCGAAAATAAACAAAACTAGTGCAGTGGACGCATTCTGCCACAACAAAATATACATATGTTTTCAATTTCAACCAATCTACGGTATTTACATTCCCGATTATGTCCATTCAATCCATCCATTTCATCACACACTTCACTTGCGTAAAAAATTTAAAAAAATGCATCCATTCTAACCCGTTTTCATTGCAACCCTTTTGACCTACTCACCAGACACTCGTCCCTTGTTCTTCGTCTTTCAGTTGTCTAGTAGAGGTAGATTTGGTTCCCTGCACATGACTCATCTGGCTATCATTATGATCCACATCAAACGGGTCAGATACACCGCCAGCATCAACAACCATATCATCTCTTCCATTAATCGAGAAATTCTTTTGATCAGTGGATACCTCCGGTTGCTCAATCGATAAATTCGGCAGAGGAGTCGACAGTCGGGGACGATCAATCGATAACTGTGATTTCTCGATCGATACAGTCGGTGGAGCAGTCGATATTCCGGAGCGATCAATCGATGAATCAGCGGAACCGCTGGCAGCTGGATTCTGGAAGACTGGTGGCTGGCTCGAATTTCGTATAGTCGCAGTCGTGGAAGTATCAGTCACCGGCTGGTCCTGCATGAACATAATATTGGTGATTAGATTATATATCACATTCTAGTTTGTACGTTCCGACTTCCCACCTTCCCAGGTACCGGTAAACTTCTTCCCGAACCAGGTGGTCCGTTTCGAAACCGAACCAAATTTAGGCTGACAAAGGTGGAATCGCACCAATCAACTAATAAATGCTGAAGTTGGTCGACTACGTAACGTTTGTTAGGGTTTGGTTCGCTTTCCTGTCGGTTTGAGTAACCAAGTGGTTCGGTTTCGGTTTTTCACCGAACCAACTGGTTCCGGAAGAAGTGATTAGAATTCGGTTCAGGAAGAGTCGGCTCAACAAGAAAATGACAAAAGTCGTCAATCTCGAATACAAACTCGGGTTTATTGAAATAATGAATGGCCAACTCACAATGAAGTGATCATGATGAAGAGAATTGTCCACTTCTTGTCCAGCCGTATTCTCATCACAACTGTTCCGATTGTCAGGTAGCAATTTATCCCAATTACGAGACAGATCCGCTTCTGGAACCCACTTTCTATTGATTAGTTGACGAAAACTGACCCCTAACCAAAACACTCATTATTAACTACTTAATTAAAATGATACCATACAAAATATAAATACATCAGCTTCCTTTTCCTAAAGCTACTTTTTTTCTAAAACGAGGTCTGAGGGGGGAGCAGACAGCAGACCGAAACACTGATTATTAACTAAGTCGCGAACCAGCCTTTCGAAGAGGCGGAGCCAAGCAAAGTAGAGACGCGGGTCGGGACAGCGCAGATGGTTGCCCCTCTATTGTTAATCTCTAATAAAAGAGTTCTCTCTGGAAAAGACCTAGAGGTTCATAGTTTGGGTGCTTTGGAGTCGCTACGCCCGGTACTAGTATATATGTGGAGTCGTCCTGATCACACCGCAACATAATATTTCAACTATTGTATGAAATACATACAAATGTTATCGAGATTTTTTTAAACGAAATCTGGGGGTGGATACCAACCTTGATTAGTCGGTGACTCCACTTCCATGATGAGCGAAGGATGAGAGACGACCGACCGGAATGAGGCATCAAAGTACAATCCACCGTAGAAGAAACCGGCGGGATTCTCTTCTGATTCCAACACTTTCTGCAACGAGAAGTATGTCTAATAATGGCATCTAGTGATAAGTCGGAATAAGTTTAGTCGAATATAAATCACAAACGCAGATATATTTAAAATAACAACACTCCTTCATTGTATACAAACTTAAACATCAACCCGATAACCATGACGTCTTGCAATCCCAACAAATGGAAAGGCAATATTCTTAGGCTGAT
Organism: Litoditis marina; assembly: GCA_964036275.1. Classification (NCBI taxonomy): domain Eukaryota; kingdom Metazoa; phylum Nematoda; class Chromadorea; order Rhabditida; family Rhabditidae; genus Litoditis; species Litoditis marina. The sequence goes on from OZ038433.1 coordinate 37,468,202, forward strand.
TTATCCGAAATAATTTTAGGTATTGTATACATCAAACTATTCATAGGTACGAACCTGTGGGTTACTGTGATTCAATATGGAAATGGCAGATTCAATCGGCGGCGGCTTACAACCCAGAGTGTCAGGTCTGTTTGAATCTACATAATTCGTTGAACCTGAACACACAAACATTTGATGTAACTAAGGTTGATACACTTTCCCTCAAAACCCAAATTAACTATTCGATACGGGCGCAATGACCAATGATAGGTGGGCTATATGTGTAGTTAATTATAATTTATAAAACCATCTGCACACAACGCACATTTCCTATCAAAGGACGGTAAACAGCTGCCAATTTGAAAACAAAAAAAGGCGAATCTTCGAGTGCGGTTTCGAGGTTTCGAGCTGAATTCTAACGACCCTACCTTGGCTTTCTGGATTCTGTGGTGGAACGCCAGTTTCTGAATCCCCCTTGCTCATCGATTGAGGTTGATCAGATGAAACGAAGGGCGGGGAGATTAAAGAAGTCCTTCTGGAGACAGCTTCAGAGAGGATAGAACAACTGTAACACAAAATAGATGTATGCAACCAGAAAAGGAACTTGTTTGACGTTATCTCTGAATAATGCCGAACTAAATCGGTGTGTCCCTGTCCTCATTTGGCGCTGCCAGGAGCCTATATTAACACTTCACAATTTTAGAATTTGCTGGCTACTCGGATCGTCGGATCATATCACTTGAGTGATTGAGTCTGTCTCTATTCCCCAAAGCAAAGACATTAAAGAAACCGTTTCGTTATAATCTGAGTTTCACGAAAAATTCAAAAAGCTTAAAAAAGTTTCGCAATGTCTTCGCATAGACCATGCAGAAACTTTCATATTGAAAATTTGTAATATTTGCATAACATCAAGCATTAAAAAAGAGGACAGGAACATTTTCGTTGTGACGCGACTTGAATTGGTTCCTTTACGTCCAGATTTATTTTCATTTTGTAGTCTCTAATTGTGTTTTCGTATATGCAAGAAAGTTTTAAAATTATTGTTGTTCTTCTATAGGCTATTTGGAGCATACCCCGTACGCAACTCCCCTATCGGTGTCATTACGTAAGCCGCTTTTCTGAGCAAACGAAGCTAGAAAGGGATATAAAAGTATATATTTTTGATAATGGTTTTTCATTTGCCAAATGGTCAGATTGTTAACTCATAAGTCAAAATTAGAGCGGGACGGATTCTTTAATACTCTATCCAGCCGACTTTTGTGAGCGGCCCTTCCTGAACCCGATTTTTTACAATAGGTCCCCCCGTATCAACATTTTTCGAAAAAACAACAACAACTACGGATTTGGTCAAGATCCCAATTCTACAGTTCCGATGTTACAAATTTCCAAATTATGTGACCCGATTTTCATAATAAAATAAAAACTTTTGAAAAAAAGCCGGCTGGTAGCGTCACGCACCTGGTGACCTTCGGGTGATTATGTATCTCCTGCAAACTAGAGTTTCTCCATCCATCCTTTCTTTCCATCATTCCACCTGTACCACATCCAAACCCAGATATAGAACACGCGTGGGTAAGCTAAAATATATTATTACTATTATTCATATTGCTTATAGTGTAACCACTCTGATTTACAGTAGAATCTTCAGAAACTCGAATCAAGAACGGTAACACCGTTCTTCTTGATTCGAGTTTATGAAGACTACGGTATCCCCAAAAAAATTGAGGCTATACCTATAATTTTGAAATCATTACTTCGAAATCAACGTTCATAGTGAAAATTCTAATCTTTACCATTTAAAAACTAGTAGTCAACGAATATACACGTAAGGTCAAACTTCCTACGATCGTCTAACTGTAAAACTAGTGCTTCCTTTTTTGGGAGATTATCAACAATATCAAACCTTGTCTACTACTGTACATAATTGCGAAATACTCCCCTTGCTGGATGGCAAACATTTTCGAAAATTTGGTTCCTAGAGGCCTAGAGCGATCTGTATGGAAATAGTCCGGGTTTCATTTATGAAAGAATTCATGAAAAAAACTGGGTAATCACATGTACTTATGAGCAACAGCAGAGAGCTGCTGTTGCTGAGGGACAATCACTGATCAAATCAAGGAACAACTGACTCGGACAGGAATCGGTCGAATAATTGCCGCAGACGTCGACTGAACCATCGACGCATTGCCTGCTACATCCGAAAGACTACTGCAACTTTCTGTTCTTTTAGATTATAGAAACACGCGGTAAAAGTAAAGCTGTCCAAATAGGGAAAAAAGGACTTATTTCTGCTAATATCAGTAATTGGAGCATATCTTTAATGCGGATGGACGAACGGGTTTCTCTTTGGAGCATAGGCACGCAGTGCTTGTGTATGTTTATAATCTTCAGTCGCACTTTACTTATATTCTGGTTATATTAAACAACACGAAGGAATGGAGGCGCACATTCAATTCAATTCACCAACTGCTAAAGGTTTTGATTTTCTTTTGATTGGAGACGAGTTTCTTTTTTTGAATCATTTTTCATTTGAAATCTAAAACATAAACTAGTATCCAAACAAAATTTTGTATCAAAATACTCGAATATAACTCGAGAAACTTGTGAATGCTGATGTTTAACTGACCCAAGACTACAGTCGAAGAACTCCCCATCCTCCTCCATACAATCATTGTCGACATTCGAACCAACTGCCTCTTCTGATGGTTCCGCCGGTCGGTTGTTACCAACCATTTGGTTGGGTCTGCAATAAACCACAGAATAAATAAAACGAACAAAACATATAATTTCTAGTTTGTAGAAGATTTGACGCAAATATTTACTTTTATTCAACTATATAGTAATAATGAAACATCACATCGTATTGTGCACGCTGCATGCGAATATGAAAATAGAGATTTACCCCCGCGTTCTTCCCAGGATGTTCTCTGACAAAACTGGCTCAGTTGAGCCCTTTTCCAAACCAACTGGCGGTCCATTGGGAACGATTCGCTGAAACAGAGAACTTTAGCGGAAATCATACCCTAAATGCCTCAGAGTTGTGACTTTTTCAAACAGGGGGGTTTTGCCCTCCCCCTCAGCCATTATAATGGGGGTTTTGCCCTTAATTTAGAAAATCGCTAAATCAGACAATTTTTGAGGGGGGGGGGGGGTTTTGCCCAAATCTTCGGACCAAAAACAGGGTTTTTTTCTCAAAACGCTGAGCATTTAGGGTATGGCGGAAATTTACCTGTATAATGAATAGTATACACTGAATACCGCAAACAGGGAGTTAAGATAACGGAATATTTGATAGAGCCCTCTATTTACAGTTATACTAAGGGTAGGGTTATTAATCTGATCACTCACAATACATTTCGCTGTGGGGTTAACGAAATGCCCTGTTCCTTGTGGAATTGGCCTTTTTTACATAAAGTAAGGTCCGATTATAGTCCGTTTTCGGATTATAACACGTGAAAATTGATGATTTGCACCAAAATTGGACACATTCTCAAGTTTTCGGCGAAAATGAGTTCGTTTTTTGATTTTTTTTTCGACTATTAGGACAGCTTTACTGGGAATACTGGGGTAAGTGTCTAAACGTTAAGTGTCTCACCTCATCAGCACCACTTCTCTCGTTTTCTCCTGCTTCGATAGATGGACCGACATTACACGGAGGAGTCTCCTCGACAGCCGATTCACACGGCTTCAAGAAGGCACGATCAGTTGGACCAGCCAGTTCAGCATCTGAATAAGGAAGCTTAACTACGACATAATGGGAAAACTAAGAAATTACAGGCTCCTAAATTGGCACAGTTTTCGGATACATACTTATAAAATTAAACCAATCGTCAAGGATCCGTACTGAAAAAAGAGAACGGAATCTCGACACGTTCTACGCTTTGACGTATTTTAAATTATTGGATTCCTGGAAAATTGACCAAAACTGCCAGAAAGTGGACGCGATGAATATTTCGGTCTTGTCGCGATTTCTACCAACGCTTCTATAATATCCGGCTGGGTATTAAAGAAAACACCAAACTGCTCTTCTAAGAGTATATGCGTCTAAATTTTGGAAAAAATGTACGAAAAAAAAACTTCACGACCAACCTTCGACATTAATATTCTTATCCGTCCAACACTTCTCGACCACTTCATCCGCCACTGCGGTCATGACGTCCTCATAACTCTTTGCAACTTCTTCCGTTCCTGGCATAGGTAATATCCTCAATCAAAGATCAACACCTTTCTCTTCATATTTTTAAAGCTCATGACAGAAATTACCACCTTTGCAGGGATAATATCGTATTATTACCGTTCTTGGGGATACACACGCTCAATACTTCATACTATTCCGACTAGCAATTAACTATTTTACCTATGATTCCTGTTTCGATGACATCATCTGTCGCCGCCGTCTTGACGTCATCTAATCCTTTTATGATGACGTCATCAAGAGCTCCGTCTACTTGGATGACGTCATCGGCGAGAGGGGGCGATGGGGAGGTGCCCAAATAATCGATATCCGGATCGAATTGACGGGTGTCATCGTCGAGAACAACGGCAGTTCTCATTTCCACGTCATCTTGCACTTTTCCTACGTTTGCATCTGGAACGAACTTCATGTTTCAGGTGCCAAGCGAATACAGGCATATTTCTCTCAACTTATCATCACATTCTTCAACTTTTTTTCACATTCCACTTCTTAAACGCTTTAAAATGCATAATAAACTACATCTATCAACAAGATGAGGTTCGAATATTCCAAACGATCAAAACTGCCCCAGTTAGACAAAACTGATGAACAAAGTAACCGTACAATTCTGCCCCCCACCCCCAACAGCCCCTAGGACGAAAATGGTATCTTGGTATGAACAAACGTACCATTATTATCTTCTGGAATGACCCAACTTGCAGTTGTGGGGATGGAAAGTAGAGGAGGATACGCCTTTTCTGTGCAGTCCGAATTCACGGTAGGACGACGAGTCAATCTCACGGGACCTGAAAAGCAACCAGCCATGAGTGAAAAACAAATTAATTTCCGCCAGAATGAGCCTAACAAAACAAAAAAACAAGGTCCCTGCTTTCTTGCTTTTAACAGAATTCCAAAAATTATACTACGTTCCAAAAAATGCTTACAGCCTGAAAAACTGAAGAACCTAAGGTAATTCAATATATTTCAGGAGATGAAGAATTGTTGGGGCCGACTGGTCGAATGGTTGTGTGTGCGCTGGCACTTCATGAACGCATGAACCATGGACCATGGTTCGATCTCACTCGGCGCGGTATCTTCTTGGTAGGCCGCACGAGCTGGTAATAACGCTCACCCACCCAATAAAGTAACACACATGGCTGAAATAGTTCCGTGAAAGATTATTATATAGTCGGACTTCACTATTGTATGCCCTACCTTCTATGGGAGCCTTTGTTCCACAAGAATGTATTGTGCTGATCGAGCAATTCATAAGTAGTTCACTCTCCTGCAAAACAGCTTCGCCGCCTTCTGAAAGAGGTTGAGAACTATTTAATTGTTAGCGTAGAACCATCCATATTTTTAAGAGATTCGTTGTTAGATCGCAATGAACATGACTGTTCTCCAAATCTTTATCGTACATGTCACTTTTAGTTTTCGCAAATCTGATCAATGTTTCCAAAACTTGCTCATATCTTATGTTTTTAGGTAACCTTTTTTGTGAAGAGGGGAGGTCGAGGTCGTACTGCCGTAAAATCAAAAAAAACTTTGTGGTCACCCCTGATTCGTACTCATGCTTCTCGCAATCGCAACTCGCAAGTGTTTGAGAACCCTAAACCGAGTTTGTAACAAAACATCCATACACTCACCGGTCAACTATTGGACGAAAAGGAGTCTGTTTCTGGATTCGAACACGTGAAAATTGATGATTTTGGATAAAAAATAGTTTTTCAATTGTTTGATTTCCCACCCTAGATAAAAAATGATAACTGACCTCGTGCCGAGTCCTGTAACAGTCGCCTGACTCCTCTCTGAAAATAAAATATGTAAATACCAAGATCACAGACAAGTCTTCCATCACTCATGCAAATGGCGAACAAACATTATTGAAAAGCCAGAAAAAATCGGAAAAAGGCTACTTTCTCCCTTTCTCGCCGAAAACGAAAAAATTATCTGTTTAATGCTTAAATCGTTCTGGTTACATAGTAGGACCTTACATAATAATGTTCCCTAACCTGATCTGGAGCACCAAATTGTTCCTCGTTTTCCTGTTTGATACTGACATCTGATCGATTAGACGAAGAACGAGTACTACCGCCAGATAGAGAAGGGCGCAGGCGGCCCCGCGGCTGAAATAAGAAGCCATAGGTGAAAAACCCGTCAAATTGGCGCTGACCCATGCTCATTTCTGGCCCTTTTCTGAAACTTACGCTCATTTTTAAATACGAAAACTGTTTTGAACGCGGTGAACGAAAGAAATGATCAGATTCGCAGTGGTCTCAGGCCCGTTTTTGAACTATAAAATGCGACAATTGTTGAGCTGGGGTGGTTCAAAATACCGATTGTAGGAAAAACGAGCGAGTAAATGGGTTCAACAAAGCCACCCCATGTTAGCAAGAAATCTAGCATGATCCGCCGTTTTAGACACCCTATAAAATCACCAAAAGTGAGACATTGAGGGATAACCGAAGATTTCGAAAAACTCATTTCACAAAACTCACGAAATTTGGTCCAGTTTTGATATAAAAACATAGTCAATAGGAAAATTGGACGTGTTTAATAAAAAAAAATTCGTTTGTGGTGATGATTCAGATGTTACTGGTGTATCCTAATGATATTTATTGTGACTCACACTCTTCCTGGTGCAACCTGCTCTGCTGCCGTTGCCACCAAGTAATTTCGAAGTACGATTGGCACACGCGGGAGGCAGTGGTACTTCCCACATCAGACACTCGGCTACTCCCAATCCCTTCTGAAATGTCATGACTAAGTAGTAAGACTAAGCAGGTCTTGACTAAGAGTGTCCCAGAATAGAATGAACAAAAAGGTGTAAGAATTAAGAGATAATAACGTTTGCAGATAACCCGGAGTAGTATAAAATCTACAACCACAATCATCTGACCGGAAGGTGATCAGAATCTGAGGTATGTTATTCTGACTTGCATTTCGATGATAGGAATACCAGGTTTGTATAAAATAACATTTAGGCAAAAAGTTGCACAATATATAATAAAAAAAAGAGAACTCCATACTCAAACAACTAACCAGAATTTTGAGAACATCCACTCCCTTCCTTCGTAGATCGTTCAACTTTGTTCCATAGATATTGACTTGTACATAGGAGAGTTCTTCATTATTTCTGTTAATCGTCCCAAACGCGGATCTGGACTTCATTATAATTAATCTGGAACTGTTTGAAGTGAACTTTAGAGAAACTTGAAAATATTTTGAAGGCACAATAATTTAATGAGGACTATGAGAACTCAGCACACAGGGCACAACAGAATATTAGATTCGAGCACCACATTGCAAACTAAGTCGACTGGTCAACTTTGAGGTTTGAGCTCATGAGGTTAGCACTCTGGTTGTAAATTGGCCAGACAGCGACCACCATGCAACGATAACTGTCACACGGTATGAACGCTAATAGGGAACGGCCCAACGCAAAAAAATGGAATGAAATGGAAGTTTGGGAAGCGTTCATACCGTGGTCAGGATTTCTAAGAAAGTCACGACGATATATCAAGAGAAAAATATTTCTGCGAATATCAGGAGATCTCAACCACTTCGGACAACTGAAATTACTGAAAGCGGTGCCCAAAGTTTACATTCTATATATGAATAATTCTGTAGAAAAGCGAGTATTCACAAAAAAAGACGTACAGAGTTCGTCGTCAAACAACTAAATAAGTACATAAGCAATCAGAAACATTGGTTAAAATACTATACAAATTATTTAAAATAAAATAAATAGATCGACCGTGTGCCGAAAACTTCCCTACGGCATGTGTCATGAACAATCTGTAAACGGCGTAGGGCGTTGTTGACTAGTAAGCGCGTTGAGCTAAAAAAATGTATAACCAAGACCAATATTAAAGGAGGAGATGACTGTAGAATCTGGTCAATCTATGAATGACACAGTATATCAGTTGGTCGGATTTAGCGACATTGACTGTTTGGTGAATGAACTAACAGAGTGAGTTTGAGTGACTTCAAAGAAAACATCCTGGAATAAAGAGGAAAAACACAATTCTTCTCATAAAAGAACACTTCCTTTATTGTCAACTCGTGCACTTGTCTTACGCGTTGAGTCTCACTGTTGACCTTCATAATGCCGCACCTTTGTAGTTTGGTTCATTGTCGTCAGAACAACGAACATGAACCAAACTATAAAGTAAATGATACAGCATGTGAATAATAATAGTACCATGTAGAGTATTTTTTCAGGATGTCATATATTACTGTTCTCTTACTTTTTTTTTTTACATTTTACGACTGTCGATGTGTTTCCGGTATTCGTTTTAAATCTCATCTCATCAACCGTACTATACATGAGCTGACTTTTCTGGTTGTGTCATAATTGGACGACCGATTATTATTAGATTTAAAAGTAACCGATTTTTACACTCCCTCGTTGCTTCTAATTACGAATGTTGCTTCAGCTGGATCTCATGATCACGTCTCTTTCCTGTAGTTCAATGGAGTAACGTAATATCTTGGAAAACCATCTGCCCACCATATTATGGTTGTCATCGCGTGCCTTATTTCGATATTTCACTTTTTTTTTCTGTTTCAATTCTTCTCCAAAAGCCGTAATCAACTTATTCCTCTTTCCATGTACTTTTTTGTAAGTTCAATATGAAATGATTTCTTTATATTATTATAATGCTCGGGTTTACTGTAAGTTTTGAAACACGAAATCTGTAGACTCGGTTCGATTTGAAACTCCCGCGCTCTGTTGATATCTTATTCATTTTAGTATTAATTTGTTCTCAAATAAATCATGATTGATCTAAATACTATGTTTTTCATGAAAAAAAGTAGAAATAGTTGTTTCTACTGGACATTTATTTATTTATTTTTCAACTGAAAAAATGGACATAGTAAATTATGAAATAATTATTGTTGACATAGTATAACTCAATAGATAATAATGAAATGGTGAAACTGTCAAATGTTGTAAAAAGTGGTTATCAATCATGTACAATGGTGAGGGTGAGATAGTTCCTTGCCTTGAGCACATCCATGAATTCTCCCTCACAATGACACGCAAATCGATCGAGCAGGTTCCAGTCATTACCTAAATGTGCGTTTGTGTGTTTTAAACTTGATTGAAACTTTGCAGTTTCCAATTTTTTTGGTGACTTCTATATATCTCACCATTCCTAACGCTCCTACAGTACATTTTCGAGACTTTTACAGTTCACCTTCGAAAGTTCACGATTATAGAGTTCATTGCAAAATCTAACTCTGTCGAAAATATTTAAAAGCGCTGTTTTTGATGGGGGATCAGAAACAAATGCAACATTTTTAAACCTTTCTATTAACATTTATGTTGTTAAAACGGGCTGAGTGTTGTAGTCATACTGTAGCAGTCTCAGTAGAAAAGAAAAAGTCTATATTATCGTAAAACTTACGTAGTTTATCTATGTACTTGTTGACAATCCTCTTTCCGAGTCCCGTAAATGCTGCCGTCGCATCGTTTTGCGGTTGAAACACACCGCGCTGTTTTCTACCGCGAAAAACGCCCAGGACTCTATCGAGGAAAGATGTCTCCAGCACCTAAAACACACACAAACTCCAGATAAAACATTGTTTTAAAGATGTGCAACTGAGTTGTGCTCAAACGTTATCAGTAGGGAGTTGAGGGGAAAAGTATAGCCACCGTAGTAAAGTCGTGAAAAATGTGATCTCTCCCTGATCAAATTCTGGCCAAGTTAGAAACTTTGTGTTCAAGCATAGAAGGGGATCACAACTTCAATGAGGTGGTGTTTTAATAGTTCACTTCCAATTCAATGCTTTTCATCACACTTTACTAATAGGACTCGAATTGTATACAACCAAGCTCAATACCGCCGAGTTTTTGCAAAAAGCTCACTTCTCTGTTATCACTCCGTTGTAGTTGACCCTTGTACAACTTCCAATATCTTTTGGGAACGAAATCAGTCTGCTCGCTAGAGGCTGGTGCTTCAGTGGAGGTTGGTGTTGACGCTTCTTCGCCAACTTGAAATACACAAACGTTATAAATACAGGATAACAGGACAAAGACTGTGCGCGAAGTATAGTTGTGGTCATTACCTTGCTCTCGGGATGTTTTCTGTAAAGTGGATTCGTTTGCTCAGATGGTTTAATGAAGTGAACAACCGCTCATATAAATGTTTTTCTCAAAAACTCTAACATGCCGGAAAAGTGTTTTTATTATTGGCATGGATTCTGACTCTCCGTGTGACTTCAAGAACCATACTCCTGCATACGGGTTTCATAGTAGTCTGAAATTTACGACTCACTTGTTGTTTCACTCTCTTCTCTGGCGGCCTGTGTCTCGGGTAGATCTCTTATAGCACAGCTACATGTGTACGATTTGTCAATTCCATCTGGAAGACTCATAGGATGGTATAGTTTGAAGGTACTCAAAATCGTTTGGACCGTGACTCAACACGATTTTAAGTTTCTCAGAGGGTGGGTCATCAGCAGTTATTGTTCAAATGAACAACTTAAATTATAGGATAATGAAAGCTGCTTCTTCTGCCTTCACAACAACACAATTCGCACAACAGTCGCGTTACTGGTTAAATATTTGAAAACACTTCTCTCGAGTATCCTTGCAATGAAAACAAATTCATGAGAAACTTTTACCATGAACAATCCACCTCTTGCTTTTGTTACTCAAAACTTAATCTAGCAAATACATCATTGTTCTCTGCGTGGTTTTCTAGTTTACTGGCTGTATAGTATTACCATTACACTACTAACGTCAAAATGAAATACCTATAAACTGAGGACTCCAGGCTGACGAGAGTACGTAGCAAGAAGAGAGAGTCGAGACTAACAGAGCCAACCGCATTGCCGTGTACTGCGTAATCCAATGATTACCTCTGTTTGACTTAACGCAGCTTCAAATTTGAATATGGTAATTAGTTCACGGAGTGCAAACATTTGCATTGGTGGTTGTCACGTTGCAGAATTAACCTACGGACTTAATATATTTCCTACAAATTTAATCATTCATTGTGCGTTGTGCCCCTAATGAAATCGAATTATGTGCTAGAAAATATGTACTTGGCCTGTAGTGGGGAGTGACCAACTCATTCTTGAAGGTTGTCTTGAAATACGTCGTCATTAACGAATTTCGATCGAAAATAATGGGATCAAACTACAAACACAGCGAAATCCATTATATAGGTGTGATTTAGGAAGAGCGCACCCTAGCATGCAAGACTCCTGGCGGCGTAGCAATCCCTCCAAAATCTTATGAGATTCCTCATGAGCCGTTCGCATGAGCTTTTCATGAGATTTCATTGATTGCTATGCTACAAAATTGAGAGTTCCCCAGTAGCTCATGAGGTATCTCATGAGAAACTCATATGAACTTTTCGTGAGACTGGAAGATTGCTACGCCGCCAGTGTAGGTGACCACAAACTGAGTCAGAGGGTGACAGGATAGTCCAGCTCAAAGGTGAGCTTTCCATGAGACTTTGCTACAGTGCCTCTTCACAGGTCTATAACTTTCTTATGAGATATCTTCTTAAATTTTTTCAGTTTGTTCTTAAATTTGTCTACTTTCAGAAAAATTTCAAGTTCGTTCCGAAACTCGATTCCCCCTCAATATCGTACAATGAGAAGCCGCGATGTTTTGTCTACGTGAGAGTGTTTGGAAAGGTGGGGAACTGATTCTATTAATTTGTTTATATTTAATCAAGAGTCTAGAGCAATAAGAGGTTAACAAGTCCCCCGGGAATGATCGTGTGAGCAGACAACCCACAGAAAATCGAGTCATCGTTACTTGATGTCTTCCTTCGTATAACAAGTCTGGAACGAACCCTTTTTCGAAAAACTAATTTGTCCAGTCTCTAATATTCTAATGCTACTTCCATCAGTACTGGAGATACAGTAAAACAGCTAAAACTGCACAAAGTTCGGTGTATGTGTTTGCACAACTTCGCATTTGCTCGTTTCGCATTTGATTCGTTAATTGCAAGTACGACACCGTGATTCCAATTACCGCATATATAGCCTTTTCATTCCTACTGAGACTCCTACAGTAGGATTTGAAACTTCTATGTCGTCTTTCTCACGTACTTGTGATCGGAAAGCCAGAGGACTTCCACACCCTATTATCGTTCTCAGGTACAATGAATATACGAGAGGATTTTTGCTGAATTAAATTCCCAGCTTCACAACTGCCTCCGGAAAATTTGTAAGGTTACTGTAGGAGTCCCAGTAGGAATGGCGGTGTACCTCATAGCCATCATTTGAGTCACACACGCTAATTAATAAGATGACATATGTAGCCAATAAGTATATAGGACAACAGACCGTACAGTTCTAGACTTCTAAAAGCAACCTCTTTATTTAAATTTATTTCAAGTCAATTTTGTTGTACTAATAAAACCTAATATAGTCTCACAGTCTCACACAACTGCAGAAACCTCCTGGCCCGCTGGAAATATCTTGTATTGAGCAACTCCTTTTTAATGTTAGTCAATCGCACAGCCACGTGAATATGTTAAGCACAGTAAAACTCAGAAACGTGCCTAAAAGTGTCTGAAGATGTCATTCTGCTTTTTTGAGCGCAATTTCACCAAAAATCTTACTAGAACCTTTTACCAATATTAATCCGTGTCCTTCACCAAAATTTTTACCTAATTTTGGACAGAAACAGTAATTCGATCTTAATAAGCTTGCTCGTGTTCACATAACAAATTTTTTCTCCTGATTTCGAACTCTCAGAGTCTAAATAACTCTCAGAGTTCAAAATATGCTCTGCACTCTCAACGGTCTCGAGACGACAGAAAAAAATGTGTCTTTGTTATATCGTGTAGTACATCCGATTCGTGAGATTAGCATAATCGCGTACAATAGTTTTTAATGGATTCAGGATTAGCATTTCTTGGATGCAATAATGTGACACGCCCTTCCATTTCAGTAGGCTTATGCTTTGTGGGCTGCAAAAAGAGTTCACATCTCACGGCGTTCTCAACAACAGCTTTATTAAATAAGGAACGAGCGTCCTCGATTTAAGACGCTCCGCAAATGATTCGCGTGAAAATGAGCGCGATACGCAGCGAAAAAGTGCTGCGACCTTTCCAAATTGCAGTGGGATACAGTGTCCCGCCAGGAAAACTTTGTGGACGGAGCTCAATACAAGTTTAATCGCAAAATGTACTGTAGACGAAACCGCCGTGATTTAATTTGCGGATACTACAATGATCACTGTCTTGGTTGCAATTGTATGAATAAAGTAACAAACGGCTGAAATAGTTGGCTTGAAAGATTATTATTATTGTTATTATTATTATTATTATTTAAATCGCACACTTTTTCCCCCAACGCGTTTCAGAACTAGTAATAATAATAATAATAATAATAATAATAATAATAGTTTATTACGGGATCAGAATCTGTACAATTCGCCGCAACATTTTATCTTTCCAAGTGTGCATCTCTTCTCTAGCGATCCTCATCCAGTTTCTTCCGACAGCTTCTTCGAACTCATCTCTCCATCTTTGTTTTGGTCGCCCCGGGGGTCTTGGTGCGTCAAATGGACACCATTCCACCATCGTTTTCGCCCAACGATCATTTTCCATGCGGCTGACGTGTCTTGCCCACGACCATTTTCTCATGGCAGCACGTTCACGAATGTCTGGTAGTCGCACTGTTCTCGAAAGCCACTCGTTGGTATGACGATCGAAAAGAGTCACACCAAGCATTTTTCTTATCATTCTCCGCTGACCAGTGATCAAGGTAGAATGATCTTTGAGACGGAGTACCCATGTCTCACAGCCATACAGAATTGCTGGTTCTATGCATGCCTGGTAGACCTTACGTTTCAGCGCCAATGAAACGGTACGACTTGTGAGAAGTTGATAGTATCGATTGAAAGCACACCAACCCGCACGAATTCGACGTTGTATTTCAGGCGTATCGTTCAGCTCAAACGAGAGACGGTGTCCAAGATAAATGAACTTTTCACAATAGAGTAGGATCAATCCATCGACAGTGATAGGTGTTTCAGTATAGTTTGACATCACCAATGTCTTTTCATGATTGATTGTGAGGCCCACTCTCTTGCTGGCCTCTGACAGCTCTTGTAACATTTGCTGAAGTTCGTGAGGACACTGAGAGAAAACAACAATGTCATCAGCAAAGCGGAGATTAGTGAGTCTTGTGCCACTGATCGGAATACCGTACTCATCCCAGTCAAGGACGCGGAAGACTTCTTCGACAACAGCAGAGAACAACATTGGGGATATGGTATCTCCCTGTCGAACTCCTCGCTGAACCACTACTGGTGTCTTGTCGGTACCTATCCTGACATGAACCTGCGCTTTTGCATAAACTGCTTTTATTGTATTGATTATCTTCGTGTTAACCCCTTGGTTGGAAAGAGCTGTCCACACTGAGTCAAACTCGACTGAGTCGAATGCTTTGCGATAATCAACGAATGCCATGTACAGAGGAAAGCGGTATTCACATGATTTTTGCATGAGCTCACGTACGGCAAACACGTGGTCTATCGTTGAGAACTGTTTACGAAAACCTGCTTGCTCTGCTGGCTGGTTATCCTCCAAGTCTCTTTCCATTCTACGACAAAGAACAGTAGTAAAGACTTTGTAAACTGTCGACAATAGAGAGATCGGGCGGAAATTCTTGATATCAAGAGGATTTCCTTTCTTGAACAACAAAGTGATCACTGAATCAGCAAAGTTGTTGGGAACTGTTTCCTGTTCGAGACACTCATTGAAAATCCTGGTCAAATGAGGAGTCAATACATCAGTGCCAACCTGTAGCATTTCTGCCGTGATTCGATCTTCCCCAGGTGATCTACCTTTGGGTCTGGAGGCAATGGCAGATTTGACTTCTGATTCAAGAACAGGCAGAAGTGGTTCACTCGCAACTAAATTCACTACATGTGAAGGTCTACTCGGTGCAAACAACTTGTTGTAGAACTCTCCCACCACTCGTTTCACATCATGTTTGGAGCTTGCCAGCGTTCCATCTGCTTTACTGAGTTGACTAATCTGTGTTCGAGCTACTGTGTTTTTCTGCTGTGCTTGCTTCAGACTTCTCCCTTCTCTGACAGCTTTGACCGCTCGCGCGAGATTGCAACGGTTTATGTCATCTTTCAGGGAACAACGCAATGTTTTGGAAACCACAGAGAATTCAATTCGTACTGCTCGCGTGTTGATTGCTGACATTAGCTGATGTCTTTTTGCATACAAGGAACGTGTTCTGTCAGAAATGCGCTCGTCAACAACTTCTGAAACCAATGCTACTTCTGCAGCAGTTGAAAGGACACTTGAGAGATTTTCAAAGTTATCCAAGTTCAACGCAGTACGCTCGACCAGGTCTGTAAGTGCAAGAGAGAACAGTCGCTTATCTAGGATTCGTTTGTTTCTGGCCGTTGGCCGCCGATAAAAGCGTTTGTTCGGTACTCTCAGTTTAGCCATTACCAGTCGATGATCCGATGCAAAATTGAAAGAACCAACAATTGAGACATCGAGAAACATGGAAACGTGACGTGACAACACATAGTCTATCGCATTTCGTGTTTGCATGTTTGGTGCGAGCCAAGTCCACTTTCTAGAATCTCGCTTCTGAAATCGGCTGTTGAGCACATATAATTGGTTTGCCGAACAGAAATCAACCAAGGTCTGTCCACGATCGTTCCTGTTTCCTAGGCCGTGCTTCCCAATGTATGTTTCACCCAGCTCAGCGCTACCAACTTTGGCGTTAAAATCACCAACGACAACAACTTTTCCTCCCCTCGGTAGAGGGTGGCTTAGCACTATTTCAACAGAGTCTAGAAACATCTGATATGCTAGGTCGTCGTGGGATGTGGTTGGAGCATAGCACTGAACAACTCGAACTGTTCCGGCTGGTGTGGTCAGATCGAGATATGACAATCTCTCATCAACTGGGTGGAAAGAGGAATTTGTGCCCCATTTTCTGTGCACCAGAAATCCTGTTCCACAGGTGGAGTTGAGGCCAAAGTAGTGAAGGGTATGACCATACCGACTTGTCACTAAGGAACACTGTCCTTTCCTCTTTGTTTCACACAAACCAATAACATCGAATGGAATGGCTTCCGCAGCTTCTTCGAGCTCGATCAAGCGATCGGAGGTGCGGAGAGTACGACAGTTCAGAGTGCCGACTCGTAAAGATGCCATGCGTAGGGCTTAATCTTCTTCTGTCTGGTTGCCCAAGCTACAGACAGGCAATTTGATTCTCACGGTTGATTGGAGAGAGAAACTCCAAGAACAACCGTCTTCGGCGCGTGCGCGAATGAGAATGAACTAGTACTATGATCAATTATACATTTAATTTTTTGTCTATTGCTATATGTCTATTGTTTTGGTGGCAGTTCTTGAAAGTGTTTTTCAGTGAACCTTTGATGAACATCTGTTCAAGAATGAACTGCGAGCGAAGTCCGAGCTTTTCTGAAGGAGATGCGCTCGCTTACATAGAAATCGTCACTCAAGCAACCAGGTTAGTTCGTCGTCGTGACATTCGAAAAAAGTTCAAAACACAAAAACAGCAATACATGAGTAAATGAAGAAGAAAGAGGTAGTAAAGTGTAATATAGAATAATAAATTACAAAATGTAAATGTAAAAATGAAATATAATAAAGAAAACCTAGAATCCACGTGTGTGGAGTCATGTTACCTAGGCATTTCGGGCTTTTAACATCTAAATGCCGGTAGGAACCCCCATCAGTAGATGATCTACTTTTAACGTATACTACTATAGTCCGTTAGTTCTTATTTTCTTGTTGTGTAATCTATGCATAATGAACTTTATATCATTATTATCCCAGTTTTCAGTCTGGTACCTCCTTCCTTTTTTGTATATTTGGTGTTTTATTACTCTCAATATCATCTAAACCTACGTATACTTCTCTCATCCTATGCTATAATATATCTGTGTCAGGTTCCGTTGAGAATCTATCAGATTGTCGATGACATTTGTCAGGAAGAACAAGGTAAGTTACCTAATTTTTACGCTGTTCTGACCAACGAATCGTTCTTATAAGTTTAGAAGACTTTTTGGTGTCTATACTATGCTTTTCCAGTTCCCAACAGAAATCAATATTATACATTTTTTATGTTCTCTCTAAGTTTCATACATTGGGGCGGCTTTAGCTGGATTATCGGTAAATTTATTTCTGTGCATTGGTATTGGCATTGTACGTAGATTTGCGGAACGAAAATATTTTTCACAACGCCGCTGCATGAATATTACCGTTTGGGAGAAGACAAGTTTGAATTCTACGTCAAACACGGGATAATGGTGATCATGGGATAGAAGTTGAAGCCTGTGGCTACGAAAGTTGTCTCAAAACATTCTAAACTAGTATTTTATTCAGACTCGTTTCATTATGTTTCATTTACACTGTGCTGCTTGAGAGGAATTTCAGTGTTCAGTGGTGAGTATATACTAGGTTACGGAATTGAATTGAATTGGAATTGGAATTGAAAATAATTGAAAACCAATTCCAAAGAATGGAATTGAATTGGTTTTGTTAAATGAAAGTGGGAATTGAAATGAATCGGTTTTTGACAGCCAGAAAAAATGGAATTAAATTGAATTGGTTTTTCTTGAGAATTGGTAAAAAGAATTGGAATTGGTCCGGAATCGCGCGGAGCGCGAAGCGCTCTGCATCGGTTGTCTTTGGTTTGGCCATTGCGGACTCGTTTTCCTTTTAATTAACAAGAAGCTTCAAATATAATCGATTTTGAAAACCAAAAGAAGAGAACGTTAGAAAATCAATTTCAGCCAAATCGAATTATTTACGCCTGAATTATGGTTTCGTGTCCTTGTTGAAAAGTTCCGACGTCCCTCGTCCCTCGTCCCTCACGGAATTCTGTCCGCATAGTATTGGAAAAACTACTGAATCAATTTGGCTGAAATTCGAAACATTAGTTCTTAGTCAAAAGTTAGCCCGTTGCGCCAAATATGAGATGTATAGCTTATCATTTGCGCCAGGCGCGGGCGCCAATAGGCGCCAAAAACGACAAAACACTAGTTGTCGTCACTTAAAATGTTTAATACTAAGAGAAATTAAATACTTTGGTGAAAAAATAAAATTCTTTTTTACCGGAATTTTTTTTCTGGCG
Source organism: Litoditis marina (assembly GCA_964036275.1). Taxonomy (NCBI): domain Eukaryota; kingdom Metazoa; phylum Nematoda; class Chromadorea; order Rhabditida; family Rhabditidae; genus Litoditis; species Litoditis marina. Next base: position 37,486,470 of record OZ038433.1, read on the forward strand.
CCCGGAACAGGCGCCACATGGCGCCAAAACATGAAAACACGTTGTCGTCAGTGGGATCGTTTGAAATTTGGAACAGTAAATGGTGATTATATGGTAAGTACATTTATGCGTTAAAACTGACTATTTCGCGTTGGCGCCGGACGCGGGCGCCAAGTAATATTGGCGCCATACTCGAAAAAAGAATTTAATAGAATAGTATGAAATATGGCGCATATAAACCCCTTGATGTGATGGGTTCGTAATTAATAACCTAAAAAACATATAAAGTGATGTCTGATGCCGAAAACGAGCCAATAAACTCTGCAAATTTCGCCTGTTGATTGTGTGAACGTGAAATGCTGAATATTTCTCTCATACACGTTGGCTAAGGCTAAAGACGGGCTTCGCAGTATGATAAAAAAGGTCATTTGTACTATTCTCATCGCGCGGAGCGCGAAGCGCTCTGCGTGAGTTGTCTTTGGTTTGGCCCTTGCGGACTCGTTTTTTCCTTACAATTAACAAAAAGCTTCGAATATATTCTTTTTTTTTTTGAACTCTGGCGCGGGCGGGGGCGCCAATAGGCGCCAAAATCGGCAAAACACCAGTTGTCGTCAATTACATAGTTTCAAATTAATAGAAGTTGAACACTCTGATGTAAAATGTAGGTTTCAGTTTGCGAAACTTAAATTTTCGTTCTGGCGCTCGGACTAGGCGCCAAATGGCGCCATACACCTGAACACACGCCATCGTCAATGGAATAGTCTAAAATTTAATTTTTTTAAAATTTTTTTTTCAATAGTTATCACATGGCAAGTAAGTTGCATAGTCTGAAAATGGAAAAAAAATCCTGTTGGCGCCAGATGCTGGCCCCCATTGGCGCCAAAGTTAGAAAAATATTAGTTGTCGTCAAAACTGTTTCAAGTTTATAGATATACAAAAAATGTGTGATTTGTGTTTGGTTTGACCTCTATATCAGCAAAAAGTGAAGAATACGAATGCTGTGATACTGTAGTAAAATTATTTTGCAAAAATAGAACAATACCATGGTTGCACAATGGTTCACAACGCACGCATGTCGTCGAAGTCCACATGAAAGACCCTTCGGCAATTTCTGAAATATTATGCGGGCTTTGTGAACCATTGTGTAACCATGGTATTGTTCTTTTTTTGCAGAGTATGTCTACTACAGTATCACAGCAACTCGTATTGTTCACTTTTTGCTGATATGGAGGTCAAACCAAACACAAATCACACATTTGTTGGTACGTCACTTTTTACTAATTGATTCAGAATTGAAATTTTAAACGTGTGGATAATGACAGTTTCTTGTTTTGTTCTATCTTGTTCAAATTTCTTCGTTTTAAAAAGCAACAGAAAAACTGTTTCACGGACTTTTTTTGCAGAAAAAATGCTTTAAGATTTGAAATTGGAAGTTATTTTTCAAGAATTGGTCGGAATTGGAATTGAATTGAATTGGTTTTTGAAAACATTGAAAGAATTGGAATTGAAATTTCGAGATTTTGAAGAATTGATTGGAATTTAAATTGAATTGAATTGGTTTTTTGAAATGATAAAAGAATTGGAATTGAAATTTCGGAATTTTCCGAGAATTGGTTGGAGTTGGAATTGAATTGAATTGCATTTTGGAATTGATTAACCACTCTAGTATTTACGGATCAAGTTTATTGTGATGTTTGTTCGGTTTCGGTAACGTACTTTCAAAGAAAGAAGGTTCTTATTATTTTCTCTTTATTATTTTGCTCACCATCGAATGAATTTAGATAATTAGATCTAGTTTTTTCTTAGGAAAAACGCTTGATCTTGACGCTTTCCTCCGTCTCGGTACGCGTAAAACAGGAAACAGACAGTTGAACTGAAAAACTCGACATTTTTGTCTAAAAAAGAATACTGGAAAAGAAAAGTCAGTTGAGTCGAGCTTGCAATACAAAAATTCGATTGAAAACGATACGGGTTGCAGCGACATTTTATCTTCCTGGGCTCGTTGCTGAACGTAGTTTTGCCACATATTTTGTGGTAGACTACGAAAACAAACGACGTCTTATGATTCCGATCGGCGTCATTCTCACTATGCTTTTCGCATCTGTCGTCTGCGCATTGGCCTACCATGCGAGTGAGTAGTTTCAAGAGGTTTCGAAAGATTGAAAAGTATATAGTTGTTATAATAATAACCAACTAAAACACTCTACTGTGGTCTGCTCAAACTTCCAGGCTTTGTGTATTAGCGTTTTCGCTTTTGCGGTAGAGTCTTCTGCGTATTTTTTGCTACAAACTCTAAAAGTTTCAAACCAAAATAATGATTATGAAAAAAACCTTCTCAATATTTGACGGACGTCGATCAGTGAAACAGAGTATAGAAGATTATTACACATATTTTTTTAACCTATTCTGTATTCTCAGTAAAGCGGCGGACGTGAAATAAACGAAAAACAGATGGAAGTATGAAAATATTGTTCTAATATCTTAATACATACCACGATGCAAGTAGTGAAACATATCGACAGAAGTGGAAATAAACTGAACCTGTTACAGCAAAAATGATCATCTCGCATTACTTGATAATGTACAAATTGTAAGAAAGCTGTCAGGGTTCGTGAACGTGGCATGAGAACTTTCACAAATACTTATATGAGTGCCAAATTTATAAATTTATGTCTCTCGCCGGAATCGAACTCGCGAGCAAAAGATTCGTAGCAAGGCGCTAACCAGTGCGCTATTAGAGCACATAACTCCACCTGACTATTTATGTACTAGTATTCTGATTCTGCTTGTTTCCAGGCTCGATAAACCACTTGTTTGTTGTGGTGCCGGCAGTTGCCACCAATTTCGTGGCAATTTCAGTAAGTTGTATCGAATCAATTTTTCCCTGTCACGTTTTGACCCCAATCTGTAGCCCAAATTCTCCGGAAAGAGTATCATTAAGGAGAGAGAGTAAGAAGCAACGAAAACGGTACCCAAGTCTCTAGAATGAATTTTTCTCAGAATAAGAAGCACCGTACAATGTGTCTGTATAATATCATTGCATTCAGGTGAACACCATCAACAAAAGAATCAATCGCAACCGCGTTCTAGAACTGAAGAAGGGCAACTTCCAGTCGTATTCCTTATCCCAACGCTATCAGATTATGGAAAATACGAAGACAGCTAAGGTTGGTTAACCTATCTATACGTTGCATGATGATGAAGTTTGTTAGTTTTCGGTGAAGCAAGACTTTCATTATATTGGTATTCTCTTAGCCAGGAGAAAACCAACCAGTATCTCCAAATATTTACCAAACGTCGTTCATAAAAGCACTTCTCATAAAAGTACTCCTCTTCGGAAGGTTTAGGCTTGATCACACAGTTAGTCTGAGGACAGTTCAAAATATATTATTACTCAAAACGTTAGGTAAACTCTTGATTACAACTATTACCTGATTTTTGTTTTTTCATAGTCTTTGAACCTGTCTGTTCAGATGTTCGACCAGATGATACTCTGGTTCACGATCTTGGGCTCGATATTTGGTCCTGTCCTTCTGATGGAAAACACCAAGGTTTCCCCGCTACGAGACATCGTTCGGGATACGACCAACTACGTGTACATATTGTGGGTTTTCTAACAGTAGTTTGATCCGGAAACCTACTTTTCGGCTGAAGATATCTTGACTTGGCGAGAGCTAGTTTATAGTTTTGTAGGGCCTAGTGAATCCGGAAAGGAAAGCAAACCGTATACAGTTGTAGTTAATTACTTCACGAACTAATGTGTTTGTTAGATAATTCATCATCACTCTACATTTTTAGCTTGTACTCGGAAATTACTGGTATATACGTACTGAGAACTTGCCATTCAGGTATGCCTTTGTCATCCCTGCCGTTCTCGTTTATTACAATGTCCCCATTCAAACCAAACTGAAACAGACAGCCAAAAAGGTCAGTTCATTTTTATGTCCTGCTCACAAGTGCATGTTTGCCGACCTCGAGCTGAATAGAACTCTTTGCATTTGTAGGTACCTGTCTAAATACTTCCACTTTTTGATTATTATACATGTTTTCAAAAAACAAGTGGGTTTGTCTCAATGTCTGACCATTCATTTGTTGTACCAAAATTATTCAGATTCCTTGGTGAATTGTGTAGTCGTGACTTATGAAAACGTGTATAATATCATAACAATTTCAGAGTAGTTAGAAAACCTTTGCTACCTTTTTTAGAGGTTGACATTTTCTGAGTCCTGACACTTCAAGAGTCTAGGTTTTGTAATACGTCAGTATGAGCTAATGTGCAGTTGCCCACCAGAGAGGGGGCTATTTTCGGAAACGTAAGCTAGGGAAACAAATAATCCCGGAACTCAACACGTTGTATTTTTACCGATAATCCCCTGCAAATTGGCCAGCCACTTCCGTAGCAGCTTCAACGAGAGAGTGTTCAGGTCAGAGAGAAGCAGACGGCATCACACTGTCTGTGGCTCTTTGGCTTTTGTAGCTGACCAATTGCAGAAGACTGACATAAATGTTCCTGAGATATATTCAAAGTGGATGTTAACATTCTTCACAAGAGTATTTTCAATGAAAACATACCTATTAGAGAATATTTTTCATATTAAGAATTATTTATTTAAAAAAAGATAAATATTAAACGTTCTGGCCAACAAATAATTCCCACATTTTCAGTTTTTCTGTTATAAAAAGGAGAACCGAATCGTTGCAATCAGTTCAACGACCGTGATCGACAATCCAAGAAACGCAACCGCCAAACAGGAAGAATCGACTAAATACTTCAACGAACTGGCATTGATGTGGTCTTAAACCTATTTTTCCACACTTTTTTGTAATAATATCTCACAAAAATAGAAATAATGCTGTTTCCCATCTTGGTCTATACTAGAAGTAATATGAATAGTCACGTAAAGTCAGCATTTTAATGAGGCATCGTGCACTTTGTCACTGCACGTTCAACATGTTGCACGTGACTGTGCTATTGACTAACAGTATAGTTATCTGGATGTTTCATTGTGTGTATCAGAGAGGTTGTGTATTGCGTAAATCGTATCATACCAACGTGTATGTTTTAGTTTTTAGTCCGTACAATTGAACTTGATATTGTACGGAACCTAAAACTTTGTACTATTTCTCATTGGAAACATTATAAATGTTTCCAGGTCACAGAACATTCAATGAATGTCGCGCCGCAATAATAAACTATTTTAATATCGTTCTCATCAAAATGCCTGGTAGAGAATAACAAATCATCTGGTTTCGAAAATCACAGTTTGTCTAGTTCACCTAATGCTATGTGCAGAACATCGCCAGCTCGTCCGAATTCGTCAATTCGTTGTAGTATTGGGCTGTTTTTTTAAATTTCTGTTTTTTACCTCATTCTCTCTATTCTACTTCTTCAACTTCTACTTCCTTCCACTTTCGTATTACATTTTCACGTACAGAGTGTAATTAATCAACCAAATTACTAGTATTATTTCTCTAGAGAGATGCCGTACAGCTCATTAGTGAACTATTTCCGATTGGGAAATTTTCAAAAATCATGAGCATTTCGTCCTCAAAAATCACTTTAAAATTAAAAGATAGTTTCACAGTCCAGTTCAAATGAGACCACGCATGGCTTCTCGGTTGCCCACCAGAAACCTCCAATGGTAAAATGACCTGAACCATATAATCAAACTGGTTCTTATTCGTAAGTAATCTGAATGTCTGTCGGGTGGTGGGATATTTTGGTTTCGAGTTGATATACCAGGAACGAAGGATGATAGAGAGAGAAAGAAAGATAGAGAGAAAGAGAGAGAAAGAAATAAAGGAGAGAGATTAAACTACGTTTACTTTTTCCTACGGTCTTCTGTAAAATTAAAAATGAAAGAATGTTCTTGGTACCTGTACATCGTTATATAAAGGTGCTGTTTACGCAAAAAAAGTAGATCCTTGGTGAAGATTACTGTAGTTCTACGTTACCATCACACACTGGGTTTTCTATTTACTACACTCTATGTGATTGTTAATCCTTAGGGAGCGATCAACAAAATGTGTGAACATATCGGCAATTAGAAAGAACAAGTTTTCGCTGTACAACTATTTTCATTATGTGAAGAGCAAGGGATTTGGATTGGAAAAACATATTAGGATTTTAGCGTTACCTAAAAACTTCTCTGGCTCACCTGCAATGTAAGACGAGGGAACAACCAGTAACAAAAATGGAAATTATAATTTTTCGGTCTAACTCTTGTTCTGTGTGCCGAATCGCTTCATGTGAGACTCGAACCGGGTCCAAATATTTGTTTGGTTGGAGCGGACGCTCACCCATATACCTCAGCTGATTGCAACGTGGTTGACGAACTGGATACATGCGTTCTCACTTCTTACACAGCACGAATTGAGATATACAGTATACCAGCTCTTCTTTTTGCGACAACTATAGTTGGTGCAGAGCTATAGTTGGTAGTTTGTGATGAGATACCTCGAACGCTGCGCTGAGAACTCTGAGTCGGAATGACGAGAAGTTGGGCACTTTACGAAAACTTCGACTTACCCAGGTTGATATCGGGAACTCGAAAAGACCATTTAGAAGTACCGAGGACTTTCGGGAACAAACCGTAATCTAGGTTCGGTGAAAACCTATTCTGTGTTCATCGACCTGACTGACTTCAAAAGAACTTGCAGTGTTTTATCTCTTCATATTCATTCTGCTATAGTTCCAGGGTGTTTCAAAATCTGATCAATCTTCCTCACAAATTTTTCCATCGAATCCACTCTGTAATCACTAATAATTCAAGTGTATACGACGATCAAAATCGCAAGAAAAACATATTTCAAACGGTTTATTTCACGCGAATGTCACAAAATATAGTAAATAAACGGCAAGATCATTAGTAAACTGAGGTGTACATAATAAACGAAGAAGAACGGAATCTGAAGAATGCAAACGTTGCGAAAAAATAGTTCATGGTTCATCCGTTCTACTCTACGAAAAATCACTCGAATCGTTCTGGGTAACAAATTAATTTCAACTTTAATGGTTACAATTATTCATGTCATGAAACACATGCTGTAGTTGGAGTTATTATACGTGACAATATGAAAAGTAAAACTTTTGTATGAGGAAAGAAATTGACTACTAAGTTCAGTTCTGCAAGTATGAAAAAATGCAGTCCACTACAACGTTGTTGTTTCTAAATATTGCGCGAAGTGAGTTCAATATTTTGAGTTTGAATTAAGTTGAACTACAAGGAGTAATGTACGTTTTGTGCAGATAAGATACTGAAATACTAGTTTTGTTATGCAAAGTATTTGTTGAGAAGACTCTGAACATTAGACTCTTTTTTGCACGTTTGGAAAGTAAGCATACAGACTATTAGGTGTCGAACTGTTGAAATTCAAGTATACTATACAATTAACTTATAGAGAATAACTAGAGTAGGTCAAATGCAACCGCACGATTGCACAATCATTCTGGGAAAATTTTTGATGGTGGTTCTACCGTACTCGTCCTTGTAAAGGACTGTGAGGGATTCCATCCTGTCCGGACTGCAGCAGACGGGCGGTGCGAAGGGCATCAGTAACGACTGTAGTACGGCATGGTTCGACGGATTCGCAGTCTTGAATAGAAAACGTGTTGAAAAGGGAAAAGAATGTTCCCGTCACAAAAGTACATAATTTCCAGATTCTGAAGAACATGTTCACGAGTGAGTTTGTTAGTACGCCGATTCGAACCAAACCTTTATGGGACCCACATCTTTGGTCATGACAACAATTCAACAAAAGCTCCAGTCTCACCCTTTTGCTAATTATCATTCCGCAAATAATCAAAGCACTGTGCGGATTAGGGTTCGGACACATAGCAGTTCTACTGAGAACTAGATCTACAAATTTTATCTTATTTTTATACGCATTCTTATTGAGAATAGGATTGAAAATTCAGTCAACCAGTTAATTGAAGCGAAATCGAACATACGAACTACTGCTGAATTTGATTAATCTGAAATCGATCTAACCTTCGACAGAGGATAGCGACACGTGCCAGCACAGTGTCCCGCCTCGAAGAAAGCGGGTGCCAGGACAAAGTTGTGCCATCCCAGTTCGACGAAATCAACCATCATCGCGTATCTTTGACAAACCTGGAAAATATGATGTGCTATCAATGCAGTCCCAATACCGAGTTTCTCACTGGAAATCATGAGTGTTGTTTGTTCTTCTCTTAAAGGAGGCCGGAGAGCAACATGGTTACTCGTAAAGCTGCTGTATCCTACCTACCTACCTTTGTTTGGACGCGTTGCGTATCGCGCGGCATTGTCATGTGATTGTCACGTGGACTGACCAAACTAATATTCGAGTTATTTGTGCTCTCTGATCTTAATACAGTTAAACGCAGCCCGAAAAAAAACTTCTGCCCAAGTTCGTTTCCTGTCTCTTTTAATGAAAACTGACATTTCGAGTACAAATTGGGCGTGTACTGTCGATTGCGATTATTTATGGAGAAGCTGCTTCGTAGTTTTATACTGGTATAATATACACAGCGGAGTTCACAAACAAAACAAAGAGATCACATTACAAACACATACCAACGAAGAACTTGTCAATGTTTCGGTTCCATCAGCGACCAAATGTTTTGTGAGGTCAACTTGGTATAATTAATGATCCGACAAAGTTACCTTAGTCGCTTTGTCCTCTCCCAGAAGTACCACTCTTACGTCGTTCGAGGAGTGTCTCTTCGGTGTTTCTGTGCTGTCCTCCTCGTCACTCTCGCTGTCTGCACTCTCTCCGAATCCATGCCAAATATCGTGCTTTTTAGCCTTACGGCGATGAGCGCGCAGCTGTAACTAACAATGCATAAGCAGTTGGAATCTTGCCAAAACAGACTTTAGACGCTCGAAATTGAACATAATTCAATGTTAGAGAGAAAATTAGCGAAGAGTAGTAGAGGATTTCCACTGAGATTGTGTAAAGTAAGACCGTTGGGAAAAAAGAGGACTTGTTGCACTACTGGTTTGAACGCACTCAATATCTAATTCAATAAACAAATTGAACGTTAGGATACCGTAGACCAGGTATGAAAAAACAGACCTTGGCACCTTTCGAGCGAGGTTTAAAAAGATCGAATCCATTTCTATCGTTAAGAATAGTTTCTTGGCGGAACCGTCCTGCTGGAGTGGAGGTCTCATCGGCATTGTATGAGTAGTAACCTGAAATTACTCCTGTAAGTCCGACGCAAAGTCCACTTTCATAGCTCTTGATGTAATTCCTTCTAAGAATTGTTTTAGAGAAATCTACTGCTATGTGATAGTTCACATCACGCATATTCACCAATCTAAAAACACAAGAAAAAATGTTTTCATTGATGTGTTATTATCAAAAAAAGTGTAACTTGTCAGCCTGAACCTATCGTCTCTTGCTCACCCTCGGTTTCCCTTCTTCGTCGTCTAGCGCCCTCCACCTCCCGTCGTACTCTCTCCCCGTCGAGGGTATTTTCGGCACGAGAGAAAACCAGAAGGAATGGGGAACTCTTCCTCACCATTTCCGAATAAGATCGCATTCGCACATCTTTGCGGGAAATCTGAGATGTTTTAAAGTTTGAACATCATCTTCGAGAAATCAAAACAAAATAAAAACTTCACGCACCAAACGTTCCCAATAAAGATTGAACGAAAAATCAATAACACAAAAACAAATGGAGGCGAAAGAATAGAAAATGAACGAGCAGTTAACTTTCCACAAAATGTTTTGCTACAGTACAGAACACCATTTGACACAATCTGTCCAGCTTATTAACTATATTCTACATTCAGAACCCGACTGAATGAGAAACGTATTAATTTAATACTTTGCGCAGTTTCTGCTTCATTTGTACCCCGCCCGACCCACCCTGACTATAAGCTGTTTGCCGCCGAGAGCATGCGTTTCCACCAGTGCCTTGGTCGTATCCCATACCACGCTCCCTGGTGAGCCTTCTATTTGATGCAGATATTGGGCTAGAAACAAAGTTTATTTGGCCCATTTGTTCAATGTTCATGTGTTTTCATACTGTATTACTATTCGTAATTGGACCAAACAAAACAAAAACTCAAGTTCGAATTGAAAACTACAAAGTATTTGGACCAAACAAAACAAAAACTCAAGTTCGAATTGAAAACTTCAAAGTCGAATTTATAGAAGATCGAGAACAGATACAATATTTTAAACTTTATGGTCCAGTCTCTGATGGAGTTCAAAAATGAGTACAAAATTCAATTTATAGCAATCTATTTACCTTCCGTGCAATACTCGTTGGTGCACAAGGCCCGAGCCGACAGTGCACGTGCTCTCCTGCGAGAGGAACGACGTTTGCGCAGATGGAAGTGCAGCTCACCACGCATCAGCTGAAATGACCTTAACGTTTAGAGCATAATTTAGGCTTTCATAGCAGAAAAACCACAACTTTGGTGTCATATTGATCTATTTGTTAGTTCACTTTTGCTGTTCCAAATGTTTATCATGCCTTATAGCGATTTTATACTCAAAAAGGAAAAGATTCTCACCTGTTCTTTACCAATATGTGAAATGTCGAAGATCATCACTTCTTGGTCGTCGACTTTTCCTTAACATGTTCGGTTAACTCTCACTATGAATCGAACATCCTATTCATCTTTTAGCATAACTAGATCGAATCATGTGCACAACTTGTGTGTAGGATTACAGGTGCATATCGAACTACAACTCAGATATTGCTCATTTTTATAGTAACACGGTATTGCAGCAGTGGAGATCATACTGTACGTCCCCGTGTGAACCGCTGTGTTTGTAGTTTGATCTCGAGTAATAGGTGGTGGATGCAGATCAAACTACAACTCAGATATGGTCATTCCGTATAAGGATTGAGATAGGTAAGGCGAATATTCAATTTCGAAACTATTTGCAGAATTGAGAGATGAACCTCAACAGATTTTAAAGATGCGACCAACCTATGGAGGGTTCAATGTTTCTGACTATATTTCCATCATCTGAGCCATCTTCATCAACAAATGTTCGATATAAGGTCTCCATGTACTGGGTGGCCTGTTTTGATGATGGTGTCATTGGTCTAGTTGGGTGGTCTGGAAGTGGGAAACGTAATAGGCTACAGCCGAATAGGTGTACAATTACCTTCAGAGTCGTATTATAGTGATACATTACTCTGGGTTGTAAACCTGGTCTTTCTGTCAAGTTCGTCGTCAGAGGAATTGTTTTTTTTTACCATGAGTGCTCACATTCTATAAATTATCCAGTTTGAATGTACTCGGAACAAAACAACCCGAATAGAAAACATTCTTTTCGATTAAGAAATCAATTATAACTCTAAAAACACTCCGGGAGCCAACCTGTGGGTATCTTGTTGAAGTCCAGCATGAGTTTCAGTGTCTCCTGTACCACCTCAGTATCTGCCTCAGCTTCTTTTTCTATACAGTAAGCGAGGGATAAGAGGGAGCAGACAATGAGAAGGCGCAGCATCGCTGCAGTCTTTTGGAGTTTGGCTATGTTTTCTATCTGAAATATTCAGTTGAAGTATTTTATACAAGCTGTGAACTCCATACTGAAAATTACAATAGCAACTACTTGTTAGAAGAAAACTTAGAAGAAAAATTGTAGATGTACATAGGAGACATAACAGAATGGCAAATATAACTTCATATTGTAACCTCCCATGAATGTGGGAGATAGATCATAAATGGGTGTATAAGTGGTACATTATTCGCAACGAATTGACATCATAGAATGAGACAAATAAAGTTGCGCTCTCTCGGGTAAAGGACCGAATCGTCAGAAAAAAATGGCAGCTGCTGAGAAGAAAAAAATGGTTGAATTGAGTTATGAAAAGGGGTTTAGTTCTACTCTGGTGAAGCACGTTCTTAGTCAGTCTCATGAGGTGTACTTGAACACGTGTAAATCTCGAACGAATGAGATAGATTTACTGGAATAAAATCGAATAGTCAAAGTTAGCATTCTACTGAGGCATTGAGCACTTTGTCATAGCACGTTTCTGAGGTCTGCTGGGTTCAACATGTTTCGCGGGACTGTGCATATATGACTAACAGTATAATTTGTCATGTATATGTACATATACATGTGTTAAACTCGTACAAATGAGTCAGATGGGTAAGGAAAGAGAAATATAAAGAACACGAGGAAGAGGGAAAAAGAGAGAGAGAGAGTCAGTTTCATATGACAGAACATGGTATCTTCTTTAGAGACATACTCTGAATTTTCTTCGATGATATGAATGTGAACCCTACCTACTTCTTGAAATTTCAGAACACTAATGTTCTAACTCGAGTTGCTTAGCGAAAATGAAAGTACCAATAGATGAGAGCGCGAACGGCATTAAAAATGGTCACCAAAAGGATAAAACGAGAACAATGAATAGTTCTGTGTAGAATCGCTCATTTTACTATGTATTCTTGCGTTTCATTTGTCTACTTGAGCTTGTTATAGTACACATGAGTTAGGCGGTTGAGAGAACTCTTTGTATAGCCTCGGAACGAGAAATAAATGTGCGGCGTCTAGGGAATCAAGGCGACAATTTGCGACGAAACGCTGGGGAGAATTGTCAAAATGTGTCGTCTAAACGACGATTTGTCATCAGAAAAAGCGAAAATCACCAGGGAGGCCAGCGGCATCGCATTGTTTCCGACAAAAACTACTCGAGCATTGGCCAGACATTGCCGAGAGAGTGTATACAATAAAGAGACGCAGACAGTTTTAATCGTGTACAATCGTGAGACAAGGTGGGAATGCGAGAGCCAACAGTTTTATGGATATGAGCAAATGCAGCAAAAACAATGGTGGTTCGTTCGTTCGATTTTTGTGGTGAACAGATCGAACTTAAATACGATTTCCTCATAATGTGAGACTATTTTGCTTCATGAAACTACGATGTGTGAGTTATGAACATGTTCAAACAGAATATTGCAGAGTTGCATGGAATTGAACGCAAAAAAACGTGTTATTCAAAAAATTTCATAGGTTTTACTCCAAACAATATTCGCTAGAACAAATGACTCGAATACAATCAATGAGGTAGACATTTTTTTTGGAGAAAAATTGTTTTCACTAGATGATTAAAATAGTATGAGAATGACATCTGAATGTATCGAATATCGCGGAATGATAAGAGGTCAGGTCGGCATTTGGTCGGAGGAAGTTGCCGCAAAACACACATACTTCTCTTTCACACGATCACACATGTTTTTCACGTAAATTTCAAATAGTCCGGTTGGTTGTAAAAGCAGCCGGCACAACCAATGAAATATCGAACATTTTCAATAATGTTTCATTTAAATTTTATGCTAATAAATTGTTTTGAAAAGTCAAACGCGTATTTCATGTTCCCGTCATTATTCTGGCGCCATGTTGGTGCGAGCCCTGCAAAAAAAAGCGATGTAGCCAACCTCCAATAGGCAATAGAACAGAGGTGAAATGAGCAATTGAGTTTCCCAGAAATTCTTTTTGTGTTAAAAGCCTTCCATCGATAAAATTGAGATGTGGTTCGTTGTACTCAGTTGTGGGTGGTTAGTCAACTATAGGCAATAAGATGTCAGAAACAATAAACTAGAACACACTGAAAGAAAATATCTTGGTTTGATTCTGCTTTTTCGTTCACTTCTGTGAACCAGCATAGATCTCAGTTCTGCTAGTGCTCTAAGTGTATTTGTGTAGTTGATCTTTCGCGCTTGGCAAGCTGGTAAGTGAAAAGGAAAGGTTCGAAAAACATTTTATAAACTTGACAATCAGCATAAAAAAGTTCTAGATTTAGAGTTGGATTTGATAGGTTTCGTGACCTTTTCTGGAAATATTGCCCAGAAAAGTATATGTTAATAGATGTAATTGATGGATGTTCCGGCGGTTTACAATGCTCAGAACTCGTGTTAATGAGGATAACACGTGCTGCTGCAGCGGCCAATCCAGACCAAGTCTAGTGCAAACAAATGGAGTATGGTAGTTGAACCAGAAAATGGAAATACTTTTCAAGATTTGAAAAGAAAAACTGTCGCGTATTGAGAAAAACACAACATTTGTGTAAGTGTATTAAACTGAGCACATATTCATAAACCAACCAACTCCCCGATCTCAACTCTTCGTAAATACGCTGTGTCTGAAACGCAGGTAGGGATGAAACTGCCGGAATGTTCTAGCATATTAAAATGTGCGTTCCAAGTGTTCAAACGCCATATAAATGAGAATTAATCAAAAATTACCACATTTTTAGTGTTTGCTTATATTCAGAAAGTTTGGTGACGATTGAATCAATAGAGAAACGACATCCAGAATCAGAATAAGAATGAAAAGAGAGACCAGTGTCCTTATAGCGCATATTTGTATATTGGACACTAATTATAGAGTGCACTAGATCGTTAAATTGACGAATGACCACCGTTGTTGTACGGTAATTCTAGGAGGCGAAAGGGTCAAAACCATCTGGTGACGAGGCCAAATTATGGGAATACAACAAAACAACCGACAAAAGATTGGCGCCCGCAGATAAGGGGGGGAGAGTATGGGGGGGGGGGGGTAATTAGTATAATAGAGAGAGATTCAGAAACTCTGAGATAATCAGCGACTTGTGAATACAGAACGCTGAATATTCATTGAGCAACCCCACATAATAGTACGTGTAACTGATGATTTTCACCTGGAAGAATAACATCTGAAGTATAGAATAGAGTAGAATGTTCATTGAACCACAAGTGAGTTCAAAAGTTGAATAGAAACAAACTATTCTAATATGCTAGTTCGAGACACTTTCAAGTTGATGAGAGATTCACACTAAACTAAACATAACTTAAAGAAGGAGTTATTGAGGAGTTTTCCAGACAGTAGACAGTAGGTAGTGTGTGACACGGTAGCCATACAGAAGAACTAGCATACATTGTTTGCTTTGAATGGACTAATGTATGACACAACAATGTGTCATAGTATAACAGAAACACACAGAGATCTGAACAAGCACACCTATAAGAAAGTTATCCTGGTAGTTCACAACATATAAAAGTTTTAAAACGTCTGACATGTGTTTGTTACTTCAATTCAACATTCTAATTTTAGAACTATGACAGTTCGAGTTCTCCAAGCGGTAGCTCGGGGCACAAATAACACCACTTGGCCAATTCTACAACTAACCGGGTTTTCAGGTAACCTAACCCCTTTTTGGTAACCTCTTTTTCAGGTTACCTTGTAGGTAACCTGAAAGTAACCTGAAACTAAAATCCGGTTATCGTTCAAACTAACGGGAAAAACCAAGTTTTGCGTTAGAAAAACAGGTAACCGGTTTTTCATTTTAGGTTACCATCCGGTTACCTACTGAGGTAACCTGAAAAATAGGTTACCAAAAATGGGTTAGGTTACCTAAAAACCCGGTTAGATATAGAATTCACCAAATAACTTTTCGGAAAGATTTAGAGAATTATTTCCAAGTTATACCAAGATCAGCTGTTTTGAAATGCAATGGCCGTTTTGAAGTTGTACTGTAAGACGAGATATTGTGGATCAAGTTCGAGAGGAAATTCTGGGAAACAACTTGATTTTGGACTTCCAAGTAGATGGTCTCGTGATGGAGAGGAATCGGAAATGGGGGTGACTTATGTTTTGGATTGCATGGGTTATGATGTTACAACGATCGGATCAAAGGCCGCGCCGAAAGGAGCGCGCGCACTGAGATGTGAATCAACTGGGGTCAGAACGGTAAGTTATGAGAACACAAAAGTGTCACCGCAATGAATTCCAGGTTGGAACGCAATTTCACGTTAAATACACGCCACTATTTCGATAATTCAATAAACAGCCGTCATGGAAACTTTGAGTAGCGTGGTTTCCCTAAACAAGACAGACACTGTGGCGTTAGTAGTTAAATATCTTTCTGATAGTACAAGTTCGAATGGTTCGAACGACTTGACGAGGTTAAATGAGAGTTGAAATGAGGAATCGATTCAAACGTTCTTCTGCAGACCGCCTCGAACGTATTCAATATCAGGAATCGCCATTCCGCAGCAGTTATTGTTCTCTCGTTCTACACTGTCTCGCAGTACTGGCATTTACTGGTATTGGAGGTGGTAAAAAGTGTTTTTAAACATGACTCAGGAAATAGCGCACTGTTGATGGCAGGTCAGAACTCATCCATTGAGATCATTCTATATTTAGTGTGTAGACCTCCTATTCCATAAGTTGCCATTCGGCTAATCGAATACAAAATGGATGTTGGAAACGCTGTTGACAAGCGAGACAAGTGATGAAATTAGCTAAGATAACATTGGAGGAGCAACTGCTGGCTGGCACTACATTGCATTTGATGTATCACTCGACCACTGGTGTAACCGACTGACTGCCGGGGGAAACGCAATTCAGGTCAGCCGGGGTGGCAGCAGAAGTTATACTCTAATCAATGCGTGTGTGGACACTTACAGTATGAACTCGCGAGAACTATTCGCTGTACTTGAAACACTATGTGTTTGCGTCTGTGGTGTTACTGGAGCAAGCAGTTGGAAAAAACTGGTATGTGAAGTATTATTTTTTTCTCAGAAAGAATCTGGAAAAATCAGAGGCGATTGAGTTGAATTTGAAGGAAAAATGAACACTAGATGAAAAAACCGATCTATATGCTCACGTGAAAAGTATGCAAGAGGTCTTCTACGAGTAACAAGTTCACCAATGCCATGCCATTAGATCATTCGATAATCCACCATGATGTTTTCTATGAACTATGAAGAAGAGATTAAAGATCAACTCAGAAGAAGCTATTACTACAAAGATCTGTGACATGTATCATGATCACTGCCTCATAACGAAGCGACGTGAATGAACAAATATGAAACATGAAATTAATGGTCTTATTTTTCCTGTCCTGTGGTAGGTTGTAATTGTTATTAGAAAAGTTTCAGAGTGTGTAGCACTGACACCCACCCATGACCCCAGACTTTTCACAAACGTTTATTTCATGTTGAACTTGTGAAAAACACTTCTCACTTTGGCATATCATGTCAAGTTCGCTTCACCCGCACTGAGACTCATTGGCACCGGCCAATGTTTTGGATTACTATTTCCTACACTATCATAAACATTCAAAAAACTGTTCATTTCGTGAAACACCCACAATGTATGACACAAGATGTCGATACTCAGTGAAGTGTGAAACAATTGAATGATTGTAGCTGAGAGGATTGGGGTTTGATTGCAGCCAATCAACGTCCATTAAAGGGCGGAGCTACTCATCTGGAACTTATGTTGAATAAATCATGAATCGACTACGGTAGCGCTCTCATGGAAGTGTTCGTTCTAATGGTTTCAAATATGACTGGAATCACTATGAAAACCATTTTGCATCCCAAATTACATACGCAGTAACGAGAGAGAGTAAAAAGTAGAACTATTCAACGT
This sequence comes from Litoditis marina, assembly GCA_964036275.1. NCBI lineage: Eukaryota > Metazoa > Nematoda > Chromadorea > Rhabditida > Rhabditidae > Litoditis > Litoditis marina. Next base: position 37,503,825 of record OZ038433.1, read on the forward strand.
CAAATTTTTATAAGAAACAATTAGTTTATTCTTCTCTGTATTTCCAGAAGGAAGCGAGATAATAATGAGCATGTATCGTTCGATTATTCTATCACAAACCTAAGAACTACAAGGAAATTTTGAATAAACTGAAAATAACGTGGCATTGCAATGAGGGCTAAAATGGCCGAGTGGATTGTGTGAGAGAATTATACGATGAGAGAGTATGTCATTGAAAAACTGGAGTAGAACTTTCAGTTCAGAGATTCAGATGCAAATATAAGTACTGATATTTTTTGAATTTGAAGCAGCTCTGTTCGCATCCCCGGCCGACCATAAATCAACTCGTACTGAATATTCAGTTAACGAGTTTAATGAATCCGGTCGCACGTTTCGTAGTTTTTCGTTATCTAGCCATCTACGAATATCTGGCTATGCAACATATAGCTAGATTTTCAGAAGATTGGAGCTAATCCAACTCTGTTCACTTCGCTCGGATCAATAAACACACTACAATGATTGTTCATTACGTTGACGGTTTTCAGTAGCGACCGAACTAAATGATAATCATTATTTTCTGAACTATTGTATTTTATCATTTCATTATCAGTATGTGTTCAGTTATTTATTATTCAGTTACCAACCCAAATTAGTTACGTGTTATACCAAAAATAAAAATATAACCCAGATATTTTGATGGGAACGTGAATTAGGTAATCGAGATCCAACTAAACTCAAAACCGAGTTCTCATGACTAAAACATCCCCAAATTTGTCTGGTATTCTTTTCCTATGCCTTATACTGCTTCAATCTATTAATTCATTTATTCTCTCACTGTCCTTTATTCTGCGTTGCTGAACGTATTATATATACTAAATGTTTTTTACTATTTCACTATTCATAAATTGAAATCGTATTGAATCAATGATCCGTTGGGCTATCTCTTCCCTGAACAAACCTCTACTTTGTTGCCCCGCTGTGTTTGTAGTTTGATCCATACAATCTCGGTCGAAATTCGTAAAATCATTCATTTATCTTGGGCACTTTCTATATAGAATATAATATATACGTTTCCTTTCTAACTTTTTTTATATCTCTCCATTATTTCATCGAGGTAATTCCTCTGGCCATTTTGAATTATTTTTCGGTTCTAGTGTAAATCTGACAAGGCAAATCTTGTTAGGTTTTTAGTTGAATTGAATACTATGTTTGAAAAAAAGGAAAAACATGACATTTCACAATTTTTTGAATGGTCTCATATGTTAGACCAGGCACCGTATAATATAGCAAAGTAGATGTTGCAAAGTAGATGTTGTGAGCTATGCCTGCCCCCGAATCACACTCTGGATACATAGTTGCCATGTTGCCAACGTTCTTTGTTCAAACATAGTATAGGTGAACACGACTTCTTTGAAATGGTGGCGAGCTAGTTCAGCTGAAACGTGACCTTCGTAAGACCCTTTCAAGACCCATTTCCGCGGTGGCAGATCTTACTGTGTGTCTCGGAGAGGACATCGAAGAGAGTCGTGTCAGTTAAATTATCACACGCTCCGATCGAGTGAGATTCGTGTTCTTGCACATTTGTTCCAGAGTTGATTCCAGCTAGTTGAGTTTTTTCTCCATTCTGACCACCTAAGCACGAGATCTCGGAGATACCGGGCGCGTTTACCCAACGAGCTATCCATTATAGTTCGTTTCACCCATCATTAGCAGTCAGCCATGCTGTTGTTCGCTGTTGGAAACTTTCCAACACAATTGACTCCGCCCACTAAAATCTACTGTAACTGGCTGCTATCGATGATTGGAACGAACTATAGCTTATCTCAAGAATCTCTGACAGAATCGCACACAGTTTTATTTACAACATAACTAACACAACTACTAGTTCATTCGAACGTAACTACTACAGAACATATAGAAATCGAGTACATCATTAACAAACGTTTTATCAATGTTCAAATGACAGTGACGAACAAACTTTTTAGAATAGGTGTTTTGGGTTTTTTGCGTTCACCTAACGCATACAAAAATGTTCGAGGGAAAATGCATATAATACTCATGTTCGGTGACCAACAACGTGTATGACGTCTTCTTTTGCTAACACTTTCTCTGCTGGTTCGTTTTCGCTGAAACGAACAGCTTTTTGGTGCGCGATTGGAATTCGTGGATGTACGCTTGAAACGCACTATCTCTAGCATCGCCAAATTAAAACCAATCACGCCTATTTGGTCACTGTTTCGCAATTTCGCCATAAAACTGTTGCAATGTGGTTAGCAATATATTATGTTAAGGTATACAATAGCTCATAGACCCCTTGATCCATGTACGACGTGTCCTATTTTTCGACTATATGGTATTACATGATCAGGAAATGTTTTGTTTATACTGTGATCGAGAGCTAGACATCAAATATGGTGCAAATCATATTATTTTGCCTATAGATACAATTGGCCCTTCCTTGTATTGTGTGTTGCCCAATACATGCCAAAAACAATAGTAATTTTTTCCCTCTTCTCATTCGTTTCACAGTTGTTCCGCAAAAATATTTCCCCGTTTTCACAACGATATAGCCGGTAGAAATCTGATAGCAATATCCTTGCTCACTCATCCGCAGAGGCTCAACCATCAGTTGTGGATCAATCGGTCCATGCACTGCCATTTATGAATGACATTCTGAAACACTAAAACGCATCGAGATGAAACTACAACTACAGTAATCTTGTTGACTGTCCCATTTCAGAAGACAACCTCGCCCTTTTGGGGTTTTAAGGTTATTCCCGTGGATATTTGTTTGATAACGTGTGATTTTTGTGGAATAAACCTATTATTAATATTATAGGCACCGAAATGGCTCGAAACGCCTTTCTTTTGACGGCACTAAGCTGCTATCTCGTCATCATGTTGGTAGCATTTTTTGTACGAGGAAATTTTGAAGAAGTGAGTTATGCGGTCGTGTTGAAGACAATTTTATGACATAAATATCAATTTAACTTCCTATAGCCAATGGAGATAAAGTGCCAATACGTTTACGAGATACTATGTTGTTCACTTATCTCCAAAAACAGTATACTGCCAACTGCCATTCATGAAAAGAAATACAAAGATTGGGCAAGAGAGTTATAGTGGGTGTAAAATTTATGTCACTCACTGGTATCGAACCTGTGAGCCAAACATTCGTAGCAAGCCGCGAACCACTGGGCTATTAGAGTACACAACGGGCATATTTTGGAATCGAAGACATGTGTGCGTACACAGCGGAAAGTGAGATATACAGTACCCTCCCACCTTTCGGCTGGCGACGACTATATATCGTTTCAGTCATTATAGCGTTCAGAAATAGAGAATTTCCGGAACTATTGTTGTGGCTCTGTGATTGGGAAACCATGTTGTGCAGCACCTGTTGATTCCAGGTCGGTATACCACGGCGCGGCAGACTCGCAAGTTATGCCAGAAAACAGTTTTCACCTGACGTACGGTCGTATCTCAAAGGTTTCACCAGAATTCCACATTTCAAATCAACTTCCACATTTTCGGTAAGTGAATTCTTTCTGCTTCTTACCTCTCTCTCGAAATGGTGTAAAACGTGAAAAAGGGCAGCACTCGTCAGTTGTATCATTCACCTTTCAGAAGTATAATATGTTTATTGTGTTTAAGTAGTTGTCAATCTTTCCAGGCAGATGAGGTTGTTTTTGTAATGTACGCAACGGAAAAAACATTTGAGCAGACAAGATCAGCTATAATGGATCTCAGAAAATTGTTTGATGGCAGAATCGTTTTGTACGACCTCGGCCTCACAATCAAACAGGTATGCTATTTTGCTTCAACCATATTTAACATAATAGGTCAGTTGTGAGCGCAAAGTGCATCACATAGATTGATATTGGGTTGGAAAACTTCTCGGGAAAGCGCTAGCTATTTACCGCTGCCGTTTTTGAGTTTGTCAAGTAGATCGCCGAAAAGCTTAGATTGCCCCAAACGCAATATCTTCGTTTCAGATAAACGACATCGTCACAGTTTGCAACCTGGAGCACCACGTTTTTGATTTCGGAAGTTATCCGAAGCATGTCCAAAGTCTGAGAAACTACAGCTTCAGGCCGCTCATAATGATGGTGTGCCAATGATTTATTTTCTTTATTTCAACTACATTGCTTACAATTGTTTGTATGGACTACTCCCAACCTTTTTCTATCATTTATTCCCGTTTGACGTCGAAAACATCACAGAGCACTCAGTGACGTTGGTGACACTGGCATCGTGGCGTATCTAATTACTTTACTTCCAAAAAGAAATATGAACGGATATTTGATTATCGGTGTAGATTGATATTGGGTTGGAAAACTTCTCGGAAAAGCGCTAGCTATTCACCACTTGCCGTTCTTTAGTTTGTCAACGCGCTCTATCCCCCTATCTCTCTGTATTTATAGTTTGGTCTCTTTGCTCTTCAGATATTATCCATGTACCAAAATAAAAATACAACGAACATTTGCTTCCTTTCTATAGTGAATTTGAAGAGGATGTAAGAGAATCACCGAATAATATTGTTTATTAATCACAGGAGGCGTATCGTCGGTTTCCCGTATTCTGGCTGATGGACCCCACTATTCGTTTCCGTAGCAAAAAAGTAGTGAATCGGCTCTACAGAAATTACCTCGAAACTAGGACGACATCTTTCATGATGGACCTCCCGATAGGACTGACTGTACTCTCGACAACCGATAGAAGTGAGCTTTTTGTTCATTGGAACACGAAGGGACGACAAACCTGCACTTCACTTCAAAATAACAATGAAATGAACGCGTACTGTTTCTAACGAAGATTTCAACCAACACATCAAATGGAATTGACAATTGAATTGAACGAATGAAATTTGTTGAATAGTATTATGTGTCTTTTTTCAGTCTAGGTAAGTTTTCGATGTTCCGTTGAGTTAGTAAGCGTTTATATGTGCCAACTCAATTCCAGAAATGTACGACTATTTCCCGATCGAAGTTTCTCAAACGTGGAGGAGAGCATTTGATGCCAGCGCCATGTTCGTCGTTCGTTCTAAGTTTTCAATGGACATTATACATAGGTGAGAAGTAAACAATTCACTTGCCGTGTGCTCATAGTCGCCGCCAACGGAAAGGTGGGAGGGTACTGTATATCTTACTTTCAGCTGTGTACGCACACATGTTTTCGATTCCAAAGCTTGCCGCGTAGGTGAATTATTAGCGCAGTGGTTTGCGCCCTGCTACGAATATTTTGCTAGCAGGTTCGATTCCGGTGAAGACAGAAATTTACAAATTTGGCACCCACTATACAAACTGCCTCGCCGTGTTTAGTGCAGATATTGATGTTTTCAGACAGTTCAACGGTATTGGTTGCAGATATATTACCAATAAATACTAACAGTCGATAGGCTGCGCAAAACTTGTCTTTGGTCTATGAATATGTTGTAGGATCCGTATTGGGTTGCAATGGAAGCAAATCAATTGACGTTGATTCGTTGATGTCTTACTTTCATTTGCACTACAATTTAGAAGAGTGAACAGATTTGTTGTTAGTCCGGTTACACTGTAGTTTTCACAATATACAGATACAGTTTTGGGAGAATTTTGTTCCAGGGTTGCTCAGTGTGCCTTGACTGAGGAGTGTATAGCACCCTCAAAATTATCTAGTTCTTGCGACAACACCCGGAGTACGAAATCAACTCACGACTGTCACAGGTGAGTGAAATACTCTATGTAAAAAATGCTAGAAACGAATTCATAAAAAAGCGGAGTAAATTTCCATAATAAAATGTATGCATGTCGTAGTAAAACATTACCCACGCCATGAAAAGGTTGAGTGAAGTCAGGGCAGTTTGCAGACGCAAACCTTGCGCATGCAATGGTGGAATCATTTTTTTGTTTTACCGCACCTACACTATTACTTGCAGATATGACTCGAGTGCTTACAACATCGCGATCTATTCTGTGTTACGGAGAGAGAGACGAAACTATTCTACTAGAGACTTTCGTCCAATATTAGAGAAGACGAACTCAACGTACTCTGGACCTCTCCCGCAAGAATGCTAAACATTAATATTTTATCATTTATCATTCACAATTTGTAAATACGTTTCGCATAGCTTAGAATTGAGATTGACCGTAATTTATGAATAAGTACGAGGTTTTGTCACACATGTCTATGTTAACGAGTTCACATGGTTATGCTTACGAGTTTGTCCCAAATGCACTTTGAGCGAGTGTCATAGATAATTCTACTAAGTGTTTTTGGAAAAAAACAAGGTTTTGCAAAGACCATGAACGTTTGTTGGCAGAATTCCATAGTTCACTTCAGAATTGTAAAGCGTTTTATGGTTTCTTTGATGCAGGTTGATGGACTGTCAATTTTTGTTCTCAAGCAGGACGATTATGTGGAGCAATCCCTGTCATCGGTCCTTCAAAATGCATTTGAAAAATGTATTGCAGTTTAAAGGACTGATGCGTTGAGATCGGATCACATAATCGTCCTTCCTAAAGACAATACTTCTATTTTCTATTATTTGTCGATCAGTGAGTTCAAATACAGTGGTCAAGAAACTTTTCCATTCGTATTTATTTTTCGTTACATCGTTTTAATGATCATCGTATGACCAATACCCTCATATCATATATTTATTTATTTATATTAGCGATAAGTTTCGATCTTAACTCGGATATCTTCGAAACTTTCTGGAAAATAATTTTAATTAAAATCAAACCAAACCTACTATCCTTCATCTGGGCATGATCATGTATACCGCTGATTATATTCGCTGACTCAAACAAGAGGTTTTGCCGACTGTTATTCAACGACGTTTAAGTGACCTCCAGTGGTTAATGCCAGCGAGAGCGAACGAAGCTTACTAAAACATTATGTGTTGTTGTATATGTACATAAACAAGAATGAAGTTATTTTTTTCCTATCAAGTTCTCTAGCGATTTGTGACTTTTATATGAATTGCTCCGTGTTCTTTCAGCACAAATCTGTGGAGTACACATGTGTGTTTCCCCATTCACGACAAATGGCTTTGAGACAAAAAATGAAAACGATGTTGCTGTGTACTCTGCGATCATATGATTGTTGCGCAACTTGTGAACAAATTTACTCTTACGTCATATTTGTTGTGATGTGTTCAAATGATATGTTTACATCTGCGAAATAACATCGTTTGGTAGTGCTATGACAGTTACGGTAGCGCTATAGTCGTCGCCAACGGGAAGGCGGGAGGGTACTGTATATCTTACTTTTCGCTAAGTACGCACCTATTTCGTCGATTCCAAAACCTTGCCGGTTCTGTTCTCTAATAGAGCAGTGGTCAGCGCCGAGCTACTAATCTTGCTCGCAGGTTCGATTCCGGTGAGAGACAGACATTTATAAATTTGGCACCTACTATAGCGCGAATGTTTGGTTGATCATTGAAATAGTTATTTTCAGAATTAGATATCATTGCGCATGTTTGGTAGATGTTAATTGAAACTTTGATCGCTGTGACTTTAAGAATGTTTCATCTGGCAACCTGTTATTGTTAGAGTATTAATCTCGAAGAAGTTTTTATGAGCAGTTCCGATAATAGTTTATCGAATCATTCACATTGGGAAGTATTTCAGTGCATCTTCCCTGAATTAAGTGGCCAAAATCACAAACCATACTGTCATGCGTTTTCCTCTATTGGCCTTGTCAATGAAGCGAATCACATGTTACTCGTTGTCGAACAATGTTTTGTATTTACTTGTTGGAACGTCTAGAATGTTGGCGAACATTAGAATACGAAGGAAACATTTTACTTCCGCTCTTCACTGCTTTCGTTTTAGCCAACATAAGTCCTGTGTTACTTTCACCCCCCCCCCCTCGGTGAAAGTAACGGGGTGAAAGTTACATGGCTCCGTTTGAACTAAGAATCAGAAGGGTGTGGCAGGGGGGCGACTGTTAAAGATTGCCAGACGCGTTACTTTCACACCCCCCCCCCAATTTACGTTAGTGACTGTTCAGTGTCGACATTTAGTTCTAGTCCCTCCCCACCCTACCATACATTTACCTTTTACCCCCCACCATTTTGTGTTGAAACTAGTGCGGGGGGTGCGATTGTTAGGTGGAGGGTGGAAGAAAAATTTTCCTGGCTACGAGAGAATATTCAATCCGTAATTGAGAATCGGTTATAGTGCCCCGATGGAAAAAAGGAATGAAAATCGCATATACCAAAATACCTTCTGCGATTTCTCGTAATACCGCGTAGAGGAGCACGATCTGTGTACCTACAGTTGGGCAATCCAATGAAGCATATCTTGACAGGTTCAGCAGATTCAGCTCTGCCCGCGTAGAAGTTCTCAGCTCGAATGGGACAATCCATCATCAAAAACGACATAACACTGATGCGTATGCTCTTTATGACTGTTTGCACTATAGTGATTCATAATGCGTGGCCGCGTATTGCGCAGAGAGAAAGAATGACACAATTGTCTCGCACCGCCCGTCGTCTACACAACGTGATAGATATTTTTCCATGGTCAACCATTCTGTCACTTTGATATACATTTGCTTAGTCAGCATTTATGTAAAGACACGTTCTATCATGTTCTGTTTTGTACTGTTTTTTCACTTTTTGAGACTACTTAGTCAACAATTACCATTTATTGGAGAGGTATTTGTGAGCTGCTCTAGTTCGTGAAACATGTTAAAGTCGCATTATTAGTCAAAAAACGGCATTTTTGTCTCAAGTTGTCCATTAGTGTGTTTTTTGTGGCCTTTTTCATCCTACGCAGCAGCGACCAATCTCCATCAAACCTAATTGGTTTTTGCCGCGAAAAGTAGGTGTCACGAACCAATTTTTCAAGGAAATGACTTCATGACGTATTTGACCAAACTTCGAAATTGAAAGAATATAATATTTGAGAAATGTAATTAACTTAAATTATGTGCACTAACAACGAGCACCCAAAAATCACACTCTCTCAAAACATTATTGTAAAACAACCACACAGTCGCTTCAAAAACAACATCATAATACTTAACATCTCTTTCATAACTGAAAACAATCTCTTCTAACTGTTTTGTTTTTTCTACCAATGTGTCAATGTCACGGTGCACGGTGAACCGCGAACCAATGTGAAATTTCACGTGTTAAACCGCGAATAAACATTGTATTCATTGTATTCATATTATGGAAGTATCCATGTCGTTGGCGAGTCGCGTAATTAGACAAACAGACAATTCAGTCTGTTTATTCTGCTGTCGCCGTGTGTTTTTTCTGACTCTAAGCCCTCCTTCACTCCTCCTTCCTAGCAACTCCTGAAAGGCCAGTTCTCCACAGATATCTCCATTATGTTAGTAATTAGAAACCATTCTGATTGAACAAAACTTTTGCGTACTACGTTTATGAGTGGTATAAATATTCCTAAGAGGGTACTCGTTCAATATGAGTACTTTGAAAAACTCCACTTTCTCATTTCACTACTAAACTATTCAGTTAAACACACGCTGTTAACAATTGATCTATCAATAGAACTATGCAAAAATTCAACTACAAATAGAACTCTCCAACAGAGTAATGATGCACTATTTTCAGTTCTGCGTCTGTTTCTAATGCACTCTTTATGCCACTATGTGAATGTGTTCTCTTAGTGCCCCCTCATTCGCTTCTTTTCTCTAATTCGATTCTAATCTCATTCTTTCACTATTCCTTGAAACACTCGGAATAACCCATTGCTTCATTTTTCTATAATGGTTAATATCAGCATTCACAGACTATCGATATAAAACGTTTGTGCTTAGTAAAGATGTACTCAAATCCTTTTGAACCTGATTCATAAAAGTCCTAGTGACACAAGTATATTTTGTTCGAATAAAATAACCTGATAAAAGAGGTTGAAAAAGTATATTCTAGCTCTTCTCCACCTTTCTCATTTCTACTTCTCTCTTCATCTTTCTCTCTTTTCTTTCTTCCTTCTTTCTCTTTCTTTCTGCACTGACCCTATCATTCCCAGTCATAAGTCCTGCTTCTTGTTACACTTTCATTCGAGAGTGAGAGGGTCCTCCCTAGTTGTAATCTGGTTATTTACCGCCTCACCTTACTCAGCCAGCGGTCAGTTGTTCTATATTCTCCTACCTAACCGCCAAAAACAGAATATGCATTCTTCCTTCCGAATTTTCGATAAACGTGAGTTTTTATTATCCAAAATGGTTTTCTTCGTCAGAATATAAAATATTATAATATACGGAATATAATATATTATATTATAATGTAGCAACTACCAAATATGTAACAGCTGCAAGCACTTGATAGTGAAACCGGTGAAGTTTTTCGTGTTTGTTCCGTAACTTGGCAATATAATAAAGTTTGACAAATCTACGTTGAATAATATGACGTGAAAAAACATCTTGGAATACTCGAACCTGTCCATTTATGTTTATATCTCCGTTTTTCTCATTTTTCGCTTGGTCTCTCAACTCTTTTTCTCTCTGGCTCTCGTTAATTTGTGACGTATTGTCCGCAGTCCACACAACATTTATCAACGCATCCAGTCGTCTTTTTGGTTTTTTGGTTCTCTCACTTTCTCCAACTGATGTATATCTAAAGTTCAGATAAAAACATAATCACAATGATGTAGTAGTTGTTGGAAAGCGAAACATATTAAAACATTTGTCTAACCATGTCAAGCAGCCGTCGTTCGATTTATTGTTCAGTGAGTGAATCTCATTCGGAGAATATTTGGCGAGTTGAATCACAGATGCAAATGTAAACGTTGCGTTACGCAAAAAGGTTTTGCGGTTGTTCGTTGTCATTCTTGTTTTAGCTTTCGCCAAACTGACTAACTTTAAGTTTTTTCGAGATAAAACTTTTTTCACATGTTGCATACTTTGTCATTCTTTCTAGCGGGTGTCGCATTTCACTGAAGACTCTTTGCATTTTTGCCAACATCGAAGTTCAGCTAAACACTCTCTTCAATCGGACGACCTGATTAGGAGAACTGCATCGATACAGATATTTGTAGGACCACAATACTACACTGTGCTCAAAAACGGCGTACAAGTTCGTGCGAAGTTTTTTTTACAAGAAACTCATGAATATAGAGCAGCATAATTGCTTTTGATGGAGAACATTTTTAATATCGTAAGATGATAAAATTTAAAAGATCATTTTTCCCCTTCTAAATCTCTCTCCCCTATTGTCTTTTCAATCCTGTTCCATTAGTTCTTTCTTGTTTCGTGTTTTATGTTTATGTGCCAGTATGGCACTTTTTAGTAGAATAAAAAATACACGCATATTAGCTAACGAGGATGCTGGCCGACTCGCTGTTGTCTTGTTCTTGTTTTCCATGACTGGCTGGAGAATGGGAAACTCAAAATGTCCAACAGAAAACTATAATTTACAAATTAATCTGTTTCATTTATAGTTTTTTCGAACTCCAGCCCAATTTATTAACCGATTTTCGTCAAGAATTTGATTTCTCTGAGTTTTATCGTTGGTGCTCAGCTCGTCAATACCTTGCTTCTTCGCCAAAGTTCGAACCATAAAGCCAGACCGCAAAACGAATCTAGAACCTGTAGTTTAGAGTTCACCGGATATTACCAGTTCAAAGCCGTGCTCAGACTGCTATTTGAAGAAGAAAGCTTATCCTGTTGCCCTTATCTACTTCTGATGTCAGAGTAACCCAACACTCGTTTACTAATTTTTCCAAACTTCCGTCGCACAAATGGGCAACGGTGATTTCCGTTTCACTTCCTTTCTTTCCGTATAATTCATGCAAGAAAGTAGGCTAGAAATCAGAGTCGTGGAAAAAACTTACCCTCAATTTATACGTTAGAAACCGACGAGGCGAATGCACATATCCTTGAACCACGGGAACGTACGGCGTTTTAGAGGTATTAATAAAAAAACGTATACTATGCGTCAGCTTATGTTAAAGTATATCTGAAACCTTTAACTCAAAATAGAATCTTAATTACATGATAAAGTTGAATATATTTGAATAAGATTATGTACGGCGTTTTAGAAGGGGAAAAACCTTCAAAAATGTCGAAAACAAACTCTATTAGTTCACATAGAATCAAGTTCAAGTTTCACGTTCAAGTTTTCATCTTCACATCACAATGTTACACAGTTGTACAAAATACACTTCATAGAAATAAGGGTCTCTTCATACTATTTGCTGATGTTGCCAAAGTTCTGTCGGTTTTGCTCAATTTGACTAGTTGAGTGATTATTTAGACCTAAGGTATTGTTCTATTGAACGAAAAATTTGCTGCGCTCTCTCCCTCTCTATTGGGCCTCAATCAAAGTTTGAAAAACAAATGCGGTCTTTTTGGAGTCTCGAGGGTGCAATTGCAAGGGCAATAACTCTCGAGGCGGAACCCCCAAGCTGCGCACCTTTCAGCAAAATAACCCCATTAGCACTAGTAGATTGCTCAGTTGACGATTTTGCAGCACTTTTGAGCCCACTCAGGTATATTGCTGTATGTCTCTATTTTGATATTTTCTGTACACTCCAATAACACTTTTGGTCAACCTGATCATACTTTTGGCACTATTTTTACATTTTTAGCAGAAAGTTTGAGCCAGAAGTATATGTTTTTTTAAATAAACTGGTTCCATTAAAAAGTTATATGTTGGATCAGATTTATATGTTATGCCTAGATACGCCAAGTGTTCCCTGATTTAATCATTTAATAGAATTAGAGAGTTGCCAAGTCACATGCGGTGTGAATAACAGTTAATCTCTCCCTTTTTGCAGCTATACCCTTTTATTAGTTTGCACTTGCACCTTGCCATACTTCGTAAAGTTTATACTTGCTTGAAACTGACTTATATGCCGCACGTGAGATATTTGTGTATCACGTGAAATTCCTGTACGAAAATGTAAAACTAAACCACGCGCTCTTCTTCTATGAATTCGTGTTCTCCGATACTGTCAATTTGCTTCTATGCTCATTTTCTTGAGTTATGTTGTGAAACATTTGGTATAACAGCGAAATATCGATACTTTGATCAAATTCACCCAAATTTAAAACTCTAAATTAACTATAATAACACACTTCTCTTCATTTTCATTAACTATTCATTCATGGTTTAGTATAACAGTCACTCGAAATTGTTGATCATTCATCTGAAACTGTAACTCATAATTCGATTTTTTTTCTATTTGTTTTTGAATAAGACCCACTTCAGAGGTGATAAATGTATACAGTTCTGCATCTCGTTCTAGTCGCAGCCCTCCCTAATTGGTCCGGTTCATTTTTTTGCCTCCGTGTGATTATGCAACTGAACTTTCACTATAGAAACGCCGCTTATTATATACGAGTGCATTCGAATTTGCCATAATTGTAAGCCGAATTGTCAACAATAGACGGCCGTAACCGGTATCATGTAGTTTGCATGGCTCTCGTCGCGTCTGACTCTCTTAGATTTCCATACTGTCTCACCCACTCTGCTCTCGACACTCATGGCTCATGGTGGGTTTATTGCTTGCTTTTCGCCAAAAAAGAAGAGAAGTTTTTGATGGAAAATTGTTTCACGATGAAGTTTTCAAGCACCAGAATTCAAGTGAAAAGGTTGTTTATGGGAAACATCGCCTTTGGATTCGAACTCTTAGTTCACCGTGGTCTGAATTTCAATACAGGAACTCAACAGTTCCAATATTGTTTTGTGAAAGAATAGGACATTTTTCGTTTTATTAGCTATATTATAGGCGCATACATCCTCCATTCTTCTGTTTCTCGAATGGTATTATCGATTCCGAAAATATCCTCCGGCTATCAATGGTTTAAAGAAGGACGATTATGTGGACCAATCCCGTTACATCGGTCCTTTAAACTGCAATTGAAAAATATATTGCGGTTTAAAGGACTGAAGCGTTGCGATTGGACCACATAATCGTCCTTCTTTAATAGTTCTATCTACTTTCTGATTAAAACAAGAATTTTAAAGCACATGTTTATGAAAAATAACTATTCTCCCTGTTTTCACTCGAACTCGACGGCAATAAGTCATGTCGTTAGTGACGCGCTTCAGTTTAGGAAGAGAAGACATAAATCTCGAATCCTAACACCTACGTGAATTTTCAAATTATACAGTTTGTTAGCTTTCCACGTGAGAAAGAAAAAATTGGAGATGTTGAGGAAAAATTCTCATCCAATTATTCACGTGTTCTCCGTTAATTTTAAACTTCACGTTAGCATGTTATACCTTAAGTTTTAGGGTAATAACCAACCACGCTCCGGTACTAATTGAAATAGAATAATTTCATTATTAACAGTTCGCTGCAGACCGTTTTCTATCAATCAATACTCTCGTCATAGTTGCCATTCGTTTTGAGTCACCTGTCGCAGCGCTCACAGCCATACTTGAACCTTCAACAAATCTAAATTTACACCTGAAAATTAGAAATTTTTATTATTTTCGTTGTATGCGTTTGTGAAATCATACCTATATCATTATTTCAGTACTTTAAGATTGCATAATCAGTCTAAATTTTCGCTCGAAAACTCAAACTTTCTGGTCTCGTTGATTTTTCTTGAATCTATGAACTAGAGTATTGAAAATCTAACCTTGTTATTGATTTTTCACGTGATAGATGACACACAAAGAATCCGACTTGTAGTTAGAAAAATTAGAGCCCGACATTGTTTTGAGACATTTTTTAATTGAGATTGACTTATATTTAGCGTATCAGAATTCCTTTGTTTTCGGGTGCTAGTAGTGTCTTATCTTTTTTGACTGACTAGAATGGCGCAGATAATTAACCCGAACTATCACGTGCCAATTTCGGATTCCGATCGGGGATGTTAGAAAGTGACAAGTGCTTTTCACCCGTCTGTCACCCAAAAAACAGAAATTCCAGTATGGGCGAGCAGTTGTCAATAGCCCGTCAACAATACTAATGACTGAAAACAAATGAGGATATGACTTATTATCGCATATTGTATCGTAGGGTTCGCTCCTTGAAGAGTGGATTCATACTGTACCTATCGACCTAAACTGATGTTTGTAGTTTTATCCCGTCAAAATCTGGTAGTAACACAGAATTGTAATCGGGATCAAACTACAACGACAATGACGATTTGCTCATCCCTATAAAACGAAACTTGAGCAGTTAACTGCTTTGCTACTAATAGTTCTAAGTTGAGTGTTATTCTGATATAAACTCGAGAAATTACATACGTTAAAAGTCTACATTTACAAAATTCTCCACATTTGTTCGTCTGATTCATTATTTTCACGTGAGTTATAGTTTGACGAATATAGATCAGAAACGTCGTAATTGCAGATCATTTTTAGAAGCGGTAATTATTTCTCAGAGCAAAAATCGACTTCGATGCAATTTCACTACCTGAAATGAAACTTGGGCTCATTTCTGTTTTGCGGTTATCGTCGTTCTACTTATTTATAGTTCTACTATACTAAGCACACAATTTTAGCGAAAGTTACATTGAAATGGGATTCTACCCAATGACATGTTGATGTTTCATTTGGTACCATAATTGAGCAACGCTTCAGAAGCTTGACGTTGTGTGGTTATTCTAATTATGTGTCGAACAGGGTTCTGAATTTTTAGCGACATTTTGAAAGTTTTGTACCTGGGTGAACTTGAACTCGAAGTATTCTGTACGTAGACATATTTGAGGAAACAGGGCAAAACAAATAGCTTAAACGTAGATGAATGTTTTAGGTTTTTTAATGTTCACAAGGTGGATTAATCAGCTCAAACCTCCAAATTTAAGAGATATGGTTCCTTTAACACGCTTCAGTTGTTCCGTGCTCGATCAAGAGTGAACAGGAAAAAGCACTAGATCCGGCCCCCGATTGGTCGGTTTCCGTTTTCTCACTTTGCTCGAGTAACGGCAGCCTTCGATAACAGTTTTATATTTTGAAAAAAATACACAAGAAGTTGGACTGAAAAATATAAATTGTACTAAATAGGAGTTCCCGTTAACTAGTGTCCTTGGTAAAGCAAAATTAAGACGGAATGCTGTCTATTATCACAATGTTTGTAATTTGTTGTTGATATTCTACCCTTCAAAAGGTTGGAGAGGATTCGACTATAAGACCGTTTCCCGTGTTCTGTTCTAATTTTGTTCTGTGTCCCGCTAACCCCGCCCTTCATGAGAAATACTCATGCACACTGAATGTTTGCCCACTCTTGGGTGCTTACGTAGAGAATAATATTATTAAAAAATATTCATTGTACAAATTAGAATGTATTCAACCAGGGAGTTATAGTTGAAACCAACAACACATTCGTTAACAACTATTCATGTGTGCGTAAACACATCATTTTTGAGTTTTTTTCGGTTTCAAATTGTGGTTTCTTGAACCAGAAACATGTTGTTACAAATTATTGTTATTATTGTTGAATACTTTATCATACAAAAGTGTTCATGAGAACTAAAATTTTCGTTTCAAATAAATATAAAACTTTTATATTCTTAGACAATTCTACAAACCTTTCCGTCATATTAAAAAAATTTTGAGTGTTTTTTCTCTTTCTGTATCAAATTGTGGCTTCTTCCGACCAAGTACAGTTCTATTGAACTTTATTAGACAATTTTCAGACGATTCCGTCATATTCTATTTTTGTGTTCAATGTCACCGCCCTCATAATCTCATTTCCTATCTGTTTTCAATTGATAACTGCCATGAAGACAGCCTTTTTTCGAACAAGGGCGCGCGGTTATTTCCTTTGGTGACTCAAAACTGTCATTCGCAACGACCCACACCGTTCCACTCAAACACAGCTTAGTGTGTACATCTTACTTCACGTTCACACGTTTTCTCATCATGTTCCTTCTCATGATGAATATAGCGTACTTTTTGTATTCACGTGTAGAGTCGACATGTAGAATCATTATCAGAAGTGGCGCCAAGCGCGTGAAGTATAGTTCTTTTTTTTCATTTTCTGAGTGACATCTTACATCAGTGTTTACAAGTTCCTGTCTTTATTGGCTTTCCCACAAGAAGCGACTATGAAAAATTATAGTTTTTTTACGATTCCTAATTCAAAGTTGGTTGAAACCCTATGTTTTGTTTTTTTCTGATAATATTAGTCTGAAACTCAGTTGAGGGTCACTTTGATGTGAGTGGTATATCAGAAAATTGAAAAACTATATATTCTAACTAGTGTTCCCACGTGAAGTGACTATTTCAATTCTAACTCATATAACAATATTCCCAGTACTCCCTTGTTTTCGTAAAACTGATATTAAACTTGGAACCGCTTTCCAATGTTTTCCGCATCTCCGTGTGTCTAAATATGCCGCATTGTTGAGAAGAATGCATTATGAATAATGAACGACCGAACGAAATTGTTTTTCATAACCGTTCTATCTACCTTTCCTTTCCTTTCACCCACGTCTAGCATTTCTTCGGATGAACAACACAAAATATCAATTTCAAATTTCAAGTGAGCACGTGAAAATAATTAAACATGAGTACAAAATTGTGCAATTTTATCCAATTTTTGTGACTGTGAAGTTTCTTACAAAAACTTTGTTTTTCAGCACCAGTCCCTTGGCATTCTGCAGTGAAGCAGTTGGCGCGCGGACAACCTAGTCAATCGCGGTTCTCCAATCCGAGTCGGAACAACGGCATGTCGCTGGTTCAGACACCGCCGCTACAGATGGAGAAGTTACAGGGAAATGTGCCCAACATCGATTTGGAGGGAGGAAAACTCCTCGAAGTCTCCGAGGTGAGCGACAGTTTATCAACTATATTGTTTCTTTATATCTTTTTTTTCGATTCGAGTTTTCTTCTGCTAATCTTTCTCTTCCTTTTTCTTTCTCTTTTCATCTTCCTCTCTCTTTTTCTCTCTCTCCCTTCCTCTCTCTCTATTCATATGTCTCATCCCTTCTTCTCCCTTCTCCATTTCTTACAAGTCGGGCGATGTTTTCGGTCACCGCCGCTGATGCGATTCTCATGCTTTTTCCTCGTACGTGGTATGAGCCCTTGCACGACACTTGTAAACATTAAGTGGTTTTTGTTCGTAAAAGTTTAAAACTACTTCAACTACTACTGGTTCCAAAATGGCTCGAACCGAGTTCTTGAGAACAGCGAGCATGCGTTTGAATAGGCTCGACACAAGCTAAACAAACCTTTTTATTTATATATACAAAATATATTTGTGTCACTAGGGCGTCGAATCACGGTCAAAACTACAACTTTTTTTGAGCACAATGCTATACAAACACTATTCACTGCAATCTAAAAAGAGTTTGTGAATGCAACTATGGTTGATGACTTGAGTTATATACACAGACAAGCAACATGTAGATGTCAGTAAACTACCTCAAAGTCTAAAATTCCCACTGTATGGAAGTCCTACCTGAAAAAGATTTTTTATCATTGACTTCATTATATCTTATCGAATCTTCCGGTTCCAGCATGAAGAAATGGATACGGATGGATGGCGTCAACAGGTGTTCACGTATCGAATTCTGTCCGAGGATGAAACTACAGAAATGACAAAGACAATCAGGCGAAAGGTAACTTGGTAAAACTTTTCTGAACTTGTATTCAAATGTGTGGATAAGTGGAAATTCGGTTTAAGCCTAGTTCGAAACAGCAGTTTAGCAGACATTTCGAGGTGTAATAAGTTCAAAGAACTATTGAATGAAATTTCGTTTAGCACCAAAACGCACGCGCCAAAATGCGTGGATAAGTATAAGTTCGGTATATGCCCAGTTTTTACCATTTTAAGTTGTGAAAAACGAAGCTCCACCTTATTCAATCATTTTGGACGCGGTAGTGGACGGTATTCAAACTTGAAACCCGTGATCACGATAGTAGGTCGTGACATTCACGAATGTATTTCCCTTGACGCGATGAAATAAAAACAGGAAATTGAATTTTTCCGGAAACAATTTTTATAATTCTCTCTCTCTCTCTCTCTTGCCTATTCTCTTATTCTCTCTCTATCTCTCCTCTCTCTTTTTTTATTTCGATTACCTTGCACTCAAAAGTATATTCTAGATTAAACTGGACTGCACAAGTATGACTCGCCGTGTACAAGTTTGCAATGGAGTGGGTGAGTTATTGGGAGAAAAAGTTGAAAGTGAACTGGTTCTGTTGCGAAAATTAGGTGCCACCAGGAAAACACCAATACGATATATGAAACTGTCTGGAGTTCATGTTTACCTATATGTTGAATTCATCTTATGAAAGAACATGTTTTTCTATCACTTGGCCATCTAACTTTTACGTTCAAAAACCATTTTCCACTGGATTCGTAAGCACTCTTGCAAAATGAAGTTGAATTGTTTTCCCAAGTGTTCGAAAAACTGAGAACTTTCAAGAAAACGAGCCTACTGTACTCGACAAAGTTCACATAGGAATGAGAGAGACTATATGTTCTATTTTCTTCAGAAGCAGCGTTGGAAGAGAAGTGTGAGCGTGTGCGGGGCGACATCCGGGGTATGGGTCCCGTCGAGTCAATCGCCAACAACCAGAAACTGACCCTTGACCCCAACAATTCACAGGTCAAAGTTTAATCCATTAAATGAACACAATTACTAATCTAGCATGTATAGCTCAATCTCAACACCTTTATTTATTTTCCATTCAGGTTTTATCCACACATGTATCAGTGTTCAACATTTTGAATGCAGGAACTTTGTTTTGGTTTGGACTTGATCAGTATACTGAATACTCATGAAAGTGTAACGTTTGTTGAGAGCAATTTCCTATATGAATAGAAACATCATAGAGAGGTTCTATTCTGGGATCCGTAATTCATCATTATTGTGAGTAAGTGGAGCGGAATTAGGTGGTCAATTGTTCTGGAAGTGCACCAACTTATCTCAATTCTTCAAGAGAAAGCTACCTTTTTTGTGATAAATGTTATGAATAATGGTCTTTCAACCGTAATTGGCAAAATTAATTATGAAATTTATTTTCATTTCTGTAGTGCAATAACCCACAAAAGAGAAAAGAAAAGGTGGATATTTCAAAAAGGTACGGAAATATGGCAAAACCCACGTTTACATGCCTTAAATATATTTTGTAAACGTTATTCCATTCCAGGATATGGCCATTTACGATGTGCTCGGCCAGGTTCCCGAGACATTTCGCAACCTATTGAGCAGGGAACAAAACTCCATTGGTATGATACACCAGATCAAGTTTCAAGTCATAGACGTTGAAAATAAATCCCGAGAACAAAACAAAGTTGTTAGTTTCGGAAAGCTATATGAACTACATACACAACATAGGAAATCGCCACCCCTAGAATAATCATTCTCGATGTTCGTTCAACGAGCGTCAAAAAAAACACCTCCGAATAGAGTTCTCGAGGGACGTCGCACGAAGATTTGAAAAAAAATTCGTTTGAACGAAACTGACACGAAACATTGCAATTAAACTGAAGTGAAAGTTTGCGTAGGATTGGTAGAAGATGACACGATGATTTGAGATTGAGACGAGGGATGAACGTTGATTTCTTGTTTTTCAGTCAAAATGTTCCCGGACCTCTTTTCGGAAATGCGTTCGAAATCGTCTTTGATTCCCTCAACGGACACCGAAATGATCACCAACCCTGATGGAAGTACCACGACGAAAACCAGAAGTAGCAAAAGCTATAGGTAAAATTTTACAAATATTCTGAATAAGAAGAGCCTACATCGGAGATTGTTCACGTTATAAATTCAAGTTACATTCTGTCGTTATTGGTTCATTGACGTTACTATAAATTTGAGAGCAGCAAACTTTGAATATCAGTCTGATTCGTGAAACCACGATTAAAACATATGATTATCACTCGAATGTTTCGAGCAGAGTCGATGACCAAACTCATCTAACGCAACACGAGCTCATGCTTCATCAGTGAATCATACTACTCGTGCCATCGAACGTGTCTCGTGGCTATCGCTCCGATATAAATAGTTGCGAATTCTCTGATCTACAATATTGTGGTTCGGGCGAAATGCCCAAAGTTTGCACAGTTCGTAATCTCAGAAAACCGTGAGTTTTTCTAACCCTCGCTTTGTGTTAGACACACATCAGTCGTTTATTGCAAAAACAAAATACAAGAAAACTTTCTCCATACAACTCAAATGACAGCAGGAAACCAAAGTTTTCTCTCTTTTTCATACTATCAGCAAAACGCATTATCACATACCCACGGAGAACGTGAGAATATTTTTGATTTATATTATGTTGCGCAAACTCTTTGATTTATATTATGTTGCGCAAACTCGACAATGATTATTATTCGTTTGTTGTCATAACGAAATATCTATATATTCGTTTCATTCCCACTGAGACTGATTGGCATCTGGCCAAGTTTTCCGGATGACAACTTTTCAGAAAAAAAGTATGAATTATCCTAAACGTTTTTTTGCTCACGTGTTGTGAAAAATTCGAAGAGCAGCCAAACCGTTTTTTACATTTTTTTTCGAATAACTTCAAGGTGGCGAAAAACTTCATTGTAAACACATTTATGAAAACATCATATTCTCAGTGGGGATGGCAAGAGCTATATCGTTGATGTTGTGTTGGGAAAAGTTTAAAATTACGCCGATTACTACTTGTCGCGTTTGATTGTGATTTGCATAATTCAGTTTTGGAATACATTCAACGAGCTATTGATTTTCACACACTGGTCGCATTTATTTTCACAAAGTTGAGACTCTTTTGTGATTCTTTTCTATTTTTTCACAATGGCTCGCATTTTCCAAAGTAAGCTTGAACGGAGTTTGTAGCCCTTTTCTGCCGTGTGTGTAGTTGATCACATTGTTTTTTGGTCGAAATTCGAAGAGTATGGCTTGTGTCGATCAAACTACGGCAAATATCTGGTCACTCCTAGGGTTGTTGATCGAGTTCTTTAGAAAATTTCGATTGTTTGAGTTTTTGGAAATTTCGAGTTTTCGAAATGGGCGAAAAATCGAGTTTTCGAGTTTTGGAGAATTTCGAGTTTTCGAGTTTTTTTGAGTTTTCGAGTTTTTTCGAGTTTTGAGAAATTTCGAGTTTTTGAGTTTTGGGAAATTTCGAGTTTTCGAGTTTCGAGTTGGAACCGGCTCGAAATTTTTCGATTTTTTTCGAGTCGAGTTTCGAGATCGACTATAACAACCCTAGTCACTCCCCATAACACTTTTTTATCCGTTTTATTTTCTCCCTGCTCATGTCCGGTTTTTCAGCCAGTCATTTTCTTCACAAGAGACGTTCATCAATGGAGTGAAACAGGAAAGCATGAGCAAGACGAAGTATCGCGCCTTTGTTGAATACAAAGTGGGTTTTGTAGATATATAATTGTTCTTATATGAATGACATATGTTTATATTAAGACACAGTTTTTCGTGACTGATTTGTGTTTATAACTGAGAGAGCCACATTTTTTGACGTTTTAGTTGAATTTGACGTACTTACAAAAAGCTCGCAGAAAGTAGGAAAAACATAAAATATTGGAAAGTAAGAAAAAGGCAATTTTCAATCTCACATTGTACGTTATTATTTCATTTGTGTTCTCACGCTTTTTTTATATTCCAGGGCCCTGATTTTGGGTTCCGTGTGAAATTGGCGGACAACTCGACGGAGGATTTGTCAGAAGACGAGAACGATGATGACGATCGTGTTAGCAGGTACGGAACTCTTGTTTTCGTTTCCTGTAAAATATTCATGAAAAAAGATGAATATTGAAAACCAAATAGTACATCGACGATCTGTTGCCAGTTTTGTGCAAAATATGAGTTGTTTACCTTGCATTTCTGGCAGAATTTCCAGTTTCAATGGATTAGTAGTTTGATGAACCATATTTTTATTAGTAAAGCGATGAGATACTCGTGCTGTGAGTACTAACTTATTAGTTCAGGAAAATATTATTTTTATGTTGAAGATTTAGTTCATGAATTGCTGTTTAGAACTCACTCGGAGATAACCGACTCTGAGAGTGAACTGGTGGCTATTGGTGGATCACTTGTGAAGCCCGAAGTGAAAAAGCGCTACGAAAAGGCCTGGTTTGCCGCGAAAGAATTGGTGGACAGTGAACAGCGATATGTGGACAAACTGCACCTTCTATCGGAGGTGAGATATCATTTTTCGAATTGAAAATATGTCTTCTACGACACTGAAAGTTTGAACGTTCTCGGCACTAAAACCTGACCATAATCTTGCGTTTCAACAACTCTAAAAGTAACATGTTACAACTTGAACATGAACATGCCGAATTGATAAGGATTTCGAAACTACAAATTAAGCAATTTTATCAATTTTTGGCTTGATATACTACCATAATATTTCCATATGATCGATAAAATTAGAAAAACTCTACAAAAGAACACTTGTTACATGATGTTGATCTTCCGGCTTCCATTTTATTGCCTTAGCGGCGAGCGTCAGACGTTGTTGACTTTGCGTCTAAACTATGTTAGCCACAGTTTTTAACAGCCTATCAACTAGCACAAACACGCGAGCATCTTCTTCGACAGGGGTCTGGATTGTCAGAAAAGAAAAACTGTTTCTTGGGAATGACAAAATATCACTTGTAGTTTGAGCTCCAATTTTAACCGAAAAGAAATGAAACCAAACTATAAACACATAAGATAAGGCAACATCACTGTATAGGTAAGTTTTGAGAGAAGCAACTCCTAAACTGATATTTTTTCCAGGTTTTCCGCCAGCGATTAGTGGAGGAAAAGGTTCTGGATCGTGACCGAATGAACAAGTTGTTCGCCAACATCTCCTCCCTGCACCAATTCCACAACACTCATTTCCTCCCTCAACTGCTCGAAGCGAGTAGAGAATGGCAGACCACGAAAAGGTATACAACCGTTTTTCCCCAACTCACAACTAGTGCCTGAATTTGTCATACCGAAAACACAGAACGTATATTTTTTGAGCTGGTCTCTCATAAGACAGTTCTCTGACCAGTTATACATCTCTCATAACATGGTTCTCTGACCAACCCACGATTCTGATAACAAACGATTGCTCCACCGATATCCGATTGCAATATCCGGTTCCAACGTCAATGTTTTCTTCAAGACCAGCAGTTGTTTTTGCTGAACACGTCCATTAGTTTGTCATTGTTCGTCAGCGCGCATTTCATTTATATCTAATGCAGGGAAATGATGTCTTCGCACAGAACTCGAAAAGACTCCCAGATATACAATCTTAAGCATCCTCCATCGATGAAATTTTTACTAGGATCATAGATTATGGCTTGCAAGAGTTGTCTCGGTCTAGGGAAAAATGGCAAACCAGGGCCGTTTGGTTCCGATTAGCAGTGTTTGTAGTTTGATCCCGCAACATCACAGTGTGCAACCACAACCAGAAAGCACTGCTGGTTTCCACCGATCAGACTACAACGCATTGTGTTAATTCCTATCTAGGTCACATGAGTTATGTCAAGTTGGGTTGATAAGTTTTCGGGAATACGAACACAACAGGCTTCTAGAAACTAGAATACGAAGTACAAATAGCCGAAAAACTGTGTTTTTAGCATAATAATGAACTATTGATGTCATACCCGACGTATTTTCTTTCCAGTCGAAAACATGTGTTGAACTTATTTTCCGACTCGAGATGCTTTTATTGCTGATTGGAACTATTTTTGATGTGTAAACAGCAAATTGACTTAGGGCACCGAACGTCAGTGGTCAACAACAACTTTTATCCCCCAGTTTGTGGGGGTTTCCTAGATTGTGTTCATAGTTGACAAATAAGAATAAATCAAAAGTTATTGATGTGCTAGATACTTTGTACGTCTTTTTTTGCAGTTGTTAAAACACTTGTTAAAACACCACAAAAACCACAAATTATTCAAATGTTTTCCAGGATCTGCAACGTTGTGCGAAAACAGGCTCCTTTCCTGAAGATGTACTCCGAGTATACGAACAACTACGATCGGGCCACCAAGGTGTTCGAAGAAGCCAAGAGAAAGAAACGGTTCGCCGAGATTGTTCGCGAAATTGAAGTTCGTTTTTCTTTAGAAATAATTTTGGGTAGTACTGATCATAGCTATGCGTTCACCCCTGCATGGTTTTTGTGATACATTCAGCATTTCCAATATGAATTCTACCGAAACTTCTTGAAATCATCACCTTTCATTTCTTTTCGTATGAAGCGGAACGAATGAAATTCTCCAATATGTTAAAAAGTATCAAATCAACATATTTCGGTAACAATCCTTTCTAAAATTTGTTCACTGAAAAATACGCATACTTGTCTCTGAATAATAACCAGCGTGTCTCTCTCTTTTCTCTTTGAATTTCCAACCCCTCTCAGAAATCGCCCGAATGTGAAGGTCTACCTCTCGGTCACCACCTCATCTGTCCAGTGCAACGAGTCATGAGATATCAACTTCTCCTACAGGTAATTACACTTTTGGGTTTCTGAGAAATTTCCCCAACACATTTTCAGACTTATTCAGTCATCTGTAAAACAATCTCCATCCTAAATACAGTTTCTTTGAACAAAGATTGTTTGCACAACTCTAACTATTCCGCAATATTGTTCAACCACCCACTTTTAGTTTTTTTTTTTTAATTTATTGGTTTCACAAGTCTTATGGGTACAAAAACTGAATGAAAAAAATTATATTCAGTAAAAACACTGAGAAAACGTAACAATTATACTGAAACGATTTCGTCTTCGTTCGGGTTTTGATTAGTACATTAGTTATTCATAACTCAACTATTCTATGAAACATCATTCGATCTCTTTTTGTCTCTTGACTCTCATATTCATTTACCATCTAGGAATACAAGAAGCACATGTTGGACACAGATGCTGACTACGCGGACACGACTGTCGCACTGGACCTCGTCCTTCAGGCAGCACATCACGCGAATGAGATGATGAAGAGACTGGTCAGTCAGAACTCGTTATCAACTCAACCAGTTAAAGACAACTGACTATGTTTTAGGATGGATCTGAACTAACTAAACAAAAAAGTGTTCTCGTTAAATTACTCAAATAGTTCCTTTTAAGTAGCAAAGAGTCGTGTCGCCGGAAAATTCGGCCAAATCCGAATGCTTTCACAGCTTTGAAACAATTTCTAACGCCTACATTATAAAATGATCGGAAGTACTCTTTGATGGAACATTTCCCATTCGAAAATTGAAAATGAAAGTGAAATACTATTGATTTAACTTGCAGGAAGGTTTCGGCAAAGTGATTGAGGTGCAAGAAGAGTTGGGAAACTCGATTTCACTGGTTGTCCCCGGGCGCGAACTTCTCAAGAAGGGAACTATTCAGGTAACAAACTGTGAATTTCATTTTAATTTTCAGATTATTAAGCCTGTTTAATTCAGAACTTGTGGCGCACCTTGTAATAACAACTCAATTCCATATCTGAGGAGTTTTGAGAACAAGAAACCAATTCAAAATAAAATTCAAACTGGGAAATTCCTAAATTTTCACGAAAACCAAAAACTGGATTTAATTCGAAAACGGTATATAATGAAAAACTTTTCAGAAAATCTCCTCCACCACCGACAAGACAGAGGAGCGTTTTCTGTTTCTGTTCAACGATTTCATTTTGCTCGCCAGTGAACGGCGAATCGGAATGGCCAAGTACAAACTGCGAGCAGTATTTCATCCCTGTCACACTCAGGTATCTTTTTGCAACTTTTTCTGAGCTTGAGCTTATTTCCACATCGGAATGGGGTGAATTAATGGATGCATGAAACTTTTTCTTTCTAT
Source organism: Litoditis marina (assembly GCA_964036275.1). Taxonomy (NCBI): domain Eukaryota; kingdom Metazoa; phylum Nematoda; class Chromadorea; order Rhabditida; family Rhabditidae; genus Litoditis; species Litoditis marina. The sequence continues at coordinate 37,530,433 of OZ038433.1, forward strand.
TACACGTTTTCTCGTTCCTTCTCTATAGTCTTTTCCATTCCTACTGAGACAACTACAGTAGTATTTCGAAACTTCCAAGCCGTTCTGCTCGCTTAGAAGTTGAGGATTTTCGTACGTCCTTCTCCTTCTCACGTAGAGTAAATATACGAGAGCATTTTCCATGAACTACATTTCAGCTTTACAACAGCCTTTGAAAAGTTTGTAAGGTTACTGTAGGAGTCTCATTAGGAATAGTGTGAACTATACCTGCCATTGCTTTATTCATTTAATCAAGAGTTTTCCATGTCCTAGTGTACTGATTTAATCTTGCTAGAAAAGCTATTACTCTAGATACAAAGATCGGAAAATACACAACGTGCGTGAGAACTTTATAGTAATACCATAATCTGAAGTGCAAGAGTAAGTGTGTGAAAGTAAGTGAGAACTACGATAATCTCAAATAACGAGTTATCAAACTTCCGTTACAGGTGTGTGAGGGAGACAATCTGGAAATGGAGCACTCTTTCTACCTGAGAGGTTCCGACGGATCGGGACCTCAACGCTGTCTCGAACTATTCTGTCGTTAGTTATTTGTTTGAGCGTTGTTTGGTTTACTTTTTCTCTCTTTTTTTGGTTTCTATTTTGCTTTTCTCTCCATGCTATCAAATGGAGAAAAACATTGGTTTTATTTTTCTTCCCCGAAAGGTCGATTATTGCTTTAAAACCATTTCCGAGTGAATATTACTTTTTGTCAGACTTGGTTTTAAAACGTGTTCTTTTTGAATAGCGAAGAAAAAATTCAATGGAAAATTATTTACTTTACGTTTCACAGTCTATTCTGAAACATTGATTGCACCTTTCTCACGGTACGACATTTCAGAAACGCAAGCGGAAAAGGCAACCTGGGTCGCCCAGCTGTGCGCGGTCATCGATGATTGCAAAGCGAATTCTGCCACGTTTGGCAGTCAGGTAGTTTTATGCTGTTATTTGTTACGATAAACTTCCCACTATGTTTGTCGAGATTTTTAGATTCAAGATTCGTGATGTATCAGATCACGTCAACTGGTTTCGAATCACGTCAATCCTATTAACTCGGGAAAAAATCTAACTGGTATCAGAAGAAACACAGCGAAAAACAAACCATCAACAATATGGAAGAATAGATCAACTAAGGCTACTTTGTCATTTTTCTACTATTGAGATATTTACACTTTTATCTATTCATCTATTCCTAATTCCAGAGATCATCCCTGTGTGAATCCACCAATACGAGTGAATCCAAAAATTGTTCAGACTGTGATGTCGAATTCAGGTGAGAAGCACGACAGCAACAGCTAAAAAAATGATGATAGAGTGAAACCAACTCCATCAGCATTATATAAAGACTTTTTAACACTTTTCAACCCACATTTTTTACATTCTAGACGCTTCAGTTATATTTGAATAGTGACTTCTTGCTAAATGCATATGTATGCAGTATTTTTTCGAAGTAATGAAACTTTGATGATTGATTAATGGGAGATAATGTTTATTGGGAGCTTTTCTATTATTTCGCTTCTGTATCTAGGATTACTCACGTACTTTCAGTTGGAGTTTTGGAGTTTATGTTGTTGTCTAATTCCATCATTTCAGTCTCTGGTCCCGTGGCATCAAATGTGGAAAGTGTAGACGGAAGCTGTGCAAAAAGTGCTTCGGTAGATATCGAACCGAAAGCAAAAATAACCGAATTTGTGAGCCGTGCGTCAAGAATTTGGTTAGTTTTGTAACGAAACAAAAAAACTTCACTGTTCAAAACATTTGATAGAAGAGTTGGAGAAAATATCTCGTATTAATTGTAATTCTTTACACTATATAATTGAGTTAGTTGAGAGTTACTGGAATAGTTATCACACAGAAGAAAAAGGTTTATAAGCATAGTTATTTTTAGGGCCAAGGCTCTCTTCATCGTTCGCAATCAACATTTTCCACGGGACGGCAAGATCTCTTGGCAGTTCCGGCAAAAGGAGAGGGTGTTTTACATGCCGGCAAAGTCAAGGTACACATTCCAACATTATTGTTACCGATGTACTTTACTATTGAAGTTATATGTCACAACACTATGTTTTGTGCATTATTCACATTCGTTGAGTTCACATCGAACCTGGTGGTTTTTCAATGAACATAATATGAAGTATTGCTGTTCAGTCGGTCACTAAACAAGTACGAAACTTGAAACACGCCTCATTATCTGTATTACATGCGATACCATTCTTTTATGCGGCTATTCTAAGTTTTTGTGAGCGCTCTCGTGCAAAAATAATTAGTTCTAACTAAGCATTTATTTTAGTTCCGTGGAACTCTCGGGAAACCATTCGAGCGTTACTTTGTGGTACGAAACGATTTCTGTCTCTACTCCTACATGGGTCCAGAAGTGAGTTTTTCGCAAATAGACTTTCAGGTTCACTCAACCATTTTTCATGATTTACTTGACATCGTGAGAAAAAACAGTTTGGGCCTTAACAGTCTTCGTTACACAACTTTTACTGTAGAAGAACATTGTCATTACAATTCGCTAACCAAAAACTTAAAATGTCTATAATGAACTATATCCCAGTAGGAAATGATTCAGGAAGCTTATTTGAAATCCGAGGTTCTTACCCGAATAATAACAGTTCACTTTAATCCATCAACTTGAATACATACTTCCAGGACACGACAGCGCTAGTCATGCTGCCACTACCCGGCTGTGAGGTTCGAATGTGCGGGGAACCGTTCACCTTCTCCGTGCGGGTAGGATGCCGGCGACAGTACACTATAACAGTGGAAGACCAGGACAGTCAGACACATTGGATGGCATTATTGGATCTCGCCGCGAACGCACAGCTGAAAACATGAACACAGACTACTCTTAGAAATCTCCCGTGTTAACTACTTACTGAAACGTCCACAAAGTATAGTTCAGTCACGCCCAAATCTCAAATCCCAAACTTATCTACGGCTAGGTCAAAAATGTGAGAAAAGTGAGAGAAGCTTATGGAGAAGAAACATAAAAACACGTTCTGATCTCTACTTTTCTCATTACATTGATCCTGCTACACGTTACGTCTCGTACGTTGTCTATCGGTAATTGAAACCAGGTAAGGTACCCATCGGTTCCCAACTAGCTCAACTTTTAGTTTTCAGTTTTCTCGTTCGTCTAGTCGATTTATTTCTGTGAATAGTGTTTGTGCAGTCAAAAATTTATGAAATTCCCACATTTCTCGCACGTACTAGTTCTGACATTTCATGAAATCCGTGTTTTACGTGAAAACTGGTCGACGAGTTTGTGTTGTTTATTTCTGCTATGTAATTTTTAATACTTTTAAATTCCCACACTGTACTGTTTTCCGTCAACCTCACTTATGTCCGCCCCATCCACGGTCAAATTTTAAAATATCTGCAATAATTTGTACAAATTCTTGTTCGTTTGATGCGCAATTTGTGATTTGTGATATAAATTTTGTTCTGTTTGAACGAACTTTGTTTTCGACTTGGTCACCGAAACGACATTTGAGTAACTTGGCGTATACTCAGTTTCTTCCGGGCCAACTTAGGTTTTTATGCAGCCGAACCAATAGAGGTACATAATCATTCAGTACAAAAACTATTGTTAACTAAAGTGAAATGTTATGGTTGTTGTGGAAATTTCTTGTTTCACGTTTATTCAAAAAGCAGTGGAAAAGCTCTGAACAACAAAAGTCCAATATTTGGTTATCAAAAAAAGTTGTGTTCAGTAAAGAGGTAAAGAAAATGATTCACGTAGCACACGAAGCAGCGATGATGAATTTTGATGTTAACTTCATTTCTTCATTGATATATCTTTTTAATCATGCAATCGATTAAAACATACATACATAGCGCGCCGAGAGGTCGCATCTTGTACTGTTTACATTAGTGTTCTTTTCTGGCCTCTTCACCCCCTTGACAAGGTATTATCAAATAAGCCGACCAAACATACTCTGTTTCAAATAAACGCTATCAAACGACTATAATTATTCTGGGAGTCAACTGTTATACTGTAGGTATGCAAAAATTGTTCTTCAAAGAAATAACCAAAAAAATCCATCCACGAAACTTGTAAGACACAGCACAGAAAACTGCTCAAATGAAAAATTAATAAAAACTAGTTCATTTTGAATAGATAATTTCTATGTGTTGATGTTGTTCTTGCAAATTTTATAATGAATTTCATTGAACTCGTGTCAGAAGCTCACTTTAAATCTCTAAATTTCTGAAATTCGTCCGTGATTCTCTGAAAACGACATTCGATTCCCGAGTCAGAATCATCTTTCTATAGATGGTACGTATATTCCGCTGTCGAGATAATTTTGGTGGAAATCGTTTCAACACAGTTGTTGATATAAGTGCGATGAATTAGTAAACAAAAGGGTTCTATTCAAATCCTCCGGTCTTTTTCGAACCTCATATACACCTCAGTCTCTGAAACCCAATGCCCGCTTAGTCATGGTAATATTAGCAGGGCAACCCAATACAAGACTAATTCTGACCGGAAATTGACTGTCTTGCAAGCTGATCCCCGTCTAATCAGCTTTGCAACCAGACTAAGCTGCGCGAGAACAGTTGCCGGTGCCGACCAATCAGAGCAGCCGGGATCGACCAATCAGAGAAGAGGGTGGAGCCAGGAGAAGCGGAAGCCGGACTGCCCACTCAGTACGGTCGAATTATGGAGATTCGCAACATGCACATTCAACATCCATTCTATGGAACCGCCTTCATGAACAATCCCACTAAAGGTAGTTTCGCACATTTCATCAATTCGGATGAGCAGGAGATTGTCATTTGTGAACTCTATTCACTTGTTCACCCCTGGTCTGAAATGTATTCATTGATTTCCTAAATCATACTTGCCATGCTCTGAATATGTGTTTTTCATTTCCAAGTATCATCATGAGAGTGTGACAACATACTTCCAACTACTTCTCGTAGTTTACGGCACGGAAATTCTCTTCTGCCACTTTCTAAATTTTAACACTAACAAGCTGAGGTAAGCATAGTTCTGTCTGTATCGACCGAGCGCGAGCCGACGTCCAAGAAATCAAGAATTTTAGTTCTGATAAATCAGCGTCCTAGAGAATAGTTAAAATTGGAATCGATTTCATCCAGAAATGACAGAAATGACAGTCTTGTGTGATTTAGTTCAGGACCAGTTTTTTTTATAAATGTCGAACAGCATTCATAAGAACGTTTAGCTCTAGGTTGTAGTAGTTGAACAACCTTTCCTGACAATACCTCGTTGAGCGACCATTATTTTTCAGAATCCACATCATCCGATGAGCGACGAATGCGAAGGAACCGAACTGCATTCAGCGAGAAACAGTTGGACGAGTTAGAGAGGTATAGCGATTAATGCACATAGAGTAGTGTGTTTTGTATTCATCACCAGCGACTGTGAAGCCCATGTAGAAGTACTAGTATGTTATGATTTAATAAACCCGTTTAATGTTTTACTTAGAAAATTTGTAACTTTCCTTTGAATTTGTTTGTATGTTCTCTTTCACCTATGCCCCTATCTAGCAACCTACTCAAGTGTGCTGATCTACCGTTGATCACACCTGAGTACTAGAGGTTCCAGTGAAAAACGATCTACCTTATTTTCAATTTTCAGTTCTTTCCTAGTCTGCCAGTACCCGGACATTTCACAAAGAGAGAAGCTGGCTAAAGACATACAGTTGCCAGAGGCTAGGATACAGGTATGGCACTTATTCGCAGAAGTGTTTATTATAGAAAGTTACATTGTTTCGAATATATATAGTTTGGTTTCTCAACGCGCCATAGCTTACAAATTTTGACCAAAAAGAACAGGATCAAACTACACACACAGTGAGATAGAGCAACGCGCACCGTATCGGCTTTTTCCGAAAGGAGCAAGCCCGCTATTAATGGTTATTCTCTGATTTAAAGTTTTCCACCGTGACAAGAGCTAGACACCTCTAAATACATTGAAACTGCCTAAATTCCGTTCATTCTAAACACCGTGGAAGTTCTGGTGTTTGAGTTAGATGAGAACTCCCGTTATCAGTTGAATCTACCACGACGGACATTCATGCATTGACATGTTGATGGAATCTTCAAAATATCGTTCTTGTTTGTTTGAAACTTTCCTTAGCAAAGAATTGGCTCTAACCGAAATTGTCTAGGTTTCTCATACCACGCGCAGCTGATGATCCTAATAATATTTGCTTAGCGTGTATAACATGAACCCTATTGCCCTAGTCAACTTGGATACATCTATTAATCCCTGTTTGCTCTGTGTATATGGGTCCCGTGCCGACAAACGAGGCGTAGCAGACCCCCGCGGAGTCGGTATACGGTAGTGTTTGTCGACTAGCAGGTGACAGGCGATTACTGCCTGAACAAACCCTGTAAATTAGCCATTGATTGTCTTTGGGCTGCCGCGGTTCGGAAATTCAGCGAGAGAATGAGAATGGAAGGGCTTGCGCATAGAAAAGCAGACTGAAATAGTATATTCTGTTTTGTTGTGTTGTGTTTGGAGTTTGATACGGTGCTCTAATGAGTTCTGATCGTAGTTTAGAATTCGTGTTTGGAATATGTATGCACATCACGCTATATTTTGGAACTAGAAATACAAGTAATACCCTGAACATGCCTAACCTTCTCTACGCTGCCGCAGTTTCAAATAACTATCAAAAGGTTGCTCGTAAATTACGTAATAAATCAATTATAGTTATAGGGTCAAGCCTAAATCCTATCTAAAAACGAATTTCCAGGTTTGGTTCAAGAACCGCCGTGCGAAGCAGAGAAAACGAATTCGTAACCAGTGTCAGGACGATGGCAATGGCTCCCCAGTAAAGCCCAGTGAAAAGATGCAGAACACAGTTATGAGTAAGTTAAATAATAGTAATTCTATCTATAGTAGAATTCATTACCTATACAATTTTGAGTTGATGAAAGATAGAAAATTACTGTTTTTAACAACAAGTACATGTTCTCATGTTTTGATCAATAATTGCATTACTTAGTTGTACAAAAATGAGGGCCGGACCGGGGATCGATCCCGGGACCTCTCGCACCCTAAGCGAGAATCATACCACTAGACCATCCGGCCACGTTTTTATCAGCAACATCTCTAGGGATATGTCTCTTTTCGGGCAAGCGATCTAGTCAGCGTTGCGACCGGTTAGACTGCGCATCATAGCAAGTCCATGGAGCGCGTTATCGCATTTTGTGTTTCGTTTTTAATCAGCTACTATTTTGCACAAAGTATCTAAATGTGATGTAGCTCCGATTGTACAACATTTGTTCCTACTTCAAATACGATCCTTAAATTGGGAATGTGAAAAAAAAAACTAAAAATTAGTTTACTAAACAAATTTAATTGAACGGAGACCATTTTAATTTCAGCTTGGACGCCTGGAACAGCGTTCGCCAACATGTTTCCCACCAATATGCAGCCCTCTCCCTATTTACAGTACTCCAATCTATTACCGTACACAACACAGGTAAACTTGCATGGAACAAAATTTTCCAGATAATCGCTAGGTATTTAATCAGAATTAAGTACTATGAATAGTATGAGTCTCGTTCATCTTTCTATGAATATTCAATATGATCACAAACACGAAGACATCACTTCATATTGGTTTTTCAGCTTGTAGTTATGAACTATGTACAAAATTTGAATTATTTCCGGACACTACACGTGGCAAAAATCTGCTTGAAACGTTTGAGTGTGTACTGTTGGCATCCACGACTGCTTGTAACTAGTGGTTGTAAAAAGAGTTCCGCGGTGTCAAGTGACGTGTAGTGTGTACTGTAACATAATACATGTAGTCAAATGATTGACCGATTGCGTACTAATATTGAAAGACACACAAACGCATTATGTTGCAGTTGTGAAGTTAATCTGAGTAATATAGTTATAGACCATGTGGTAACTCATGTAAATAATTGTGTGTCAACAAGCCACACACTTTTTGCTGATTACGCGAGAAAAGAGTTCTTTCAATTGAAATACAACTTCATGAGAACTTTCAATGCTTGTGCCACTGGGAATGTGAATAATTGGGTGTTCATTGTTCCACTAAATTTGCAAGTCGTGTAGGTGACAGATTGTGGGATTAGTCAGGGGTTGTGTTTCTCGATTGAAACAGAGCAACTTCAGAAACTTAGACAAAGTCTTGACTTACAATGAACGAACCAAAATGTTTTATGTGATACTGAGAAGTTATTGTGTATGATTTCAGGTGCCCAATTTCCGTCAGATGTCAACGCCGTACAAGTTATGAAGACATAAATCGAACAATGTATGATAGAAGCTACTGAATAAAATTAAATACAACATGTCCTAAAGGGAAAATCGGAGAAATATATATGGTTCCCATGGTAAAATTAAGGGATGAAGATGGAATTGTGGATTGGAATGTTTTTGTGAAGCTTCTCTCCCGAATTTGATAATTTGTAACTCACTCTTCGTCGTGCTCTGAAACAATGTCACCAATGAATTCTGTGGAAGGTGTGAATGTAAAGGGCAATTTATGGGTCAATATGAACATGTTGAAAATTACCGTAACACAGATCTTAGAGTACAATCTTCCAATGGAGTGTTGATTTAACTACAAAGTACGAAGACGATTGAAGCACGGATATATGTCCGCAACAAACGGGTCAGCAGAACGATGACAAATGTGAATGAGTAATGAAACGCAGAACACAGGCTCTTCAATCATTTCTGAGTCGTTGCTTGGGTTTCTCTTGCCTACCAAGACCCTCGAAGCTTTATGCGATGAAACGTTCCCACCTTTGTAAGACCATAGGTAAGTATGGGATCCAAGTATACATACTCCGTTGCCCGTTAATTGGCTCTGTTCTTTTGTCTCCGGAGCTAATTGTTACCCGAATCAGCCCCATCAGATTTCTTGTGGAGTAACACCTTCTCTCTCAGGTCGAGTCAAACAGTCTCTTTCTGCCATTGACAAGCAGAGGTGCTCTCCTTTACTCTTCCATTTGCGTTTGTTTTGCGTTGTAGAGACAATATCTTCATAGAATCGTAGATACTTCTTGTAGAAATTTGAAACTTCTTTGCAGTTTCTTTAGACTATTACGCCTACATTTTGAATGTTTGTATAATGTTAGCCTGTGCAAAACAAAAGTTGTAAACTGTTTCCAGCAAAGTTTATATTTGCATTAGACAAGAGTTTGGGAGTTTGAATGATCCCCACAAGTGTCTAGGACTGATGAAAACGTTATACTCTCTTCTTTCATTGTTGTTTTCAATATTTGCAACTTACTTTTGTGTTATAGACAATAATTACGATGAAGACTGTGCTCATATTGGCTGTACTATTCAGCATCGGGTCTGCTATATTTGGAGAAAGAGGTTAGTTTTCCGTGGATTTTAAAGTTGTACTGGCATTTCCTATGGTTTTATGGTCAACAACACGTCCACCGTTCTCAATAAAACATCTTCTAATATGTAAATTAAATATGTTTTTTAGGTCAGGCGAGAAGGGACAGCAGACGTGGAAAATTCGAGAGTCGAATCGAAGGGTGGGTTTTTGTGAAAACATTTCCAAGTTACAGTACTAGAGTTCGAGTGAAGATTGATTTTAGGCTCTAGTTTTATGTGTCGTTATTGAAGAGTGTTGCCATCTCAAAAATCATAGGCATCAAAATACAACACATTTAACAGCCATAACAGAACAAATGCCTTCGTAGCTGGAACATACATACAAACCTTTCATGTATAGTAGAAGAAAATACTATCTGACTAAAAGTTTGCGTGCAATTCGAATCACATTTTTCTGATACTAATTCATTGTTTACAATTCACACGAATTACTCGTTTATTTGGCTTGTGTAGGCCAAAAAATACACTGTATTCAGCAAAAGCGCTGTGTACATAATCTTGCTTAAATCATTCAATTTTCACTCGCGGTGTTGTTTTTCCAGACTAGAGCAGAGCGTCAGCTACACCGTCACGGGAAAGTTGATGTGTGGAACTACCCCCATCATTGGAGCCAAACTAGCCCTCTCTGAGTTTGCCGCGAAAAGTGAGCCTCGCACATTCACGAAAAGCTCTAATAAACGAACAGCCTGAGTAACAAATACTGTCAAATAATTTCTCTCAGAAAATAAAGGTTATCATGCATTTTTTCATGTATAAATTTGCATCTAGCCAACCGTTCGATTGAACACACTCTTCCACGATGTTCTACGGAACCTGCCTCGTAAACCAACTTTTTCGTGATTCAATATTCAACTTCCAACACCAAAAACTTGTAAAAATCACAGAATCGTCGACAAACTATGCCGAAACCACCAGCAATGGGATAGGAACATTCACTGTCACCGCCAAAACAACCACCAAGAAGCTGGAATGGCATCCTCTTCTGACCATCGGGCATTCATGCGATTCCACGGTTAGTTTCCATATTTCATTCTAGAATTATGTTCAGAAGACTGAAGTGAGTATTCGTTTCTCGTCAAATTGAACCGTCAAACTAACAGCAAACAAATGCATTTCTTAGAATGAGAAAAATATGGGTAAAACAGATAGCGCAACTCAAATACTCCGAGACACTGTTAGGATCGTACAGTTGATACGTCACTAGTTGCCTAAAGTGTAATTGAACAGAACATTTGCTCTTCCGAATACATTTTCTGTCAGGGTGTTTGATATCAATAACATTTGAATAAATTATCTTATTTTTACCAAAGTGTAAATTCTCAAATGAGGAAACAATAAAATCACGTTTCCAGAAAGGAGAACAGAAAGTGCACGTTGAACTGCCAAAGTCTTATGTGGTGGTAGGAACGAACACTTCCAGAACATTCGATCTTGGTGAGGGTTTCATATAAATGTTATACAACGGTAGACAGTTTTTGTTTCGGTGAACTAAAAACTAGCAAACCCTTTTATAGTTTACTGCCCGTGCCAAAAAGTATTCTACATAGTAAGTTGTATTTAGGGCGGATAGCTGAAAAATCTGCATGCATGTTATTAATTTCCAAGTCACGACGGAACTACAGTTAGATCAATCTCCAAACACAGCAAGGCAGAACACCACTTACCGTGTTAGACAACCTTTGCTGAGCACCCCCTCTCCCGGAGAATAGCTCAGAGCGATAGTACTTCCGAACAACAGCGAACTGGCGTGACAGAATAACCGGTCGGGCTGCGGACGGTATAGTCCACATCTTTACCACTGAGACGCCTACAGTATACATTTGAACTTTGTAGCGACTGTTTTCTAATATGACTGAGTCAAGAATATTCTCGTAGACACCTTTGAGATAGGCGATTGCCAAATGTGTTAATCTACTCGATAACATTGACGTAAAACGAACTTAAAGAAACCGTTCCTCTCTAATTTGAGTTTCACAAAAAAATAAAAAAAGCTCAAAATTGTTTCTTAATGTCTTCCCATTGACCATGAAAAAAACTTTCTAATTGAAAATTTGTAAAATTTGCATAACGTCAAGCACTAAAGAATGGGGCATGAAAATTTTCACTGTGACGCAATTTGACTTGGTTCATTTACATCCAGATTTGTTTTGATTTTTTAGTTTCCCATTGTGTAGTCGCATGTGATAGAGTGTTTTAAAATCATTTTTGCACTTCAAATCAAATCAAATCAAATATTTATTACACAGTGTGTAATAACGGAACGAAAGTGTGAAACGCGAAAGATTGCCAAAAAGGAGAATGGTGAAAAGAATTAATGAAAAGAATTGATAAACATGGAAGAAAAATATAATAATACTGTATGAACTCAGTACTAAAGCGATTGTTATGACATAGCTACCGTATCAGTACCACAACCGCTGGGCTGTATTTCGAGACTGTATATATTTGTTGAATTGAAGAGGTATGTCTTCACTGGGAATGATTAAAATAATACTACCTATCCCTACACTTCTCATGATTGATATATATTTGTAGTTCCTACCACCACCTAAGTTTCTTAGAGTTGATGTATATTTGTAGTTTCTATCTTCTACAGGCTATTTTGAGCATACCCCGTACGCAACTCTCCTACCGGTGTCATTACGTAAGCCGCTTTTCTGAGAAAACGAAGCAAGATAGGGATATAAAAGCATATATTTTTGATAATGGTTTTTAATTTGCCATAGAGTCAGATTGATTGTTAACTCAAAGGTCAAAATTAAAGCGGGACGGATTCTTTAACTACTTGTAATCATACTGTAGGGGTCTCAATAGGAATGAAAATGACTAAAGTGCCAGCGCCGTCGAAGATGTGATCGATTGTTTGAGAGTTATTTTTGAACCACTTTCTTTAGGTGTTCTGAACCTGGAGGCCGTTTTCCGTGCAACATCCGCACATTAAGAAGATCGTCATTTGCGATGGAATCATTCCTTCCTTTTTCTGTTGTCTCAATTCACAACCTCGTTATAATATGGATACCCACTCGTTTGCTTCTCAAACCCGTCTCCAGTAATCTAGTTACCGTTTTCTAATTTTACATATTTAGTATTTATGAAAATTCGTGGTCGATTTCGCCAAGCAATAAAAGGTTGTGATTCAAGAACTCACTATACAATCGCATTTCATAAACACTTAGGAAAGAGTGTACATTTCACTCAGTTTAGCCAAACTACAATAGTTCACAATAATTCAGAACAGAATTGTTAGCAAATAAGACAAAAATCATATTGCATTTTCTAGGGCTAATGTACTACTTCTATAGTACACTAGTGAGGTTCGAATTTCAAATCAGAATCAGAATCAAATCAGAATTAGTTTCTCGAAAATATTCCATCGGCAAGCCAGCTCCTGTACAAGTTTGCGTGTCCAATATGTCTGCACCGAATGGACAATATTTCAGTTCTTTTCGATCTTCTCTCACTATTAACGATTTTTTTATTGAGTTATACATCAAACATAAAAACTGTTTTTCTTGAACAAATTGATTGACAAGGCAAATATTCAAAACTTTCAATAGCAACCTTCACTAACATCCAGTAACCTACTGATAAAAGAACAATGTTTGCACGACAGTAAAATATACCTCAATTCACTAATTTGGCCGGCATTCTAAACAAATATACGTGATTATCATATGAAAAATATACATGGTTGTACATTTTACCGAAATAGGCTCTGTCCAAACAGTAGCAGTCTGAAACAAAGGAATCCATAAACGTTATCAATTCATCGACCAAGTTACTTTTCCCAAAGTCGTCATTTGTTGTCAATTCCATCACACATCACTGTGTCATATGAATAGTGCGGTTGATTAACACAACAACATTTTAATTGTAAACTTTGATACCTTGTTCTTGCAAAATGAGCCAGCAATGTCTGTTGTTCGAACATTTAATCAACAGACTGATTCATAGATTCATGACGGTTCCACTCCTTCCGCTGTGTGATGTTTCAACCGGTTTAACCTATGTATTTGTCTGAAAAACTAGTATACGATATGACTACAGCTGAAACATAATCAGTTGGAGTTGATAAATAGAAACATGCACATCAACTTGAACCCAACTCTAACCCCCCCCCCCCATGAATACTTCACCGTCTGTAGCTGTGTAGCTTGATCGCGCTGTTCTATTGACGAATTGACGTCCATAACAATAAGGGCGATGAGACGTCGTAAATAGACTGAGAAGGCAAAAAGTTGAAAAACCTTATGAAACGGAAAGTAATAGCCGTTCTGAATCACTGACATGTTGAAAAAGGAACTTGAACGAATAAACCAGATTTTCAGTTGTTTCGAACTATTTGTTACAATAGGATAGAACTGTAGTCGTTGGACTTTTTTCAGCGGACGGAAGAGGCTGTTTTAGTGTTTTACAGCGCACCCACAGGTCTTTTTATGTAATCGAATTGGTTTGTAGCTTGATCGCGCTGTTTGTGACATAAATTCAGGTTTTGAGAGTGTGGATTGAAAACTTCAGGAATGTGATTCACGAGCCACCTTTTTCTGTTTTGAAAAGGCAAAATCCTTGGTCTCCGGCCGATGCCACGATCCTTTCTCCATCTCCACTCATCCTGATATATTTCTGTCCCTCAAATACGAAGGAAAGAGCATGGTTAGAAAATGCTTGGCCAGCGGCTACTGCTTCTTCAGCTGTTATCTGAAAAAACATGAGAATAGTCCTCATCATTTCTGCGCAGACTATTAAAGTAACTGAAACTATCAATTATCACATTCATAAGATTACGTCGTCAACGATAGTGAAAGGTATTTTTTGAGGTTCCGAAATTGTATGAATGTTTTCATTCGAGAATCTTAACCCAATTACCCTCACACAAGCGATGTACAGTAGGAATTGGACGCTCTTAATATAGGATGAATATAGGATTAAAAGCAGGCCATAACGACACATTCCACCCAGGTTTGCTGGCGTTGTAGTTTGCACTCACTGCTTCATTTTAAAAAAAAGTTCTGCTGCTCATGGGAAACAAACTATCCCTTGAGATTATGGAATCTTTCTATTTTATCACTACGCAGTCCTTAGGAATACGTATTCGTGTTAGGCTCGTATGATCTTTTCAATTATCACTCACGGCGAAGTTATCGCTCTTTCCCCAGACGGACCCATCCAATCCACAAATAGCTCCTTTGATGATATGTCCTCTGCCAATCAGCATCTGGTTCACGGAAGCCACCCAGTCCATATCACTATCTGATGTTATCACAAAAGGTTTTTGGGCAAACCGTTATATTAAGGATACATATCTGCATACTTTGGAGCAGAGGTACTTTTAATGTGTGTTTCGCGCTGCTAGAGGTATGATTCACCTATTCATGAGTTTGCCTCACTTTATTCAATTAAAACTCAGCTCCAGCGCCGAGAGTTTGGTGTCGTCACTTTTCGTCCGGCGCTTGGCGCGGGCACCACATGGCGCCAAAAGCATGAGAAAGTGTGTGTTCACATAAGAGCGTTCCCACAAAACTACACCACTCCAGAGAAAAGTCGTCGCAAGAGAAACAGTAGCAATCGATAATACTAACGTAACCTAGCGAAAATAGTTTGAAACTGAAAACTAACTTGATTTTGTTGTCGGTGCAACAATCAGAGCACAGAAAAGGATGCCGGTTGCTCTCATGGCTAGGCGGCACTTGGTAGCAAGACCCGCCGCCCCCGCCTTTTATACTGTTCTCCTTTTTATTTTACGAAACCTGATTGCCATCGAGCAGTGCTTGCCGATTCCAAATGTTTTCTGGAATTGGAACCATTCTTTTTGGTTAAGATCCTACTCTTGTTGCTATGTAGATTTCTAAGGCTACAAATGTTGCAGTACGATTATTTATGAGAAAAACTTCAAACTTGCGGTAAGGGTTCTAAGTACTTTGTTGAGATCAAAAGCGTTTGAAACGTTGAATTTCGTTTCTCATGCAATTTGAATCCGTTAGTTAAGTTTTCTAAGAAATGAAATAAAGATGGGATGAGCCCGTCCACATTCTGTCCCTCCATGTTCCCGGCAACGTCTGCAAGTATGCATGTATAGATAGCATATCTGGAGTCATCAAAGAACATCATTTCAAAAAGAAACTGATGATCTGCATCTTTATGCCAATACTCCATTTAACTGCCATAGACATGGTCTTATTGTTACTAAATTGATCGTTTCATGGAAATTAGGATGGGAAAACGTGACATTTCGTACACGTCTCAATTGCCGTTGCACTAAAAAGTTACGATGTCTGGTTCCATCAAGTGTTTTCCTGATCAGCGTTTCGCCTAGCATAGAATAGAATTGATTTATTCGCGATCTAATACGTGACATCCACATAGTATGTGGCACTCCAAATGGGTAAATGGAGGGAAAAATTGAAGAGAAAAAGGGTGTGGTATGGTCACCGTGTTAGCAGTGTTTCTTTAAATATTTTAACAAGGCCTGGTTACACCCATTGCCCGTAACACCGATACAATTTCATGACGGAGTGGACAAACTGGAAATCTACTCGACTTTCATATCAAATTCAATGTTAATGCTTTTTGAAAATTGAACTTTTTCAAACGAATACGTGATGTGAATGTTTTCACTTAAACACTTAAAGTAGGACGATTATTTGGTCCAATCGCAACGCTTCAGTTCTTTAAACTGCAATACATTTTTCAATTGCAGTTTAAAGGACCGTTGACACGGGATTGGTCCACACAATCGTCCTTCTTGAATCGAAGCAATAAACTTCTTTTGTGTGCGACTTTTAACGGAACTCGGACGAACTGGAATGGCTGAGTTGCGCAGAGTGGCATCTCTGACGTATCACAGGTTGGATGTCGTATACGTCACGAGTGGCGGTCCAGTTATCACTACGAGTGCGACGACGTCTGTTACCACGAGCGATTTCACACATATTTGGTCTGTGACCATGCTCAATTTTGAGATTTTCCGCGTGACTGCTACGCACTACGTAGAGACCACTGGGCTTCGCATCTTTTCTGGCAGCCCAAAATCGCGGAAAATGCGTTTTACTCTCAACCTAGCCTAACACGACCGTGTGTATCATACATGATAAATTCCAATATACTAAAAAAAGACAGATAGGAGATAGATCACGCTAAAACTGTGTTGCGTTTATACCACGTATTCTTCCGATTCGGGTGCGATAATTAATAATTTGTAGCGATTGATGATTTTACTGACAGAATTGGTCTGTCTCTACTGCTACGACGTATCTGGCAACCAGAATAAGTCATTCAAAATTGAAAGTCATTAAAGTAAAAGTCATCTGAAAGTAAAAGTCATTAAGTACAGAAACAGTTGAGAATCAGAAATAAAGTTTTCGAAAATTGTCGTATTTTCAAATCTTGACTAAAAGTGAGTTAATGACTTTTACTTTCAAATGACTTTTACTTTAATGACTTTTTGTTTTGTATGACTTATTCCTGGTACCGACATATCTGTCCCAGGAAGTTCAGAGTTGTAATTCATAAATATTGTTCTGAATTCCGATCAAAATACCATTCAGCTAAGACTTGTTTGTTTGTTCTTAATGAGGGAATGAGGGTAGGTAATCTGCATAGGAACTTCTAGCCGACAGTTAAGACACTGGTAGAACGGTAGTAACAGTTAAACTGTGGTGATATGACCGTAAACGTCCCGCGATTCAGTGGTAAACTTGTGGTAACGTTGAATCACGATTACTACCAGTAAATCGGTGATGTATCTAAAGTAACCTCAGAAATGAACTAGATATCTAATACCACACGTGATACCTATACTAGATACGGATGTCTGCGAGACTGCTCTGCCGGTTTCTGGCTGTTTTCGGTTTAATTACCCAAGTTTGAGGTACTTTTCACCTCTGAAGCGAACTTAGTATTTAGTACGTGAGAACTAGATACTAGAGGGGCCGTGAAAAGATAATTAAATTTTGTTTTATAAAAAAAATAATTTTTAACTGTTTTATTTTCGATAGTTCGAAATAATTTTACTGCTGTTTTACTGCAGTTGAACTACAACTTTACTGGCGTTTTACTGCAGTAGCGACACCGTACTACTACCGTTTTACGACTGGTGATACTGCAGTAACACTACCAGTAAAACGGTGGTAGTACGGTGTCGCTACTGTAGTAGAACGCCGGTTTTATCTTTACAGTGTGATGATCCTTGTTGAATTTCTGGATAGCCGGTTATGGAACCTGTTCACCCACTTTGTATTAGGAATGAAATTATTTTAAAATACATTTTCAGGTAACCCAATATTCAGGTTATTTTATATAAGATAACAGCTTCCAGCAGCGTCGGCTAAAGTGAAGTAGCAATCGGTAAAACGATGTTATGAGTTTTCACGGGCCAACTTCATATTATGAGAAGCATAATGAGGTATGCCGCATGCTTCACACATACACGATACACCAGTGGGTCGGACCATCAAAAATGAGTAATGACTTTGCAAATAGATAACTTCTCTCGTTTTCGGAGAAAAAGTAACTCGTTTTTTCTGACTATTCGGACAAGTTAACTGGAGTATGGGTCACACTTCCTTACGTGTCTTCAAAACGAATATTTTCCACGGCACGAGTCCATTACGAGTTCAAGAGATCTTCTGAATATCATGTTTAATATGACAAAACGTACAAAATGAAATAGTAACAACATGGTGAAGAGAAAAACGCTGGGTGGCCATCTAGGGCGATAAAACTCTGTTAATATATATTGACGGTTACAAGATTAAACAATACTTACCCTAAACTCTTAAACAACTAGTCTGAAACGGAACACATATATGGCAAAGACTGAGACTGAATTCTAAACCAACAAACGCATACATTAAATGATAAAATACCGTAAATGAAAATCGTAATATGTACCCGTGATATCTGTTCTGCCCAAACAACTATATTCAAATCAAAAAAGTAAACTGTGCAATTCAAACGAAAAAATCCGCACACAGAATCAAATGTAGCAGAACAGATTGACAACTGTAATCTCACTGTTTAATACAGATCTCGGTTGGGTTTTAAGTGAGATGATGTAGAATAATTAGGGCAGACGAGAATACATAGCCTCGAGTTGAGATGCGAAGAATAGCTTCATCTTTGGGCGTTTGCTCTTGAGGGTGGGCGTCAATAGGTCATTCTCCACACTGAACTGTTCGGCGGAGAGGTAGATGTCTTTCACCTGAAAGCGAGGAATAGAAAGTTGTCAGATGATTTAGTCTTTCATAGAGCCATATCATTGAGGGTGTTATTCTCATCGTGCAAGGGTGATTTTGCTATCATCGGATGTAGCGCTGTTAAGACCAATCGTGTAATAAGTTGTAAGCAACTTAGATTACGCGATAAGTCCGAATATACAAATAACCCGTGGTAAGCTGTAAAAGAGAATATTGAGTAGACAACCAGCAAAACTCCTTCTTTGAACTAATATAACTTCTAGCTTCTAGAACTTGGTCCGAAACCGAAATCAACTGCAGAAACCAACTTCGTATCAAATGTGGATTGACGTGTTCACTGGCAAACACACTATTGTATCTTGTAGTGTATACATATTTTTTAATTTACCAACCTGTTCGAATGAAAATAGGCCGGCCTTCTTTCCGACTGCCACCATGTCATCTAGTACCATCTTCTTCACATCCTCACGAGCACACAACTCCTCCATTGTACCCTCAATCGATAACTCCTTCTTACAGGCAGGGATCAGAACCTGCAACGAACGAATAAAGCTCACAATTATGAACATAACAACACTACATCAACCCCAATAGTGTTTCCCAGAAAACTGAATTGAAGATATTACTGTATATTAAAACCCAATAGAAACAAATTAGTAAAACGGCACAATACTGCGAAAAGCACCAAAGCACAAACTTAAACAATAATAATCAATACCCTCCAACAAGTGGTACTCAATACTCATGAAACCATGAGAGACTGAGAAAATAACTGTTGGGTATTGCTAAAATCCCAATACCATATTGATCGTTCTTTGTGTGCTACATGATCTTTTGTACTCTACGTGACATTCGTCACATATTATTGTTAGACCGTTCAAGGGTCAGTAATCAATATCAGGATTGCGCCCTCTCTTGCACCTCTCGTACCCTCATTCGTAAACTAGCAACTTACGAGCTAGTCGTCCGTATATACTATCTATACTGTTTCTCTCACACACTCACGAGTAGTTACTAGGGTTCTTATACCTTGTTATCTTATAGTTTTATATAAACATTTATTAATTAATTGTTTTCTATATCATATCAAAGGCTAACGTATCGCCCTAGGTTTCTACAAGGTTGTTACTTTGTAATTGCAAAGGATACAACATAATTGGCGATCAGGATAGGCAAAACACTTTTGTTTTATTTCTTTTTCTTGTCTTCACCATTACCTTTGCGAAGTTGTCTAATAGACACTGTCGCCGACCTGCCAAAGGGCAACCAAGTATTACCTTTGCGAAGTTGTCTGATAGACACTGTCGCCGATCTGCCAAAGGGCAACCAATTTACCTTTGCGAAGTTGTCTGACGTTGAGACGTCATACGGACACTGTCGCCGATCTGCCAAAGGGCAACCGAGTGAATTCTTGGGTTGGAAGCTATTTTCCTAGGGAAAGTGCTGCCCAAATTTTCATTTTCGGGTTGAAATTTGTCAGATTACAGGGGAAGTGCTGCCCAAATTTCTATTTGAGAGAATAATTGATTAGATCATTGAAAGTTGATACAAGTAGTGTTAACTGATCTAGATGTCGGAAGGAAACATGGAATTCCAGCATTCACAACAGCAGGAAGGTAATATGCAGAGCATACTATTGCAAATACTGCAAGGACAGCAACAGCAGTTCAAGCAACATGAAGAAAGAATGAGGCGGTTAGAGCTTATGTTGGAGAACAGTACAAACATAGATAACGGAGATACAGCAATGACACACGCAAGTACATCAAGGTTGTTGAATGACTTGAGCTCAAGGCTAAGTACATTCGTGTTTGATCCAGAGAACAATCAAACATTCGCACGATGGTACGATCGATTCGGTGAGGTATTCACAACGGATGGTGCATTGCTGGATGACAAATCGAAGGTTCGATTGTTGGTTGGCAAGTTGTCTAACGATGTGTTCGATCGTTATTCAAACCAGATATTGCCAAAGACAACAGCTGACATAGACTTCAAGGAAACAGTGACAACTCTGAAAGAGATGTTCAATCCAAAAGTATCTTTATTTACATCGAGATACCAGTGCTTGAAACTCGAGAAGAAGGAGTCGGAAGACTATATGGAGTATACTGGTCGTGTGAACGAGCAGTGTGAGAAGGCAAATTTCCAACAGTTGGATAGCGATGGATTGAAGGCGTTGTTATGGATATATGGACTGAAGTCGAGCAAAGATGCTGAATTGCGGCAAAGACTACTGCTATTCCTGGATAATAAGAATTCGAAAAAGGAGACTTTCACACTACACGACTTGTACAATGAGTGTGACTTGTGGCTCAACATCAAGCGAGAGTCAAAGATGCTTGAAACGGGAGCACGGGTTGTGAATGAGGTCAGACTTAGCGAATCGAGTGAAGATAGTGATGGATTATCAGATTCTACCGAGAGGTTGTGTTGGAACTGTGGTAGAAATGGTCACATATCATCGAAGTGTCGAGCCAGGAAGTGGAAATGTCGCAAGTGCAAAGGCGAAGGACACAAGCAAGAGTTCTGTGAACGAGCGAGAAAGTTCAGAACGAAGACGGCGAGAACGGAGACGCGAGTGAACAATTCGGTGTTTGTTCAGTCTCACGGACGTGGAAAAGAGGTTAACGTGGTACGACGTTACCTGCCTGTTCAAGTGAATGGTCATGATCTGGAAATGCAACTAGATACCGGTTCCGATATCACTATATTGAATGTGAAGGATTGGGAACGAATAGGAAGACCGAAACTGAAACGATCAAAAGTACAAGTTTCAAATGCCAGTGGAGATCGTATGACTGTCATGGGTAGAATGAATTGTGACTTTGTGATCAACTCGGAATATGGAGCAGGAGATGTTTATGTGTCGAACGCAAGGAGTGTGTGTGGCTTAGATTGGCTGACACAGAACAAGAGAATGTCGCATTATTTAAGTATGATGTCAGACATGTGCAAGCCAGAAGAGCTTGGCACACCTAGCGAGAAATTATCATTCGACAGGAACAAGAGATCACCAAGATCGAAGGTTGGAAGAAGTTATGGAGAACGGAACGTGCAGTACGAGGCTGAGAATGTAGTCAAAGCTAGTTCTCCAACCGAAGCTGTCGAAGATAAGATCAGAAGAAGTGATCCAACCGGAAGTTCACTGATGCCGAGTAGAAGGGATAAGAAATGGCAGAAGGTCACTGTTGACGTGGTTGGACCTATTGAAGGCAACTCTTATCTAGTAGTGGAAGACGAAAGTGGGAGTTGGCCTGAAGTTTCTCTGATGGAGGACATCAAAGCAGAATCAACTGTACGTGAAATGATGGATTTGTTCAAGCGAGTTGATCGAATGCCAGACACTATTGTCACTAAGTTGAATTCACAGTTTACTTCCAAGAAGTTCAGGGTGGAATGTGAAAAGGTAAATCTCAAGCTGGAGTACCTATTGTCATCTGACTTGGAATGTGGACAGAAGTGTGTGAGGTTTGCAGAAAACTTGCAGCACGAACTGTGCCAACAAAGACTGGGGTCAGCAGGATGTGAATGAGTTGCGCGATGCATACTTTTATTCAAAAAGAGGAGAGAACGGCAAGTTCGAGGTGAATTGTGCCAAGTCTACATCGCAACATCAGAGTTCAGTGGAACTTGAGTTGTTGAAGGATGTTATGCGAGAGAACAATCCACTGAGTGGAAGGAATGAGACACAGAGAACGCGTGCGGATAAGAAGAAGATGAAGAAGAATCGGGCACCGAGTTTGTCGAATGAAGTCTTCGTGGTATAGCCGGTCTACGTGGTGTATCCAGTCTACGTGGTTTCCAACTTCTACATCTCTCATACGTTGCTGAAGCTGTCTACAGCTCAACTAAGCTTAGTCGACGATGTCTTTCTTCGTGACATTAGTGCTTTCTGTTACCCCAAGGTTCTGTCTTAAAAAGGGGAGGTGTTGGGTATTGCTAAAATCCCAATACCATATTGATCGTTCTTTGTGTGCTACATGATCTTTTGTACTCTACGTGACATTCGTCACATATTATTGTTAGACCGTTCAAGGGTCAGTAATCAATATCAGGATTGCGCCCTCTCTTGCACCTCTCGTACCCTCATTCGTAAACTAGCAACTTACGAGCTAGTCGTCCGTATATACTATCTATACTGTTTCTCTCACACACTCACGAGTAGTTACTAGGGTTCTTATACCTTGTTATCTTATAGTTTTATATAAACATTTATTAATTAATTGTTTTCTATATCATATCAAAGGCTAACGTATCGCCCTAGGTTTCTACAAGGTTGTTACTTTGTAATTGCAAAGGATACAACAATAACTGAAAAAATACCTCGGCATCAGGGACGACAATAGCAATTAGACACGTTTTCAACGATTCTCCATAGACGAAGGACTGAGCGACGAACTTGGAGCGAACGTAGGTGTTTTCAATCTTCTCGGGAGCTACGTATTCACCCTGTAATTAAGAATATGATGAATGGAAACAAAACGAAAACATTTACTCTTGCACGTCGTCCCCGATGCTGAAAAAAAACTTTACATGCGACTAGAGAAACTATTTGGATAACAACAACAATAATATACATTGCATCCCATTCTAAATGGAACCCCCTCTCTAGGAAAGTTGACATTGTTTGTCAGCCGACACCCGTATTAATCATATCCCCCAAGCTATCGTAACCAGAGATATCCAAACAAATTCGGATAAAGGGCTGCTTGCCAACCTAATGAAAGCACTACATTTCGGACATGGTTTTTCAAACAATGTTAGTCGTAAAACCAGCAATGTTCTTCAAGAACAGGCAAACTTTTCTTGCTGGTGCACAATGGCACCTACTAGCTTCAGCCTTCAGTTGAACAAAACACACTCATGTCAGTAGGACCTTTAAACTATACCTATAGGGTATACTATTTTCAAAGCAAGCATACACGAAGTATGTTATGTTATCGGTTACCCTATACCTCTCTGTTTGATCTTCTTGATTTTCGGTGAGAACTGGTTTTTTATGACGCGCATCGAGAAGACTACAACAAATATTTGGTCACTATCACTAACTATAATAATTGGTCTTTCTGGTGTCCAAGGTTACCTGAGAGAGTTTGAATATGTGCTTCTTTCTGTCGACAATCTTCAGTGTCCCCTCCTCCATCCACTTTCCGATGTCTCCCGTGTGCAGCCAGCCATCTTCATCCAACACCTCTGCCGTCTGCTCGGGGTTCTTGTAGTAGCCACGGAACACGATCGGACCCTTCACGCACACCTCAAACAATATCATTGACAACACGGTTACAACTAGTTCGTGACACTTTTTTTAGAGAATTCAACTTGTTACTTGTTAGTTTTATTAAAGCTTTTTTTCGTAATGGGATGTGGAACGTTTTTATCTCCGTCTAATCCAAACTGTATGAAAAAAGTTTAATCTATCATAATGGCAAAGTATAATTATGACCGAAGGTCAAACGAAAACGAATAATGATTTCTGATTCTACTATCTCAGCTTTTAGATAATACGTTTTTCTGGAACAACTGCATATACATATAACCGCTCAAATTTCGATCCCAGTGCGCTATTTTGTTCAAAAGGAAAAGGATAAACCCCAAATACGCAACCAAAACTATTTGATCCCGACTAATTCTGAAAAAGTGGAGACAAACCTCTCCCGCTTCATTCTTGGCGAAATAGCCGAGTTCGGGTACATCGACCAATTTTATAGAGGCCGAGGGAACGATCATACCCACATGGCCAGCCTTCGAATCACCCTCCATCGAAACCTGAATCATGCATTCGATGAAAACCCTAAATCGAGTGTACTCAGTATAGGAGTTATTAGGGTTCGTATAGGGTAACTTCCGCATCGTATGGGAATCAAGTTTTCGATTTTCCAGTTGGACTTGGCTCGGAACACGAGTCGAATAGAAAAAAAGTAATCAACTTCCTCTTATGCAGAAAGCAGAATATGATATGAATAAATTTCATATGAGGGAATCCTATTGGCTTTTACACTTTCGTTTAAATCTAATACTGGTTAAGAACCACATTTACATCTATGATATTAAAACAAATGTACGAACGAACCGTGCAGGCTGCAACGCATTCCGTCTGTCCGTATCCCTCTACCACAATGCACCCCATGGCGGCTCGAACGAACGTCAGAACATTCTCGGCCAGCGGCGCCGAACCCGTTATCATCAGCTTCACGCGACCTGCAATCGACAATGGTTGAATAGGCCAACAATAGAAACATGTAGTGAACTACATCAGCAATATATGCCTATTCTGACATAAAGAGCCCATTTTCGGTTTAAACAAATTTCACTTTACCATTTTGCCTTCAAAATAGGCAGATTCCCCGATATTGACGAGAAAAGAGCCAATTTATTTAACCTTTCTTTCACTTTACCATTTTGCCTTCAAAATAGGCAGATTCCCCGATATTGACGAGAAAAGAGCCAATTTATTTAACCTTTCTGACCATCCGCACAGCTTCATAGAGTATACATGTACCACACACACGCAACATGATACAAAAACGCCAAAGTCAATTTACCGCAATACAAAGTGTTTTGTAAAGTTGGTGCTTCAAAGCAGTAAGAAGACTGACCTCCCATTCCTTCTCGCACCTTCTTGAAGACAAGATTGTCGAAGAAACCATCATTGCGAACGACAAAGCTAGAAATAGTCTAAATGATCCACATTCCAATATTAAGGTCAAACAACCTATTAGAATAAGAGAAAAAGAGAATTTCAGAAAAACTGAAATGTATCCAAGCACATGCAAAAACCGATATATACTAATCCGCAAAACGATTAAACTCACTTGTTCATTTCTCTCGTTTTGTACATGAGAGCGAGATCCATAAGCACCTTCTTGAAACGCGACTTGTTCACTTCGGACATTACCTAAAAATGGGTAACTTCCAAGAAAAAACCAAACTTCTTGTGTCATTCGATCTAAATAGAGTATGTTCATTCTTTCAAATGTAGATCCTCTTCCCATAGAGTCAGTGTAAATTGGACGAGAACCCATACAAATGTATATGCAGAACGATTCTCGATACAAAACAACAGCTGATTTTGTAAAATGGAACTTTCGTCTTTAGTCTTTACTCTCTTTCGTAAATCTCTCCATCTCTCTTTCCTATCTCTCACCTTATCGTAGAGTCTGTTGAGTACTCGTGGCACTACTGGGACGACAGTGGGACGAAGTTCCTTGATGTCATCGGCTAGTAGACGGATATCCCCTCTGAAATTATACTAATTTGATATCATTCCAATCATCTGTCTCTGATACCGATTTCGACGTTTCCACTACATCTAAATTACTAATAAGAAGATTGCAGGTAGTTACATGGTTGCTTTCGTATAGGTATAAGTCACAGAGAACAATATAAATCAAAAATGTAACGTTCTCATAAAACAAGTAAATCTGAAAATGAAATTGTCCATTTCTTAACTTCGTATGTTATTAAATTTCGGATTTTGATTGTCATGTGTCAAAACTACAAGATGAAAAATGCTGACCTATAGAATCCGACTTTGGCACCAGTCATAAAGCACACACTTTCCACGACTCGTTCAAGCATGTGTGCGAGGGGAAGGAAACTGATCATCGAATCCTGAAACAACAAAAAGTAAACAAAAATGTTCAAAGGAACACGATTATTACTAGCCTATAGCCTTACTAGCGTGGAGTCAGACAATACATGGAAAA
Source organism: Litoditis marina (assembly GCA_964036275.1). Classification (NCBI taxonomy): domain Eukaryota; kingdom Metazoa; phylum Nematoda; class Chromadorea; order Rhabditida; family Rhabditidae; genus Litoditis; species Litoditis marina. The sequence continues at coordinate 37,556,721 of OZ038433.1, forward strand.
CTACAAGTGTATTGCGAGAAAGTATGTATACAAACCGTGTGAACGATTCCGGCATTCTTGAAGAAATCCATGGAGACTCCATCGGCAATCACATTTGCGTGGGTGAGCATGACTCCCTTGGGGGTACCGGTGGTACCAGATGTATAGCAAATGGTAGCTAGGTCTTCCGGCTGCAATATTACTTTTTTTCAATAATAAACTGTACCCTTTTTATAACGAATAAATTCAAGGTAACTATAGGTGATAGGTAGGATGGTGATTAAAATAAGGCGGAACGTTATAGTTTATAGTTGCACTTGAAGAAGAAACTTTAGAGATAGCAGATAATTAGTTATGGGTCCCTCTATTTCAGTGGGGTTTCCGGACCCAACCTACGAAAATACCAGTAAAGAACTTACAGTGGGAGGGATGTGTGCTGGCTTTTCTTGAGCATTTCTGCCAATTTCTTCCAGTTGATCAAAAGTGATTACGCGAATTCCACTGCTTTCAGCGGCCGTTTTAAGTTCGTCGGTGATTGGTTGCATGACCACAAGGGTCTTCAACAAGGGACAGCTAGACTTCTGCTTGATCAAACCTAGAAACTACGACATAATGAAATGTCCTCTATAAAACAAGAATACGTGGGTAAAAAGTTATGAGCTTGGAGTTGTCTTAGACTAATTAACTCCAAGCTCAATAGTCTTGCTTACGAAGCTATCTGCTCACACTTGATTATACTAGATGCTAGACGATTGTGAATTAATCATACTAATACAACTGCCAAACTCGAGTGTCACCATTTAAAATAGGTTTACTAGGATCAAAGTTCCACTAAAGCGAGAACCGTTTCTCCCGTTTGTTTTTCTATCTGTGATTGATTGCTGCGTTAATTCTGAGAACTTCCTTGATTGATCGAGACGCGAGAAAATGTAATCAAAGCGACATTAGGGAAATAATCTTAATATGCCCGCGATCTCTATTTTTGGACCGATCACTAATGGATCAACTAAATGTCAATGTTACAATTCAAGTATTCAAGCCTGACATGATATTGTAGAAGTTTATGTAGAGTTTTTGTTGAAAAAGGAATAAGGGAGAAGTGACCTACCGAGAGCCTTGGTGATATCATCACAGACTACCATCTGAATCTCAGCTTGATTCAGGATGAAGCCGCACGCCTCATGACCCAATGTCTCGTAGATGGGAACTATCACATTCGAGAAGTTGTAGGTGGCCAATTCGGTGATGATCCACTGAAACACCGGCATTCAGGTATGAGAATACTTGTACATATGGAATATTTATGCCTCAAACTCTCCACGTTGATGCACTAAAATTTTATACATGTAACTGAATTTACATCCCTTACTTTAAAATAACGTCCATCAACTCTTGAACAAATTTGTTTTTTCAATTTCTTCAAGAGTTGAAATATTCATTTACCCGTCCAATCTCGCAAAATTTGACCATTTTCAATGCAAAACCATGAACCCGTATTTTAATCAAGAATCGGCTTAATTTTTGTAGAATAGTCACACCTTGTTATGTGCTCATAAACCTATTCTTAGATAAGATTCAGTTACTATGTGTTTTTTAACCTCAAACACCCCCTCTATTATTGCTATCAGAGTAATAAAAATGTAGTCGTCCGATTACACACAACATTCCATCAATAAGAACATACGATGGTGTGAAAACTAGCAAAACACATGCCATATCAGCAGGTGGGCTGACACCTCCCCACAAACATTGCGCCATAAAAACAAACAAAGTGGCACATTTGAAAACAGCCCATCAAATCCAACATGTTGGTTTTAGATCAATTAGAACGTCGCTTTTAATTGGAAATTTTGTATATATCAATTAGAATGTCCCTTTCAATTGAAAATTTTGTATGGATGAACCATAAGTCCACTTTAAACGTTTACTTTTTAATTGAAATGGGCTCGTGCCTGCCCAACAAAAGTCCGCTGTCTAGTCTGGTCGAGCAAGTGCAAGCAGAGAACGACAAGACCGTGAGCAAATATCGGACATGCCGCCTGCCCGGCAGAAGTTAAACAGAATGCGTAACCCTAACCTGCAACCTGCCTCGAACATCTAACTTCTACCTTGCTGGGAAACTAAGATCCTACTGTGCTTCAAATTGAAAACTATTTTTGTAAAGAAGCGCAAATTCAATTTTTCCAGTTTCGGAATAGAAAGACCACGTCTTGTATTCGTGAAGCAGCCAGGAGCTGTCATTACATTTATCTCAATTCTCTCAAAACTGCTGATATACGTTTTGCCTATTACTGGAACCTGGAACCTAGAAATTGAACAGGCGAAACATAGAAATTGAACAGGTGCTTCTTTGCACCTGTTCTTGCGGTATACTATCATCAAATACGTCCAATCCTACGTTTCTATGTCGATCGTTGGAATGCAGTTAGAAAGGAGACAATGTTTGGCCGTTTGGCGTTCCTTTTACTTTATTAAGTAGCAGTACCTCGGGTCTGTTCTTGGCGTAGATTCCGATGTTGGTATCATTTCCGGTAGGGATTCCCAGCTCACGGAAAGCAACGGCGACATCATTTGCACGGGAGAGCACCTGTACAGGACAAACTATAATAATGCTATTCTCCCAGATATAACTAAACTAAACATAGGTTCTCTGTAATGTGAACGATGATCTACATCGTGAAAATTCCATAACAAAACCTTAATTAGAGCAGACATCACTATTCTTCAGGGAAGAATTCGACATTTCCTTGAAATACTCAAAGTGCAACAAAAATAGCTGTAGCAATAGTTTTCCAGTCTCCAGATAGGGGACAACCGGACAAAGATGAGATATTTAAAAGTGGTTGCTAGTACCTCGTCATAGTGCAGCCATACGTATGGCTCAGTACCATCCGCTTGTTTGACCCTCCTTCCGAGCATCGGCCCATTGTGAGACAATCGAGCACCCCGTCGCACTCCCTGATACAGGGTGCGCGCATCCTCAAATAGCCACGAGCGCAGTTCACCACCCTTCAGATAGGCCGTGACGCGAGAGCCATCCTGAACAAGATATAGGTAATGCATATACTTCATAGAGAGGAGAGAGACACACCAGTCAGGTCGGTCGTCGGTGTACAAAAACAAACCCATTTATTGAAACACGTTGTTTTTACAGATTTTCTATTCTTTCTTTCTAACAAGTGTACACGTGAAATGTCGTCAGACTGAATGACAAAAGTCGATTTTTGCTTTTTGCACCAATTCAAGCTGCAGAAACGAGCTCATTAAGAAACGCAATCGTGTTACCTATTATGCAAATACACTTCTCCATTGAAATGAATTAGTCAATATAGCTCCCAGAGATCTGTTATAGCACTTCAAACGGTGAAAAAATATTTTAACCCCGAACCCCCACAATTACAAAACTATCAGGAACGCTTGATGGAAATAGAAACTACGTCATTAGGAGGGGCGCGAGAACAGTTGCCGCCCAAGTTGATCTTGATGTATTTCGACAGCTTGCAAACACAACTGCAACAACAGATAGTTGCGCGGAACTGCGGAACAGAAAAAAACGCGTTTGTAATTACTAGTGTGTTCCTATCAAATATGGAACTATAATTAGGAGTAGGGTTATAAATTGTATAATATATGTACACCATTAGCATTAAACTTGATGATTGGTATAATTGATGTTTCTAGATTAGAAACCTATAACCTATAACAACCAAACAGACTCACCGCTCGTTTCGTGCTCTGGTTGACGGGGTCCACCAGCGGTACAATGTTTCCCTGGGGGGTTTTCGTGAGATAGTAGCCGAGTCCCATTGTCAGTGCTGCTGCTGCTCCCAGTGACACGTAGGGGGGAAGAGAGGTCGGGGTAGAGACCACGTGATCCAACAGGTCCGCTACCGTCCTGTAGACAAACTGATCAACAACCATATTTTGATGGAACTAGTAAATTAGGAAATTAACCAATTTACTATATCACATAGAGCGATAGAGCTGTGCTTGTGTGACCAGCTCAAATTTGACACCAACTACAAATTGCGAACGTTTTACGCCTCGGGAGATATGTTTGAAATTGAAATGAACCACACTCGTATATTACTACGCTAGTACGCATATTCTGTGTGCGATACCGATAACGTAGGAATCATCAATGTTCAATTTCCAATTTTGAGTTGAGATTGAGACTAAATTCAAGATTGACTCTGAAACTGATCAGGCACTCAAAACTCAATTATCCTTCTATTAATACATTAGTTTAACAACCTAAATTGTGTAGTCGACACTACTAATTGAAAAGAGAGTGAAACGCGATGCTGCGCAGTTGCGAAAACAGTTGAATGAGTATTGAGTATTGGTAGACAACGTGGTCGATAATTCCCAACTCCCCACTGAGAATGAATCATCACCACCATAACAAACGCCAGCGAAGACAACAATATTTACACAGACTGCGGGTTGCAGTTCGCGTTTCACAACAGTCGAGCGTCAAGCCCTATGTTTGCTACTTTTTGACTGCGCAAGCTTAAAAACTCTGCCAGCGTAACGCTGTGTCCTGTCTATGACTGTTAAGATAAGAACTCTGCCACATGCTACTACTACACCATCACATAATAATTACATTTCATATAAAACTGTTCTGATTTTTATTTGTTTTTTTTCTACAAGTTAGGAAGAACAACAGCAAAACATGCAACAATAAAAACAAGTACAGAACAGACATTACAACAGACACTGTTATTTGATTTCTGCAGAATTGATACCATAATTCCATTGCCATAATACGATCTAATCAACGGTACTCTTCTCTCTGAGTGTGATGTTGATGTGTGAAAGTGTGATCGCTCCACTCCATATTCGAACACCAAAAACTAAATAAAAACGCCTTGTACTTTATAACGACGTTCTTCTAGAATACAAACACATGCATCAGCCTACCTTCCTTGAGTTTGCACCCATGTTGCGGTATCCTTGAGCATTATAGAAATACAAATGAGTGACCCGAGTTGACAAAAATAGGGACTGTAGACGTGTGCCCTGTCCTGAACGAGAAATCTAGTTGGAAGTCAAGAAGTGACCGTGTAGAAAAGAATAAGATGGGGTTATTAATGTACCGCAACCACAAGATTCGATAAGGAAGGAGATAACGATCGAGAATGGATCTTGGTCGACACTCGACAACGACATTTCGATAAGATAAAAGTTTAAAGGAGAACGAAAAAGGAATAAGTAGTATGGTATTGAGCATTGTAAGTTTAGTGATGAGGATTTACGTAACTCGTAACTACAATCTTTAAAACTATCTATACTGGATACTGGTGTCTAATTCAAAATGAATAGCAACTAGCAACTATTTAATTTTCTAAAGATTTGTTAAATGAAAAAAAAACAGCCAAAGGCAGGGAAGCTAATGATTGAAATATGAAATGGAAGGATAAATAAAGCAAAAAAACTGGATTTTAAAAATATTTCGAATGGAAAGTAATGAATGAAAACAATGGAAACCTTATATTTTGATTTTACTGCTTACTAGAACTAGTTCATAACAATGACTTCCATTTTTTTAAACGATGTTAAGGTGCCAGTTGAACTGTACGTGAAGCAGACCACTAAACTAAAAAAATGTCAGGATCAGGACGAATATTGCGTTTCTCGTTTTTGCGAGAAACGAGAAGGTTGTAATGAAATCGAACACATCCGCATGCGAGAAGAAGTTGCAACATGCTTGCGAGGTGGCTAATGATAAGAAGCGGCGAGCCGGTCCGAGAGAGCGAGAGAAGGTCGTTACAGTGAACACACAACTGTCCACCCCACTCCCCATATCAAATCAGACCACCTTTATTCGCAGGCGAAAACTGTTTTCGCAAAGAAAGACAGAGTATCGCCGCCGACTGATAACACACTACCAGTTGGATTGGACTGCCGCACAATGTAAAGGGCAAAGGTTGTTTGCAATATTGCAATACCCCGGTTAACTGACTGGGTGATCGTTAACTTTTCCTTCAATTGGGCTAGGAGGAACCGGGGACCTATAGCTTTTTTTTTGGTCAATTGGGTACTTACCTACTACCTAGAGTGACCTATAACTTTTCGATGTTTCTGTGGAGGTTATGACAGTTGAAACCCTCAAAACGACACTATCGCACCTATGATTTTTTGTTGTTGATGGTTGGTGGCATGGTGCATTAGGCGACATACGTAAAATAGTTCAGAATCGGGGCGAAAAAAGTGAGCATGAGCTGTCCAAAAAGTGAGCATGAGCAGTCCCGAAAACACAAAATAACAGTAATGTTGCCTAGAATCTTCGTCATTTACCCTAAAAAGTGATCATGGCACAATCGGAATCGGGCAAAAGTGAGCATCAGCCAATATCAGAATGAGGGGGTATTTTACGTATGTTAGGCGAATGATTTACAGGAGCTAAAACGACAAAATGACTGCCGAGGTCGAGGACAAGGTACAGAGTTTCAAATGCACGTCACGAAAACACGAGACGCTGTTTTTCACAACTCCTTTCTCTTTCTATTACACAAACAGCAGAGGGTACAAGGTACAACGGGGTAATTAGGAAAGGAACAGAAGCTTATCAACACTCTACTTTACAGTGAATGTAGTTTTATACTACACTTTTAAGCAAGGAACTATCGAACTATCATTTACAGATTCAAAAAAAGAAGCAAACAACTAATCTTATAGTCTTGCAAAGTCTTCGATGAATCGTTATGATGCGAACAATATTTGATATATTTTTTATAATTTAAAAAAGTGAATATCTTTCGATACGAAAGCAGTACGATCTTTTCCTAACCTATTGAGAAGAGCAGTTTAGGTGTACGACAATACCGAGGACCGACCCCGTACATTTTTCATCTGTTCGTAAAATATAAAATAGCACGCATGAGAACAACTACGAGGCTACGAGCACAAACTCCAAAATGTATTAGAAACGCGATCCTATCCGTTCAATCGTTATGTGTCGAGAAATGAATCGTCGTATCGTTCTTTGACACTCAGGTCCTATAAAAGTGAAAAGTCCAAATTGTCGTGAAACGGTGAAACGTAGAGCCTACATCAGTAGTGGAGCATGCACGCCGAACTTAATTGTCTTTTTTTCGCGGGCAATAATGTAATGTACAACTTAAGATATAATGTTGATGATAACTTCAACTCGAGTGTGCCATCTCAGAACGTGCTTGGTTGTGTTCTTACAGTATTTTACTGTACTTACACTAAAATACAGCATGATGGGAATACAAATCGATTTTTTGGCGTTTCGACTAAAAAATACAGTATTTTCCGAACCGTTCGGTTCTTGAACTGTTTCGACTAAACGCGATTTCGTAAAATACAGGGCATGTTCGGAGATAACCGTTAGCGTTCGCTATTATTACTATAGTATGCGAATGCAACAAGAACATTGGGTTTTACATCAGTCTATCTGTTCTGTGCAACCTGCACTAATGTTTGGGCTTTTCGGGACCACACGTGGTATGCCACTAACTGCGTCATAATAAACCACGGGTTCAAGGTAAACAGATATTGACAGTGATAGATAGAGATCAGCCATCCAATATCGCAGAGAACCTATACTTACAAACCATTATAAACGCATGCAAAGAAAAGCCGAGCACTACGAAATGAATCTTCTAATACCTATTCAACAAAGTTTAAGTGGACTATATTCACTCAATGCTCGAAAAAAATTAAGCTTTGAAAGGCTTAGGACTGCGTACGCTTCCAGCATCCTGCCAAAGAACATGATTATTATAACACATTTTGTTGTTTAAATATGGAAAAACAAAACAATGAATGCCAGATTTTACAGATATATAATATTAATCGAAAAAACCCAATAGAAATCGACGTCACAGAAAACTGGCATGTTGCCAAGGCTGCCGCCGACGCCACGCCCCTTTGGCGTCCCAGGACCCATTTATGGGCCGGCTCGGCTTCCCCGTCAATTATGGCTGAATCATCATGATTGTTCGTGCCTTTTCACTCACAAAGAAGCAGTTACATTCTCGAGAAGCGAAATAATTTATGATCATGCATTTCGTTGAATCTCTCGAATAGCCAACACATGAGGCCACATCAGAAATGAATTTCTCCCAACGGCATATGTGTTTGTGATCCACGATGAAAGATGAATTTTGTGAAATACCATTCCGAAATAGAACCAACCAGATGCTCGAGTCAGTTGTTGAACTCGATAGCGTTCCGACTTACAGAGTGAGGACTCCAAGGGGTGCTGGAACATTTTAATATGACCAAAGGAAAGATTTAGAGAAAACGTTGAAAAAGATACACTTTTGAACTCAAGAGAATAATGTATGACATATTAGGCTCTTGCAAGCATCTTACAATCCAAGCAGTTATAGAATGTGAAATTGTAAGCTAAAATAACGAAGTCAATGAGTGAAGATTTAGCCTGAAATTTCAATCAGTATTTTAGCGTACAAACCAGTAAAATGCGTTCGAGAACTCTGGTATTTTAGATTTGAAAGTGCATTGTACGCTTGACAGACAAAGTCCGGTATACTAATAGTCAATCGCACAGTCACGTGAAACATGTTAAACACAGCAGAATTTAGTAACGTGCAATGACAAAGTGCACGATACCTCATTAGAATGCTAACATCACGTGACTATTCGTTTTACCTTTTACATCTAGTATATTTTAGGTTGCCAAGGTTTTTCAGAGTGTGGGAGAGACTTGTTTACCTCAGATGGCATTGAGAACAATGTTTTCCATTTATAAATGTTACGAAACACAAATGCTATATAACTAATTTCACAGACATGAGCTGCTGGAGAATTTTATTCAATGTGTGATAGAAGAAATAGGCACAATAACAAATTAATTAATAATAGCACTGGTGCGTATTTGGTTATTGATAGGCCGCAGGTTCGAGTGAAATGTACACGAACACTGAAGAGTTATGGGCCGTCTGGTACATCTTTGGATCGACATTGACCTCACCAACCTACAAACTACAAACACCACGAATTTCCCATATCGCAATGTGAAAAAAATTTTTGGGGAAAGTTTCTCACTTATGTTAGGTTTAGTTTATCGAAAGGAATTCCCAAAGTATGATGTTTAATTTTTCCACTGTTGTTTGTGATGTAATAAATTTCCGTGTACATTTATTAAATAAGTTCGCAAAGCGAGAGGAGTAGAATGGAAAGAAGATGTCTTGTTCTAGCCCCACCTAATCATATAACAAAATACCAATCAAAGGAAAGAACGGGTTTTAGTTTTGGTTCTGATCATGAGTCACACTTCAAATGTGTATGAAAAAAGTCACACTTAAAATATTTCCAATTGACAGTTACAGTAAATGAAAACAGTATGAAAACAGAATGAAGTGTTAGCAGAGAGTTAGAATTTTAGCAATAAATGCGTGGGACCGACCAGTTTTGTGTTGAAAAAAATTCTTTATAACGAACTCGTTCATGTCTTCAAACATTCAATACCATGTTTTGTTCGAACGTCGATAGTTATAAGCGTTCGACGTTTTTTGTGATGTAATATTGTTTCCGGTTTCCCATAAGAAATACAAATTTGTTAATTTCGCTCAAACTTTGCAAGATTATCCCCTGCAGTAGTTTTTCAGAGCGATAAATGTTTCCGAAGCTAGAGCACGTTTGATCATAATTTTGATCTTTATTGTTTACGTAAATTTTTAATGTAGTTGGTTTTCTACTTTATCTAACCGCCTCTCCTTTGACTGCAATTAAACCCAAATGATCCAGCCATTCGTAAACTTTACCTGCTGTAACATCTGTTGTTGCCAGTATTGATCCAAATGCCAGCTATCTTCAATAACATACTCGTTCCTGATCTCATTCAGTTGCTTCACTTTGCAATAGTTTCTCATTATTCTAGCCGGTTGGGTTTTGTAAACTGCTAAAAGTGTCACAATATTTGGTATTTGGCGCCAGCTTTTCACGCCTGATGTTAACACTTATTTATTATTTGCTGTGGTAGTTCCATATTCTTTTAAAACTTGATTTAATGCTCAGCGTTAAACCAACTCAGAGCTAGAAGTTGAAATCGTTCTGTACGCATCGTCAAACAATACAAGTTATGTTTTAAGAGGAGATGCGTGTTGTTCTACTATTCGCCACAGTTTCGCTCTCGCTCGCCCTGAGATGTTACGATGGAACTGTTTCTCTGGACAGTAACTTGAAAACCAAGGAGAAGGTTAGTTTGTTTGGTTGTGCCGCGTTCGAACTCTCTGTGAGATTCTGAAGAGCACATCAGTTCTGCGATGTATCTTATGGGGTAAAGTTATGCTGAAGAGAAGATTTTAGTGGAAAAACGTGTAAACGAAAAGAAAAATTTACAGTTCAAACTTTTGTGCTTGTTTTCCCTTAGCAGGTATTTAGAAAATTCTTGAAAATTCCAATGCTAGGAGCTCTTTGAATATCACCGTTGTAATCGAATCATTCGCAATCATGTACAATGAATGGCAAATTTTATTGCGGTGTTCGCTAACAAATTATATAAGAATAACTGAGCAATTTTTTCCGGAATGCGGCATTTCTTCGTACTGTATTCAAAAGATCAACAAGAAGAGTGGGGAGATGACTCGCGAGTGTAGTTCGTTCACTGACGAACACAACATGGAGGAGAAATGCCCGGTTGGTTGACGTGATCTTGGAAACAACTTTTGAAATAAAACTAGTTTCTGCTACAAGAATAATTTATTGTTTTGAACTAACAAAAGTGAGCACACCATTCCTTCTGAAACACCGCGGTTTGTTAAAGTGGTTAGAGAACATATGCAGAACAAAAGTAACCTGAAAATGGTGTGTTTCCCACCTGAAAAGCATCCCGGTCAGAGACCAACCCTAACCCCCCCCCCACCTCAAAAGAAGTAGAAGTTGTGTAGCATGCGTTGTTTGATAACAGTGAAACTTGGAAACTTTTTCCTAAAGCAAGGTCAAGTTTTGTTTTCGATACGAACAAATCTGATTTTTCCCTATTTCTCAGATGTCCGGATGTCATTGGCAATCCTCCAAGGAAACGTACTGCTGCTGCCAGTTCGATCTGTGTAACGAATGGAAATCAGAGTAAGTAACTCGAACTTGGTTCTCAGCTAAAGTAATTGGAGGAAAATAAACATTTAACGTCTTTCTTTTCAACATTAATAGACTTTAATGGCATTACTTAGTATTGTATAGAATGAGAAAATATACCACAGCGGAGGTACGTCCAAAATTAAAATGTTATTGTCAATGGGTTATCTAATTAGAAAAATATAGTTGCTCTTCATTTACTAGGCGGTTGAACAATTATCGTGAAATTAAGTTTACTTTGAATGAAATCTTCAGTGGAACCGAGTTCAAACAGGGAGAAACGGTATCTGCGACACCGGTCACTACCAAACCCACCGCCACTCCAATGTCAATGTAAGTGCATTTTATAGTCGTCATTTTCTCCCATATAGACATCAGAGGGTTCGATTGATTGAGCGATTGGGGGGAGGGATACGCAACCTGGCTGGCCCTCGCCCAAACCCTCCCCTTACAAATTCGATGGTACGGTGTCCATAATGGTTGGACAAATCCTATAGTTTTACGCAAAGTGTTGTGGTTTTCCTCGCATATTTAGTAATTAATGATAGCAAAACTGTCTGTTTGGTTTTTCCAAACCACTAACAATGAAAACAAATTTTCGAGTATCATAGAACTCGTAATGCACCAAAACTGGGAGGCGGAGACCTGTTTTTTCAGGTTCACTGTACTGTGCTGTCTGCATAACTAACTATGAGTAGTTAGTCAAGTTTGCTCAACTTTCAATTTTAGGCCTACTCCTACTGCCACTCGCACTTTGCCTACCAAGTCGGAAAAGTCGAACTGGAGAGTGGAAGTTCCCACCACCCGCGCTGCTCCACGCAGAAAGAACAGTGAAATAGAACTAGAGTAATAGAAAGTTAAAGAAGACATATAACAAATATAAACTTCGAATTCTTTATAACTAGTCAGAAAGCATTTGATGCAGTGAAAGTCGTAGTCACAATAATTCCCTCGACGTCTCTGTGCGTCTCCACGTGACCGTAACTTTGATATGATTACATCGAACAAATATAAATGTTTTTACTGTTCAGTTTTGTAAAAAGCTTTAATGTAAAAAGTGAGAATAAGTATGGGTCTTTTCGCCTACAGTGCGCCCAATAAAAGACGTACAAAAGGATACACGACACACAAACTGTTCGAGCAATAATCTATTCCTGTTTTATCTGCCCTCAGTAGATTCTTTCGCGTTTGTAGTGACCACACGGTTTATAACTGTCTGAATGAATACTTGAACAATTCAAAAAAGTTGTTTACTCTTGTTTTGATTACGATCATGTGTGATCCATAATACATGGATGATGTAGTTGATCTTCTTGTTTCATCGAACTTTGTACAAACAACAATGAGCTCAATAGTGAGACTACTGAATTGCTTTCAACAACGAATCGATAGTTTGTTCGTAGCTGGAGCGCAATCTTTCTAGTCCTTCGACGGTGAAATGAACTGCATCCCCAGTAACGGCATGAAGACTCGTCCTGTTGTAGAAATAGTAGTAGTCGTCGTCAAATAGTGCCTGCAAAATGAGGAATCAAACGAATACTTAGTATATTAAAACTACTTTGTACGTTCTTACTAGAGTTTATTAAAACGATAACGTGAAACGTGAAGATACAACAACAGTTGCGTGTTTTTGCAATGCATTTTCACAACTGATGTGTTTCACTATGAGAGCGGTTAGTCGAGGGAATTTTGTGGAGGAAATTCATGCCATACATTAACATGTTGTTCTCTACACGCTAACAACCACAGATGTAACTGTCGACTAAAAACTTCACATTCGAACGACAGCCTACCTCATTCACGGGATTGAATATACATTTCGTGCAATTGGCCTTCAGGAGACGTAATCGATGGTTTGCCTGTTGTTCTTCATCATCCTGTAAAGTGCCCTACATACTTGGCTGCGGCTGCGGGCGTCTGCGGGCGGCATATGATATAAGTATGGCGCCCCTGATTATTGATCAAATGTGCGGCTGGTGGCGGCTCCCGGCGTTTTGCCGCGCATTCATACTTCGGCGGGCAAAAGCGGCTGCGGGCGTCTGCGGGCGTTTGCGGGCGTCTGCGGGCAAACCACTAGTTTACCCGCGCCGCAGACGCCCGCAGCCGCCCGCAGACGCACCAAGTATGTATGGCACTTAATGAGTTTACCATTGACATTCGTGATTGACCTGAGTTCACTTGACAGCTCAGTTTTCTTGATTAGTACACGCAAATGTAACTGATCAAGAGATTTACGTGAAAACATGCAGTGTAGTTGTCATGAGTTCAGCGAGATTGATCAAGCAACATAAGTTTCTGTCATATTAGAAATGGTTGGAAAATAGTCCTCATAGTTTTCATGCGGAATTCGGCAACACGCCAATGGTAGTTCGGGTAGAAGAGAACGGCCAACAAAAGATCAAACTTTACAACTCCGAAAACAACTCTGACTTGTTAAAAACAGCTCGAACACTCTATGGAAATGCTGTCCACTCACGTGTGAAGTATGGGAAAACCTATTAGTCTGATGCTCACCTTTCTTGTAGCTCTCAAATCTTCCAAGGAGTAGCCCTGCGTCATTCTTTTTGCTACTTCGTACCCAGTTCCAACGCCTGCTGCGAAGTAAGGCAGATCAACCGAGATTACTTTGCTGTGAGTCCTGGAGTAGGTTAGAGCCATATTGCTAGGAGAGTACAACCATGTGGTTGAACACATCACAATTCACAAAGTGCGATGATAAAGTGCATGATTGCAAATGTTCTTTCAGGTTTTGCGTGACTATTATTTTTACTTATAAGTTTTATTCCCAACTGTTATCAGAACAGTGCACTTACTGATAAAACTTCAGATTTCGGTGCATTTGCAGTAGAATATCATCCTTATCTTCGTCCTCAATGGGCTTCAGATGATCTTTGATGTGGCTGAGAATAAATATTCGTTAAACAAACAACAAGGAGAGTTCTAACAAGTATCGAGCCGTTAGTTAAACAATAACAACAATTACTTTTCCAACATAAAACTAATGATTAATAATGTGTGCCTCGTGAATAAATCGTGAATCACAAATTGAAACGTTAAACGTGAAAAAGTCGAGAAGTACCGTTCGAACGTACATCGGATTCAAGTTATAGATAATCATTATGATATCGGGCTTCATCCGTTCCACAACCTTCTTCGACGCGTCGGTACACGACGAAAGGTAGTTGGTGACCGGAACACATGCTGAGCACAAGATAAGTTTTGATAATCCGTAACAATGGACCTCTACATCGAGTAATTTTTACATTCGCTGTAGATATTGTAAATAGTTTATATTTGTAATTCAGTTGTCCACATTGGTTACTACAAGCATAGAAAACACTTAACCTAAAAGTTTATTTCTTGGTTAGAAAAATCCCCTTGAATATTCGAACTACTACTTTGGAAAGTTATCGATTGGTAAAACGGAGTATAATGATGATCACGTAACTTAAATCATCACATATCCAGCAAGCTACATATCGCTCCATGGGTAATTCGTTCGCTCCAACGCGAATGTGACCCAAAAACCAACTTTTCGAATCTCCGCAAATGAGTTGTGATTACATTTTTTATCCTATTAAAATCAAAGAATCCACAAAATATCAATAAATTCCTGATAGACCCTCTTCCCTCTCGTTTTGACGAAACTTTTGCCTGAGCTCATCAACTCAACAGTCCTCTCAACTGTGTTCATGCAAAAAAAATCTTTGGAAAAAGTAACCTACCACTTTCAGCATAGAGTCGCAACTGTTTGTATCTTCCATTGAATACTTGATGAACGAGAGGAAACGCTCGCATTGATATCGAATTTCCCAATATAAGTACTTTCGCAGTACCATTTCCGCTCTGCAAAGTGAACGCAATCTTATACTCTTCTATGAGTCCGTAATAGCCGAAAACTTTCTAAAGCAACTTTTTTGATCTTTCCTCTCTAATTTCTGAACCTTCTTCCAGAAAATGCATATTAGAACAGCTAACTTTGAAGCTCATACAGTCTACGAGCGTGAGGAAAAGAATGAAGCAGAAAAAAACATTTAAGCGAACGATTTGAATTTATACCAAAACCTGCAATCTGAATGTAACAGACAACCTCTTGGAGGATAGCCGTTGTTAGCTAAAAGACTTTCCTCCAGCTTCCAGCGCCCTTTTGACGCCAACAACACCTTCACACAACACTCAGTGATACGGGAGAAAAATAAAGCTTGTATTGTATTGTATACTTTCTTAATGAATTTCGGCTATCTCAAAGTGTCACTCTGGGTTAAAATTAGTATGAACCGTTTTGCATCCGCGCAGGCCGTTGTGTTCAGGGTAACCGGTCCATTCTTCAACTACATCTGCTTTGCAGGGAAACTCCGGCAGACGAAAAGTATATGAATTCATATTCCATTCAATCGTCGAACTGTAATCTAAAATAAATCTTGTAATTTCATAAAGATTGTTCTGAAAATATGAGTTTTTTGCACATGCTTTGGAATATATTTTCACGAAAACCAAATAAGTCTTCTCTAAGTCTCTAAGTCTAAAATGAATCTTGTGATTTCATAAAGAAAGAATGAGTTTTCCTGTTCTTGCTTCGGAATGTATTTACACGAAAACCCAGTAATGTCTTGGGTTTCATTAACGACATGACAAAGAAGATGAAATAACCTTTCTCGGTCATATTGTACAATGATGGGTTCCTTCGCGAAATCCAAGCAAAGTCTGTAGAATACACAGGAAAAGTGACTAATATGACAGATATACAGACGACTACACATACAGTACTTGTCACATCCGAGGAACGAACCAGCCATTTCTGTAACTTTGTTTATCATGTTCCCTCGGCGATGGGGAAAAAGTGAGGGGTACTCAGCCTCTCGAAGTTGAAAAACTTCCAGAGAAAATTTGAATGTTTCGTTAACACAACTCTAATACCTTCTCCAGATAATTTCACGTATGAAAGAACGTTTTCAAGGTCCTCTCATACTTTTTTTTTGTCTGCAGATACATCCAGCAAAGTATGGTTATCGATCCTGTGTACTGTACATGTATTGCACACAATCAATCAATGATCATATTTTGCCCTACGTATTCGCCGCCGACAGAAAGTACGAAGAGATCCTTTTGGTTTGACCATTTCTGTGTGGTCTGTGGCCCATTTCCGCAAGTGCTATGACTAACATTCGATTTCCATCAAAGCATAACGTGGCCATCGGTCCTGCTGAGAGAGAAAACGGGAAGAGGGTATTGTACTGGAAAACTAACCTCAAACAACTCGTGGACAACTTTGGTTACACAAAACACAGCGACGGAAAGTAAGAGTATATCTGAAAATGTAATTTTACAAAGTGTAGGTATGGATTACTGTAAAGCAAACCGTACTAAATTGGATCGATATATTTTTCAAATTGAGAACTTGTAAGAGCAAGAATTTCTGAAAAATCATTACACAACGAATAAAGTAGTAATATTTGTTCCCAATGCATATTGAATGATTTTTTCCAAAATGTCCCACCTGTTGCATTCAGTGCTTTGACGTTGAGAAAATACTTGTAATACACAATAATAGGCCAATGTACAAGATACATTGTGTATGACATGTCGCCGAGGCTCAACACGAGCTTATTATTCATTAAAATAGATTGTTGGTCAGAAATTGAGAGATAAACAAAGTAAGACGCAATACAAGTGGAGAACACTCTGAAAGTCAACAAACGATTAGAAAGTTTCCGGAGCACTTTAAAAAAATACTAAATCTCCATTCTCACAACACTATTGTCAGTGTGCGGCAGTACTTCCATAATGCTTGAATTTATAAATTGAAAAAAAAAATATAATTGAACGTCTGTTTCTTCTCTTCTATTTCACTTATGCACTGACGTTTGAATTATTACTTTGTACTATTTTGAGGAGTCATACCCCTAAGCAGAGCGTCAAAACATTTTATTTTCAGAAAAGCGAACAGAGTATGGAGCACCTTGAATTTATGGGTTTTGTTATCAAGTTAATGTATCTTGAACCGGGAAAGTTATTCACTTTCACGTTGCCGAAGGTTAGATTAGAACTGAACCAGTTTGTTGTTTGGTTTTCATATCGGTCGCGAAATGGTTATTTCCGAAATTTGGTTGTTGTAAAGGAAACTAGAGTTCGTTTCATTCTCACTGAATCTCATTAGCATCATGCCAAGATTCCCGGATGTCAATATCTTGAGGAAACCTCAGTATTCTAAAAAAATTCCTCATTTGCTTGTTTTTATGCAACAGAACAACCACTGAGATAGATTTGCAGTTATCAAAACTACAATTTGGTAAAGAATAGCCTGGAATATTTATTGGCACGCTGCCAAAGTCTCAGTGGGAATGACCAGAACTATACCTCATTCCCATGTTGGAGAGAGCCTGCGGATTGATGACTACCAGACAGAAAATAGAGATAAGAATCATCGCTTTTGTTTCACTTTTCCTGCTGATATCGAAACGGCTCCGCAATGATGAATAATTTTCTGAAACATTGAAAAAAAAAAACGTTTCCGTACAGTTGCTGGACAATTGGGCGTTTCCGTACAGATTTTCCATTAATAGATTTATTTCTGGTTGGTTCAACTTACTACTAAGCTGCCGCACCTGAGGCAACTTAGTAGTCTCCCCAAAACATCTCAGATCTGAGGAAAACTATTGTGCGGGAGCCTGCAACATTTAATCGTATGATCTTTAGTCACGAGGTACCCTGAGAGATTGTATCTCGAAAAAGTAGATTACTAGCGCACCCAACATTCGAATTTAAAAGGTCAAGGCTGTTTTCAGGCAGAACAGAGTTTATTGGCGATTGAACGTCGTTTTTCACACAAATGTGACACTTCAATTGGGTAAATGGAGAGAAATCTATCTTAACTCACATATTAGTTCTATGTGCTACCAAACCATTCTCATGTGGTGTTGGAAGACCTACCGGGTTAGCTCGATCAAATCAAACACCTAATGCAGGGCTTGGTAGATTTTAAACAAATTTTGAAGCTGGCAGGAATAAGAAATGACTTACCTTCAGAGGCCAACTCAAATGCAAGGGCTCCAAGTGTGAACTGCCAGGCCCTGTAATTTGGAATAAAAAAAAATCTGTATCAGCACACGATCGAATTATTGTGATGGGTATGTGCCTCGTCATTCCTACTGAGAACTTGAGAGCGTGTCAATGAATTTTCAGGTGGCCTTTCACTATATTGGAGTTTTTCGAAAAGTTGAAAATAACTGTTAGCGGTTCTTCCCCTTTCCCCTAGGGTGTTCTTCCTCTAGGAATTATCTCGAAACTTCTGCTACTCCGAGAGATAGTCATCCGAAACTCTCGGAACAATGCAGAAATGCTCCATTAGGATAAAACAAATGCTCACGAGAAATGTTCTGTTCAGAAATAAATTGAATATCTGACAATATTTTTGGTAGATGCAGCTTGAGTGCACATACTCAGAAAAAATTGTTAAGAATATTGAACCACCGGAAAACAGGCCGAAAAAACGTCAACTCAATTCTCCCACCTGCTGAGCGTTGCGTAATAAGATACATTTTCAGAGGCAGTCAGGTGAAAGTACAACGACCACAGGCATAGACCCGCGTAAGTGAGAAGTCTGAAAGCGTAGGTATTTGATCCAACTGTTTTGGGGTTGGCTATTCTGCAAAATGTGATTTTCATAATATTCACTTGACTGTCGTATCTACATAAGGAAATGTACGTTTTCTGAAAGTTTAGGGAATGTTGTGGGAAACAATTTTTCTGACATTCTGGATAAATTCTGAAGAAATAGCAGGAAAACTCATAGAATGTCGAAGTTTGTTGACATGAGCAACACAGAAATGTTTCTGAACAATCCTCAAAATCGAAACTTAGTGTTCTTCCAGAAAACGTCGGGAAAGAACAGTTTTAACGACGTCATCCGAAACATACCGCGTATGTGATGTCCATTTGTTCGGGTAGCAGAAGAGAAATATCGAAACTACATAGAACTGAACTTCCACCCCCAATGACCAGCAATGCGTCAGAAGTCGATACTCGGAGAGCTGAAAGATTCTCTCGAATTTTAAGGAAATTGCATTTAGTCGAACGAAAACGTCAAGACCACAACGGTTCGGAAAAACCCAGGCAATTGTTCAGTCGGGACGGAAAAAAACTAGATTTGCATTCCCACAGTGCTGCATCGTTACCGTACGCTGTCGAGAACGGTTTGCCTGCACCTATAGATTCGCGTCATGAAAATACCGCACCGAGAAGAACCCAATCTACAGACAGAGGGAGCGACCAGCTGACAGAGTCCTTCCATACTTATTCAGTCTGCGACTGATACATCAAGCAAATTATGGTTATCGACCGTGATTACGATGCGTATCGCACATAATCAATAGTCTTAGTTTGCTCTACGTATCCGCCGCCGACAAAAAGTATAAAGAGGCCGCTAACCACCCGGCCATCTAATTTTCGAATTCAACAATTGAGAAGTACTTAGCAAATACCTGAGCCCAGTAGTCTATTTTGGTGAGAAGTGGCAGAACATTTGTGGCAAAAGGCAGGCCCCACTTGAGGTCTGACACGAGTATCTCCTTATCGAACGCAAGCAGGAAAAAGTAACCGGCTGAAATAAAACAGCAGTAGTTACAGAATTCATACCTGATTCCGACTTGCAAAGTTTTCGTCCAGTTCCCATGAAAATTTGAGTTATGGATTGAACAATAAACGAAATTGATTCGCTAACTTGTGTAAATGAAGAGTAGAGTGAGGAGATACAGCGGAACGATTCTTTTAAATCGTCTTTTATAGAATTCCACAATAGTGCTCGTCGAAAATGACTTCTCGTTCAGTATTTTTCTCATCAAAAACCCAGAGAGAACGAAAAATCTGAAGAAAAAAAACATGGTCCAATAGTTGATATATTGTGTCAATTCTCTATAGTTGCTGGGGTATTCAATAAGAAAACTTGCCGAATGGTCTCAACTTATCGTTTTCACTGGTCGCAATATATACATGGAACAAACCATAACACTTTCAAGTCAAGAACCTTGAAAATCGTTTTTCTAAAACTAAAAGTTCTGAAATTGATCAAAAACCCTGGCGGCGTAGTTCAATACCCTACCCAAAAAGTTCAATACCCACAAAAGTTCATGAGATCACCTCATGAGCTATTAGCACGACCTTTTCATGAGATTCTATTGATTGCTATGCTACAACATTGAGAGTTCACGAGTTTCCTCATGAGGTATCTCATGAGAAACTCATATGAACTTCTCATGAGGTTGGAGGGATTACTACGCCGCCTGCTATTGAGCACAATACGTACATGTCGACTCCAACAAAACCTAGCCGAAAACGTCCTGTTTCCAAATGACAGAGAAGAACCAGAATAATAGAAAACGCGCGCAAAATTTGCAAGTCGACCAACTTTGGCTTCAAATCCAGCAAAGATATATCTGAAATAGACTATACTGTTAAGCGAGAAGTATAAAATAGATGCAGCAATAGCTTTTCGAAAATGAAAACCGTACCTGCCACTAGTAGAGTATACTGTTCCATTCTGAGCAAAGAACAGTAAGTTTAACAGAAGTATTCAAATAGTTGGCCTGAAGGTGACAATTACTCATTTCTTCTTGAAGAAACAGCTACACCTCAAAACTTACGTGAAGAGAAAAGTATCCAAACTAATGAACTTGAACAATAGGCTCACGGACCAAAAGATGAAATCAGGGGTTCAGAAGTTTAGTTTTCTCCTTTTTCCCCGGTTATCGTCGTCTGTTCTAGATGCCTAGATATATAGTAACGTGACGTCAATCGCAATTGTTAGTTTTCCGAAGAAAAAAAATCGATGGAAACTTGTTACAACGATCACGTCGACCGAATGGTACGAAAACAGAATAGAGCAACATTTTCGAAATAAAATACGGGTCTAAAATATTCTATATGATAACTATAATGATAAATAATGATAACCATGTTGTTGCGAGAAAGTGAAAAAATAATAAGAGATATGTTGAACATGCGCTATTTCTGAAATATTTGATTTACAGAAAATAGGAACAGAACATTCGGAAAAACAGGCTGTCTACTTTTATCAAGATCTTGTGTTCCGCGGGTCTTGACTATCGCGAAAGCATCTTTGGGTTTTTTTAAAATCTTTTACGGCAACTATTTCAGCCGTGTGTCACTTTATTCATACTACAACCAAGACAACTTTATTCATACTACAAAGGTTCGGGCTGAGTATGAAGAACAAAGAGAAATAGAGTCGAATGTATATTCGCTTCATGCCCTTTAACCCTAATCTTTATAAATAGTTTCTTCTCCAGTGTAATGAAACTGTTTATCCTTACGTGAACTAGTATAAGTATAAGTATAAGTTTAAGTATACGTGAAGGTTTTGAGTACATCTCTCACTGAGCACATTAACTTAATCATGAACTAGTATGGTTTAAAAAACCAGTAATGCCTGTAATCGAATTTTGGTCATGTGGTCTCTTTTTCGGATTAATTCCTGACGTTTCTGTAGCCCTACAATAACTTTTTAGCAATTTCAAAGAAAGCGTTCCGCATTATTGTAACTTTCTTGAAAAAGTTGATAAACTCAAAAATGTTCTTTAATGTTTTCTCGTAGCATGAAAGAACTTCTTGATTGAAAGTGAGTAAAATTTGCATAGTATCAAGCAGTAAAAACTTAAAAATGAAAATTTTTACTGTGACGCAACGCAACTTGGATCTTGGTTGTTTCGTTTTTTGATTTATTGATTTTCTGTAGTTACTA
This sequence comes from Litoditis marina, assembly GCA_964036275.1. Lineage (NCBI taxonomy): Eukaryota > Metazoa > Nematoda > Chromadorea > Rhabditida > Rhabditidae > Litoditis > Litoditis marina. The sequence continues at coordinate 37,578,529 of OZ038433.1, forward strand.
GTCGTATTGTCGTAGATGTTAGTGTATTTTAAAAATATTTCAGTACTTTTATTATCTATTTTGAGCATCACCCGTACTCAACCCCCCTATCGGTGTCATTACGTGAACCACTTCTCTGAGAAAAACGAGATAGAGACATTGAGATACATATTTTAAAAAAATGGTTTTCATTTGCCGTATGGTCAGAACGAAAACTCAAAAACCATAATTGTCTTGAAAAACATTGTTTTCAAAACTGCCAGACTTATATTCATGGTTGTATGTTTACGTCCGCAATATCAACTTTCTTGTTTACTAAATAACCATGTTATCAACTAATCCAATACGGAAGTCTGCTCGTGATCTACTCTCGACATCGAATAAGATCTTTGAAGCTAGTTGTAGAAAACTAGCTTGATTACCGTTGTGTATACTGACAATTACTAACGGAACCTGAGAGCTTGAGTTGGGAAGGCTGGACCTGCATTGCGGTTAGGTACAATCGCTACGCAAGAAACTGCCTTCACAAACGCACGGCTACTAAAAACAATACTAATCTAAAGAAGGTAAACATGCTAAATAACTGAGATCTGTGTGTTTCAAGTTTAAGTTTAAGTATCATCCCAGTTTTTTGTCCTTGTGAATATTTTCTTGTTTTGATAGTATTTTCTGGGTTTTAGTAGAAACAGAGCAAATATTCAGCGACGCGAAGTTTTTGCAGTGGTAGTCTTTCCTCTAGTTGCCACGGACATCGAGAGGTTGATGTCATAATCTATTTGAGACTCAATGTATAGAGCATAATTCAGCCGTAAAAAGGACTCTCAGAAACGAAAAAAAAACCGAGAAATAAACTTATGATCAGCATAGAGTGCAGACTACAGTTTATTCATGTGCGTACGACCAGACTTTTGAAATCGAAATTCAAGCCTAAATTCACTCATGTGAGAAGTGTCGAAGATACAATTTAACGCAAGGTTTTATCAAAGATCTTCGAGAACTTGAAGGTGTGGGAAAACTGCAGTAATAAACAGCTTCTAAGTAATACATTTCCCTTGAAGATATTTTATGATTAATTTTAGTAGGTGAAAACAAAACAATGGTAACTGAACAATTTTATTCGTTGTAGAGTATGATACACCGACAAAAACTGCACTACAAATATCACGAGATGTTTGGTTGTTAAACAGGACATACAATATATATTATTAAATAATACAAATCTAGTGAGACGTGTAACAGGCTGTCATGTAGTTGACCAATTTCTGCTGGACTGCTGCCACCCGCTTCAATTGATACAGTACCTCAGAAGTGGTCGAAGCGGAGCACTGGGAGTAGTCGCTGAAAACAGTTGATCGGTGATTCGCAACTTACATGCGATCTGTGCTGTAGTTTGATGTGTTGTAGTTTGAGAGGTGACTAGATTTCGAGTTTTTTGATTTGAAGTAATCGAACTGCTCAACTTAGTGAATATAGTACTAAATCAAACGGCGGAAAATGTTTTTGTTTGATTTTTTGGTATCAGGAATGGGGTGTTAAATTCACGGAATACTTCATTTTATTTTCTTTATACACGAAATAATATTCTCAGTTGCATGATTTGTGCTTATTCGTTCCAAAACGTGCTGGATAATCAAGGAAGACATCGAAAACATAATTAGCATATTATTGTCCACCACCGAGCAACCAAACAACGAAATCAGCTGATTATTGTTCTCTTTCTCGTATTCAGTCCCTCAAAAAAGTTTGTATTCCAATCATGTGAATATTCAATGAAGACTAATAACCGAACATCAAAATCCAGAGTTATTGGATATTTTTCGTTTGGTTTCATCAAAACTTATCAAGACATCAAGGATTCGATACCAGGAATGGTTTCTTGATGATGCCAGAAGAAAATTGTGGTTTAGAGGATATTTCAGTCGTATTTAAAGCTGTTATAAAGAAACTACTGAACCGTCGTGAAAAGAGATTCGTAGTGTGATTGTATATGAGATTTGATTTATTGCAATAATTCATTCTCTCTTCACTAACACCTAGATCAAAAATCATGTGGCGATGGCAATTTCGGTTTAGAGAATAATCACTCACTCGTACCATCTACATTCATGAACAGCCAGATTGACAGTTTCTGAGGACATGAAGTAATATTAAGCTGAATAGATGTTCCTGTTTCAAACTATGAATCAGTTTTCCATATTCACAATGCATTGATTGTTCCGGCTGGCTGGAGGAGCTTATCTTTGTTCCTCCTTCTTTATGAAAACAAATGGAACCGAGTTAAAGGAGACCGGAACACAACTTGAGAAGAGGTTCTATTTAGAGCTGCTTTTAACTGTATTGAGATCAGAGAGCACAAATAACTCGTATATTAGTTTGATCAGTCCACGTGACATTCACATGACAATGCCGCGCGACACGCAACGCGTCCAATCAAAAGTAGGATACAGCAGCTTTACGAGAAACCATGTTGCTCTCCGATCTCCTTTAAGTAACAAGTTTTTCTTCAGTAAGCCCACGTTCCACCTAAATGATGAATACGAGTAACCAACCTTTTTGTATCGGCTGCAAAACTGTTCTTTTTGCTCCACTGGTCTGTGAACGTCATCTGAGAGAGGGAGAGGGCGCAGAGTACGGAGAGAAGTACCAAAATGAGGAATTGTCGCATTCTGAAAATGTTACATTGAGATTGATGAACTGACATAACTTTATATTGAGAAAACAATAAAATATATACTAAACATAACATTAAGAGCAAATGAGGAAAACTTCCTTTCACGGAAGCCTGATAAACAATTATTATGCTAGTTATCAAGAAAATTGAGCAGAATAGGGTGAATTGTCAGAGAAGTATCAAGTTAGGCTTGTTTTGATGCAGTATGGATATAGACGTACAGTGATTCACAAATACATATTGGTTGTTTCGTTATGAATATTGGATAAACATCTCGAACGATGCTAGTTAGGTATACTGGCCTGTGTCGTTTCAAATTGTTTCGCCAACAGCTGAATGCTAACAATAAATGTATTTTTTGAACTAAATTCAACTTTTGTTGTGAGCAAACCAGAGATGAATGTAAAATTTGCAATATAACAACCCGCTACGGTTGTGCAAGACTAATTCGAATCATCTACTTCTCTTTCACACTTGGCATATTCGAATAAAGAGGTATTAGTATCAAACACTTTTATAAATCAGTGATTATAAATCAGATGAAAGTAACAAACTACAATCGCTTTGTTGTGGCTATATTCTTGCAAAAGTCCACGTCATTCCCACATACAGCTCGAGTTGAAACTTCCAATCACTGCTTTCTAATGTGACAGAGAAAAACGTTTGGATGCAAACGTTTTGAAACTGTTCGATAATAGTTTAATGATCTAAACACCCTGATAGTTTTGAAGTTACTCCGTTGGAGTCTCCGTAAAAGAACGAGACCATATGATTGCCTGCTAAATACCCACTCTTACTCAGAACACGGAAGTTTTAGTATGCAGAGCAATTAGTCAAGTGGGTTATTAAAATTGGAGGGACACATAACTTTTGCTCCAATATCCTATCATCTCAAAACATGAAATGAACAGATTAAAGTAACACATATCATATTCAAGAACAATGTTCATGATAGTTGATAAATTTTTGTAGTTGAACTGTCGTGGACGTTTCGTACTATTTCAGTATGGTTTGTGATTATTAGCAACTAACAAGTTTCAATTTGTTTAAGTTATATGGCAACAATTAGGTTTCATATTGGTTATTGGAGGTGAACCAAGGTAACAGGAAGGAAGAAAATTCCCACTACGTTTGTGATATCACATGAGAGGATTAATCTCAAGCTTATGAGGAAGCAAGCTTACCTACACTCCCAGAATCAGCCACTACCGACAGAAACATAAATTAATCAGGTGGTGTGAACTTCAACCATGTGAATGAACAAAAAGTCACAAAGAAGACAATACGAATGAAATATCATTAGTTCCGGCCAGGTGCGGTAGAAATCTTCATTTAGCTCGTGAGCACCTTATAGCTCACACAGTCTGATTTACCGAAGTTGAGGTAGAAATAAGAAGATATTGGTGAATGCTCCATGCAGATTGCTACCAGCACTAGAACTCCACCACAGCAAGATTCTACTTATTTGGTTGCAATAAGGATAAAGTGAACTGGAGCCATTCATGAACTTCCTAAGAGACAGAAAGAGTGCATGTGAAAAGTGTGATGCTGTCTGTCTGTGTTATTAAAAATGAAAGGAGTCAGAGTGCAAACGAGCAATTAAAAGCGGAGCAGTACCACCTGTCGTTCACGAGGTGAGGAAACCCTATGCGATTTTTAATTGGGAGATTTTGTTGATTTGAGTTGAGTCAAAAGTTCAGTGAAACAGCTACCACTTGAAATTAGCCTTACAGGTTTAGAGTGCTCACATCTTCCAACAGGACTCGTTGGCAGCGTGCCAAAAACTTTGAAAGACTTTTATTTAGAGAAAACATATATTTTGCAGAAAGTTTCTTCGAATACGAGTTGTAACGAGGGAGAAGAACCCTTGACATAAATGTCTACTGTTTTGAAGTTTTTCAACATGTTCAAAAACTGCCTTGGAATTTCATTGGCAAGCTGCGCAAGTCTAGTTGGGAAATGTGCGAACTCTATCAGTGTGGTGAGCTAACGAAAACAATGTCTATTTCCGGTCAAAACACTGTCACATGTGAAAACAACGTCATGAATCTTGTTCTACGTTATGAATCTCATTTTCTTTTTGAACTTGGACCGTTCCATGGGTTTAAATTTTCGGCCTCAAGCAGAATTCCAACGGAAAGACACCAAAAGTGTAGCAGGACCTACCCTAAGGTTGTAGTTGCAGTGCGCGCAAATTACTAATGTTTGCTTGTACAAACCATAAAAGTTAGAGCTCAACGGAGAGTTGTCTTCATTTAGAGCGATATTAACTATTGTAGGTTGATGAATTTCGAATTAATATCTGCGAGATGGAATGTGGCGAGCCAGTCGCATACATATATTCATGCATGTCTGAATTGAGCCCAGATATCTGGGCTTAACGAAGAATGAGCAATTAATGAGTGAACCAGAGGGCGAAAAAAGCAGTTCCGGGCACCTTTTCCGGCTTTTAAGTTGCCCTCAGCTCCAGAGATCCTAATTGCAAATGTTTCTCTCAGGATGATGTAGAAAGAAATAGAATGAACTCAATTATAAACCAAGTAATTTCATACACATCTTCACGTGAAACGTGCAAAACATCCAGGATTAGAGAACTTGTAGTGTGAAATCTTTCACAACAATCATTCCAGCCGTGTGTTACTTCATCATAACTTCACATGATCGCTCAACATACATTATCAACCGTGGCTGAACCTCTTCGCCGAGGGTGGTGATGATGGATGAGATTCGTTGCCAGCTCATGCTGTCCACCATGTGGTCATGTAGATGCTGCCAAGACGAGCGGGGATAGAACCCTGGTATGTGGAGCGATAGCGGAACGCGAACCACTCGACCACTCGATGTGCATTTAGTTGTTGTAAACAGAAACACTTGTTGGAAAGGAAAAGATACTGAGCTTCAAAAACGAAGGGGAAGTGGATATGTGAATTAATTATCGTAAATTGTCACTTTGAAAATATTGACTGTGAAACGACCAGTAATTATAATGTGTATATAGGTGGTAAAGTCACACTTACATGAGTTGGCACTAGTATGTTCATAACCTATTGAAACGTGCAGGTTTTGAAAATATTCGAGGAAGCACCGTACGCTTCGCCTTTGTCTATTGCACTTAGTGAGATTCACTGCTGTAAAATGATGAGAAAGATTTGTAAGATTTGGATAGCCGTTGAGCCGGATCAATGATGATGAGTTTGAGCCTCGACTTTGCTGACGCATCGTATCACGCAGACAAGGAAGTTGGCCTCTCACGTGTAACGTACGTGAACTACAGCAACGTTAGCATCTAAGTTCCACGTGAGATTGCGTTCAACACGTTCAACGTATGAATTTCACTCGGATTTCGGAGTAATCGAGCGAACGCATCTATACTGGCAGTCAATTGCACAGTCAGGTGAAATGTTGAACAAATCAGAACTGAGATGACTAAGTGCGCGATGTCTATTCAATTCACTTCTAGTAGAATAACCCCGCGTTCTTCTCAGATTAAAGACAATGCAAAAACTGATTAGATTCTGCAGTAAATTTGCCCTTTACAAGAATATATTACAAACAAAAAGCGTCAAAGGGCAAACTCACAGTAAAGGTTGGGCGTTGTGCGACTGACCCGGCCTACATAAATTTGTACTCTAATTGTAGTTCTTTCTATTTTCTAGCAGGTAGGAGGTAGTTGATTGCTTCTCAAAAATGTACATGATGTTTGATGCAAAGTTTTTGAGCTGTCATCATGGCATTGAGAAATGAACTCTCGGACGTTGCTATGGTTGTATGGACCGTTATTGTGAACTGTATATGAGATGCCGTTAAACTTAACTGAGTACTACAATACTAGGCTCGGTTCGACTACATTTCACCTAGAATAGATGAGGGTGACCGGAACTTCAAAATTATGAACATGCCGATCAGCCAGTGCGAAAACTAATGAAACATGAAGAAACGTGGTTAGTCTCTTCAGTCAAAAAAAGCATATGAAAGTTTCAAACTTCTGGTTATAGAAAACTATAATCACATTCCTACGGTAATCGAACACCGCGAGAGTGACAGGACTAGACGATAAACAGCCTAAACTGATCATCTTCCTACTATAAGAGGGCACCGCGGAGCGGGCAAGACTATACGAATAGTTGACGAAAATTACTTCCAGACTGTAAAAGGTCGCGGAAAACGATTAGAAACCATACAAACCATATACGGTTAGTCAATTGCATAGCGACGTGAAACATGTTGAATTCACAGCAGAACTCACAAACGTGCAATGACAAAGTGCCCAATGCCTTATTAGATTTCCAACTTTACGTGACCATTCATGTTACTTCTAGTGTTCACGCAGTTGCCTCTGAAGTATTCAGTTCTTTAATTGCAGTGCCACTTCTAAGAATGTGGAAAGTCACGTGTTGAAGTGCGAATGAATCTATCTATACATCTTCATATTGGACGAGGCCACCACAAAGAGTCGAAGACTATGAGACTCCCCAGAGACTCGCTAGAAATGGAAGGAGTGGGTAGGGGCGGGGCGGCACGGCAGTTGACGGATGCATTTGTATTCAATCGGCCTGATTAGCCAAGGATTTAGAGACCCTGTTAATCAGGAAGAAATGCATGAGCTGTGTCTATATGAAAAGCCATATTTGTGAATAAGGTGATAAGAAAATGAGAGAGCGTGGGTAAGATGGGAATGAGAAAGAAAAACATGGACGATGTAGAGAGAGAGAGAAAGAGAGAGAGAGAGAGAAAAAGAGAGAGAGAGAGAGAGAGAGAGAGAGAGAGAGAGAGGTAGCGAAAGTAGAGAAGACAAAGTACAGGTTGGAGAAGCAGGTGTGGACCAACAGAGAGTAGAGAGATTGACAGCTAAGAGTTAGAGAGAGAGAAAGAGGTGAGAGAGAGACAGAGGAGCGGGAACGTGGAGAAAGAGAGAAATACTGACAAAATAAAGTGAGAGATAGAGACATTCATTTTATGTGAGTAGAGACTAGAGTCGTAACCTTTCCATTCATGTGATCATGTGTTCATGTATCCCAGGCATTCATGAAAGATGCATACTTCTTTCCTCGTTTAATGGAAAACGAACTAGTAATTATGATGGAGCGGAACCAAAAAAACTATTGAAGCAGATTAATATTTCAAGCACTGCTCCGTAGATTGAAACTGAATCTCGTGCGTTTTGCAGTTCTGACTATCAAATGTAATTTATTTGGAACAGATGTATAACTGAACCGGATTCAAATCTAACAGTCAAGTCAAGCGTGGAAAAACATCATAAAATGTACTATACTTTTTTTGAGAAGCATTCATAGTTTTGCCTACATAGGTTTATGTTTTCATAAAGGCGTTGAAGGACCGATGTCTCGGGATTGGTCCACATAATCGTCCTACTTTAACGCCAGAAAGCCTGCGAAATCGTTCTTCTTTCAACGAGCAACATTATAGGGTCCGCTCATTCCGAAGAAACCCAGTTGTTTGCTACTCTATGTCGCTGTGTTTGTAGTTTGGCCCCGTTCTTGCTTTTTCCTCAAAATTGCAACATTTCGGGATGTGTGGATATCAAACCACATCGAGGATTCGGTCACTCTCTATAGTGGAACGATTTGGTCTGGATATGTCAAGTCCATTGTATTAATTTTTATGAAAGAGTGAAACTCGTTGAAAAAAGAATGAAAACGATTGGTATTATGAGATAAAGACGTTAAAAACGTAAGCTTTCTATCAAAAGAGTTTGATGCTCAAGCGCGGCGTTGCTAACTCAAGTGCCGAGAAAAGTATGGTCAGAATTCGGTGAGGGTGAAAACGTGAACTGGTGAACTTAAATTGATGAACTCGTTGACTCGAGACGATTCTTATCGTATGTTTTGCCCGTTAGTCTTGACCGCTGACTTTTGTTGTTCAGAAAACAATTATAGAACTCAATAGATTAATTACACAAATTATAGTTCACGTGTTTACTAGTTCATGGATTCCCCTATTGGAGTTCACTCATTCACTAGTTCACCAGTTTGTGTTCACCTTTTTACCTTCAGTGATTTCCGACTCATGAACATATTTCATTGGAAAAAAGGTCACGCCAACAGTAGATAATCATGTTTTCTTCTGCCTCAAAGGCTGCGTTTGTAGCCAACGTAAAACGTATGTTTTACACGTGTGTTAAATTGTGTTCCTAATGTTCTACGTGACTTTAGTTGAATAACGCAAATCTGTTCCTTTGTTCACGTAACCATAATCTTCATAATGCCACAAAACAAAACCCTCTAATGCATCATGAATAGAACTCCCTTTTTTGTCATATAATAAGTGCTCGGGATATATAAGCTTTCACCCATAAAAATATGACCACTTGATCTCAGGATTGAGACTAAACAGGAAAAAAAAGTTTCCATCCATGTAGATGTGCATCAGAATAGGATATGTCTGGTTGGGGGGAAATTATGAAAAAAACTTCGCACATCATGCGAAACGGGGCATATTTTGAATAATAAATACTACCCGAAATCAGGATGCACGCAGGTGATTCGTCACGCAATCCGCCAGTAAATGCGGTAGCAAGACAACGGAGATGGATTCAAAATGTGCAGGGGTGAGTAGGAAAACGCTTGAGAAAGCATAGCCATAATCTAGGATATCTCACGGGAACTAACTCACAGAAAGTTGTGCGATAGTTCGCGAGTGGTTTTTAATAGTCATTTTGAACACAGTATCGAGGTACCGCGTGAGATTACCTCATACCTCATATTATATTCGAAATTCACTACCGCCTGAATACACGAGTTTACAAGCCTGTAGTTTTCAGATTAATAATAATAGGTTTATTCCACAAAAATCACACACATGTTATCTCATAAGTATCCACGGGAATAACCTTAGAACCCCAAAGGGACGGGGTTATAACCCTCCCGTCTTCTGATATGGGGAGCGGGTGCGAAGTTCAGGTGATTCTCGCGTACATTACTGGAAAGAAAGAGGCACATTATGATATAAAACAGAAAAATTAATGCAATCTAGGTATGTTTTCAATTGATCTACATTTTTGAACGCAGCAATATCTTTACTTATGGTATTCCATTTTCGAACTACTCTAGTAAAATATCCATTAGTATCACTGATAATTTTTCTATCCCGAATGATCAATCGTAGTCTATCCATTGGTATACTACTGAAAGAAAGTGTACTGAAAGAAAGTGAAAATTAGTACGTGTAGATTTAGATTTTCAGATAGGTACGAGATTCGGAACAGTCTGAATTTCAGCCTATATAAATATATACGTTCAAACTCAAAGTCTGAAAACGACAACCGATATATGTTGGTGATAAATATTCCAGCCACCCGAGACATGACAATGACCACGGTCGCCACTGTGCTTACTTTGCAGATTGTTCTTACTTTCTGTTTATAAGTTTGTTGTACTTAAACAGTTAGACACTTCGATGCACGGATGTATGAACCAACCTCGCGTTCCGTTCAACGGAAAGACATTTTTACCCGAGTTTGTTGTTTTTCTCAAGCTAATGCTCTCATATACTGAGAAAGTATATAGCTTGAGCACCTTGTTCTACAGTCCGACACTCTCAAAACAATACTACGAGCGGTTCCACATCAATTATTAGTACTCAGAATCAGTACAATCGTTTGTTAAGTAGTCGCTTCCACTTAAATATACTGGAAATAGTTGGAGGAGTCCTGGAATAAATGATGTCGACTATCCTTTCAGAGTTTTTTTCTTGCAATCTACCAACTGCTTATATAATATTTAGCAAATGCGATGAGCAACACGTCAGTTTGCATAAAAAACTGATTATGATGTACAGGGGTGCATAGCGACCAGGAGCTATGCACAAATTCACAGAAAACCAGTTTTCCCGTTCTCAGAAGGTAAATCCAAAATTCTTTTAGTATTCATTTTTTTACTATAGTACCAATATTTGTTATTTTTGATTCAGAAATTGTTCCTGACAATCCCATAATTTGACCTTCATTTCGAAAATCGGAAACCGCTATAGTTTACTTCTGTAAGGAATACCGTATCTCTTCAACGTCATAGTGTAGACTTATCAACTTCCGGGTTTTGGATCGAATGGGGCAGTTTGTTCTTTGTCAGGGAGAATGCATTTCCCACGGAATGATTCGCAGGGCAGGAATAAAGCACTGATATGGTGGGAGTTCCGTCGCGGGATCAGAAACCAACCTGCACGGAACTCGAATAACACAGAACAACCCTGATGCGGCATCATAACTGAGTAACACTCATGGAATCATTTCACGAGTTTCTCATGAGAGTGAATTGATTGTAATAGTACACTAATGCGAAGTCGTGATTTTACCTGGGTTTTACGTTAGTTGAGAGGTAGCATAGTATAGCATAGTGACCTAGTACGTATCACGTATGCTAGCACATTCCAGCCGTTTTTTTAAAATGAAAAAATATGAAAAAAAAGGATGAAAAAATATACAATAATCAATAAATTCAGAAGTAGATATTTGAGAAAAGTGTTGAGATGAACGTGAATTTGAACATTTACAATGACCATTTTTTGAACACGTCTATGAAAACATTGTGTTACAGTTGTTTTCATATGTTCAGAAACAAAATGGTAAACACGTGTCTGTACATGTTTATTGTGGGTGATTATTATTTCCCGGTGGATCCTCCGAGGAAAGTGTGACTTTCAGTTCCTCCATGACCGTATCCTTTGGGACCGAACAGGGCGCCATAACACCGGTTGCAGTACGGCTTTCCATCGTGCTGAACGAAAAAAAAATTATGGCACAGTTATGAGGTTTAATAAATGTCCAAGGTGCCAAGTGAACGACGACGTTATTTCAATTTTCTCGTTTAGCAACGAGTCACTCCAGCTCCTCGAGGTCACTTTGGAAGTTTTGGAAACACGTACGTTAGTTGAAAAACTAGTTCAAAGTGAGCGAGACTATCACAGTTGGCTTCCCATACGTGTCAAATGTCTAAAAATCTCAGTTCCCCTTTTGCTCCGACTGATTTTGTTATTCATAATATTATATGCCAGTGTTCCTTTGTCGTAGCGATTTCGAAAAATGTTAATCTCAAGCAGATGAGGTCAATAAGACAAGCAAACAACTAAAATGTGTGTTATCAGGGATTGAATGAACTCCGTCTTACGTCAACGGGTTGTTTTAGAAAATAAAATTTATAAGTGCCTCTCAAGTGTTTATTGTCTTTTCGAACAGTTAAAGCTTTTCTGGTCGAGAAAAGTCCAGGTAAACATCACGAGCGCCTTTAAATTTACCGATTCTAAGCAAATAGAGTAATACGTCAAAGTGTTCCCGGTAAAAATATGTCACGTTAACAAGTTGAGCTCGCTCGCTCACTGAACTAATATTTGAACTTAAAGTTCTGTTAACTACAAATAACTGTGCTACAATCCTACAAGGGTGGTTATTGCTGAATCTTTATCAAATTATCAAAATTAACATAGTTTGAAGGACCGATAAATACTTTTAATAAGAATACGAAATGTTTTATGCTACATAACAAACCTCGGAGTGACTTCCAGAAGCCAAAGTCTTTTTGCAGGTTTCATTGCAACATCTGAGACACGGGCGATGCCAATCCTTTCCCAGAGACTGTACTCTTTCTCCTGCAAGAGAAACATTTATATAATCAAAAAAAATACACTTCAGAATTTGGTGACTGTGTTCGGTAGTTCAACATAATATATGTTGTTAGGCAGAGTTTTGAGGGTCCCACTCCGAATTGTTTGGAATCCGAGCCAAGAAATTCGAATGTGTAGATTTTGCGTCCTTGTGATAAAGTAACATGAAGAGAAATTCAGCTATTTGTCGGTTTGGAATTGTATTGTATAATACTCGTTATACTGCAATCCCATCAGAATATAGCGGTTACAAGCTAAACCCATGACAAAAGTATCAACTAGACATTAACAACTACAAGAGACATACTGTGACCCTTCGAGACTATAAAAAAGTATGTTCTATTTAGTCTGACTCACCAAAATAAACGGGCTTGGTGCACGCGGGACAGTTCGGCATTATGTATTATGTGCAACTGAAAACATATCATGAATAAACGATACTAATCAAACAGAAATGAGATCAAAAACTGAACAGAACTGTGGAAAAAATTCATGTTCCAGAGAAATTATTTAGTAACTAGCGAGAATCATCAAAACTTACGGTTGTGAAAAACAACGTTTATAGGAGTAGAACCTAGAACATCCATAACTCAAGTAAACTGAAGTAATCCTACATTTCCATGAAAACCTGAATCATATAAACGGTGCAGAACTTTTATAATGAGAAATATATGTTTGTGTTTATTTGAAAAAGATTGCAAACTAGCACCAAATGCTAACACGAGGTGCATGATTGATGTTAATGTTGTTTATAACAGTTCGATAATCTGACTGGACATCTGTTTTTGCGTTTGTCGAACGCAAAAATAAAATATGGGTCGGTGATAAAAGTGTCAAATAGTCAGAGAATGCGCATATTATGAAGATAAGGGCCGATCGTGGAATGCAAACTGTGGGAGAACGGGGAAAAACGAGATATCTGGAAGGAATTTCAGGACGGATCGATGGAAATGGGGTTATTCACCGGAAGGGAGGCACATGTTGCGCAATGCGGGTGAGTCACCACTCTGTCCTCACCATTTTCGAAATGGACTTTGGTTGCGGCTGACTGATTAAAACGACTAGTGAACTGCTCTGATTCATAACTGAAATGACGGAATGTGAACCACTGAGGACTACATCTATTTTAATTTGCATTCAACAGATTTTTCATACCATCTTGGTCACAAAAAGAGCTATTTACCAACTTTTTGCGTATGTGGGTAAAACACAAGAAGAAGAAGAAGACGTATGTTGGTAGTACTTAATGCATTAGAATAAAAAGTTCTAAATGAGAAAATAAAACAACCGGTAATCTGAGTCGTGAGATCAACCCACGTTGTTTCGCCACCACAGAAAGAATATGACAAACAGCTAACAGCTGTCTTACAGTAAAGGAAAGGTCAACGGAATTCCCTGAACTCAGACTTGCATCGCTATTATTTGTCCTCCAAATAATCTAAACGAACTTAATCGTGACATTTCAACCTGGTTGTTTTTTGTAGTGTTTCTATTAGAATTCTTTATAGGAACACTTGAGCTGATGAATAAAATAGCGCATCAATACTTTGCAACAATCTACAGTACGGTAGCAAACATGAAAAGTTATATTTAGTTATATGGTATACTTGAAAAGCTCAATTACTAGTCAAATTGACATGTAATCGCACCACATCCATGATACAGAGCTATACAAATGGTACTTTTTGTCTGCCATTTTTTGAATGACCTCCTTCAATGAATAGAAGTCTCAAGTCTCAAGGCTGTTCTCATTTTCGAAGAATAGAAGTACTCGAAATTCTTAGAAAATTCCATAAAAAAGAAAAACTTGATAGAAATCATCTACGTGTCCCTGCCATCTCTTTTTATTTTTGTTTTCACTCCTCTGGCCTCTTTCACATTAGATAGCTTTGTGAGTATCGCTTATAATACTTTGTTAGGTCATTCATCACCAAATTCACTACCAAATTCTCAATTTATGTTCACGGTACTTGATTCAGAACACCAACGATGTGATACTACCAATCATTGTGCGATGAAATGTTTTGTTCAAGCCTCGAACTTCTGCCCGAAGGATAACGTGTTTTCAAGACAAGTTTTCTCATATTGCCTGTTGGAACCACAAATCTGAAAAGACAGACTGAGGTACAGAAATTTAGATGAGACTGTAGAAAGAGAGAAAATTAAACGACAAATTGAGAAAGAGAATGCGTTCCAGTAACTCCGACAAATAAATCTCAGAGTCCATCGCGGACACGTCTTCGATGTTCATTTATAGTGTGGCGAGAAACGCCCTCGCATTGAACACGTAACAATGAGCGAAACCTCTGTTTGCTTTGCGGTACAAAAAAGAACATGACTAGGCACACAGCGTTTTTTATCGGAAATGTGATGCCAAATTGGGGCGACACCGTCACAAAACTCGCATTTGGGATGAGTTGCTGATACTGAGAAAAGATGATTAGTGGCAAGGAAGTTAATCAAGAAAATGGATCACAATCACTAATAAGATACTTACGAACGATTTGACAAATCTTTGTTGGCTTTAACGGTGTTGAAGGACTATAACGTCTCGGAAGGAAATCGTCAGAGAACGTGAATTTGGGATAAGTTGCTGATACTGAGAAAATATGCTCACAATGCTTAGTGAACAGGATGTTAATCAAGAAAGTGGTCCACATCCACTCATAAGATACTTCTGAAAGACTTATTTAATCGATGTAAGTCCTAACAGTGTCAGAGAACTATGAGTTCTTGGAAAAAAAAACGTAAATTGCGGAAGAGTTGATGATACGAAGAAATGATGCTTTGTAAACAAAAAAATTGATCAAGAAAATAATTACAAAAATATGAGAGATTTTGAGAAAACTTCTTGAATTTTCATCGTTCGGTAGTAACGAAACTGATTCAATATGATTTTTCAATGCTCAAAACATAATCTGAATACACAATCGTAAAAGTGTGTGCTGCTTCATTTCTGTTTCACTTGTATGAGGGATCGAAGTTGGTGGTCCTGAACGTTTAAGAGTTTCGGAATTGGAAGAGTATCATCTTTGAGGTTTGGATGAATTTGAAGGCCACTGAAACTTGAGCACAGAAACTTCATTGCACTAAATATAAAGTTAGGATTGAGAAAGCTCTTACATACCGGCATGTTGACTAAAAATTGAATTCAGTGATTTTAACACTTTTCACGGTTCACGAGTGTGTGAAACTGTAACATGTCCCCATGACCGTGAGATACCTGAAACACCCCTGGAATATGAGCGTGTAACAATCCATTGGTTTTCAGTTGAATTGCCTACTTATTTTACTTTGTTCCTGAATGAATTACAAGAAATGCAAAACTGGGTTGTCGATCAGCTCTTTGTTGCCACGTGGAGATAAGAATTTAGCTGACAATAAGACATCAGCAAAATAGAGTCCGATGGGGGCTACAAGAACAAAACTACACACACTTTCATGATAAACCCAAGTTGTTTACCTAGATTGTCGTGAAAACAGAGTTGTGAACCAAAACAGACCTGTTCAAAAAGTTATCCAACGAGGTGTTGCAAACAAAATAAAACACAAGAACGCCAAATAACTCATGACAACTCAAGGAATTGAAAGACCAATACTTTGGCTTCTGAAAATGCGATCAGCCGTTCTCGAATCAAATATTCAAATTAAAAGTTGCACGGAAAACACTTATTTCAAAGTAAAACAAAGTATGCTGAGCATTGTGAGCTCAAACATTTTGAAACTCAATTTTTGAACTGGGCATACAACAGTGTTTTTCAACATGACTGGGACTCAAAGAATATGCTTGTTTTCGTCAGATGAAGACAAGAGAATTCGACGAGTTAGCGAAGATTTCCTCGAATTCGGTCCCGTATTTTATATTCAAAATATGCAAAGCACATCGAAAAAAACGGCGGTATTTCAAATCGTAAGTCTCATAATGAGGAAAGGAAACAGTAAAAACAGTTTTTCTGAAATAGGAATTTCAAGACGTTCTTCCGAGAGAAGCCCACACAACACAGTTGCTCGCGATCTGAGCATGAGAAACATGAAGTGAGCTACTATGCGCAATGCCTGCAACCCAATATACTTTCGAAAAAACTGTGGGTGATATTCTCAATCTTACATTAAATTCACGATGAGGATAGAAAGTAGTAGACGGATCATATGTTTTTTTAATGGATGAAATCTTTCTGATAGCCGCCTGTTACACCAGCCCTTCAGCTAGCGACACCAGACTACAAATTGCTCGACCCGGCCCCCCGATCTCTATACCACCTCTCTTTCTCTTTCTCCTTTCATAATTGACGTGGACGCCAATCGTTGCCAAGATTTGTAATTTCATGGTCTATTCCATTTTCTATTCTTTAACCAAACTTCATAAAATAGTTTTCGCTCAAAGTTGTTATTACTTACTAATGCCACTAGCATGTGCAGGTTTTTGTGTTTTCCATACAACTTTACTGTAAGAAATTTTACTTGATGTTTTGAATTACTCTGGCTTCGCATGTGGTATACTGAGAGATTCAAGTTCATCATATTTTATTCATATAAGATGAAAAATAATTTCAAACTCACAAGAATTTTTATGAAATGTTTAAATGTTGGAATAATCAGAATGACTGGAAGCCACTGATTTTGCACCTTCAAAAAACTATCATATTACCGATGTTTAATCAACTTGTTCGTAGTTCGTTTTTCGGTCCCGATCGCTTCTCGACTGTTCGTAGAGTATAGGCTACAATCAGCATGAGAACGAACCATCTGGCACCGGCTTAGCCACATCACACTATCTATCTATTCTATCCAACCGCTATCATTCTTTTTGAGTGAAGACAACAATACCTTTGCTATCATTCTAAGTTCGCGCTAATTCGTAACTGCCCATCTTGGAAAGATACTATTGTATTCAATACAGTTTGTAAGTTGAAATAAATCATCAACATTTATGAAACAAGATACGATCTATGCGTTTCCAGTGAAGAATGTTTGTGTTCACGTACAACCCACATCTTGAAGTGTTCATCACTCAATGAGAAAGTGACTTCAGTATTTATAAGAAATATCCGTACTACATTAGATACCAGCCTACGGTTTCCCTAATCTATCGCAGTGTTTGGATGGTTCAGTAACAAATTATCAGTAAAAAATTAGCAAGCGAGACTTTTCTCACGACAACCTAATTAACCCTTTTTTTCTTTTTCCAAAAATACTTAGGAAAGGAACAGCCAAATCCATTGATGCACAGTACGCTATAGCCTGCAGCGCGGGTGAATCGATGTTCTAGCCCTCATGGATAGTAGAACTTGAATAGTCTACAAAACAATAGGCAGTTTTTGACTCATTCACATTTGGTACTACTTAAGTGTTATATTCCGTCGGTTTGAAGTTGGTTACTGTTCACATATGTGAACTATACATTGTTTTCCAGAATCATTTATGTTTCAATGAACTTCTGTACATAAATTCACCAACTAAAAAACTTTAAGGACTGGACTGAATCTCGAGTAAATCGTTCCTTTTGTTTTCCAGCCGTTCGTGTGGAGATATTTTGCGCGCATCAAGGAAACATTACACTACGCTATATTGGACAGCCTTTTATCATCAGTCGGGTTATGTTTATTGACTAAAGTCGAATGAATTCATTCACTTTTCCACGAATCGTTTAAAAAAAGTGTTGAGAACTCACTGTGCCTGGTTAAAATAGAGTATTTCACATTGTAAATTCATGAGCTTAAAGTGTTTATATTTTCTAGTTTTCTAGCACCTTTTTTCCACACGAATCCCATCATGTAATCAACAAGTTATTTTTAGTCAGCGATTGTTTATAATTCCGACATAACATAAACACACTGACTATTACTAACACCAGTTAAAAGCAGTGGGGACGGTGTACAGATTCACAGTTTCAATTTTGCAGTTTCCTTCATGTTTCCTATCTATTATTAGCATTTTCATTTCTATAATCTTCGTATAGTCGTTGCCCACGGGAAGGCGAAAGGGTACTGTATATCTCACTTTCCGCTGTGTACGCACACATGTCTTCGATTCCACAGCTTGCTGGTTATGTGCTCTAATAGCGTGCGCTACTGCAGTGGTCAGCGCCCCGCTACGAATCTTATGCATCTTACTAGATCGAAATTTTCGCCGTGAACCATGTTTTTTTTGACATCTTTGTTACAATTCTCAAGATGTAGACCGAACATTCAATATACATGGAAATCGGACACAATCGTAACACATGTATTTTGGTGAGAATCGTGGTTTTCTGACTTTTGTGCAATCTCAGCTACTTGCCAACCATCTGTTCGTGCAACCTGAAATCTGTGGTCATTCGCCGAACAGTTGTTCCTTATTTTCCCTCTGGTCACAAGATTTTCTCCCATTGATCCCTATAACAGAAGGCTATTATTACCAGACTACTGCTGACAGCCAATAACTTCTCTCTCCAAAGCGCTTCTCAAGTTAACTCACAGATCTTTGTTAATACCTGATCGGTGTACGTCCGTATCCGTTTTGCTCATTTGTTTGTTTCCGTGATAAAACCTTCAGTTCAAAATGATGATATATACTTTTGAAAGAGTAATGGAAAACGATAACAAACATTCATTATTGAATTCTGCTGGGGCAATAATTTCTTTCTAACGTGATTCACACCAACATGTCCATTGAAAATTTTCACTGTTTTTTTCTACATTGTGAACTTGCGTATCATTTTTAAACCTTAACGTCTATTCTCATTTCAGAATGAAGTGGATAATTGCCTTAGCCCTGGTCGGGGCCTGCGTTGCCTACCAGAAGGAGACCATGTTGGTCAACAACAGAATCCCCCTCGACAAGGCCGTCGTCACCGGACAGTCCACCTGCGAGGAATGCCAGTCGGTCAGTTTTTCGGAGATATCGATTTTCATAAGATTCAACTCTCTCACATTGCAATGAAGAAACAGTAGATCTTCGAGGTCGTCGGGAAAAAAAATTTGCAGTTGTTTTTGTTTTTCCTACTTTCCGCTCCTTTTCGCTGAGATATAGCAATTAAGAAGCAGTAGGAATGTTTCGCAAGTGAAACGTTAGGGAGACCTGTTTTATGACTAAGTTATTCCTTTGTCAGGCGGCTAATCACGCAATTATGCACGTGTTTGATCACTTTGAGATGGTCACGAGGGAACAACATATGAGCGCGTGTGTTGATCATCATAACATAGTATAGACACTCAGAGCACAGTTGTCTAAACAACTGTTCCCAAAATAGCCGAGTAATTATGAAAGTGGTTAGATTTTCGATCACATGAACTGTGAGGGTTGAAATGCAGGCGTTGATCTCTTTATAAGCAAAAGAAAATTGAGAACCTAATTGGAAGTTCAAATATAGATCTGTTTTTCAGTTGGTGAAGCGTTTCGTACTTGCTGCTCACGACGAGAAGAAGATGGCCGAATTGAAGATTGTGCTGAAGATGCTCTGCCAGTCCTCCGGCCACTACAAAGAGGAGTGCGAACTGTTCGCCAACAGCATTGACACCATCCTCAAGCGTCTCGAGCCTTACCTTGTAAGTTTCCATCTTTTGTATCCGTACGTTTTTAAAACGCGCAATGTTAGTAGTTTTGTATTCCAACGATAAGATCAGAGACGGAAATATGCGTTTTCTATGCGTTATTCCATCAGAGAGAAAGAGAAAATTCACGACCTGAGAAGAAGAATGGAATAGGCAAATAGGTTATTCACGATCAAACACGTGAATTTCCATATGTTACGTGACGGTCTTGTGATTGTTTGTGTTATTCTTCTTGGAGTTACTTGAAATATGAAAAATTGTGTTTCCAGTCCGACTACCACCGTGTGTGCAAGTCCTTCCACATGTGCAGCAACAGCCGTATTGACGCTTTCCGCCGCATCGGAATGCTCTATGTGAAACACACCATCGACAGAGTTGAGGGCATGGTAGGTTCATGGAACGAATAAGGGTACTGTAGCTATATGATCAACAACGTCACTCTAACGCTTCTGTACTTTGGTACAATGAAAGAGTGTGAAAAAACTACTATGAAACACACCACAGAGTAGAGGGAATGGTAGGTAGATAAACACGTGAGGTAACTTGTAGCTGAATGATCGAGAGTGTCAAGTAATCACTTCGGTACAATGAGAGATTGTGAAAAGTTACTGTAAGTAGGTGGCCTCAAAATATTGTTAGTTGGGTTTGTAAAAACTGTTTTTAGCACTGTGAATACGTTACAGAGGAGGGAGGAGAAAGAGTGAGATGTTGTGAAACCACTGTTGTGCTTGTTCTGGGACAAAACTAGGGTAGGGAACGTGATTATCTATACCTATTCAATAATTTCTCAACTCGTTCTTCGTTTAAGAAGGATCTAGTGTGTGACGAGTGCCAGTTCGCTGCCAGTGAGCTGAAGACTCTGGTCGAGGACAAGGAACAACAGAAGGCCATTCGCGAGTTCTTCTCCAACGAAATCTGCGTCCACGCCGGAAGCCACAGAGGAATGGTAAGATATCTACCACTTTACTTTGCGAGAAACGTTATATTCACCTGTTAGACTCTTGCAGAGAAGTTTACATGCGCTAGCAATGCACATTAGCATTACCAAGTGCCTCAAAATATTAATGGTGATCTCGTTTTAAAGGCTCGATTTCATTTCAGGAGCGTTTCCGAGATTACGGTTAATAGATATAGGGGATAATTGTTTCTGTGGGATACGATATGAACGGAGATTTCTGTAAAATTTGTGACTGTTATCGTATGGAGTGGTGTGTTTTCAGTGCGACATGCTGGTTGAGCAGTTCCTCCCCGAGCTGTTCCAGGAACTTGATGCCGTCCTCGCTGACCCCAAGAAGGTTGGTCAACATTGTATTTGCTTGCAAAATGCTTGGTTACGTACCACGAACCACCTTAGTCACGGAAAAATGTAGTCTTTGTAAACATGAAAAGGTTCTTAGAAAGGAACTTCAGAATAGTACTTTTTTTCTCGAAATGCTAGTTTCAGTACTAAGTAGAGGCTACTCTTTGTTATTCTGTTCATAGGGAAGGAAAAGTTCGTTTTTCAGGACAGAAAGTTGAAAACACCTCGAATAGTTCATTAATTTCAGGCCTGTGCTGATGTTGGATTCTGTGCCGCCCAGGGCAAGAGCGCCAAGCTGGTAGGACTTGTCGGCTTCCTCTCTCGTCTCTAAACCCCTGTTCTCCCAGCAGTTACCGTATATCCGTGGTACAATGTCCATTCGCTTTGTATATGCCTCTACCCAGTGTTAATTTATGTGTGTAAATTGAAATAAAAGGCTTCAAACCCAATTTCCCCAATTCTGCTCCAATGTCCGTTTCACCGTATGTTTTCCTCATGGTACGTTTTCCCACAGCTTTTCTCCTTCTTCCCGACGTTCAGAAGTTCTTCATGCAGTTAAAAGTGAGTGACAATAAACGTTGTAGTGACCAACATCAGTGCTCAGACTGTTATTTACAAATTCGCGTTTGGTCGAAACTGTATTGCAACAAATCTAGAGATATAGTGTGCCCCGAAGAGACGTCAGAGGACGAGAGGGAAAATCAATATCTATGACAGCCACTCTGTATAAACAGTAATTTACTGTTTTGCAACGACGCTTGTTCTGAGTGTAGGTCCATACAGTGTCAAATTGTCGGAAAAAATGTGTATGTCTCCATACCTCTGTCGCTTTATACCAAACCTCTCAGATTATTGAAAACTTTTTCAAGGAATACCAAACATGTAGACATTGTTCTACGCGCAGAAACCACTATCTAAGAAAAACATACTTTCACATGCTTAAGGGTCGTATTGTTGTTTGAATGTATCGCGTACATTTATCCACTATTTTGCGAGAAAATATCTGCTTTTTCGAAGATTCTTTAATAATTGATTCTGACCACATTTCTGAAGATTCATCTACAATTGATTGAGAGTTACAAATGCAAAAAATTTCAAGAACATTTTGGTGTCTGAACATTTGCCTTCACTTCGAATCACATTGTTCAATATACATGATTGTTCTTATTCAAGACGGCCCTCCCCGCTGCCAAGTCCTCGGTGCACCCTCTCCTCGCTTTCTGGGAGAAGGCCAAGACCCTGAAAACGACCAAGGGAACCATCCTGATGAGCTGTCTCGAATGCAAAGTATCTGTCGATTCGCTTCTTCTCGAAATGGAGGATCAGAGAGTAAGTTGATACACGACATAACTCGTTTCCGCCAGCCAAAATTATCAATTTGACTCACTGACAGTAAACTATAACATACAAAACACTACTCTGTACACTTCTACACAAAATAATCATAACTCACTCAGTTTAGCTAAACACTATTCCAAGAGACAACCTAAAGTTGATTTGAACAAGGCCTTATGTTTTCATGCAAAGTGGTTGCCAACGTTGAAAATGACTACATGCAGATGAAACACTAATGAAGCAGCCAAAACACGTAAAACTTGAATGAACTTCAGCAAATACACACTTCGAGTTTTCACACGCTTCACGTGACCACGCAACTGCTGAGCAGTATCTACACATTGTTTTCATCATAACTTTCCTAAAACGGAAAATTACATTTTCAGGACGCTCTGTCGAAGGACTTCCAGGACCTGGTCTGTCTCCATGTGCTTCCCGCCAACTTCACCCCTTCCTGCGAGGATTTCATGTCCATGTACCTTCCCACTGTCATGTTCATGACCATCAAACAGTTCAGCGGAGAGGGAATCTGCACCAAGATGCACACCTGCGACATGCTCTCGCGTGCGTCGGTTAACTTTCTTATGTTGAAAATACACAGTGAGAACATATGAACGTGTAAGTATAGCGAGTGACCGAATCGTCGTTGTAGTTTGGTCTCGACTCTCGACACACACTGTAGTTCATGAGTTTCGACCAAAAAGTAACGTGATCAAACTACAACCACAGTGGGATGGGTGAACCTCCAACGAATATCATTCAAATATCAAGATTTATTAAATCACGCTGAATCGTAGCGAAATGGGAAGAGCGAACCCTATAAAGGTTAAATGGTACCCACGGACGACTCGTCATATAGAATGACCCCAGCTTATGGTACAATTTAGTTTATTTTGCTATTCTTAGACGTTTTCAGGTAGATGAACCGGGTCTTATTTTCATGAAAACCAATATATTGTATTCAACATGTTTAGTCAGCCGAATGGCCGCTCTGCCCAAGACCGAAGCCGAACAACTCTCATGCGCCGCCTGCAAGGGACTCCAGAGCTACGTCAAGGTAGGTTTATGATCAATTCATGCAGTCATTTTCTAGAAAATCAAAAGTTCAAATCGAAAAATAACTGAAACGGATCATAAATTGACTCTTCAAATAAATTAACTTC
Source organism: Litoditis marina (assembly GCA_964036275.1). Taxonomy (NCBI): domain Eukaryota; kingdom Metazoa; phylum Nematoda; class Chromadorea; order Rhabditida; family Rhabditidae; genus Litoditis; species Litoditis marina. The sequence goes on from OZ038433.1 coordinate 37,602,124, forward strand.
ACTTCACTTTTGTGTTTCATCCAGACTGGAAGTGAAGTGCTCACGTGTTCTAGGATTTTCCACATTGTATAGCAGTAGACCAGAAATTTTCGAACATTTGTTTCTGTTCTTTACAGGATGCCGTCACCCTGCCCGAAGTACAGCACAACGCCGTCGCCGGTCTACAGGCCCGCACCTGTGACTACATGCCCCGTATGGTTCAGCCCATGGTCAGTCGAGCATCGAGCATAAACACATTGAAATCATCAGTTAGGGGGAAACTTCATGGATTTTTCGATGGAATATCATCCGATAATATCGATTAAACGACCATCTGAGAATGTATGATTTTTGAGTTTACAAAATACTTTTCAATCCTTTTACATTCACTTTGAACAATTCCCTAGTACACATTACTCTGACGTCTTGCGAATAACCCACCAAGGTCAGACTTGTAGCTCTAAGGGAGAAGAACGCTGTGTCGTAAAACCGAGTTAGTTCTAATTCCGTGAGAACATACGACAAATTATATTACAATACCTGGAAATGTGTTTTTCTCAGTATTTTGATCATAATATTACAATATTAATGTAAGGTACGATGAATGACTCAAACGTGCAACAGAGTAATTGAGAATACAAATCGTTCTACCATGCGTTATTTTCAGTGTCACAGCGTGGTTGCCAATCTGGTTCCTCGTGTCCTGAACAAATCATCTCTGCTGGCAGCCAAGGGCGCCTTCTGTGATAAGATCAAGCAGAAAGTGAGAACAAATATTGCATATACACAAAAACTATTTTACCGAAAACGTAACTTGAAGTTAAAGCTGCAGATTTGTTTTCACTGGTCAAATCCTCAGATAACAGTGCTCAGTTTCGGTTTTAAAGAATCAATCACCTAGGTAATCGAAATCGTAGAAAATTGGGTAACGCTAACGGATAACTATACTCTAGACGAGGCAGCTTTCTTGCTCAGTGGTGATTCAATAAAATCAAAGTTTGAACGTTTGTCGTTTCAATCAAATCAGCATTATTCAGATTTTGTCTTTTGAACGTTTTCCCTATAGATATAATTTACAAATTATGTTATCAATCATTTTGATGTTTTCAGTGTTGATGCTCACCTTACGGATTCCTGGATCACGCCCGTTTTCGATAAATATTACCTTGTGAAATAAAACATGAACAGCTCACTTCTTTTCTATATTTAGCATGCAACACAGAATGTTAGAACACAAAACACTCAGGGAGTGGTCATTCCACAAGCTTATTGAGTGTTTCATCTTGATGGGCGCCGTAGAAAGTCCTGTTCTCTAACCAGCCTCGATTACGAAACTGGACCACAAATCAAGAGAACTCATCGAAAATCGTTTTTACAAGCGGATATTGGCTAGAATCAGGTGTGGGATAGGCCTATATAAGCAGAGACATACTCCATTTCCTCACCTAACCACGATCACCGTGTTCATTGAGCCTTTTTTGTCATTTCTTTCTGACACATTTACTCGCAACTCATCTCACAGTAACACAAGTCAACCTTCAAAATGCTGCTACAATTACCATGTTACCATAGAAAAACAAATTCCATATCGTATCACGTTCTGCAACTTAGAAGTTCGTGTAAGGTTACAAATCTACTGACTCGGAAATAAATCATGTTAACAATACCGTCCTTTCAAAATAAAGAAATGTATATTTAATTCAATTTTAGTAATGTGCACAGTAAAACTACTTTTTAACTAGACGCTTCATTTAGATAATGACTGATTTTTTTTTCAAAGAAAATGAAACTCAAATTCATTTTTCTACCATAAGTTGATGTTTCATGTCTACCCACTATATAAATGTAACTTTTTCTTTTCCCAAACCTCATTTCTCTTCCAGAAAATGAGAGTCAGCTTCGTGTTCTTCTTCTTCGCCATCCTGGCCGTGTCCAATGCCTTCCTCACCAGTCTTCTCGGAGGAGGAGCTGGAGGATCTTCCGGCGGATGTGGATGGTTAGTTCGGGAACTGGACCAACTGAAAAGAGTATCTTCATCATCTAGTTGGCAATCCTGACGGTCACTACCTACCAATATATACGTAGAACAAAACTTCTCTCAAGATGTGATAGCTCCATTGTACTAAATTGGGTCAAACTTCGGTCCGATTCAGCAAAATGAGCGACATAACAATATCAAGTAATATAAGGGAGTTTTGCGGCTATAATGACTGTACGACATTGAGAATGCAAGCCAGCTGTAAAATATGACGTTTCTTTATTTGTACCTAACTCCCTCCAACCAGTAGTACTTTCAGTGCTGCTCCTGCCCCGGCATGTCCCCCTCCACCTCCCCCCGCATGTCCCCCTCCATCGGGAGGTTGCGGATGTTAGACACAGCAGTAACAAAGAACAAACAACTTGTCTGTACAAACGTTCTCTCCTGTTTATATCTACTATTGTATTGGTTTTCGGTAATCATCGAATAAAATTCTGCAACAATTGTGGTTTTCTACAGCGTTCACGAACCAAAATGACTATGATGCCTAATGAGTTATGGTTTAGATATTTTATAGGCGTCCTATAGTTTACATTTATGTTGAATAGGATTGTTTCTCAGCGGGAGGAGTACATTGCCTCATAGCTGGTATTGAGGACACAAAACCACTCAAAAATATCAACTTTTCACTTAAATTTTCACGTATGAAAGATACTAGATCATGTATCCTTTCTGAACTTCCTCTCGCTCACGTGAAAGAATGTGTTCGGGAAATGACTGACTTTCGTTCACCAGATTGTGAGGGTATATGTTCTGATGGAAAGTTGATTCGAAGAAAATCACAATGTCAAGAATACTAATCGTTCATTTCAAAAACATGAGTTGACTGATCGTTTTGTAGTTACAAATCGGTCATGTGTGATGTGGGAACATGGATGTACGAAAAAGCACCGAAGGAGTTTGAATTTTCAAAATATTAAGTTAAATAGAATCTCTTCACGATTCTCGACTCGTAACTAGTCGATGTTAACATCAGGTATGACGTTGGTCTTTGTGTGCAGAACGATAAGGAATTTGGGGGTGTGGTAATAAAAGTATAAATTGTCATCCTGATAAGTCCTGATTCACGGTCTTCGTCTCTTTTTTAGATGTTTTCGAACCATGAATTCCGTGCGCTCTTGTGTTTAACCGTACTGTACAGTGTACGTGCACAAACGCAAAACATAGGTAAGTTGTAGTACTGATCATTTCAAAATGTGGTGCAATCCTATCTATAAAAATGTCCCTCCCAGTGAAGTACGCAGTAATAAACACTTTAGAAATAGATCATAATCATCCAGAACCAAAAATTTGCATGAGCACCGTTGAGAACATTGACTTTGACAGTTCCACATGAAATAATGTGTACGGCTACTGAAATTTATGTTCTACATATCGAAAAGTATTAGTCATAGTAAACAAATAGTTATGAAGTAGATTTTGGGGTAGAGGCGAAACGTATTACCTTCCTGTCTTTAATATGTATATTCTTTCAGTTTAATTATATGTTCAGCTTGTTATTTACTTACAGTACCCTGCTCTGCCAATATAACCATCATAAATGTGGATAATACCTATATTTGGCCCAACAACACTATTCTAGCGGCAAATCAGAATTGTACTTACGAGGTGTGTTGTTGAAAAAACAGATAAGGAACTGGTCGACGCACTTTAGAAGGACGATTATGTGGACCAATCCCGACACATCGGTCCTTTAAACTGCAATTGGAAAATGTATTGCAGTGTAAAGGACCGAAGCGTAGGGATTGGTCCACACAATAGTCCTTCTTTAAATATAAACAAGGGGCTAACAATACCTTACTGAAAACACCTACGTGTTTCATAACACGATAGTTACAATTTGTCGGTTTTTTTTTACAAGAATTTGCATCTTGCCAGGTAGATCAGGATGGTTTCTCTCATTGAATTCAGATTTAACTATTAGTTTTTGGCGAATTTCTCAGATTACGCGTTGTTGTGAAAAAAAAAAGCTCGCCTTCTGAATCAATCATGGAGAAAATATGAGTGAAAGCTTTCAGTATTCGAACTACAGTTCTTTTCTGTGCAAACATGTCTGAATGGTAAACAATTGAGCAATGAATTGTCTGTTGTTTAAATTGTCTGTTGTCACATTTGAGATTAATTACAACTCCTCCACTTATCTCACATTTATCCTGGATGCCGCGAATCTCCAAGAGGGAGACCGCATCTACATAAGTGACGCCTATGGAGCCAGCATCAAGTATGATTTCATTAAATTAGCGACTAACGTGCCACTGTTTTGCTATTGGAGTTTCAACTAAATTGTTACAACTGTAATAGTTGATAGACTTATATGCCGCAGAAAAACGAAGTTTCTGTTATTGATAACATCATCGAACACCTCAATGTCATGAATGTATAAGTAATTGGTGAATATATAAACTCGTAAAGTTTCACTAGGATCTCGCATACGTTATTTCACAGCCAAAACTCCAGTTATAATCAGTTCCATAATAAACTACAAACTATAAAAATATATTCTCCATGTCCTATCGTCTTTGAACCTCGGCATTTGTGCAATGTATTGTTGCTACAAAGATCTGTGACATGTATGATGAACACCGCCTCGTAACGAAGCGACGTGAATAAATAAATATGAAATATGAAAATATGAATTGTTGGTTTTCTTGTTAGACTGAACATGAGGTGATATGATGTTTCATCACCTCATCTATCACCTATAAAACATCATATCACCTCGTATTCGGTCTAACAAGAAAACCAACAATATATAAAAATATAATACAACCTCTAAATTGAAGGAGTGCCGTGAGAGATAGTGTGAACCTGGCAACCAACTTCGCTCCGGCTAGGATCGTGGTTTCCTTCACAACCGGACCATCCAGCAATATGTCCCTGACATGGAGTATGACGGCTACCAAATGTGGGTGATCTACCCAATCAACCCTATCTCCTAGTGTTTGCTCAGGAATGAGCGGCTCGATACTGTCTGTGCTTGTCTGTCAAGGCACTGTGTTTGTAGTTTGATTCCCGTCGTGATTAGAAAACAGTGTTCTGCATTTAAACCAAACTACAACTCAGATATTGTCACTCCCCATAGTGAATGTATTTGTGGGAAGAACTTGCGTTGAATTCAGCTGCAATCGTAGTCAAACTGTTGGAAAGAATGTTTTAAAGGGCGAAACGTTTCTTTCGCAGCAGCTAGTTAAAACACTTATGGAGCTGTTGGAAACGTGAGTCAGATTTCAACGTCGGGAATATTCTCAGTTATTTCTGAAACTGGCTAAAGATTCGTTTTGCAGTTTCAATCGGCCACCCGAACCAAGCCGAAGTAATGACAACTGATGTTCCCAAAGTTTTGACTAGTTTTCAACCAAACACGACTTACACAATCAACGCAGCATCAAAGGTGAACTAAATATGTGAGACCAGCTATAAGTGAAGATATTGATAAGAATGTATGTTTGAATGCATCGACTCACTGATTAGAATTGCAAATTGGCTTGCCTGAGATTTCAAAGATCCATTTTCATTAAACTGAAACAATGGTTATAATCATGGCGAGTATATGAACAGTTTGATCATTTGAACGGTACACTTCTATTTGCTATGAATAGAAATAATTTTCAAGAGCAACTAGTCTTTCACTGGACTATGGTGTTAGAATATAACTATGACCATCCAACAGGCGGTCCTCTCTATTGTTCTCAATCCCAGCTCATTCGGACTACCGTATTGGATGGGGATATTCATCTACGATGGTAGTGGATCAAACGCTACGTTACTCGGATCGTCAGTTCACCTTTTTTTTCCAGAAATTTTTGTTGAGTTCAGAACACGGACTAGGTGCATGCACTAGTAGTATTGATTTCCCAGTACTTCAGATAATATTCCGCTGAATACTTTGTAAAACAAACTTGAAAGGCGAAATATTAGTAAGTAAAGACTTATTCGTCAACAAAACTTCCTGAAGTTCTCGTTTGGTTCGTTATGCTACGGGTTCTCTCCCATAATGGATCAGAACCTGAACACAACAAGAACACGGTGTAGCGGTTATTTATTAAAGTAGTATAAATGTATTTCGGACCCAACCCCAATTAAGATAGTACAAAACGCAGGGGCTCAAACCCTGGAGTTCTCTTTTCTGTGCGATAAGAGAAGACTAAGTTTCAGATTAATTCAAGTAACATCAATATAATACAAGAGTAGTACCCAAACTACTGTTATTATTAGGATCCAGACCAAGATAGATTCCAAAGAAACGAACCTATCTTGGCTGATACAGAAAGTGACCCCGCCTCTCGCACTGATTGGACATATTATGGTCCCGAACAGAGCGAGAGGACAAGCTCATGACAGGTTTCCATGAATTTGATTTTTTTTGCTTTTTTCCTGAGCAACGCAGATGGAAGACTATGAGTACAGAGAAGTAATGGCAGAAATCTTGGTGTTACAGTGTGTACAACCTCCAGAACAGGAACATTGTGTCCGCTGGCAAGACATTGACCATTTATTCAACATTCGGACTGGATTTGACCGGCTCAATCGTGCTCGTCAATGATTTCTCGAGTAAGATTTGAACGACACTCTACATTTTTGTCTTGGTTCGTTTAAAAACAGAAAACTTTTATTGTATTCAGCAATGCGCATACATCATAATTTGCAAATTTATAGTTGTTTAAGTAAGGTGAAAGATAAACCATGAATGCGCATATATTAAAGTACATGAAATTATAAATGAAACGTGACATGTATCCGATCAGCAATATGTTTTCATTCTAGATGTGAAGGGCTTTGCATCGTACACCACTTCTTGGGGTTACAGTCCCTTTGTGAACGGCATTTCGATAGCGATGAATGCCACTGCTGGCCCCGCTGCCCTGATTGTTGGCAATTTGTACGCAGACCAGGCTACGTACCTAAAAGGCATAACTGTTTCGGTTGGTCAATTGCTACAAAAGGAATAGTCAAACAAACTATGGAAAATGACCGAAAAGTATGTTTTTCAGGCTACACGTGACGTACACAGTCACTCATTCACACTTTACCGTTCCTTTCGTGTTTTTGTGTTGCCTGAGGTCATTTGAAACATGAGACACTATAAAGCTTTATGATAAACAGAAACAAAACGCGTTTCAATACAGTTGCTGCAGTTCTTACGGAAGTAAATCTGCAATAAAAGTGAGCCATAATTCAATTTTCCAGGATCCATCAGCATCATTGAATGTGATAGCAGGACCTCCGAACTCTCTACCTGACTATCACATCACCACTTACATGTCAGTTACTTTCATTTTGTATTCTCATAGTTGGTGATCATCCTTATTAGTGCCCTAGTTAGGAAATCTACAAATAGTTAGCGAGAATATTTGCATCAAACAGTTAATGTGAATGGTGAAGTATTATATGAGAATTCTCAGAATTAAAGTTTGTATTAAAGTTGGTTTGAAAGTTGTTTCAACTGATACGAAACTTTCAGCGGTCGCACAATTGACGATTCCATGCCCCAACAGTTTACGGGAATCCTTCGTACATTCGTTCTAGACAAAGGCACCGCGGAACTGAACTTTCAGCGATTGTCTCACGATGGTTGGTAATGTCCTGGTCATTCCCGTACTCCTGGGATGTGAAATATAATATTCAATGTTTTGAAAAAAAATATTTAGCTCAATACTGCTTGAGAGATAAACTCATTCAAGATTTTTATGTTTTTCGTGGATTAATGCAAAAACCAAAAAATACATAATTTTAGGTTGTGAAAACGTATAGTTGGTTTCATTCGCACTGAGAATCTTTGGCATCGTGCCAAGATTTTCGGATGACTTATGCTAAGAGCAAACATAAGTATTCTAAGAACATTTCTCATTTACGTGTTCATGAAACTGAAAAAATAGTATTAAAGATTTGTTGTTTTTTGAAACATTTCCAAATGGCAAAAAACAGCCCAAGTCATAGTGGGAATGAACGGAACTAAAATGCTTCAGATTCAGTGAGACCGATAACCCTCTAAAAACGATAGATAGATATCAAACCGCTTCAAGTATTAGACTATATTATCGTTGAACCACTGAATTACAGCTAACTGGAATGTCGTTCGTGCGAACCGGAGTGGTTTCATGATGTCGAATAATTTTCCATTCGAGTCTTCTAATCAGAGCATATCTTTTTCTCTGAGCAGTTCGAAAGGAAACACAGGTCAGTCGAAAATCATCTATAATTTTATTTTCACAGAGACTTGGAACGACGAGAGCGGAACAATGAAACAAGGTAAACGGACCGAAATCACAATAAAATCTGCCTTGCCTCTTATACCATTGATAGTATTTAGAGACGGGGAGCTTCTTTGAGGTTCTAAGGCTGTTTGGGTGACAATTGGTGAGATAGCATGAGTTTTTGCATTCTTGTATAATGTTATAATTGTTGTAAAACATTGTTAAATCAGAGGGCACAAAGTGCTTTATATTTTATATAACATTTAAATTGGATGTTTTGAAAAAAGAAATGGAAGAAATGGGGAGATGAATGACATGTACATAATTTTTTCGGTCAGGTGTATTCACAATGGACATGAAATGGTCTCACTCCTCTCCCTCCCTCTTTCTTCTATTTCTTATCTTTCTCGTCTTTCTTCTTCTTTGGACTTCTTTTAATGATCGCAAAAATAGCCTGACAACATAATAATTATTATACAGGCATAACATTCTCTTTATGATAACTGAAACTTACCAGTTTTTCTTCAAACTTAGTATGGTTTATTTTAGGAGACCGTTTCGAGTTTGTTTTCGATGTAACGAAAAGTGACAAATTGAACAATAGGGAGGATCATTTGAGTGTGTTGGTTACTGATTATAATAGCCAGCCCTTCTACAGGTATTGTTCATGTTCATTCAAGGTTGGAACACATTTAACCGGACCCAGGTATTATACCTGTCCGTCTTAATCTTCACACTTGAAATGTCTGTGGAAAACGCTGGCAGCTCAAAATACCGGAGAATATGCAGGCTTAAATACTGGTGTAGCTTTAGCCTGCATCTTCTTATGAATTTCAAACAGTACAGGCGACATCTGACTGACCCCGGTATTTTAAGTTTCAAAATTGGCGCGTCCGGTATTCAAAGTTGCAACGGTTTTGCAGAGGTACGAAATAGATTGAAATAAAACATGATCTTGAGTATCTTGGAGTTCTAGTGTGCGTTTCTGCCTAGATAGGCGTTGCGACAAAACGAACAATTATTAAGTGTTCCAATTATGCGTATGGACTATGTACACGCTAGAAACAATGCGTACGAGAACTCACGAGGTGTCGATCAACTACAGAAAAAACTCCGAACTCTATGCCACAACCACTTCAAACACATATTCCCGAGACAGTTCATCAGACCCAACATACATTTTGGACAAACTATGCTACTCGTTTCCAGATACGATTGTAGTGTACCGTTTCAGTTATAAATATTTCTCTTATCGGTCAAACAAAAAACATGCGTAGACAGAAAAAACTCATGAACATTCGACTTGAAAAACTTGAAACTTGAAACTTGAAACATCGTTTGAAATTAGAGTTTTTCTCTAACCTTCAGGAAGATTTGCGCTCAAAATTTTTTTTTTGAATTCCAGCGAAAAACCAGCCAACTTGACGGGAGTCAGAGTTGCTCTGACAGGCCAGTCGGCCCTATTTGGTCTCGACCATCCGAGTAACATCACTTCTCGAGGATCGCTGATCTCATTCAAAATGACCAAGGCCCCTTCCAAATCAGCAGGTCAGTTTACACGTAAACTCTAAAGCTTACGTCATCACATCTCATAGTAGTCTTCAACAGAAAACTGGCAGTACACTTTTTTCAACCTTCGAAAAATCTTTGTTTGCTCGGGACTCGTGGGAGTTGCTTATATATAACCAATAGTTATGGTATGACGAACAATAGTGTCGTTTCCTCAACGTTCCCCGAGATTTTGTCTCCGACTTTTACATGCAGTTTGAAAATGATTTTTGACACAATTGTGAGTTGCGTTTTAGCTAAAGTTTGTTCACGTATCACGTAACATACGATTGGTGGTACATATGAGTATTTCGTTAACTTCTAGTGTATTAGAGATAAGGAGCGGTTTCAGTGTTGTTCTAGGCAGGTACATTCCGGAACATAGGTTACAGCATGGAAGATTATGACGAGTTTTTTTAGAAAAGAGTTTTCCAGGCTTGCAACGCGTATTCACGGGTTCGATACTTCTGGCGTTGTGGATGTTACTATGAACGCGTTAGATTTTGTCTGCAATACATTGGTGCTCGTAAAGTTATTTTGTTCATTTGATTTTTCTGCTGTTTCTAACGTTAAATAAACAACAAGTTCCAAAAACATTTTCTCTCAATATATAATGGTTGAGTGATGCAGAAACTTCAATAGTGGTGGGTGTTTACCAATCGCCCCTTCACTAATGAAGAAAAGTAGAAGTATAAGGGAGAAACTGGCTCTCTTTAACTTATCCCTCGAGTTTCCCCTCTTCTCTCTTTCTCGAAAAGTGGTTCTTTTCTTTCCTCCTTTTCTTTGCTCTCTTTCTCTCTGTTTTTCTTACTCTCTTTAACTTGTTTTCCCTCACATTCCTGTCTCTTCCATAGTTCTCTCTTATCTGAGGGCATATTTTGCAAAGAAAAACTAGTGTTAGTGGATACACCTTTGCAGCGAAAAGATGAGATAGAACTTATCCTGATTGCATATTGAATGCGTTTTCAAATCGGATTATGCATGCCTTATCCAATCTGCTTCACAGAAAGATCAAATGTCACGTATCGGAAAAATTGCGAAAAAAAATCATCTAGCCAAAAATCTGGCCATTTTTTGAAGCAAAAAATCTAGCTCTTTTCTCATTCGGTCTCTCTCTAGAAGACTGGAAGGAATGGACGCTAATATAATAACTAAATAGACTTCTCGCAGATGGAAGAATCATAGGCTAGATTACATAACTAGATTGAGATCAATATACTTCCTTCGAACATGACAATTTCTATTAAAAAAAAAACATTGCAATGGGGTGTTGAATACACAACTACACTCTCAAAACGTAGAGATGTGTCGCTCTGGTAGACTTCAAATTTACACTGAAAACTATCATCAATCGAAACCAAAATGTTTTCAATTTCACGGTGAATAATTATCGACGTTTATGACCTTTTGCAAATCGATGTTGATCGATAGTGACTGAGAACGTCATAAAATGTGTGAACTCGATCTTTACATAGGATCAGAAACTGCACCAATCAACAAATCATGTTGTCAAAAAATGAGCCGTCCGAGAATATGACACTAGCACAACTTTCAAAATAGCAATAATTGTATACTCGTTGTGTATATTTTAATATTTAGATATTTACCACCGCGGCTTTTCTAGCACAAGAATGATTGCTGTCAAGAAGACTTTTAGATGATATTAGGGAATCATGTGCTCAGTGAAAAGTGGCACTCAAATCAGTTTAGTCTTCTAGCTACCTATTTTATGTAGTATATGAATGTGAAAACTGTAATCCATTTCAACTAAAATCGCAGATCAAGTAGTTCCGAAGTCGAGTAAAGTTCATGAAGAAGTGAGAATTCGGTTCATTCGTTCGTTGTAACTTTTCGCTGTTCGTTTCAAACGGCTTATATGCTTGTATCAAACCTATTTCATATAGAATGAGGACCAAATTTAATAATTTCCGTCTCCCGCCGGAATCGAACCCAAATGTTTTGTAGCCGAGCGCTAACCACTGCGCTACTAGAGGGCAAGCTTTGGAATTGAGAACACGTGTAAGTACACTGCGGAAACTGAAATATACAGTACCCTCCCGTTTTTCCGTTGGCGACGACTATACTACTATATTATAATCATAGAAAGTTGATGGATAGTAACCCGCTACCAATGAGCGCTAGTAGCGGAGTTGGATTTTGATATTTAAATTTTCCTATTGTGTTATCTCATTTCAAAACAGAATCAACTTTCAGTGTAGCATTTTCAAGTTATTTTGAAGTTTTACCCGCTCTGTGCTTTTTCTTCGAGCAACCTTCCTATAGTTCCGACCGTGAATCGTTCAGTCTGACAGAGCTATAGACGGATTACGTTAAGAAGAGATTGAGGAACTGATATGTTCCTAAAAGTCTCGCAAAGCTGAATCAGTTAGTGATCACAGAATGAGTTAGTCAACAACAATGTCTACCATGTAATGCGAGCATCAAAGAATATTTTCAAACCGAAACCGGAGAGAGTTGGACAGTCAGTCGGGAGCCTGCGGTGGTAGGGTTTGTAGTAGCTTGAACTCGATTCAATATTTCAAGATTTATTCATTCAAGTCGTTTTTGTTGGTGTTTTCCCACGGCCACCCAGGTATTCTGCACATTCTCAATATCTCTTCGCCTCGGACATTGGGCGGACGGACACGACCTCTTCTCATTGCACTCGATACAGACCGTGAACCACGAACTTCGATTGAATAGCAACGTGATTCAGCCACATACACAAAGTACGCAGTATCGGCTTGCGTTAGAAAGAAGCCGTTCGCTTACTTGCATTAAGAAACCATACTATACTGCAAGTATACTGCTACCAGGGAAGAAACGAATCAAGTAATGTAATCTTTGCAAGTTATGAATATGTCACCACCCTATAGATAATCGTGCTAAATGACGTGACGGTACATAACGTAACGTAACGTAACGGGATCCACTTTTTAATGATAGCGACCTAACAGTATGACCATCAATTATGTCACTAAAATCTAAGGTCGCGGTGTCTAAGGAAAATCAATGCTATCGATTTATTGATTTTTTAAGGCCTTAAGATGGAGAGTGAAATTTCGGAGATACTGCACATGAAAGCCTGTATTCTGAAGTTGATTGTTTCTGTCGAGCGCTTTTTGCCGGAAACGTTTCCGGAAAGAGTTACATGAATTAGAAAAAAGTACAATTTTTTACTACTTTCATTCCTCATACCGCCCATGTTGATGATATGACCTCAAATTTTCTGGCTGGTTGAACTCTCCAGAAGTCCTTTCTTTTGGCTCAATATCGTGGAAAATTTCGCAACTTCCTCCGGATTTGAGAAATTCCCGGAACATTTCGGGATTTCCGAACTGTTTTAAAATGGTCCTTGAATGTTCATATTGTGACACAAGATGTGTCATGACCTACTGAGTATACATTCGCAATATGAAAGATCAAAGATCAAGTATCGATTTTTGGTGATCTCCAGTATGAAACGTAGTATCTCATAAATGAGGCTACAAAAGAAGGTTCCCATGAACCATTTGTCTTCTAATTCCTATACTGTATAGAGTTGATTGTCAGGTACTCAACTTTATAAGCAATAAACATTATATCATATGACGGGTGTTCTGTAAGCGTTGATAAAAATCAACAAAAAAATTCATTCATTTCGGTGGGGCACATGTTCAAAATGTGATTGAATTTCTGAGATTTGTACATAAGATGCGCATAAAGAATTAAAACAAATTGTATGTGACAGATTTTTGAATTTCTCAAAAATAATTTTTTAAGACGTTTTTTTAGAAAAAAGTGAAACAGCCAATTTCGTGCAGTATGACCCAAATTTTGTCTATAGACGAAGGTCAATAGACCGGCAAATATTGTGAAAAATTAAGCAAAACCATTCAGCCGTTCTCGACTTATTCAAGTTTTAAAAGTCCAACCCGTACTATATACGGCGCAAATAGGCTCACTTTTAAGCTACCTCGGACTCAACATTTTCCCACGCCTCTCCTGACCGTCTAAATGATCGGAATGACTTGAAACTCATAGGGCAGGACCAATATTGGATAAAGATTGTACTGCCAGAGCATTAAGGTCAAAAGTCAACTATTGATTTTTTTAGCGCAATAAATATGATTTTGTGCTAAAACTGCTATGGAAATAGATGTAACTTCAAATTTAGTGTCATTGTATTTCACTACTCATGAACAACTCAAAAAATCAAACATGGGATACATCGGAGCAAAATGAACCAAGTTACAGTAGTTTTAAGTTTCAAGATCAAACCATCAATTGATGACGTCACATACCAAGCATTTCACTAGCAAAAAAGTCAAGTTCTTTCGAATAGTTTCTTTCAGGCTCCTAACTACCGCAACACGTAATGTATAGTCATACGTGAAGACTATATGAATTCTAAGTAACGACGAGTAATATTCAGAAGGCTAGAAGACGTCAAATACAAACAATGCCATAGAGTATTGAAACTCTGAGAACAAGTACCATTAGTGACAACGATGTCATGACGACAATGTTTCACGATGTAACGTCAACGACGCATAGGATTCTGAAGGCCAGAAGACGTCACAACCCAAGTTGTCATGGAACCAAAAAAGTTAATCTAAACAACTTGAAATGACTACACGCGTGGGGGGTCTGGGGGGTCTCCCCCCAGCTAGACGGGCACGCGGCGTGAGCCGCGTGACCGGCTAGTCACCACCCTAGAGATAATTCGACTAAATAACGGGACGGGACGGGACGGGACGTGACTTTGAGTTGAACGATGAGCACTAACCAGCATGACCATCAATTATGTCACTAAAATCTAAGGTCGTGGTGTCTAAGGAAAATCAATGATATTGATTTATTGATTTTTTAAGGCCTTAAGTTGGAGAGTGAAATTTCGGAGATATTGCACATGAAAGCCTGTATTCTGAAGTTGATTGTTTCTGTCGAGCGCTTTTTGCCGGAAACGTTTCCGGAAAGAGTTACATGAATTAGAAAAAAGTACAATTTTTTGCTACTTTCATTCCTCATACCGCCCATGTTGATGATATGACCTTAAAATTTCTGGCTGTTTGAACTCTCCAGAAGTCCCTTCTTTTGGCTCAATATCATGGAAAATTTCGCAACATCCTCCGGATTTGAGAAATTTCCGGAATATTTTGAGATTTCCGAACTGTTTTAAAATGGTCCTCATCTGTTCATATTGTGGCACAAGATGTGTCATGACCTACTGAGTATACATTCGCAATATGAAAGATCAAACATCAAGTATCGATTTTTGGTGATCTCCAGTATGAAACGTAGTACCTCATAAATGAGGCTACAAAAGAAGGTTCCCATGAACCATTTGTCTTCTAATTCCTATACTGTATAGAGTTGATTGTCAGGTACTTGACTTTATGAGCAATAAACATTATATCGTATGACGAGTGTTCTGTAAGCGTTGATGAAAATCAACAAAAAAATTCATTCATTTCGGTGGGGCACATGTTCGAAATGTGATTGAATCTCTGAGATTTGTGTATAGGATGCGCATAAAGAATTGAAACAATTTGTATGTGACAGATTTTTGAATTTCTCAAAAATAATTTTTTAATACGTTTTTTTAGAAAAAAGTGAAACAGCCAAACTCATGCAGTATGACCCAAATTTTGTCCATAGACGAAGGTCAATAGACCGGCAAACATTGTGAAAAATTAAGCAAAACCATTGAGCCGTTCTCGAGTTATTCAAGTTTTAAAAGTCAAACCCGTACTATATACGGCGCAAATAGGCTCACTTTTAAGCTACCTCGGACTCAACATTTTCCCACGCCTCTCCTGATCGTCTAAATGATCGGAACGACTTGAAACTCATAGGACATGACCAGTATTGAATAAATATTGTACTGCCAAAGCATTAAGGTCAAAGGTCAACTATTGATTTTTTTAGCGCATTAAATATGATTTTGGCCTAAAATTGCTATGGAAATAGATGTAACTCCAAATTCAGTGTCATTGTATTCCACTACTCATGAACAACTCAAAAAATCAAACACGGGATACATCGGAGGAAAATGAACCAAGTTACAGTAGTTTTAAGTTTCAAGATCAAATCATCAATTGATGACGTCACATACCAAGCATTTCACTAGCAAAAAAGTCAAGTTCTTTCGAATAGTTTATTTCAGGCTCCTAACTACCGCAACACGTAATGTGTACTCAAACGTGAAGACTGTATGAATTCTAAGCAACGACGAGTAATATTCAGAATGTCAGAAGACGTCAGAAATGAACTTCGTTCAAACTTTCTGAAACTCTCAGAACAAGTAGGAAAGAGTACAAAAATGTTACGACTGCATTGTTTCACGAAGTGACGATCACGTTGGATAAGATTCTGAAGGCCAGAAGACGTCAAGTCGTCAAACTACTCAAAGCAGTTTGAAACGTTCAAAAAAAAGTAAGAAACGTGACAACAACTGTAAGTAAAGTTGCAAAACATAGCTAACATGCACGCTAGACGGGCACGCGGCGTGAGCCGCGTGACCGGCTAGTCACCACCCTATAGATAATATGACTAAATGACGTAACGGTACGGTACGGTACGGTACGGGATCCATTTTTCAACGATAACGACTAACCATCATGACCATCAATTATGTCACTAAAATCTAAGGTCGCGGTGTCTAAGGAAAATCAATGCTATCGATTTATTGATTTTTTAAGGCCTTAAGTTGGACAGTGAAATTTCGGAGATACTGCACATGAAAGCCTGTATTCTGAAGTTGATTGTTTCTGTCGAGCGCTTTTTGCCGGAAACGTTTCCGGAAACAGTTACATGAATTAGAAAAAAGTACAATTTTTTACTACTTTCATTCCTCATACCGCCCATGTTGATGATATGACCTTAAAATTTTTGGCTGGTTGAACTCACCAGAAGTCCCTTTTATTGGCTCAATATCGTGGAAAATTTCACAACTTCCTCCGGGTTTGAGAAATTTCCGGAACTTTTTGAGATTTCCGAACTGTTTTAAAATGGTCCTCATCTGTTCATATTGTGACACAAGATGTGTCATGACCCACCAAGTATAAATTTGTAATATGAAAGATCAAAGATCAAGTATCGATTTTTGGTGATCTCCGTTATGAAACATAGTACCTCATAAATGAGGCTACAAAAGAAGGTTCCCATGAACTATTTGTCATCTAATTTCTACAGTGTATAGAGTTGATTGTCAGGTACTTAACTTTTTAAGCAATAAAACATTATATCATAGAACGGGTATTCTGTAAGCGTTGATAAAAATCAACAAAAAAATTCATGCATTTTGGTGGGGCACATGTTCAAAATGTGATTGAATCTCTGAGATTTGTGTATAAGATGCGCATAAAGAATTGAAACGATTTGTATGTAACAAATTTTTGAATTTCTCAAAAATAATTTTTTAAGACGTTTTTTTAGAAAAAAGTGAAACAGCCAAACTCATGCAGTATGACCCAAATTTTGTCCATAGACGAAGGTCAATAGACCGGCAAATATTGTGGAAAATTAGGCAAAACCATTCGGCCGTTCTCGAGATATTCAAGTTTTGAAAGTCTAACCCGTACTATATACGGCGCAAATAGGCTCACTTTTAAGCTACCTCGGACTCAACATGTTCCCACGCCTCTCCTGATCGTCTAAATGATCGGAACGACTTGAAACTCATAGGACAGGACCAGTATTGAATAAAGATTGTACTGCCAGAGCATTAAGGTCAAAGGTCAACTATTGATTTTTTTAGCGCAATAAATACGATTTTGGCCTAAAATTGCTACGGAAATAGATGTAATTTCAAACTTAGTGTCATTGTATTCCACTACTCATGAACAACTCAAAAAATCAAACACGGGATACATCGGAGAAAAATGAACCAAGTTACAGTAGTTTTAAGTTTCAAGATCAAACCATCAATTGATGACGTCACATACCAAGCATTTCACTAGCAAAAAAGTCAAGTTCTTTTTAATAGTGTATTTTAAGCTTGAAGCTACTGCAAACCGTAAATCATACCTTCACGTGAAGACTATATGAATTCTAAGTAACGACGAGTAATATTCAGAAGGCTAGAAGACGTCAGAAATGAACTTCGTTCAAACTTTCTGAAACTCTCCGAACAAGTAGGAAAGAGTCCAAAAATGTTACGATCACATTGTTTCACGAAGTGACGATCACGTTAGATAAGATTCTGAAGGCCAGAAGACGTCAAGTCGTCAAACTACTCAAAGCAGTTTGAAACGTTCAAAAAAAAGTAAGAAACGTGATAACAACTTCAAATAAAGTTGCAAAACATAGCTAACATGCACGCTAGACGGGCACGCGGCGTGAGCCGCGTGACCGGCTAGTCACCACCCTATACATAACTCGACTAAATGACGTGACGGTACGGTACGGTACGGTACGGTACGGGATCCACTTTTTAACGATAGCGACCTAACAGTATGACCATTAATTGTGTCACTAAAATCTAAGGTCGTGGTGTCTAAGGAAAATCAATGCTATCGATTTATTGATTTTTTAAGGCCTTAAGTTGGACAGTGAAATTTCGGAGATACTGCACATGAAAGCCTGTCTTCTGAAGTTGATTGTTTCTGTCGAGCGCTTTTTGCCGGAAACGTTTCCGGAAACAGTTACATGAATTAGAAAAAAGTACAATTTTTTGCTACTTTCATTCCTCATACCGCGTATGTTGATGATATGACCTTAACCTTTCTGGCTGGTTGAAATCTCCAGAAGTCCCTTCTTTTGGCTCAATATCGTGGAAAATTTCGCAACTTCCTCCGGATTTGAGAAATTTCCGGAACTTTTCGAGATTTCCGAACTGTTTTAAAATGGTCCTCATCTGTTCATATTGTGACACAAGATGTGTCATGACCTACTGAGTATAAGTCTGTAATATGAAAGATCAAAGATCAAGTATCGATTTTTGGTGATCTCCGTTATGAAACGTAGTACCTCATAAATAAGGCTACAAAAGAAGGTTCCCATGAACTATTTGTCCTCTAATTTTTATATTGTATAGAGTTGATTGTCAGGTACTTAACTCTATGAGCAGTAAACATTTCATCATATGATGGGTGTTCTGTGAGCATTGATAGAAGTCAACAAAAAATTTCATTCATTTCGGTGGGGCACATGTTCAAAATGTGATTGAATTTCTGAGATTTGTGTATAAGATGCGCATAAAAAATTGAAACAATTTGTATGTGACAGATTTTTGAATTTCTCAAAAATAATTTTTTAAGACGTTTTTTTAGAAAAAAGTGAAACAGCCAAACTCATGCAGTATGACCCAAATTTTGTCCATATACGAAGGTCAGTAGACCGGCAAATACTGTGTAAAATAAAGCAAAACCATTTAGCCGTTCTCGAGTTATTCAAGTTTTAAAAGTTCAACCCGTACTATATACGGCGCAAATAGGCTCACTTTTAAGCTACCTCGAACTCAACATTTTCCCACGCCTCCCCTGACCGTTTAAATGATGGGAACGACTTGAAACTTATAGGACAGGACCAGTATTGGATAAATATTGTACTGCCAAAGCATCAAGGTCAAAGGTCAACTATTGATTTTTTTAGCGCATTAAATATGATTTTGACCTAAAATCGTTGTGAAGATAGATGTAATTTCAAATTTAGTGGCGTTGTATTCCACTACTCATGAATAACTCAAAAAGTCAAACACGGGGCACATCGGAGAAAAATTAACCAAGTTACAGTAATTTTAACTTTCAAGATCAAACCATCAATTGATGACGTCACATACCTAGCATTTCACTAGCAAAAAAGTCAAGTTCTTTCGAATAATTTCTTTCAGGCTCCTAATCACTGCAACATGTAATGTATACTCATACGTGAAGACTGTATGAATTCTAAGCAACGACGAGTAATATTCAGAATGTCAGAAGACGTCAGAAATGAACTTCGTTCAAACTTTCTGAAACTCTCAGAACAAGTAGGAAAGAATCCAAAAGTGTTACGATTACATTGTTTCACGAAGTGACGATCACGTCAGATAAGATTCTGAAGGCCAGAAGACGTCAAGTCGTCAAACTACTCGAAGCTGTTTGAAACGTTCAAAAAAAGTAAGTAACAAGGTAACAACTTTAAATAAAGGTGCGAAACATAGC
Source organism: Litoditis marina (assembly GCA_964036275.1). NCBI lineage: Eukaryota > Metazoa > Nematoda > Chromadorea > Rhabditida > Rhabditidae > Litoditis > Litoditis marina. Next base: position 37,622,010 of record OZ038433.1, read on the forward strand.
TAACATGCACGCTAGACGGGCACGCGGCGTGAGCCGCGTGACCGGCTAGTCACCACCCTATAGATAATCGTGCTAAATGACGTGACGGTACGTAACGGTACGGTCGCCTGTTGAACGATCAGCACTAACCAGCATGACCATTAATTGTGTCACTAAAATCTAAGGTAGCGGTGTCTAAGGAAAATCAATGCTATCGATTTATTGATTTTTTAAGGCCTTAAGTTGGACAGTGAAATTTCGGAGATACTGCACATGAAAGCCTGTATTCTGAAGACAAATGTTTCCATCGAGCGCTTTTTGCCGGAAACGTTTCCGGAAAGAGTTACATGAATTAGAAAAAAGTATAATTTTTTGCTACTTTCATTCCTCATACCGCCCATGTTGATGATATGACCTCAAATTTTTTGGCTGGTTGAACTCTCCAGAAGTTCCTTCTATTGGCTCAATATCGTGGAAAATTTCGCAACATCCTCCGGATTTGAGAAATTTCCGGAACTTTTTAAGATTTCCGAACTGTTTTAAAATGGTCCTCATCTGTTCATATTGTGACACAAGATGTGTCAAGACCTACTGAGTATACATTTGTGATATGAAAGATCAAAGATCAAGTATCGATTTTTGGTGATCTCCGTTATGAAACATAGTACCTCATAAACGAGGCTACAAAAAAAGGTTCTCGTGAACTATTTGTCTTCTAATTTTCACAGTGTATAGTGTTGATTGTCAGGTACTCTACATCTTGAGCAATAAACATTATATCATAGAAAGGACATTCTGTGAGCGTTGATAAAAATCAACAAAAAATTTCATTCATTTTGGTGGGGCATATGTTCAAAATGTGATTGAATCTCTGAGATTTGTGTATAAGATGCGCATGAAGAATTAAAACAATTTGTATGTGACAGATTTTTGAATTTCTCAAAAATAATTTTTTAAGACGTTTTTTTAGAAAAAAGTGAAACAGCCAAACTCATGCAGTATGACCCAAATTTCGTCCATAGACGAAGGTCAATAGACCGGCAAATATTCTAAAAAATTAAGCAAAACCATCCAGCCGTTCTCGAGTTATTCAAGTTTTAAAAGTCCAACCCGTACTATATACGGCGCAAATAGACTCACTTTTAAGCTACCTCGGACTCAACATTTTCCCACGCCTCTCCTGATCGTCTAAATGATCGGATCGACTTGAAACTTATAGGACAGGACCAGTATTGGATAATGATTGTACTGCCAAAGCATTAAGGTCAAAGATCAACTATTGATTTTTTTAGCGCAGTAAATATGATTTTGGCCTAAAATTGCTATGGAGATAGATAAAATCACAATCTTAGTGTCATTGTATTCCACTATTTCTGAACAACGTAAAAAGTCAAACACGGGATACATCGGAGAAAAATGAACCAAGTTACAGTAGTTTTAAGTTTCAAGATCAAACCATCAATTGATGACGTCACATACCAAGCATTTCACTAGCAAAAAAGTCAAGTTCTTTTTAATAGTTCCTCTTGGGCTCCAAGCTATTGCACACCGTAGATCATACTCATAGGTGAAGACTATATGAATTCTAAGTAACGACGAGTAATATTCAGAAGGCTAGAAGACGTCAAATACAAACAATGCCATAGAGTATTGAAACCTCTCAGAACAAGTACCATTAGTGACAACGATGTCATGACGACAATGTTTCACGATGTAACGTCGAAGACACATTGGATTCTGAAGGCCAGAAGACGTCACCACCCAAGTTGTCATGGAACCAAAAAAGTTTATCTAAATAACTTGAAATGACTACACGCGTGGGGGGTCTGGGGGGTCTCCCCCCAGCTAGACGGGCACGCGGCGTGAGCCGCGTGACCGGCTAGTCACCACCCTAGAGATAATTCGACTAAATAACGGGACGGGACGGGACGGGACGTGACTTTGAGTTGAACGATGAGCACTAACCAGCATGACCATCAATTATGTCACTAAAATCTAAGGTCGTGGTGTCTAAGGAAAATCAATGATATTGATTTATTGATTTTTTAAGGCCTTAAGTTGGAGAGTGAAATTTCGGAGATATTGCACATGAAAGCCTGTATTCTGAAGTTGATTGTTTCTGTCGAGCGCTTTTTGCCGGAAACGTTTCCGGAAAGAGTTACATGAATTAGAAAAAAGTACAATTTTTTGCTACTTTCATTCCTCATACCGCCCATGTTGATGATATGACCTTAAAATTTCTGGCTGTTTGAACTCTCCAGAAGTCCCTTCTTTTGGCTCAATATCATGGAAAATTTCGCAACATCCTCCGGATTTGAGAAATTTCCGGAATATTTTGAGATTTCCGAACTGTTTTAAAATGGTCCTCATCTGTTCATATTGTGGCACAAGATGTGTCATGACCTACTGAGTATACATTCGCAATATGAAAGATCAAACATCAAGTATCGATTTTTGGTGATCTCCAGTATGAAACGTAGTACCTCATAAATGAGGCTACAAAAGAAGGTTCCCATGAACCATTTGTCTTCTAATTCCTATACTGTATAGAGTTGATTGTCAGGTACTTGACTTTATGAGCAATAAACATTATATCGTATGACGAGTGTTCTGTAAGCGTTGATGAAAATCAACAAAAAAATTCATTCATTTCGGTGGGGCACATGTTCGAAATGTGATTGAATCTCTGAGATTTGTGTATAGGATGCGCATAAAGAATTGAAACAATTTGTATGTGACAGATTTTTGAATTTCTCAAAAATAATTTTTTAATACGTTTTTTTAGAAAAAAGTGAAACAGCCAAACTCATGCAGTATGACCCAAATTTTGTCCATAGACGAAGGTCAATAGACCGGCAAACATTGTGAAAAATTAAGCAAAACCATTGAGCCGTTCTCGAGTTATTCAAGTTTTAAAAGTCAAACCCGTACTATATACGGCGCAAATAGGCTCACTTTTAAGCTACCTCGGACTCAACATTTTCCCACGCCTCTCCTGATCGTCTAAATGATCGGAACGACTTGAAACTCATAGGACATGACCAGTATTGAATAAATATTGTACTGCCAAAGCATTAAGGTCAAAGGTCAACTATTGATTTTTTTAGCGCATTAAATATGATTTTGGCCTAAAATTGCTATGGAAATAGATGTAACTCCAAATTCAGTGTCATTGTATTCCACTACTCATGAACAACTCAAAAAATCAAACACGGGATACATCGGAGGAAAATGAACCAAGTTACAGTAGTTTTAAGTTTCAAGATCAAATCATCAATTGATGACGTCACATACCAAGCATTTCACTAGCAAAAAAGTCAAGTTCTTTCGAATAGTTTATTTCAGGCTCCTAACTACCGCAACACGTAATGTGTACTCAAACGTGAAGACTGTATGAATTCTAAGCAACGACGAGTAATATTCAGAATGTCAGAAGACGTCAGAAATGAACTTCGTTCAAACTTTCTGAAACTCTCAGAACAAGTAGGAAAGAGTACAAAAATGTTACGACTGCATTGTTTCACGAAGTGACGATCACGTTGGATAAGATTCTGAAGGCCAGAAGACGTCAAGTCGTCAAACTACTCAAAGCAGTTTGAAACGTTCAAAAAAAAGTAAGAAACGTGACAACAACTGTAAGTAAAGTTGCAAAACATAGCTAACATGCACGCTAGACGGGCACGCGGCGTGAGCCGCGTGACCGGCTAGTCACCACCCTATACATAACTCGACTAAATAACGTGACGTGACGGTACGTAACGGTACGGTCGCCTGTTGAACGATCAGCACTAACCAGCATGACCATCAATTATGTCACTAAAATCTAAGGTAGTGGTGTCTAAGGAAAATCAATGCTATCGATTTATTGATTTTTTAAGGCCTTAAGTAGGAGAGTGAAATTTCGGAGATACTCCACATGAAAGCCTGTATTCTGAAGACAAATGTTTCCATCGAGCGCTTTTTGCCGGAAACGTTTCCGGAAAGAGTTACATGAATTAGAAAAAAGTATAATTTTTTGCTACTTTCATTCCTCATACCGCGTATGTTGTAGATATGACCTTAAAATTTCTGGCTGGTTGAACTCTCCAGAAGTCCCTTCTATTGGCTCAGTATCGTTGAAAATTTCGCAATATCCTCCGGATTTGAGAAATTTCCGGAACATTTTGAGATTTCCGAACTGTTTTAAAATGGTCCTCATCTGTTCATATTGTGACACAATATGTGTCAAGACCTACTGAGTATACACTCGCAATATGAGAGATCAAAGATCAAGTATCGATTTTTGGTGATCTCCGTTATGAAACGTAGTACCTCATAAATGAGGCTACAAAAGAAGGTCCCCATCAACTATTTGTCTTCTAATTTTCACAGTGTATAGAGTTGATTGTCAGGTACTCAACTTTATAAGTAATAAACATTATCGCATATAACGGGTGTTCTGTAAGCGTCGCTAAAAATCAACAAAAAATTTCATTCATTTTGGTGGGGCACATGTTCAAAAAGTGATTGAATCTTTGAGATTTGTGTATAAGATGCGCATAGAGAATTAAAACAATTTGTATGTGACAGATTTTTGAATTTCACAAAAATAATTTTTTAAAACGTTTTTTTAGAAAAAAGTGAAATAGCCAAACTCATGCAGTATGACCCAAATTTTGTCCATAGACGAAGGTCAATAGACCGGCAAACATTGTGAAAAATTAAGCAAAACCATTAAGCCGTTCTCGAGTTATTCATGTTTTAAAAGTTCAACCCGTACTATATACGGCGCAAATAGGCTCACTTTTAAGCTACCTCGGACTCGATATTTTCCCACGCTTCTCCTGACCGTCTAAATGATCGGAATGACTTAAAACTCATAGGACAGAACCAGTATTGAATAAAGATTGTACTGCCAAAGCATTAAGGTCAAAGGTCAACTATTGATTTTTTTAGCGCATTAAATATGATTTTGGCCTAAAATTGCTATGGAAATAGAGGTAACTTTAAACTTAGTGTCATTGTATTCCACTACTCATGAACAACTCAAAAAGTCAAACACGGGGCACATCGGAGGAGAATGAACCAAGTTACAGTAGTTTTAACTTTCAAGATCAAACCATCAATTGATGACGTCACATACCAAGCATTTCACTAGCAAAAAAAGTCAAGTTCTTTCGAATAGTTTCTTTCCGGCTCCTAACTATCGCAACATGTAATGTATACTCATACGTGAAGACTATGTAAATTCTAAGTAACGACGAGTAATATTCAGAATGTCAGAAGACGTCAGAAATGAACTTCGTTCAAACTTTCTGAAACTCTCAGAACAAGTAGAAAAGAGTCCAAAAATGTTACGATTACATTGTTTCACGAAGTGACGATCACGTTAGATAAGATTCTGAAGGCCAGAAGATGTCAAGTCGTCAAACTACTCAAAGCAGTTTGAAACGTTCAAAAAAAAGTAAGAAACGTGTTAACAACTTTAAATTAAGGTGCAAAACATAGCTAACATGCACGCTAGACGGGCACGCGGCGTGAGCCGCGTGACCGGCTAGTTACCACCCTATACATAATCGTGTAAGGTCCCATAACGTGGAACCTCATGACATGATGACAAGATGCTCAATACGCCAAACCATGACAATGACTCCAAAGCGTTGCATTGCGCTTTTTTAGTTCGAAATATTTACAATTAGATTTTTAATGATCAAAAAACGATTTTCAAAACTCGCTTTTTTCACATTTTTCACCCATTCAACGTGTACGGATCTTCTACATCGGCGTTTGAGACAGAGTACTAAAATTTCCCTACTTGAATACAAATTCCCCTAAACTGCTACGTGTCGATGAATAAAGTTACTCTACCCCCGGGGAAATCTTGGTTTCTGGAAAAAAAACTGTCTTTCCGGCGGAGAGCCTAACCATTATGACCAAAAATTGTGTCACCAAAATATAAGGTCGCCGTGTCCGAGGATTAGTCAAAATATTGATTTATTGATTTTTTATGATCTCAAATATCGGAACAAAATTTCAGAGTTATCTTCACAGAATGATCTACTATCAAATCTAAGACTTTCTGTCGAGGCGTTTTTGCCGGAAAAATTTCCAGAAACAGTTACAGCAATTACAAAAAAGTGTATTTCTCAGTTTTGCTTCGTTTTTTACACCGCCTACGTTGATGATATGGCTGTAAAACTTTGATCCAGGAGAAGTAGTCGAAATACTCACACATTCCCCACAGAGCGAATGCTGTCCGGTCTTGAAGGGGGAAGAAAGGTGAGATTTCCGGAACTGAACGGAATTTCCGAACTGTTTGAAAATGGTCCTGACTCGATCATATTGTGGTAAAAGGTGTGTTATGACTTACTGAGTATATATTTGCAATATGAAAGATCAAAGATGAAGTATCGATTTTTAGTGATCTCTATAATGAAACATTGTACCTCAAAAATGGTGCTACAAAATAGGGTTCTCATTAGTCGTTCTGCTCTTAATTGTAAGATAGGATAGACTCGATAGTAAGGTGTTCAGATTTAAAAGCAAACACATTTCATCTTCCATGACAAGTCCCCTGTAAGCGTTTATAATCATCAACAAAACATTTCATTCATTTCGGTGGGGCACATGTTCAAAATGTGATTACATCTCTGAGATTTGTGCATAAGATGCGCATAAAGAATTGAAACAGTTTGTATGTGACAGATTTTCGAATTTCTCAAAAATAATTTTTTAAAACGTTTTTTTAGAAAAAAAGTAGATATCGGGTAAGTACGTAAATCAACTGTTTGTCAATAATATAGTTTACTTATATTTTTGCCAATATCAAGTGAGTATTCTCAATACAATTCTACAATGAAAAAACCGATTTTTACAATTTGTGTTTTTCATTTTCTGATGACGTCATCAAACAGTTGGAAAATCGAAAAAATTGCATAACTCCAAGAAGCATTTAGCTATTATAACCAAACTTGGTAAGTAACTTTCTACTCTGGATCTCCAACTTTTCATCGAAACACGAGACAGATTGCTTCACGGGAAACGTGACGGTACGGTACGGTACGGTACGGTACGGTACGGGATCCACTTTTTAACGATAGCGACCTAACAGTATGACCATCAATTATGTCACCAAAATCTAAGGTAGCGGTGTCTAAGGAAAATCAATGCTATCGATTTATTGATTTTTTAAGGCCCTAAGTTGGACAGTGAAATTTCGGAGATACTCCACATGAAAGCCTGTATTCTGAAGCCAAATGTTTCCATCGAGCGCTTTTTGCCGGAAACGTTTCCGGAAACAGTTACATGAATTAGAAAAAAGTACAATTTTTTGCTACTTTCATTCCTCATACCGCCCATGTGGATGATATGACCTTAAAATTTCTGGCTGGTTGAACTCTCCAGAAGTCCCTTCTTTTGGCTCAATATCGTGGAAAATTTCGCAACTTCCTCCGGATTTGAGAAATTTCCGGAACTTTTTGAGATTTCCGAACTGTTTTAAAATGGTCCTCATCTGTTCATATTGTGACACAAGATGTGTCATGACCTACCGAGTATACATTTGTAATATGAAAGATCAGAGATCAAGTATCGATTTTTGGTGATCTCTGTTATGAAATGTAGTACCTCATAAATGAGGCTACAAAAGAAGGTTCCCATGAATTATTTGTCTTCTAATTTTCACAGTGTATAGAATTGATTGTCAGGTACTCAACTTTATAAGCAATAAACATTCTATCATGTGATGGGTGTTCTGTGAGCGTTGATAAAAATTAACAGAAAATTTCATTCATTTCGGTGGGGCACATGTTCAAAATGTGATTGAATCTCTGAGATTCGTGTATAAGATGCGCATAGAGAATTAAAACAATTTGTATGTGACAGATTTTTGAATTTCTCAAAAATAATTTTTTAAGACGTTTTTTTAGAAAAAAGTGAAACAGCCAAACTTATGCAGTATGACCCAAATTTTGTCCATAGACGAAGGTCAATAGACCGGCAAACATTGTGAAAAATTAGGCAAAACCATTGAGCCGTTCTCGAGTTATTCAAGTTGTAAAAGTCAAACCCGTACTATATACGGCGCAAATAGGCTCACTTTTAAGCTACCTCGGACTGAACATTTTCCCACGCCTCTCCTGATCGTCTAAATGATCGGAACGACTTGAAACTCATAGGACAGGACCAGTATTGAATAAAGATTGTACTGCCAAAGCATTAAGGTCAAAGGTCAACTATTGATTTTTTTAGCGCATTAAATATGATTTTGGCCTAAAATTGCTATGGAAATAGATGTAACTCCAAACTCAGTGTCATTGTATTCCACTACTCATGATCAACTCAAAAAGTCAAACACGGGGTACATCGGAGAAAAATGAACCAAGTTACAGTAGTTTTAAATTTCAAGATCAAACCATCAATTGATGACGTCACACACCAAGCATTTCACTAGCAAAAAAGTCAAGTTCTTTCGAATAGTTTATTTCAGGCTCCTAACTATCGCAACACGTAATGTATAGTCATACGTGAAGATTATGTAAATTCTAAGCAACGACGAGTAATATTCAGAATGTCAGAAGACGTCAGAAATGAACTTCGTTCAAACTTTCTGAAACTCTCAGAACAAGTAGAAAAGAGTCCAAAAATGTTACGATTACATTGTTTCACGAAGTGACGATCACGTCAGATAAGATTCTGAAGGCCAGAAGACGTCAAGTCGTCAAACAACTCGAAGCTGTTTGAAACGTTCAAAAAAAAGTAAGTAACGTGGTAACAACTTTAAAAAAAGGTGCAAAACATAGCTAACATGCACGCTAGACGGGCACGCGGCGAGAGCCGCGTGACCGGCTAGTCACCACCCTATAGATAATCGTGCTAAATGACGTGACGGTACATAACGTAACGTAACGTAACGGGATCCACTTTTTAATGATAGCGACCTAACAGTATGACCATCAATTATGTCACTAAAATCTAAGGTCGCGGTGTCTAAGGAAAATCAATGATATTGATTTATTGATTTTTTAAGGCCTTAAGTTGGACAGTGAAATTTCGGAGATACTCCACATGAAAGCCTGTATTCCGAAGACAAATGTTTCCATCGAGCGCTTTTTGCCGGAAACGTTTCCGGAAACAGTTACATGAATTAGAAAAAAGTACAATTTTTTGCTACTTTCATTCCTCATACCGCGTATGTTGTAGATATGACCTTAAAATTTTTCGCTGGTTGAACTCTCCAGAAGTCCCTTCTTTTGGCTCAATATCGTCAAGAATTTCGCAACTTCCTCCGGATTCGAGAAATTTCCGGAACTTTTTGAGATTTCCGAACTGTTTTAAAATGGTCCTCATCTGTTCATATTGCGGCACAAGATGTGTCATGACCTACTGAGTATATATTCGCGATATGAGAGATCAGAGATCAAGTATCGATTTTTGCTGATCTCCGTTATGAAACGTAGTACCTCATAAATGAGGCTACAAAAGAAGGTTCCCATGAACTGTATGTCTTCTAATTTCTACAGTGTATAGAGTTGATTGTCAGGTACTCTACTTTATAAGCAATAAACATTATATCATATAATGGGTGTTCTGTGAGCGTTGATAAAAATCAACAAAAAATACCATTCATTTTGGTGGGGCATATGTTCAAAATGTGATTGAATCTCTGAGATTTGTGTATAAGATGCGCATACAGAATTAAAACAACTTGTATGTGACAGATTTTTGAATTTCTCAAAAATAATTTTTTAAGACGTTTTTTTAGAAAAAAGTAAAACAGCCAAACTCATGCAGTATGTCCCAAATTTTGTCCATAGATGGAGGTAAATAGACCGGCAAATATTGTGAAAAATAAAGCAAAACCGTTCAGCCGTTCTCGAGTTATTCAAGTTTTAAAAGTTTGACCCGTACTATATACGGCGCAAATAGGCTCACTTTTAAGCTACCTCGGACACAACATTTTCCCACGCCTCTCCTGAGCGTCTAAATGATGGGAACGACTTGAAACTCATAGGACAGGACCAGTATTGGATAAAGATTGTACTGCCAGAGCAACAAGGTCAAAGGTCAACTATTGATTTTTTTAGCGCACTTAACATGATTTTGTGCTAAAATCGTTATGGAGATAGATGTAATCTCAAATTTAGTGTCATTGTCTTCCACTACTCATGAACAACTCAAAAAGTCAAACACGGGGTACATCAGAGAAAAATGAGCCAAGTTACAGTAGTTTTAAGTTTCAAGATCAAACCATCAATTGATGACGTCACATACCAAGCATTTCACTAGCAAAAATGTCAAGTTCTTTCGAATAACTTTTTTCAGGCTCCTAACGATCGCAACACGTGATGTATAGTCATAAGTGAAGATTATATGAATTCTAAGTAACGGCGAGTAATATTCAGAATGTCAGAAGACGTCAGAAATGAACTTCGTTCAAACTTTCTGAAATTCTCATAACAAGTAGGAAATAGTCCAAAAATGTTACGATTACATTGTTTCACGAAGTGACGATCACGTCAGATAAGATTCTGAAGGCCAGAAGACGTCAGGTCGTCAAACTACTCGAAGCTGTTTGAAACGTTCAAAAAAAAGTAAGTAACGTGGTAACAACTTCAAATAAAAGTGCAAAACATAGCTAACATGCACGCTAGACGGGCACGCGGCGTGAGCCGCGTGACCGGCTAGTACCACCCTATAGATAATCGTGTAAACTGACGTGACGGTATAACGTAACGTAACGTAACGGGATCCACTTTTTAATGATAGCGACCTAACAGTATGACCATCAATTATGTCACTAAAATTTAAGGTCGCGGTGTCTAAGGAAAATCAATGCTATCGATTTATTGATTTTTTAAGGCCCTAAGTTGGACAGTGAAATTTCGGAGATACTGCCCATGAAAGCCTGTATTCTGAAGACAAATGTTTCCATCGAGCGCTTTTTGCCGGAAACGTTTCCGGAAAGAGTTACATGAATTAGAAAAAAGTATAATTTTTTGCTACTTTCATTCCTCATACCGCGTATGTTGTAGATATGACCTTAAAATTTCTGGCTGGTTGAACTCTCCAGAAGTCCCTTCTATTGGCTCAGTATCGTTGGAAATTTCGCAACATCCTCCGGATTTGAGAAATTTCCGGAACATTTTGAGATTTCCGAACTGTTTTAAAATGGTCCTCATCTGTTCATATTGTGACACAAGATGTGTCATGACCTACTGAGTATACATTTGTAATACGAACGATCAAAGATCAAGTATCGATTTTTGGTGATCTCCGTTATGAAACATAGTACCTCATTAATAGGGCTACAAAAGAAGGTTCCCATGAACGGTTTGTCTTCTAATTTTTACAGTGTATAGAGTTGATTGTCAGGTACTTTACTTCTTGAGCAATGAACAATACAGCATATACCGAGTGTTCTGTAAGCGTTGATAAAAATCAACAGAAAATTTCCTCCATTTTGGTGGGGCACATGTTCAAAATGTGATTGAATTTCTGAGGTTTGTGTATAAGATGCGCATAAAGAGTTAAAACAATTTGTATGTGACAGATTTTTGAATTTCTCAAAAATAATTTTTTAAAACGGTTTTTTAGAAAAAAGTGAAACAGCCAAACTCATGCAGTATGACCCAAATATTGTCCATAGACGAAGGTCAATAGACCGGCAAATATTGTGAAAAATTAAGCAAAACCGTTCAGCCGTTCTCGAGTTATTCAAGTTTTAAAAGTCCAACCCGTACTATATACGGCGCAAATAGGCTCACTTTTAAGCTACCTTGGACTCAACATTTTCCCACGCCTCTCCTGATCGTCTAAATGATCGGAACGACTTGAAACTCATAGGACAGGACCAGTATTGAATAAAGATTGTACTGCCAGAGCATTAAGGTCAAAGGTCAACTATTGATTTTTTTAGCGCAATAAATACGATTTTGGCCTAAAATTGCTATGGAAATAGATGTAACTTAAAACTTAGTGTCATTGTATTCCACTACTCATGAACAACTCAAAAAATGAAACACGGGATACATCGGAGAAAAATTAACCAAGTTACAGTAGTTTTAAGTTTCAAGATCAAACCATCAATTGATGACGTCACATACCAACCATTTCACTAGCAAAAAAGTCAAGTTCTTTTTAATAGTTCCTCTTGGGCTCCAAGCTATTGCAAACCGTAGATCATACTCATAGGTGAAGACTATATGAATTCTAAGTAACGACGAGTAATATTCAGAAGGCTAGAAGACGTCAAAAATGAACTTCGTTCAAACTTTCTGAAACTCTCAGAACGAGTAGAAAAGAGTCCAAAAATGTTACGATTGCATTGTTTCACGAAGTGACGATCACGTCAGATAAGATTCAGAAGGCCAGAAGACGTCAAGTCGTCAAACTATTCGAAGCTGTTTGAAACGTTCAAAAAAAAGTAAGAAACGTGACAACAACTGTAAGTAAAGTTGCAAAACATAGCTAACATGCACGCTAGACGGGCACGCGGCGTGAGCCGCGTGACCGGCTAGTCACCACCCTATACATAACTCGACTAACTGACGTAACGGTACGGTACATAACGGGATCCACTTTTTAACGATAGCGACCTAACAGTATGACCATCAATTATGTCACTAAAATCTAAGGTCGTGGTGTCTAAGGAAAATCAATGCTATCGATTTATTGATTTTTTAAGGCCTTAAGATGGAGAGTGAATTTTCGGAGATACTCCACATGAAAGCCTGTATTCTGAAGCCAAATGTTTCCATCGAGCGCTTTTTGCCGGAAACGTTTCCGGAAACAGTTACATGAATTAGAAAAAAGTACAATTTTTTACTACTTTCATTCCTCATACCGCCCATGTTGATGATATGACCTTAAAATTTTTGGCTGGTTGAATTCACCAGAAGTCCCTTTTATTGGCTCAATATCGTGGAAAATTTCACAACTTCCTCCGGGTTTGAGAAATTTCCGGAACTTTTTGAGATTTCCGAACTGTTTTAAAATGGTCCTCATCTGTTCATATTGTGACACAAGATGTGTCATGACCCACCAAGTATAAATTTGTAATATGAAAGATCAAAGATCAAGTATCGATTTTTGGTGATCTCCGTTATGAAACATAGTACCTCATAAATGAGGCTACAAAAGAAGGTTCCCATGAACTATTTGTCATCTAATTTCTACAGCGTATAGAGTTGATTGTCAGGTACTTAACTTTTTAAGCAATAAAACATTATATCATAGAACGGGTATTCTGTAAGCGTTGATAAAAATCAACAAAAAATTTCATTCATTTTGGTGGGGCACATGTTCAAAATGTGATTGAATCTCTGAGATTTGTGTATAAGATGCGCATAAAGAATTGAAACGATTTGTATGTAACAGATTTTTGAATTTCTCAAAAATAATTTTTTAAGACGTTTTTTTAGAAAAAAGTGAAACAGCCAAACTCATGCAGTATGACCCAAATTTTGTCCATAGACGAAGGTCAATAGACCGGCAAATATTGTGAAAAATTAGGCAAAACCATTCGGCCGTTCTCGAGATATTCAAGTTTTGAAAGTCTAACCCGTACTATATACGGCGCAAATAGGCTCACTTTTAAGCTACTTCGCACTCAACATTTTCCCACGCCTCTCCTGATCGTCTAAATGATCGGAACGACTTGAAACTCATAGGACAGGACCAGTATTGAATAAAGATTGTATTGCCAGAGCATTAAGGTCAAAGGTCAACTATTGATTTTTTTAGCGCAATAAATACGATTTTGGCCTAAAATTGCTACGGAAATAGATGTAACTTCAAACTTAGTGTCATTGTATTCCACTACTCATGAACAACTCAAAAAATCAAACACGGGATACATCGGAGAAAAATGAACCAAGTTACAGTAGTTTTAAGTTTCAAGATCAAACCATCAATTGATGACGTCACATACCAAGCATTTCACTAGCAAAAAAGTCAAGTTCTTTTTAATAGTGTATTTTAAGCTTGAAGCTACTGCAAACCGTAAATCATACCTACACGTGAAGACTATATGAATTCTAAGTAACGACGAGTAATATTCAGAAGGCTAGAAGACGTCAGAAATGAACTTCGTTCAAACTTTCTGAAACTCTCCGAACAAGTAGGAAAGAGTCCAAAAATGTTACGATCACATTGTTTCACGAAGTGACGATCACGTTAGATAAGATTCTGAAGGCCAGAAGACGTCAAGTCGTCAAACTACTCAAAGCAGTTTGAAACGTTCAAAAAAAAGTAAGAAACGTGATAACAACTTCAAATAAAGTTGCAAAACATAGCTAACATGCACGCTAGACGGGCACGCGGCGTGAGCCGCGTGACCGGCTAGTCACCACCCTAGAGATAATTCGACTAAATAACGGGACGGGACGTGACTTTGACTTGAACGATGAGCACTAACCAGTATGACCATCAATTATGTCACTAAAATCTAAGGTCGTGGTGTCTAAGGAAAATCAATGCTATCGATTTATTGATTTTTTAAGGCCTTAAGTTCGAGAGTAAAATTTCGGAGATACTTCACATGAAAGCCTGTATTCTGAAGTTGATTGTTTCTGTCGAGCACTTTTTGCCGGAAACGTTTCCGGAAAGAGTTACATTAATTAGAAAAAAGTACAATTTTTTACTACTTTCATTCCTCATACCGCGTATATTGTAGATATGACCGTGAAATTTTTGGCTGGTTGAACTCTCCAAAAGTCCCTTCTACTGGCTCAATATCGTGAAAAATTTCGCAACTTCCTCCGGAATTGAGAAATTTCCGGAACTTTTCGAGATTTCCGAACTGTTTTAAAATGGTCCTCATCTGTTCATATTGTGATACAAGATGTGTCATGACCTACTGAGTATACTACTGCAATATGAAAGATCAAAGATCAAGTATCGATTTTTGGTGATCTCCGTTATGAAACGTAGTACCTCATAAACGAGGCTACAAAAGAAGGTTACCGTGAACTATTTGTCTTCTAATTCTCATAGTGTATAGTGTTGATTGTCAGGTACTCTACATTTCGAGCAATAAACATTATATCATAGAACGGACATTCTGTGAGGGTTGATAAAAATCAACAAAAAATTTCATTCATTTTGGTGGGGCACATGTTCAAAATGTGATTGAATCTCTGAGATTTGTGTATAAGATGCGCATGAAGAATTAAAACAGTTTGTATGTGACAGATTTTTGAATTTCTCAAAAATAATTTTTTAAGACGTTTTTTTAGAAAAAAGTGAAACAGCCAAATGCATGCAGTATGACCCAAATTTTGTCCATAGACGGCGGTTAATAGACCGGCAAATATTGTAAAAAATTAGGCAAAACCATTCAGCCGTTCTCGAGTTATTCAAGTTTTAAAAGTCCAACCCGTACTATATACGGCGCAAATAGGCTCACTTTTAAGCTACTTCGGACTCAACATTTTCCCACGCCTCTCCTGACCGTCTAAATGATCGGAATGACTTGAAAATCATAGGGCAGGACCAGTATTGGATAAAGATTGTACTGCCAAAGCATTAAGGTCAAAGGTCAATTATTGATTTTTTTAGCTCAATAAATATGATTTTGGCCTAAAATTGCTATGGAAATAGATGTATCTCCAAACTCAGTGTCATTGTATTTCACTACTCATGAACAACTCAAAAAGTCAAACACGGGGTACATCGGAGAAAAATGAACCAAGTTACAGTAGTTTTAAGTTTCAAGATCAAACCATCAATTGATGACGTCACATACCAAGCATTTCACTAGCAAAAAAGTCAAGTTCTTTCGAATGGTTTCTCTCAGGCTCCTAACTATCGCAACACGTAATGTATAGTCATACGTGAAGACTGTATGAATTCTAAGCAACGACGAGTAATATTCTGAATGTCAGAAGACGTCAGAAATGAACTTCGTTCAAACTTTCTGAAACTCTCAGAACAAGTAGGAAAGAGTCCAAAAATGTTACGACTGCATTGTTTCACGAAGTGACGATCACGTTAGATAAGATTCTAAAGGCCAGAAGACGTCAAGTCGTCAAACTACTCAAAGCAGTTTGAAACGTTCAAAAAAAAAGTAAGAAACGTGATAACAACCCTAAATTAAGGTGCAAAACATAGCTAACATGCACGCTAGACGGGCACGCGGCGTGAGCCGCGTGACCGGCTAGTCACCACCCTATACATAACTCGACTAAATGACGTGACGGGACGGGACGGGACGGTACGAGACCATGACCTGAACGATGAGCACTAACCAGTATGACCATCAATTATGTCACTAAAATCTAAGGTCGTGGTGTCTAAGGAAAATCAATGCTATCGATTTATTGATTTTTTAAGGCCTTAAGTTGGAGAGTGAAATTTCGGAGATACTCCACATGAAAGCCTGTATTCTGAAGACAAATGTTTTCATCGAGCGCTTTTTGCCGGAAACGTTTCCGGAAACAGTTACATGAATTAGAAAAAAGTGTAAATTTTTGCTACTTTCATTCCTCATACCGCGTATGTTGTAGATATGACCTTAAAATTTCTGGCTGGTTGAACTCTCCAGAAGTCCCTTCTATTGGCTCAGTATCGTTGAAAATTTCGCAACATCCTCCGGATTTGAGAAATTTCCGGAACATTTTGAGATTTCCGAACTGTTTTAAAATGGTCCTCATTTGTTCATATTGTGACACAAGATGTGTCATGACCTACTGAGTATACATTCGCAATTTGAGAGATCAAAGATCGAGTATCGATTTTTGGTGATCTCCGTTATGAAACATAGTACCTCATAAATGAGGCTACAAAAGAAGGTTCCCATCAATTATATGTCTTCAAATTTCTATACTGTATAGAGTTGATTGTCAGGTACTTTACTTCTCGAGCAATGAACAATACAGCATATAATGGGTGTTCTGTAAGCGTTGATAAAAATCAACAAAAACTTTCCTCCATTTTGGTGGGGCACATGTTCAAAATGTGATTGAATTTCTGAGATTTTTGTATAAGATGCGCATGAAGAATTTAAACAGTTTGTATGTGACAGATTTTTGAATTTCTCAAAAATAATTTTTTAGGACGTTTTTTAGAAAAAAGTGAAACAGCCAATTTCATGCAGTATGACCCAAATTTTGTCCATAGACGAAGGTCAATAGACCGGCAAATATTGTGAAAAATTAAGCAAAACCATTCAGCCGTTCTCGAGTTATTCAAGTTTTAAAAGTCCAACCCGTACTATATACGGCGCAAATAGGCTCACTTTTAAGCTACCTCGGACTCAACATTTTCCCACGCCTCTCCTGATCGTCTAAATGATCGGAACGACTTGAAACTCATAGGACAGGACCAGTATTGAATAAAGATTGTACTGCCAAAGCATTAAGGGCAAAGGTCAACTATTGATTTTTTTAGCGCATTAAATATGATTTTGGCCTAAAATTGCTATGGAAATAGATGTAACTTCAAACTTAGTGTCATTGTATTCCACTACTCATGAACAACTCAAAAAATCAAACACGGGATACATCGGAAAAAAATGAACCAAGTTACAGTAGTTTTAAGTTTTAAGATCAAACCATCAATTGATGACGTCACATACCAAGCATTTCACTAGCAAAAAAGTCAAGTTCTTTTTAATAGTTCCTCTTGGGCTCCAAGCTATTGCAAACCGTAGATCATACTCATAGGTGAAGACTATATGAATTCTAAGTAACGACGAGTAATATTCAGAAGGCTAGAAGACGTCAAATACAAACCATGTCATAGAGTATTGAAACTCTCAGAACAAGTACCGTTGGTGACAAAGATGTCATGACGACAATGTTTCACGATGTAACGTCAACGACACATAGGATTCTGAAGGCCAGAAGACGTCACAACCCAAGTTGTCATGGAACCAAAAAAGTTTATCTAAATAACTTGAAATGACTACACGCGTGGGGGGTCTGGGGGGTCTCCCCCCAGCTAGACGGGCACGCGGCGTGAGCCGCGTGACCGGCTAGTCACCACCCTATAGATAACTCGACTAAATGACGTGACGGTACGGTACGGTACGGTACGGGATCCATTTTTTAACGATAACGACTAACCATCATGACTATCAATTGTGTCACTAAAATTTAAGGTCGTGGTGTCTAAGGAAAATCAATGCTATCGATTTATTGATTTTTTAAGGCCTTAAGATGGAGAGCGAATTTCCGGAGATACTCCACATGAAAGCCTGTATTCTGAAGCCAAATGTTTCCATCGAGCGCTTTTTGCCGGAAACGTTTCCGGAAACAGTTACATGAATTAGAAAAAAGTACAATTTTTTGCTACTTTCATTCCTCATACCGCCCATGTTGATGATATGACCTCAAATTTTCTGGCTGGTTGAACTCTCCAGAAGTCCCTTCTATTGGCGCAATATCGTGGAAAATTTCGCAACTTCCTCCGGATTTGAGAAATTTCCGGAACTTTTTGAGATTTCCGAACTGTTTTAAAATGGTCCTGACCTGTTAATATTGTGGCACAAGATGTGTCATAACCTACTGAGTATACATTTGCACTATGAAAGTTCAAAGATCAAGTATCGATTTTTGGTGATCTCCGTTATGAAACATAGTACCTCATAAATGAAGCTACAAAAGAAGGTTCCCATGAACTATTTGTCTTCTAATTTCTATAGTGTATAGAGTTGATTGTCCGGTACTCTACTTTATGAGTAATAAACATTATCGCATATACCGGGTGTTCTGTAAGCGTCGATATAAATCAACAAAAAAATTCATTCATTTTGGTGGGGCACATGTTCAAAATGTGATTGAATCTCTGAGATTTGTGTATAAGATGCGCATAAAGAATTAAAACAGTTTGTATGTGACAGATTTTTGAATTTCTCAAAAATAATTTTTTAAGACGTTTTTTTAGAAAAAAGTGAAACAGCCAAACTCATGCAGTATGACCCAAATTTTGTCCATAGACGAAGGTCAATAGACCGGCAAATATTGTGAAAAATTAGGCAAAACCATTCGGCCGTTCTCGAGATATTCAAGTTTTGAAAGTCTAACCCGTACTATATACGGCGCAAATAGGCTCACTTTTAAGCTACCTCGGACTCAACATTTTCCCACGCCTCTCCTGATCGTCTAAATGATCGGAACGACTTGAAACTCATAGGACAGGACCAGTATTGAATAAAGATTGTACTGCCAGAGCATTAAGGTCAAAGGTCAACTATTGATTTTTTTAGCGCAATAAATACGATTCTGGCCTAAAATTGCTACGGAAATAGATGTAACTTCAAACTTAGTGTCATTGTATTCCACTACTCATGAACAACTCAAAAAATCAAACACGGGATACATCGGAGAAAAATGAACCAAGTTACAGTAGTTTTAAGTTTCAAGATCAAACCATCAATTGATGACGTCACATACCAAGCATTTCACTAGCAAAAAAGTCAAGTTCTTTTTAATAGTGTATTTTAAGCTTGAAGCTACTGCAAACCGTAAATCATACCTACACGTGAAGACTATATGAATTCTAAGTAACGACGAGTAATATTCAGAAGGCTAGAAGACGTCAGAAATGAACTTCGTTCAAACTTTCTGAAACTCTCCGAACAAGTAGGAAAGAGTCCAAAAATGTTACGATCACATTGTTTCACGAAGTGACGATCACGTTAGATAAGATTCTGAAGGCCAGAAGACGTCAAGTCGTCAAACTACTCAAAGCAGTTTGAAACGTTCAAAAAAAAGTAAGAAACGTGATAACAACTTCAAATAAAGTTGCAAAACATAGCTAACATGCACGCTAGACGGGCACGCGGCGTGAGTCACCACCCTAGAGATAATTCGACTAACTGACGTAACGTAACGGTACGGGACCCGGCATGGAACAACCGACACTAACCAGTATGACCATTAATTGTGTCACTAAAATCTAAGGTCGTGGTGTCTAAGGAAAATCAATGCTATCGATTTATTGATTTTTTAAGGCCTTAAGTTGGACAGTGAATTTTCGGAGATACTCCACATGAAAGCCTGTATTCTGAAGCCAAATGTTTCCATCGAGCCCTTTTTACCGGAAACGTTTCCGGAAACAGTTACATGAATTAGAAAAAAGTACAATTTTTTGCTAATTTCGTTTCTCATACCGCCTATGTTGAAGATATGACCGTAAAATTTCTGGCTGGTTGAACTCTCCAGAAGTCCCTTCTTTTGGCTCATTATCGTGGAAAATTTCGCAACTTCCTCCGGATTTGAGAAATTTCCGGAACTTTTCGAGATTTCCGAACTGTTTTAAAATGGTCCTCATCTGTTCATATTGTGACACAAGATGTGTCATAACCTACTGAGTATACATTCGCAATATGAAAGATCAAAGATCAAGTATCGATTTTTGGTGATCTCCTTTATGAAACGTAGTACCTCATAAATGAGGCTACAAAAGAAGGTTCCCATCAATTATTTGTCTTCTAATTGTTATGGTATATAGAGTTGATTGTCAGGTACTTCACTTCTCGAGCAATAAACATTACAGCATATAATGGGTGTTCTGTGAGCGTTGATAAAAATTAACAAAAAATTTCATTCATTTTGGTGGGGCATATGTTCAAAATGTGATTGAAGCTCTGAGATTTGTGTATAAGATGCGCATGAGGAATTGAAAAAGTTTGTATGTGACAGATTTTCGAATTTCTCAAAAATAATTTTTTAAGACGTTTTTTTAGAAAAAAGTGAAACAGCCAAACTCATGCAGTATGACCCAAATTTTGTCCATAGACGAAGGTCATTAGACCGGCAAAGATTGTAAAAAATGAAGCAAAACCATTCAGCCGTTCTCGAGTTATTCAAGTTTTAAAAGTCCAACCCGTACTATATACGGCGCAAATAGGCTCAATTTTAAGCTACCTCGGACTCAACATTTTCCCACGCCTCTCCTGACCGTCTAAATGATCGGAATGACTTGAAACTCATAGGGCAGGACCAGTATTGGATAAATATTGTACTGCCAAAGCATTAAGGTCAAAGGTCAACTATTGATTTTTTTAGCGCATTAAATATGATTTTGGCCTAAAATTGCTATGGAAATAGATGTAACTTCAAACTTAGTGTCATTGTATTCCACTACTTATGAACAACTCAAAAAATCAAACACGGGATACATCGGAGAAAAATGAGCCAAGTTACAGTAGTTTTAAGTTTCAAGATCAAACCATCAATTGATGACGTCACATACCAAGCATTTCACTAGCAAAAAAGTCAAGTTCTTTCGAATAGTTTCTTTCAGGCTCCTAACTACCGCAACACGTAGTGTATACTCGGACGTGAAGCCTGTATGAATTCCAAGCAACGACGAGTAATATTCAGAATGTCAGAAGACGTCAGAAATGAACTTCGTTCAAACTTTCTGAAACTCTCAGAACAAGTAGGAAAGAGTCCAAAAATGTTACGATTGCATTGTTTCACGAAGTGACGATCACGTCAGATAAAGTTCTGAAGGCCAGAAGGCGTCAAGTCGTCAAACTACTCGAAGTTGTTTGAAACGTTCAAAAAAAGTAAGAAACGTGACAACAACTGTAAGTAAAGTTGCAAAACATAGCTAACATGCACGCTAGACGGGCACGCGGCGTGAGCCGCGTGACCGGCTAGTCACCCTTAGTATACTACAGATGCTAATATAACGTAACATAACGTAACGTAACGTGACGCCCAACTTTTGTTCCTAAACAACTTCTAACCATGACCATCAATTATGTCACTAAAATCTAAGGTCGTGGTGTCTAAGGAAAATCAATGCTATTGATTTATTGATTTTTTAAGGCCCTAAGTTGGAGAGCAGAATTTCAGAGATACTCCACCTGAAAGCCTGTCTTCTGAAGACAAATGTTTCAATCGATCACTTTTTGCCGGAAACGTTTCCGGAAAGAGTTACATGAATTAGAAAAAAGTACAATTTTTTGCTACTTTCATTCCTCATACCGCCCATGTTGTAGATATGAACGTCAAACTTTTGGCTGGTTGAACTCTTCAGAAGCCACTACTATTGGCTCGATATTGTCAAGAATTTCGCAACTTCCTCCGGATTTGAGAAATTTCCGGAACATTTTGGGATTTCCGAACTGTTTTAAAATGGTCCTCATTTGTTTATATTATGGCACAAGATGTGTCATGACCTACTGAGTATATATTTGCAATATAAAAGATCAAAGATCAAGTATCGATTTTTGGTGATCTCCAGCATGAAACATAGTACCTCGTAAATAAGGCTACAAAAGAAGGTTCCCTTTGATAATATATTCTCCATTTGTTATATAGTAAAGAGTTGAATGTCAGGTACTATAACTCGTAGACGAGAAAACTGCATCTCAGATGACGAGTGCTCTGTAAGCGTTGATAAAACTTAACAAAAAATTTCATTCATTTCGGTGGGGCCCATGTTCAAAATGTGATTGAATTTCTGAGATTTGTGTATAAGATGCGCATATAGAATTAAAACATTTTATACGTAACAGATTTTTGAATTTCTCGAAAATATTTTTTTCAGACGTTTTTTAGAAAAAAGTGAAACAGCCAAACTCATGCAGTATGACCCAAATTTTGTCCATAGACGGAGGTCAATAGACCGGCAAATATTGTAAAAAATAAAGCAAAACCATTCAGCCGTTCTCGAGTTATTCAAGTTTCAAAAGTCCAACCCGTACTATATACGGCGCAAATAGGCTCACTTTTAGGCTACCTCGGACTCAACATTTTCCCACGCCTCTCCTGACCGTCTAAATGATGGGAACGACTTGAAACTCATAGGACAGGACCAGTATTAGATAAAGATTGTACTGCCAGAGCATTAAGGTCAAAGGTCAACTATTGATTTTTTTAGCGCATTAAATATGATTCCGTGCCAAAATCGTTATGGGGATAGATACAATTACAAGCTTAGTGTCATTGTATTCCACTACTCATGAACAACTCAGAAAGTCAAACACGGGATACATCGGAGAAAAATGAACCAAGTTACAGTAGTTTTAAGTTTCAAGATCAAACCATCAAATGATGACGTCACATACCAAGCATTTCACTAGCAAAAAAGTCAGGTCATCCGCAATAGCCTCGATACTTGGAGATAAGAACTACCATAGAAATCTAAGGTAGTGGTGTCTGAGCAAAATCGATAATATCGATTTATTGATTTTTTATGACCTACAGTATATTCAAAAAGTTGTTACATTTTACAAACTACTAAATATTTGTGAGCGTAGGGGGGTCTGGGGGGGTCTCCCCCCCAGGTAGACGGGCCCGCGGCGTCAGCCGCGGGACCGGCTAGTCACCACACCTATAACACACATGATATAGTCACGCAAAAAGTTCTTACGATCAGTCTGTAATTTCAACCATGCATAATAGACAGTAATCTAATGCGAGCGCCCCCGTACGATTTTTGAGTTAGGGCCTTATAATTTTTTTAGACCTTATTTTATGAAATTCTCAAAAATTTCTTTCTGTTACTGTGAGCCAATGGCTCGATGGAATGCTACCTAATTGGTATCAACCAACTAACTTATGAGACCCTACAATGTGATGACCTTAAATAATCAATATATTGATTTATCGATTAGTTAGAGAGAGGTCGAAAATTAGATCGCACAGTTCAAACCGCTTTAATTTGTCCATAACTCATAGTATAGATAGGAAATCCAATTTGATCCGATGATCTTGAGCGGTTTCGCGTCAAATCGATTTATTGATTTTTTATGACCTAAAATAGAAAAATGAAATTTTGCGATTTCAGACCCCAAATTCTGTCAGCATAAACTAGAGACTACTTTAAGGTTTTTGAGAGGTATACTTTTTTTTCTTTTGCGTTTAAAGCTTTTTATAGCATTTTTTACAGAAAATAAATCTCAAGCTCATGCTGCTATGCGCTAACCAGGCAGTGTCAGCTCACGTAGTTCAGTATACGTGACTCACATGAGCGACAGACAAAGATGGTGATAGAAGAAAATCGATATATCGATTTATCGATTAGTTGGAAAGTTGCCAAAACGCTCAGAAATTTTTTCAAACTTATGCAAAAGCTGTCTTGTTTCATATGATTGTAGTACTAAAAAGATTAAAACCTTTCATCGTGGCGATTTTTGAGATTTCGTGTTTTCTCCATTTTTATGACCATTTCAGTGGCAAAGATCAAAAGATCAACTTAGCAGTACTCGTAAACGACTGAACGGATTCCAACAATTCATACACATGTAGTATGTATCCAACAAGTATAACAACATACAACAGAAATAAATCGATATTATAGATTTTTCGAAAGTTATGGAACTTTGAAAATTAACCCGGAAATTTTCAAAAAAGTTCGATACGTCTGAAACCAAGTACAATTATTTCAGAGTGAAGAGTCATTGATGAGTAGTGTTCAATTGTAGAAAAATATTGGGAAAACGTTCAGTCGTTCGTGAGATATGCAGGGTTGAATTTTGTTTCCAAAAACGATGACGTCACAAGTCACATGACAAGTCACATGATGAGTCACATGACGAAAACTGTCAACATGATCTTTGATGCCTTAACTTTTTTTACGATTTCAAACATGACAAAGACACGGGGGTCTGGGGGGCACCCCCAGCTAGCGGGGCCCGCGGCGTCAGCCGCGGGACCCACTAGTCACCACACCTATAGCACACATGATAATGTCACGCAAAAGTTATTACGATTTGGCTGTAATTTCAATCATGCATAATAGACAACGATCTAAGATAAATGACCCGTACGATAGTTGAGTTAGGGCCTTATAATTTTTTTAGACCTTAATTTATGAAATTCATGAAAACTGCTTTCTGCTACTGTACGCTAACGGCTGAATGAAATGCTACCTAACTGCTATCAACCATCTAACTCTTGAGGCCTTTCATTGTGGTGACCTCAAAAAATCAATATATCGACTTATCGACCCGCTACAAAAATGGCGAAAAACGAAAAGCGTTACCATCACCATCACCGATTTGTCCCATACTACATCCACGTAAGTGGGTACGTGTACTGACCAACCATCTCCAATGCGAGTTGACCAAATTGATCTATTGATTTTTTATAAGAGTTTTTATGAAAAAGCCATGATATTTGGATGAACGCCACTCGAGTACGACTGAACAAAATTTTATAAAAACTACAGTGGTAAACATACCATGAGAAATAAACATGACTTTCAATTGTGAAAAATCGATAATATCGACTTATTGATTAGTTATGAATGAATGTAGAGTTGAGAAAACTTCAATTACTCTGCAAGAACGTACTGAACGATTTCTTTCGTACATTCACATAAAGTGTAAAATAGATAAGTGAACAATATGAGCCTACAAAAAAACCATGGTTCGTTGACCGTTTTCCGGAAAATTTATTTTTAAAATTTTCCAACACTTTCAAAATGGTTCAATTGATACGAGTTTCACACTGTGATTAGTTAGTGACAACTTAAAGCTTAATTTAGAAAAAGTTCAAGGAAAAATTCAGTCATTCCCGAGTTATACGTTATGGAATTTCCCTCAAAAATCGAAGACGTCACATTTATATCTCGAAATTGTGTCAATAATATTGATTCGTTTTATTTTTCCTGAACTCACATAAACCTGTGCTTCACAATGGCAGTTCAATAAAACACGTATATTTTTTTTGAAATTCCTTTGATGACGTCATCAGTTTTTGAATGATGTCCAATAACTCAGGTACGGAAACATGAATTTTTCCCAAACTTGGCCACAATCCTTTTATCATTAGGATACAGGTTTGGAAGAAACAAGGGACCGAGCGCCCCACGGGAAAGTGGTTTTTTAGGGTCACACCGTCACCACACCTATAGCACACATGATAATGTCACGCAAAAGTTATTACGATTTGGCTGTAATTTCAATCATGCATAATAGACAACGATCTAAGATAAATGACCCGTACGATAGTTGAGTTAGGGCCTTATAATTTTTTTAGACCTTAATTTATGAAATTCATGAAAACTGCTTTCTGCTACTGTACGCTAACGGCTGAATGAAATGCTACCTAACTGCTATCAACCATCTAACTCTTGAGGCCTTTCATTGTGGTGACCTCAAAAAATCAATATATCGACTTATCGACCCGCTACAAAAATGGCGAAAAACGAAAAGCGTTACCATCACCATCACCGATTTGTCCCATACTACATCCACGTAAGTGGGTACGTGTACTGACCAACCATCTCCAATGCGAGTTGACCAAATTGATCTATTGATTTTTTATAAGAGTTTTTATGAAAAAGCCATGATATTTGGATGAACGCCACTCGAGTACGACTGAACAAAATTTTATAAAAACTACAGTGGTAAACATACCATGAGAAATAAACATGACTTTCAATTGTGAAAAATCGATAATATCGACTTATTGATTAGTTATGAATGAATGTAGAGTTGAGAAAACTTCAATTACTCTGCAAGAACGTACTGAACGATTTCTTTCGTACATTCACATAAAGTGTAAAATAGATAAGTGAACAATATGAGCCTACAAAAAAACCATGGTTCGTTGACCGTTTTCCGGAAAATTTATTTTTAAAATTTTCCAACACTTTCAAAATGGTTCAATTGATACGAGTTTCACACTGTGATTAGTTAGTGACAACTTAAAGCTTAATTTAGAAAAAGTTCAAGGAAAAATTCAGTCATTCCCGAGTTATACGTTATGGAATTTCCCTCAAAAATCGAAGACGTCACATTTATATCTCGAAATTGTGTCAATAATATTGATTCGTTTTATTTTTCCTGAACTCACATAAACCTGTGCTTCACAATGGCAGTTCAATAAAACACGTATATTTTTTTTGAAATTCCTTTGATGACGTCATCAGTTTTTGAATGATGTCCAATAACTCAGGTACGGAAACATGAATTTTTCCCAAACTTGGCCACAATCCTTTTATCATTAGGATACAGGTTTGGAAGAAACAAGGGACCGAGCGCCCCACGGGAAAGTGGTTTTTTAGGGTCACACCGTCACCCTTAGTATACTACAGATGCTAATATAACGTAACATAACGTAACGTAACGTGACGCCCAACTTTTGTTCCTAAACAACTTCTAACCATGACCATCAATTATGTCACTAAAATCTAAGGTCGTGGTGTCTAAGGAAAATCAATGCTATTGATTTATTGATTTTTTAAGGCCCTAAGTTGGAGAGCAGAATTTCAGAGATACTCCACCTGAAAGCCTGTCTTCTGAAGACAAATGTTTCAATCGATCACTTTTTGCCGGAAACGTTTCCGGAAAGAGTTACATGAATTAGAAAAAAGTACAATTTTTTGCTACTTTCATTCCTCATACCGCCCATGTTGTAGATATGAACGTCAAACTTTTGGCTGGTTGAACTCTTCAGAAGCCACTACTATTGGCTCGATATTGTCAAGAATTTCGCAACTTCCTCCGGATTTGAGAAATTTCCGGAACATTTTGGGATTTCCGAACTGTTTTAAAATGGTCCTCATTTGTTTATATTATGGCACAAGATGTGTCATGACCTACTGAGTATATATTTGCAATATAAAAGATCAAAGATCAAGTATCGATTTTTGGTGATCTCCAGCATGAAACATAGTACCTCGTAAATAAGGCTACAAAAGAAGGTTCCCTTTGATAATATATTCTCCATTTGTTATATAGTAAAGAGTTGAATGTCAGGTACTATAACTCGTAGACGAGAAAACTGCATCTCAGATGACGAGTGCTCTGTAAGCGTTGATAAAACTTAACAAAAAATTTCATTCATTTCGGTGGGGCCCATGTTCAAAATGTGATTGAATTTCTGAGATTTGTGTATAAGATGCGCATATAGAATTAAAACATTTTATACGTAACAGATTTTTGAATTTCTCGAAAATATTTTTTTCAGACGTTTTTTAGAAAAAAGTGAAACAGCCAAACTCATGCAGTATGACCCAAATTTTGTCCATAGACGGAGGTCAATAGACCGGCAAATATTGTAAAAAATAAAGCAAAACCATTCAGCCGTTCTCGAGTTATTCAAGTTTCAAAAGTCCAACCCGTACTATATACGGCGCAAATAGGCTCACTTTTAGGCTACCTCGGACTCAACATTTTCCCACGCCTCTCCTGACCGTCTAAATGATGGGAACGACTTGAAACTCATAGGACAGGACCAGTATTAGATAAAGATTGTACTGCCAGAGCATTAAGGTCAAAGGTCAACTATTGATTTTTTTAGCGCATTAAATATGATTCCGTGCCAAAATCGTTATGGGGATAGATACAATTACAAGCTTAGTGTCATTGTATTCCACTACTCATGAACAACTCAGAAAGTCAAACACGGGATACATCGGAGAAAAATGAACCAAGTTACAGTAGTTTTAAGTTTCAAGATCAAACCATCAAATGATGACGTCACATACCAAGCATTTCACTAGCAAAAAAGTCAGGTCATCCGCAATAGCCTCGATACTTGGAGATAAGAACTACCATAGAAATCTAAGGTAGTGGTGTCTGAGCAAAATCGATAATATCGATTTATTGATTTTTTATGACCTACAGTATATTCAAAAAGTTGTTACATTTTACAAACTACTAAATATTTGTGAGCGTAGGGGGGTCTGGGGGGGTCTCCCCCCCAGGTAGACGGGCCCGCGGCGTCAGCCGCGGGACCGGCTAGTCACCCTTACTATACTATACATGCTAATATAACGGTACGTAACGGTACGGGACGCCCAACTTTTGTTCCCAAACAACTTCTAACCATGACCATCAATTATGTCACTAAAATCTAACGTCGCGGTGTCTAAGGAAAATCAATGCTATCGATTTATTGATTTTTTAAGGCCTTAAGTTGGAGAGCAAAATTCCGGAGATACTGCACATGAAAGCCTGTCTTCTGAAGACAAACGATTCTATCGAGCGCTTTTTGCCGGAAACGTTTCCGGAAAGAGTTACATGAATTAGAAAAAAGTACAATTTTTTGCTACTTTCATTCCTCATACCGCGTATGTTGTAGATATGACCGTGAAATTTCTGGCTGGTTGAACTCTTCAGAAGTCGCTACTATTGGCTCAATATCGTCAGCAATTTCGCAACATCCTTCGGATTTGAGAAGTTTCCGGAACTTTTTGGGATTTCCGAACTGTTTCAAAATGGTCCTCATCTGTTCATATTGTGGCAGAAGATGTGTCATGACCTACTGAGTATATATTTGCAATATGAAAGATCAGAGATCAAGTATCGATTTTTGGTGATCTCTGTTATGAAACGTAGTACCTCATAATTGTGGCTACAAAAGAAGGTTACCATGAATTATTTGTCTTCTAATTTTTATAGTGTATAGCGTTGATTGTCTGGTACTTTACTTCTTGAGCAATAAACATTACAGCATATAATGGATATTCTGTAAGCGTTGATAAAAACCAACAAAAAATTTCATTCATTTCGGTGGGGCACATGTTCAAAATGTGATTGAATCTCTGAGATTTGTGTTAAAGATGCGCATAAAGAATTGAGACAATTTGTATGTGACAGATTTTTGAATTTCTCAAAAATAATTGTTTAAGACGTTTTTTTAGAAAAAAGTGAAACAGCCAAACTCGTGCAGTATAACCCAAATTCTGTCTATAGACGGAGGTCAATGGACCGGCAAATATTGTGAAAAATTAAGCAAAACCATTCAGCCGTTCTCGAGTTATTCAAGTTTCAAAAGTTCAACCCGTACTATATACGGCGCAAATAGGCTCACTTTTACGCTACCTCGGACTCAACATTTTCCCACGCCTCTCCTGACCGTCTAAATGATCGGAATGAGTTGAAACTCATAGGGCAGGACCAGTATTGAATATAGATTGTACTGCCGAAGAATCAAGGTCAAATGTCAACTATTGATTTTTTTAGCGCAATAAATATGATTTTGTGATAAAATCGTTATGGAGATAGATAAAATTACAAGCTTAGTGTCATTGTAATCCACTACTTATGAACAACGCAGAAAGTCAAACACGGGATACATCGGAAAAAAATGAACCAAGTTAGAGTAGTTTTAAGTTTCAAGATCAGACCATCAATTGATGACGTCACATACCAAGCATTTCACTAGCAAAAAAGTCAGGTTATCCGTAATAGCTGCAATACTTGAAGGTAAGAACTACCATAGAAATCTAAGGTCGCGGTGTCTGAGGAAAATCGATAATATCGATTTATTGATTTTTTATGACCTACAGTATATTCAACAAATTGTTACATTTTACAAACTACGAAATAACTGTGAGCGTAGGGGGGTCTGGGGGGGGTCTCCCCCCCAGGTAGACGGGCCCGCGGCGTCAGCCGCGGGACCGGCTAGTCACCACCCTATACATAACTCGACTAACTGACGGGACGGTACGGTACGGTACGGGACCCGGCATGGAACAATCAGCACTAACCAGTATGACCATCAATTATGTCACTAAAATCTAAGGTAGCGGTGTCTAAGGAAAATCAATGCTATCGATTTATTGATTTTTTAAGGCCTTAAGTTGGACAGTGAAATTTCGGAGATACTCCACATGAAAGCCTGTATTCTGAAGTTGATTGTTTCTGTCGAGCGCTTTTTGCCGGAAACGTTTCCGGAAACAGTTACATGAATTAGAAAAAAGTACAATTTTTTGCTACTTTCATTCCTCATACCGCCCATGTTGATGATATGACCTCAAATTTTTTGGCTGGTTGAACTCTCCAGAAGTCCTTTCTATTGGCTCAATATCGTGGAAAATTTCGCAACTTCCTCCGGATTTGAGAAATTTCCGGAACTTTTTGAGATTTCCGAACTGTTTTAAAATGGTCCTGACCTGTTAATATTGTGACACAAGATGTGTCATAACCTACTGAGTATACATTTGCACTATGAAAGTTCAAAGATCAAGTATCGATTTTTGGTGATCTCCGTTATGAAACATAGTACCTCATAAATGAAGCTACAAAAGAAGGTTCCCATGAACTATTTGTCTTCTAATTTCTATAGTGTATAGAGTTGATTGTCCGGTACTCTACTTTATGAGTAATAAACATTATCGCATATACCGGGTGTTCTGTAAGCGTCGATATAAATCAACAAAAAAATTCATTCATTTTGGTGGGGCACATGTTCAAAATGTGATTGAATTTCTGAGATTTGTGTATAAGATGCGCATAAAGAATTAAAACAGTTTGTATGTGACAGATTTTTGAATTTCTCAAAAATAATTTTTTAAGACGTTTTTTTAGAAAAAAGTGAAACAGCCAAACTCATGCAGTATGACCCAAATTTCGTCCATAGACGAAGGTCAATAGACCGGCAAATATCCTAAAAAATTAAGCAAAACCATTCAGCCGTTCTCGAGTTATTCAAGTTTTAAAAGTTCAACCCGTACTATATACGGCGCAAATAGGCTCATTTTTAAGCTACCTCGGACTCAACATTTTCCCACGCCCCTCCTGATCGTCTAAATGATCGGAACGACTTGAAACTCATAGGCCAGGACCAGTATTGGATAAAGATGGTACTGCCAAAGCATTAAGGTCAAAGGTCAACTATTGATTTTTTTAGCGCAGTAAATATGATTTTGGCCTAAAATTGCTATGGGAATAGATGTATTTCCCAATTTAGTGTCATTGTATTGTACTACTCATGAACAACTCGAAAAGTCAAACACGGGATACATCGGAGAAAAATGAACCAAGTTACAGTAGTTTTAAGTTTCAAGATCAAACCATCAATTGATGACGTCACATACCAAGCATTTCACTAGCAAAAAAGTCAAGTTCTTTCGAATCGTTTCTTTCAGGCTCCTAACTACCACAACACGTAATGTATAGTCATAAGTGAAGATTTTGTAAATTCTAAGTAACGACGAGTAATATTCAGAAGGCTAGAAGACGTCAAATACAAACAATGCCATAGAGTATTGAAACTCTGAGAACAAGTACCATTAGTGACAACGATGTCATGACGACAATGTTTCACGATGTAACGTCAACGACACATAGGATTCTGAAGGCCAGAAGACGTCACAACCCAAGTTGTCATGGAACCAAAAAAGTTAATCTAAACAACTTGAAATGACTACACGCGTGGGTGGTCTGGGGGGTCTCCCCCCAGCTAGACGGGCACGCGGCGTGAGCCGCGTGACCGGCTAGTCACCCTTACTATACTATACATGCTAATGTCACGGTACGGTACGGTACGGGACGCCCAACTTTTGTTCCTAAACAACTTCTAACCATGACCATCAATTATGTCACTAAAATCTAAGGTCATGGTGTCTAAGGAAAATCAATGCTATCGATTTATTGATTTTTTAAGGCCTTAAGTTGGAGAGCGAAATTCTGGAGATACTGCACCTGAAAGCCTGTCTTCTGAAGACAAACGGTTCTATCGAGCGCTTTTTGCCGGAAACGTTTCCGGAAAGAGTTACATGAATTAGAAAAAGGTACAATTTTTTGCTACTTTCATTCCTCATACCGCCCATGTTGAAGATATGACCTTAAAATTTTTGGCTGGTTGAACTCTTCAGAAGCCGCTACTATTGGCTCAATATCGTCAGGAATTTCGCAACTTCCTCCGGATTTGAGAAATTTCCGGAACATTTTGGGATTTCCGAACTGTTTTAAAATGATCCGCATCTGTTCATATTGTGGCACAAGATGTGTCATGACATACTGAGTATACATTCGCAATATGAAAGATCAAAAATCAAGTATCGATTTTTGGTGATCTCCGTTATGAAACGTAGTACCTCATAAATGAGGCTACAAAAGAAGGTTCCCGTGAACTATTTGGCTTATAATTTCTATAGTGTATAGAGTTGATTGTCAGGTACTCTACTTTATAAGTAATAAACATTATACCATATAACAGGTGTTCTATAAACGTTGATAAAATTGAACAAAAAGTTTCATTTGTTGTGGTGGGGCACATGTTCAAAATGTGATTGAATCTCTGAGATTTGTGTATAAGATGCGCATAAAGAATTAAAAGAGTTTGTATGTGACAGATTTTTGAATTTCTCAAAAATAATTTTTTAAGACGTTTTTTTAGAAAAAAGTGAAACAGCCAAACTCATGCAGTATGACCCAAATTTTGTCCATAGACGAAGGTTAATAGACCGGCAAGTATTGTAAAAAATTAAGCAAAACCATTCAGCCGTTCTCGAGTTATTCAAGTTTTAAAAGTCCAACCCGTACTATATACGGCGCAAATAGGCTCATTTTTAAGCTACCTCGGACTCAACATTTTCCCACGCCTCTCCTGACCGTCTAAATATTCGGAATGACTTGAAACTCATAGGGCAGGACCAGTATTGGATAAAGATTGTACTGCCAGAGCATTAAGGTTAAAGGTCAACTATTGATTTTTTTAGCGCAATAAATATGATTTTGGCCTAAAATTGCTATAGAAATAGATAAAATCACAAGCTTAGTGTCATTGTATTCCACTACTTATGAACAACGCAAAAAGTCAAACACGGGGTGCATCGGAATAAAATTAACCAAGTTACAGTAGTTTTAAGTTTCAAGATCAAACCATCAAGTGATGACGTCACATACCAAGCATTTCACTAGCAAAAAAAGTCAAGTCATGCGAAATAGCGTTGATACTTGGAGGTAAGAACTGACATTGAAATCTAAGGTCGTGGTGTCTGAGGAAAATCGATAATATTGATTTATTGATTTTTTATGACCTACAATAAATTCAACAAATTGTTACATTTTACAAACTACTAAATAACTGTGAGCGTAGGGGGGTCTGGGGGGGTCTCCCCCCCAGGTAGACGGGCCCGCGGCGTCAGCCGCGGGACCGGCTAGTCACCCTTACTATACTATACATGCTAATGTCACGGTACGGTACGTAACGGGACGCCCAACTTTTGTTCCTAAACAACTTCTAACCATGACCATCAATTATGTCACTAAAATCTAAGGTCGCGGTGTCTAAGGAAAATCAATGCTATCGATTTATTGATTTTTTAAGGCCTTAAGTTGGAGAGCAGAATTTCGGAGATACTCCACATGAAAGCCTGTATTCTGAAGACAAACGGTTCTATCGAGCGCTTTTTGCCGGAAACGTTTCCGGAAAGAGTTACATGAATTAGAAAAAAGTAAAAATTTTTACTACTTTCATTCCTCATACCGCCCATGTTGATGATATGACCTCAAACTTCCTGGCTGGTTGAACTCTCCAGAAGTCCCTTCTATTGGCTCAATATCGTCAGGAATTTCGCAACTTCCTCCGGATTTGAGAAATTTCCGGAACATTTTGGGATTTCCGAACTGTTTTAAAATGATCCGCATCTGTTCATATTGTGGCACGAGATGTGTCATGACATACTGAGTATACATTCGCAATATGAAAGATCAAAAATCAAGTATCGATTTTTGGTGATCTCCGTTATGAAACGTAGTACCTCATAAATGAGGCTACAAAAGAAGGTTCCCGTGAACTATTTGTCTTCTAATTTCTATAGTGTATAGAGTTGATTGTCAGGTACTCTACTTTATGAGTAATAAACATTATACCATATGACAGGTGTTCTATAAACGTTGATAAAATTGAACAAAAATTTTCATTTTTTTTGGTGGGGCACATGTTCAAAATGTGATTGAATCTCCGAGATTTGTGTATAAGATGCGCATAAAGAATTAAAACAATTTGTATGTGACAGATTTTTGAATTTCTCAAAAATAATTTTTTAAGACGTTTTTTTAGAAAAAAGTGAAACAGCCAAACTCATGCAGTATGACCCAAATTTAGTCCATAGATGAAGGTCAACAGACCGGCAAATATTATGAAAAATTAGGCAAAACCATTCAGCCGTTCTCGAGTTATTCGAGTTTCAAAAGTCCAACCCGTACTATATACGGCGCAAATAGGCTCACTTTTAAGCTACCCCGGACTCAACATTTTCCCACGCCTCTCCTGACCGTCTTAATGATCAGAACGACTTGAAACTCATAGGACAGGACCAGTATTGGATAAAGATTGTACTGCCAGAGCATTAAGGTCAAAGGTCAACTATTGATTTTTTTAGCGCATTAAATATGATTTTGGCCTAAAATTGCTATGGAAACAGATAAAACTTCAAATTTAGTGTCATTATATTCCACTACTCATGAACAACTCAAAAAATCCAACACGAGGTACATCGGAGAAAAATGAACCAAGTTACAGTAGTTTTAAGTTTCAAGATCAAACCATCAATTGATGACGTCACATACCAAGCATTTCACTAGCAAAAAAGTCAAGTTATCCGGAATAGCGTCGGTACTTGGAGTAAAGAAGTGCCATAGAAATCTAAGGTCGTGGTGTCTGAGGAAAATCGATAATATCGATTTATTGATTTTTAATGACCTACAATAAATTCGAAAAATATGTTACATTTTACAAACTACGAAATAACTGTGAGCGTAGGGGGGTCTGGGGGGGTCTCCCCCCAGGTAGACGGGCCCGCGGCGTCAGCCGCGGGACCGGCTAGTCACCACCCTATCAATAATCGTGCTAAATGACGTAACGGTACGGGACTTTTCATGGAACGATCAGCACTAACCAGTATGACCATCAATTATGTCACTAAAATCTGAGGTCGCGGTGTCTAAGGAAAATCAATGCTATCGATTTATTGATTTTTTAAGGCCTTAAGTTGGAGAGTGCATTTTTGGAGATACTGCACTTGAAAGCCTGTCTACTGAAGACAAAAGTTTCCATGGAAGGCTTTTTGCCGGAAACGTTTCCGGAAACAGTTACATGAATTAGAAAAAAGTACAATTTTTTGCTACTTTCATTCCTCATACCGCGTATGTTGTAGATATGATCGTAAAATTGCTGGTTGGTTGAACTCTTCAGAAGTCGGTTATATTGGCTCAATATCGTCAAGAATTTCGCAACTTTCTCCGGATTCGAGAAATTTCCGGAACATTTTGGGATTTCCGAACTGTTTTAAAATGGTCCCCATCATTTCATATTGTGGCACAAGATGTGTCATGACCTACTGAGTACACATTCGCAATATGAAAGATCAAAGATCAAGTATCGATTTTTGGTGATGTCCGTTATGAAACATAGTACCTCATAAATGAGGCTACAAAAGAATGTTCCCGTTAACTATTTGTCTTTTAATTTTTATAGTGTATAGAGTTGATTGTCAGGTACTTTACATCTCGAGCAATGAACATTATCTCATGTGATGGGTGTTCTGTAAGCGTCGGTAAAAATCAACAAAAATTTTCATTCATTTCGGTGTGGCACATGTTCAAAATGTGATTGAATCTCTGAGATTTGTGTATAAGATGCGCATGAAGAATTGAAACAGTTTGTATGTGACAGATTTTTGAATTTCTCAAAAATAATTTTTTAAGACGTTTTTTTAGAAAAAAGTGAAACAGCCAAACTCATGCAGTATGACCCAAATTTTGTCCATAGACCAAGGTCAATAGACCGGCAAATATTCTAAAAAATTAAGCAAAACCATTCAGCCGTTCTCGAGTTATTCAAGTTTTAAAAGTCCAACCCGTACTATATACGGCGCAAATAGGCTCACTTTTAAGCTACCTCGGACTCAACATTTTCCCACGCCTCTCCTGACCGTCTAAATGATCGGAATGACTTGAAACTCATAGGGCGGGACCAGTATTGGATAAAGATTGTACTGCCAAAGCATTAAGGTCAAAGGTCAACTATTGATTTTTTAGCGCAATAAATATGATTTTGTGCTAAAACTGCTATGGAAATAGATGTAACTTCAAATTTAGTGTCATTGTATTCCACTACTCATGAACAACTCAAAAAGTCAAACACGGGGTACATCGGAAAAAAATGAACCAAGTTACAGTAGTTTTAAGTTTCAAGATCAAACCATCAATTGATGACGTCACATACCAAGCATTTCACTAGCAAAAAAGTCAAGTTCTTTCGAATGGTTTCTTTCAGGCTCCTAACTACCGCAACACGTAATGTATAGTCATACGTGAAGACTGTATGAATTCTAAGCAACGACGAGTAATATTCTGAATGTCAGCACCACCCTATCAATAATCGTGCTAAATGACGTAACGGTACGGGACTTTTCATGGAACGATCAGCACTAACCAGTATGACCATCAATTATGTCACTAAAATCTGAGGTCGCGGTGTCTAAGGAAAATCAATGCTATCGATTTATTGATTTTTTAAGGCCTTAAGTTGGAGAGTGCATTTTTGGAGATACTGCACTTGAAAGCCTGTCTACTGAAGACAAAAGTTTCCATGGAAGGCTTTTTGCCGGAAACGTTTCCGGAAACAGTTACATGAATTAGAAAAAAGTACAATTTTTTGCTACTTTCATTCCTCATACCGCGTATGTTGTAGATATGATCGTAAAATTGCTGGTTGGTTGAACTCTTCAGAAGTCGGTTATATTGGCTCAATATCGTCAAGAATTTCGCAACTTTCTCCGGATTCGAGAAATTTCCGGAACATTTTGGGATTTCCGAACTGTTTTAAAATGGTCCCCATCATTTCATATTGTGGCACAAGATGTGTCATGACCTACTGAGTACACATTCGCAATATGAAAGATCAAAGATCAAGTATCGATTTTTGGTGATGTCCGTTATGAAACATAGTACCTCATAAATGAGGCTACAAAAGAATGTTCCCGTTAACTATTTGTCTTTTAATTTTTATAGTGTATAGAGTTGATTGTCAGGTACTTTACATCTCGAGCAATGAACATTATCTCATGTGATGGGTGTTCTGTAAGCGTCGGTAAAAATCAACAAAAATTTTCATTCATTTCGGTGTGGCACATGTTCAAAATGTGATTGAATCTCTGAGATTTGTGTATAAGATGCGCATGAAGAATTGAAACAGTTTGTATGTGCCAGATTTTTGAATTTCTCAAAAATAATTTTTTAAGACGTTTTTTTAGAAAAAAGTGAAACAGCCAAACTCATGCAGTATGACCCAAATTTTGTCCATAGACCAAGGTCAATAGACCGGCAAATATTCTAAAAAATTAAGCAAAACCATTCAGCCGTTCTCGAGTTATTCAAGTTTTAAAAGTCCAACCCGTACTATATACGGCGCAAATAGGCTCACTTTTAAGCTACCTCGGACTCAACATTTTCCCACGCCTCTCCTGACCGTCT
Source organism: Litoditis marina (assembly GCA_964036275.1). Taxonomy (NCBI): domain Eukaryota; kingdom Metazoa; phylum Nematoda; class Chromadorea; order Rhabditida; family Rhabditidae; genus Litoditis; species Litoditis marina. The sequence continues at coordinate 37,660,090 of OZ038433.1, forward strand.
AAATGATCGGAATGACTTGAAACTCATAGGGCGGGACCAGTATTGGATAAAGATTGTACTGCCAAAGCATTAAGGTCAAAGGTCAACTATTGATTTTTTAGCGCAATAAATATGATTTTGTGCTAAAACTGCTATGGAAATAGATGTAACTTCAAATTTAGTGTCATTGTATTCCACTACTCATGAACAACTCAAAAAGTCAAACACGGGGTACATCGGAAAAAAATGAACCAAGTTACAGTAGTTTTAAGTTTCAAGATCAAACCATCAATTGATGACGTCACATACCAAGCATTTCACTAGCAAAAAAGTCAAGTTCTTTCGAATGGTTTCTTTCAGGCTCCTAACTACCGCAACACGTAATGTATAGTCATACGTGAAGACTGTATGAATTCTAAGCAACGACGAGTAATATTCTGAATGTCAGAAGACGTCAAGTCGTCAAACTACTCAAAGCAGTTTGAAACGTTCAAAAAAAGTAAGAAACGTGATAACAACTCTAAATTAAGGTGCAAAACATAGCTAACATGCACGCTAGACGGGCACGCGGCGTGAGCCGCGTGACCGGCTAGTCATTTTTATTCATTACTTCATTAAAGATGGTCTGACAGGAACCAAATCTCGTGCCTTGCGCTCCATGGTTAATTCATTCGCTCCAATGCGAATGCGCCCCAAAAACGAAGTTTGCCAATTTCAGATGATGATTTGTGATTAAATGATGTACAAAATAGCGATAAATTAGTTTTTGTAGCGCATTTGAATTGGAGCGACGGAATTAACCGTGGAGCGCGAAGCACGAGAATAGTTTTCCTGTCAGACCACCTTTAACCCTCCACTAAAAATGTACTGAAATCAGTGAAACTATTCACTCAGAACGACAATTGGCCACGAATGCAGAAATACGAAGTTAGGTTCAAGAGATACAAGTCAATAATGTAGTCATTACTTGTTAACAGAACGTCATGCTGAACGAAATATCATTCAGCGTGACAAAGTCATAATTGTCTGATGGAATATATGAAACAGCAAAATTTCAATTTTCAAATACGAGCAAGCAGAACATGTTTCAAATTCTCTTTTATTTTCCTCTCTTTTTTGACTTTTCACGTTTTCCTGAATAGACAATTATACAGCTCAGCATCAGCTAAAAGAAGATAATAGGGACAATCTTGAATGATGTGGGTTATCGGATCAATAAACTCGATTTTCTAACCAGATAGATAATTTGTTATGGGGCGATAGCGTCCGGATTCACCACTCGCCTAATTAGAATAATCATCAAACTGATTATTGCAAAGCATGACAGCCTCTGTGGCAACGTTGCTTGTTTCGTTACTATTGAGACTCTAGCTTTCCAAGAAATAATGACTTATCCTAACTTCAACTGTAGTGAAAAAATATTGATAATGTCGGCGATGAAAGTAACATTTCCTCATAGTTCACCCCACTGTAGTTTGAACTCTCCGGCAACTATGAACAGTTGTATATTCGAATTCCAGTTTTTGTAAGAAGTTGGAAATCGGGCGCCTTGTATGTCTTATTCACACTGAGAACCACTGGCCTGGTATAGTCTATTTCATTCCTACAGAGACTCCTAAAGTAAGATTGTGGACCTTTGAGTTCGTGTCCACAGCGTAAATATTATTGGAGAGATAAGCAAATTCACCTATCGATTACGATTACATATAACTATATCCGTGGCGAAGAAATTTTCCGAGTGTGCAGAGAAAAAACATCTGGAGGGCAGCCAAGGAACACCATCTCGAAACGATATGAAGTGAACTAAATAAATCTTGAAATCTTGAAATAACTAAAAGTGTGCGAACTTATTTTTATCAAACATAAGTTTTCATCAAGAAACAGCCATTGGGAAATGCTGAAGGATACTGTAGGGCTCAGTAGGAAAGATGGCGACTATATTTTCGGATAGCTTTTGCCTAAAGGAAACTGATATATTTTTTAAATATTCCAGCATTTACGTGTTTTCAGAACTGAACAACTGCTCAGAGAGATTCGCTGTTATTGGAAAATTTCAAAGTGGCAAACACCTTCTCAGACAATTCCCAGCCAATTGGCCAGCCACTTTTTTATTGGCTGAGCGAGAGAGTGTGCAGGTCAGAGAGACCCAGATGTCTGCGGCCTCATTGACCTGCGCACTCTCTCGCTTTTGTAGCTGGCCAATCGATGAAAATTGGCGCCAATCGTTCTGAGTTGAAACTCATTGGTCATTGGCACGTCGCCAAACTCGCAGTCGCAAGGCGAGAGTGACAGTCTGCAAGACGAGCAATGAACGGAATATCATGTGAAACAATCTCGCAACAAAGAATACTACACTTGATATTTTGTGAATCCCCTTCCCAAAAGAAGGAAATTTCTCGGTCATGGTCAACTGGTTGCAGAGATTATTTGTTCATGAACTGATCAGATTTGTAGTTTGGACAGGAGATGTTGCATTGAGTCTATAATACGTTCAGAAGGCTACTGTTCGGAATACCAATATTTATTCGAGATAACTGATTGTAACCCACCAGGACGCAAGTCAGTACATTTCTACATATAATTCACTCCCATGTTACAGCTCACTAACCTCAAAATTCATACGGGGTTTGGTTCTACTAGTTGTAGTTTGTAGTTTGGTTTGGTAGTATCTCCATCATCTTAGTTTTGGGAACTTTTTCCCAATTTTTATAAAAGTCATAGAAGCTCCGTGTTTTCATCCTTTTTTCCTGTTCGACTGTTCGTTCATTTCACCATGGAAACCTGTTAACCACGTGTTTTCCAAACTCCACCACGATTCTCGCACGTTTTCAAACGGTGAGCTTTCGCAGTAACTCGATTTGGCACGTTCGACAGTTTTCAAGGTAACCTGTTAACAAATTTCGTAGTCGAACTAATGAAAATACAAATACAAATGAAAATAGCTAATTTCTTAACAAGTTTTCCTTGTGAGAAGATTACTTCTCAGAATTTCACTCTTAAATTCAAATTGTTGTGCTGCATATCAATTTTGAAACTTTTTTTTACCAAAAAGGTTTCAAGAAAAAAAAACGAAAATAGGAAAACAAAAGGGGTGAAACCGTTTTATTGTTTCCATCTACTGGGACCCTTTGTCCGATTTACTGGCAAATGTGCCATTTGCGGCACGTACGATCCCAGCTTGCCCTCTTGCTCTCCGAGAGTTATGTATCTGCAAAAAGAATGTGGAGGATAAATTTATTGAAACATAATTAAACTTCTCAAACGGATAGAGATAGATTGTAAAAAAACAGTTTTTTCGAATTTTCACATTAATAAGTACCAACCAAAAGCATCGAATTCATACCAGAACCCTTTCTCAGTCGATTATTTTCGTTTACAAACTTCTTACCTGCAAAAGCTGCGTTTGGAGATGGTCAATCATGTTATGCCGGTCCGTATTTGTCGATCTTAGTGATTGATTCTGAAATACTACAAGTTTACAACCAACTAATGAAAAATGAAATGCACAAATGAAGAAAGGTAAACGAATTAACTGAGCTGAAGTAATTATCTATCAGCGATCGAAGCAATATTTTCAGGATCATCACAATAAGCATAATTGCAAACTCACTTCAAGTTCCAATCCTTTCACGCGCTTTCTCAGTTGATTTTCTGTTGCATCCTTTGCCGCCAGTTTCAAATCCTGGAAAGTCAGCATTATCAAAAACATCTATCGCAACAAAAAATGTAATATACAATAATAGAAACAATGATGTTGCAAACAAAACGAAGTTACCTTGTTTGTGACATGTTCTTCAAGATCTTCAATGTACTGCAGGTGGTCCAGCTCCCTCATTTGGGCTTCTTCGATCTGCGTCTCATATAAGGATAGTTGGCGTCTCAATAACTGTAATATTATCAATAGATTTTTAGAGTACTGAAAATGCAGTGACGTTGAACGCTCAAATTCCCTTCTGTGAAAAAACCACCGGAGCCTTATGATACTTGGAATTCAAAGTCGAAGATAACAAGCTCATCACCTCTCTAATCTCTGCGTAGAGGTCCTGAATCTTCTGGCTTTTTCTGCTTACAGTCGTTTGCAGCTCAACTACCTGAATAACTCCGAATATACAACCAGTGACCACACAAGAGGATGCACAGATGAAAAAACTATCTATTATCTATCAAAATTAAATACATTATTATTATCAACTATAAGTTATCTATAGATGAGATACTAAGATTAGGTTAGTTATAGATATAAACAAACGATAACAATATAACCATATTTCCCTCTTATTAATGAAAGAGGAAAGAAAACTACTGAGCAAGCGCTCAGTAGGCCGAAGATAAACTAGACTGTTTCTAACACGTAGACAGACAGGTAGAAACATACGTGAACAGGGTGAGGAAATGCTAATGCAATAGAGTTGAAGTATGGGATGTCACATGTATGCTAATTAGATTAGCCATTGAATGCACAATGATACGTACCAGAAGCGCAGGTATGCAGATTACAAAAAAGGAGTGATATGTGATGTGGAATAACCGCGAAACGAACAACTCACTATAGCCAATTTGATAGTTGAGCAATCTGTTGAAACCTGAGAGCAATAGCTCCATTGTACATGTACATGTACATTGTAGTTTTTCAAAACATGATTGAAACAAACAGATTTGTAGTTTGAACTTGAGCTGAACTGCTCAGTGACCATATCTACCAATGTTCAAACCCATAGCATACCAAAAACAGTTTGCCGAGGTTCAGATTGACGTACACACTCAACAACGGTTTCGAGTTCCCCAATATACTCGTTCCAACTTTAACTATTTCCAAGAATTGATAGCTTCTTCCACTATATGATTTTCTTCAAGAGTTCATGGAACGCTAATTGCGTATGCGTATGCGTAGAGTTTCTAAGTTTATTTTGTTTATTTTTGACCACCATAAAATTACGTAGCACGTAAGTAGATCAAAATGTTCGAGATCTCGGGTTTTTGTTAAATCAAAACCATTCATTCGAAGATCATGTGAAACATTATCATCAAATCCGCCAAGCATCGAACATACAATCTTTTCAAAGTTTTGAAAACTCGAAATAGGAATGTTTGGCTAAAAGCGTATAAAACTTATGTCCGACCAATGGTTGAATTCGGTACTACTGTGTTCAACTCAGATAGGTTTGTTAAGAAACTTGAATAAGTTCAAAACGACTTCACTAGAAAGTTGTTTTTTCCGTTTGGGTGGCTATACGTATTGTAAAATCGCGAGTTCCGCATTTAGAAACAGGAAACTAAACTTGGTCACTTTAGAATCTAGAAGAAATACTACAGACCTCATTATGATTCATAAAATCATAACTAGTCACCACCCTATACATAACTCGACTAAATGACGTGACGGGACGGGACGGGACGGGACGGTACGAGACCATGACCTGAACGATGAGCACTAACCAGTATGACCATCAATTATGTCACTAAAATCTAAGGTCGTGGTGTCTAAGGAAAATCAATGCTATCGATTTATTGATTTTTTAAGGCCTTAAGTTGGAGAGTGAAATTTTGGAGATACTCCACATGAAAGCCTGTATTCTGAAGCCAAATGTTTCCATCGAGCGCTTTTTGCCGGAAACGTTTCCGGAAACAGTTACATGAATTAGAAAAAAGTAAAATTTTTTGCTACTTTCATTCCTCATACCGCGTATGTTGTAGATATGACCGTGAAATTTCTGGCTGGTTGAACTCTCCAGAAGTTGCTACTATTGGCTCAATATCGTGGAAAATTTCGCAACATCCTCCGGATTTGAGAAATTTCCGGAACATTTTGAGATTTCCGAACTGTTTTAAAATGGTCCTCATCTGTTCATATTGTGGCACAAGATGTGTCATGACCTACTGAGTATACATTTGCAATATGAAAGATCAGAGATCAAGTATCGATTTTTGGTGATCTCTATTATGAAACATAGTACCTCATAAATGAGGCTACAAAAGAAGGTTTCCATGAATTATTTGTCCTCTAATTTTCACAGTGTATAGAGTTGATTGTCAGGTACTCAACTTTATAAGCAATAAACATTCTATCATAAGATGGGTGTTCTGTAAGCGTTGATAAAAATCAACAAAAAATTTCATCCAATTTGGTGGGGCACATGTTCAAAATGTGATTGAATCTCTGAGATTTGTGTATAAGATGCGCATGAAGAATTAAAAAAGTTTGTATGTGACAGATTTTTGAATTTCTCAAAAATAATTTTTTAAGACGTTTTTTTAGAAAAAAGGGAAACAGCCAAACTCATGCAGTATGACCCAAGTTTCGTCCATAGACGAAGGTCATTAGACCGGCAAAGATTGTAAAAAATGAAGCAAAACCATTCAGCCGTTCTCGAGTTATTCAAGTTTTAAAAGTCCAACCCGTACTATATACGGCGCAAATAGGCTCACTTTTAAGCTACCTCGGACTCAACATTTTCCCACGCCTCTCCTGACCGTCTAAATGATCGGAACGTCTTGAAACTCATAGGACAGGACCAGTATTAAATAAAGATTGTACTGCCAGAGCATTAAGGTCAAAGGTCAACTATTGATTTTTTTAGCGCAATAAATATGATTTTGTGCTAAAACTGCTATGGAAATAGATGTAACTTCAAATTTAGTGTCATTGTATTTCACTACTCATGAACAACTCAAAAAGTCAAACACGGGGTACATCGGAGAAAAATGAACCAAGTTACAGTAGTTTTAAGTTTCAAGATCAAACCATCAATTGATGACGTCACATACCAAGCATTTCACTAGCAAAAAAGTCAAGTTCTTTCGAATGGTTTCTTTCAGGCTCCTAACTATCGCAACACGTAATGTATAGTCATACGTGAAGACTGTATGAATTCTAAGCAACGACGAGTAATATTCTGAATGTCAGAAGACGTCAGAAATGAACTTCGTTCAAACTTTCTGAAACTCTCAGAACAAGTAGGAAAGAGTCCAAAAATGTTACGACTGCATTGTTTCACGAAGTGACGATCACGTTAGATAAGATTCTGAAGGCCAGAAGACGTCAAGTCGTCAAACTACTCAAAGCAGTTTGAAACGTTCAAAAAAAAGTAAGAAACGTGATAACAACTGTAAGTAAAGTTGCAAAACATAGCTAACATGCACGCTAGACGGGCACGCGGCGTGAGCCGCGTGACCGGCTAGTCACCACCCTATAGATAATCGTGCTAAATGACGTGACGGTACGTAACGGTACGGTCGCCTGTTGAACGATCAGCACTAACCAGTATGACCATCAATTATGTCACCAAAATCTAAGGTAGCGGTGTCTAAGGAAAATCAATGCTATCGATTTATCGATTTTTTAAGGCCTTAAGTAGGAGAGCAAAATTTCGGAGATACTGTACATGAAAGCCTGTATTCTGAAGACAAATGTTTCCATCGAGCGCTTTTTGCCGGAAACGTTTCCGGAAACAGTTACATGAATTAGAAAAAAGTATAATTTTTTGCTACTTTCATTCCTCATACCGCGTATGTTGTAGATATGACCTTAAAATTTCTGGCTGGTTGAACTCTCCAGAAGTCCCTTTTATTGGCTCAGTATCGTTGAAAATTTCGCAACATCCTCCGGATTTGAGAAATTTCCGGAACATTTTGAGATTTCCGAACTGTTTTAAAATGGTCCTCATCTGTTCAAATTGTGACACAAGATGTGTCATGACCTATTGAGTATACATTCGCAATATGAGAGATCAAAGATCAAGTATCGATTTTTGGTGATCTCCGCTATGAAACGTAGTACCTCATAAATGAGGCTACAAAAGAAGGTTCCCATCAATTATATGTCTTTATAGTTCTATACTGTATAGAGTTGATTGTCAGGTACTTAACTTTATAGGCAATAAACATTATATTATATGACGGGTGTTCTGTAAGCGTTGATAAAAATCAACAAAAAATTTCATTCATTTTGGTGGGGCACATGTTCAAAATGTGATTGAATCTCTGAGATTTGTGTATAAGATGCGCATAAAGAATTAAAATAATTTGTATGTGACAGATTTTTGAATTTCTCAAAAATAATTTTTTAAGACGTTTTTTTAGAAAAAAGTGAAACAGCCAATTTCATGCAGTATGACCCAAATTTTGTCCATAGACGAAGGTCAATAGACCGGCAAATGTTGTGAAAAATTAAGCAAAACCATTCAGCCGTTCTCGAGTTATTCAAGTTTTAAAAGTTCAACCCGTACTATATACGGCGCAAATAGGCTCACTTTTAAGCTACCTCGGACTCAACATTTTCCCACGCTTCTCCTGACCGTCTAAATGATCGGAACGACTTGAAACTCATAGGACAGGACCAGTATTGGATAAAGATTGTACTGCCAGAACATTAAGGTCAAAGGTCAACTATTGATTTTTTTAGCGCATTAAATATGATTTGGGCCTAAAATTGCTATGGAAATAGATGTAACTTCAAACTTAGTGTCATTGTATTCCACTACTCATGAACAACTCAACAAATCAAACACGGGATACATCGGAAAAAAATGAACCAAGTTACAGTAGTTTTAAGTTTCAAGATCAAACCATCAATTGATGACGTCACATACCAAGCATTTCACTAGCAAAAAAGTCAAGTTCTTTTTAATAGTTCCTCTTGGGCTCTAAGCTATTGCAAACCGTAGATCATACTCATAGGTGAAGACTATATGAATTCTAAGTAACGACGAGTAATATTCAGAAGGCTAGAAGACGTCAAATACAAACAATGCCATAGAGTATTGAAACTCTCAGAACAAGTACCGTTGGTGACAACGATGTCATGACGACAATGTTTCACGATGTAACGTCAACGACACATAGGATTCTGAAGGCCAGAAGACGTCACAACCCAAGTTGTCATGGAACCAAAAAAAGTCATCTAAATAACTCTAAATGACTACACGCGTGGGGGGTCTGGGGGGTCTCCCCCCAGCTAGACGGGCACGCGGCGTGAGCCGCGTGACCGGCTAGTCACCACCCTATAGATAATCGTGCTAAATGACGTGACGGTACATAACGTAACGTAACGTAACGTAACGGGATCCATTTTTTAACGATAGCGACCTAACAGTGTGACCATCAATTATGTCACTAAAATCTAAGGTCGCGGTGTCTAAGGAAAATCAATGCTATCGATTTATTGATTTTTTAAGGCCTTAAGTTGGACAGTGAAATTTTGGAGATACTCCACATGAAAGCCTGTATCCTGAAGTTGATTGTTTCTGTCGAGCGCTTTTTGCCGGAAACGTTTCCGGAAACAGTTACATGAATTAGAAAAAAGTATAATTTTTTGCTATTTTCATTCCTCATACCGCGTATGTTGTAGATATGACCGTGAAATTTTTGGCTGGTTGAACTCTCCAGAAGTCCCTTCTATTGGCTCAGTATCGTTGAAAATTTCGCAACATCCTCCAGATTTGAGAAATTTCCGGAACATTTTGAGATTTCCGAACTGTTTTAAAATGGTCCTCATCTGTTCATATTGTGACACAAGATGTGTCATGACCTACCGAGTATACATTTGTAATATGAAAGATCAAAGATCAAGTATCGAATTTTGGTGATCTCCGTTATGAAATGTAGTACCTCATAAAAGAGGCTACAAAAGAAGGTTCCCATGACTCATTTGTCTTCTAATTTCTATAGTGTATAGAGTTGATTGTCAGGTACTCAACTTTATAAGCAATAAACATTCTATCATGTGATGGGTGTTCTGTAAGCGTTGATAAAAATCAACAAAAAATTTCATTCATTTTGGTGGGGCACATGTTCAAAATGTGATTGAATCTCTGAGATTTGTGTATAAGATGCGCATAAAGAATTAAAACAGATTGTATGTGACAGATTTTTGAATTTCTCAAAAATAATTTTTAAAGACGTTTTTTTAGAAAAAAGTGAAACAGCCAAATGCATGCAGTATGACCCAAATTTTGTCCATAGACGGAGGTTAATAGACCGGCAAATATTGTAGAAAATTAGGCAAAACCATTCAGCCGTTCTCGAGTTATTCAAGTTTTAAAAGTCCAACCCGTACTATATACGGCGCAAATAGGCTCATTTTTAAGCTACCTCGGACTCAACATTTTCCCACGCCTCTCCTGACCGTCTAAATGATCGGAACGACTTCAACGTTCTAGGGCAGGACCAGTACTGTATAAAGATTGTACTGCAAGAACATTAAGGTCAAAGGTCAACTATTGATTTTTTTAGCGCAACAAATATGATTTTGTGTTAAAATTGCTACGAAAATAGATGTAACTTCAAACTTAGTGTCATTGTATTCCACTACTCATGAACAACTCAAAAAATCAAACACGGGATACATCGGATAAAAATGAACCAAGTTAGAGTAGTTTTAAGTTTCAAGATCAAACCATCAATTGATGACGTCACATACCAAGCATTTCACTAGCAAAAAAGTCAAGTTCTTTTTAATAGTTCCTCTTGGGCTCTAAGCTATTGCAAACCGTAGATCATACTCATAGGTGAAGACTATATGAATTCTAAGTAACGACGGGTAATATTCAGAAGGCTAGAAGACGTCAGAAATGAACTTCGTTCAAACTTTCTGAAACTCTCAGAACAAGTAGGAAAGAGTTCAAAAATGTTACGAATGCATTGTTTCACGAAGTGACGATCACGTTAGATAAGATTCTGAAGGCCAGAAGCCGTCAAGTCGTCAAACTACTCAAAGCAGTTTGAAACGTTCAAAAAAAAGTAAGAAACGTGATAACAACTCTAAATTAAGGTGCAAAACATAGCTAACATGCACGCTAGACGGGCACGCGGCGTGAGCCGCGTGACCGGCTAGTCACCACCCTATACATAATCGTGCTAAATGACGTGACGGTACATAACGGGATCCACTTTTTAAAGATAACGACTAACCAGCATGACCATCAATTATGTCACTAAAATCTAAGGTCGTGGTGTCTAAGGAAAATCAATGCTATCGATTTATTGATTTTTTAAGGCCTTAAGATGGAGAGCGAATTTTCGGAGATACTCCATATGAAAGCCTGTCTTCTGAAGCCAAATGTTTCCATCGAGCGCTTTTTGCCGGAAACGTTCCCGGAAAGAGTTACATGAATTAGAAAAAAGTACAATATTTTGCTACTTTCATTCCTCATACCGCCCATGTTGATGATATGACCTTAAAATTTCTGGCTGGTTGAACTCTCCAGAAGTCCCTTCTTTTAGCTCAATATCGTGGAAAATTTCGCAACTTCCTCCGGATTTGAGAAATTTCCGGAACATTTTGAGATTTCCGAACTGTTTTAAAATGGTCCTCATCTGTTTATATTGTGACACAAGATGTGTCATGACCTACTGAGTATACATTCGCAATATGAGAGATCAAAGATCGAGTATCGATTTTTGGTGATCTCCGTTATGAAACATAGTACCTCATAAATGAGGCTACAAAAGAAGGTTTCCATCAATTATATGTCTTCAAATTTCTATACTGTATAGAGTTGATTGTCAGGTACTTAACTTCATAAGCAATAAACATTCTATCATGTGATGGGTGTTCTGTGAGCGTTGATAAAAATCAACAAAAAATTTCATTCATTCTGGTGGGGCACATGTTCAAAATGTGATTGAATCTCTGAGATTTGTGTATAAGATGCGCATAAAGAATTAAAATAAATTGTATGTAACAGATTTTTGAATTTCTCAAAAATAATTTTTTAAGACGGTTTTTTAGAAAAAAGTGAAACAGCCAAACTCATGCAGTTTGACCCAAATTTTGTCCATAGACGAAGGTCAATAGACCGGCAAATATTGTGGAAAATTAAGCAAAACCATCCAGCCGTTCTCGAGTTATTCAAGTTTTAAAAGTCAAACCCGTACTATATACGGCGCAAATAGGCTCACTTTTAAGCTACCTCGAACTCAACATTTTCCCACGCCTCTCCTGATCGTTTAAATGATCGGAACGACTTGAAACTCACAGGATAGGACCAGTATTGAATAAAGATTGTACTGCCAGAGCATTAAGGTCAAAGGTCAATTATTGATTTTTTTAGCGCAATAAATATGATTTCGGCCTAAAATTGCTATGGAAACAGGTGTGACTTCAAACTTAGTGTCATTGTATTCTACTACTCATGAACAACTCGAAAAGTCGAACACGGGGTACATCGGAGAGAAATGAGCCAAGTTACAGTAGTTTTAAGTTTCAAGATCAAACCATCAATTGATGACGTCACATACCAAGCATTTCACTAGCAAAAAAGTCAAGTTCTTTTTAATAGTTCCTCTTGGGCTCTAAGCTATTGCAAACCGTAGATCATACTCATAGGTGAAGACTATATGAATTCTAAGTAACGACGAGTAATATTCAGAAGGCTAGAAGACGTCAAATACAAACAATGCCATAGAGTATTGAAACTCTCAGAACAAGTACCGTTGGTGACAACGATGTCATGACGACAATGTTTCACGATGTAACGTCAACGACACATAGGATTCTGAAGGCCAGAAGACGTCACAACCCAAGTTGTCATGGAACCAAAAAAGTTAATCTAAACAACTTGAAATGACTACACGCGTGGGGGGTCTGGGGGGTCCCCCCCCCCAGCTAGACGGGCACGCGGCGTGAGCCGCGTGACCGGCTAGTCACCACCCTATACATAATCGTGCTAAATGACGTAACGGTACGTAACGGTACGGTCGCCTGTTGAACGATCAGCACTAACCAGCATGACCATCAATTATGTCACTAAAATCTAAGGTAGCGGTGTCTAAGGAAAATTAATGCTATCGATTTATTGATTTTTTAAGGCCTTAAGTTGGACAGTGAATTTTCGGAGATACTGCACATGAAAGCCTGTATTCTGAAGCCGAATGTTTCCATCGAGCGCTTTTTGCCGGAAACGTTTCCGGAAAGAGTTACATGAATTAGAAAAAAGTATAATTTTTTGCTACTTTCATTCCTCATACCGCGTATGTTGTAGATATGACCTTAAAATTTCTGGCTGGTTGAACTCTCCAGAAGTCCTTTCTATTGGCTCAGTATCGTTGAAAATTTCGCAACATCCTCCGGATTTAAGAAATTTCCGGAACATTTTGAGATTTCCGAACTGTTTTAAAATGGTCCTCATCTGTTCAAATTGTGATACAAGATGTGTCATGACCTACTGAGTATACACTCGCAATATGAGATATCAAAGATCAAGTATCGATTTTTGGTGATCTCCGTTATGAAACGTAGTACCTCATATATGAGGCTACAAAAGAAGGTTCCCATCAATTATATGTCTTCATATTTCTATACTGTATAGAGTTGATTGTCAGGTACTCTACTTCTTAAGCAATGAACATTACAGCATATGATGGGTGTTCTGTAAGCGTTGATAAAATTGAACAAAAATTTTCATTCATTTCGGTGGGGCACATGTTCAAAATGTGATTGAATCTCTGAGATTTGTGTATAGGATGCGCATAAAGAATTAAAACAATTTGTATGTGACAGATTTTTGAATTTCTCAAAAATAATTTTTTAATACGTTTTTTTAGAAAAAAGTGAAACAGCCAAACTCATGCAGTATGACCCAAATATTGTCCATAGACGAAGGTCAATAAACCGGCGAATATTGTAAAAAATTAGGCAAAACCGTTCAGCCGTTCTCGAGTTATTCAAGTTTTAAAAGTCCAACCCGTACTATATACGGCGCAAATAGGCTCACTTTTAAGCTACCTCGGACTCAACATTTTCCCACGCCTCTCCTGACCGTCTAAATGATGGGAACGACTTGAAACTCATAGGACAGGACCAGTATTGGATAAAGATTGTACTTCCAGAACATTAAGGTCAAAGATCAATTATTGATTTTTTTAGCGCATTAAATATGATTTTGACCTAAAATCGTTGTGAAGATAGATGTAATTTCAAATTTAGTGGCGTTGTATTCCACTACTCATGAACAACTCAAAAAATCAAACACGGGATACATCGGAGCAAAATGAACCAAGTTACAATAGTTTTAAGTTTCAAGATCAAACCATCAATTGATGACGTCACATACCAAGCATTTCACTAGCAAAAAAGTCAAGTTCTTTCGAATAACTTCTTTCAGGCTCCTAATCACTGCAACATGTAATGTGTACTCATACGTGAAGACTATGTAAATTCTAAGTAACGACGAGTAATATTCAGAATGTCAGAAGACGTCAAATACAAACAATGCCATAGAGTATTGAAACTCTCAGAACAAGTACCATTAGTGACAACGATGTCATGACGATAATGTTTCACGATGTAACGTCAACGACACATAGGATTCTGAAGGCCAGAAGACGTCACGACCCAAGTTGTTATGGAACCAAAAAACTTGATCTAAATGACTTGAAATGACTACACGCGTGGGGGGTCTGGGGGGTCTCCCCCCAGCTAGACGGGCACGCGGCGTGAGCCGCGTGACCGGCTAGTCACCCTTACTATACTATACATGCTAATGTCACGGTACGGTACGGTACGGGACGCCCAACTTTTGTTCCTAAACAACTTCTAACCATGACCATCAATTATGTCACTAAAATCTAAGGTCGCGGTGTCTAAGGAAAATCAATGCTATCGATTTATTGATTTTTTAAGGCCTTAAGTTGGAGAGCAGAATTTCAGAGATACTCCACATGAAAGCCTGTCTTCTGAAGACAAATGTTTCTATCGATCACTTTTTGCCGGAAACGTTTCCGGAAAGAGTTACATGAATTAGAAAAAAGTACAATTTTTTACTACTTTCATTCCTCATACCGCCCATGTTGATGATATGACCTTAAAATTTCTGGCTGGTTGAACTCCTCATAAGGCGTGACTATTGGCTCAATATCGTCAGGAATTTCGCAATTTCCTCCGGATTTGAGAAATTTCCGGAACAGTCTGGGATTTCCGAACTGTTTTAAAATGGTCCTCATCTTCTCATATTGTGGTACGAGATGTGTCATGACCTACTGAGTATACATTCGCAATATGAAGGATCAAAGATCAAGTATCGATTTTTGGTGATCTCCAGAATGAAACATAGTACCTCAAAAAGAAGGCTACAAAAGGAGGTTCCCATTAACCATTTGTTCTCTAATTTTCATATTGTAGACAATTGATTGTCAGGTACTTACCTTCATAAACAATAAACATTATATCGTAGGACAGGTGTTCTATAAGCGTTCATAAACATCAACAAAAAAATTTCATTCATTTCAGTGGGGCGCATGTTCAAAATATGATTGAATCTCTGAAATTTGTGTATAATATGTGCATAAACAATTGAAACAATTTGTATGTGACAGATTTTTGAATTTCTCAAAAATAATTTTTTAAGACGTTTTTTTAGAAAAAAGTGAAATAGCCAAACTCATGCAGTATGACCCAAATTTTGTCCATAGACGAAGGTCAATAGACCGGCAAATATTGTGAAAAATTAAGCAAAACCATTCAGCCGTTCTCGAGTTATTCAAGTTTTAAAAGTCCAACCCGTACTATATACGGCGCAAATAGGCTCACTTTTAAGCTACCTCGGACTCAACATTTTCCCACGCCTCTCCTGGCCGTCTAAATGATCGAAACGACTTGAAACTCATAGGGCAGAACCAGTATTGGATAAAGATTGTACTGCCAGAGCATTAAGGTCAAAGGTCAACTATTGATTTTTTTAGCGCAATAAATATGATTTTGGCCTAAAATTGCTATGGAAATAGATAAAACTTCAAACTTAATGTAATTGTATTCCACTACTCATGAACAACTCAAAAAGTCAAACAAGGGGTACATCCGAGAAAAATGAGCCAAGTTACAGTAGTTTTAAGTTTCAAGATCAAACCATCAATTGATGACGTCACATACCAAGCATTTCACTAGCAAAAAAGTCAGGTTATCCGTAATAGCTTTGATACTTGGAGGTAAGAACTACCATAGACATCTAAGGTTGTGGTGTCTGAGGAAAATCGATAATATCGATTTATTGATTTTTTATGACCTACAGTAAATTCAACAAATTGTTTCATTTTACAAACTACTGAACAACTGTGAGCGTAGGGGGGTCTGGGGGGGTCTCCCCCCCAGGTAGACGGGCCCGCGGCGTTAGCCGCGGGACCGGCTAGTCACCACCCTATACATAACTCGACTAAATAACGTGACGTGACGGTACGTAACGGTACGGTCGCCTGTTGAACGATCAGCACTAACCAGCATGACCATCAATTATGTCACTAAAATCTAAGGTAGTGGTGTCTAAGGAAAATCAATGCTATCGATTTATTGATTTTTTAAGGCCTTAAGTAGGAGAGTGAAATTTCGGAGATACTCCACATGAAAGCCTGTATTCTGAAGACAAATGTTTCCATCGAGCGCTTTTTGCCGGAAACGTTTCCGGAAAGAGTTACATGAATTAGAAAAAAGTATAATTTTTTGCTACTTTCATTCCTCATACCGCGTATGTTGTAGATATGACCTTAAAATTTCTGGCTGGTTGAACTCTCCAGAAGTCCCTTCTATTGGCTCAGTATCGTTGAAAATTTCGCAATATCCTCCGGATTTGAGAAATTTCCGGAACATTTTGAGATTTCCGAACTGTTTTAAAATGGTCCTCATCTGTTCATATTGTGACACAAGATGTGTCAAGACCTACTGAGTATACACTCGCAATATGAGAGATCAAAGATCAAGTATCGATTTTTGGTGATCTCCGTTATGAAACGTAGTACCTCATAAATGAGGCTACAAAAGAAGGTTCCCATCAACTATTTGTCTTCTAATTTTCACAGTGTATAGAGTTGATTGTCAGGTACTCAACTTTATAAGTAATAAACATTATCGCATATAACGGGTGTTCTGTGAGCGTCGCTAAAAATCAACAAAAAATTTCATTCATTTTGGTGGGGCACATGTTCAAAAAGTGATTGAATCTTTGAGATTTGTGTATAAGATGCGCATAGAGAATTAAAACAATTTGTATGTGACAGATTTTTGAATTTCACAAAAATAATTTTTTAAAACGTTTTTTTAGAAAAAAGTGAAACAGCCAAACTCATGCAGTATGACCCAAATTTTGTCCATAGACGAAGGTCAATAGACCGGCAAACATTGTGAAAAATTAAGCAAAACCATTAAGCCGTTCTCGAGTTATTCATGTTTTAAAAGTTCAACCCGTACTATATACGGCGCAAATAGGCTCACTTTTAAGCTACCTCGGACTCGATATTTTCCCACGCTTCTCCTGACCGTCTAAATGATCGGAATGACTTAAAACTCATAGGACAGAACCAGTATTGAATAAAGATTGTACTGCCAAAGCATTAAGGTCAAAGGTCAACTATTGATTTTTTTAGCGCATTAAATATGATTTTGGCCTAAAATTGCTATGGAAATAGAGGTAACTTTAAACTTAGTGTCATTGTATTCCACTACTCATGAACAACTCAAAAAGTCAAACACGGGGCACATCGGAGGAGAATGAACCAAGTTACAGTAGTTTTAACTTTCAAGATCAAACCATCAATTGATGACGTCACATACCAAGCATTTCACTAGCAAAAAAAGTCAAGTTCTTTCGAATAGTTTCTTTCCGGCTCCTAACTATCGCAACATGTAATGTATACTCATACGTGAAGACTATGTAAATTCTAAGTAACGACGAGTAATATTCAGAATGTCAGAAGACGTCAGAAATGAACTTCGTTCAAACTTTCTGAAACTCTCAGAACAAGTAGAAAAGAGTCCAAAAATGTTACGATTACATTGTTTCACGAAGTGACGATCACGTTAGATAAGATTCTGAAGGCCAGAAGATGTCAAGTCGTCAAACTACTCAAAGCAGTTTGAAACGTTCAAAAAAAAGTAAGAAACGTGATAACAACCCTAAATTAAGGTGCAAAACATAGCTAACATGCACGCTAGACGGGCACGCGGCGTGAGCCGCGTGACCGGCTAGTCACCACCCTATACATAATCGTGCTAAATGACGTAACGGTACGTAACGGTACGGTCGCCTGTTGAACGATCAGCACTAACCAGCATGACCATCAATTATGTCACTAAAATCTAAGGTAGCGGTGTCTAAGGAAAATTAATGCTATCGATTTATTGATTTTTTAAGGCCTTAAGTTGGACAGTGAATTTTCGGAGATACTGCACATGAAAGCCTGTATTCTGAAGCCGAATGTTTCCATCGAGCGCTTTTTGCCGGAAACGTTTCCGGAAAGAGTTACATGAATTAGAAAAAAGTATAATTTTTTGCTACTTTCATTCCTCATACCGCGTATGTTGTAGATATGACCTTAAAATTTCTGGCTGGTTGAACTCTCCAGAAGTCCTTTCTATTGGCTCAGTATCGTTGAAAATTTCGCAACATCCTCCGGATTTAAGAAATTTCCGGAACATTTTGAGATTTCCGAACTGTTTTAAAATGGTCCTCATCTGTTCAAATTGTGATACAAGATGTGTCATGACCTACTGAGTATACACTCGCAATATGAGATATCAAAGATCAAGTATCGATTTTTGGTGATCTCCGTTATGAAACGTAGTACCTCATATATGAGGCTACAAAAGAAGGTTCCCATCAATTATATGTCTTCATATTTCTATACTGTATAGAGTTGATTGTCAGGTACTCTACTTCTTAAGCAATGAACATTACAGCATATGATGGGTGTTCTGTAAGCGTTGATAAAATTGAACAAAAATTTTCATTCATTTCGGTGGGGCACATGTTCAAAATGTGATTGAATCTCTGAGATTTGTGTATAGGATGCGCATAAAGAATTAAAACAATTTGTATGTGACAGATTTTTGAATTTCTCAAAAATAATTTTTTAATACGTTTTTTTAGAAAAAAGTGAAACAGCCAAACTCATGCAGTATGACCCAAATATTGTCCATAGACGAAGGTCAATAAACCGGCGAATATTGTAAAAAATTAGGCAAAACCGTTCAGCCGTTCTCGAGTTATTCAAGTTTTAAAAGTCCAACCCGTACTATATACGGCGCAAATAGGCTCACTTTTAAGCTACCTCGGACTCAACATTTTCCCACGCCTCTCCTGACCGTCTAAATGATGGGAACGACTTGAAACTCATAGGACAGGACCAGTATTGGATAAAGATTGTACTTCCAGAACATTAAGGTCAAAGATCAATTATTGATTTTTTTAGCGCATTAAATATGATTTTGACCTAAAATCGTTGTGATCCCTTCTATTGGCTCAGTATCGTTGAAAATTTCGCAATATCCTCCGGATTTGAGAAATTTCCGGAACATTTTGAGATTTCCGAACTGTTTTAAAATGGTCCTCATCTGTTCATATTGTGACACGAGATGTGTCAAGACCTACTGAGTATACACTCGCAATATGAGAGATCAAAGATCAAGTATCGATTTTTGGTGATCTCCGTTATGAAACGTAGTACCTCATAAATGAGGCTACAAAAGAAGGTTCCCATCAACTATTTGTCTTCTAATTTTCACAGTGTATAGAGTTGATTGTCAGGTACTCAACTTTATAAGTAATAAACATTATCGCATATAACGGGTGTTCTGTAAGCGTCGCTAAAAATCAACAAAAAATTTCATTCATTTTGGTGGGGCACATGTTCAAAAAGTGATTGAATCTTTGAGATTTGTGTATAAGATGCGCATAGAGAATTAAAACAATTTGTATGTGACAGATTTTTGAATTTCACAAAAATAATTTTTTAAAACGTTTTTTTAGAAAAAAGTGAAACAGCCAAACTCATGCAGTATGACCCAAATTTTGTCCATAGACGAAGGTCGATAGACCGGGAAACATTGTGAAAAATTAAGCAAAACCATTAAGCCGTTCTCGAGTTATTCATGTTTTAAAAGTTCAACCCGTACTATATACGGCGCAAATAGGCTCACTTTTAAGCTACCTCGGACTCGATATTTTCCCACGCTTCTCCTGACCGTCTAAATGATCGGAATGACTTAAAACTCATAGGACAGAACCAGTATTGAATAAAGATTGTACTGCCAAAGCATTAAGGTCAAAGGTCAACTATTGATTTTTTTAGCGCATTAAATATGATTTTGGCCTAAAATTGCTATGGAAATAGAGGTAACTTTAAACTTAGTGTCATTGTATTCCACTACTCATGAACAACTCAAAAAGTCAAACACGGGGCACATCGGAGGAGAATGAACCAAGTTACAGTAGTTTTAACTTTCAAGATCAAACCATCAATTGATGACGTCACATACCAAGCATTTCACTAGCAAAAAAAGTCAAGTTCTTTCGAATAGTTTCTTTCCGGCTCCTAACTATCGCAACATGTAATGTATAATCATACGTGAAGACTATGTAAATTCTAAGTAACGACGAGTAATATTCAGAATGTCAGAAGACGTCAGAAATGAACTTCGTTCAAACTTTCTGAAACTCTCAGAACAAGTAGAAAAGAGTCCAAAAATGTTACGATTACATTGTTTCACGAAGTGACGATCACGTTAGATAAGATTCTGAAGGCCAGAAGATGTCAAGTCGTCAAACTACTCAAAGCAGTTTGAAACGTTCAAAAAAAGTAAGAAACGTGTTAACAACTTTAAATTAAGGTGCAAAACATAGCTAACATGCACGCTAGACGGGCACGCGGCGTGAGCCGCGTGACCGGCTAGTCACCACCCTATACATAACTCGACTAACTGACGGGACGGTACGGTACGGTACGGGACCCGGCATGGAACAATCAGCACTAACCAGTATGACCATCAATTATGTCACTAAAATCTAAGGTAGCGGTGTCTAAGGAAAATCAATGCTATCGATTTATTGATTTTTTAAGGCCTTAAGTTGGACAGTGAAATTTCGGAGATACTCCACATGAAAGCCTGTATTCTGAAGTTGATTGTTTCTGTCGAGCGCTTTTTGCCGGAAACGTTTCCGGAAACAGTTACATGAATTAGAAAAAAGTACAATTTTTTGCTACTTTCATTCCTCATACCGCCCATGTTGATGATATGACCTCAAATTTTTTGGCTGGTTGAACTCTCCAGAAGTCCTTTCTATTGGCTCAATATCGTGGAAAATTTCGCAACTTCCTCCGGATTTGAGAAATTTCCGGAACTTTTTGAGATTTCCGAACTGTTTTAAAATGGTCCTGACCTGTTAATATTGTGACACAAGATGTGTCATAACCTACTGAGTATACATTTGCACTATGAAAGTTCAAAGATCAAGTATCGATTTTTGGTGATCTCCGTTATGAAACATAGTACCTCATAAATGAAGCTACAAAAGAAGGTTCCCATGAACTATTTGTCTTCTAATTTCTATAGTGTATAGAGTTGATTGTCCGGTACTCTACTTTATGAGTAATAAACATTATCGCATATACCGGGTGTTCTGTAAGCGTCGATATAAATCAACAAAAAAATTCATTCATTTTGGTGGGGCACATGTTCAAAATGTGATTGAATTTCTGAGATTTGTGTATAAGATGCGCATAAAGAATTAAAACAGTTTGTATGTGACAGATTTTTGAATTTCTCAAAAATAATTTTTTAAGACGTTTTTTTAGAAAAAAGTGAAACAGCCAAACTCATGCAGTATGACCCAAATTTCGTCCATAGACGAAGGTCAATAGACCGGCAAATATCCTAAAAAATTAAGCAAAACCATTCAGCCGTTCTCGAGTTATTCAAGTTTTAAAAGTTCAACCCGTACTATATACGGCGCAAATAGGCTCATTTTTAAGCTACCTCGGACTCAACATTTTCCCACGCCCCTCCTGATCGTCTAAATGATCGGAACGACTTGAAACTCATAGGCCAGGACCAGTATTGGATAAAGATGGTACTGCCAAAGCATTAAGGTCAAAGGTCAACTATTGATTTTTTTAGCGCAGTAAATATGATTTTGGCCTAAAATTGCTATGGGAATAGATGTATTTCCCAATTTAGTGTCATTGTATTGTACTACTCATGAACAACTCGAAAAGTCAAACACGGGATACATCGGAGAAAAATGAACCAAGTTACAGTAGTTTTAAGTTTCAAGATCAAACCATCAATTGATGACGTCACATACCAAGCATTTCACTAGCAAAAAAGTCAAGTTCTTTCGAATCGTTTCTTTCAGGCTCCTAACTACCACAACACGTAATGTATAGTCATAAGTGAAGATTTTGTAAATTCTAAGTAACGACGAGTAATATTCAGAAGGCTAGAAGACGTCAAATACAAACAATGCCATAGAGTATTGAAACTCTGAGAACAAGTACCATTAGTGACAACGATGTCATGACGACAATGTTTCACGATGTAACGTCAACGACACATAGGATTCTGAAGGCCAGAAGACGTCACAACCCAAGTTGTCATGGAACCAAAAAAGTTAATCTAAACAACTTGAAATGACTACACGCGTGGGGGGTCTGGGGGGTCTCCCCCCAGCTAGACGGGCACGCGGCGTGAGCCGCGTGACCGGCTAGTCACCACCCTATAGATAATCGTGCTAAATGACGTGACGGTACATAACGTAACGTAACGTAACGGGATCCACTTTTTAATGATAGCGACCTAACAGTATGACCATCAATTATGTCACTAAAATCTAAGGTCGCGGTGTCTAAGGAAAATCAATGCTATCGATTTATTGATTTTTTAAGGCCTTAAGATGGAGAGTGAAATTTCGGAGATACTGCACATGAAAGCCTGTATTCTGAAGTTGATTGTTTCTGTCGAGCGCTTTTTGCCGGAAACGTTTCCGGAAAGAGTTACATGAATTAGAAAAAAGTACAATTTTTTACTACTTTCATTCCTCATACCGCCCATGTTGATGATATGACCTCAAATTTTCTGGCTGGTTGAACTCTCCAGAAGTCCTTTCTTTTGGCTCAATATCGTGGAAAATTTCGCAACTTCCTCCGGATTTGAGAAATTCCCGGAACATTTCGGGATTTCCGAACTGTTTTAAAATGGTCCTTGAATGTTCATATTGTGACACAAGATGTGTCATGACCTACTGAGTATACATTCGCAATATGAAAGATCAAAGATCAAGTATCGATTTTTGGTGATCTCCAGTATGAAACGTAGTATCTCATAAATGAGGCTACAAAAGAAGGTTCCCATGAACCATTTGTCTTCTAATTCCTATACTGTATAGAGTTGATTGTCAGGTACTCAACTTTATAAGCAATAAACATTATATCATATGACGGGTGTTCTGTAAGCGTTGATAAAAATCAACAAAAAAATTCATTCATTTCGGTGGGGCACATGTTCAAAATGTGATTGAATTTCTGAGATTTGTACATAAGATGCGCATAAAGAATTAAAACAAATTGTATGTGACAGATTTTTGAATTTCTCAAAAATAATTTTTTAAGACGTTTTTTTAGAAAAAAGTGAAACAGCCAATTTCGTGCAGTATGACCCAAATTTTGTCTATAGACGAAGGTCAATAGACCGGCAAATATTGTGAAAAATTAAGCAAAACCATTCAGCCGTTCTCGACTTATTCAAGTTTTAAAAGTCCAACCCGTACTATATACGGCGCAAATAGGCTCACTTTTAAGCTACCTCGGACTCAACATTTTCCCACGCCTCTCCTGACCGTCTAAATGATCGGAATGACTTGAAACTCATAGGGCAGGACCAATATTGGATAAAGATTGTACTGCCAGAGCATTAAGGTCAAAAGTCAACTATTGATTTTTTTAGCGCAATAAATATGATTTTGTGCTAAAACTGCTATGGAAATAGATGTAACTTCAAATTTAGTGTCATTGTATTTCACTACTCATGAACAACTCAAAAAATCAAACATGGGATACATCGGAGCAAAATGAACCAAGTTACAGTAGTTTTAAGTTTCAAGATCAAACCATCAATTGATGACGTCACATACCAAGCATTTCACTAGCAAAAAAGTCAAGTTCTTTCGAATAGTTTCTTTCAGGCTCCTAACTACCGCAACACGTAATGTATAGTCATACGTGAAGACTATATGAATTCTAAGTAACGACGAGTAATATTCAGAAGGCTAGAAGACGTCAAATACAAACAATGCCATAGAGTATTGAAACTCTGAGAACAAGTACCATTAGTGACAACGATGTCATGACGACAATGT
Organism: Litoditis marina; assembly: GCA_964036275.1. NCBI lineage: Eukaryota > Metazoa > Nematoda > Chromadorea > Rhabditida > Rhabditidae > Litoditis > Litoditis marina. Next base: position 37,684,182 of record OZ038433.1, read on the forward strand.
TTCACGATGTAACGTCAACGACGCATAGGATTCTGAAGGCCAGAAGACGTCACAACCCAAGTTGTCATGGAACCAAAAAAGTTAATCTAAACAACTTGAAATGACTACACGCGTGGGGGGTCTGGGGGGTCTCCCCCCAGCTAGACGGGCACGCGGCGTGAGCCGCGTGACCGGCTAGTCACCACCCTATACATAACTCGACTAACTGACGGGACGGTACGGGACCCGGCACGGAACAATCAGCACTAACCAGTATGACCATCAATTATGTCACTAAAATCTAAGGTCGCGGTGTCTAAGGAAAATCAATGCTATCGATTTATTGATTTTTTAAGGCCTTAAGTTGGACACTGAAATTTTGGAGATACTCCACATGAAAGCCTGTATTCTGAAGCTAAATGTTTCCATCGAGCGCTTTTTGCCGGAAACGTTTCCGGAAAGAGTTACATGAATTAGAAAAAAGTACAATTTTTTACTACTTTCATTCCTCATACCGCCCATGTTGATGATATGACCTCAAATTTTCTGGCTGGTTGAACTCTCCAGAAGTCCCTTCTCTTGGCTCAATATCGTCAGGAATTTTGCAACATTCTCCGGATTTGAGAAATTTCCGGAACATTTTGAGATTTCCGAACTGTTTTAAAGTGGTCCTCATCTGTTCATATTGTGGCACAAGATGTGTCATGACCTACTGAGTATACATCTGCAATATGAAAGATCAAAGATCAAGTATCGATTTTTGGTGATCTCCGTTATGAAACGTAGTATCTCATAAACGAGGCTACAAAAGAAGGTTCCCGTGAACTATTTGTCTTCATATTTCTGTACTGTATAGAGTTGATTGTCAGGTACTTAACTTCATGAGCAATAAACATTACAGCATATGATGGGTGTTCTGTAAGTGTTGATAAAAAATAACAAACAATTTTCTCCATTTTGGTGGGGCACATGTTCAAAATGTGATTGAATCTCTGAGATTTGTGTATAAGATGCGCATAAAGAATTAAAACAATTTGTATGTGACAGATTTTTGAATTTCTCAAAAATAATTTTTTAAGACGTATTTTTAGAAAAAAGTGAAACAGCCAAATTCATGCAGTATGACCCAAATTTTGTCCATAGACGAAGGTCAATAGACCGGCAAATACTGTAAAAAATTAGGCAAAACCATTCAGCAGTTCTCGAGTTATTCAAGTTTTAAAAGTCGAACCCGTACTATATACGGCGCAAATAGGCTCACTTTTAAGCTACCTAGGACTCAACATTTTCCCACGCCTCTCCTGACCGTCTAAATGATGGGAACGACTTGAAACTCATAGGACAGGACCAGTGGTAAATAAAGATTGTAGTGCCAGAGGGATAAGGTCAAAGGTCAACTATTGATTTTTTTAGCGCAGTAAATATGATTTTGGCCTAAAATTGCTATGGAGATAGATAGAATCACAAGCTTAGTGTCATTGTATTCCACTATTTATGAACAACGTAAAAAGTCAAACACGGGATACATCGGAGAAAAATGAACCAAGTTACAGTAGTTTTAAGTTTCAAGATCAAACCATCAATTGATGACGTCACATACCAAGCATTTCACTAGCAAAAAAGTCAAGTTCTTTTTAATAGTTCCTCTTGGGCTCCAAGCTATTGCACACCGTAGATCATACTCATAGGTGAAGACTATATGAATTCTAAGTAACGACGAGTAATATTCAGAAGGCTAGAAGACGTCAAATACAAACAATGCCATAGAGTATTGAAACTCTCAGAACAAGTACCATTAGTGACAACGATGTCATGACGACAATGTTTCACGATGTAACGTCGAAGACACATTGGATTCTGAAGGCCAGAAGACGTCACCACCCAAGTTGTCATGGAACCAAAAAAGTTTATCTAAATAACTTGAAATGACTACACGCGTGGGGGGTCTGGGGGGTCTCCCCCCAGCTAGACGGGCACGCGGCGTAAGCCGCGTGACCGGCTAGTTACCACCCTATACATAATCGTGTAAGGTCCCATAACGTGGAACCTCATGACATGATGACAAGATGCTCAATACGCCAAACCATGACAATGACTCCAAAGCGTTGCATTGCGCTTTTTTAGTTCGAAATATTTACAATTAGATTTTTAATGATCAAAAAACGATTTTCAAAACTCGCTTTTTTCACATTTTTCACCCATTCAACGTGTACGGATCTTCTACATCGGCGTTTGAGACAGAGTACTAAAATTTCCCTACTTGAATACAAATTCCCCTAAACTGCTACGTGTCGATGAATAAAGTTACTCTACCCCCGGGGAAATCTTGGTTTCTGGAAAAAAAACTGTCTTTCCGGCGGAGAGCCTAACCATTATGACCAAAAATTGTGTCACCAAAATATAAGGTCGCCGTGTCCGAGGATTAGTCAAAATATTGATTTATTGATTTTTTATGATCTCAAATATCGGAACAAAATTTCAGAGTTATCTTCACAGAATGATCTACTATCAAATCTAAGACTTTCTGTCGAGGCGTTTTTGCCGGAAAAATTTCCAGAAACAGTTACAGCAATTACAAAAAAGTGTATTTCTCAGTTTTGCTTCGTTTTTTACACCGCCTACGTTGATGATATGGCTGTAAAACTTTGATCCAGGAGAAGTAGTCGAAATACTCACACATTCCCCACAGAGCGAATGCTGTCCGGTCTTGAAGGGGGAAGAAAGGTGAGATTTCCGGAACTGAACGGAATTTCCGAACTGTTTGAAAATGGTCCTGACTCGATCATATTGTGGTAAAAGGTGTGTTATGACTTACTGAGTATATATTTGCAATATGAAAGATCAAAGATGAAGTATCGATTTTTAGTGATCTCTATAATGAAACATTGTACCTCAAAAATGGTGCTACAAAATAGGGTTCTCATTAGTCGTTCTGCTCTTAATTGTAAGATAGGATAGACTCGATAGTAAGGTGTTCAGATTTAAAAGCAAACACATTTCATCTTCCATGACAAGTCCCCTGTAAGCGTTTATAATCATCAACAAAACATTTCATTCATTTCGGTGGGGCACATGTTCAAAATGTGATTACATCTCTGAGATTTGTGCATAAGATGCGCATAAAGAATTGAAACAGTTTGTATGTGACAGATTTTCGAATTTCTCAAAAATAATTTTTTAAAACGTTTTTTTAGAAAAAAAGTAGATATCGGGTAAGTACGTAAATCAACTGTTTGTCAATAATATAGTTTACTTATATTTTTGCCAATATCAAGTGAGTATTCTCAATACAATTCTACAATGAAAAAACCGATTTTTACAATTTGTGTTTTTCATTTTCTGATGACGTCATCAAACAGTTGGAAAATCGAAAAAATTGCATAACTCCAAGAAGCATTTAGCTATTATAACCAAACTTGGTAAGTAACTTTCTACTCTGGATCTCCAACTTTTCATCGAAACACGAGACAGATTGCTTCACGGGAAAGTGGTTTTTCTGACCTCTGGCATTACCACCCTATACATAATCGTGTAAGGTCCCATAACGTGGAACCTCATGACATGATGACAAGATGCTCAATACGCCAAACCATGACAATGACTCCAAAGCGTTGCATTGCGCTTTTTTAGTTCGAAATATTTACAATTAGATTTTTAATGATCAAAAAACGATTTTCAAAACTCGCTTTTTTCACATTTTTCACCCATTCAACGTGTACGGATCTTCTACATCGGCGTTTGAGACAGAGTACTAAAATTTCCCTACTTGAATACAAATTCCCCTAAACTGCTACGTGTCGATGAATAAAGTTACTCTACCCCCGGGGAAATCTTGGTTTCTGGAAAAAAAACTGTCTTTCCGGCGGAGAGCCTAACCATTATGACCAAAAATTGTGTCACCAAAATATAAGGTCGCCGTGTCCGAGGATTAGTCAAAATATTGATTTATTGATTTTTTATGATCTCAAATATCGGAACAAAATTTCAGAGTTATCTTCACAGAATGATCTACTATCAAATCTAAGACTTTCTGTCGAGGCGTTTTTGCCGGAAAAATTTCCAGAAACAGTTACAGCAATTACAAAAAAGTGTATTTCTCAGTTTTGCTTCGTTTTTTACACCGCCTACGTTGATGATATGGCTGTAAAACTTTGATCCAGGAGAAGTAGTCGAAATACTCACACATTCCCCACAGAGCGAATGCTGTCCGGTCTTGAAGGGGGAAGAAAGGTGAGATTTCCGGAACTGAACGGAATTTCCGAACTGTTTGAAAATGGTCCTGACTCGATCATATTGTGGTAAAAGGTGTGTTATGACTTACTGAGTATATATTTGCAATATGAAAGATCAAAGATGAAGTATCGATTTTTAGTGATCTCTATAATGAAACATTGTACCTCAAAAATGGTGCTACAAAATAGGGTTCTCATTAGTCGTTCTGCTCTTAATTGTAAGATAGGATAGACTCGATAGTAAGGTGTTCAGATTTAAAAGCAAACACATTTCATCTTCCATGACAAGTCCCCTGTAAGCGTTTATAATCATCAACAAAACATTTCATTCATTTCGGTGGGGCACATGTTCAAAATGTGATTACATCTCTGAGATTTGTGCATAAGATGCGCATAAAGAATTGAAACAGTTTGTATGTGACAGATTTTCGAATTTCTCAAAAATAATTTTTTAAAACGTTTTTTTAGAAAAAAAGTAGATATCGGGTAAGTACGTAAATCAACTGTTTGTCAATAATATAGTTTACTTATATTTTTGCCAATATCAAGTGAGTATTCTCAATACAATTCTACAATGAAAAAACCGATTTTTACAATTTGTGTTTTTCATTTTCTGATGACGTCATCAAACAGTTGGAAAATCGAAAAAATTGCATAACTCCAAGAAGCATTTAGCTATTATAACCAAACTTGGTAAGTAACTTTCTACTCTGGATCTCCAACTTTTCATCGAAACACGAGACAGATTGCTTCACGGGAAAGTGGTTTTTCTGACCTCTGGCATTTCTGCATTACTATACCAAATCGTGAAAGATCACGGTACGGTACGGTACGCTCAAACAGCCAGCAACCCTTTCAAACCTTATCTAACATGTGTGTCACCGAAAAAAAAAGTTGTGGTGTCTAAGGAATTTCGCTAACGTATAACGACGGCTACGTTAGGGCCTTAAGTTTGAACCCCAAAAAACGACGATACTTCAAGGTAAGAACTGCCACCACGCAACTAAGGTAATGACCGTAACAAAAATCGATAATATCGATTTATTGATTTTATATGACCCAAAATATGAAGTTCCTAAAATGCGAATTCGGCTCTGTAATTCCAATATGTGGTACCTTGGCAGATTTAAAGTTTTTTAAGAGATGTCATTTTTTTGTTTTTGCCTTTAAACATTTTTATGATGTTCAAAAAATCGACATATTTTGACATATTTTGCACCAGCATACCGCGTAGATTCAATGGAATTGTCCGAAACTTCAAAGTAATGAACAACAACATCTCTTTCTACTACCGCCAAAATATCGATTTAAATTTCGCAATAGCCGCCGAGTTCTACAAACTTTGGGAAATTTCCTAGATTTTCCAAACTGTTCAAACGAGTCCGATTTGGACCAAATGTTCAGTGTAGATGTATTTACTCTTACCAAGTAACCTGTCTAAGTTTCAGAGATCAAAGATCATTTATCGATTTTTCCCAGCAAATTTAATAAAATTGGTACCTATAAAATGATTCGAAAATACCATGTTAACGTAGACTTTCTGATCTCTATCTTCTGTGTTGTAACAAACATATAGTCCGCTGTCCATTAATAATGTCAATAAAGACAAAAGTTTGTATATTGATTTTTGAGTGAAGCCTGAAAATCGGCCAAAAATTATTTTCAGATCTCGAAAACGGCTCGAACGATTTTTCTCTTATTCATTCAAATGATAGAACTCGTAAAGATATATAAAAAGTTATAGTGAAGTAAAAAATTCTTCGACGCGTTTTTGTATAAAATATTTTTTTATTAAAACCTAAAACTTTAAAATAAACTTGGAATGTTGATTTGATGTCAGTAGATGCACGCTTACCTGACATCAATAATTCAAAAAAGATTATGGAAAAATATTCATTTTTACGGAAGTTATACGAGTTTTAGTCCAAACCCGTACTATATACGGCGCAAATAGACCCATTTTTAAGATGTTTCGACCAACTCAACTTGTAACGTCTCTCCCGGACTTCTAAATGATCGTAGAACGCTGAAATTTTCAGTAATGATAGGTAATAATCAAACGAACTCGGAGCCGAACGGACAAAGATCAAAGATCAGTTATCGATTGATGGTAGATTTTTGACCTACAGAAATAAGAGTTTCTGAGTTGTACTCTTGGAAGTTTCTGAACCAATCCTACTAAGTATGAGCAATCCAACAACACTTAGATCTAGGAAAAATATGCGTAATTTTTCATTTTATACGAGTTTTAAAATCTCAAGATCAAACCACCATGATGACGTCATAGCTAATTTTTCAACTTTGCATTAAACGAATTAAACGACCTCAGGACGCGTTTTTCAGACATGGGATGTAACGTAAACCTCACTTGATATATTACATGTGACGACGAGTTAGATTCTGAAGTTCGGAAGACGTCAAATTGTGAAGTTGCTCAAAACTGTCTAAAAATGATAGAACGAGTCTAAAAAGGAGTGAGAACACTCTATTGACCTCAAATCATATTACCGAGCTCATGACGAGTAAGATTCTAAAGGATAGAAGACGTCAAGTATCCAACTTACTCAAAACTATCTGAAACTTTCCAAAAAAGTTGAAAACGAAAAGGTGCAAGCTGGTTACTAAGAACCGCTAGACGGGCGCGCGGCGGTAGCCGCGCGACCGGCTAGTCTGCATTACTATACCAAATCGTGAAAGATGACGGTACGGTACGGTACGGTACGTAACGTAACGCCTTAAACTTTGAGTAAGCCATATCTAACCCAATCTAACATGTCAGTCACCGAAAAAAAAAGTTGTGGTGTCTAAGGAATTTCGCTAACGTGTAACGACGATTACGTTAGGGCCTTAAGTTTGAACCCCAAAAAACGACGATACTTCAAGGGAAGAACTGCTGCTGCGTAACTAAGGTAATGACCCTAACCAAAATCGATAATATCGATTTATTGATTTTATATGACCTAAAATATAAAATTACTAAAGTGCGAATTCGACTCTGTAATTTCAGTATGTGGTACCTTGGCAGATTTAAAGTTTTTTAAGAGATGTCATTTTTTTGTTTTTGCCTTTAAACATTTTTATGATGTTCCAAAAATTGACAATTTTCGACATATTTTGTATTAGCATACCGCGTATAGTCCATGGAATTGTCTGAAACTTGAAAGTAACAAACAACAACATCTCTATCTACTATCATCGAAATATCGATTGAAATTTTGCAATAGCCGCCAAGTTCTACAAAGTTTGGGAAATTTCTTAGATTTTCCAAACTGTTCAAACGAGTCCAAATTGGACCAAATGTTCAGTGTAGATGTATTTTATCATACCAGACGACCTGCCCGAGTTTTAAAGATCAAAGATCATTTATCGATTTTTCCCAGCAAAATCATCAAAATTGGTACCTCCGAAATTACTCGAAAATACCATGTTAACGTAGACGCTATGATCTCAACCTTCTAGGTTGTAACAAACATAATGTCCGGTACACAAAAATAGTGTTGAAAATAACATATTTCTGTATATTGATTTTTGAGTGAAGCCAGAAAATCGGCAAAAAATTATTTTCAGATCTCAAAAACGGCTCGAACGATTTTTTTCTAATTCACTCAGATGATAGAACTCGTAGAGATTTCGCAATAGCCGCCGAGTTCTACAAACTTTGAGAAATTTCTTAGATTTTCCAAACTGTTCAAACGAGTCCGAATTGGACCAAATGCTCAGTGTAGATGTATTTACTCATACCAAGTAACCTGTTCAAGTTTCAGAAATCAAAGATCATTTATCGATTTTTCCCAGCAAAATCATGAAAATTGGTACCTCCAAAATGATTCGAAAATACCGTGTTAACGTAGACTTTCTGATCTCTAACTTCTGTGTTAGAACAAACATAATGTCCGCTGTCCATTGATAATGTCAATAAAGACAAAAGTTTGTATATTGATTTTTGAGTGAAGCCTTAAAATCGGCCAAAAATTATTTTCAGATCTCGAAAACGGCTCGAACGATTTTTTTCTAATCTATTCAAATGATAGAACTCGTAGAGATATATGAAAAGTTATATTGAAGTAAAAAAATTCTTCGACGCGTTTTTGTATAAAACTTTTTTTATTAAAACTTAAAACTTTAAAATAAACTTGGAAATTTGATTTGACGTCAGTAGATGCACGCTCACTTGAGATTAATAATGCAAAAAGAATTATAGGAAAATGTTCATTTTTGCGGAAGTTATACGAGTTTTAGTCCAAACCCGTACTATATACGGCGCAAATAGACCTGTTTTTAAGATGTTTCGACCCACTCAACTTGTAACGTGTCTCCCGGACTTCTAAATGACGGTAGAAAGCTGAAATTTGCAGTAATGATACGTAATAATCAAACGAGCTCAGAGCCGAACGGACAAAGATCAAAGATCAATTATCGATTGATGGTAGATTTTTGACCTACAGAAATAAGATTTTATGAGTTGTACTCTTGGAACTTTCTGAGCGAATACTACTGAGTATGAGCAACCCAACAACATTTAGATCAAGGAAAAATATGCGTAACTTTTCATTTTATACGAGTTTTAAAATCTCAAGATCAAACCACCATGATGACGTCATAGCTAATTTTTCAACTTTGCATTATACGAATTAAACGACCTCAGGACGCGTTTTTCAGACATGGGATGTAACGTAAACATCATTTAATAAGTAACATATGACGACGAGTTAGATTCTGAAGTTCTGAAGACGTCAAATTGTGAAATTGCTCAAAACTGTCTGAAATTCGCAGAACGAGTGTAACGAGTGGCAAAAACATCATATTGACGTCAAATCATCATTTCAAGTTCACGACGAGTTAGATTCTGGAGAATAGAAGACGTCAAGTAGCCAACTTACTCAAAACAATCTGAAACTTTCCAAAAAAGTTGAAAACGAAAAAGTTGCATGACGGTTACTAAGAACCACTAGACGGGCGCGCGGCGGTAGCCGCGCGACCGGCTAGTCTGCATTACTATACCAAATCACGTAGGATCACGGTACGGTACGCTCAAACAGCCAGCAACCCTTTCAAACCTTATCTAACATGTGTGTCACCGTTCAAAAACGTCTATGGATTTAACGAAAATCTCAAACGTATAACGACGGCTACGTTAGGGCCTTAGTTTTGAACCCCAAAAAACGTCGATACTTCGAGGGAAGAACTGCTGCAACGCAACTAAGGTAATGACCCTAACCAAAATCGATAATATCGATTTATTGATTTTATATGACCTAAAATATGAAGTTCCTAAAATGCGAATTCGGCTCTGGAATTTTAGTATGTGGTACCTTGGCAGATTTAAAGTTTTTTAAGAGATGTCATTTTTTTGTTTTTGCCTTTAAACATTTTTATGATGTTCAAAAAATCGACAATTTTTGACATATTTTGCATCAGCATACCGCGTAGATTCGATGGAATTGTCTGAAACTTGGAAGTAACAAACAACAACATCTCTGTCTACTACCGCCAAGATATCGATTGAAATTTCGCCATAACCGCCGAGTTCTACAAACTTTGGGAAATTTCTTAGATTTTCCAAATTGTTCAAACGAGTCCAAATTGGACCAAATGTTCAGTGTAGATGTATTTAGTCATATCAAATGACCTGGCCGAGTTTTATAGATCAAAGATCATTTATCGATTTTTCCCAGCAAATTTATGAAAATTGGTACCTCCGAAATGACTCGAAAATACCATGTTAACGTAGACGCTATGATCTCAATCTTTTGTATTGTAACCAACATAATGTCTGGTACACGAACAAAGTGTTGAAAATAACATATTTCTGTATATTGATTTTTGAGTGAAGCCAGAAAATCGGCAAATTTTTTTTTTCCAGATCTCAAAAACGGCTCGAACGATTTTTTTCTAATTCACTCAGATGATAGAACTCGTAGAGATCTGTAAAAAGTAGTATTGAAATAAAAAAATTCATCGACGCGTTTTTGTATAAAACATTTTTTTATTAAAACTTGAAACTATAAAATAAACTTGGAATTACGATTTGACGTTAGTAGATGCACGCTTACTTGAGATCGAGAATGCAGAAAGAATTATAGGAAAATATTCATTTTTACGGAAGTTATACGAGTTTTAGTCCAAACCCGTACTATATACGGCGCAAATAGACCTATTTTTAAGATGTTTCGACTAACTCAAATTGTAACGTCTCTCCCGGCTTTCTAAATTATCATAGAAAGCTGAAATTTCCAGTAATGATACGTAATAATTAAACGAGCTCGGAGCCGAACGGACAAAGATCAAAGATCAAATATCGATCGATAGTAGAATTTTGACCTACAGAAATAAGAGTTTCTGAATTGTACTCTTGGAAGTTTCTGAACCAATCCTACTAAGTATGAGCAATCCAACAACACTTGGATCTAAGAAAAATATGCATAACTTTTCATTTTATACGAGTTTTAAAATCTCAAGATCAAACCACCATGATGACGTCATAGCTGATTTTTCAACTTTGCGTTGAACGAATGAAACAAACTCAGGACGCATTAATCAGACTAAGAATGTAACGTAAACATCATTTAACAAGTTACATGTGACGACGAGTTAGATTCTGAAGTTCTGAAGACGTCAAATTGTGAAGTTGCTCAAAACTGTCTGAAATTCCCAGAACGAGTGTACGAGTGGCAAAAACATCATATTGACGTCAAATCATCATTTCGAGTTCACGACGAGTTAGATTCTGGAGAATAGAAGACGGCAAGTATCAAACTTACTCAAAACAATCTGAAACTTTCCATAAAAGTTGAAAACGAAAAAGTTGTATGACGGTTACTAAGAACCGCTAGACGGGCGCGCGGCGGTAGCCGCGCGACCGGCTAGTCTGCATTACTATACCAAATCGCGTAGTATACCGTAACGGTACCTCCAAACCCTATGTAGCCCATTCTAACCTGATCTAACATGTGTGTCACCGTTAAAAAACGTGTATGGATTTAACGAAATTCTCAAACGTATAACGACGGCTACGTTAGGGCCTTAAGTTTGAACCCCAAAAAACGTCGATACTTCGAGGGAAGAACTGCTGCTACGTAACTAAGGTAATGACCCTAACAAAAATCGATAATATCGATTTATTGATTTTATATGACCTAAAATATAAAATTGCTAAAGTGCGAATTCGACTCTGTAATTTCAGTATGTGGTACCTTGGCAAATTTAAAGTTTTTTAAGAGATGTCATTTTTTTGTTTTTGCCTTTAAACATTTTTATGATGTTCCAAAAATTGACAATTTTCGACACATTTCGCATCAGCATACCGCGTATAGTCGATGGAATTGTCTGAAACTCAAAAGTAACAAACAACAACATTCTCATCTGCTATCACCAAAATATCGATTGAAATTTCGCAATAGCCGCCGAGTTCTACAAACTTTGGGAAATTTCCTAGATTTTCCAAACTGTTCAAACGAGTCCGACTTGGACCAAATGTTCAGTGTAGATGTATATACTCATACCAAGTAACATGTATAAGTTTCAGAGATCAAAGATCATTTATCGATTTTTCCCAGCAAATTTAAGAAAATTGGTACCTATAGAATGATTCGAAAATACCATGTTAACGTAGACTTTCTGATCTCTATTTTCTGTGTTGTAACAAACATATAGTCCGCTGTCCATTCATAATGTCAATAAAGACAAAAGTTTGTATATTGATTTTTGAGTGAAGCCTGAAAATCGGCCAAAAATTATTTTCAGATCTCGAAAACGGCTCGAACGATTTTTCTCTTATTCATTCAAATGATAGAACTCGTAAAGATATATAAAAAGTTATAGTGAAGTAAAAAATTCTTCGACGCGTTTTTGTATAAAATATTTTTTTATTAAAACCTAAAACTTTAAAATAAACTTGGAATGTTGATTTGATGTCAGTAGATGCACGCTTACCTGACATCAATAATTCGAAAAAGATTATGGAAAAATATTCATTTTTACGGAAGTTATACGAGTTTTAGTCCAAACCCGTACTATATACGGCGCAAATAGACCCATTTTTAAGATGTTTCGACCAACTCAACTTGTAACGTCTCTCCCGGACTTCTAAATGATCGTAGAACGCTGAAATTTTCAGTAATGATAGGTAATAATCAAACGAACTCGGAGCCGAACGGACAAAGATCAAAGATCAGTTATCGATCGATGGTAGAATTTTGACCTACAGAAATAAGAGTTTCTGAGTTGTACTCTTGAAAGTTTCTGAACCAATCCTACTACGTATGAGCAATCCAACAACACTTAGATCTAAGAAAAATATTCATAACTTTTCATTTTATACAAGTTTTAAAATCTCAAGATCAAACCACCATGATGACGTCATAGCTGATTTTTCAACTTTGCGTTGAATGAATGAAACGACCTCAGGACGCGTTTTTCAGACATGGGATGTAACGTAAACCTCACTTGATATATTACATGTGACCACGAGTTAGATTCTGAAGTTCTGAAGACGTCAAATTGTGAAGTTGCTCAAAACTGTCTAAAAATAATAGAACGAGTCTAAAAAGGAGTGAAAACACTCTATTGACGTCAAATCATATTACCGAGTTCATGACAAGTAAGATTCTGAAGGATAGAAGACGTCAAGTATCCAACTTACTCAAAACTATCTGAAACTTTCCAAAAAAGTTGAAAACGAACAAGTTGCATGACGGTTACAATGAACCGCTAGACGGGCGCGCGGCGGTAGCCGCGTGACCGGCTAGTCTGCATTACTATACCAAATCGTGAAAGATCACGTAACGGTACGGTACGCCTTAAATTTTGAGTAAGCCATATCTAACCACATCTAACATGTGTGTCACCGTTCAAAAACATGTGTGACACTAAGGAAACTCGCTAACGTCTAACGACGGCTACGTTAGGGCCTTAGTTTTGAACCTCAAAAAACGTCGATACTTCGAGGGAAGAACTGCTGCTGCGTAACTAAGGTAATGACCCTAACAAAAATCGATAATATCGATTTATTGATTTTTTATGACCGAAAATATGAAGTTGCTAAAGTGCGAATTTGGCTCTGTAATTTCAATATGTGGTACCTTGGCAGATTTAAAGTTTTTTAAGAGATGTAATTTTTTTGTTTTTGCCTTTAAACATTTTTATGATGTTCAAAAAATTGACATATTTTGACATATTTTGCATCAGCATACCGCGTAGATTCAATGGTATTGTCCGAAACTCCAAAGTAATAAACAACAACATCTCTATCTACTACCGCCAAAATATCGATTGAAATTTCGCAATAGCCGCCGAGTTCTACAAACTTTGGGAAATTTCTTAGATTTTCCAAACTGTTCAAACAAGTCCGAATTGGACCAAAAGTTCAGTGTGGATGTATTTATTCATGCCGAGTGACCTGCCTAAGTTTCAGTGATCAAAGATCATTTATCGATTTTTCCCAGCAAATTCATGAAAATTGGTACCTCCGAAATGACTCGAAAATACCATGTTAACGTAGACGCTATAATTTCAATATTCTGTATTGTAACAAACACAATGTCCGGTACACGAAAATAGTGTTGAAAATAACATATTTCTGTATATTGATTTTTGAGTGAAGCCAGAAAATCGGCAAAAAATTATTTTCAGATCTCAAAAACGGCTTTAACGATTTTTTTCCAATTCACTCAGATGATAGAACTCGTAGAGATATGTAAAAAGTAGTATTGAAATAAAAAAATTCTTCGACGCGTTTTTGTATAAAACATTTTTTTAATAAAACTTGAAACTTTAAAATAAACTTGGAAGTACGATTTAAGGTCAGTAGATGCACGCTTACTTGAGATCAAGACTGCGAAAAGAATTATAAAAAAATATTTATTTTTACGGAAGTTATACGAGTTTTAGTCCAAACCCGTACTATGTACGGCGCAAATAGACCTATTTTTAAGAAGTTTCGACCGACTCAACTTGTAACGTCTCTCCCGGCTCTCTAAATCATCGTAGAAAGCTGAAATTTTCAGTAATGATAGGTAATAATCAAACGAGCTCGGAGCCGAACGGACAAAGATCAAAGATCAATTATCGATCGATGGTAGAATTTTGACCTACAGAAATAAGAGTTTCTGAGTTGTACTCTTGGAAGTTTCTGAACCAATCCTACTACGTATGAGCAATCCAACAACACTTGGATCTAAGAAAAATATTCATAACTTTTCATTTTATACGAGTTTTAAAATCTCAAGATCAAACCACCATGATGACGTCATAGCTGATTTTTCAACTTTGCATTAAAAGAATTAAACGACCTCAGGACGCGTTTTTGAGACATGGGATGTAACATAAACCTCACTTCATATATTACATGTGACGACGAGTTAGATTCTGAAGTTCTGAAGACGTCAAATTGTGAAGTTGCTCAAAACTGTCTGAAATTCCCAGAACGAGTGTAACGAGTGGCAAAAACATCATATTGACGTCAAATCATCATTTCGAGTTCACGACGAGTTAGATTCTGGAGAATAGAAGACGTCAAGTATCCAACTTACTCAAAACATTGTTATCAACGCAGATGATAGAACTCGTAACAATACGTAAAAAGTATTATTGAAATAAAAAAATTCTTCGACGCGTTTTTGTATAAAACATTTTTTTATTAAAACTTGAAACTTTAAAATAAACTTGGAATTACTATTTGACGTCAATAGCTGCACGCTCACTTGAGACCAAGAATGCAGAAAGAATTATGGAAAAATATTCATTTTTACGGAAGTTATACGAGTTTTAGTCCAAACCCGTACTATATACGGCGCAAATAGACCTATTTTTAAGATGTTTCGACCGACTCAACTTGTAACGTCTCTCCCGGCTTTCTAAATTATCGTAGAAAGCTGAATATTTCAGTAATGATAGGTAATAATCAAACGAGCTCGGAGCCGAACGGACAAAGATCAAAGATCAATTATCGATCGATGGTAGAATTTTGACCTACAGAAATAAGAGTTTCTGAGTTGTACTCTTGGACGTTTCTGAACCAATCATACTACGTATGAGCAATCCAACAACACTTGGATCTAAGAAAAATATTCATAACTTTTCATTTTATACGAGTTTTAAAATCTCAAGATCAAACCACCATGATGACGTCATAGCTGATTTTTCAACTTTGCGTTGCATGAATGAAACGACCTCAGAACACATTAATCAGACTGAGAATGTAACGTAAACATCATTTAATAAGTAACTTGTGGCGACGAGTTAGATTCTGAAGTTCTGAAGACGTCAAATTGTGAAGTTGCTCAAAACTGTCTGAAATTCCCAGAACGAGTGTACGAGTGGCAAAAACATCATATTGACGTCAAATCATCATTTCGAGTTCACGACGAGTTAGATTCTGGAGAATAGAAGACGTCAAGTATCAAACTTACTCAAAACAATCGGAAACTTTCCATAAAAGTTGAAAACGAAAAAGTTGCATGACGGTTACTGAGAACCGCTAGACGGGCGCGCGGCGGTAGCCGCGCGACCGGCTAGTCTGCATTACTATACCAAATCGTGAAAGATCACGGTACGTAACGCCTTAAATTTTGAGTAAGCCATATCTAACCCCATCTAACATGTGTGTCACCGTTCAAAAACATGTGTGGCACTAAGGAAACTCGCTAACGTATAACGACGGCTACGTTAGGGCCTTAGTTTTGAACCCCAAAAAACGTCGATACTTCGCGGGAAGAACTGCTGCAACGCAACTAAGGTAATGACCCTAACCAAAATCGATAATATCGATTTATTGATTTTTTATGACCGAAAATATGAAGTTGCTAAAGTGCGAATTTGGCTCTGGAAATTCAGTATGTGGTACGTTGGCAGATTTAAAGTTTTTTAAGAGATGTAATTTTTTTGTTTTTGCCTTTAAACATTTTTATGATGTTCAAAAAATCAACATATTTTGACATATTTTGCATCAGCATACCGCGTAGATTCAATGGAATTGTCTGAAACTCCAAAGTAATAAACAACAACATCTCTGTCTACTACCGCCAGAATATCGATTGAAATTCCGCAATAGCCGCCGAGTTCTACAAACTTTGGGAAATTTCTTAGATTTTCCAAATTGTTCAAACGAGTCCGATTTGGACCAAATGTTCAGTGTAGATGTATTTACTCATACCGAATGACCTGCCCAATTTTCAGAGATCAAAGATCATTTATCGATTTTTCTCAGCAAAATCATGAAAATTGGTACCTCCGAAATGACTCGAAAATACAATGTTAACATAGACTTTCTGATCTCAATCCTCCATGTTGTAACAAACATATTATCCGCTACACGAAAATAGTGTTGAAAATAACATATTTCTGTATATTGATTTTTGAGTGAAGCCAGAAAATCGGCAAAAAATTATTTTCAGATCTCAAAAACGGCTTTAACGATTTTTTTCTATTTCACTCAGATGATAGAACTCGTAGAGATATGTAAAAAGTAGTATTGAAATAAAAAAATTCTTCGACGCGTTTTTGTATAAAACATTTTTTTTATTAAAACTTGAAACTTTAAAATAAACTTGGAATTACGATTTGACGTCAGTAGATGCACGCTTATTTGAGATCAAAAATACAGAAAGAATTATAGGAAAATGTTCATTTTTACGGAAGTTATACGAGTTTTTGTCCGAACCCGTACTATATACGGCGCAAATAGACCTATTTTTAAGATGTTTCGACCGACTCAACTTGTAACGTCTCTCCCGGCTCTCTAAATTATCGTAGAAAGCTGAAATTTTTAGTAATGATAGGTAATAATCAAACGAGCTCGGAGCCAAACGGACAAAGATCAAAGATCAATTATCGATCGATGGTAGAATTTTGACCTACAGAATTAAGAGTTTCTGAGTTGTACTCTTGGAAGTTTCTGAACCAATCCTACTACGTATGAGCAATCCAACAAGATTTGGATCTAAGAAAAATATTCATAACTTTTCATTTTATACGAGTTTTAAAATCTCAAGATCAAACCACCATGATGACGTCATAGCTGATTTTTCAACTTTGCGTTGAATGAATGAAACAAACTCAGAACACATTAATCAGACTAAGAATGTAACGTGAACATCATTTAATAAGTAACATGTGACGACGAGTTAGATTCTGAAGTTCTGAAGACGTCAAATTGTGAAGTTGCTCAAAACTGTCTGAAATTCCCAGAACGAGTGTAACGAGTGGCAAAAACATCATATTGACGTCAATTCATCAGTTCGAGTTCACGACGAGTTAGATTCTGGAGAATAGAAGACGTCAAGTATCCAACTTACTCAAAACAATCTGAAACTTTCCAAAAAAGTTGAAAACGAACAAGTTGCAAACCGGTTACAAAGAACCGCTAGACGGGCGCGCGGCGGTAGCCGCGCGACCGGCTAGTCTGCATTACTATACCAAATCGTGAAAGATCACGTAACGGTACGGTACGCCTTAAATTTTGAGTAAGCCATATCTAACCACATCTAACATGTGTGTCACCGTTCAAAAACATGTGTGACACTAAGGAAACTTCTTAACGTACAACGACGGCTACGTTAGGGCCTTAGTTTTGAACCCCAAAAAACGTCGATACTTCGAGGGAAGAACTGCTGCAACGCAACTAAGGTAATGACCCTAACAAAAATCGATAATATCGATTTATTGATTTTATATGACTCAAAATATGAAGTTCCTAAAATGCGAATTCGGCTCTGGAATTTCAGTATGTGGTACCTTGGCAGATTTGAAGTTTTTTAGGAGATGTAATTTTTTTGTTTTTGCCTTTAAACATTTTTATGATGTTCAAAAAATCGACCTATTTTGACATATTTTGCATCAGCATACTGCGTAGATATAATGAAACTGTCCGAAACTCTAAAGTAATAAACAACAATATCTCTATCTACTACCGCCAAAATATCGATTGAAATTTCGCAATAGCCGCCGAGTTCTGCAAACTTTGAGAAATTTCTTAGATTTTCCAAACTGTTCAAACAAGTCCGAATTGGACCAAAAGTTCAGTGTAGATGTATTTATTCATGCCGAGTGACCTGCCTAAGTTTCAGTGATCAAAGATCATTTATCGATTTTTCCCAGCAAATTTATGAAAATTAGTACCTCCGAAATGACTCGAAAATACCATGTTAACGTAGACGCTATAATTTCAATCTTCTGTATTGTAACAAACACAATATCCGGTACACGAAAATAGTGTTGAAAATAACATATTTCTGTATATTGATTTTTGAGTGAACCCAGAAAATCGGCAAAAAATTATTTTCAGATCTCAAAAACGGCTTTAACGATTTTTTTCCAATTCACTCAGATGATAGAACTCGTAGAGATATGTAAAAAGTAGTATTGAAATAAAAAAATTCTTCGACGCGTTTTTGTATAAAACATTTTTTTATTAAAACTTGAAACTTTAAAATAAACTTGGAAGTACGATTTGAGGTCAGTAGATGCACGCTTACTTGAGATCAAGAATGCAAAAAGAATTATAAAAAAATATTTATTTTTACGGAAGTTATACGAGTTTTAGTCCAAACCCGTACTATGTACGGCGCAAATAGACCTATTTTTAAGAAGTTTCGACCGACTCAACTTGTAACGTCTCTCTCGGCTCTCTAAATCATCGTAGAAAGCTGAAATTTTTAGTAATGATAGGTAATAATCAAACGAGCTCGGAGCCGAATGGACAAAGGTCAAAGATCAATTATCGATCGATGGTAGAAATTTGACCTACAGAAATAAGAGTTTGTGAGTTGTATTCTTGGAAGTTTCTGAACCAATCCTACTACGTATGAGCAATCCAACAACACTTGGATCTAAGAAAAATATTCATAACTTTTCATTTTATACGAGTTTTAAAATCTCAAGATCAAACCACCATGATGACGTCATAGCTGATTTTTCAACTTTGCGTTGAATGAATGAAACAAACTCAGAACGCATTAATCAGACTGAGAATGTAACGTAAACGTCATTAATAAGTAACATATGACGACGAGTTAGATTCTGAAGTTCTGAAGACGTCAAATTGTGAAGTTGCTCAAAACTGTCTGAAATTCCCAGAACGAGTGTAACGAGTGGCAAAAACATCATATTGACGTCAAATCATCATTTCGAGTTCACGACGAGTTAGATTCTGGAGAATAAAAGACGTCAAGTATCCAACTTACTCAAAACTATCTGAAACTTTCCAAAAAAGTTGAAAACGAACAAGTTGCATGACGGTTACAAAGAACCGCTAGACGGGCGCGCGGCGGTAGCCGCGCGACCGGCTAGTCTGCATTACTATACCAAATCGTAAAGGATCACGTAACGGTACGCCTTAAATTTTGAGTAAGCCATATCTAACCCTATCTAACATGTGTGTCACCGTTCAAAAACATGTGTGGCACTAAGGAAACTCGTTAACGTCTAACGATGGCTACGTTAGGGCCTTAGTTTTGAACCCCAAAAAACGTCGATACTTTGATGGAAGAACTGTTGCTACGTAACTAAGATAATGACCCTAACCAAAATCGATAATATCGATTTATTGATTTTGTATGACTCAAAATATGAAATTGCTAAAGTGCGAATTCGGCTCTGGAAATCCAGTACGTGGTACGTTGGCAGATTTAAAGTTTTTTAAGAGATGTATTTTTTTTGTTTTTGCCTTTAAACATTTTTATGATGTTCAAAAAATCAACATATTTTGACATATTTTGCATCAGCATACCGCGTAGATTCAATGGAATTGTCTGAAACTCCAAAGTAATAAACAACAACCTCTCTGTCTACTACCGCCAGAATATCGATTGAAATTTCGCAATAGCCGCCGAGTTCTACAAACTTTGGGAAATTTCTTAGATTTTCCAAATTGTTCAAACGAGTCAGATTTGGACCAAATGTTCAGTGTAGATGTATTTACTCATACCGAATGACCTGCCCAATTTTCAGAGATCAAAGATCATTTATCGATTTTTCTCAGCAAAACCATGAAAATTGGTACCTCCGAAATGACTCGAAAATACAATGTTAACATAGACTTTCTGATCTCAATCCTCCATGTTGTAACAAACATATTATCTGCTACACGAAAATAGTGTTGAAAATAACATATTTCTGTATATTGATTTTTGAGTGAAGCCAGAAAATCGGCAAAAAATTATTTTCAGATCTCAAAAACGGCTTTAACGATTTTTTTCTATTTCACTCAGATGATAGAACTCGTAGAGATATGTAAAAAGTAGTATTGAAATAAAAAAATTCTTCGACGCGTTTTTGTATAAAACATTTTTTTATTAAAACTTGAAACTTTAAAATAAACTTGGAATTACGATTTGACGTCTGTAGATGCACGCTTATTTGAGATCAAAAATGCAGAAAGAATTATAGGAAAATATTCATTTTTACGGAAGTTATACGAGTTTTAGTCCAAACCCGTACTATATACGGCGCAAATAGACCTATTTTTAAGATGTTTCGACCGACTCAACTTGTGACGTCTCTCCCGGCTCTCTAAATTATCGTAGAAAGCTGAATTTTTTAGTAATGATAGGTAATAATCAAACGAGCTCGGAGCCGAACGGACAAAGATCAAAGATCAATTATCGATCGATGGTAGAATTTTGACCTACAGAATTAAGAGTTTTTGAGTTGTACTCTTGGAAGTTTCTGAACCAATCCTACTACGTATGAGCAATTCAACAACATTTGGATCTAAGAAAAATAACGTGTACGGATCTTCTACATCGGCGTTTGAGACAGAGTACTAAAATTTCCCTACTTGAATACAAATTCCCCTAAACTGCTACGTGTCGATGAATAAAGTTACTCTACCCCCGGGGAAATCTTGGTTTCTGGAAAAAAAACTGTCTTTCCGGCGGAGAGCCTAACCATTATGACCAAAAATTGTGTCACCAAAATATAAGGTCGCCGTGTCCGAGGATTAGTCAAAATATTGATTTATTGATTTTTTATGATCTCAAATATCGGAACAAAATTTCAGAGTTATCTTCACAGAATGATCTACTATCAAATCTAAGACTTTCTGTCGAGGCGTTTTTGCCGGAAAAATTTCCAGAAACAGTTACAGCAATTACAAAAAAGTGTATTTCTCAGTTTTGCTTCGTTTTTTACACCGCCTACGTTGATGATATGGCTGTAAAACTTTGATCCAGGAGAAGTAGTCGAAATACTCACACATTCCCCACAGAGCGAATGCTGTCCGGTCTTGAAGGGGGAAGAAAGGTGAGATTTCCGGAACTGAACGGAATTTCCGAACTGTTTGAAAATGGTCCTGACTCGATCATATTGTGGTAAAAGGTGTGTTATGACTTACTGAGTATATATTTGCAATATGAAAGATCAAAGATGAAGTATCGATTTTTAGTGATCTCTATAATGAAACATTGTACCTCAAAAATGGTGCTACAAAATAGGGTTCTCATTAGTCGTTCTGCTCTTAATTGTAAGATAGGATAGACTCGATAGTAAGGTGTTCAGATTTAAAAGCAAACACATTTCATCTTCCATGACAAGTCCCCTGTAAGCGTTTATAATCATCAACAAAACATTTCATTCATTTCGGTGGGGCACATGTTCAAAATGTGATTACATCTCTGAGATTTGTGCATAAGATGCGCATAAAGAATTGAAACAGTTTGTATGTGACAGATTTTCGAATTTCTCAAAAATAATTTTTTAAAACGTTTTTTTAGAAAAAAAGTAGATATCGGGTAAGTACGTAAATCAACTGTTTGTCAATAATATAGTTTACTTATATTTTTGCCAATATCAAGTGAGTATTCTCAATACAATTCTACAATGAAAAAACCGATTTTTACAATTTGTGTTTTTCATTTTCTGATGACGTCATCAAACAGTTGGAAAATCGAAAAAATTGCATAACTCCAAGAAGCATTTAGCTATTATAACCAAACTTGGTAAGTAACTTTCTACTCTGGATCTCCAACTTTTCATCGAAACACGAGACAGATTGCTTCACGGGAAAGTGGTTTTTCTGACCTCTGGCATTACCACCCTATACATAACTCGACTAACTGACGGGACGGTACGGTACGGTACGGGACCCGGCATGGAACAATCAGCACTAACCAGTATGACCATCAATTATGTCACTAAAATCTAAGGTAGCGGTGTCTAAGGAAAATCAATGCTATCGATTTATTGATTTTTTAAGGCCTTAAGTAGGAGAGCAAAGTTTCGGAGATACTGTACATGAAAGCCTGTATTCTGAAGACAAATGTTTCCATCGAGCGCTTTTTGCCGGAAACGTTTCCGGAAAGAGTTACATGAATTAGAAAAGAGTATAATTTTTTGCTACTTTCATTCCTCATACCGCGTATGTTGTAGATATGACCTTAAAATTTCTGGCTGGTTGAACTCTCCAGAAGTCCCTTCTATTGGCTCAGTATCGTTGAAAATTTCGCAATATCCTCCGGATTTGAGAAATTTCCGGAACATTTTGAGATTTCCGAACTGTTTTAAAATGGTCCTCATCTGTTCATATTGTGACACAAGATGTGTCATGACCTACTGAGTATACACTCGCAATATGAGAGATCAAAGATCAAGTATCGATTTTTGGTGCGCTCCGTTATGAAACGTAGTACCTCATAAATGAGGCTACAAAAGAAGGTTCCCATGAACTATTTGTCTTCTAATTCTTACAGTGTATAGAGTTGATTGTCAGGTACTCTACTTTATGAGTAATAAACATTATCGCATATAACGGGTGTTCTGTAAGCGTCGCTGAAAATCAACAAAAAATTTCATTCATTTTGGTGGGGCACATGTTCAAAAAGTGATTGAATCTTTGAGATTCGTGTATAAGATGCGCATAGAGAATTAAAACAATTTGTATGTGACAGATTTTTGAATTTCTCAAAAATAATTTTTTAAAACGTTTTTTTAGAAAAAAGTGAAACAGCCAAACTCATGCAGTATGACCCAAATTTCGTCCATAGACGAAGGTCAATAGACCGGCAAACATTGTAAAAAATTAAGCAAAACCATTTAGCCGTTCTCGAGTTGTTCAAGTTTTAAAAGTCAAACCCGTACTATATACGGCGCAAATAGGCTCACTTTTAAGCTACCTCGGACTCAACATTTTCCCACGCCTCTCCTGATCGTCTAATCGATCGGAACGACTTGAAACTCATAGGACATGACCAGTATTGGATAAAGATTGTACTGCCAGAGCATTAAGGTCAAAGGTCAATTATTGATTTTTTTAGCGCATTAAATATGATTTTGGCCTAAAATTGCTATGGAAATAGATGTAACTCCAAACTCAGTGTCATTGTATTCCACTACTCATGATCAACTCAAAAAGTCAAACACGGGGTACATCGGAAAAAAATGAACCAAGTTACAGTAGTTTTAAATTTCAAGATCAAACCATCAATTGATGACGTCACATACCAAGCATTTCACTAGCAAAAAAGTCAAGTTCTTTCGAATAGTTTCTTTCAGGCTCCTAACTATCGCAACACGTAATGTATAGTCATACGTGAAGATTATGTAAATTCTAAGCAACGACGAGTAATATTCAGAATGTCAGAAGACGTCAGAAATGAACTTCGTTCAAATTTTCTGAAACTCTCAGAACAAGTAGAAAAGAGTCCAAAAATGTTACGATTACATTGTTTCACGAAGTGACGATCACGTCAGATAAGATTCTGAAGGCCAGAAGACGTCAAGTCGTCAAACTACTCGAAGCTGTTTGAAACGTTCAAAAAAAAAGTAAGTAACGTGGTAAAAACTTTAAAAAAAGGTGCAAAACATAGCTAACATGCACGCTAGACGGGCACGCGGCGAGAGCCGCGTGACCGGCTAGTTACCACCCTATACATAATCGTGTAAGGTCCCATAACGTGGAACCTCATGACATGATGACAAGATGCTCAATACGCCAAACCATGACAATGACTCCAAAGCGTTGCATTGCGCTTTTTTAGTTCGAAATATTTACAATTAGATTTTTAATGATCAAAAAACGATTTTCAAAACTCGCTTTTTTCACATTTTTCACCCATTCAACGTGTACGGATCTTCTACATCGGCGTTTGAGACAGAGTACTAAAATTTCCCTACTTGAATACAAATTCCCCTAAACTGCTACGTGTCGATGAATAAAGTTACTCTACCCCCGGGGAAATCTTGGTTTCTGGAAAAAAAACTGTCTTTCCGGCGGAGAGCCTAACCATTATGACCAAAAATTGTGTCACCAAAATATAAGGTCGCCGTGTCCGAGGATTAGTCAAAATATTGATTTATTGATTTTTTATGATCTCAAATATCGGAACAAAATTTCAGAGTTATCTTCACAGAATGATCTACTATCAAATCTAAGACTTTCTGTCGAGGCGTTTTTGCCGGAAAAATTTCCAGAAACAGTTACAGCAATTACAAAAAAGTGTATTTCTCAGTTTTGCTTCGTTTTTTACACCGCCTACGTTGATGATATGGCTGTAAAACTTTGATCCAGGAGAAGTAGTCGAAATACTCACACATTCCCCACAGAGCGAATGCTGTCCGGTCTTGAAGGGGGAAGAAAGGTGAGATTTCCGGAACTGAACGGAATTTCCGAACTGTTTGAAAATGGTCCTGACTCGATCATATTGTGGTAAAAGGTGT
The DNA here is from genome assembly GCA_964036275.1 of Litoditis marina. Lineage (NCBI taxonomy): Eukaryota > Metazoa > Nematoda > Chromadorea > Rhabditida > Rhabditidae > Litoditis > Litoditis marina. The sequence goes on from OZ038433.1 coordinate 37,709,042, forward strand.
GTTATGACTTACTGAGTATATATTTGCAATATGAAAGATCAAAGATGAAGTATCGATTTTTAGTGATCTCTATAATGAAACATTGTACCTCAAAAATGGTGCTACAAAATAGGGTTCTCATTAGTCGTTCTGCTCTTAATTGTAAGATAGGATAGACTCGATAGTAAGGTGTTCAGATTTAAAAGCAAACACATTTCATCTTCCATGACAAGTCCCCTGTAAGCGTTTATAATCATCAACAAAACATTTCATTCATTTCGGTGGGGCACATGTTCAAAATGTGATTACATCTCTGAGATTTGTGCATAAGATGCGCATAAAGAATTGAAACAGTTTGTATGTGACAGATTTTCGAATTTCTCAAAAATAATTTTTTAAAACGTTTTTTTAGAAAAAAAGTAGATATCGGGTAAGTACGTAAATCAACTGTTTGTCAATAATATAGTTTACTTATATTTTTGCCAATATCAAGTGAGTATTCTCAATACAATTCTACAATGAAAAAACCGATTTTTACAATTTGTGTTTTTCATTTTCTGATGACGTCATCAAACAGTTGGAAAATCGAAAAAATTGCATAACTCCAAGAAGCATTTAGCTATTATAACCAAACTTGGTAAGTAACTTTCTACTCTGGATCTCCAACTTTTCATCGAAACACGAGACAGATTGCTTCACGGGAAAGTGGTTTTTCTGACCTCTGGCATTACCACCCTATACATAATCGTGTAAGGTCCCATAACGTGGAACCTCATGACATGATGACAAGATGCTCAATACGCCAAACCATGACAATGACTCCAAAGCGTTGCATTGCGCTTTTTTAGTTCGAAATATTTACAATTAGATTTTTAATGATCAAAAAACGATTTTCAAAACTCGCTTTTTTCACATTTTTCACCCATTCAACGTGTACGGATCTTCTACATCGGCGTTTGAGACAGAGTACTAAAATTTCCCTACTTGAATACAAATTCCCCTAAACTGCTACGTGTCGATGAATAAAGTTACTCTACCCCCGGGGAAATCTTGGTTTCTGGAAAAAAAACTGTCTTTCCGGCGGAGAGCCTAACCATTATGACCAAAAATTGTGTCACCAAAATATAAGGTCGCCGTGTCCGAGGATTAGTCAAAATATTGATTTATTGATTTTTTATGATCTCAAATATCGGAACAAAATTTCAGAGTTATCTTCACAGAATGATCTACTATCAAATCTAAGACTTTCTGTCGAGGCGTTTTTGCCGGAAAAATTTCCAGAAACAGTTACAGCAATTACAAAAAAGTGTATTTCTCAGTTTTGCTTCGTTTTTTACACCGCCTACGTTGATGATATGGCTGTAAAACTTTGATCCAGGAGAAGTAGTCGAAATACTCACACATTCCCCACAGAGCGAATGCTGTCCGGTCTTGAAGGGGGAAGAAAGGTGAGATTTCCGGAACTGAACGGAATTTCCGAACTGTTTGAAAATGGTCCTGACTCGATCATATTGTGGTAAAAGGTGTGTTATGACTTACTGAGTATATATTTGCAATATGAAAGATCAAAGATGAAGTATCGATTTTTAGTGATCTCTATAATGAAACATTGTACCTCAAAAATGGTGCTACAAAATAGGGTTCTCATTAGTCGTTCTGCTCTTAATTGTAAGATAGGATAGACTCGATAGTAAGGTGTTCAGATTTAAAAGCAAACACATTTCATCTTCCATGACAAGTCCCCTGTAAGCGTTTATAATCATCAACAAAACATTTCATTCATTTCGGTGGGGCACATGTTCAAAATGTGATTACATCTCTGAGATTTGTGCATAAGATGCGCATAAAGAATTGAAACAGTTTGTATGTGACAGATTTTCGAATTTCTCAAAAATAATTTTTTAAAACGTTTTTTTAGAAAAAAAGTAGATATCGGGTAAGTACGTAAATCAACTGTTTGTCAATAATATAGTTTACTTATATTTTTGCCAATATCAAGTGAGTATTCTCAATACAATTCTACAATGAAAAAACCGATTTTTACAATTTGTGTTTTTCATTTTCTGATGACGTCATCAAACAGTTGGAAAATCGAAAAAATTGCATAACTCCAAGAAGCATTTAGCTATTATAACCAAACTTGGTAAGTAACTTTCTACTCTGGATCTCCAACTTTTCATCGAAACACGAGACAGATTGCTTCACGGGAAAGTGGTTTTTCTGACCTCTGGCATTACCACCCTATACATAATCGTGTAAGGTCCCATAACGTGGAACCTCATGACATGATGACAAGATGCTCAATACGCCAAACCATGACAATGACTCCAAAGCGTTGCATTGCGCTTTTTTAGTTCGAAATATTTACAATTAGATTTTTAATGATCAAAAAACGATTTTCAAAACTCGCTTTTTTCACATTTTTCACCCATTCAACGTGTACGGATCTTCTACATCGGCGTTTGAGACAGAGTACTAAAATTTCCCTACTTGAATACAAATTCCCCTAAACTGCTACGTGTCGATGAATAAAGTTACTCTACCCCCGGGGAAATCTTGGTTTCTGGAAAAAAAACTGTCTTTCCGGCGGAGAGCCTAACCATTATGACCAAAAATTGTGTCACCAAAATATAAGGTCGCCGTGTCCGAGGATTAGTCAAAATATTGATTTATTGATTTTTTATGATCTCAAATATCGGAACAAAATTTCAGAGTTATCTTCACAGAATGATCTACTATCAAATCTAAGACTTTCTGTCGAGGCGTTTTTGCCGGAAAAATTTCCAGAAACAGTTACAGCAATTACAAAAAAGTGTATTTCTCAGTTTTGCTTCGTTTTTTACACCGCCTACGTTGATGATATGGCTGTAAAACTTTGATCCAGGAGAAGTAGTCGAAATACTCACACATTCCCCACAGAGCGAATGCTGTCCGGTCTTGAAGGGGGAAGAAAGGTGAGATTTCCGGAACTGAACGGAATTTCCGAACTGTTTGAAAATGGTCCTGACTCGATCATATTGTGGTAAAAGGTGTGTTATGACTTACTGAGTATATATTTGCAATATGAAAGATCAAAGATGAAGTATCGATTTTTAGTGATCTCTATAATGAAACATTGTACCTCAAAAATGGTGCTACAAAATAGGGTTCTCATTAGTCGTTCTGCTCTTAATTGTAAGATAGGATAGACTCGATAGTAAGGTGTTCAGATTTAAAAGCAAACACATTTCATCTTCCATGACAAGTCCCCTGTAAGCGTTTATAATCATCAACAAAACATTTCATTCATTTCGGTGGGGCACATGTTCAAAATGTGATTACATCTCTGAGATTTGTGCATAAGATGCGCATAAAGAATTGAAACAGTTTGTATGTGACAGATTTTCGAATTTCTCAAAAATAATTTTTTAAAACGTTTTTTTAGAAAAAAAGTAGATATCGGGTAAGTACGTAAATCAACTGTTTGTCAATAATATAGTTTACTTATATTTTTGCCAATATCAAGTGAGTATTCTCAATACAATTCTACAATGAAAAAACCGATTTTTACAATTTGTGTTTTTCATTTTCTGATGACGTCATCAAACAGTTGGAAAATCGAAAAAATTGCATAACTCCAAGAAGCATTTAGCTATTATAACCAAACTTGGTAAGTAACTTTCTACTCTGGATCTCCAACTTTTCATCGAAACACGAGACAGATTGCTTCACGGGAAAGTGGTTTTTCTGACCTCTGGCATCACCACCCTATCAATAATCGTGCTAAATGACGTGACGGTACGTAACGGTACGTGACTTTGAGTTGAACGATGAGCACTAACCAGTATGACCATCAATTATGTCACTAAAATCTAAGGTCGCGGTGTCTAAGGAAAATCAATGCTATCGATTTATTGATTTTTTAAGGCCTTAAGTTGGACAGTGAAATTTCGGAGATACTCCACATGAAAGCTTGTATTCTGAAGTTGATTGTTTCTGTCGAGCGCTTTTTGCCGGAAACGTTTCCGGAAACAGTTACATGAATTAGAAAAAAGTACACTTTTTTGCTACTTTCATTCCTCATACCGCCCATGTTGATGATATGACCTCAAATTTTCTGGCTGGTTGAACTCTTCAGAAGTCGCTTCTATTGGCTCAATATCGTGGAAAATTTCGCAACTTCCTCCGCATTTGAGAAATTTCCGGAACTTTTTGAGATTTCCGAACTGTTTTAAAATGGTCCTGAACTGTTCATATTGTGGCAGAAGATGTGTCATGACCTACTAACTATACATTTGCAATATGAAAGATCAAAGATCAAGTATCGATTTTTGGTGATCTCCGTTATGAAACATAGTACCTCATAAATGAAGCTACAAAAGAAGATTCCTATGAACTATATGTCTTCTAATTTCTACAGTGTATAGAGTTGATTGTCAGGTACTCTACTTTATAAGTAATAAACATTATATCATATAATGGGTGTTCTGTGAGCGTTGATAAAAACCAACAGAAAATTCCATTCATTTTGGTGGGGCACATGTTCAAAATGTGATTGAATCTCTGAGATTTGTGTATAAGATGCGCATAAAGAATTGAAACAATTTGTATGTGACAGATTTTTGAATTTCTCAAAAATAATTTTTTAAAACGTTTTTTTAGAAAAAAGTAAAACAGCCAAACTCATGCAGTATGACCCAAATTTTGTCCATAGACGAAGGTCAATAGACCGGCAAACATTGTGAAAAATCAAGCAAAACCATTAAGCCGTTCTCGAGTTATTCAAGTTTTAAAAGTCCAACCCGTACTATATACGGCGCAAATAGGCTCACTTTTAAGCTACCTCGGACTCAACATTTTCCCACGCTTCTCCTGATCGTCAAAATGATCGGAACGACTTGAAACTCATAGGACAGGACCAGTATTGAATAAAGATTGTACTGCAAAAGCAGTAAGGTCAAAGGTCAACTATTGATTTTTTTAGCGCAATAAATACGATTTTGGCCTAAAATTGCTATGGAAATAGATGTAACTTCAAACTTAGCGTCATTGTATTTCACTACTCATGAACAACTCAAAAAATCAAACACGGGACACATCGGAAAAAAATGAACCAAGTTACAGTAGTTTTAAGTTTCAAGATCAAACCATCAATTGATGACGTCACATACCAAGCATTTCACTAGCAAAAAAGTCAAGTTCTTTTTAATAGTTCTTCTTGGGCTCCAAGCTATTGCAAACCGTAGATCATACTCATAGGTGAAGACTATATGAATTCTAAGTAACGACGAGTAATATTCAGAAGGCTAGAAGACGTCAAATACAAACAATGCCATAGAGTATTGAAACTCTCAGAACAAGTACCATTAGTGACAACGATGTCATGACGACAATGTTTCACGATGTAACGTCAACGACACATAGGATTCTGAAGGCCAGAAGACGTCACAACCCAAGTTGTCATGGAACCAAAAAAGTTAATCTAAATAACTCTAAATGACTACACGCGTGGGGGGTCTGGGGGGTCTCCCCCCAGCTAGACGGGCACGCGGCGTGAGCCGCGTGACCGGCTAGTCACCACCCTATACATAATCGCGTATACTGACGTGACGGTACGTAACGGTACGGGACCCGGCACGGAACAATCAGCACTAACCAGTATGACCATCAATTATGTCACTAAAATCTAAGGTCGTGGTGTCTAAGGAAAATCAATGCTATTGATTTATTGATTTTTTAAGGCCTTAAGATGGAGAGTGAAATTTCGGAGATACTGCACATGAAAGCCTGTATTCTGAAGTTGATTGTTTCTGTCGAGCGCTTTTTGCCGGAAATGTTTCCGGTAACAGTTACATGAATTAGAAAAAAGTACAATTTTTTACTACTTTCATTCCTCATACCGCCCATGTTGATGATATGACCTCAAATTTTCTGGCTGGTTGAACTCTCCAGAAGTCCTTTCTTTTGGCTCAATATCGTGGAAAATTTCGCAACTTCCTCCGGATTTGAGAAATTCCCGGAACATTTCGGGATTTCCGAACTGTTTTAAAATGGTCCTTGAATGTTCATATTGTGACACAAGATGTGTCATGACCTACTGAGTATACATTCGCAATATGAAAGATCAAAGATCAAGTATCGATTTTTGGTGATCTCCAGTATGAAACGTAGTATCTCATAAATGAGGCTACAAAAGAAGGTTCCCATGAACCATTTGTCTTCTGATTCCTATACTGTATAGAGTTGATTGTCAGGTACTCAACTTTATAAGCAATAAACATTATATCATATGACGGGTGTTCTGTAAGCGTTGATAAAAATCAACAAAAAAATTCATTCATTTCAGTGGGGCACATGTTCAAAATGTGATTGAATCTCTGAGATTTGTGTATAAGATGCGCATAAAAAATTGAAACAATTTGTATGTAACAGATTTTTGAATTTCTCAAAAATAATTTTTTAATACGTTTTTTTAGAAAAAAGTGAAACAGCCAAACTCATGCAGTATGACCCAAATTTCGTCCATAGACGAAGGTCGATAGACCGGCAAATATTGTAAAAAATTAAGCAAAACCATTCAGCCATTCTCGAGTTATTCAAGTTTTAAAAGTCCAACCCGTACTATATACGGCGCAAATAGGCTCATTTTTAAGCCACCTCGGACTCAACATTTTCCCACGCCTCTCCTGACCGTCTAAATGATGGGAACGACTTGAAACTCATAGGACAGGACCAGTATTGGATAAAGATTGTACTGCCAGAACATTAAGGTCAAAGGTCAATTATTGATTTTTTTAGCGCATTAAATATGATTTTGACCTAAAATCGTTGTGAAGATAGATGTAATTTCAAATTTAGTGGCGTTGTATTCCACTACTCATGAACAACTCAAAAAATCAAACACGGGATACATCGGAGCAAAGTGAACCAAGTTACAATAGTTTTAAGTTTCAAGATCAAACCATCAATTGATGACGTCACATACCAAGCATTTCACTAGCAAAAAAGTCAAGTTCTTTCGAATAACTTCTTTCAGACTCCTAACGATCGCAACACGTAATGTATAGTCATAGGTGAAGACTATATGAATTCTAAGTAACGACGAGTAATATTCAGAAGGCTAGAAGACGTCAAATACAAACAATGCCATAGAGTATTGAAACTCTCAGAACAAGTACCATTAGTGACAACGATGTCATGACGACAATGTTTCACGATGTAACGTCAACGACACATAGGATTCTGAAGGCCAGAAGACGTCACAACCCAAGTTGTCATGGAACCAAAAAAGTTAATCTAAATAACTCTAAATGACTACACGCGTGGGGGGTCTGGGGGGTCTCCCCCCAGCTAGACGGGCACGCGGCGTGAGCCGCGTGACCGGCTAGTCACCACCCTATACATAACTCGACTAACTGACGGGACGGTACGGTACGGTACGGGACCCGGCATGGAACAATCAGCACTAACCAGTATGACCATCAATTATGTCACTAAAATCTAAGGTAGCGGTGTCTAAGGAAAATCAATGCTATCGATTTATTGATTTTTTAAGGCCTTAAGTAGGAGAGCAAAGTTTCGGAGATACTGTACATGAAAGCCTGTATTCTGAAGACAAATGTTTCCATCGAGCGCTTTTTGCCGGAAACGTTTCCGGAAAGAGTTACATGAATTAGAAAAAAGTATAATTTTTTGCTACTTTCATTCCTCATACCGCGTATGTTGTAGATATGACCTTAAAATTTCTGGCTGGTTGAACTCTCCAGAAGTCCCTTCTATTGGCTCAGTATCGTTGAAAATTTCGCAATATCCTCCGGATTTGAGAAATTTCCGGAACATTTTGAGATTTCCGAACTGTTTTAAAATGGTCCTCATCTGTTCATATTGTGACACAAGATGTGTCATGACCTACTGAGTATACACTCGCAATATGAGAGATCAAAGATCAAGTATCGATTTTTGGTGCGCTCCGTTATGAAACGTAGTACCTCATAAATGAGGCTACAAAAGAAGGTTCCCATGAACTATTTGTCTTCTAATTCTTACAGTGTATAGAGTTGATTGTCAGGTACTCTACTTTATGAGTAATAAACATTATCGCATATAACGGGTGTTCTGTAAGCGTCGCTAAAAATCAACAAAAAATTTCATTCATTTTGGTGGGGCACATGTTCAAAAAGTGATTGAATCTTTGAGATTCGTGTATAAGATGCGCATAGAGAATTAAAACAATTTGTATGTGACAGATTTTTGAATTTCTCAAAAATAATTTTTTAAAACGTTTTTTTAGAAAAAAGTGAAACAGCCAAACTCATGCAGTATGACCCAAATTTCGTCCATAGACGAAGGTCAATAGACCGGCAAATAATGTGAAAAATTAGGCAAAACCATTCAGCCGTTCTCGAGTTATTCAAGTTTTAAAAGTCCAACCCGTACTATATACGGCGCAAATAGGCTCACTTTTAAGCTACCTCGGACTCAACATTTTCCCACGCCTCTCCTGATCGTCTAATCGATCGGAACGACTTGAAACTCATAGGACATGACCAGTATTGGATAAAGATTGTACTGCCAGAGCATTAAGGTCAAAGGTCAATTATTGATTTTTTTAGCGCATTAAATATGATTTTGGCCTAAAATCGTTATGGAAATGGATAAATTCACAAGCTTAAAGTCATTGTATTCCACTACTCATGAACAACTCAAAAAGTCAAACACGGGGTACATCGGAAAAAAATGAACCAAGTTACAGTAGTTTTAAATTTCAAGATCAAACCATCAATTGATGACGTCACATACCAAGCATTTCACTAGCAAAAAAGTCAAGTTCTTTCGAATAGTTTCTTTCAGGCTCCTAACTATCGCAACACGTAATGTATAGTCATACGTGAAGATTATGTAAATTCTAAGCAACGACGAGTAATATTCAGAATGTCAGAAGACGTCAGAAATGAACTTCGTTCAAATTTTCTGAAACTCTCAGAACAAGTAGAAAAGAGTCCAAAAATGTTACGATTACATTGTTTCACGAAGTGACGATCACGTCAGATAAGATTCTGAAGGCCAGAAGACGTCAAGTCGTCAAACTACTCGAAGCTGTTTGAAACGTTCAAAAAAAAAGTAAGTAACGTGGTAACAACTTTAAAAAAAGGTGCAAAACATAGCTAACATGCACGCTAGACGGGCACGCGGCGAGAGCCGCGTGACCGGCTAGTCACCACCCTATACATAATCGTGTAAACTGACGGGACGGTACGTAACGGTACGGGACCCGGCATGGAACAATCAGCACTAACCAGTATGACCATCAATTATGTCACTAAAATTTAAGGTCGCGGTGTCTAAGGAAAATCAATGCTATCGATTTATTGATTTTTTAAGGCCTTAAGTTGGAGAGTTAAATTTTAGAGATACTCCACATGAAAGCCTGTATTCTGAAGTTGATTGTTTCTGTCGAGCGCTTTTTGCCGGAAACTTTTCCGGAAACAGTTACATGAATTAGAAAAAAGTACAATTTTTTGCTACTTTCATTCCTCATACCGCCCATGTTGATGATATGACCTTAAAATTTCTGGCTGGTTGAACTCTCCAGAAGTCCTTTCTTTTGGCTCAATATCGTGGAAAATTTCGCAACTTCCTCCGGATTTGAGAAATTCCCGGAACATTTCGGGATTTCCGAACTGTTTTAAAATGGTCCTTGAATGTTCATATTGTGACACAAGATGTGTCATGACCTACTGAGTATACATTCGCAATATGAGAAATCAAAGATCGAGTATCGATTTTTGGTGATCTCCGTTATGAAACATAGTACCTCATAAATGAGGCTACAAAAGAAGGTTCCCATCAATTATATGTCTTCAAATTTCTATACTGTATAGAGTTGATTGTCAGGTACTTTACCTCTCGAGCAATGAACATTCTATCATGTGATGGGTGTTCTGTGAGCGTTGATAAAAATGAACAGAAAATTTCATTCATTTCGGTGGGGCACATGTTCAAAATGTGATTGAATCTCTGAGATTTGTGTATAAGATGCGCATAAAGAATTGAAACAATTTGTATGTGACAGATTTTTGAATTTCTCAAAAATAATTTTTTAAAACGTTTTTTTAGAAAAAAGTAAAATAGCCAAAATCATGCAGTATGACCCAAACTTTGTCCATAGACGAAGGTCAATAGACCGGCAAATATTGTAAAAAATTAAGCAAAACCATCCAGCCGTTCTCGAGTTATTCAAGTTTTAAAAGTTCAACCCGTACTATATACGGCGCAAATAGGCTCACTTTTAAGCTACCTCGGACTCAACATTTTCCCACGCCTCTCCTGATCGTCTAAATGATCGGAACGACTTGAAACTCACAGGATAGGACCAGTATTGAATAAAGATTGTACTGCCAGAGCATTAAGGTCAAAGGTCAACTATTGATTTTTTTAGCGCAATAAATACGATTTTGGCCTAAAATTGCTATGGAAATAGATGTAACTTTAAACTTGGCGTCATTGTATTCCACTACTCATGAACAACTCAAAAAATCAAACACGGGACACATCGGAAAAAAATGAACCAAGTTACAGTAGTTTTAAGTTTCAAGATCAAACCATCAATTGATGACGTCACATACCAAGCATTTCACTAGCAAAAAAGTCAAGTTCTTTTCAATAGTTCTTCTTGGGCTCCAAGCTATTGCAAACCGTAGATCATACTCATAGGTGAAGACTATATGAATTCTAAGTAACGACGAGTAATATTCAGAAGGCTAGAAGACGTCAGAAATGAACTTCGTTCAAACTTCCTGAAACTCTCAGAACAAGTAGGAAATAGTCCAAAAATGTTACGATTACATTGTTTCACGAAGTGACGATCACGTCAGATAAGATTCAGAAGGCCAGAAGACGTCAAGTCGTCAAACTATTCGAAGCTGTTTGAAACGTTCAAAAAAAAGTAAGAAACGTGACAACAACTGTAAGTAAAGTTGCAAAACATAGCTAACATGCACGCTAGACGGGCACGCGGCGTGAGCCGCGTGACCGGCTAGTCACCACCCTATACATAACTCGACTAAATGACGTGACGGTACGGGACGGTAACTTTTGTTCGATAACGACTAACCAGTATGACCATCAATTATGTCACTAAAATCTAAGGTCGTGGTGTCTAAGGAAAATCAATGCTATCGATTTATGGATTTTTTAAGGCCTTAAGATGGAGAGCGAAATTTCGGAGATACTCCACATGAAAGCCTGTATTCTGAAGCCAAATGTTTCCATCGAGCGCTTTTTGCCGGAAACGTTTCCGGAAACAGTTACATGAATTAGAAAAAAGTATAATTTTTTGCTACTTTCATTCCTCATACCGCGTATGTTGTAGATATGACCGTAAAATTTCTGGCTGGTTGAACTCTCCAGAAGTCCCTTCTATTGGCTCAATATCGTGGAAAATTTCGCAACTTCCTCCGGATTTGAGAAATTGCCGGAACTTTTTGAGATTTCCGAACTGTTTTAAATTGGTCCTCATCTGTTCATATTGTGATACAAGGTGTGTCATGACCTACTGAGTATACAATTGCAATATAAAAGTTCAAAGATGAAGTATCGATTTTTGGTGATCTCCGTTATGAAACGTAGTACCTCATAAATGAGGCTACAAAAGAAGGTTCCCATCAATTATTTGTCTTCATATTTCTATGCTGTATAGAATTGATTGTTAGGTACTTAACTTTATAAGCAATAAACATTATATTATATGACTGGTGTTCTGTAAGCGTTGATAAAAATCAACAAAAAATTTCATTCATTTTGGTGGGGCACATGTTCAAAATGTGATTGAATCTCTGAGATTTGTGTATAAGATGCGCATAACAAATTAGAACAATTTGTATGTGACAGATTTTTGAATTTCTCAAAAATAATTTTTTAAGACGTTTTTTTAGAAAAAAGTGAAACAGCCAAATTCATGCAGTATGACCCAAATTTTGTCCATAGACGAAGGTCAATAGACCGGCAAATATTGTAGAAAATTAAGCAAAACCATTCAGCCGTTCTCGAGTTATTCAAGTTTTAAAAGTCGAACCCGTACTATATACGGCGCAAATAGGCTCACTTTTAAGCTACCTCGGACTCAACATTTTCCCACGCCTCTCCTGACCGTCTAAATGATCGGAACGACTTGAAACTCATAGGACAGGACCAGTATTGAATAAAGATTGTACTGCCAGAGCATTAAGGTCAAAGGTCAACTATTGATTTTTTTAGCGCAATAAATACGATTTTGGCCTAAAATTGCTATGGAAATAGATGTAACTTCAAACTTAGTGTCTTTGTATTCCACTACTGATGAACAACTCAAAAAATCAAACACGGGATACATCGGAGAAAAATGAACCAATTTACAGTAGTTTTAAGTTTCAAGATCAAACCATCAATTGATGACGTCACATACCAAGCATTTCACTAGCAAAAAAGTCAAGTTCTTTTTAATAGTTCTTCTTGGGCTCCAAGCTATTGCAAACCGTAGATCATACTCATAGGTGAAGACTATATGAATTCTAAGTAACGACGAGTAATATTCAGAAGGCTAGAAGACGTCAAATACAAACCATGCCATAGAGTATTGAAACTCTCAGAACAGGTACCATTAGTGACAACGATGCCATGACAAGATTGTTCTACGATGTAACGTCAAAGACACATAGGATTCTGAAGGCCAGAAGACGTCACGACCCAAGTTGTCATGGAACCAAAAAAAGTCATCTAAATAACTTTAAATAACTACACGCGTGGGGGGTCTGGGGGGTCTCCCCCCAGCTAGACGGGCACGCGGCGTGAGCCGCGTGACCGGCTAGTCACCACCCTATACATAACTCGACTAACTGACGTAACGGTACGGTACATAACGGGATCCACTTTTTAACGATAGCGACCTAACAGTATGACCATCAATTATGTCACTAAAATCTAAGGTCGTGGTGTCTAAGGAAAATCAATGCTATCGATTTATTGATTTTTTAAGGCCTTAAGATGGAGAGTGAATTTTCGGAGATACTCCACATGAAAGCCTGTATTCTGAAGCCAAATGTTTCCATCGAGCGCTTTTTGCCGGAAACGTTTCCGGAAACAGTTACATGAATTAGAAAAAAGTACAATTTTTTACTACTTTCATTCCTCATACCGCCCATGTTGATGATATGACCTTAAAATTTTTGGCTGGTTGAATTCACCAGAAGTCCCTTTTATTGGCTCAATATCGTGGAAAATTTCACAACTTCCTCCGGGTTTGAGAAATTTCCGGAACTTTTTGAGATTTCCGAACTGTTTTAAAATGGTCCTCATCTGTTCATATTGTGACACAAGATGTGTCATGACCCACCAAGTATAAATTTGTAATATGAAAGATCAAAGATCAAGTATCGATTTTTGGTGATCTCCGTTATGAAACATAGTACCTCATAAATGAGGCTACAAAAGAAGGTTCCCATGAACTATTTGTCATCTAATTTCTACAGCGTATAGAGTTGATTGTCAGGTACTTAACTTTTTAAGCAATAAAACATTATATCATAGAACGGGTATTCTGTAAGCGTTGATAAAAATCAACAAAAAATTTCATTCATTTTGGTGGGGCACATGTTCAAAATGTGATTGAATCTCTGAGATTTGTGTATAAGATGCGCATAAAGAATTGAAACGATTTGTATGTAACAGATTTTTGAATTTCTCAAAAATAATTTTTTAAGACGTTTTTTTAGAAAAAAGTGAAACAGCCAAACTCATGCAGTATGACCCAAATTTTGTCCATAGACGAAGGTCAATAGACCGGCAAATATTGTGAAAAATTAGGCAAAACCATTCGGCCGTTCTCGAGATATTCAAGTTTTGAAAGTCTAACCCGTACTATATACGGCGCAAATAGGCTCACTTTTAAGCTACTTCGCACTCAACATTTTCCCACGCCTCTCCTGATCGTCTAAATGATCGGAACGACTTGAAACTCATAGGACAGGACCAGTATTGAATAAAGATTGTATTGCCAGAGCATTAAGGTCAAAGGTCAACTATTGATTTTTTTAGCGCAATAAATACGATTTTGGCCTAAAATTGCTACGGAAATAGATGTAACTTCAAACTTAGTGTCATTGTATTCCACTACTCATGAACAACTCAAAAAATCAAACACGGGATACATCGGAGAAAAATGAACCAAGTTACAGTAGTTTTAAGTTTCAAGATCAAACCATCAATTGATGACGTCACATACCAAGCATTTCACTAGCAAAAAAGTCAAGTTCTTTTTAATAGTGTATTTTAAGCTTGAAGCTACTGCAAACCGTAAATCATACCTACACGTGAAGACTATATGAATTCTAAGTAACGACGAGTAATATTCAGAAGGCTAGAAGACGTCAGAAATGAACTTCGTTCAAACTTTCTGAAACTCTCCGAACAAGTAGGAAAGAGTCCAAAAATGTTACGATCACATTGTTTCACGAAGTGACGATCACGTTAGATAAGATTCTGAAGGCCAGAAGACGTCAAGTCGTCAAACTACTCAAAGCAGTTTGAAACGTTCAAAAAAAAGTAAGAAACGTGATAACAACTTCAAATAAAGTTGCAAAACATAGCTAACATGCACGCTAGACGGGCACGCGGCGTGTCACCCTTATTATACTACAGATGCTAATGTCACGGTACGGTACGGTACGTAACGGGACGCCCAACTTTTGTTCCTAAACAACTTCTAACCATGACCATAAATTATGTCACTAAAATCTAAGGTCGCGGTGTTTAAGGAAAATCAATGCTATCGATTTATTGATTTTTTAAGGCCTTAAGTTGGAGAGTGAAATTTCAGAGATACTCCACCTGAAAGCCTGTCTTCTGAAGACAAATGTTTCTATCGATCACTTTTTGCCGGAAACGTTTCCGGAAAGAGTTACATGAATTAGAAAAAAGTACAGATTTTTGCTACTTTTATTCCTCATACCGCTCATGTTGATGATATGATCGTCAAACTTTTGGCTGGTTGAACTCTTCAGAAGTCGCTACTATTGGCTCAATATCGTCAAGAATTTCGCAACTTCCTCCAGATTTGAGAAATTTCCGGAACATTTTGGGATTTCCGAACTGTTTTAAAATGATCCTCATCTGTTCATATTGTGGCACAAGATGTGCCATAACCTACTGAGTATACATTCGCAATATGAAAGATCAAAAATCAAGTATCGATTTTTGGTGATCTCCAGTATGAAACATAGTACCTCATAGATAAGGCTACAAAAGAAGGTTCCCGTGAACTATTTGTCTTCTAATTTCTATAGTGTATAGAGTTGATTGTCAGGTACTCTACTTTATGAGTAATAAACATTATACCATATAACAGGTGTTCTATAAACGTTGATAAAATTAAACAAAAATTTTCATTTTTTTGGTGGGGCACATGTTCAAAATGTGATTGAATCTCTGAGATTTGTGTATAAGATGCGCATAAAGAATTGAAAGAGTTTGTATGTGACAGATTTTTGAATTTCTCAAAAATAATTTTTTAAGACGTTTTTTTAGAAAAAAGTGAAACAGCCAAACTCATGTAGTATGACCCAAATTTTGTCCATAGACGAAGGTCAATATACCGGCAAGTATTATGAAAAATTACGCGAAACCATTCAGCCGTTCTCGAGTTATTCAAGTTTTAAAAGTCCAACCCGTACTATATACGGCGCAAATAGACTCACTTTTAAGCTACCTCGGACTCAACATATTCCCACGCCTCTTCTGACCGTCTAAATGATCGGAATGACTTGAAACTCATAACGCAGGACCAGTATTGGATAAAGATTGTACTGCCAGAGCATTAAAGTCAAAGGTCAACTATTGATTTTTTTAGCGCATTGAATATGATTTCGGCCTAAAATTGCTATAGAAATAGATGTGACTTCAAAGTTAGTGTCATTGTATTCCAATACTCATGAACAACTCAAAAAGTCAAACACGGGATACATCGGAGAAAAATGAACCAAGTTACAGTGGTTTTAACTTTCAAGATCAAACCATCAATTGATGACGTCACATACCAAGCATTTCACTAGCAAAAAAGTCAGGTTATCCGTAATAGCTTTGATACTTGGAGGTGAGAATTACCATAGAAATCTAAGGTTGTGGTGTCTGAGGAAAATCGATAATATCGATTTATTGATTTTTTATGACCTTCAGTAAATTCAAAAAATTGTTACATTTTACAAACTACTAAATAACTGTGAGCGTAGGGGGGTCTGGGGGGGTCTCCCCCCCAGGTAGACGGGCCCGCGGCGTCAGCCGCGGGACCGGCTAGTCACCACCCTATAGATAATATGACTAAATGACGTAACGGTACGTAACGGTACGGTACGGGATCCATTTTTTAACGATAACGACTAACCATCATGACCATCAATTATGTCACTAAAATCTAAGGTCGTGGTGTCTAAGGAAAATCAATGCTATCGATTTATTGATTTTTTAAGGCCTTAAGATGGAGAGCGAAATTTCGAAGATACTCCACATGAAAGCCTGTATTCTGAAGACAAATGTTTCCATCGAGCGCTTTTTGCTGGAAACGTTTCCGGAAACAGTTACATGAATTAGAAAAAAGTACAATTTTTTGCTAATTTCATTCCTCATACCGCCCATGTTGATGATATGACCTTAAAATTTCTGGCTGGTTGAACTCTCCAGAAGTCCCTTCTATTGGCTCAATATCGTGGAAAACTTCGCAACTTCCTCCGGATTTGAGAAATTTCCGGAACATTTTGAGATTTCCGAACTGTTTTAAAATGGTCCTCATCAGTTCATATTGTGACAGAAGATGTGTCATGACCTATTGAGTATACATTTGTAATATGAAAGATCAAAAATCAAGTATCGATTTTTGGTGATCTCCGTCATGAAATGTAGTACCTCATAAATGAGGCTACAAAAGTAGGTTCCCATGAACTATTTGTCTTCTAATTTTTACAGTGTATAGAGTTGATTGTCAGGTACTCTACTTTATAAGTAATAAAACATTATCGCCTATAACGGGTGTTCTGTAAGCGTCGCTAAAAATCACAAAAAAATTTCATTCATTTTGGTGGGGCATATCTTCAAAATGTGATTGAATCTCTGAGATTTGTGTATAAGATGCGCATAAAGAATTGAAACGATTTGTATGTAACAGATTTTTGAATTTCTCAAAAATAATTTTTTAAGACGTTTTTATAGAAAAAAGTGAAACGGCCAAACTCATGCGGTATGACCCAAATTTTGTCCATAAACGAAGGTCAATAGACCGGCAAATATTGTGAAAAATTAAGCAAAACCATTCAGCCGTTCTCGAGTTATTCAAGTTTTCAAAGTCCAACCCGTACTATATACGGCGCAAATAGGCTCACTTTTAAGCTACCTCAGACTCAACATTTTCCCACGCCTCGCCTGACCGTCTAAAAGATCGGAACGACTTGAAACTCGTAGGGCAGGACCAGTATTGGATAAAGATTGTACTGCCAGAGCATTAAGGTCAAAGGTCAACTATTGATTTTTTTAGCGCAATAAATATGATTTTGGTCTAAAATCGTTATGAAGATAGATGTAATTTCAAATTTAATGCCATTGTCTTCCAATACTCATGAACAACTCGAAAAGTCAAACACGGGGTACATCGGAAGAAAATGAACCAAGTTACAGTAGTTTTAAGTTTCAAGATCAAACCATCAATTGATGACGTCACATACCAATCATTTCACTAGCAAAAAAAGTCAAGTTCTTTGAAATAGTTTCTCCCGGGCTTCAAGCTATTGCAAACCGTAGATCATACTCATATGTGAATACTTTATGAATTCTAAGCAACGACGAGTAATATTCAGAATGTCAGAAGACGTCAGAAATGAACTTCGTTAAAACTTTCTTAAACTCTCCGAACAAGTAGGAAAGAGTCCAAAAATGTTACGATTGCAATGTTTCACGGAGTGACGATCACGTCAGATAAGATTCTGAAGGCCAGAAGACGTCAAGTTGTCAAACTATTCGAAGCTGTTTGAAACGTTCAAAAAAAAGTAAGCAACGTGGTAACAACTTTAAATAAAGTTGCAACAGATAGCTAACATGCACGCTAGACGGGCACGCGGCGTGAGCCGCGTGACCGGCTAGTCACCACCCTATACATAACTCGACTAACTGACGTAACGGTACGGTACATAACGGGATCCACTTTTTAACGATAGCGACCTAACAGTATGACCATCAATTATGTCACTAAAATCTAAGGTCGTGGTGTCTAAGGAAAATCAATGCTATCGATTTATTGATTTTTTAAGGCCTTAAGATGGAGAGTGAATTTTCGGAGATACTCCACATGAAAGCCTGTATTCTGAAGCCAAATGTTTCCATCGAGCGCTTTTTGCCGGAAACGTTTCCGGAAACAGTTACATGAATTAGAAAAAAGTACAATTTTTTACTACTTTCATTCCTCATACCGCCCATGTTGATGATATGACCTTAAAATTTTTGGCTGGTTGAATTCACCAGAAGTCCCTTTTATTGGCTCAATATCGTGGAAAATTTCACAACTTCCTCCGGGTTTGAGAAATTTCCGGAACTTTTTGAGATTTCCGAACTGTTTTAAAATGGTCCTCATCTGTTCATATTGTGACACAAGATGTGTCATGACCCACCAAGTATAAATTTGTAATATGAAAGATCAAAGATCAAGTATCGATTTTTGGTGATCTCCGTTATGAAACATAGTACCTCATAAATGAGGCTACAAAAGAAGGTTCCCATGAACTATTTGTCATCTAATTTCTACAGCGTATAGAGTTGATTGTCAGGTACTTAACTTTTTAAGCAATAAAACATTATATCATAGAACGGGTATTCTGTAAGCGTTGATAAAAATCAACAAAAAATTTCATTCATTTTGGTGGGGCACATGTTCAAAATGTGATTGAATCTCTGAGATTTGTGTATAAGATGCGCATAAAGAATTGAAACGATTTGTATGTAACAGATTTTTGAATTTCTCAAAAATAATTTTTTAAGACGTTTTTTTAGAAAAAAGTGAAACAGCCAAACTCATGCAGTATGACCCAAATTTTGTCCATAGACGAAGGTCAATAGACCGGCAAATATTGTGAAAAATTAGGCAAAACCATTCGGCCGTTCTCGAGATATTCAAGTTTTGAAAGTCTAACCCGTACTATATACGGCGCAAATAGGCTCACTTTTAAGCTACTTCGCACTCAACATTTTCCCACGCCTCTCCTGATCGTCTAAATGATCGGAACGACTTGAAACTCATAGGACAGGACCAGTATTGAATAAAGATTGTATTGCCAGAGCATTAAGGTCAAAGGTCAACTATTGATTTTTTTAGCGCAATAAATACGATTTTGGCCTAAAATTGCTACGGAAATAGATGTAACTTCAAACTTAGTGTCATTGTATTCCACTACTCATGAACAACTCAAAAAATCAAACACGGGATACATCGGAGAAAAATGAACCAAGTTACAGTAGTTTTAAGTTTCAAGATCAAACCATCAATTGATGACGTCACATACCAAGCATTTCACTAGCAAAAAAGTCAAGTTCTTTTTAATAGTGTATTTTAAGCTTGAAGCTACTGCAAACCGTAAATCATACCTACACGTGAAGACTATATGAATTCTAAGTAACGACGAGTAATAAGACGTCAAGTCGTCAAACTACTCAAAGCAGTTTGAAACGTTCAAAAAAAAGTAAGAAACGTGATAACAACTTCAAATAAAGTTGCAAAACATAGCTAACATGCACGCTAGACGGGCACGCGGCGTGAGCCGCGTGACCGGCTAGTCACCACCCTATACATAATCGTGCTAAATGACGTGACGGTACGGTACGGTACGTGACTTTGACTTGAACGATGAGCACTAACCAGTATGACCATCAATTATGTCACTAAAATCTAAGGTCGCGGTGTCTAAGGAAAATCAATGCTATCGATTTATTGATTTTTTAAGGCCTTAAGTTGGACAGTGAAATTTCGGAGATACTCCACATGAAAGCTTGTATTCTGAAGTTGATTGTTTCTGTCGAGCGCTTTTTGCCGGAAACGTTTCCGGAAACAGTTACATGAATTAGAAAAAAGTACACTTTTTTGCTACTTTCATTCCTCATACCGCCCATGTTGATGATATGACCTCAAATTTTCTGGCTGGTTGAACTCTTCAGAAGTCGCTTCTATTGGCTCAATATCGTGGAAAATTTCGCAACTTCCTCCGCATTTGAGAAATTTCCGGAACTTTTTGAGATTTCCGAACTGTTTTAAAATGGTCCTGAACTGTTCATATTGTGGCAGAAGATGTGTCATGACCTACTAACTATACATTTGCAATATGAAAGATCAAAGATCAAGTATCGATTTTTGGTGATCTCCGTTATGAAACATAGTACCTCATAAATGAAGCTACAAAAGAAGATTCCTATGAACTATATGTCTTCTAATTTCTACAGTGTATAGAGTTGATTGTCAGGTACTCTACTTTATAAGCAATAAACATTATATCATATAATGGGTGTTCTGTGAGCGTTGATAAAAACCAACAGAAAATTCCATTCATTTTGGTGGGGCACATGTTCAAAATGTGATTGAATCTCTGAGATTTGTGTATAAGATGCGCATAAAGAATTGAAACAATTTGTATGTGACAGATTTTTGAATTTCTCAAAAATAATTTTTTAAAACGTTTTTTTAGAAAAAAGTAAAACAGCCAAACTCATGCAGTATGACCCAAATTTTGTCCATAGACGAAGGTCAATAGACCGGCAAACATTGTGAAAAATCAAGCAAAACCATTAAGCCGTTCTCGAGTTATTCAAGTTTTAAAAGTCCAACCCGTACTATATACGGCGCAAATAGGCTCACTTTTAAGCTACCTCGGACTCAACATTTTCCCACGCTTCTCCTGATCGTCAAAATGATCGGAACGACTTGAAACTCATAGGACAGGACCAGTATTGAATAAAGATTGTACTGCAAAAGCAGTAAGGTCAAAGGTCAACTATTGATTTTTTTAGCGCAATAAATACGATTTTGGCCTAAAATTGCTATGGAAATAGATGTAACTTCAAACTTAGCGTCATTGTATTCCACTACTCATGAACAACTCAAAAAATCAAACACGGGACACATCGGAAAAAAATGAACCAAGTTACAGTAGTTTTAAGTTTCAAGATCAAACCATCAATTGATGACGTCACATACCAAGCATTTCACTAGCAAAAAAGTCAAGTTCTTTTTAATAGTTCTTCTTGGGCTCCAAGCTATTGCAAACCGTAGATCATACTCATAGGTGAAGACTATATGAATTCTAAGTAACGACGAGTAATATTCAGAAGGCTAGAAGACGTCAAATACAAACAATGCCATAGAGTATTGAAACTCTCAGAACAAGTACCATTAGTGACAACGATGTCATGACGACAATGTTTCACGATGTAACGTCAACGACACATAGGATTCTGAAGGCCAGAAGACGTCACAACCCAAGTTGTCATGGAACCAAAAAAGTTAATCTAAATAACTCTAAATGACTACACGCGTGGGGGGTCTGGGGGGTCTCCCCCCAGCTAGACGGGCACGCGGCGTGAGCCGCGTGACCGGCTAGTCACCACCCTAGAGATAATTCGACTAACTGACGTGACGTAACGGGACTCCATTTGGAAAGCCCCAGACCTAACCACTGTGACCATCAATTATGTCACTAAAATCTAAGGTCGCGGTGTCTAAGGAAAATCAATGCTATCGATTTATTGATTTTTTAAGGCCCTAAGTTGGACAGTGAAAATTCGGAGATACTTCACATGAAAGCCTGTATTCTGAAGACAAATGTTTCCATCGAGCGCTTTTTGCCGGAAACGTTTCCGGAAAGAGTTACATGAATTAGAAAAAAATATAATTTTTTGCTACTTTCATTCCTCATACCGCGTATGTTGTAGATATGACCTTAAAATTTCTGGCTGGTTGAACTCTCCAGAAGTCCCTTCTATTGGCTCAGTATCGTTGAAAATTTCGCAATATCCTCCGGATTTGAGAAATTTCCGGAACATTTTGAGATTTCCGAACTGTTTTAAAATGGTCCTCATCTGTTCATATTGTGACACAAGATGTGTCATGACCTACTGAGTATACACTCGCAATATGAGAGATCAAAGATCAAGTATCGATTTTTGGTGCGCTCCGTTATGAAACGTAGTACCTCATTAATGAGGCTACAAAAGAAGGTTCCCATGAACTATTTGTCTTCTAATTTTTACAGTGTATAGAGTTGATTGTCAGGTACTCTACTTTATGAGTAATAAACATTATCGCATATAACGGGTGTTTTGTAAGCGTCGCTAAAAATCAACAAAAAATTTCATTCATTTTGGTGGGGCACATGTTCAAAAAGTGATTGAATCTTTGAGATTCGTGTATAAGATGCGCATAGAGAATTAAAACAATTTGTATGTAACAGATTTTTGAATTTCTCAAAAATAATTTTTTAAAACGTTTTTTTAGAAAAAAGTGAAACAGCCAAACTCATGCAGTATGACCCAAATTTCGTCCATAGACGAAGGTCAATAGACCGGCAAACATTGTAAAAAATTAAGCAAAACCATTCAGCCGTTCTCGAGTTATTCAAGTTTTAAAAGTCAAACCCGTACTATATACGGCGCAAATAGGCTCACTTTTAAGCTACCTCGGACTCAACATTTTCCCACGCCTCTCCTGACCGTCTAAATGATCGGAACGACTTGAAACTCATAGGACAGGACCAGTATTGAATAAAGATTGTACTACCAAAGCATTAAGGTCAAAGGTCAACTATTGATTTTTTTAGCGCATTAAATATGATTTTGGCCTAAAATTGCTATGGAAATAGATGTAACTCCAAACTCAGTGTCATTGTATTCCACTACTCATGATCAACTCAAAAAGTCAAACACGGGGTACATCGGAAAAAAATGAACCAAGTTACAGTAGTTTTAAATTTCAAGATCAAACCATCAATTGATGACGTCACATACCAAGCATTTCACTAGCAAAAAAGTCAAGTTCTTTCGAATAGTTTCTTTCAGGCTCCTAACTATCGCAACACGTAATGTATAGTCATACGTGAAGATTATGTAAATTCTAAGCAACGACGAGTAATATTCAGAATGTCAGAAGACGTCAGAAATGAACTTCGTTCAAATTTTCTGAAACTCTCAGAACAAGTAGAAAAGAGTCCAAAAATGTTACGATTACATTGTTTCACGAAGTGACGATCACGTCAGATAAGATTCTGAAGGCCAGAAGACGTCAAGTCGTCAAACTACTCGAAGCTGTTTGAAACGTTCAAAAAAAAAGTAAGTAACGTGGTAACAACTTTAAAAAAAGGTGCAAAACATAGCTAACATGCACGCTAGACGGGCACGCGGCGAGAGCCGCGTGACCGGCTAGTCACCACCCTATACATAACTCGACTAAATGACGTGACGGTACGGTACGGTACGGTACGGGATCCACTTTTTAACGATAGCGACCTAACAGTATGACTATCAATTATGTCACTAAAATCTAAGGTCGCGGTGTCTAAGGAAAATCAATGCTATCGATTTATTGATTTTTTAAGGCCTTAAGATGGAGAGCGAATTTTTGGAGATACTCCACATGAAAGCCTGTATTCAGAAGACAAATGTTTCCATCGAGCGCTTTTTGCCGGAAACGTTTCCGGAAAGAGTTACATGAATTAGAAAAAAGTACAATTTTTTGCTACTTTCATTCCTCATACCGCCCATGTTGATGATATGACCTTAAAATTTTTGGCTGGTTGAACTCTCCAGAAGTCCCTTCTTTTGGCTCAATATCGTGGAAAATTTCGCAACTTCCTCCGGTTTTGAGAAATTTCCGGAACATTTTGAGATTTCCCAACTGTTTTAAAATGGTCCTCATCTGTTCATATTGTGGCACAAGATGTGTCATGACCTACTGAGTATACATTCGCAATATGAAAGATCAAAGATCAAGTATCGATTTTTGGTGATCTCCAGTATGAAACGTAGTACCTCATAAATGAGGCTACAAAAGAAGGTTCCCATGAACCATTTGTCTTCTAATTCCTATACTGTATAGAGTTGATTGTCAGGTGTTCAACTTCATAAGCAATAAACATTCTATCATATACCGAGTGTTCTGTAAGCGTTGATAAAAATGAACAAAAAAATTCTTTCATTTTGGTGGGGCACATGTTCAAAATGTGATTGAATCTTCAAGATTTGTGTATAAGATGCGCATAAAAAATTAAAACAATTTGTATGTGACAGATTTTTGAATTTCTCAAAAATAATTTTTTAATACGTTTTTTTAGAAAAAAGTGAAACAGCCAAACTCATGCAGTATGACCCAAATTTTGTCCATTGACGGAGGGTAATAGACCGGCAAACATTGTAAAATATTAAGCAAAACCATTCAGCCGTTCTCGAGTTATTCGAGTTTTAAAAGTCCAACCCGTACTATATACGGCGCAAATAGGCTCACTTTTAAGCTACCTCGGACTCAATATTTTCCCACGCCTCTCCTGACCGTCTAAATAATGGGAACGACTTGAAACTCATAGGACAGGACCAGTATTGGATAAAGATTGTACTGCCAGAACATTAAGGTCAAAGGTCAATTATTGATTTTTTTAGCGCATTAAATATGATTTTGACCTAAAATCGTTGTGAAGATAGATGTAATTTCAAATTAAGTGTCATTGTGTTCCACTACTCATGAACAACTCAAAGAATCAAACACGGGATACATCGGAGCAAAATGAACCAAGTTACAATAGTTTTAAGTTTCAAGATCAAACCATCAATTGATGACGTCACATACCAAGCATTTCACTAGCAAAAAAGTCAAGTTCTTTCGAATAACTTCTTTCAGGCTCCTAACGATCGCAACACGTAATGTATAGTCATAAGTGAAGATTATATGAATTCTAAGTAACGACGAGTAATATTCAGAATATCAGAAGACGTCAAATACAAACACGGCCATAGAGTATGGAAACTCTCAGAACAAGTACCATTAGTGACAACAATGTCATGACGACAATGTTTCACGATGTAACGTCAACGACACATAGGATTCTGAAGGCCAGAAGACGTCACAACCCAAGTTGTCATGGAACCAGAAAAGTTTATCTAAATAACTTAAAATGACTACACGCGTGGGGGGTCTGGGGGGTCTTCCCCCAGCTAGACGGGCACGCGGCGTGAGCCGCGTGACCGGCTAGTCACCACCCTATAGATAATCGTGCTAAATGACGTGACGGTACGTAACGGTACGTGACTTTGAGTTGAACGATGAGCGCTAACCAGTATGACCATCAATTATGTCACTAAAATTTAAGGTCGTGGTGTCTAAGGAAAATCAATGCTATCGATTTATTGATTTTTTAAGGCCTTAAGTTGGACAGTGAAATTTTGGAGATACTGCACATGAAAGCCTGTATTCTGAAGACAAATGTTTCCATCGAGCGCTTTTTGCCGGAAACGTTTCCGGAAACAGTTACATGAATTAGAAAAAAGTATAATTTTTTGCTACTTTCATTCCTCATACCGCGTATGTTGTAGATATGACCTTAAAATTTCTGGCTGGTTGAACTCTCCAGAAGTCCCTTCTATTGGCTCTATATCGTCAAGAATTTCGCAACTTCCTCCGGATTCGAGAAATTTCCGGAACATTTTGGGATTTCCGAACTGTTTTAAAATGGTCCTCATCTGTTCATATTGTGACACAAGATGTGTCATGACCTACTGAGTATACATTCGCAATTTGAGAGATCAAAGATCGAGTATCGATTTTTGGTGATCTCCGTTATGAAACATAGTACCTCATAAATGAGGCTACAAAAGAAGGTTCCCATCAATTATATGTCTTCAAATTTCTATACTGTATAGAGTTGATTGTCAGGTAATTTACTTCTCGAGCAATGAACAATACAGCATATAATGGGTGTTCTGTAAGCGTTGATAAAAATCAACAAAAAATTTCCTCCATTTTGGTGGGGCACATGTTCAAAATGTGATTGAATTTCTGAGATTTGTGTATAAGATGCGCATGAAGAATTGAAACAGTTTGTATGTGACAGATTTTTGAATTTCTCAAAAATAATTTTTTAAGACGTTTTTTTAGAAAAAAGTGAAACAGCCAAACTCATGCAGTATGACCCAAATTTTGTCCATAGACCAAGGTCAATAGACCGGCAAATATTCTAAAAAATTAAGCAAAACCATCCAGCCGTTCTCGAGTTATTCAAGTTTTAAAAGTCCAACCCGTACTATATACGGCGCAAATAGGCTCACTTTTAAGCTACCTCGGACTCAACATTTTCCCACGCCTCTCCTGATCGTCTAAATGATCGGAACGACTTGAAGCTCATAGGACAGGACCAGTATTGGATAAAGACTGTACTGCCAAAGCATTAAGGTCAAAGGTCAACTATTGATTTTTTTAGCGCATTAAATATGATTTTGGCCTAAAATTGCTATGGAAATAGATGTAACTTCAAACTTAGTGTCATTGTATTCCACTACTCATGAACAACTCAAAAAATCAAACACGGGATACATCGGAAAAAAATGAACCAAGTTACAGTAGTTTTAAGTTTTAAGATCAAACCATCAATTGATGACGTCACATACCAAGCATTTCACTAGCAAAAAAGTCAAGTTCTTTTTAATAGTTCCTCTTGGGCTCCAAGCTATTGCAAACCGTAGATCATACTCATAGGTGAAGACTATATGAATTCTAAGTAACGACGAGTAATATTCAGAAGGCTAGAAGACGTCAAATACAAACCTTGTCATAGAGTATTGAAACTCTCAGAACAAGTACCGTTGGTGACAAAGATGTCATGACGACAATGTTTCACGATGTAACGTCAACGACACATAGGATTCTGAAGGCCAGAAGACGTCACAACCCAAGTTGTCATGGAACCAAAAAAGTTTATCTAAATAACTCTAAATGACTACACGCGTGGGGGGTCTGGGGGGTCTCCCCCCAGCTAGACGGGCACGCGGCGTGAGCCGCGTGACCGGCTAGTCACCACCCTATACATAACTCGACTAAATGACGTGACGGGACGGGACGGTACGAGACCATGACCTGAACGATGAGCACTAACCAGTATGACCATCAATTATGTCACTAAAATCTAAGGTCGCGGTGTCTAAGGAAAATCAATGCTATCGATTTATTGATTTTTTAAGGCCTTAAGTTGGAGAGTGAAATTTTGGAGATACTCCACATGAAAGCCTGTATTCTGAAGCCAAATGTTTTCATCGAGCGCTTTTTGCCGGAAACGTTTCCGGAAACAGTTACATGAATTAGAAAAAAGTGTAAATTTTTGCTACTTTCATTCCTCATACCGCGTATGTTGTAGATATGACCTTAAAATTTCTGGCTGGTTGAACTCTCCAGAAGTCCCTTCTATTGGCTCAGTATCGTTGAAAATTTCGCAACATCCTCCGGATTTGAGAAATTTCCGGAACATTTTGAGATTTCCGAACTGTTTTAAAATGGTCCTCATCTGTTCATATTGTGACACAAGATGTGTCATGACCTACTGAGTATACATTCGCAATTTGAGAGATCAAAGATCGAGTATCGATTTTTGGTGATCTCCGTTATGAAACATAGTACCTCATAAATGAGGCTACAAAAGAAGGTTCCCATCAATTATATGTCTTCAAATTTCTATACTGTATAGAGTTGATTGTCAGGTAATTTACTTCTCGAGCAATGAACAATACAGCATATAATGGGTGTTCTGTAAGCGTTGATAAAAATCAACAAAAAATTTCCTCCATTTTGGTGGGGCACATGTTCAAAATGTGATTGAATTTCTGAGATTTGTGTATAAGATGCGCATGAAGAATTGAAACAGTTTGTATGTGACAGATTTTTGAATTTCTCAAAAATAATTTTTTAAGACGTTTTTTTAGAAAAAAGTGAAACAGCCAAACTCATGCAGTATGACCCA
Source organism: Litoditis marina (assembly GCA_964036275.1). Lineage (NCBI taxonomy): Eukaryota > Metazoa > Nematoda > Chromadorea > Rhabditida > Rhabditidae > Litoditis > Litoditis marina. The sequence continues at coordinate 37,737,043 of OZ038433.1, forward strand.
AATTTTGTCCATAGACCAAGGTCAATAGACCGGCAAATATTCTAAAAAATTAAGCAAAACCATCCAGCCGTTCTCGAGTTATTCAAGTTTTAAAAGTCCAACCCGTACTATATACGGCGCAAATAGGCTCACTTTTAAGCTACCTCGGACTCAACATTTTCCCACGCCTCTCCTGATCGTCTAAATGATCGGAACGACTTGAAGCTCATAGGACAGGACCAGTATTGAATAAAGACTGTACTGCCAAAGCATTAAGGTCAAAGGTCAACTATTGATTTTTTTAGCGCATTAAATATGATTTTGGCCTAAAATTGCTATGGAAATAGATGTAACTTCAAACTTAGTGTCATTGTATTCCACTACTCATGAACAACTCAAAAAATCAAACACGGGATACATCGGAAAAAAATGAACCAAGTTACAGTAGTTTTAAGTTTTAAGATCAAACCATCAATTGATGACGTCACATACCAAGCATTTCACTAGCAAAAAAGTCAAGTTCTTTTTAATAGTTCCTCTTGGGCTCCAAGCTATTGCAAACCGTAGATCATACTCATAGGTGAAGACTATATGAATTCTAAGTAACGACGAGTAATATTCAGAAGGCTAGAAGACGTCAAATACAAACCATGTCATAGAGTATTGAAACTCTCAGAACAAGTACCGTTGGTGACAAAGATGTCATGACGACAATGTTTCACGATGTAACGTCAACGACACATAGGATTCTGAAGGCCAGAAGACGTCACAACCCAAGTTGTCATGGAACCAAAAAAGTTTATCTAAATAACTCTAAATGACTACACGCGTGGAGGGTCTGGGGGGTCTCCCCCCAGCTAGACGGGCACGCGGCGTGAGCCGCGTGACCGGCTAGTCACCACCCTATACATAATCGCGTATACTGACGTGACGGTACGTAACGTAACGGTACGGTCGCCTGTTGAACGATCAGCACTAACCAGTATGACCATAAATTATGTCACTAAAATCTAAGGTAGCGGTGTCTAAGGAAAATCAATGCTATCGATTTATTGATTTTTTAAGGCCTTAAGATGGAGAGCGAATTTTCGGAGATACTCCACATGAAAGCCTGTATTCTGAAGCCAAATGTTTCCATCGAGCGCTTTTTGCCGGAAACGTTTCCGGAAACAGTTACATGAATTAGAAAAAAGTATAATTTTTTGCTACTTTCATTCCTCATACCGCGCATGTTGTAGATATGACCGTAAAATTTCTGGCTGGTTGAACTCTCCAGAAGTCCCTTCTATTGGCTCAATATCGTGGAAAATTTCGCAACTTCCTCCGGATTTGAGAAATTGCCGGAACTTTTTGAGATTTCCGAACTGTTTTAAAATGGTCCTCATCTGTTCATATTGCGGCACAAGATGTGTCATGACCTACTGAGTATATATTTGCGATATGAAAGATCAGAGATCAAGTATCGATTTTTGCTGATCTCCGTTATGAAACAAAGTACCTCATAAATGAGGCTACAAAAGAAGGTTCCCATGAACTATATGTCTTCTAATTTCTACAGTGTTTAGAATTGATTGTCAGGTACTCTACTTTATAAGCAATAAACATTATATCATATAATGGGTGTTCTGTGAGCGTTGATAAAAACCAACAAAAAATTCCATTCATTTTGGTGGGGCATATGTTCAAAATGTGATTGAATCTCTGAGATTTGTGTATAAGATGCGCATACAGAATTAAAACAATTTGTATGTGACAGATTTTTGAATTTCTCAAAAATAATTTTTTAAGACGTTTTTTTAGAAAAAAGTAAAACAGCCAAACTCATGCAGTATGTCCCAAATTTTGTCCATAGATGGAGGTAAATAGACCGGCAAATATTGTAAAAAATTAAGCAAAACCATTAAGCCGTTCTCGAGTTATTCAAGTTTTAAAAGTCAAACCCGTACTATATACGGCGCAAATAGGCTCACTTTTAAGCTACCTCGAACTCAACATTTTCCCACGCCTCTCCTGACCGTCTAAATGATCGGAACGTCTTGAAACTCATAGGACAGGACCAGTATTGAATAAAGATTGTACTGCCAGAGCATTAAGGTCAAAGGTCAACTATAGATTTTTTTTAGCGCATTAAATATGATTTTGTGCTAAAATTGCTATGAAAATAGATGTAACTTCAAACTTAATGTCATTGTATTTCACTACTCATGAACAACTCAAAAAATCAAACACGGGATACATCGGAGAAAAATGAACCAAGTTACAGTAGTTATAAGTTTCAAGATCAAACCATCAATTGATGACGTCATATACCAAGCATTTCACTAGCAAAAAAGTCAAGTTCTTTTTAATAGTTCCTCTTGGGCTCCAAGCTATTGCAAACCGTAGATCATACTCATAGGTGAAGACTATATGAATTCTAAGTAACGATGAGTAATATTCAGAAGGCTAGAAGACGTCAAATACAAACAATGCCATAGAGTATTGAAACTCTCAGAACAAGTACCATTAGTGACAACGATGTCATGACGACAATGTTTCACGATGTAACGTCAACGACACATAGGATTCTGAAGGCCAGAAGACGTCACAACCCAAGTTGTCATGGAACCAAAAAAGTTAATCTAAATAACTCTAAATGACTACACGCGTGGGGGGTCTGGGGGGTCTCCCCCCAGCTAGACGGGCACGCGGCGTGAGCCGCGTGACCGGCTAGTCACCACCCTATACATAACTTGACTAAATGACGTAACGGTACATAACGTAACGGGATCCATTTTTTAAAGATAACGACTAACCAACATGACCATCAATTATGTCACTAAAATCTAAGGTCGTGGTGTCTAAGGAAAATCAATGCTATCGATTTATTGATTTTTTAAGGCCTTAAGATGGAGAGCGAATTTTCGGAGATACTCCACATGAAAGCCTGTATTCAGAAGACAAATGTTTCCATCGAGCGCTTTTTGCCGGAAATGTTTCCGGAAACAGTTACATGAATTAGAAAAAAGTACAATTTTTTGCTACTTTCATTCCTCATACCGCCCATGTTGATGATATGACCTTAAAATTTCTGGCTGGTTGAACTCTCCAGAAGTCCCTTCTATTGGCTCAATATCGTGGAAAATTTCGCAACATCCTCCGGATTTGAGAAATTTCCGGAACATTTTGAGATTTCCGAACTGTTTTAAAAAGGTCCTCACCTGTTCATATTGTGACAGAAGATGTGTCATGACCTATTGAGTATACATTTGTAATATGAAAGATCAAAGATCAAGTATCGATTTTTGGTGATCTCCGTCATGAAATGTAGTACCTCACAAATGAGGCTACAAAAGAAGGTTCCCATGAACTATTTGTCTTCTAATTTTTACAGTGTATAGAGTTGATTGTCAGGTACTCTACTTTATGAGTAATAAACATTATCGCATAAAACGGGTGTTCTGTAAGCGTCGATAAAAATCAACAAAAAATTTCATTCATTTTGGTGGGGCATATCTTCAAAATGTGATTGAATCTCTGAGATTTGTGTATAGGATGCGCATAAAGAATTAAAACAATTTGTATGTAACAGATTTCTGAATTTCTCAAAAATAATTTTTTAAGACGGTTTTTTAGAAAAACGTGAAACAGCCAAACTCATGCAGTATGACCCAAATTTTGTCCATAGACGGAGGGTAATAGACCGGCAAACATTGTAAAAAATTAAGCAAAACCATTCAGCCGTTCTCGAGTTATTCAAGTTTTAAAAGTCCAACCCGTACTATATACGGCGCAAATAGGCTCACTTTTAAGCTACCTCGGACTCAACATTTTCCCACGCCTCTCCTGACCGTCTAAATGATCGGAACGACTTGAAATTCATAGGACAGGACCAGTATTAAATAAAGATTGTACTGCCAAAGCATTAAGGTCAAAGGTCAACTACTGATTTTTTTAGCGCAATAAATATGATTTTGTGCTAAAATTGCTATGGAAATGGATGAAACTTCAAACTTGGTGTCATTGTATTTCACTACTCATGAGCAACTCAGAAAATCAAACACGGGGTACATCGGATGAAAATGAACCAAGTTATAGTAGTTTCAATTTTCAAGATCAAACCATCAATTGATGACGTCACATACCAAGCATTTCACTAGCAAAAAAATCAAGTTCTTTCGAATAACTTTTTTCAGGCTCCTAACGATCGCAACACGTGATGTATAGTCATAAGTGAAGATTATATGAATTCTAAGTAACGGCGAGTAATATTCAGAATGTCAGAAGACGTCAGAAATGAACTTCGTTCAAACTTTCTGAAATTCTCATAACAAGTAGGAAATAGTCCAAAAATGTTACGATTACATTGTTTCACGAAGTGACGATCACGTCAGATAAGATTCTGAAGGCCAGAAGACGTCAGGTCGTCAAACTACTCGAAGCTGTTTGAAACGTTCAAAAAAAAGTAAGTAACGTGGTAACAACTTCAAATAAAAGTGCAAAACATAGCTAACATGCACGCTAGACGGGCACGCGGCGTGAGCCGCGTGACCGGCTAGTTACCACCCTATACATAATCGTGTAAGGTCCCATAACGTGGAACCTCATGACATGATGACAAGATGCTCAATACGCCAAACCATGACAATGACTCCAAAGCGTTGCATTGCGCTTTTTTAGTTCGAAATATTTACAATTAGATTTTTAATGATCAAAAAACGATTTTCAAAACTCGCTTTTTTCACATTTTTCACCCATTCAACGTGTACGGATCTTCTACATCGGCGTTTGAGACAGAGTACTAAAATTTCCCTACTTGAATACAAATTCCCCTAAACTGCTACGTGTCGATGAATAAAGTTACTCTACCCCCGGGGAAATCTTGGTTTCTGGAAAAAAAACTGTCTTTCCGGCGGAGAGCCTAACCATTATGACCAAAAATTGTGTCACCAAAATATAAGGTCGCCGTGTCCGAGGATTAGTCAAAATATTGATTTATTGATTTTTTATGATCTCAAATATCGGAACAAAATTTCAGAGTTATCTTCACAGAATGATCTACTATCAAATCTAAGACTTTCTGTCGAGGCGTTTTTGCCGGAAAAATTTCCAGAAACAGTTACAGCAATTACAAAAAAGTGTATTTCTCAGTTTTGCTTCGTTTTTTACACCGCCTACGTTGATGATATGGCTGTAAAACTTTGATCCAGGAGAAGTAGTCGAAATACTCACACATTCCCCACAGAGCGAATGCTGTCCGGTCTTGAAGGGGGAAGAAAGGTGAGATTTCCGGAACTGAACGGAATTTCCGAACTGTTTGAAAATGGTCCTGACTCGATCATATTGTGGTAAAAGGTGTGTTATGACTTACTGAGTATATATTTGCAATATGAAAGATCAAAGATGAAGTATCGATTTTTAGTGATCTCTATAATGAAACATTGTACCTCAAAAATGGTGCTACAAAATAGGGTTCTCATTAGTCGTTCTGCTCTTAATTGTAAGATAGGATAGACTCGATAGTAAGGTGTTCAGATTTAAAAGCAAACACATTTCATCTTCCATGACAAGTCCCCTGTAAGCGTTTATAATCATCAACAAAACATTTCATTCATTTCGGTGGGGCACATGTTCAAAATGTGATTACATCTCTGAGATTTGTGCATAAGATGCGCATAAAGAATTGAAACAGTTTGTATGTGACAGATTTTCGAATTTCTCAAAAATAATTTTTTAAAACGTTTTTTTAGAAAAAAAGTAGATATCGGGTAAGTACGTAAATCAACTGTTTGTCAATAATATAGTTTACTTATATTTTTGCCAATATCAAGTGAGTATTCTCAATACAATTCTACAATGAAAAAACCGATTTTTACAATTTGTGTTTTTCATTTTCTGATGACGTCATCAAACAGTTGGAAAATCGAAAAAATTGCATAACTCCAAGAAGCATTTAGCTATTATAACCAAACTTGGTAAGTAACTTTCTACTCTGGATCTCCAACTTTTCATCGAAACACGAGACAGATTGCTTCACGGGAAAGTGGTTTTTCTGACCTCTGGCATCACCACCCTATACATAACTTGACTAACTGACGTAACGTAACGGTACGTGACGGAAACTTTTCTTTATTCAGCACTAGCCAGTATGACCATCAATTATGTCACTAAAATCTAAGGTCGTGGTGTCTAAGAAAAATCAATGATATCGATTTATTGATTTTTTAAGGCCTTAAGTTGAAGAGCGAATTTTCAGAGATACTGCACCTGAAAGCCTGTTTACTGAAGACAAAAGTTTCCATGGAAGGCTTTTTGCCGGAAACGTTTCCGGAAAGAGTTACAGGAATTAGAAAAAAATACAATTTTTTGCTACTTTCATTCCTCATACCGCCCATGTTGATGATATGACCCTAAAATTTCTGGCTGGTTGAACTCTCCAGAAGTCCCTTCTTTTGGTTCAATATCATGGAAAAATTCGCAACATCCTCCGGATTTGAGAAATTTCCGGAACAGTTTGAGATTTCCGAACTGTTTTAAAATGGTCCTCATCTTTCTATATTGTGGCACAAGATGTGTCATGACCTACTGAGTATACATTTGTAATATGAAAGATCAAAGATCAAGTATCGATTTTTGGTGATCTCCGTTATGAAACATAGTACCTCATAAATAAGGCTATAAAAGAAGGTTCCCATGAACTATTTGTCTTCTAATTTCTACAGTGTATAGAGTTGATTGTCAGGTACTTAACTTCTTGAGCAATAAAACAATATATCATAGAACGGGTATTCTGTAAGCGTTGATAAAAATCAACAAAAAATTTCATTCATTTTGGTGGGGCATATCTTCAAAATGTGATTGAATCTCTGAGATTTGTGTATAAGATGCGCATAAAGAATTGAAACGATTTGTATGTAACAGATTTTTGAATTTCTCAAAAATAATTTTTTAAGACGTTTTTTTAGAAAAAAGTGAAACGGCCAAACTCATGCAGTATGACCCAAATTTTGTCCATAAACGAAGGTCAATAGACCGGCAAATATTGTGAAAAATTAAGCAAAACCATTCAGCCGTTCTCGAGTTATTCAAGTTTTCAAAGTCCAACCCGTACTATATACGGCGCAAATAGGCTCACTTTTAAGCTACCTCAGACTCAACATTTTCCCACGCCTCGCCTGACCGTCTAAATGATCAGAACGACTTGAAACTCATAGGGCAGGACCAGTATTGGATAAAGATTGTACTACCAGAGCATTAAGGTCAAAGGTCAACTATTGATTTTTTTAGCGCAATAAATATGATTTTGTGCTAAAATTGCTACGAAAATAGATGTAACTTCAAACTTAGTGTCATTGTATTCCACTACTTATGAACAACTCACAAAATCAAACACGGGATACATCGGAGAAAAATGAACCAAGTTAGAGTAGTTTTAAGTTTCAAGATCAAACCATCAATTGATGACGTCACATACCAAGCATTTCACTAGCAAAAAAGTCAAGTTCTTTTTAATAGTTCCTCTTGGGCTCCAAGCTATTGCAAACCGTAGATCATACTCATAGGTGAAGACTATATGAATTCTAAGTAACGACGAGTAATATTCAGAAGGCTAGAAGACGTCAAATACAAACAATGCCATAGAGTATTGAAACTCTCAGAACAAGTACCATTAGTGTCAACGATGTCATGACGACAATGTTTCACGATGTAACGTCAACGACACATAGGATTCTGAAGGCCAGAAGACGTCACAACCCAAGTTGTCATGGAACCAAAAAAGTTAATCTAAATAACTCTAAATGACTACACGCGTGGGGGGTCTGGGGGGTCTCCCCCCAGCTAGACGGGCACGCGGCGTGAGCCGCGTGACCGGCTAGTCACCACCCTATAGATAATCGTGCTAAATGACGTGACGGTACATAACGTAACGTAACGTAACGGGATCCACTTTTTAATGATAGCGACCTAACAGTATGACCATCAATTATGTCACTAAAATCTAAGGTCGCGGTGTCTAAGGAAAATCAATGCTATCGATTTATTGATTTTTTAAGGCCTTAAGATGGAGAGTGAAATTTCGGAGATACTGCACATGAAAGCCTGTATTCTGAAGTTGATTGTTTCTGTCGAGCGCTTTTTGCCGGAAACGTTTCCGGAAAGAGTTACATGAATTAGAAAAAAGTACAATTTTTTACTACTTTCATTCCTCATACCGCCCATGTTGATGATATGACCTCAAATTTTCTGGCTGGTTGAACTCTCCAGAAGTCCTTTCTTTTGGCTCAATATCGTGGAAAATTTCGCAACTTCCTCCGGATTTGAGAAATTCCCGGAACATTTCGGGATTTCCGAACTGTTTTAAAATGGTCCTTGAATGTTCATATTGTGACACAAGATGTGTCATGACCTACTGAGTATACATTCGCAATATGAAAGATCAAAGATCAAGTATCGATTTTTGGTGATCTCCAGTATGAAACGTAGTATCTCATAAATGAGGCTACAAAAGAAGGTTCCCATGAACCATTTGTCTTCTAATTCCTATACTGTATAGAGTTGATTGTCAGGTACTCAACTTTATAAGCAATAAACATTATATCATATGACGGGTGTTCTGTAAGCGTTGATAAAAATCAACAAAAAAATTCATTCATTTCGGTGGGGCACATGTTCAAAATGTGATTGAATTTCTGAGATTTGTACATAAGATGCGCATAAAGAATTAAAACAAATTGTATGTGACAGATTTTTGAATTTCTCAAAAATAATTTTTTAAGACGTTTTTTTAGAAAAAAGTGAAACAGCCAATTTCGTGCAGTATGACCCAAATTTTGTCTATAGACGAAGGTCAATAGACCGGCAAATATTGTGAAAAATTAAGCAAAACCATTCAGCCGTTCTCGACTTATTCAAGTTTTAAAAGTCCAACCCGTACTATATACGGCGCAAATAGGCTCACTTTTAAGCTACCTCGGACTCAACATTTTCCCACGCCTCTCCTGACCGTCTAAATGATCGGAATGACTTGAAACTCATAGGGCAGGACCAATATTGGATAAAGATTGTACTGCCAGAGCATTAAGGTCAAAAGTCAACTATTGATTTTTTTAGCGCAATAAATATGATTTTGTGCTAAAACTGCTATGGAAATAGATGTAACTTCAAATTTAGTGTCATTGTATTTCACTACTCATGAACAACTCAAAAAATCAAACATGGGATACATCGGAGCAAAATGAACCAAGTTACAGTAGTTTTAAGTTTCAAGATCAAACCATCAATTGATGACGTCACATACCAAGCATTTCACTAGCAAAAAAGTCAAGTTCTTTCGAATAGTTTCTTTCAGGCTCCTAACTACCGCAACACGTAATGTATAGTCATACGTGAAGACTATATGAATTCTAAGTAACGACGAGTAATATTCAGAAGGCTAGAAGACGTCAAATACAAACAATGCCATAGAGTATTGAAACTCTGAGAACAAGTACCATTAGTGACAACGATGTCATGACGACAATGTTTCACGATGTAACGTCAACGACGCATAGGATTCTGAAGGCCAGAAGACGTCACAACCCAAGTTGTCATGTCACCCTTACTATACTATATTGGCTAATGCTATGTAACGTGGACATTGAGTTTACCAAAAAGCTTCATTTCTACTTCCATTACAAGATTCGACATAAGGCGCATTGTAATCCTCTCTAAGAGGTCTGAAAACCTACAAACTGATTTTTAATGCACAAAAACGTAAAACTCAAAAAATTTTCAAGTTGATTGTTTGCCAACTTATCATGGAACGAATCCGTAAATATTTGGTAGCAGCCAACTATTCCATAGTCTCTTTCTAAGAAAAATTATAACTAACCTGTATCTCATCTCTCAATTGATTTGCTACGGTTTTACGATTTCTGTCAAAATCGAAAATAATGGTACGCGTAACATAACGGTACGACCACTTTTTGCTCCCAAACAAGTTCTAACTGCCATCAATGTCTAAGTCACCGAAATCTAAGGTCGTGGTGTCTAAGGAATTTCTCTAACGTAACCTCCTAAGTACGTTAGGGCCTTAAGTTGGGAAGCAAAATTTCGGAGATATTGTACCAGAAAGCCTGTATTTCAAAGATAAGTGTTTCCATCGAGTGCTTTTTGCCGGAAACGTTTTCGGAAAGAGTTACATGAGTTAGAAAAAGGTGTAATTTTTTTGCTACTTTCGTTTCTCATACCGCCCATGCTGAAGATATGACCGTCAAACTTTTATCTGGTTGAACTCTCCAAAAAGCCACTACTATTGGCCCAATATCGTTGAAAAACTCGCAACTTCCTCAGAGTTTGAGAAATTTCCGGAACTTTTGAGATTTCCGAACTGTTTTAAAATGGTCCTCATCTGTTCATATTGTGGCACAAGATGTGTCATGACCTACTAAGCATACATACGCAATATGAAAGATCAAAGATCAAGTATCGATTTTTGGTGATCTCCAGCATGCAACATAGTACCTCGTAAAGAAGGCTACAAAAGAAGGTTCCCATTAGTTATTCATCTTCTAATTGTAACATAGTATAGAGTTGAATGTCAGGTACGTAACCTTATAGGCAATAAACATTCTATCATATTACGAGTGCTCTGTAAACGTTGATAATCATCAACAAAAAATGTCATTCATTTCGATGGGGCACATGTTCATAATGTGATTACATCTCTGAGATTTGTGCATAAGATGTGCATTCAAAACTGAAACAGTTTGTATGTGACAGATTTTTGAATTTCTCAAAAATAATGTTTTAAGACGGCTTTTTTGAAAATAGTGAAACAATCAAACTCATGCAGTATGTCCATTTGTCAATAATAATGTTTACTTGTATTTTTCCTAATACCAATGAATGGTTCTAAATACAACTCAACAAAAAACGAATGGGTAAATTTTTTTTCATTTTTTGATGACGTCATCAGATAGTGAAAAAATCTAAAATCTTGAATAACTCCATGCAAAATTGAGCTATCATAACCAACTTTGGTCAGTATTTTTATAATTTGGAGCTATTACTTGTGTGGAAAAATGAAATAGATTGCTTCACGGGAAAGTGGTTAATTCGACATCTACCCTCACCCTTACTATACTATATTGGCTAATGCTATGTAACGTGGACATTGAGTTTACCAAAAAGCTTCATTTCTACTTCCATTACAAGATTCGACATAAGGCGCATTGTAATCCTCTCTAAGAGGTCTGAAAACCTACAAACTGATTTTTAATGCACAAAAACGTAAAACTCAAAAAATTTTCAAGTTGATTGTTTGCCAACTTATCATGGAACGAATCCGTAAATATTTGGTAGCAGCCAACTATTCCATAGTCTCTTTCTAAGAAAAATTATAACTAACCTGTATCTCATCTCTCAATTGATTTGCTACGGTTTTACGATTTCTGTCAAAATCGAAAATAATGGTACGCGTAACATAACGGTACGACCACTTTTTGCTCCCAAACAAGTTCTAACTGCCATCAATGTCTAAGTCACCGAAATCTAAGGTCGTGGTGTCTAAGGAATTTCTCTAACGTAACCTCCTAAGTACGTTAGGGCCTTAAGTTGGGAAGCAAAATTTCGGAGATATTGTACCAGAAAGCCTGTATTTCAAAGATAAGTGTTTCCATCGAGTGCTTTTTGCCGGAAACGTTTTCGGAAAGAGTTACATGAGTTAGAAAAAGGTGTAATTTTTTTGCTACTTTCGTTTCTCATACCGCCCATGCTGAAGATATGACCGTCAAACTTTTATCTGGTTGAACTCTCCAAAAAGCCACTACTATTGGCCCAATATCGTTGAAAAACTCGCAACTTCCTCAGAGTTTGAGAAATTTCCGGAACTTTTGAGATTTCCGAACTGTTTTAAAATGGTCCTCATCTGTTCATATTGTGGCACAAGATGTGTCATGACCTACTAAGCATACATACGCAATATGAAAGATCAAAGATCAAGTATCGATTTTTGGTGATCTCCAGCATGCAACATAGTACCTCGTAAAGAAGGCTACAAAAGAAGGTTCCCATTAGTTATTCATCTTCTAATTGTAACATAGTATAGAGTTGAATGTCAGGTACGTAACCTTATAGGCAATAAACATTCTATCATATTACGAGTGCTCTGTAAACGTTGATAATCATCAACAAAAAATGTCATTCATTTCGATGGGGCACATGTTCATAATGTGATTACATCTCTGAGATTTGTGCATAAGATGTGCATTCAAAACTGAAACAGTTTGTATGTGACAGATTTTTGAATTTCTCAAAAATAATGTTTTAAGACGGCTTTTTTGAAAATAGTGAAACAATCAAACTCATGCAGTATGTCCATTTGTCAATAATAATGTTTACTTGTATTTTTCCTAATACCAATGAATGGTTCTAAATACAACTCAACAAAAAACGAATGGGTAAATTTTTTTTCATTTTTTGATGACGTCATCAGATAGTGAAAAAATCTAAAATCTTGAATAACTCCATGCAAAATTGAGCTATCATAACCAACTTTGGTCAGTATTTTTATAATTTGGAGCTATTACTTGTGTGGAAAAATGAAATAGATTGCTTCACGGGAAAGTGGTTAATTCGACATCTACCCTCACCCTTACTATACTATATTGGCTAATGCTATGTAACGTGGACATTGAGTTTACCAAAAAGCTTCATTTCTACTTCCATTACAAGATTCGACATAAGGCGCATTGTAATCCTCTCTAAGAGGTCTGAAAACCTACAAACTGATTTTTAATGCACAAAAACGTAAAACTCAAAAAATTTTCAAGTTGATTGTTTGCCAACTTATCATGGAACGAATCCGTAAATATTTGGTAGCAGCCAACTATTCCATAGTCTCTTTCTAAGAAAAATTATAACTAACCTGTATCTCATCTCTCAATTGATTTGCTACGGTTTTACGATTTCTGTCAAAATCGAAAATAATGGTACGCGTAACATAACGGTACGACCACTTTTTGCTCCCAAACAAGTTCTAACTGCCATCAATGTCTAAGTCACCGAAATCTAAGGTCGTGGTGTCTAAGGAATTTCTCTAACGTAACCTCCTAAGTACGTTAGGGCCTTAAGTTGGGAAGCAAAATTTCGGAGATATTGTACCAGAAAGCCTGTATTTCAAAGATAAGTGTTTCCATCGAGTGCTTTTTGCCGGAAACGTTTTCGGAAAGAGTTACATGAGTTAGAAAAAGGTGTAATTTTTTTGCTACTTTCGTTTCTCATACCGCCCATGCTGAAGATATGACCGTCAAACTTTTATCTGGTTGAACTCTCCAAAAAGCCACTACTATTGGCCCAATATCGTTGAAAAACTCGCAACTTCCTCAGAGTTTGAGAAATTTCCGGAACTTTTGAGATTTCCGAACTGTTTTAAAATGGTCCTCATCTGTTCATATTGTGGCACAAGATGTGTCATGACCTACTAAGCATACATACGCAATATGAAAGATCAAAGATCAAGTATCGATTTTTGGTGATCTCCAGCATGCAACATAGTACCTCGTAAAGAAGGCTACAAAAGAAGGTTCCCATTAGTTATTCATCTTCTAATTGTAACATAGTATAGAGTTGAATGTCAGGTACGTAACCTTATAGGCAATAAACATTCTATCATATTACGAGTGCTCTGTAAACGTTGATAATCATCAACAAAAAATGTCATTCATTTCGATGGGGCACATGTTCATAATGTGATTACATCTCTGAGATTTGTGCATAAGATGTGCATTCAAAACTGAAACAGTTTGTATGTGACAGATTTTTGAATTTCTCAAAAATAATGTTTTAAGACGGCTTTTTTGAAAATAGTGAAACAATCAAACTCATGCAGTATGTCCATTTGTCAATAATAATGTTTACTTGTATTTTTCCTAATACCAATGAATGGTTCTAAATACAACTCAACAAAAAACGAATGGGTAAATTTTTTTTCATTTTTTGATGACGTCATCAGATAGTGAAAAAATCTAAAATCTTGAATAACTCCATGCAAAATTGAGCTATCATAACCAACTTTGGTCAGTATTTTTATAATTTGGAGCTATTACTTGTGTGGAAAAATGAAATAGATTGCTTCACGGGAAAGTGGTTAATTCGACATCTACCCTCACCCTTACTATACTATATTGGCTAATGCTATGTAACGTGGACATTGAGTTTACCAAAAAGCTTCATTTCTACTTCCATTACAAGATTCGACATAAGGCGCATTGTAATCCTCTCTAAGAGGTCTGAAAACCTACAAACTGATTTTTAATGCACAAAAACGTAAAACTCAAAAAATTTTCAAGTTGATTGTTTGCCAACTTATCATGGAACGAATCCGTAAATATTTGGTAGCAGCCAACTATTCCATAGTCTCTTTCTAAGAAAAATTATAACTAACCTGTATCTCATCTCTCAATTGATTTGCTAATCACCCTTACTATACTATACATGCTAATATAACGGTACGGTAGACATACTGAGTATACATTCGCAATATGAAAGATCAAAAATCAAGTATCGATTTTTGGTGATCTCTAGAATGAAACATAGTACCTCAAAAAGAAGGCTACAAAATAAGGTTCCCGTGAACTATTTGTCTTCTAATTTCTATAGTGTATAGAGTTGATTGTCAGGTACTCTACTTTATAAGTAATAAACATTATACCATATAACAGGTGTTCTATAAACGTTGATAAAATTGAACAAAAAATTCCATTCATTTTGGTGGGGCATATGTTCAAAATGTGATTGAATCTCTGAGATTTGTGTATAAGATGCGCATACAGAATTAAAACAGTTTGTATGTGACAGATTTTCGAATTTCTCAAAAATAATTTTTTAAGACGTTTTTTAGAAAAAAGTGAAACAGCCAAACTCATGCAGTAAGTCCCAAATTTTGTCCATAGACAAAGGTCAATAGACCGGCAAACATTGTGCAAAATTAAGCAAAACCATTTAGCCGTTCTCGAGTTATTCAAGTTTTGAAAGTCTAACCCGTACTATATACGGCGCAAATAGGCTTACTTTTAAGCTACCTCGGACTCAAAATTTTCCCACGCCTCTCCTGTTCGTCAAAATGATCAGGAAGACTTGAAACTCATAGGACAGGACCAGTATTGGATAAAGATTGTACTGCCAAAGCATTAAGGTTAAAGGTCAACTATTGATTTTTTTAGCGCATTAAATATGATTCTGTGCCAAAATCGTTATGGAAATAGATGCAATTACAAGCTTAGTGTCATTGTATTCCACTACTCATGAACAACTCAGAAAGTCAAACACGGGATACATCGGAGAAAAATGAACCAAGTTACAGTGGTTTTAACTTTCAAGATCAAACCATCAATTGATGACGTCACATACCAAGCATTTCACTAGCAAAAAAGTCAGGTTATCCGTAATAGCTTTGAGACTTGGAGGTAAGAACTACCATAGAAATCTAAGGTTGTGGTGTCTGAGGAAAATCGATAATATCGATTTATTGATTTTTTATGACCTACATTAAATTCAAAAAATTGTTACATTTTACAAACTACTAAATAACTGTGAGCGTAGGGGGGTCTGGGGGGGTCTCCCCCCCAGGTAGACGGGCCCGCGGCGTCAGCCGCGGGACCGGCTAGTTACCACCCTATAGATAATCGTGCTATGTCCCATAACGTGGGACCTCATGACATGATCACAAGATGCTCAATACGCTAAACCATGACAATGACTCCAAAGCGTTGCTTTGCGCTTTTTTAGTTCGAAATATTTACAATTAGATTTTTAATGATCAAAAAACGATTTTCAAAACTCGCTTATTTCACACTTTTCACCTATTCAACGTGTACGGATCTTCTACATCGGCGTTTGAGACAGAGTACTAAAATTTCCCTACTTGAATACAAATTCCCCTAAACTGCTACGTGTCGATGAATAAAGTTACTCTACCCCCGGGGAAATCTCGGTTTCTGGAAAAAAAACTGTCTTTCCGGCGGAGAGCCCAACCATTATGACCAAAAATTGTGTCACCAAAATATAAGGTCGCCGTGTCCAAGGATTAGTCAAAATATTGATTTATTGATTTTTTATGATCTCAAATATGGGAACAAAATTTCAGAGTTATTTTCACAGAATGATCTACTATCAAATCTAAGACTTTCTGTCGAGGCGTTTTTGCCGGAAAAATTTCCGCAAACAGTTACATCAATTACAAAAAAGTGTATTTCTCAGTTTTGCTTCGTTTTTTACACCGCCTACGTTGATGATACGGCTGTCAAACTTCGATCCAGGAGAATAAGTCAAAACGCTCACACATCCCCCACAGAGCAAAAGCTGTCCGGTTCTAAAGGGGGAAGGAAGGTGAGATTTCCGGAACTGAACGGAATTTCCGAACTGTTTGAAAATGGTCCTGACTCGATCAAATTGTGGCAAAAGGTGTGTCATGAACAACTGAGTATACTTTGGCAATATGAAAGATCAAAGATCAAGTATCGATTTTTAGTGATCTCTATAATGAAACATTGTACCTCTAAAATGGTGCTACAAAATAGGGTTCTCATTAGTCGTTCCGCTTCTAATTGTAAGATAGGATAGATTCGTTAGTAAGGTGTTTAGATTTGTTAGCAAACACAATTCATCTTCAATGACAAGTTCACTGTAAGCGTTTGTAATCATCAACAAAAAATTTCATTCATTTCGGTGGGGCACATGTTCAAAATATGATTACATCTCTGAGATTTGTGCATAAGATGCGCATAAAGAATTGAAACAGTTTGTATGTGACAGATTTTTGAATTTCTCAAAAATAATTTTTTAAGACCGTTTTTTAAAAAAAAAAGTAGATATCGGGTAAGTACGTAAATCAACTGTTTGTCAATAATATGGTTTACTTATATTTTTGCCAATATCAAGTAAGTATTCTCAATACAATTCTACAATGAAAACACCGATTTTTACAACTTGTGTTTTTCATTTTCTGATGACGTCATCAAACAGTTGGAAAATCGAAAAAATTGCATAACTCCAAGAAGCATTTAGCTATTATAACCAAACTTGGTAAGTAACTTTCTACTCTGGATCTCCAACTTTTCATCGAAACACGAGACAGATTGCTTCACGGGAAAGTGGTTTTTCTGACCTTTGGCATTACCACCCTATAGATAATCGTGCTATGTCCCATAACGTGGGACCTCATGACATGATCACAAGATGCTCAATACGCTAAACCATGACAATGACTCCAAAGCGTTGCTTTGCGCTTTTTTAGTTCGAAATATTTACAATTAGATTTTTAATGATCAAAAAACGATTTTCAAAACTCGCTTATTTCACACTTTTCACCTATTCAACGTGTACGGATCTTCTACATCGGCGTTTGAGACAGAGTACTAAAATTTCCCTACTTGAATACAAATTCCCCTAAACTGCTACGTGTCGATGAATAAAGTTACTCTACCCCCGGGGAAATCTCGGTTTCTGGAAAAAAAACTGTCTTTCCGGCGGAGAGCCCAACCATTATGACCAAAAATTGTGTCACCAAAATATAAGGTCGCCGTGTCCAAGGATTAGTCAAAATATTGATTTATTGATTTTTTATGATCTCAAATATGGGAACAAAATTTCAGAGTTATTTTCACAGAATGATCTACTATCAAATCTAAGACTTTCTGTCGAGGCGTTTTTGCCGGAAAAATTTCCGCAAACAGTTACATCAATTACAAAAAAGTGTATTTCTCAGTTTTGCTTCGTTTTTTACACCGCCTACGTTGATGATACGGCTGTCAAACTTCGATCCAGGAGAATAAGTCAAAACGCTCACACATCCCCCACAGAGCAAAAGCTGTCCGGTTCTAAAGGGGGAAGGAAGGTGAGATTTCCGGAACTGAACGGAATTTCCGAACTGTTTGAAAATGGTCCTGACTCGATCAAATTGTGGCAAAAGGTGTGTCATGAACAACTGAGTATACTTTGGCAATATGAAAGATCAAAGATCAAGTATCGATTTTTAGTGATCTCCTAGTCACCACCCTATACATAACTCGACTAAATGACGTAACGGTACGGTACGTGATCCATTTTTTAACGATAGGCACTAACCAGTATGACCATCAATTATGTCACTAAAATCTAAGGTCGTGGTGTCTAAGGAAAATCAATGCTATCGATTTATTGATTTTTTAAGGCCTTAAGTTGGACAGTGAAATTTCGGAGATACTCCAAATGAAAGCCTGTATTCTGAAGACAAATGTTTCCATCGAGCGCTTTTTGCCGGAAACGTTTCCGGAAAGAGTTACATGAATTAGAAAAAAGTACAATTTTTTGCTACTTTCATTCCTCATACCGCCCATGTTGATGATATGACCTTAAAATTTTTGGCTGGTTGAACTCTCCAGAAGTCCCTTCTTTTGGCTCAATATCGTGGAAAATTTCGCAACTTCCTCCGGTTTTGAGAAATTTCCGGAACATTTTGAGATTTTCCAACTGTTTTAAAATGGTCCTCATCTGTTCATATTGTGGCACAAGATGTGTCATGACTTACTGAGTATACATTCGCAATATGAAAGATCAAAGATCAAGTATCGATTTTTGGTGATCTCCAGTATGAAACGTAGTACCTCATAAATGAGGCTACAAAAGAAGGTTCCCATGAACCATTTGTCTTCTAATTCCTATACTGTATAGAGTTGATTGTCAGGTGTTCAACTTCATAAGCAATAAACATTCTATCATATACCGAGTGTTCTGTAAGCGTTGATAAAAATGAACAAAAAAATTCTTTCATTTTGGTGGGGCACATGTTCAAAATGTGATTGAATCTTCAAGATTTGTGTATAAGATGCGCATAAAAAATTAAAACAATTTGTATGTAACAGATTTTTGAATTTCTCAAAAATAATTTTTTAATACGTTTTTTTAGAAAAAAGTGAAACAGCCAAACTCATGCAGTATGACCCAAATTTTGTCCATAGACGGAGGGTAATAGACCGGCAAACATTGTAAAATATTAAGCAAAACCATTCAGCCGCTCTCGAGTTATTCGAGTTTTAAAAGTCCAACCCGTACTATATACGGCGCAAATAGGCTCACTTTTAAGCTACCTCGGACTCAATATTTTCCCACGCCTCTCCTGACCGTCTAAATGATGGGAACGACTTGAAACTCATAGGACAGGACCAGTATTGGATAAATATTGTACTGCCAGAACATTAAGGTCAAAGGTCAATTATTGATTTTTTTAGCGCATTAAATATGATTTTGACCTAAAATCGTTGTGAAGATAGATGTAATTTCAAATTTAGTGTCATTGTATTCCACTACTCATGAACAACTCAAAAAATCAAACACGGGATACATCGGAGAAAAATGAACCAAGTTACAGTAGTTTTAAGTTTCAAGATCAAACCATCAATTGATGACGTCACATACCAAGCATTTCACTAGCAAAAAAGTCAAGTTCTTTCGAATAACTTCTTTCAGGCTCCTAACGATCGCAACACGTAATGTATAGTCATAAGTGAAGATTATATGAATTCTAAGTAACGACGAGTAATATTCAGAATATCAGAAGACGTCAAATACAAACACGGCCATAGAGTATGGAAACTCTCAGAACAAGTACCATTAGTGACAACAATGTCATGTCGACAATGTTTCACGATGTAACGTCAACGACACATAGGATTCTGAAGGCCAGAAGACGTCACAACCCAAGTTGTCATGGAACCAGAAAAGTTTATCTAAATAACTTGAAATGACTACACGCGTGGGGGGTCTGGGGGGTCTCCCCCCAGCTAGACGGGCACGCGGCGTGAGCCGCGTGACCGGCTAGTCACCACCCTATAGATAATCGTGTAAACTGACGTAACGGTACGTAACGGTACGGTCGCCTGTTGAACGATCAGCACTAACTAGCATGACCATCAATTGTGTCACTAAAATCTAAGGTAGCGGTGTCTAAGGAAAATCAATGCTATCGATTTATTGATTTTTAAGGCCTTAAGTTGGAGAGCGAAATTTCAGAGATACTCCATGTGAAAGCCTGTATTCTGAAGACAAATGTTTCCATCGAGCGCTTTTTGCCGGAAACGTTTCCGGAAACAGTTACATGAATTAGAAAAAAGTACATATTTTTACTACTTTCATTCCTCATACCGCCCATGTTGATGATATGACCTTAAAATTCATGGCTGGTTGAACTCTCCAAAAGTCCCTTCTATTGACGCAATATCGTGGCAAACTTCGCAACTTCCTCCGGATTTGAGAAATTTCCGGAACATTTTGAGATT
The DNA here is from genome assembly GCA_964036275.1 of Litoditis marina. NCBI lineage: Eukaryota > Metazoa > Nematoda > Chromadorea > Rhabditida > Rhabditidae > Litoditis > Litoditis marina. Next base: position 37,757,295 of record OZ038433.1, read on the forward strand.
TCCGAACTGTTTTAAAATGGTCCTCACCAGTTCATATTGTGACAGAAGATGTGTCATGACCTATTGAGTATACATTTGTAATATGAAAGATCAAAGATCAAGTATCGATTTTTGGTGATCTCCGTCATGAGATGTAGTACCTCATCAATGAGGCTACAAAAGAAGGTTCCCATGAACTATTTGTCTTCTAATTTCGATAGTGTATAGAGTTGATTGTCAGGTACTCTACTTCATGAGTAATAAACATTATCGCATATACCGGGTGTTCTGTAAGCGTCGATAAAAATCAACAAAAAAATTCATTCATTTTGGTGGGGCATATCTTCAAAATCTGATTGAATCTCTGAGATTTGTGTATAGGATGCGCATAAAGAATTGAAAAAATTTGTATGTGACAGATTTTTGAATTTCTCAAAAATAATTTTTTGAGACGGTTTTTTAGAAAAAAGTGAAACAGCCAAACTCATGCAGTATGACCCAAATTCTGTACATAGACGGAGGTCAATAGACCGGCAAATACTGTAAAAAATAAAGCAAAACCATTCAGCCGTTCTCGAGTTATTCAAGTTTTAAAAGTCGAACCCGTACTATATACGGCGCAAATAGGCTCACTTTTAAGCTACCTCGGACTCAACATTTTCCCACGCCTCTCCTGACCGTCTAAATGATCGGAACGACTTGAAACTCATAGGACAGGACCAGTATTGAATAAAGATTGTACTGCCAGAGCATTAAGGTCAAAGGTCAACTATTGATTTTTTCAGCGCAATAAATACGATTTTGGCCTAAAATTGCTATGGAGATAGATGTAACTTCAAACTTAGTGTCATTGTATTCCACTACTCATGAACAACTCAAAAAATCAAACACGGGATACATCGGAGAAAAATGAACCAAGTTACAGTAGTTTTAAGTTTCAAGATCAAACCATCAATTGATGACGTCACATACCAAGCATTTCACTAGCAAAAAAGTCAAGTTCTTATTAATAGTTCTTCTTGGGCTCCAAGCTATTGCAAACCGTAGATCATACTCATAGGTGAAGACTACATGAATTCTAAGTAACGACGAGTAATATTCAGAAGGCTAGAAGACGTCAAATACAAACAATGCCATAGAGTATTGAAACTCTCAGAACAGTTACCATTAGTGACAACGATGTCATGACAAGATTGTTCTACGATGTAACGTCAAAGACACATAGGATTCTGAAGGCCAGAAGACGTCACGACCCAAGTTGTCATGGAACCAAAAAAAGTTATCTAAATAACTTTAAATGACTACACGCGTGGGGGGTCTGGGGGGTCTCCCCCCAGCTAGACGGGCACGCGGCGTGAGCCGCGTGACCGGCTAGTCACCCTTACTATACTATACATGCTAATATAACGGTACGGTACGGTACGGGACGGTACGACCATTTTTGATTCCCAAACAACTTCTAACCATGACCATCAATTATGTCACTAAAATTTAAGGTCGCGGTGTCTAAGGAAAATCAATGATATCGATTTATTGATTTTTTAGGGCCTTAAATTGGAGAGCGAAATTTCAGAGCTATTCCACCTGAAAGCCTGTCTTCTGAAGACAAATGTTTCTATCGATCACTTTTTGCCGGAAACGTTTCCGGAAACAGTTACATGAATTAGAAAAAAGTACAATTTTTTGCTACTTTCATTCCTCATACCGCCCATGTTGATGATATGACCGTGAAATTTTCGGCTGGTTGAACTCTCCAGAAGTCACTACTGTTGGCTCAATATCGTCAGGAATTTCGCAACTTCCTCAGGATTTGAGAAATTTCCGGAACTTTTTGGGATTTCCGAACTGTTTTAAAATGATCCTCATCTGTTCATATTGTGGCATAAGATGTGCCATGACCGACTGAGTATACATTTGCAATATGAAAGGTCAAAGATCAAGTATCGATTTTTGGTGATCTCCAGTATGAAACATAGTACCTCATAGATAAGACTACAAAAGAAGGTTCCTATTACCCATTTGTCTTCTAATTTTTATATTGCAGAAAATTGATTGTCAGGTACTTAACTTTATAAGCAATAATCATTATATCATATGACGGGTATTCTGTAAGCGTTCATAAAAATCAACAAAAAATGTCATTCATTTAGGTGGGGCGCATGTTCAAAATATGATTGATATTCTGAGATTTGTGTATCAGATGCGCATAAAAAATTAAAACATTTTGTACGAAACAGATTTTTGAATTTCTCAAAAATAATTTTTTAAGACGTTTTTTTTAGAAAAAAGTAAAACAGCCAAACTCATGCAGTATGCCCCAAATTTTGTCCATGGATGAAGGTCAATAGACCGGCAAATGTTGTGAAAAATAAAGCAAAACCATTCAGCCGTTCTCGAGATATTCAAGTTTTAAAAGTCCAACCCGTACTATATACGGCGCAAATAGGCTCACTTTTAAGCTACCTCGGACTCAACATTTTCCCACGCCTCTCCTGACCGTCTAAATGATGGGAACGACTTGAAACTCATAGGACAGGACCAGTATTAGATAAAGATTGTACTGCCAAAACATTAAGGTCAAAGGTCAATTATTGATTTTTTTAGCGCATTGAATATGATTTCGGCCTAAGATTGATATAGAAATAGATGTTACTTCAATGTTAGTGTCATTGTATTCCACTACTCATGAACAACTCAGAAAGTCAAACACGGGATACATTGGAGAAAAATGAACCAAGTTACAGTGGTTTTAACTTTCAAGATCAAACCATCAATTGATGACGTCACATACCAAGCATTTCACTAGCAAAAAAGTCAGGTTATCCGTAATAGCTTCGATACTTCGAGGTAAGAACTACCATAGAAATCTAAGGTCGTGGTGTCTGAGGAGAATCAATAATATCGATTTATTGATTTTTTATGACCTACATTAAATTCAAAAAATTGTCACATTTTACAAACTACTAAATAACTGTGAGCGTAGGGGGGTCTGGGGGGGTCTCCCCCCCAGGTAGACGGGCCCGCGGCGTTAGCCGCGGGACCGGCTAGTCACCACCCTATACATAACTCGACTAAATGACGTGACGGTACGGGACGGTAACTTTTCTTCATTCAGCTCTAACCAGTATGACCATCAATTATGTCACTAAAATCTAAGGTCGTGGTGTCTAAGGAAAATCAATGCTATCGATTTATTGATTTTTTAAGGCCTTAAGATGGAGAGCGAAATTTCGGAGATACTGCACATGAAAGCCTGTACTCTGAAGCCAAATGTTTCCATCGAGCGCTTTTTGCCGGAAACGTTTCCGGAAACAGTTACATGAATTAGAAAAAAGTATAATTTTTTGCTACTTTCATTCCTCATACCGCGTATGTTGTAGATATGACCGTAAAATTTCTGGCTGGTTGAACTCTCCAGAAGTCCCTTCTATTGGCTCAATATCGTGGAAAATTTCGCAACTTCCTCCGGATTTGAGAAATTGCCGGAACTTTTTGAGATTTCCGAACTGTTTTAAATTGGTCCTCATCTGTTCATATTGTGATACAAGGTGTGTCATGACCTACTGAGTATACAATTGCAATATAAAAGTTCAAAGATGAAGTATCGATTTTTGGTGATCTCCGTTATGAAACGTAGTACCTCATAAATGAGGCTACAAAAGAAGGTTCCCATCAATTATTTGTCTTCATATTTCTATGCTGTATAGAATTGATTGTTAGGTACTTAACTTTATAAGCAATAAACATTATATTATATGACTGGTGTTCTGTAAGCGTTGATAAAAATCAACAAAAAATTCCATTCATTTTGGTGGGGCATATGTTCAAAATGTGATTGAATCTCTGAGATTTGTGTATAAGATGCGCATAAAGAATTGAAACAATTTGTATGTAACAGATTTTTGAATTTCTCAAAAATAATTTTTTAAGACGTTTTTTTAGAAAAAAGTGAAACAGCCAAACTCATGCAGTATGACCCAAATTTTGTCCATAGACGAAGGTCAATAGACCGGCAAATATTGTAGAAAATTAAGCAAAACCATTCAGCCGTTCTCGAGTTATTCAAGTTTTAAAAGTCGAACCCGTACTATATACGGCGCAAATAGGCTCACTTTTAAGCTACCTCGGACTCAACATTTTCCCACGCCTCTCCTGGCCGTATGAATGATCAAATCGACTTGAAACTCATAGGGCGGGACCAGTATTGGATAAAGATTGTACTGCCGGAGCATTAAGGTCAAAGGTCAATTATTGATTTTTTTGGCGCATTAAATATGATTTTGACCTAAAATCGTTGTGAAGATAAATGTAACTTCAAACTTAGTGTCATTGTATTCCACTACTCATGAACAACTCAAAAAGTCAAACACGGGGCACATCGGAGAAAAATGAACCAAGTTACAGTAGTTTTAACTTTCAAGATCAAACCATCAATTGATGACGTCACATACCAAGCATTTCACTAGCAAAAAAGTCAAGTTCTTTCGAATAACTTCTTTCAGGCTCCTAATCACTGCAGCATGTAATGTATACTCATACGTGAAGACTATGTAAATTCTAAGTAACGACGAGTAATATTCAGAATGTCAGAAGACGTCAGAAATGAACTTCGTTCAAACTTTCTGAAACTCTCAGAACAAGGAGGAAAAAGTCCAAAAATGTTACGATTACATTGTTTCACAAAGTGACGATCACGTCAGATAAGATTCTGAAGGCCAGAAGACGTCAAGTCGCCAAACTACTCGAAGCTGTTTGAAACGTTCAAAAAAAAGTAAGAAACGTGGTAACAACTTCAAATAAAGTTGCAAAACATAGCTAACATGCACGCTAGACGGGCACGCGGCGTGAGCCGCGTGACCGGCTAGTCACCACCCTATACATAATCGTGTATACTGACGGGACGGTACGTAACGGGACTCCATTTGAAAAGCCCCAGACCTAACCACTATGACCATCAATTATGTCACTAAAATCTAAGGTTGCGGTGTCTAAGGAAAATCAATGCTATCGATTTATTGATTTTTTAAGGCCCTAAGTTGGACAGTGAAATTTCGGAGATACTCCACATGAAAGCCTGTATTCTGAAGCCAAATGTTTCCATCGAGCGCTTTTTGCCGGAAACGTTTCCGGAAACAGTTACATGAATTAGAAAAAAGTACATTTTTTTGTTAATTTCATTCCTCATACCGCCCATGTTGATGATATGACCTTAAAATTTCTGGCTGGTTGAACTCTCCAGAAGTCCCTTCTATTGGCTCAATATCGTGGAAAACTTCGCAACTTCCTCCGGATTTGAGAAATTTCCGGAACATTTTGAGATTTCCGAACTGTTTTAAAAAGGTCCTCACCTGTTCATATTGTGACAGAAGATGTGTCATGACCTATTGAGTATACATTTGTAATATGAAAGATCAAAGATCAAGTATCGATTTTTGGTGATCTCCGTCATGAAATGTAGTACCTCATAAATGAGGCTACAAAAGAAGGTTCCCATGAACTATTTGTCTTCTAATTTTTAAAGTGTATAGAGTTGATTGCCAGGTACTCTACTCTATAAGTAATAAACATTATCGCATATAACGGGTGTTCTGTAAGCGTCGATAAAAATCAACAAAAAATTTCATTCATTTTGGTGGGGCATATCTTCAAAATGTGATTGAATCTCTGAGATTTGTGTATCAGATGCGCATAAAGAATTGTAACAATTTGTATGTAACAGATTTTTGAATTTCTCAAAAATAATTTTTTAAGACGGTTTTTTAGAAAAAAGTGAAACAGCCAAACTCATGCAGTATGACCCAAATTTTGTACATAGATGAAGGTCAATAGACCGGCAAATATTGTGTAAAATAAGGCAAAACCATTCAGCCGTTCTCGAGTTATTCGAGTTTCAAAAGTCCAACCCGTACTATATACGGCGCAAATAGGCTCACTTTTAAGCTACCTCGGACTCAACATTTTCCCACGCCTCTCCTGACCGTCTAAATGATCGGAACGACTTGAAACTCATAGGACAGGGCCAGTATTGAATAAAAATTGTACTGCCAAAGCATTAAGGTCAAAGGTCAACTATTGATTTTTTTAGCGCAATAAATATGATTTTGTGCTAAAATTGCTACGAAAATAGATGTAACTTCAAACTTAGTGTCATTGTATTCCACTACTTATGAACAACTCACAAAATCAAACACGGGATACATCGGAGAAAAATGAACCAAGTTAGAGTAGTTTTAAGTTTCAAGATCAAACCATCAATTGATGACGTCACATACCAAGCATTTCACTAGCAAAAAAGTCAAGTTCTTTTTAATAGTTCCTCTTGGGCTCCAAGCTATTGCAAACCGTAGATCATACTCATAGGTGAAGACTATATGAATTCTAAGTAACGACGAGTAATATTCAGAAGGCTAGAAGACGTCAAATACAAACAATGCCATAGAGTATTGAAACTCTCAGAACAAGTACCATTAGTGTCAACGATGTCATGACGACAATGTTTCACGATGTAACGTCAACGACACATAGGATTCTGAAGGCCAGAAGACGTCACAACCCAAGTTGTCATGGAACCAAAAAAGTTAATCTAAATAACTCTAAATGACTACACGCGTGGGGGGTCTGGGGGGTCTCCCCCCAGCTAGACGGGCACGCGGCGTGAGCCGCGTGACCGGCTAGTCACCACCCTATACATAATCGTGTAAACTGACGTAACGGTACGGTACGGGATCCACTTTTTAACGATAGCGACCTAACAGTATGACCATCAATTATGTCACTAAAATCTAAGGTCGTGGTGTCTAAGGAAAATCAATGCTATCGATTTATTGATTTTTTAAGGCCCTAAGTTGGACAGTGAAATTTCGGAGATACTGCACATGAAAGCCTGTATTCTGAAGACAAATGTTTCCATCGAGCGCTTTTTGCCGGAAACGTTTCCGGAAACAGTTACATGAATTAGAAAAAAATACAATTTTTTGCTACTTTCATTCCTCATACCGCCCATGTTGATGATATGACCTTAAAATTTTTGGCTGGTTGAACTCTCCAGAAGTCCCTTCTTTTGGCTCAATATCGTGGAAAATTTCGCAACATCCTCCGGATTTGAGAAATTTCCGGAACATTTTGAGATTTCCGAACTGTTTTAAAATGGTCCTCATCTGTTCATATTGTGGCACAAGATGTGTCATGACCTACTGAGTATACATTCGATATATGAAAGATCAAAGATCAAGTATCGATTTTTGATGATCTCCAGTATGAAACGTAGTACCTCATAAATGAGGCTACAAAAGAAGGTTCCCATGAACCATTTGTCTTCTAATTCCTTTTCTGTATAGAGTTGATTGTCAGGTACTCAACTTTATAAGCAATAAACATTATATCATATGACGGGTGTTCTGTAAACGTTGATAAAAATCAACAAAAAAAATCATTCATTTCGGTGGGGCACATGTTCAAAATGTGATTGAATCTCTGAGATTTGTGTATAAGATGCGCATAAAGAATCAAAACAATTTGTATGTGACAGATTTTTGAATTTCTCAAAAATAATTTTTTAATACGTTTTTTTAGAAAAAAGTGAAACAGCCAAACTCGTGCAGTATGACCCAAATTTTGTCCATAGACGAAGGTCGATAGACCGGCAAATATTGTGAAAAATTAGGCAAAACCATTCAGCCGTTCTCGAGTTATTCAAGTTTTAAAAGTCCAACCCGTACTATATACGGCGCAAATAGGCTCACTTTTAAGCTACCTCGGACTCAACATTTTCCCACGCCTCTCCTGACCGTCTAAATGATGGGAACGACTTGAAACTCATAGGACAGGACCAGTATTGGATAAAGATTGTACTGCCAGAACATTAAGTTCAAAGGTCAATTATTGATTTTTTTAGCGCATTAAATATGATTTTGACCTAAAATCGTTGTGAAGATAAATGTAATTTCAAATTTAGTGGCGTTGTATTCCACTACTCATGAACAACGCAAAAAATCAAACACGGAATACATCGGAGCAAAATGAACCAAGTTACAGTAGTTTTAAGTTTCAAGATCAAACCATCAATTGATGACGTCACATACCAAGCATTTCACTAGCAAAAAAGTCAAGTTCTTTCGAATAACTTCTTTCAGACTCCTAACGATCGCAACACGTAATGTATAGTCATAAGTGAAGATTATATGAATTCTAAGTAACGACGAGTAATATTCAGAATATCAGAAGACGTCAAATACAAACACGGCCATAGAGTGTTGAAACTCTCAGAACAAGTACCATTAGTAACAACAATGTCATGACGACAATGTTTCACGATGTAACGTCAACGACACATAGGATTCTGAAGGCTAGAAGACGTCACAACCCAAGTTGTCATGGAACCAAAAAAGTTAATCTAAATAACTCTAAATGACTACACGCGTGGGGGGTCTGGGGGTCTCCCCCCAGCTAGACGGGCACGCGGCGAGGCTGGTTGAACTCTCCAGAAGTCCCTTCTTTTGGCTCAATATCGTGGAAAATTTCGCAACATCCTCCGGATTTGAGAAATTTCCGGAACATTTTGAGATTTCCGAACTGTTTTAAAATGGTCCTCATCTGTTCATATTGTGGCACAAGATGTGTCATGACCTACTGAGTATACATTCGATATATGAAAGATCAAAGATCAAGTATCGATTTTTGATGATCTCCAGTATGAAACGTAGTACCTCATAAATGAGGCTACAAAAGAAGGTTCCCATGAACCATTTGTCTTCTAATTCCTTTTCTGTATAGAGTTGATTGTCAGGTACTCAACTTTATAAGCAATAAACATTATATCATATGACGGGTGTTCTGTAAACGTTGATAAAAATCAACAAAAAAAATCATTCATTTCGGTGGGGCACATGTTCAAAATGTGATTGAATCTCTGAGATTTGTGTATAAGATGCGCATAAAGAATCAAAACAATTTGTATGTGACAGATTTTTGAATTTCTCAAAAATAATTTTTTAATACGTTTTTTTAGAAAAAAGTGAAACAGCCAAACTCGTGCAGTATGACCCAAATTTTGTCCATAGACGAAGGTCGATAGACCGGCAAATATTGTGAAAAATTAGGCAAAACCATTCAGCCGTTCTCGAGTTATTCAAGTTTTAAAAGTCCAACCCGTACTATATACGGCGCAAATAGGCTCACTTTTAAGCTACCTCGGACTCAACATTTTCCCACGCCTCTCCTGACCGTCTAAATGATGGGAACGACTTGAAACTCATAGGACAGGACCAGTATTGGATAAAGATTGTACTGCCAGAACATTAAGTTCAAAGGTCAATTATTGATTTTTTTAGCGCATTAAATATGATTTTGACCTAAAATCGTTGTGAAGATAAATGTAATTTCAAATTTAGTGGCGTTGTATTCCACTACTCATGAACAACGCAAAAAATCAAACACGGAATACATCGGAGCAAAATGAACCAAGTTACAGTAGTTTTAAGTTTCAAGATCAAACCATCAATTGATGACGTCACATACCAAGCATTTCACTAGCAAAAAAGTCAAGTTCTTTCGAATAACTTCTTTCAGACTCCTAACGATCGCAACACGTAATGTATAGTCATAAGTGAAGATTATATGAATTCTAAGTAACGACGAGTAATATTCAGAATATCAGAAGACGTCAAATACAAACACGGCCATAGAGTGTTGAAACTCTCAGAACAAGTACCATTAGTAACAACAATGTCATGACGACAATGTTTCACGATGTAACGTCAACGACACATAGGATTCTGAAGGCTAGAAGACGTCACAACCCAAGTTGTCATGGAACCAAAAAAGTTAATCTAAATAACTCTAAATGACTACACGCGTGGGGGGTCTGGGGGTCTCCCCCCAGCTAGACGGGCACGCGGCGAGAGCCGCGTGACCGGCTAGTCACCCTTACTATACTATACATGCTAATGTCACGGTACGGTACGGTACGGGACGCCCAACTTTTGTTCCTAAACAACTTCTAACCATGACCATCAATTATGTCACTAAAATCTAAGGTCGCGGTGTCTAAGGAAAATCAATGCTATCGATTTATTGATTTTTTAAGGCCTTAAGTTGGAGAGCAGAATTTCAAAGATACTCCACATGAAAGCCTGTCTTCTGAAGACATATGTTTCTATCGATCACTTTTTGCCGGAAACGTTTCCGGAAAGAGTTACATGAATTAGAAAAAGGTACAATTTTTTGCTACTTTCATTCCTCATACCGCCCATGTTGAAGATATGACCTTAAAATTTTTGGCTGGTTGAACTCTTCAGAAGCCGCTACTATTGGCTCAATATCGTCAGGAATTTCGCAACTTCCTCTGGATTTGAGAAATTTCCGGAACATTTTGGGATTTTCGAACTGTTTTAAAATGATCCGCATCTGTTCATATTGTGGCACAAGATGTGTCATGACATACTGAGTATACATTCGCAATATGAAAGCTCAAAAATCAAGTATCGATTTTTGGTGATCTCCGTTATGAAACGTAGTACCTCATAAATGAGGCTACAAAAGAAGGTTCCCGTGAACTATTTGTCTTCTAATTTCTATAGTGTATAGAGTTGATTGTCAGGTACTCTACTTTATGAGTAATAAACATTATACCATATAACAGGTGTTCTATAAACGTTGATAAAATTGAACAAAAATTTTCATTTGTTGTGGTGGGGCACATGTTCAAAATGTGATTGAATCTCTGAGATTTGTGTATAAGATGCGCATGAAGAATTAAAAGAGTTTGTATGTGACAGATTTTTGAATTTCTCAAAAATAATTTTTAAAGACGTTTTTTTAGAAAAAAGTGAAACAGCCAAACTCATGCAGTATGACCCAAATTTTGTCCATAGACGAAGGTCAATATACCGGCAAGTATTGTAAAAAATTAAGCAAAACCATTCAGCCGTTCTCGAGTTATTCAAGTTTTAAAAGTCCAACCCGTACTATATACGGCGCAAATAGGCTCACTTTTAAGCTACCTCGGACTCAACATATTCCCACGCCTCTCCTGACCGTCTAAATGATCGGAATGACTTGAAAATCATAAGGCAGGACCAGTATTGGATAAAGATTGTACTGCCAGAGCATTAAGGTCAAAGGTCAACTATTGATTTTTTTAGCGCATTAAATATGATTTTGGCCTAAAATTGCTATAGAGATAGATAAAATCACAAGCTTGGTGTCATTGTATTCCACTACTTATGAACAACGCAAAAAGTCAAACACATGATACATCGGAAAAAAATGAACCAAGTTACAGTAGTTTTAAGTTTCAAGATCAAACCATCAAGTGATGACGTCACATACCAAGCATTTCACTAGCAAAAAAGTCAGGTTATCCGTAATAGCTTCGATACTTCGAGGTAAGAACTACCATAGAAATCTAAGGTCGTGGTGTCTGAGGAGAATCAATAATATCGATTTATTGATTTTTTATGACCTACATTAAATTCAAAAAATTGTTACATTTTACAAACTACTAAATAACTGTGAGCGTAGGGGGGTCTGGGGGGGTCCCCCCCCCAGGTAGACGGGCCCGCGGCGACTATACTATACATGCTAATGTCACGGTACGGTACGTAACGGGACGCCCAACTTTTGTTCCTAAACAACTTCTAACCATGACCATCAATTATGTCACTAAAATCTAAGGTCGCGGTGTCTAAGGAAAATCAATGCTATCGATTTATTGATTTTTTAAGGCCTTAAGTTGGAGAGTAGAATTTCGGAGATACTCCACATGAAAGCCTGTCTTCTGAAGACAAACGGTTCTATCGAGCGCTTTTTGCCGGAAACGTTTCCGGAAAGAGTTACATGAATTAGAAAAAAGTATAATTTTTTGCTACTTTCATTCCTCATACCGCGTATGTTGTAGATATGACCTTAAAATTTCTGGCTGGTTGAACTCTCCAGAAGTCCCTTCTATTGGCTCAGTATCGTTGAAAATTTCGCAATATCCTCCGGATTTGAGAAATTTCCGGAACATTTTGAGATTTCCGAACTGTTTTAAAATGGTCCTCATCTGTTCATATTGTGACACAAGATGTGTCAAGACCTACTGAGTATACACTCGCAATATGAGAGATCAAAGATCAAGTATCGATTTTTGGTGATCTCTATTATGAAACGTAGTACCTCATAAATGAGGCTACAAAAGAAGGTTTCCATGAATTATTTGTCTTCTAATTTTCACAGTGTATAGAGTTGATTATCAGGTACTCAACTTCATAAGCAATAAAACATTATATCATAGAACGGGTGTTCTGTAAGCGTTGATAAAAATCAACAAAAAATTTCTTTCATTTTGGTGGGGCACATGTTCAAAATGTGATTGAATTTCTGAGATTTGTGTATAAGATGCGCATAAAGAATTAAAAAAGTTTGTATGTGACAGATTTTTGAATTTCTCAAAAATAATTTTTTAAGACGTTTTTTTAGAAAAAAGTGAAACAGCCAAACTCATGCAGTATGACCCAAATTTCGTCCATAGACGAAGGTCATTAGACCGGCAAAGATTGTAGAAAATTAAGCAAAACCATTCAGCCGTTCTCGAGTTATTCAAGTTTTAAAAATCCAACCCGTACTATATACGGCGCAAATAGGCTCACTTTTAAGCTACCTCGGACTCAACATTTTCCCACGCCTCTCCTGACCGTCTAAATGATCGGAATGACTTGAAACTCATAGGGCAGGACCAATATTGGATAAAGATTGTACTGCCAGAGCATTAAGGTCAAAGGTCAACTATTGATTTTTTTAGCGCAATAAATATGATTTTGTGCTAAAACTGCTATGGAAATAGATGTAACTTCAAATTTAGTGTCATTGTATTTCACTACTCATGAACAACTCAGAAAGTCAAACACGGGGTACATCGAAGAAAAATGAACCAAGTTACAGTAGTTTTAAGTTTCAAGATCAAACCATCAATTGATGACGTCACATACCAAGCATTTCACTAGCAAAAAAGTCAGGTTATCCGTAATAGCTTCAATACTTTGAGGTAAGAACTACCATGGAAATCTAAGGTTGTGGTGTCTGAGGAAAATCGATAATATCGATTTATTGATTTTTTATGACCTACAGTAAATTCAAAAAATTGTTACATTCTACAAACTACTAAATAACTGTGAGCGTAGGGGGGTCTGGGGGGGTCTCCCCCCCAGGTAGACGGGCCCGCGGCGTCAGCCGCGGGACCGGCTAGTCACCACCCTATACATAACTCGACTAACTGACGGGACGGTACGGGACCCGGCACGGAACAATCAGCACTAACCAGTATGACCATCAATTATGTCACTAAAATCTAAGGTCGCGGTGTCTAAGGAAAATCAATGCTATCGATTTATTGATTTTTTAAGGCCTTAAGTTGGACACTGAAATTTTGGAGATACTCCACATGAAAGCCTGTATTCTGAAGTTGATTGTTTCTGTCGAGCGCTTTTTGCCGGAAACGTTTCCGGAAACAGTTACATGAACTAGAAAAAAGTATAATTTTTTACTACTTTCATTCCTCATACCGCCCATGTTGATGATATGACCTCAAATTTTCTGGCTGGTTGAACTCTCCAGAAGTCCCTTCTCTTGGCTCAATATCGTCAGGAATTTTGCAACATTCTTCGGATTTGAGAAATTTCCGGAACATTTTGAGATTTCCGAACTGTTTTAAAGTGGTCCTCATCTGTTCATATTGTGACACAAGATGTGTCATGACCTACTGAGTATACATTCGCAATATGAGAGATCAAAGATCGAGTATCGATTTTTGGTGATCTCCGTTATGAAACATAGTACCTCATAAATGAGGCTACAAAAGAAGGTTCCCATCAATTATATGTCTTTATATTTCTATACTGTATAGAGTTGATTGTCAAATACTTTACTTCTCAAGCAATGAACATTACAGCATATAATGGGTGTTCTGTAAGCGTTGATAAAAATCAACAAAAAATTTCATTCATTTCGGTGGGGCACATGTTCAAAATGTGATTGAATCTCTGAGATTTGTGTATAAGATGCGCATAAACAATTAAAACAATTTGTATGTGACAGATTTTTGAATTTCTCAAAAATAATTTTTTAAGACGGTTTTTTAGAAAAAAGTGAAACAGCCAAACTCATGCAGTATGACCCACAATTTGTCCATAGACGAAGGTCAATAGACCGGCAAATATTGTGAAAAATTAGGCAAAACCATACAGCCGTTCTCGAGTTATTCAAGTTTGAAAAGTTCAACCTGTACTATATACGGCGCAAATAGGCTCACTTTTAAGCTACCTCGGACTCAACATTTTCCCACGCCTCTCCTGAACGTCTAAATGATCGGAACGACTTGAAACTCATAGGGCAGGACCAGTATTGGATGAAGATTGTACTGCCAGAGCATTAAGGTCAAAGGTCAATTATTGATTTTTTTAGCGCATTAAATATGATTTTGGCCTAAAATTGCTATGGGAATAGAGGTAACTTCAAATTTAGTGTCATTGTATTCCACTACTCATGAACAACTCAAAAAGTCAAACACGGGGCACATCGGAAAAGAATGAACCAAGTTACAGTAGTTTTAACTTTCAAGATCAAACCATCAATTGATGACGTCACATACCAAGCATTTCACTAGCAAAAAGTCAAGTTCTTTTTAATAGTTCCTCTTGGGCTCCAAGCTGTTGCGAACCGTAGATCATACTCATAGGTGAAGACTATATGAATTCTAAGTAACGACGAGTAATATTCAGAAGGCTAGAAGACGTCAAATACAAACAATGCCATAGAGTATTGAAACTCTCAGAACAAGTACCATTAGTGACAACGATGTCATGACGATAATGTTTTACGATGTAACGTCAACGAAACATAGGATTCTGAAGGCCAGAAGATGTCACGACCCAAGTTGTCATGGAACCAAAAAAGTTAATCTAAACAACTTAAAATGACTACACGCGTGGGGGGTCTGGGGGGTCTCCCCCCAGCTAGACGGGCACGCGGCGTGAGCCGCGTGACCGGCTAGTTACCACCCTATAGATAATCGTGCTATGTCCCATAACGTGGAACCTCATGACATGATGACAAGATGCTCAATACGCCAAACCACGACAATGACTCCAAAGCGTTGCTTTGCACTTTTTTAGTTCGAAATATTTACAATTAGATTTTTAATGATCAAAAAACGATTTTCAAAACTCGCTTGTTTCACACTTTTCACCTATTCAATGTGTACGGATCTTCTACATCGGCGTTTGAGACAGAGTACTAAAATTTCCCTACTTGAATACAAATTCCCCTAAACTGCTACGTGTCGATGAATAAAGTTACTCTACCCCCGGGGAAATCTCGGTTTTTGGAAAAGTAACGGTACGGGACTTTGAGTTGAACGCTTATGACTAACCAGTATGACCATAAATTGTGTCACCAACATCTAAGGTATTTGAGCCTACGCAGAATCGATAATATTGATTTATTGATTTTTTATGATCTCAAATATGAGAACAAAATTTCAGAGTTATTTTCACAGAATGATCTACTATCAAATCTAAGACTTTCTGTCGAGGCGTTTTTGCCGGAAAAATTTCCGGAAACAGTTACAGCAATTACAAAAAAGTGTATTTCTCAGTTTTTTTCGTTTCTTATACCGCCTACGTTGATGATATGGTTGTCAAACTTCGATCCATGAGAATAAGTCGAGACACTCACACATCCCCCACAAAGAGAAAGCTATCCGGTTTTGAAGGGGGAAGGAAGGTGAGATTTCCGGAACTGAACGGAATTTCCGAACTGTTTGAAAATGGTCCTGACTCGATCAAATTGTGGCAAAAGGTGTGTCATGACCAACTGAGTATACTTTGTCAATATGAAAGATCAAAGATCAAGTATCGATTTTTAGTGATCTCTATAATGAAACATTGTACCTCAAAAATGGTGCTACAAAATAGGGTTATCATTAGTCGTTCCGTTCTCAATTGTAAGATAAGATAGACTCAATAGTAAGGTGTTCAGATTTGTAAGCAAATACATTTCATCTTCCATGACAAGTCCCCTGTAAGCGTTTATAATCATCAACAAAACATTTCATTCATTTCGGTGGGGCATATGTTCAAAATGTGATTACATCTCTGAGATTTGTGTATAAGATGCGCATAAAGAATTGAAACAGTTTGTATGTGACAGATTTTTGAATTTCTCAAAAATAATTTTTTAAGACGTTTTTTTAGAAAAAAAGTAGATATCGGGTAAGTACGTAAATCAACTGTTTGTCAATAATATAGTTTACTTATATTTTTGCCAGTATCAAGTAAGTATTCTCAATACAATTCTACAATGAAAACACCGATTTTTACAATTTGTGTTTTTCATTTTCTGATGACGTCATCAAACAGATGGAAAATCGAAAAAATTGCATAACTCTAAGAAGCATTTAGCTATTATAACCAAACTTGGTAGGTAACTTTCTACTCTGGATCTCCAACTTTTCATCGAAACACGAGACAGATTGCTTCACGGGAAAGTGGTTTTTCTGACCTTTGGCATTACCACCCTATAGATAATCGTGCTATGTCCCATAACGTGGAACCTCATGACATGATGACAAGATGCTCAATACGCCAAACCACGACAATGACTCCAAAGCGTTGCTTTGCACTTTTTTAGTTCGAAATATTTACAATTAGATTTTTAATGATCAAAAAACGATTTTCAAAACTCGCTTGTTTCACACTTTTCACCTATTCAATGTGTACGGATCTTCTACATCGGCGTTTGAGACAGAGTACTAAAATTTCCCTACTTGAATACAAATTCCCCTAAACTGCTACGTGTCGATGAATAAAGTTACTCTACCCCCGGGGAAATCTCGGTTTTTGGAAAAGTAACGGTACGGGACTTTGAGTTGAACGCTTATGACTAACCAGTATGACCATAAATTGTGTCACCAACATCTAAGGTATTTGAGCCTACGCAGAATCGATAATATTGATTTATTGATTTTTTATGATCTCAAATATGAGAACAAAATTTCAGAGTTATTTTCACAGAATGATCTACTATCAAATCTAAGACTTTCTGTCGAGGCGTTTTTGCCGGAAAAATTTCCGGAAACAGTTACAGCAATTACAAAAAAGTGTATTTCTCAGTTTTTTTCGTTTCTTATCACCCTACCTATATAACAAGATGATCTTGTGATCTAAAGTTGCATAGATCAGTCCATAACTTTTACATGACATACTAGACGACTAATGATTACGAGCGCCCCCGTACGATTTTTGAGTTAGGGCTTTATTATTTTTTTAGAACTTATTTGAGTGAAATTCGAAAAACTTCCGACATCTGTAACCGGCCAGCCATGCGTCCTTTAGCTAATCGGCTTACAGCATTCTTATAACTTCTGTTGCCAACAAAATCCATAATGACAAAAATCGACATTATCGATTTATCGATTAGTTACGAGAACGTCAAAATTGTCGACTGTGATCTAAAGTTGTACAGATTCGTTCCCAAGTTGGTCAACATCAATGTCATAATGTATTAGTTGAAAGAGTACGAGACTTTTTATTGATTCTTCGATTTACGTTTTTTATGATCAATTTTACGTTAAAAACCCAATTTCATGGTGTTCATACTGAGAAGGCCGTTGAAGTTATCGCTTTGTTATTGCCATAGACAAACACCATGTAAGTAATTAAGAAAGTTTTTAATTAGAGAAAATCGATAATATTGATTTATTGATTGTTATGACAAAAATTAAAGTTCGAAAAACGGTAAAAAATTTAGTCGTCGATTTCTTAGTTTTATGACGTGTAGATATATCGGCAAAAGATAAGAATAAGTGTCGAAGAAAAATTGAAAAATATCGATTTATCGATTTTTCTACAAGTTATCAAATTCTCAAAAATGACAAATTTAAAATTGTTCAACTGACTAAAACAACTCATAAACTGTAAATTCTATTAAACATATCTAAACGAGGGGGGTCTGGGGGGCACCCCCAGCTAGCGGGGCGCGCGGTGGGAGCCGCGCGACCGGCTAGTCACCACCCTATAGATAATTCGACTAACTGACGTAACGGGACGGCACCCGGCACGGAACAATCAGCACTAACCAGTATGACCATCAATTATGTCACTAAAATCTAAGGTCGTGGTGTCTAAGGAAAATCAATGATATTGATTTATTGATTATTTAAGGCCTTAAGTTGGAGAGTGAAATTCCGGAGATACTCCACATGAAAGCCTGTATTCTGAAGACAAATGTTTCTGTCGAGCGCTTTTTGCCGGAAACGTTTCCGGAAACAGTTACATGAATTAGAAAAAAGTATAATGTTTTGCTTATTTCATTCCTCATACCGCCCATGTTGATGATATGACCTTAAAATTCCTGGCTGGTTGAACTCTCCAGAAGTCCCTTCTATTGGCTCAGTATCGTTGAAAATTTCGCAACATCCTCTGGATTTGAGAAATTTCCGGAACATTTTGAGATTTCCGAACTGTTTTAAAATGGTCCCCATCTGTTCAAATTGTGACACAAGATGTGTCATGACCTACCGAGTATACATTTGTAATATGAAAGATCAAAGATCAAGTATCGATTTTTGGTGATCTCCGTTATGAAATGTAGTACCTCATAAAAGAGGCTACAAAAGAAAGTTCCCATGAATCATTTGTCTTCTAATTTCTATAGTGTATAGAGTTGATTGTCAGGTACTCAACTTTATAAGCAATAAACATTCTATCATGTGATTGGTGTTCTGTGAGCGTTGATAAAAATTAACAGAAAATTTCATTCATTTCGGTGGGGCACATGTTCAAAATGTGATTGAATCTCTGAGATTTGTGTATAGGATGCGCATGGAGAATTAAAACAATTTGTATGTGACAGATTTTTGAATTTCTCGAAAATAATTTTTTAATACGTTTTTTTAGAAAAAAGTGAAACAGCCAAACTCATGCAGTATGACCCAAATATTGTCCATAGACGAAGGTCAATAGACCGGCAAATATTGTAAAAAATTAAGCAAAACCGTTCAGCCGTTCTCGAGTTATTCAAGTTTTAAAAGTCCAACCCGTACTATATACGGCGCAAATAGGCTCACTTTTAAGCTACCTCGGACACAACATTTTCCCACGCCTCTCCTGACCGTCTAAATGATCGGAACGACTTGAAAGTTATAGGACAGGACCAGTATTGAATAAAGATTGTACTGCCAGAGCATTAAGGTCAAAGGTCAACTATTGATTTTTTTAGCGCAATAAATATGATTTTGGCCTAAAATTGCTATGGAAACATATGTAACTTCAAACTTAGTGTTACTGTATTCCATTACTCATGAACAACTCAAAAAATCAAACACGGGATACATCGGAGAAAAATGAACCAAGTTACAGTAGTTTTAAGTTTCAAGATCAAACCATCAATTGATGACGTCACATACCAAGCATTTCACTAGCAAAAAAGTCAAGTTCTTTCGAATCGTTTCTTTCAGGCTCCTAACTACCACAACACGTAATGTATAGTCATAAGTGAAGATTTTGTAAATTCTAAGTAACGACGAGTAATATTCAGAAGGCTAGAAGACGTCAAATACAAACAATGCCATAGAGTATTGAAACTCTGAGAACAAGTACCATTAGTGATAACGATGTCATGACGACAATGTTTCACGATGTAACGTCAACGACACATAGGATTCTGAAGGCCAGAAGACGTCACAACCCAAGTTGTCATGGAACCAAAAAAGTTAATCTAAACAACTTGAAATGACTACACGCGTGGGGGGTCTGGGGGGTCTCCCCCCAGCTAGACGGGCACGCGGCGTGAGCCGCGTGACCGGCTAGTCACCACCCTATAGATAATCGTGCTAAATGACGTGACGGTACGTAACGGTACGGTCGCCTGTTGAACGATCAGCACTAACCAGTATGACCATCAATTATGTCACCAAAATCTAAGGTAGCGGTGTCTAAGGAAAATCAATGCTATTGATTTATTGATTTTTTAAGGCCTTAAGTTGGAAGGTGAAATTTCAGAGATACTCCACATGAAAGCCTGTATTCTGAAGCCAAATGTTTCCATCAAGCGCTTTTTGCCGGAAACGTTTCCGGAAACAGTTACATGAATTAGAAAAAAGTACATTTTTTTGCTAATTTCATTCCTCATACCGCTCATGTTGATGATATGACCGTAAAATTTCTGGCTGGTTGAACTCTCCAGAAGTCCCTTCTATTGGCTCAATATCGTGGAAAACTTCGCAACTTCCTCCGGATTTGAGAAATTTCCGGAACTTTTTGAGATTTCCGAACTGTTTTAAATTGGTCCTCATCTGTTCATGTTGTGATACAAGGTGTGTCATGACCTACTGAGTATACATTTGCAATATAAAAGTTCAAAGATGAAGTATCGATTTTTGGTGATCTCCGTTATGAAACATAGTACCTCATAAATGAGGCTACAAAAGAAGGTTCCCATCAATTATTTGTCTTTATATTTCTATGCTGTATAGAATTGATTGTTAGGTACTTAACTTTATAAGCAATAAACATTATATTATATGACTGGTGTTTTGTAAGCGTTGATAAAAATCAACAAAAAATTTCATTCATTTTGGTGGGGCACATGTTCAAAATGTGATTGAATCTCTGAGATTTGTGTATAAGATGCGCATAACGAATTAAAACAATTTGTATGTGACAGATTTTTGAATTTCTCAAAAATAATTTTTTAAGACGTTTTTTTAGAAAAAAGTGAAACAGCCAAATTCATGCAGTATGACCCAAATTTTGTCCATAGACGAAGGTCAATAGACCGGCAAATATTGTAGAAAATTAAGCAAAACCATTCAGCCGTTCTCGAGTTATTCAAGTTTTAAAAGTCCAACCCGTACTATATACGGCGCAAATAGGCTCACTTTTAAGCTACCTCGGACTCAACATTTTCCCACGCCTCTCCTGACCGTCTAAATGATGGAAACGACTTGAAACTCATAGGACAGGACCAGTATTGGATAAAGATTGTACTGCCAGAGCATTAAGGTCAAAGATCAACTATTGATTTTTTTAGCGCAGTAAATATGATTTTGGCCTAAAATTGCTATGGAGATAGATAAAATCACAAGCTTAGTGTCATTGTATTCCACTATTTATGAACAACGTAAAAAGTCAAACACGGGATACATCGGAGAAAAATGAACCAATTTACAGTAGTTTTAAGTTTCAAGATCAAACCATCAATTGATGACGTCACATACCAAGCATTTCACTAGCAAAAAAGTCAAGTTCTTTTTAATAGTTCTTCTTGGGCTCCAAGCTATTGCAAACCGTAGATCATACTCATAGGTGAAGACTATATGAATTCTAAGTAACGACGAGTAATATTCAGAAGGCTAGAAGACGTCAAATACAAACCATGCCATAGAGTATTGAAACTCTCAGAACAGGTACCATTAGTGACAACGATGCCATGACAAGATTGTTCTACGATGTAACGTCAAAGACACATAGGATTCTGAAGGCCAGAAGACGTCACGACCCAAGTTGTCATGGAACCAAAAAAGTTAATCTAAACAACTTGAAACGACTACACGCGTGGGGGGTCTGGGGGGTCTCCCCCCAGCTAGACGGGCACGCGGCGTGAGCCGCGTGACCGGCTAGTCACCACCCTAGAGATAATATGACTAAATGACGGGACGGTACATAACGTAACGTAACGGGATCCACTTTTTAACGATAGCGACCTAACAGTATGACTATCAATTATGTCACTAAAATCTAAGGTCGCGGTGTCTAAGGAAAATCAATGCTATCGATTTATTGATTTTTTAAGGCCTTAAGATGGAGAGTGAAATTTCGGAGATACTCCACATGAAAGCCTGTATTCTGAAGCCAAATGTTTCCATCGCGCGCTTTTTGCCGGAAACGTTTCCGGAAACAGTTACATGAATTAGAAAAAAGTACATTTTTTTGCTAATTTCATTCCTCCTACCGCCCATGTTGATGATATGACCTTAAAATTTCTGACTGGTTGAACTCTCCAGAAGTCCCTTCTATTGGCTCAATAGCGTGGAAAACTTGGCAACTTCCTCCGGATTTGAGAAATTTCCGGAACATTTTGAGATTTCCGAACTGTTTTAAAATGGTCCTCACCTGTTCATATTGTGACAGAAGATGTGTCATGACCTATTGAGTATACATTTGTAATATGAAAGATCAGAGATCAAGTATCGATTTTTGGTGATCTCCGTCATGAAATGTAGTACCTCATAAATGAAGCTACAAAAGAAGGTTCCCATGAACTATTTGTCTTCTAATTTTTACAGTGTATAGAATTGATTGTCAGGTACTCTACTTCATGAGTAATAAACATTATCGCATATACCGGGTGTTCTGTAAGCGTCGCTAAAAATCAACAAAAAATTTCATTCATTTTGGTGGGGCATATCTTCAAAATGTGATTGAATCTCTGAGATTTGTGTATAAGATGCGCATAAAGAATTAAAACAGTTTGTATGTAACAGATTTTTGAATTTCTCAAAAATAATTTTTTAAGACGTTTTTTTAGAAAAAAGTGAAACAGCCAAACTCATGCAGTATGACCCAAATTTCGTCCATAGACGAAGGTCAATAGACCGGCAAATATCCTAAAAAATTAAGCAAAACCATTCAGCCGTTCTCGAGTTATTCAAGTTTTAAAAGTTCAACCCGTACTATATACGGCGCAAATAGGCTCATTTTTAAGCTACCTCGGACTCAACATTTTCCCACGCCTCTCCTGATCGTCTAAATGATCGGAACGACTTGAAACTCATAGGACAGGACCAGTATTGGATAAAGATGGTACTGCCAAAGCATTAAGGTCAAAGGTCAACTATTGATTTTTTTAGAGCAATAAATATGATTTTGGCCTAAAATTGCTATGAAAATAGATGTAACTTCAAATTTAACGTCATTGTCTTCCACTACTCATGAACAACTCAAAACGTCAAACACGGGGTACATCGGAGAAAAATGAGCCAAGTTACAGTAGTTTTAAGTTTCAAGATCAAACCATCAATTGATGACGTCACATACCAAGCATTTCACTAGCAAAAAAGTCAAGTTCTTTCGAGTAGTTTATTTCAGGCTCCTAACTACCGCAACACGTAATGTATACTCAAACGTGAAGACTATGTAAATTCTAAGTAACAACGAGTAATATTCAGAATGTCAGAAGACGTCAGAAATGAACTTCGTTAAAACTTTCTGAAACTCTCCGAAAAAGTAGGAAAGAGTCCGAAAATGTCACGACTACATTGTTTCACGAAGTGACGATCACGTCAGATAAGATTCTGAAGGCCAGAAGACGTCAAGTCGTCAAACTACTTGAAGCTGTTTGAAACGTTCAAAAAAAGTAAGTAACGTGGTAACAACTTTAAATAAAGTTGCAAAACATAGCTAACATGCACGCTAGACGGGCACGCGGCGTGAGCCGCGTGACCGGCTAGTCACCACCCTATACATAATCGTGTAAACTGACGTAACGGTACGGTACGTAACGGTACGGTCGCCTGTTGAACGATCAGCACTAACCAGCATGACCATCAATTGTGTCACTAAAATCTAAGGTCGTGGTGTCTAAGGAAAATCAATGCTATCGATTTATTGATTTTTTAAGGCCCTAAGTAGGAGAGTGAAATTTCAGAGATACTTCACATGAAAGCCTGTATTCTGAAGACAAATGTTTCCATCGAGCGCTTTTTGCCGGAAACTTTTCCGGAAAGAGTTACATTAATTAGAAAAAAGTACAATTTTTTACTACTCTCGTTCCTCATACCGCGTATGTTGATGATATGACCTTAAAATTTCTGGCTGGTTGAACTCTCCAGAAGTCCCTTCTATTGGCTCAGTATCGTTGAAAATTTCGCAACTTCCTCCGGATTTGAGAAATTTCCGGAACTTTTTGAGATTTCCGAACTGTTTTAAAATGGTCCTCATCTGTTCATATTGTGACACAAGATGTGTCATGACCTACCGAGTATACATTTGTAATATGAAAGGTCAAAGATCAAGTATCGATTTTTGGTGATCTCCGTTATGAAATGTAGTACCTCATAAAAGAGGCTACAAAAGAAGGTTCCCATGAACCATTTGTCTTCTAACTCCTATATTGTATAGAGTTGATTGTCAGGTACTCAACTTTATAGGCAATAAACATTATATCATATGACGGGTGTTCTGTAAGCGTTGATAAAAATCAACAAAAAAATTCATTCATTTTGGTGGGGCATATCTTCAAAATGTGATTGAATCTCTGAGATTTGTGTATAAGATGCGCATAAAGAATTAAAACAATTTGTATGTGACAGATTTTTGAATTTCTCAAAAATAATTTTTTAATACGTTTTTTTAGAAAAAAGTGAAACAGCCAAACTCATGCAGTATTACCCAAATGTTGTCCATAGACGGAAGTCAATAGACCGGCGAATATTGTAAAAAATTAAGCAAAACCATTCAGCCGTTCTCGAGTTATTCAAGTTTTAAAAGTCCAACCCGTACTATATACGGCGCAAATAGGCTCACTTTTAAGCTACCTCGGACTCAACATTTTCCCACGCCTCTCCTGACCGTCTAAATGATCGGAATGACTTGAAACTCATAGGGCAGGACCAATATTGGATAAAGATTGTACTGCCAGAACATTAAGGTCAAAGGTCAATTATTGATTTTTTTAGCGCATTAAATATGATTTTGACCTAAAATCGTTGTGAAGATAGATGTAATTTAAAATTTAGTGGCGTTGTATTCCACTACTCATGAACAACTCAAAAAATCAAACACGGGATACGTCGGAGCAAAATGAACCAAGTTACAATAGTTTTAAGTTTCAAGATCAAACCATCAATTGATGACGTCACATACCAAGCATTTCACTAGCAAAAAAGTCAAGTTCTTTCGAATAACTTCTTTCAGGCTCCTAACGATCGCAACACGTGATGTATAGTCATAAGTGAAGATTATATGAATTCTAAGTAACGACGAGTAATATTCAGAATATCAGAAGACGTCAAATACAAACACGGCCATAGAGTATGGAATTTCTCAGAACAAGTACCATTAGTGACAACAATGTCATGACGACAAGGTTTCACGATGTAACGTCAACGACACATAGGATTCTGAAGGCCAGAAGACGTCACGACCCAAGTTGTCATGGAACCAAAAAACTTGATCGAAATGACTTGAAAAGACTACACGCGTGGGGGGTCTGGGGGGTCTCCCCCCAGCTAGACGGGCACGCGGCGTGAGCCGCGTGACCGGCTAGTCACCACCCTATACATAATCGTGTAAACTGACGTAACGGTACGGTACGGGATCCACTTTTTAACGATAGCGACCTAACAGTATGACCATCAATTATGTCACTAAAATCTAAGGTCGTGGTGTCTAAGGAAAATCAATGCTATCGATTTATTGATTTTTTAAGGCCCTAAGTTGGACAGTGAAATTTCGGAGATACTGCACATGAAAGCCTGTATTCTGAAGTTGATTGTTTCTGTCGAGCGCTTTTTGCCGGAAACGTTTCCGGAAACAGTTACATGAATTAGAAAAAAGTACAATTTTTTGCTACTTTCATTCCTCATACCGCCCATGTTGATGATATGACCTTAAAATTTCTGGCTGGTTGAACTCTCCAGAAGTCCCTTCTATTGGCTCAATATCGTGGAAAATTTCGCAACATCCTTCACATTTGAGAAATTTCCGGAACATTTTGAGATTTCCGAACTGTTTTAAAATGGTCCTCATCTGTTCATATTGTGGCACAAGATGTGTCATGACCTACTGAGTATACATTCGCAATATGAGAGATCAAAGATGAAGTATCGATTTTTGGTGATCTCCGTTATGAAACATAGTACCTCATAAATGAGGCTACAAAAGAGGGTTCCCATCAATTATATGTCTTCATATTTCTATATTGTATAGAGTTGATTGTCAGGTACTCAACTTCTTAAGCAATAAACATTATCGCATATACCGGATGTTCTGTAAGCGTCGATAAAAATCAACAAAAAAATTCATTCATTTTGGTGGGGCATATCTTCAAAATTTGATTGAATCTCTGAGATTTGTGTATAGGATGCGCATAAAGAATTAAAACAATTTGTATGTGACAGATTTTTGAATTTCTCAAAAATAATTTTTTAAGACGGTTTTTTAGAAAAAAGTGAACCAGCCAAACTCATGCAGTATGACCCAAATTCTGTCCATAGGCGAAGGTCAATAGACCGGCAAATACTGTGAAAAATAAAGCGAAACCATTCAGCCGTTCCCGAGTTATTCAAGTTTTGAAAGTCCAACCCGTACTATATACGGCGCAAATAGGCTCACTTTTAAGCTACCTCGGACTCAACATTTTCCCACGCCTCTCCTGACCGTCTAAATGATCGGAACGTCTTGAACCTCATAGGACAGGACCAGTATTGAATAAAGATTGTACTGCCAGAGCATTAAGGTCAAAGGTCAACTATTGATTTTTTTAGCGCAATAAATATGATTTTGTGTTAAAATTGCTATGAAAATAGATGTAACTTCAAACTTAGTGTCATTGTATTCCACTACCCATGAACAACTCAAAAAATCAAACACGGGACACATCAGAGAAAAATGAACCAAGTTACAGTAGTTTTAAGTTTCAAGATCAAACCATCAATTGATGACGTCACATACCAAGCATTTCACTAGCAAAAAAGTCAAGTTCTTTTTAACAGTGTATTTTAAGCTTGAAGCTACTGCAAACCGTAGATCATACCTACACGTGAAGACTATATGAATTCTAAGTAACGACGAGTAATATTCAGAAGGCTAGAAGACGTCAAATACAAACAATGCCATAGAGTATTGAAACTCTCAGAACAGGTACCATTAGTGACAACGATGTCATAACAAGATTGTTCTATGATGTAACGTCAAAGACACATAGGATTCTGAAGGCCAGAAGACGTCACGACCCAAGTTGTCATGGAACCAAAAAAGTTAATCTAAATAACTCTAAATGACTACACGCGTGGGGGGTCTGGGGGGTCTCCCCCCAGCTAGACGGGCACGCGGCGTGAGCCGCGTGACCGGCTAGTCACCACCCTATAGATAACTCGACTAAATGACGTAACGGTACGGTACGGTACGGTACGGGATCCATTTTTCAACGATAACGACTAACCATCATGACCATCAATTATGTCACTAAAATCTAAGGTCGCGGTGTCTAAGGAAAATCAATGCTATCGATTTATTGATTTTTTAAGGCCTTAAGTTGGACAGTGAAATTTCTGGAGATACTGCACATGAAAGCCTGTATTCTGAAGACAAATGTTTCCATCGAGCGCTTTTTGCCGGAAACGTTTCCGGAAACAGTTACATGAATTAGAAAAAAGTATAATTTTTTGCTACTTTCATTCCTCATACCGCGTATGTTGTAGATATGACCTTAAAATTTCTGGCTGGTTGAACTCTCCAGAAGTCCCTTCTATTGGCTCAGTATCGTTGGAAATTTCGCAACATCCTCCGGATTTGAGAAATTTCCGGAACATTTTGAGATTTCCGAACTGTTTTAAAATGGTCCTCATCTGTTCATATTGTGACACAAGATGTGTCATGACCTACTGAGTATACATTCGCAATATGAGAGATCAAAGATCAAGTATCGATTTTTGGTGATCTCCGTTATGAAACATAGTACCTGATAAATGGGGCTACAAAAGAAGGTTCCCATGAACTGTTTGTCTTCTTATTTTTACAGTGTATAGAGTTGATTGTCAGGTACTCTACTTTATGAGTAATAAACATTATCGCATATAACGGGTGTTCTGTAAGCGTCGATAAAAATCAACAAAAAATTTCATTCATTTCGGTGGGGCACATGTTCAAAATGTGATTGAATCTCTGAGATTTGTGTATAAGATGCGCATAGAGAATTGAAACGATTTGTATGTAACAGATTTTTGAATTTCTCAAAAATAATTTTTTAAGACGGTTTTTTAGAAAAAATTGAAACAGCCAAACTCATGCAGTTTGACCCAAATTTTGTCCATAGACGAAGGTCAATAGACCGGCAAATATTGTGAAAAATTAAGCAAAACCATCCAGCCGTTCTCGAGTTATTCAAGTTTTAAAAGTCAAACCCGTACTATATACGGCGCAAATAGGCTCACTTTTAAGCTACCTCGAACTCAACATTTTCCCACGCCTCTCCTGATCGCTTAAATGATCGGAACGACTTGAAACTCACAGGATAGGACCAGTATTGAATAAAGATTGTACTGCCAGAGCATTAAGGTCAAAGGTCAACTATTGATTTTTTCAGCGCAATAAATATGATTTTGGCCTAAAATTGCTATGGAAATAGATGTAACTTCAAACTTAGTGTCATTGTATTCCACTACTCATGAACAACTCGAAAAGTCAAACACGGGGTACATCGGAGAGAAATGAGCCAAGTTACAGTAGTTTTAAGTTTCAAGATCAAACCATCAATTGATGACGTCACATACCAAGCATTTCACTAGCAAAAAAGTCAAGTTCTTTTTAAAAGTTCCTCTTGGGCTCTAAGCTATTGCAAACCGTAGATTATACTCATAGGTGAAGACTATATGAATTCTAAGTAACGACGAGTAATATTCAGAAGGCTAGAAGACGTCAAATACAAACAATGCCATAGAGTATTGAAACTCTCAGAACAAGTACCGTTGGTGACAACGATGTCATGACGACAATGTTTCACGATGTAACGTCAACGACACATAGGATTCTGAAGGCCAGAAGACGTCACAACCCAAGTTGTCATGGAACCAAAAAAGTTTATCTAAATAACTTGAAATGACTACACGCGTGGGGGGTCTGGGGGGTCTCCCCCCAGCTAGACGGGCACGCGGCGTAAGCCGCGTGACCGGCTAGTCACCACCCTATACATAACTCGACTAACTGACGGGACGGTACGGGACCCGGCACGGAACAATCAGCACTAACCAGTATGACCATCAATTATGTCACTAAAATCTAAGGTCGCGGTGTCTAAGGAAAATCAATGCTATCGATTTATTGATTTTTTAAGGCCTTAAGTTGGACAGTGAAATTTCGGAGATACTCCACATGAAAGCCTGTATTCTGAAGACAAATGTTTCCATCGAGCGCTTTTTGCCGGAAACGTTTCCGGAAAGAGTTACATGAATTAGAAAAAAGTGTAAATTTTTGTTACTTTTGTTCCTCATACCGCGTATGTTGTAGATATGAACGTGAAATTTTTGGCTGGTTGAACTCTCCAGAAGTCCCTTCTTTTGGCTCAATATCGTGGAAAATTTCGCAACTTCCTCCGGTTTTGAGAAATTTCCGGAACATTTTGAGATTTCCCAACTGTTTTAAAATGGTCCTCATCTGTTCATATTGTGGCACAAGATGTGTCATGACCTACTGAGTATACATTCGCAATATGAAAGATCAAAGATCAAGTATCGATTTTTGGTGATCTCCAGTATGAAACGTAGTACCTCATAAATGAGGCTACAAAAGAAGGTTCCCATGAACCATTTGTCTTCTAATTCCTATACTGTATAGAGTTGATTGTCAGGTGTTCAACTTCATAAGCAATAAACATTCTATCATATACCGAATGTTCTGTAAGCGTTGATAAAAATGAACAAAAAAATTCTTTCATTTTGGTGGGGCACATGTTCAAAATGTGATTGAATCTTCAAGATTTGTGTATAAGATGCGCATAAAAAATTAAAACAATTTGTATGTGACAGATTCTTGAATTTCTCAAAAATAATTTTTTAATACGTTTTTTTAGAAAAAAGTGAAACAGCCAAACTCATGCAGTATGACCCAAATTTTGTCCATAGACGGAGGGTAATAGACCGGCAAACATTGTAAAATATTAAGCAAAACCATTCAGCCGTTCTCGAGTTATTCGAGTTTTAAAAGTCCAACCCGTACTATATACGGCGCAAATAGGCTCACTTTTAAGCTACCTCGGACTCAACATTTTCCCACGCCTCTCCTGACCGTCTAAATGATGGGAACGACTTGAAACTCATAGGACAGGACCAGTATTGGATAAAGATTGTACTGCCAGAACATTAAGGTCAAAGGTCAATTATTGATTTTTTTAGCGCATTAAATATGATTTTGACCTAAAATCGTTGTGAAGATAGATGTAATTTCAAATTTAGTGTCATTGTGTTCCACTACTCATGAACAACTCAAAGAATCAAACACGGGATACAACGGAGCGAAATGAACCAAGTTACAATAGTTTTAAGTTTCAAGATCAAACCATCAATTGATGACGTCACATAGCAAGCATTTCACTAGCAAAAAAGTCAAGTTCTTTCGAATAACTTCTTTCAGGCTCCTAACGATCGCAACACGTAATGTATAGTCATAAGTGAAGATTATATGAATTCTAAGTAACGACGAGTAATATTCAGAATATCAGAAGACGTCAAATACAAACACGGCCATAGAGTATGGAAACTCTCAGAACAAGTACCATTAGTGACAACAATGTCATGACGACAATGTTTCACGATGTAACGTCAACGACACATAGGATTCTGAAGGCCAGAAGACGTCACAACCCAAGTTGTCATGGAACCAGAAAAGTTTATCTAAATAACTTGAAATGACTACACGCGTGGGGGGTCTGGGGGGTCTCCCCCCAGCTAGACGGGCACGCGGCGTGAGCCGCGTGACCGGCTAGTTACCACCCTATACATAATCGTGTAAGGTCCCATAACGTGGAACCTCATGACATGATGACAAGATGCTCAATACGCCAAACCATGACAATGACTCCAAAGCGTTGCATTGCGCTTTTTTAGTTCGAAATATTTACAATTAGATTTTTAATGATCAAAAAACGATTTTCAAAACTCGCTTTTTTCACATTTTTCACCCATTCAACGTGTACGGATCTTCTACATCGGCGTTTGAGACAGAGTACTAAAATTTCCCTACTTGAATACAAATTCCCCTAAACTGCTACGTGTCGATGAATAAAGTTACTCTACCCCCGGGGAAATCTTGGTTTCTGGAAAAAAAACTGTCTTTCCGGCGGAGAGCCTAACCATTATGACCAAAAATTGTGTCACCAAAATATAAGGTCGCCGTGTCCGAGGATTAGTCAAAATATTGATTTATTGATTTTTTATGATCTCAAATATCGGAACAAAATTTCAGAGTTATCTTCACAGAATGATCTACTATCAAATCTAAGACTTTCTGTCGAGGCGTTTTTGCCGGAAAAATTTCCAGAAACAGTTACAGCAATTACAAAAAAGTGTATTTCTCAGTTTTGCTTCGTTTTTTACACCGCCTACGTTGATGATATGGCTGTAAAACTTTGATCCAGGAGAAGTAGTCGAAATACTCACACATTCCCCACAGAGCGAATGCTGTCCGGTCTTGAAGGGGGAAGAAAGGTGAGATTTCCGGAACTGAACGGAATTTCCGAACTGTTTGAAAATGGTCCTGACTCGATCATATTGTGGTAAAAGGTGTGTTATGACTTACTGAGTATATATTTGCAATATGAAAGATCAAAGATGAAGTATCGATTTTTAGTGATCTCTATAATGAAACATTGTACCTCAAAAATGGTGCTACAAAATAGGGTTCTCATTAGTCGTTCTGCTCTTAATTGTAAGATAGGATAGACTCGATAGTAAGGTGTTCAGATTTAAAAGCAAACACATTTCATCTTCCATGACAAGTCCCCTGTAAGCGTTTATAATCATCAACAAAACATTTCATTCATTTCGGTGGGGCACATGTTCAAAATGTGATTACATCTCTGAGATTTGTGCATAAGATGCGCATAAAGAATTGAAACAGTTTGTATGTGACAGATTTTCGAATTTCTCAAAAATAATTTTTTAAAACGTTTTTTTAGAAAAAAAGTAGATATCGGGTAAGTACGTAAATCAACTGTTTGTCAATAATATAGTTTACTTATATTTTTGCCAATATCAAGTGAGTATTCTCAATACAATTCTACAATGAAAAAACCGATTTTTACAATTTGTGTTTTTCATTTTCTGATGACGTCATCAAACAGTTGGAAAATCGAAAAAATTGCATAACTCCAAGAAGCATTTAGCTATTATAACCAAACTTGGTAAGTAACTTTCTACTCTGGATCTCCAACTTTTCATCGAAACACGAGACAGATTGCTTCACGGGAAAGTGGTTTTTCTGACCTCTGGCATTACCACCCTATACATAATCGTGTAAGGTCCCATAACGTGGAACCTCATGACATGATGACAAGATGCTCAATACGCCAAACCATGACAATGACTCCAAAGCGTTGCATTGCGCTTTTTTAGTTCGAAATATTTACAATTAGATTTTTAATGATCAAAAAACGATTTTCAAAACTCGCTTTTTTCACATTTTTCACCCATTCAACGTGTACGGATCTTCTACATCGGCGTTTGAGACAGAGTACTAAAATTTCCCTACTTGAATACAAATTCCCCTAAACTGCTACGTGTCGATGAATAAAGTTACTCTACCCCCGGGGAAATCTTGGTTTCTGGAAAAAAAACTGTCTTTCCGGCGGAGAGCCTAACCATTATGACCAAAAATTGTGTCACCAAAATATAAGGTCGCCGTGTCCGAGGATTAGTCAAAATATTGATTTATTGATTTTTTATGATCTCAAATATCGGAACAAAATTTCAGAGTTATCTTCACAGAATGATCTACTATCAAATCTAAGACTTTCTGTCGAGGCGTTTTTGCCGGAAAAATTTCCAGAAACAGTTACAGCAATTACAAAAAAGTGTATTTCTCAGTTTTGCTTCGTTTTTTACACCGCCTACGTTGATGATATGGCTGTAAAACTTTGATCCAGGAGAAGTAGTCGAAATACTCACACATTCCCCACAGAGCGAATGCTGTCCGGTCTTGAAGGGGGAAGAAAGGTGAGATTTCCGGAACTGAACGGAATTTCCGAACTGTTTGAAAATGGTCCTGACTCGATCATATTGTGGTAAAAGGTGTGTTATGACTTACTGAGTATATATTTGCAATATGAAAGATCAAAGATGAAGTATCGATTTTTAGTGATCTCTATAATGAAACATTGTACCTCAAAAATGGTGCTACAAAATAGGGTTCTCATTAGTCGTTCTGCTCTTAATTGTAAGATAGGATAGACTCGATAGTAAGGTGTTCAGATTTAAAAGCAAACACATTTCATCTTCCATGACAAGTCCCCTGTAAGCGTTTATAATCATCAACAAAACATTTCATTCATTTCGGTGGGGCACATGTTCAAAATGTGATTACATCTCTGAGATTTGTGCATAAGATGCGCATAAAGAATTGAAACAGTTTGTATGTGACAGATTTTCGAATTTCTCAAAAATAATTTTTTAAAACGTTTTTTTAGAAAAAAAGTAGATATCGGGTAAGTACGTAAATCAACTGTTTGTCAATAATATAGTTTACTTATATTTTTGCCAATATCAAGTGAGTATTCTCAATACAATTCTACAATGAAAAAACCGATTTTTACAATTTGTGTTTTTCATTTTCTGATGACGTCATCAAACAGTTGGAAAATCGAAAAAATTGCATAACTCCAAGAAGCATTTAGCTATTATAACCAAACTTGGTAAGTAACTTTCTACTCTGGATCTCCAACTTTTCATCGAAACACGAGACAGATTGCTTCACGGGAAAGTGGTTTTTCTGACCTCTGGCATTACCACCCTATACATAATCGTGTAAGGTCCCATAACGTGGAACCTCATGACATGATGACAAGATGCTCAATACGCCAAACCATGACAATGACTCCAAAGCGTTGCATTGCGCTTTTTTAGTTCGAAATATTTACAATTAGATTTTTAATGATCAAAAAACGATTTTCAAAACTCGCTTTTTTCACATTTTTCACCCATTCAACGTGTACGGATCTTCTACATCGGCGTTTGAGACAGAGTACTAAAATTTCCCTACTTGAATACAAATTCCCCTAAACTGCTACGTGTCGATGAATAAAGTTACTCTACCCCCGGGGAAATCTTGGTTTCTGGAAAAAAAACTGTCTTTCCGGCGGAGAGCCTAACCATTATGACCAAAAATTGTGTCACCAAAATATAAGGTCGCCGTGTCCGAGGATTAGTCAAAATATTGATTTATTGATTTTTTATGATCTCAAATATCGGAACAAAATTTCAGAGTTATCTTCACAGAATGATCTACTATCAAATCTAAGACTTTCTGTCGAGGCGTTTTTGCCGGAAAAATTTCCAGAAACAGTTACAGCAATTACAAAAAAGTGTATTTCTCAGTTTTGCTTCGTTTTTTACACCGCCTACGTTGATGATATGGCTGTAAAACTTTGATCCAGGAGAAGTAGTCGAAATACTCACACATTCCCCACAGAGCGAATGCTGTCCGGTCTTGAAGGGGGAAGAAAGGTGAGATTTCCGGAACTGAACGGAATTTCCGAACTGTTTGAAAATGGTCCTGACTCGATCATATTGTGGTAAAAGGTGTGTTATGACTTACTGAGTATATATTTGCAATATGAAAGATCAAAGATGAAGTATCGATTTTTAGTGATCTCTATAATGAAACATTGTACCTCAAAAATGGTGCTACAAAATAGGGTTCTCATTAGTCGTTCTGCTCTTAATTGTAAGATAGGATAGACTCGATAGTAAGGTGTTCAGATTTAAAAGCAAACACATTTCATCTTCCATGACAAGTCCCCTGTAAGCGTTTATAATCATCAACAAAACATTTCATTCATTTCGGTGGGGCACATGTTCAAAATGTGATTACATCTCTGAGATTTGTGCATAAGATGCGCATAAAGAATTGAAACAGTTTGTATGTGACAGATTTTCGAATTTCTCAAAAATAATTTTTTAAAACGTTTTTTTAGAAAAAAAGTAGATATCGGGTAAGTACGTAAATCAACTGTTTGTCAATAATATAGTTTACTTATATTTTTGCCAATATCAAGTGAGTATTCTCAATACAATTCTACAATGAAAAAACCGATTTTTACAATTTGTGTTTTTCATTTTCTGATGACGTCATCAAACAGTTGGAAAATCGAAAAAATTGCATAACTCCAAGAAGCATTTAGCTATTATAACCAAACTTGGTAAGTAACTTTCTACTCTGGATCTCCAACTTTTCATCGAAACACGAGACAGATTGCTTCACGGGAAAGTGGTTTTTCTGACCTCTGGCATTACCACCCTATACATAACTCGACTAACTGACGGGACGGTACGGTACGGTACGGGACCCGGCATGGAACAATCAGCACTAACCAGTATGACCATCAATTATGTCACTAAAATCTAAGGTAGCGGTGTCTAAGGAAAATCAATGCTATCGATTTATTGATTTTTTAAGGCCTTAAGTAGGAGAGCAAAGTTTCGGAGATACTGTACATGAAAGCCTGTATTCTGAAGACAAATGTTTCCATCGAGCGCTTTTTGCCGGAAACGTTTCCGGAAAGAGTTACATGAATTAGAAAAGAGTATAATTTTTTGCTACTTTCATTCCTCATACCGCGTATGTTGTAGATATGACCTTAAAATTTCTGGCTGGTTGAACTCTCCAGAAGTCCCTTCTATTGGCTCAGTATCGTTGAAAATTTCGCAATATCCTCCGGATTTGAGAAATTTCCGGAACATTTTGAGATTTCCGAACTGTTTTAAAATGGTCCTCATCTGTTCATATTGTGACACAAGATGTGTCATGACCTACTGAGTATACACTCGCAATATGAGAGATCAAAGATCAAGTATCGATTTTTGGTGCGCTCCGTTATGAAACGTAGTACCTCATAAATGAGGCTACAAAAGAAGGTTCCCATGAACTATTTGTCTTCTAATTCTTACAGTGTATAGAGTTGATTGTCAGGTACTCTACTTTATGAGTAATAAACATTATCGCATATAACGGGTGTTCTGTAAGCGTCGCTGAAAATCAACAAAAAATTTCATTCATTTTGGTGGGGCACATGTTCAAAAAGTGATTGAATCTTTGAGATTCGTGTATAAGATGCGCATAGAGAATTAAAACAATTTGTATGTGACAGATTTTTGAATTTCTCAAAAATAATTTTTTAAAACGTTTTTTTAGAAAAAAGTGAAACAGCCAAACTCATGCAGTATGACCCAAATTTCGTCCATAGACGAAGGTCAATAGACCGGCAAACATTGTAAAAAATTAAGCAAAACCATTTAGCCGTTCTCGAGTTGTTCAAGTTTTAAAAGTCAAACCCGTACTATATACGGCGCAAATAGGCTCACTTTTAAGCTACCTCGGACTCAACATTTTCCCACGCCTCTCCTGATCGTCTAATCGATCGGAACGACTTGAAACTCATAGGACATGACCAGTATTGGATAAAGATTGTACTGTCAGAGCATTAAGGTCAAAGGTCAATTATTGATTTTTTTAGCGCATTAAATATGATTTTGGCCTAAAATTGCTATGGAAATAGATGTAACTCCAAACTCAGTGTCATTGTATTCCACTACTCATGATCAACTCAAAAAGTCAAACACGGGGTACATCGGAAAAAAATGAACCAAGTTACAGTAGTTTTAAATTTCAAGATCAAACCATCAATTGATGACGTCACATACCAAGCATTTCACTAGCAAAAAAGTCAAGTTCTTTCGAATAGTTTCTTTCAGGCTCCTAACTATCGCAACACGTAATGTATAGTCATACGTGAAGATTATGTAAATTCTAAGCAACGACGAGTAATATTCAGAATGTCAGAAGACGTCAGAAATGAACTTCGTTCAAATTTTCTGAAACTCTCAGAACAAGTAGAAAAGAGTCCAAAAATGTTACGATTACATTGTTTCACGAAGTGACGATCACGTCAGATAAGATTCTGAAGGCCAGAAGACGTCAAGTCGTCAAACTACTCGAAGCTGTTTGAAACGTTCAAAAAAAAAGTAAGTAACGTGGTAAAAACTTTAAAAAAAGGTGCAAAACATAGCTAACATGCACGCTAGACGGGCACGCGGCGAGAGCCGCGTGACCGGCTAGTTACCACCCTATACATAATCGTGTAAGGTCCCATAACGTGGAACCTCATGACATGATGACAAGATGCTCAATACGCCAAACCATGACAATGACTCCAAAGCGTTGCATTGCGCTTTTTTAGTTCGAAATATTTACAATTAGATTTTTAATGATCAAAAAACGATTTTCAAAACTCGCTTTTTTCACATTTTTCACCCATTCAACGTGTACGGATCTTCTACATCGGCGTTTGAGACAGAGTACTAAAATTTCCCTACTTGAATACAAATTCCCCTAAACTGCTACGTGTCGATGAATAAAGTTACTCTACCCCCGGGGAAATCTTGGTTTCTGGAAAAAAAACTGTCTTTCCGGCGGAGAGCCTAACCATTATGACCAAAAATTGTGTCACCAAAATATAAGGTCGCCGTGTCCGAGGATTAGTCAAAATATTGATTTATTGATTTTTTATGATCTCAAATATCGGAACAAAATTTCAGAGTTATCTTCACAGAATGATCTACTATCAAATCTAAGACTTTCTGTCGAGGCGTTTTTGCCGGAAAAATTTCCAGAAACAGTTACAGCAATTACAAAAAAGTGTATTTCTCAGTTTTGCTTCGTTTTTTACACCGCCTACGTTGATGATATGGCTGTAAAACTTTGATCCAGGAGAAGTAGTCGAAATACTCACACATTCCCCACAGAGCGAATGCTGTCCGGTCTTGAAGGGGGAAGAAAGGTGAGATTTCCGGAACTGAACGGAATTTCCGAACTGTTTGAAAATGGTCCTGACTTGATCATATTGTGGTAAAAGGTGTGTTATGACTTACTGAGTATATATTTGCAATATGAAAGATCAAAGATGAAGTATCGATTTTTAGTGATCTCTATAATGAAACATTGTACCTCAAAAATGGTGCTACAAAATAGGGTTCTCATTAGTCGTTCTGCTCTTAATTGTAAGATAGGATAGACTCGATAGTAAGGTGTTCAGATTTAAAAGCAAACACATTTCATCTTCCATGACAAGTCCCCTGTAAGCGTTTATAATCATCAACAAAACATTTCATTCATTTCGGTGGGGCACATGTTCAAAATGTGATTACATCTCTGAGATTTGTGCATAAGATGCGCATAAAGAATTGAAACAGTTTGTATGTGACAGATTTTCGAATTTCTCAAAAATAATTTTTTAAAACGTTTTTTTAGAAAAAAAGTAGATATCGGGTAAGTACGTAAATCAACTGTTTGTCAATAATATAGTTTACTTATATTTTTGCCAATATCAAGTGAGTATTCTCAATACAATTCTACAATGAAAAAACCGATTTTTACAATTTGTGTTTTTCATTTTCTGATGACGTCATCAAACAGTTGGAAAATCGAAAAAATTGCATAACTCCAAGAAGCATTTAGCTATTATAACCAAACTTGGTAAGTAACTTTCTACTCTGGATCTCCAACTTTTCATCGAAACACGAGACAGATTGCTTCACGGGAAAGTGGTTTTTCTGACCTCTGGCATCACCACCCTATAGATAATATGACTAAATGACGGGACGGGACGGGACGGTACGAGACCATGACCTGAACAATGAGCACTAACCAGTATGACCATCAATTATGTCACTAAAATCTAAGGTCGTGGTGTCTAAGGAAAATCAATGTTATCGATTTATTGATTATTTAAGGCCTTAAGTTGGAGAGTGAAATTCTGGAGATACTCCACATGAAAGCCTGTATTCTGAAGACAAATGTTTCCATCGAGCGCTTTTTGCCGGAAACGTTTCCGGAAACAGTTACATGAATTAGAAAAAAGTACATTTTTTTGCTACTTTCATTCCTCATACCGCCCATGTTGATGATATGACCTTAAAATTTCTGGCTGGTTGAACTCTCCAGAAGTCCCTTCTTTTGGCTCAATATCATGGAAAAATTCGCAACATCCTCCGGATTTGAGAAATTTCCGGAACTTTTCGAGATTTCCGAACTGTTTTAAAATGGTCCTCATCTGTTCATACTGTGACACAAGATGTGTCATGACCTACTGAGTATACATTCGCAATATGAAAGATCAAAGATCAAGTATCGATTTTTGGTGATCTCCTTTATGAAACGTAGTACCTCATAAATGAGGCTACAAAAGAAGGTTCCCATGAACCATTTGTCTTCTAATTCCTATACTGTATAGAGTTGATTGTCAGGTACTTAACTTTATGAGCAATAAACATTATATCGTATGACGAGTGTTCTGTAAGCGTTGATAAAAATTAACAAAAAAATTCATTCATTTCGGTGGGGCACATGTTCAAAATGTGATTGAATCTCTGAGATTTGTGTATAGGATGCGCATAAAGAATTAAAACAATTTGTATGTGACAGATTTTTGAATTTCTCAAAAATAATTTTTTAATACGTTTTTTTAGAAAAAAGTGAAACAGCCAAACTCATGCAGTATGACCCAAATATTGTCCATAGACGAAGGTCAATAAACCGGCAAATATTGTAAAAAATTAGGCAAAACCGTTCAGCCGTTCTCGAGTTATTCAAGTTTTAAAAGTCCAACCCGTACTATATACGGCGCAAATAGGCTCACTTTTAAGCTACCTCAGACTCAACATTTTCCCACGCCTCTCCTGACCGTCTAAATGATGGGAACGACTTGAAACTCATAGGACAGGACCAGTATTGGATAAAGATTGTACTTCCAGAACATTAAGGTCAAAGGTCAACTATTGATTTTTTAGCGCAATAAATATGATTTTGTGCTAAAACTGCTATGGAAATAGATGTAACTTCAAATTTAGTGTCATTGTATTCCACTACTCATGAACAACTCAAAAAGTCAAACACGGGGTACATCGGAAAAAAATGAACCAAGTTACAGTAGTTTTAAGTTTCAAGATCAAACCATCAATTGATGACGTCACATACCAAGCATTTCACTAGCAAAAAAGTCAAGTTCTTTCGAATGGTTTCTTTCAGGCTCCTAACTACCGCAACACGTAATGTATAGTCATACGTGAAGACTGTATGAATTCTAAGCAACGACGAGTAATATTCTGAATGTCAGAAGACGTCAAGTCGTCAAACTACTCAAAGCAGTTTGAAACGTTCAAAAAAAAGTAAGAAACGTGATAACAACTCTAAATTAAGGTGCAAAACATAGCTAACATGCACGCTAGACGGGCACGCGGCGTGAGCCGCGTGACCGGCTAGTTACCACCCTATACATAATCGTGTAAGGTCCCATAACGTGGAACCTCATGACATGATGACAAGATGCTCAATACGCCAAACCATGACAATGACTCCAAAGCGTTGCATTGCGCTTTTTTAGTTCGAAATATTTACAATTAGATTTTTAATGATCAAAAAACGATTTTCAAAACTCGCTTTTTTCACATTTTTCACCCATTCAACGTGTACGGATCTTCTACATCGGCGTTTGAGACAGAGTACTAAAATTTCCCTACTTGAATACAAATTCCCCTAAACTGCTACGTGTCGATGAATAAAGTTACTCTACCCCCGGGGAAATCTTGGTTTCTGGAAAAAAAACTGTCTTTCCGGCGGAGAGCCTAACCATTATGACCAAAAATTGTGTCACCAAAATATAAGGTCGCCGTGTCCGAGGATTAGTCAAAATATTGATTTATTGATTTTTTATGATCTCAAATATCGGAACAAAATTTCAGAGTTATCTTCACAGAATGATCTACTATCAAATCTAAGACTTTCTGTCGAGGCGTTTTTGCCGGAAAAATTTCCAGAAACAGTTACAGCAATTACAAAAAAGTGTATTTCTCAGTTTTGCTTCGTTTTTTACACCGCCTACGTTGATGATATGGCTGTAAAACTTTGATCCAGGAGAAGTAGTCGAAATACTCACACATTCCCCACAGAGCGAATGCTGTCCGGTCTTGAAGGGGGAAGAAAGGTGAGATTTCCGGAACTGAACGGAATTTCCGAACTGTTTGAAAATGGTCCTGACTCGATCATATTGTGGTAAAAGGTGTGTTATGACTTACTGAGTATATATTTGCAATATGAAAGATCAAAGATGAAGTATCGATTTTTAGTGATCTCTATAATGAAACATTGTACCTCAAAAATGGTGCTACAAAATAGGGTTCTCATTAGTCGTTCTGCTCTTAATTGTAAGATAGGATAGACTCGATAGTAAGGTGTTCAGATTTAAAAGCAAACACATTTCATCTTCCATGACAAGTCCCCTGTAAGCGTTTATAATCATCAACAAAACATTTCATTCATTTCGGTGGGGCACATGTTCAAAATGTGATTACATCTCTGAGATTTGTGCATAAGATGCGCATAAAGAATTGAAACAGTTTGTATGTGACAGATTTTCGAATTTCTCAAAAATAATTTTTTAAAACGTTTTTTTAGAAAAAAAGTAGATATCGGGTAAGTACGTAAATCAACTGTTTGTCAATAATATAGTTTACTTATATTTTTGCCAATATCAAGTGAGTATTCTCAATACAATTCTACAATGAAAAAACCGATTTTTACAATTTGTGTTTTTCATTTTCTGATGACGTCATCAAACAGTTGGAAAATCGAAAAAATTGCATAACTCCAAGAAGCATTTAGCTATTATAACCAAACTTGGTAAGTA
Organism: Litoditis marina; assembly: GCA_964036275.1. Lineage (NCBI taxonomy): Eukaryota > Metazoa > Nematoda > Chromadorea > Rhabditida > Rhabditidae > Litoditis > Litoditis marina. Next base: position 37,798,977 of record OZ038433.1, read on the forward strand.
ACTTTCTACTCTGGATCTCCAACTTTTCATCGAAACACGAGACAGATTGCTTCACGGGAAAGTGGTTTTTCTGACCTCTGGCATCACCCTTACTATACTATACATGCTAATATAACGGTACGGTACGTAACGGTACGGGACGCCCAACTTTTGTTCCTAAACAACTTCTAACCATGACCACCAATTATGTCACTAAAATCTAAGGTAGCGGTGTCTAAGGAAAATCAATGTTATCGATTTATTGATTTTTTAAGGCCTTAAGTTGGAGAGCAGAATTTCGGAGATACTCCACATGAAAGCCTGTATTTTGAAGACAAACGGTTCTATCGAGCGCTTTTTGCCGGAAACGTTTCCGGAAAGAGTTACATGAATTAGAAAAAAGTACAGATTTTTGCTACTTTCATTCCTCATACCGCGTATGTTGATGATATGACCTTAAAATTTCTGGCTGGTTGAACTCTCCAGAAGTCCCTTCTATTGGCTCATTATCACTGGAAATTTCGCAACTTCCTCAGGGTTTGAGAAATTTCCGGAACATTTTGGAATTTCCGAACTGTTTTAAAATGATCCTCATCTGTTCATATTGTGGCACAAGATGTGTCATGACCTACTGAGTATACATTTGCAATATGAAGGATCAAAGGTCAAGTATCGATTTTTGGTGATCTCTAGAATGAAACATAGTACCTCAAAAAGAAGGCTACAAAATAAGGTTCCCATCAATATTAAATTCTCTAATCGTTATATAGTATAGAGTTGATTGTCAGGTACTATACATCGTAGACAACAAAACTTCATCTCAAATGACGAGTGCTCTATAAGCGTTAATAAAACTTAACAAAAATTTTCATTCATTTCGGTGGGGCGCATGTTCAAAATGTGATTGAATCTTCGAGATTTGTGCATAAGATCTGCATAACAAATTGTAATAATTTGTATGCAACAGATTTTCGAATTTCTCAAAAATAATTTTTTAAGACGTTTTTTAGAAAAAAGTGAAACAGCCAAACTCATGCAGTAAGTCCCAAATTTTGTCCATAGACAAAGGTCAATAGACCGGCAAACATTGTGCAAAATTAAGCAAAACCATTTAGCCGTTCTCGAGTTATTCAAGTTTTAAAAGTTCAACCCGTACTATATACGGCGCAAATAGGCTTACTTTTAAGCTACCTCGGACTCAAAATTTCCCACGCCTATCCTGTTCGTCAAAATGATCAGGAAGACTTGAAACTCATAGGACAGGACCAGTATTGGATAAAGATTGTACTGCCAAAGCATTAAGGTTAAAGGTCAACTATTGATTTTTTTAGCGCATTAAATATGATTCTGTGCCAAAATCGTTATGGAAATAGATGCAATTACAAGCTTAGTGTCATTGTATTCCACTACTCATGAACAACTCAGAAAGTCAAACACGGGATACATCGGAGAAAAATGAACCAAGTTACAGTGGTTTTAACTTTCAAGATCAAACCATCAATTGATGACGTCACATACCAAGCATTTCACTAGCAAAAAAGTCAGGTTATCCGTAATAGCTTCGAGACTTGGAGGTAAGAACTATCATAGAAATCTAAGGTTGTGTTGTCTGAGGAAAATCGATAATATCGATTTATTGATTTTTTATGACCTACAGTAAATTCAAAATTTTTTTACATTTCACAAACTACTAAATAACTGTGAGCGTAGGGGGGTCTGGGGGGGTCTCCCCCCCAGGTAGACGGGCCCGCGGCGTCAGCCGCGGGACCGGCTAGTCACCCTTACTATACTATACATGCTAATATAACGGTACGGTACGTAACGGTACGGGACGCCCAACTTTTGTTCCTAAACAACTTCTAACCATGACCACCAATTATGTCACTAAAATCTAAGGTAGCGGTGTCTAAGGAAAATCAATGTTATCGATTTATTGATTTTTTAAGGCCTTAAGTTGGAGAGCAGAATTTCGGAGATACTCCACATGAAAGCCTGTATTTTGAAGACAAACGGTTCTATCGAGCGCTTTTTGCCGGAAACGTTTCCGGAAAGAGTTACATGAATTAGAAAAAAGTACAGATTTTTGCTACTTTCATTCCTCATACCGCGTATGTTGATGATATGACCTTAAAATTTCTGGCTGGTTGAACTCTCCAGAAGTCCCTTCTATTGGCTCATTATCACTGGAAATTTCGCAACTTCCTCAGGGTTTGAGAAATTTCCGGAACATTTTGGAATTTCCGAACTGTTTTAAAATGATCCTCATCTGTTCATATTGTGGCACAAGATGTGTCATGACCTACTGAGTATACATTTGCAATATGAAGGATCAAAGGTCAAGTATCGATTTTTGGTGATCTCTAGAATGAAACATAGTACCTCAAAAAGAAGGCTACAAAATAAGGTTCCCATCAATATTAAATTCTCTAATCGTTATATAGTATAGAGTTGATTGTCAGGTACTATACATCGTAGACAACAAAACTTCATCTCAAATGACGAGTGCTCTATAAGCGTTAATAAAACTTAACAAAAATTTTCATTCATTTCGGTGGGGCGCATGTTCAAAATGTGATTGAATCTTCGAGATTTGTGCATAAGATCTGCATAACAAATTGTAATAATTTGTATGCAACAGATTTTCGAATTTCTCAAAAATAATTTTTTAAGACGTTTTTTAGAAAAAAGTGAAACAGCCAAACTCATGCAGTAAGTCCCAAATTTTGTCCATAGACAAAGGTCAATAGACCGGCAAACATTGTGCAAAATTAAGCAAAACCATTTAGCCGTTCTCGAGTTATTCAAGTTTTAAAAGTTCAACCCGTACTATATACGGCGCAAATAGGCTTACTTTTAAGCTACCTCGGACTCAAAATTTCCCACGCCTATCCTGTTCGTCAAAATGATCAGGAAGACTTGAAACTCATAGGACAGGACCAGTATTGGATAAAGATTGTACTGCCAAAGCATTAAGGTTAAAGGTCAACTATTGATTTTTTTAGCGCATTAAATATGATTCTGTGCCAAAATCGTTATGGAAATAGATGCAATTACAAGCTTAGTGTCATTGTATTCCACTACTCATGAACAACTCAGAAAGTCAAACACGGGATACATCGGAGAAAAATGAACCAAGTTACAGTGGTTTTAACTTTCAAGATCAAACCATCAATTGATGACGTCACATACCAAGCATTTCACTAGCAAAAAAGTCAGGTTATCCGTAATAGCTTCGAGACTTGGAGGTAAGAACTATCATAGAAATCTAAGGTTGTGTTGTCTGAGGAAAATCGATAATATCGATTTATTGATTTTTTATGACCTACAGTAAATTCAAAATTTTTTTACATTTCACAAACTACTAAATAACTGTGAGCGTAGGGGGGTCTGGGGGGGTCTCCCCCCCAGGTAGACGGGCCCGCGGCGTCAGCCGCGGGACCGGCTATCACCACCCTATACATAACTCGACTAACTGACGGGACGGTACGGGACCCGGCACGGAACAATCAGCACTAACCAGTATGACCATCAATTATGTCACTAAAATCTAAGGTCGCGGTGTCTAAGGAAAATCAATGCTATCGATTTATTGATTTTTTAAGGCCTTAAGTTGGACACTGAAATTTTGGAGATACTCCACATGAAAGCCTGTATTCTGAAGACAAATGTTTTCATCGAGCGCTTTTTGCCGGAAACGTTTCCGGAAACAGTTACATGAATTAGAAAAAAGTGTAAATTTTTGCTACTTTCATTCCTCATACCGCGTATGTTGTAGATATGACCTTAAAATTTCTGGCTGGTTGAACTCTCCAGAAGTCCCTTCTATTGGCTCAGTATCGTTGAAAATTTCGCAACATCCTCCGGATTTGAGAAATTTCCGGAACATTTTGAGATTTCCGAACTGTTTTAAAATGGTCCTCATCTGTTCATATTGTGACACAAGATGTGTCATGACCTACTGAGTATACATTCGCAATTTGAGAGATTAAAGATCGAGTATCGATTTTTGGTGATCTCCGTTATGAAACATAGTACCTCATAAATGAGGCTACAAAAGAAGGTTCCCATCAATTATATGTCTTCAAATTTCTATACTGTATAGAGTTGATTGTCAGGTACTTTACTTCTCGAGCAATGAACAATACAGCATATAATGGGTGTTCTGTAAGCGTTGATAAAAATCAACAAAAAATTTCCTCCATTTTGGTGGGGCACATGTTCAAAATGTGATTGAATTTCTGAGATTTGTGTATAAGATGCGCATAAAGAATTGAAACAGTTTGTATGTGACAGATTTTTGAATTTCTCAAAAATAATTTTTTAAGACGTTTTTTTAGAAAAAAGTGAAACAGCCAAACTCATGCAGTATGACCCAAATTTTGTCCATAGACCAAGGTCAATAGACCGGCAAATCTTCTGAAAAATTAAGCAAAACCATCCAGCCGTTCCCGAGTTATTCAAGTTTTAAAAGTCCAACCCGTACTATATACGGCGCAAATAGGCTCACTTTTAAGCTACCTCGGACTCAACATTTTCCCACGCCTCTCCTGATCGTCTAAATGATCGGAACGACTTGAAACTCATAGGACAGGACCAGTATTGAATAAAGATTGTACTGCCAGAGCATTAAGGTCAAAGGTCAACTATTGATTTTTTTAGCGCATTAAATATGATTTTGGCCTAAAATTGCTATGGAAATAGATGTAACTTCAAACTTAGTGTCATTGTATTCCACTACTCATGAACAACTCAAAAAATCAACCACGGGATACATCGGAAAAAAATGAACCAAGTTACAGTAGTTTTAAGTTTTAAGATCAAACCATCAATTGATGACGTCACATACCAAGCATTTCACTAGCAAAAAAATCAAGTTCTTTTTAATAGTTCCTCTTGGGCTCCAAGCTATTGCAAACCGTAGATCATACTCATAGGTGAAGACTATATGAATTCTAAGTAACGACGAGTAATATTCAGAAGGCTAGAAGACGTCAAATACAAACCATGTCATAGAGTATTGAAACTCTCAGAACAAGTACCGTTGGTGACAAAGATGTCATGACGACAATGTTTCACGATGTAACGTCAACGACACATAGGATTCTGAAGGCCAGAAGACGTCACAACCCAAGTTGTCATGGAACCAAAAAAGTTTATCTAAATAACTTGAAATGACTACACGCGTGGGGGGTCTGGGGGGTCTCCCCCCAGCTAGACGGGCACGCGGCGTGAGCCGCGTGACCGGCTAGTTACCACCCTATACATAATCGTGTAAGGTCCCATAACGTGGAACCTCATGACATGATGACAAGATGCTCAATACGCCAAACCATGACAATGACTCCAAAGCGTTGCATTGCGCTTTTTTAGTTCGAAATATTTACAATTAGATTTTTAATGATCAAAAAACGATTTTCAAAACTCGCTTTTTTCACATTTTTCACCCATTCAACGTGTACGGATCTTCTACATCGGCGTTTGAGACAGAGTACTAAAATTTCCCTACTTGAATACAAATTCCCCTAAACTGCTACGTGTCGATGAATAAAGTTACTCTACCCCCGGGGAAATCTTGGTTTCTGGAAAAAAAACTGTCTTTCCGGCGGAGAGCCTAACCATTATGACCAAAAATTGTGTCACCAAAATATAAGGTCGCCGTGTCCGAGGATTAGTCAAAATATTGATTTATTGATTTTTTATGATCTCAAATATCGGAACAAAATTTCAGAGTTATCTTCACAGAATGATCTACTATCAAATCTAAGACTTTCTGTCGAGGCGTTTTTGCCGGAAAAATTTCCAGAAACAGTTACAGCAATTACAAAAAAGTGTATTTCTCAGTTTTGCTTCGTTTTTTACACCGCCTACGTTGATGATATGGCTGTAAAACTTTGATCCAGGAGAAGTAGTCGAAATACTCACACATTCCCCACAGAGCGAATGCTGTCCGGTCTTGAAGGGGGAAGAAAGGTGAGATTTCCGGAACTGAACGGAATTTCCGAACTGTTTGAAAATGGTCCTGACTCGATCATATTGTGGTAAAAGGTGTGTTATGACTTACTGAGTATATATTTGCAATATGAAAGATCAAAGATGAAGTATCGATTTTTAGTGATCTCTATAATGAAACATTGTACCTCAAAAATGGTGCTACAAAATAGGGTTCTCATTAGTCGTTCTGCTCTTAATTGTAAGATAGGATAGACTCGATAGTAAGGTGTTCAGATTTAAAAGCAAACACATTTCATCTTCCATGACAAGTCCCCTGTAAGCGTTTATAATCATCAACAAAACATTTCATTCATTTCGGTGGGGCACATGTTCAAAATGTGATTACATCTCTGAGATTTGTGCATAAGATGCGCATAAAGAATTGAAACAGTTTGTATGTGACAGATTTTCGAATTTCTCAAAAATAATTTTTTAAAACGTTTTTTTAGAAAAAAAGTAGATATCGGGTAAGTACGTAAATCAACTGTTTGTCAATAATATAGTTTACTTATATTTTTGCCAATATCAAGTGAGTATTCTCAATACAATTCTACAATGAAAAAACCGATTTTTACAATTTGTGTTTTTCATTTTCTGATGACGTCATCAAACAGTTGGAAAATCGAAAAAATTGCATAACTCCAAGAAGCATTTAGCTATTATAACCAAACTTGGTAAGTAACTTTCTACTCTGGATCTCCAACTTTTCATCGAAACACGAGACAGATTGCTTCACGGGAAAGTGGTTTTTCTGACCTCTGGCATTACCACCCTATACATAATCGTGTAAGGTCCCATAACGTGGAACCTCATGACATGATGACAAGATGCTCAATACGCCAAACCATGACAATGACTCCAAAGCGTTGCATTGCGCTTTTTTAGTTCGAAATATTTACAATTAGATTTTTAATGATCAAAAAACGATTTTCAAAACTCGCTTTTTTCACATTTTTCACCCATTCAACGTGTACGGATCTTCTACATCGGCGTTTGAGACAGAGTACTAAAATTTCCCTACTTGAATACAAATTCCCCTAAACTGCTACGTGTCGATGAATAAAGTTACTCTACCCCCGGGGAAATCTTGGTTTCTGGAAAAAAAACTGTCTTTCCGGCGGAGAGCCTAACCATTATGACCAAAAATTGTGTCACCAAAATATAAGGTCGCCGTGTCCGAGGATTAGTCAAAATATTGATTTATTGATTTTTTATGATCTCAAATATCGGAACAAAATTTCAGAGTTATCTTCACAGAATGATCTACTATCAAATCTAAGACTTTCTGTCGAGGCGTTTTTGCCGGAAAAATTTCCAGAAACAGTTACAGCAATTACAAAAAAGTGTATTTCTCAGTTTTGCTTCGTTTTTTACACCGCCTACGTTGATGATATGGCTGTAAAACTTTGATCCAGGAGAAGTAGTCGAAATACTCACACATTCCCCACAGAGCGAATGCTGTCCGGTCTTGAAGGGGGAAGAAAGGTGAGATTTCCGGAACTGAACGGAATTTCCGAACTGTTTGAAAATGGTCCTGACTCGATCATATTGTGGTAAAAGGTGTGTTATGACTTACTGAGTATATATTTGCAATATGAAAGATCAAAGATGAAGTATCGATTTTTAGTGATCTCTATAATGAAACATTGTACCTCAAAAATGGTGCTACAAAATAGGGTTCTCATTAGTCGTTCTGCTCTTAATTGTAAGATAGGATAGACTCGATAGTAAGGTGTTCAGATTTAAAAGCAAACACATTTCATCTTCCATGACAAGTCCCCTGTAAGCGTTTATAATCATCAACAAAACATTTCATTCATTTCGGTGGGGCACATGTTCAAAATGTGATTACATCTCTGAGATTTGTGCATAAGATGCGCATAAAGAATTGAAACAGTTTGTATGTGACAGATTTTCGAATTTCTCAAAAATAATTTTTTAAAACGTTTTTTTAGAAAAAAAGTAGATATCGGGTAAGTACGTAAATCAACTGTTTGTCAATAATATAGTTTACTTATATTTTTGCCAATATCAAGTGAGTATTCTCAATACAATTCTACAATGAAAAAACCGATTTTTACAATTTGTGTTTTTCATTTTCTGATGACGTCATCAAACAGTTGGAAAATCGAAAAAATTGCATAACTCCAAGAAGCATTTAGCTATTATAACCAAACTTGGTAAGTAACTTTCTACTCTGGATCTCCAACTTTTCATCGAAACACGAGACAGATTGCTTCACGGGAAAGTGGTTTTTCTGACCTCTGGCATTACCACCCTATACATAATCGTGTAAGGTCCCATAACGTGGAACCTCATGACATGATGACAAGATGCTCAATACGCCAAACCATGACAATGACTCCAAAGCGTTGCATTGCGCTTTTTTAGTTCGAAATATTTACAATTAGATTTTTAATGATCAAAAAACGATTTTCAAAACTCGCTTTTTTCACATTTTTCACCCATTCAACGTGTACGGATCTTCTACATCGGCGTTTGAGACAGAGTACTAAAATTTCCCTACTTGAATACAAATTCCCCTAAACTGCTACGTGTCGATGAATAAAGTTACTCTACCCCCGGGGAAATCTTGGTTTCTGGAAAAAAAACTGTCTTTCCGGCGGAGAGCCTAACCATTATGACCAAAAATTGTGTCACCAAAATATAAGGTCGCCGTGTCCGAGGATTAGTCAAAATATTGATTTATTGATTTTTTATGATCTCAAATATCGGAACAAAATTTCAGAGTTATCTTCACAGAATGATCTACTATCAAATCTAAGACTTTCTGTCGAGGCGTTTTTGCCGGAAAAATTTCCAGAAACAGTTACAGCAATTACAAAAAAGTGTATTTCTCAGTTTTGCTTCGTTTTTTACACCGCCTACGTTGATGATATGGCTGTAAAACTTTGATCCAGGAGAAGTAGTCGAAATACTCACACATTCCCCACAGAGCGAATGCTGTCCGGTCTTGAAGGGGGAAGAAAGGTGAGATTTCCGGAACTGAACGGAATTTCCGAACTGTTTGAAAATGGTCCTGACTCGATCATATTGTGGTAAAAGGTGTGTTATGACTTACTGAGTATATATTTGCAATATGAAAGATCAAAGATGAAGTATCGATTTTTAGTGATCTCTATAATGAAACATTGTACCTCAAAAATGGTGCTACAAAATAGGGTTCTCATTAGTCGTTCTGCTCTTAATTGTAAGATAGGATAGACTCGATAGTAAGGTGTTCAGATTTAAAAGCAAACACATTTCATCTTCCATGACAAGTCCCCTGTAAGCGTTTATAATCATCAACAAAACATTTCATTCATTTCGGTGGGGCACATGTTCAAAATGTGATTACATCTCTGAGATTTGTGCATAAGATGCGCATAAAGAATTGAAACAGTTTGTATGTGACAGATTTTCGAATTTCTCAAAAATAATTTTTTAAAACGTTTTTTTAGAAAAAAAGTAGATATCGGGTAAGTACGTAAATCAACTGTTTGTCAATAATATAGTTTACTTATATTTTTGCCAATATCAAGTGAGTATTCTCAATACAATTCTACAATGAAAAAACCGATTTTTACAATTTGTGTTTTTCATTTTCTGATGACGTCATCAAACAGTTGGAAAATCGAAAAAATTGCATAACTCCAAGAAGCATTTAGCTATTATAACCAAACTTGGTAAGTAACTTTCTACTCTGGATCTCCAACTTTTCATCGAAACACGAGACAGATTGCTTCACGGGAAAGTGGTTTTTCTGACCTCTGGCATTACCACCCTATACATAATCGTGTAAGGTCCCATAACGTGGAACCTCATGACATGATGACAAGATGCTCAATACGCCAAACCATGACAATGACTCCAAAGCGTTGCATTGCGCTTTTTTAGTTCGAAATATTTACAATTAGATTTTTAATGATCAAAAAACGATTTTCAAAACTCGCTTTTTTCACATTTTTCACCCATTCAACGTGTACGGATCTTCTACATCGGCGTTTGAGACAGAGTACTAAAATTTCCCTACTTGAATACAAATTCCCCTAAACTGCTACGTGTCGATGAATAAAGTTACTCTACCCCCGGGGAAATCTTGGTTTCTGGAAAAAAAACTGTCTTTCCGGCGGAGAGCCTAACCATTATGACCAAAAATTGTGTCACCAAAATATAAGGTCGCCGTGTCCGAGGATTAGTCAAAATATTGATTTATTGATTTTTTATGATCTCAAATATCGGAACAAAATTTCAGAGTTATCTTCACAGAATGATCTACTATCAAATCTAAGACTTTCTGTCGAGGCGTTTTTGCCGGAAAAATTTCCAGAAACAGTTACAGCAATTACAAAAAAGTGTATTTCTCAGTTTTGCTTCGTTTTTTACACCGCCTACGTTGATGATATGGCTGTAAAACTTTGATCCAGGAGAAGTAGTCGAAATACTCACACATTCCCCACAGAGCGAATGCTGTCCGGTCTTGAAGGGGGAAGAAAGGTGAGATTTCCGGAACTGAACGGAATTTCCGAACTGTTTGAAAATGGTCCTGACTCGATCATATTGTGGTAAAAGGTGTGTTATGACTTACTGAGTATATATTTGCAATATGAAAGATCAAAGATGAAGTATCGATTTTTAGTGATCTCTATAATGAAACATTGTACCTCAAAAATGGTGCTACAAAATAGGGTTCTCATTAGTCGTTCTGCTCTTAATTGTAAGATAGGATAGACTCGATAGTAAGGTGTTCAGATTTAAAAGCAAACACATTTCATCTTCCATGACAAGTCCCCTGTAAGCGTTTATAATCATCAACAAAACATTTCATTCATTTCGGTGGGGCACATGTTCAAAATGTGATTACATCTCTGAGATTTGTGCATAAGATGCGCATAAAGAATTGAAACAGTTTGTATGTGACAGATTTTCGAATTTCTCAAAAATAATTTTTTAAAACGTTTTTTTAGAAAAAAAGTAGATATCGGGTAAGTACGTAAATCAACTGTTTGTCAATAATATAGTTTACTTATATTTTTGCCAATATCAAGTGAGTATTCTCAATACAATTCTACAATGAAAAAACCGATTTTTACAATTTGTGTTTTTCATTTTCTGATGACGTCATCAAACAGTTGGAAAATCGAAAAAATTGCATAACTCCAAGAAGCATTTAGCTATTATAACCAAACTTGGTAAGTAACTTTCTACTCTGGATCTCCAACTTTTCATCGAAACACGAGACAGATTGCTTCACGGGAAAGTGGTTTTTCTGACCTCTGGCATCACCCTTACTATACTATACATGCTAATGTCACGGTACGGTACGGTACGTAACGGGACGCCCAACTTTTGTTCCTAAACAACTTCTAACCATGACCATCAATTATGTCACTAAAATCTAAGGTCGTGGTGTCTAAGGAAAATCAATGTTATCGATTTATTGATTTTTTAAGGCCTTAAGTTTGAGAGCGAAATTTCGGAGATACTCCACATGAAAGCCTGTATTCTGAAGACAAACGGTTCTATCGAGCGCTTTTTGCCGGAGACGTTTCCGGAAACAGTTACATGAATTAGAAAAAAGTACAATTTTTTGCTACTTTCATTCCTCATACCGTGTATGTTGTAGATATGATCGTGAAATTTCTGGCTGGTTGAACTCTTCAGAAGTCGCTACTATTGGCTCAATATCGTCTACAATTTCGCAACATCCTCCGGATTTGAGAAATTTCCGGAACTTTTTGGGATGTCCGAACTGTTTCAAAATGGTCCTTCTCTGTTCATATTGTGGTACAAGATGTGTCATGACCTACTGAGTGTACATTTGCAATATGGAAGATCAAAGATCAAGTATCGATTTTTGGTGATCTCTGTCATGAAACGTAGTACCTCATAAATGAGGCTATAAAAGAAGGTTTCCGTGAACTATTTCTCTTCTAATTTCTATAGTGTATAGAGTTGATTGTCAGGTACTCTACTTTGTGAGTAATAAACATCATACCATATAACAGGTGTTCTATAAACGTTGATAAAATTAAACAAAAATTTTCATTTTTTTTGGTGGGGCACATGTTCAAAATGTGATTGAATCTTTGAGATTTGTGTATAAGATGCGCATAAAGAATTGAAACAATTTGTATGTAACAGATTTTTGAATTTCTCAAAAATAATTTTTTTAAACGTTTTTTTAGAAAAAAGTGAAACAGCCAAACTCATGCAGTATGACCCAAATTTTGTCCATAGACGAAGGTCAATAGACCGGCAAATATTGTGAAAAATGAAGCAAAACCATTGAGCCGTTCTCGAGTTATTCGAGTTTCAAAAGTTCAACCCGTACTATATACGGCGCAAATAGGCTCACTTTTAAGCTACCTCGGACTCAACATTTTCCCACGCCTCTCCTGACCGTCTAAATGATGGGAACGATTTGAAACTCATAGGACAGAACCAGTATTGGATAAAGATTGTACTGCCAGAACATTAAGGTCAAAGGTCAGCTATTGATTTTTTTAGCGCAATAAATATGATTTTGGCCTAAAATTGCTATGGAAATAGATGTAACTTCAAGCTTAGTGTCATTGTATTCCACTACTCATGAACAACCCAAAAAATCAAACACGGGATACATCGGAGAAAAATGAACCAAGTTACAGTAGTTTTAAGTTTCAAGATCAAACCATCAATTGATGACGTCACATACCAAGCATTTCACTAGCAAAAAAGTCAGGTTATCCGTAATAGCTTTGATACTTGGAGGTAAGAACTACCATAGAAATCTAAGGTTGTGGTGTCTGAGGAAAATCGATAATATCGATTTATTGATTTTTTATGACCTACAGTATATTCAAAAAATTGTTACATTTTGCAAACTACTAAATAACTGTGAGCGTAGGGGGGTCTGGGGGGGTCTCCCCCCCAGGTAGACGGGCCCGCGGCGTCAGCCGCGGGACCGGCTAGTCACCACCCTATACATAACTTGACTAACTGACGTAACGTAACGGTACGTGACGGAAACTTTTCTTTATTCAGCACTAGCCAGTATGACCATCAATTATGTCACTAAAATCTAAGGTCGTGGTGTCTAAGAAAAATCAATGATATCGATTTATTGATTTTTTAAGGCCTTAAGTTGAAGAGCGAATTTTCAGAGATACTGCACCTGAAAGCCTGTTTACTGAAGACAAAAGTTTCCATGGAAGGCTTTTTGCCGGAAACGTTTCCGGAAAGAGTTACAGGAATTAGAAAAAAGTACAATTTTTTGCTACTTTCATTCCTCATACCGCCCATGTTGATGATATGACCCTAAAATTTCTGGCTGGTTGAACTCTCCAGAAGTCCCTTCTTTTGGTTCAATATCATGGAAAAATTCGCAACATCCTCCGGATTTGAGAAATTTCCGGAACAGTTTGAGATTTCCGAACTGTTTTAAAATGGTCCTCATCTTTCTATATTGTGGCACAAGATGTGTCATGACCTACTGAGTATACATTTGTAATATGAAAGATCAAAGATCAAGTATCGATTTTTGGTGATCTCCGTTATGAAACATAGTACCTCATAAATAAGGCTATAAAAGAAGGTTCCCATGAACTATTTGTCTTCTAATTTCTACAGTGTATAGAGTTGATTGTCAGGTACTTAACTTCTTGAGCAATAAAACAATATATCATAGAACGGGTATTCTGTAAGCGTTGATAAAAATCAACAAAAAATTTCATTCATTTTGGTGGGGCATATCTTCAAAATGTGATTGAATCTCTGAGATTTGTGTATAAGATGCGCATAAAGAATTGAAACGATTTGTATGTAACAGATTTTTGAATTTCTCAAAAATAATTTTTTAAGACGTTTTTTTAGAAAAAAGTGAAACGGCCAAACTCATGCAGTATGACCCAAATTTTGTCCATAAACGAAGGTCAATAGACCGGCAAATATTGTGAAAAATTAAGCAAAACCATTCAGCCGTTCTCGAGTTATTCAAGTTTTCAAAGTCCAACCCGTACTATATACGGCGCAAATAGGCTCACTTTTAAGCTACCTCAGACTCAACATTTTCCCACGCCTCGCCTGACCGTCTAAATGATCAGAACGACTTGAAACTCATAGGGCAGGACCAGTATTGGATAAAGATTGTACTACCAGAGCATTAAGGTCAAAGGTCAACTATTGATTTTTTTAGCGCAATAAATATGATTTTGTGCTAAAATTGCTACGAAAATAGATGTAACTTCAAACTTAGTGTCATTGTATTCCACTACTTATGAACAACTCACAAAATCAAACACGGGATACATCGGAGAAAAATGAACCAAGTTAGAGTAGTTTTAAGTTTCAAGATCAAACCATCAATTGATGACGTCACATACCAAGCATTTCACTAGCAAAAAAGTCAAGTTCTTTTTAATAGTTCATCTTGGGCTCTAAGCTATTGCAAACCGTAGATCATACTCATAGGTGAAGACAATATGAATTCTAAGTAACGACGAGTAATATTCAGAAGGCTAGAAGACGTCAAATACAAACAATGCCATAGAGTATTGAAACTCTCAGAACAAGTACCATTAGTGACAACGATGTCATGACGACAATGTTTCACGATGTAACGTCAACGACACATAGGATTCTGAAGGCCAGAAGACGTCACAACCCAAGTTGTCACGGAACCAAACAAGTTAATCTAAATAACTCTAAATGACTACACGCGTGGGGGGTCTGGGGGGTCTCCCCCCAGCTAGACGGGCACGCGGCGTGAGCCGCGTGACCGGCTAGTCACCACCCTATACATAACTCGACTAAATGACGTGACGGTACGGGACGGTAACTTTTGTTCGATAACGACTAACCAGTATGACCATCAATTATGTCACTAAAATCTAAGGTCGTGGTGTCTAAGGAAAATCAATGCTATCGATTTATGGATTTTTTAAGGCCTTAAGATGGAGAGCGAAATTTCGGAGATACTCCACATGAAAGCCTGTATTCTGAAGCCAAATGTTTCCATCGAGCGCTTTTTGCCGGAAACGTTTCCGGAAACAGTTACATGAATTAGAAAAAAGTATAATTTTTTGCTACTTTCATTCCTCATACCGCGTATGTTGTAGATATGACCGTAAAATTTCTGGCTGGTTGAACTCTCCAGAAGTCCCTTCTATTGGCTCAATATCGTGGAAAATTTCGCAACTTCCTCCGGATTTGAGAAATTGCCGGAACTTTTTGAGATTTCCGAACTGTTTTAAATTGGTCCTCATCTGTTCATATTGTGATACAAGGTGTGTCATGACCTACTGAGTATACAATTGCAATATAAAAGTTCAAAGATGAAGTATCGATTTTTGGTGATCTCCGTTATGAAACGTAGTACCTCATAAATGAGGCTACAAAAGAAGGTTCCCATCAATTATTTGTCTTCATATTTCTATGCTGTATAGAATTGATTGTTAGGTACTTAACTTTATAAGCAATAAACATTATATTATATGACTGGTGTTCTGTAAGCGTTGATAAAAATCAACAAAAAATTTCATTCATTTTGGTGGGGCACATGTTCAAAATGTGATTGAATCTCTGAGATTTGTGTATAAGATGCGCATAACAAATTAGAACAATTTGTATGTGACAGATTTTCGAATTTCTCAAAAATAATTTTTTAAGACGTTTTTTTAGAAAAAAGTGAAACAGCCAAATTCATGCAGTATGACCCAAATTTTGTCCATAGACGAAGGTCAATAGACCGGCAAATATTGTAGAAAATTAAGCAAAACCATTCAGCCGTTCTCGAGTTATTCAAGTTTTAAAAGTCGAACCCGTACTATATACGGCGCAAATAGGCTCACTTTTAAGCTACCTCGGACTCAACATTTTCCCACGCCTCTCCTGACCGTCTAAATGATCGGAACGACTTGAAACTCATAGGACAGGACCAGTATTGAATAAAGATTGTACTGCCAGAGCATTAAGGTCAAAGGTCAACTATTGATTTTTTTAGCGCAATAAATACGATTTTGGCCTAAAATTGCTATGGAAATAGATGTAACTTCAAACTTAGTGTCTTTGTATTCCACTACTGATGAACAACTCAAAAAATCAAACACGGGATACATCGGAGAAAAATGAACCAATTTACAGTAGTTTTAAGTTTCAAGATCAAACCATCAATTGATGACGTCACATACCAAGCATTTCACTAGCAAAAAAGTCAAGTTCTTTTTAATAGTTCTTCTTGGGCTCCAAGCTATTGCAAACCGTAGATCATACTCATAGGTGAAGACTATATGAATTCTAAGTAACGACGAGTAATATTCAGAAGGCTAGAAGACGTCAAATACAAACCATGCCATAGAGTATTGAAACTCTCAGAACAGGTACCATTAGTGACAACGATGCCATGACAAGATTGTTCTACGATGTAACGTCAAAGACACATAGGATTCTGAAGGCCAGAAGACGTCACGACCCAAGTTGTCATGGAACCAAAAAAAGTCATCTAAATAACTTTAAATAACTACACGCGTGGGGGGTCTGGGGGGTCTCCCCCCAGCTAGACGGGCACGCGGCGTGAGCCGCGTGACCGGCTAGTTACCACCCTATACATAATCGTGTAAGGTCCCATAACGTGGAACCTCATGACATGATGACAAGATGCTCAATACGCCAAACCATGACAATGACTCCAAAGCGTTGCATTGCGCTTTTTTAGTTCGAAATATTTACAATTAGATTTTTAATGATCAAAAAACGATTTTCAAAACTCGCTTTTTTCACATTTTTCACCCATTCAACGTGTACGGATCTTCTACATCGGCGTTTGAGACAGAGTACTAAAATTTCCCTACTTGAATACAAATTCCCCTAAACTGCTACGTGTCGATGAATAAAGTTACTCTACCCCCGGGGAAATCTTGGTTTCTGGAAAAAAAACTGTCTTTCCGGCGGAGAGCCTAACCATTATGACCAAAAATTGTGTCACCAAAATATAAGGTCGCCGTGTCCGAGGATTAGTCAAAATATTGATTTATTGATTTTTTATGATCTCAAATATCGGAACAAAATTTCAGAGTTATCTTCACAGAATGATCTACTATCAAATCTAAGACTTTCTGTCGAGGCGTTTTTGCCGGAAAAATTTCCAGAAACAGTTACAGCAATTACAAAAAAGTGTATTTCTCAGTTTTGCTTCGTTTTTTACACCGCCTACGTTGATGATATGGCTGTAAAACTTTGATCCAGGAGAAGTAGTCGAAATACTCACACATTCCCCACAGAGCGAATGCTGTCCGGTCTTGAAGGGGGAAGAAAGGTGAGATTTCCGGAACTGAACGGAATTTCCGAACTGTTTGAAAATGGTCCTGACTCGATCATATTGTGGTAAAAGGTGTGTTATGACTTACTGAGTATATATTTGCAATATGAAAGATCAAAGATGAAGTATCGATTTTTAGTGATCTCTATAATGAAACATTGTACCTCAAAAATGGTGCTACAAAATAGGGTTCTCATTAGTCGTTCTGCTCTTAATTGTAAGATAGGATAGACTCGATAGTAAGGTGTTCAGATTTAAAAGCAAACACATTTCATCTTCCATGACAAGTCCCCTGTAAGCGTTTATAATCATCAACAAAACATTTCATTCATTTCGGTGGGGCACATGTTCAAAATGTGATTACATCTCTGAGATTTGTGCATAAGATGCGCATAAAGAATTGAAACAGTTTGTATGTGACAGATTTTCGAATTTCTCAAAAATAATTTTTTAAAACGTTTTTTTAGAAAAAAAGTAGATATCGGGTAAGTACGTAAATCAACTGTTTGTCAATAATATAGTTTACTTATATTTTTGCCAATATCAAGTGAGTATTCTCAATACAATTCTACAATGAAAAAACCGATTTTTACAATTTGTGTTTTTCATTTTCTGATGACGTCATCAAACAGTTGGAAAATCGAAAAAATTGCATAACTCCAAGAAGCATTTAGCTATTATAACCAAACTTGGTAAGTAACTTTCTACTCTGGATCTCCAACTTTTCATCGAAACACGAGACAGATTGCTTCACGGGAAAGTGGTTTTTCTGACCTCTGGCATTACCACCCTATACATAATCGTGTAAGGTCCCATAACGTGGAACCTCATGACATGATGACAAGATGCTCAATACGCCAAACCATGACAATGACTCCAAAGCGTTGCATTGCGCTTTTTTAGTTCGAAATATTTACAATTAGATTTTTAATGATCAAAAAACGATTTTCAAAACTCGCTTTTTTCACATTTTTCACCCATTCAACGTGTACGGATCTTCTACATCGGCGTTTGAGACAGAGTACTAAAATTTCCCTACTTGAATACAAATTCCCCTAAACTGCTACGTGTCGATGAATAAAGTTACTCTACCCCCGGGGAAATCTTGGTTTCTGGAAAAAAAACTGTCTTTCCGGCGGAGAGCCTAACCATTATGACCAAAAATTGTGTCACCAAAATATAAGGTCGCCGTGTCCGAGGATTAGTCAAAATATTGATTTATTGATTTTTTATGATCTCAAATATCGGAACAAAATTTCAGAGTTATCTTCACAGAATGATCTACTATCAAATCTAAGACTTTCTGTCGAGGCGTTTTTGCCGGAAAAATTTCCAGAAACAGTTACAGCAATTACAAAAAAGTGTATTTCTCAGTTTTGCTTCGTTTTTTACACCGCCTACGTTGATGATATGGCTGTAAAACTTTGATCCAGGAGAAGTAGTCGAAATACTCACACATTCCCCACAGAGCGAATGCTGTCCGGTCTTGAAGGGGGAAGAAAGGTGAGATTTCCGGAACTGAACGGAATTTCCGAACTGTTTGAAAATGGTCCTGACTCGATCATATTGTGGTAAAAGGTGTGTTATGACTTACTGAGTATATATTTGCAATATGAAAGATCAAAGATGAAGTATCGATTTTTAGTGATCTCTATAATGAAACATTGTACCTCAAAAATGGTGCTACAAAATAGGGTTCTCATTAGTCGTTCTGCTCTTAATTGTAAGATAGGATAGACTCGATAGTAAGGTGTTCAGATTTAAAAGCAAACACATTTCATCTTCCATGACAAGTCCCCTGTAAGCGTTTATAATCATCAACAAAACATTTCATTCATTTCGGTGGGGCACATGTTCAAAATGTGATTACATCTCTGAGATTTGTGCATAAGATGCGCATAAAGAATTGAAACAGTTTGTATGTGACAGATTTTCGAATTTCTCAAAAATAATTTTTTAAAACGTTTTTTTAGAAAAAAAGTAGATATCGGGTAAGTACGTAAATCAACTGTTTGTCAATAATATAGTTTACTTATATTTTTGCCAATATCAAGTGAGTATTCTCAATACAATTCTACAATGAAAAAACCGATTTTTACAATTTGTGTTTTTCATTTTCTGATGACGTCATCAAACAGTTGGAAAATCGAAAAAATTGCATAACTCCAAGAAGCATTTAGCTATTATAACCAAACTTGGTAAGTAACTTTCTACTCTGGATCTCCAACTTTTCATCGAAACACGAGACAGATTGCTTCACGGGAAAGTGGTTTTTCTGACCTCTGGCATTACCACCCTATACATAATTCGACTAAATGACGTGACGGTACGAGACCATGACCTGAACGATGAGTAGTAACCAGCATGACCATCAATTATGTCACTAAAATCTAAGGTCGTGGTGTCTAAGGAAAATCAATGCTATCGATTTATTGATTTTTTAAGGCCTTAAGATGGAGAGCGAATTTTCGGAGATACTCCACATGAAAGCCTGTATTCAGAAGACAAATGTTTCCATCGAGCGCTTTTTGCCGGAAATGTTTCCGGAAACAGTTACATGAATTAGAAAAAAGTACAATTTTTTGCTACTTTCATTCCTCATACCGCCCATGTTGATGATATGACCTTAAAATTTCTGGCTGGTTGAACTCTCCAGAAGTCCCTTCTTTTGGCTCAATATCGTGGAAAATTTCGCAACATCCTCCGGATTTGAGAAATTTCCGGAACATTTTGAGATTTCCGAACTGTTTTAAAATGGTCCTCATCTGTTCATATGGTGGCACAAGATGTGTCATGACCTACTGAGTATACATTCGCAATATGAAAGATCAAAGATCAAGTATCGATTTTTGGTGATCTCCAGTAGGAAACGTAGTACCTCATAAATGAGGCTACAAAAGAAGGTTCCCATGAACCATTTGTCTTCTAATTCCTATACTGTATAGAGTTGATTGTCAGGTAGTCAACTTTATAAGCAATAAGCATTATATCATATGACTGGTGTTCTGTAAACGTTGATAAAAGTTAACAGAAAATTTCATTCATTTTGGTGGGGCACATGTTCAAAATGTGATTGAATCTCTGAGATTTGTGTATAAGATGCGCATAACGAATTAAAACAATTTGTATGTGACAGATTTTTGAATTTCTCAAAAATAATTTTTTAAGACGTTTTTTTAGAAAAAAGTGAAACAGCCAAATTCATGCAGTATGACCCAAATTTTGTCCATAGACGAATGTCAATAGACCGGCAAATATTGTAGAAAATTAAGCAAAACCATTCAGCCGTTCTCGAGTTATTCAAGTTTTAAAAGTCCAACCCGTACTATATACGGCGCAAATAGGCTCACTTTTAAGCTACCTCGGACTCAACATTTTCCCACGCCTCTCCTGACCGTCTAAATGATGGGAACGACTTGAAACTCATAGGACAGGACCAGTATTGGATAAAGATTGTACTGCCAGAGCATTAAGGTCAAAGATCAACTATTGATTTTTTTAGCGCAATAAATATGATTTTGTGCTAAAATCGTTATGGAAATAGATGTAACTTCAAATTTAGTGTCATTGTATTCCACTACTCATGAACAACTCAAAAAATTAAACACGGGATACATCGGAAAAAAATGAACCAAGTTACAGTAGTTTTAAGTTTCAAGATCAAACCATCAATTGATGACGTCACATACCAAGCATTTCACTAGCAAAAAAGTCAAGTTCTTTTTAATAGTTCCTCTTGGGCTCCAAGCTATTGCAAACCGTAGATCATACTCATAGGTGAAGACTATATGAATTCTAAGTAACGACGAGTAATATTCAGAAGGCTAGAAGACGTCAAATACAAACAATGTCATAGAGTATTGAAACTCACAGAACAAGTACCATTAGTGACAAAGATGTCATAACGACAATGTTTCACGATGTAACGTCAACGACACATATAATTCTGAAGGCCAGAAGACGTCACAACCCAAGTTGTCATGGAACCAAAAAAGTTAATCTAAATAACTCTAAATGACTACACGCGTGGGGGGTCTGGGGGGTCTCCCCCCAGCTAGACGGGCACGCGGCGTGAGCCGCGTGACCGGCTAGTTACCACCCTATACATAATCGTGTAAGGTCCCATAACGTGGAACCTCATGACATGATGACAAGATGCTCAATACGCCAAACCATGGCAATGACTCCAAAGCGTTGCATTGCGCTTTTTTAGTTCGAAATATTTACAATTAGATTTTTAATGATCAAAAAACGATTTTCAAAACTCGCTTATTTGACACTTTTCACCTATTCAACGTGTACGGATCTTCTACATCGGCGTTTGAGACAGAGTGCTAAAATTTCCCTACTTGAATACAAATTCCCCTAAACTGCTACGTGTCGATGAATAAAGTTACTCTACCCCCGGGGAAATCTTGGTTTCTGGAAAAAAAACTGACTTTCCGGCGGAGAGCCTAACCATTATGACCAAAAATTGTGTCACCAAAATATAAGGTCGCCGTGTCCAAGGATTAGTCAAAATATTGATTTATTGATTTTTTATGATCTCAAATATGGGAACAAAATTTCAGAGTTATCTTCACAGAATGATCTACTATCAAATCTAAGACTTTCTGTCGAGGCGTTTTTGCCGGAAAAATTTCCGGAAACAGTTACAGCAATTACAAAAAAGTGTATTTCTCAGTTTTGCTTCGTTTTTTACACCGCCTACGTTGATGATACGGCTGTCAAACTTCGATCCAGGAGAATAAGTCAAAGCACTCACACATCCCCCACAAAGAGAAAGCTATCCGGTTCTAAAGGGGGAAGGAAGGTGAGATTTCCGGAACTGAACGGAATTTCCGAACTGTTTGAAAATAGTCCTTACTTGAACATATTGTGGCCAAAGGTGTGTCATGACTTACTGAGTATATATTTGCAATATGAAAGATCAAAGATCAAGTATCGATTTTTAGTGATCTCTATAATGAAACATTGTACCTCTAAAATGGTGCTACAAAATAGGGTTATCATTAGTCGTTCCGCTTCTAATTGTAAGATAGGATAGATTCGTTAGTAAGGTGTTTAGATTTGTTAGCAAACACAATTCATCTTCAATGACAAGTTCACTGTAAGCGTTTGTAATCATCAACAAAAAATTTCATTCATTTCGGTGGGGCACATGTTCAAAATATGATTACATCTCTGAGATTTGTGCATAAGATGCGCATGAAGAATTGAAACAGTTTGTATGTGACAGATTTTTGAATTTCCCAAAAATAATTTTTTAAGACGGTTTTTTGTTAAAAAAGTAGATATCGGGTAAGTACGTAAATCAACTGTTTGTCAATAATATGGTTTACTTATATTTTTGCCAATATCAAGTAAGTATTCTCAATACAATTCCACAATGAAAAAACCGATTTTTACAACTTGTGTTTTTCATTTTCTGATGACGTCATCAAACAGTTGGAAAATCGAAAAAATTGCATAACTCTAAGAAGCATTTAGCTATTATAACCAAACTTGGTAAGTAACTTTCTACTCTGGATCTCCAACTTTTCATCGAAACACGAGACAGATTGCTTCACGGGAAAGTGGTTTTTCTGACCTTTGGCATTACCACCCTATACATAATCGTGTAAGGTCCCATAACGTGGAACCTCATGACATGATGACAAGATGCTCAATACGCCAAACCATGGCAATGACTCCAAAGCGTTGCATTGCGCTTTTTTAGTTCGAAATATTTACAATTAGATTTTTAATGATCAAAAAACGATTTTCAAAACTCGCTTATTTGACACTTTTCACCTATTCAACGTGTACGGATCTTCTACATCGGCGTTTGAGACAGAGTGCTAAAATTTCCCTACTTGAATACAAATTCCCCTAAACTGCTACGTGTCGATGAATAAAGTTACTCTACCCCCGGGGAAATCTTGGTTTCTGGAAAAAAAACTGACTTTCCGGCGGAGAGCCTAACCATTATGACCAAAAATTGTGTCACCAAAATATAAGGTCGCCGTGTCCAAGGATTAGTCAAAATATTGATTTATTGATTTTTTATGATCTCAAATATGGGAACAAAATTTCAGAGTTATCTTCACAGAATGATCTACTATCAAATCTAAGACTTTCTGTCGAGGCGTTTTTGCCGGAAAAATTTCCGGAAACAGTTACAGCAATTACAAAAAAGTGTATTTCTCAGTTTTGCTTCGTTTTTTACACCGCCTACGTTGATGATACGGCTGTCAAACTTCGATCCAGGAGAATAAGTCAAAGCACTCACACATCCCCCACAAAGAGAAAGCTATCCGGTTCTAAAGGGGGAAGGAAGGTGAGATTTCCGGAACTGAACGGAATTTCCGAACTGTTTGAAAATAGTCCTTACTTGAACATATTGTGGCCAAAGGTGTGTCATGACTTACTGAGTATATATTTGCAATATGAAAGATCAAAGATCAAGTATCGATTTTTAGTGATCTCTATAATGAAACATTGTACCTCTAAAATGGTGCTACAAAATAGGGTTATCATTAGTCGTTCCGCTTCTAATTGTAAGATAGGATAGATTCGTTAGTAAGGTGTTTAGATTTGTTAGCAAACACAATTCATCTTCAATGACAAGTTCACTGTAAGCGTTTGTAATCATCAACAAAAAATTTCATTCATTTCGGTGGGGCACATGTTCAAAATATGATTACATCTCTGAGATTTGTGCATAAGATGCGCATGAAGAATTGAAACAGTTTGTATGTGACAGATTTTTGAATTTCCCAAAAATAATTTTTTAAGACGGTTTTTTGTTAAAAAAGTAGATATCGGGTAAGTACGTAAATCAACTGTTTGTCAATAATATGGTTTACTTATATTTTTGCCAATATCAAGTAAGTATTCTCAATACAATTCCACAATGAAAAAACCGATTTTTACAACTTGTGTTTTTCATTTTCTGATGACGTCATCAAACAGTTGGAAAATCGAAAAAATTGCATAACTCTAAGAAGCATTTAGCTATTATAACCAAACTTGGTAAGTAACTTTCTACTCTGGATCTCCAACTTTTCATCGAAACACGAGACAGATTGCTTCACGGGAAAGTGGTTTTTCTGACCTTTGGCATTACCACCCTATACATAATCGTGTAAGGTCCCATAACGTGGAACCTCATGACATGATGACAAGATGCTCAATACGCCAAACCATGGCAATGACTCCAAAGCGTTGCATTGCGCTTTTTTAGTTCGAAATATTTACAATTAGATTTTTAATGATCAAAAAACGATTTTCAAAACTCGCTTATTTGACACTTTTCACCTATTCAACGTGTACGGATCTTCTACATCGGCGTTTGAGACAGAGTGCTAAAATTTCCCTACTTGAATACAAATTCCCCTAAACTGCTACGTGTCGATGAATAAAGTTACTCTACCCCCGGGGAAATCTTGGTTTCTGGAAAAAAAACTGACTTTCCGGCGGAGAGCCTAACCATTATGACCAAAAATTGTGTCACCAAAATATAAGGTCGCCGTGTCCAAGGATTAGTCAAAATATTGATTTATTGATTTTTTATGATCTCAAATATGGGAACAAAATTTCAGAGTTATCTTCACAGAATGATCTACTATCAAATCTAAGACTTTCTGTCGAGGCGTTTTTGCCGGAAAAATTTCCGGAAACAGTTACAGCAATTACAAAAAAGTGTATTTCTCAGTTTTGCTTCGTTTTTTACACCGCCTACGTTGATGATACGGCTGTCAAACTTCGATCCAGGAGAATAAGTCAAAGCACTCACACATCCCCCACAAAGAGAAAGCTATCCGGTTCTAAAGGGGGAAGGAAGGTGAGATTTCCGGAACTGAACGGAATTTCCGAACTGTTTGAAAATAGTCCTTACTTGAACATATTGTGGCCAAAGGTGTGTCATGACTTACTGAGTATATATTTGCAATATGAAAGATCAAAGATCAAGTATCGATTTTTAGTGATCTCTATAATGAAACATTGTACCTCTAAAATGGTGCTACAAAATAGGGTTATCATTAGTCGTTCCGCTTCTAATTGTAAGATAGGATAGATTCGTTAGTAAGGTGTTTAGATTTGTTAGCAAACACAATTCATCTTCAATGACAAGTTCACTGTAAGCGTTTGTAATCATCAACAAAAAATTTCATTCATTTCGGTGGGGCACATGTTCAAAATATGATTACATCTCTGAGATTTGTGCATAAGATGCGCATGAAGAATTGAAACAGTTTGTATGTGACAGATTTTTGAATTTCCCAAAAATAATTTTTTAAGACGGTTTTTTGTTAAAAAAGTAGATATCGGGTAAGTACGTAAATCAACTGTTTGTCAATAATATGGTTTACTTATATTTTTGCCAATATCAAGTAAGTATTCTCAATACAATTCCACAATGAAAAAACCGATTTTTACAACTTGTGTTTTTCATTTTCTGATGACGTCATCAAACAGTTGGAAAATCGAAAAAATTGCATAACTCTAAGAAGCATTTAGCTATTATAACCAAACTTGGTAAGTAACTTTCTACTCTGGATCTCCAACTTTTCATCGAAACACGAGACAGATTGCTTCACGGGAAAGTGGTTTTTCTGACCTTTGGCATTACCACCCTATACATAATCGTGTAAGGTCCCATAACGTGGAACCTCATGACATGATGACAAGATGCTCAATACGCCAAACCATGGCAATGACTCCAAAGCGTTGCATTGCGCTTTTTTAGTTCGAAATATTTACAATTAGATTTTTAATGATCAAAAAACGATTTTCAAAACTCGCTTATTTGACACTTTTCACCTATTCAACGTGTACGGATCTTCTACATCGGCGTTTGAGACAGAGTGCTAAAATTTCCCTACTTGAATACAAATTCCCCTAAACTGCTACGTGTCGATGAATAAAGTTACTCTACCCCCGGGGAAATCTTGGTTTCTGGAAAAAAAACTGACTTTCCGGCGGAGAGCCTAACCATTATGACCAAAAATTGTGTCACCAAAATATAAGGTCGCCGTGTCCAAGGATTAGTCAAAATATTGATTTATTGATTTTTTATGATCTCAAATATGGGAACAAAATTTCAGAGTTATCTTCACAGAATGATCTACTATCAAATCTAAGACTTTCTGTCGAGGCGTTTTTGCCGGAAAAATTTCCGGAAACAGTTACAGCAATTACAAAAAAGTGTATTTCTCAGTTTTGCTTCGTTTTTTACACCGCCTACGTTGATGAAATCAATGCTATCGATTTATTGATTTTTTAAGGCCTTAAGTTGGACAGTGGAATTTTGGAGATACTCCACATGAAAGCCTGTATTCTGAAGCCGAATGTTTCCATCGAGCGCTTTTTGCCGGAAACGTTTCCGGAAAGAGTTACATGAATTAGAAAAAAGTATAATTTTTTGCTACTTTCATTCCTCATACCGCCCATGTTGATGATATGACCTTAAAATTTCTGGCTGGTTGAACTCTCCAGAAGTCCCTTCTTTTGGCTCAGTATCGTTGAAAATTTCGCAACATCCTCCGGATTTGAGAAATTTCCGGAACTTTTTAAGATTTCCGAACTGTTTTAAAATGGCCCTCATCTGTTCATATTGTGACACAAGATGTGTCAAGACCTACTGAGTATACATTTGTGATATGAAAGATCAAAGATCAAGTATCGATTTTTGGTGATCTCCGTTATGAAACATAGTACCTCATAAACGAGGCTACAAAAAAAGGTTCTCGTGAACTATTTGTCTTCTA
Source organism: Litoditis marina (assembly GCA_964036275.1). Taxonomy (NCBI): domain Eukaryota; kingdom Metazoa; phylum Nematoda; class Chromadorea; order Rhabditida; family Rhabditidae; genus Litoditis; species Litoditis marina. The sequence goes on from OZ038433.1 coordinate 37,825,995, forward strand.
ATTTTCACAGTGTATAGTGTTGATTGTCAGGTACTCTACATCTTGAGCAATAAACATTATATCTTAGAAAGGACATTCTGTGAGCGTTGATAAAAATCAACAAAAAATTTCATTCATTTTGGTGGGGCACATGTTCAAAATGTGATTGAATCTCTGAGATTTGTGTATAAGATGCGCATGAAGAATTAAAACAATTTGTATGTGACAGATTTTTGAATTTCTCAAAAATAATTTTTTAAGACGTTTTTTTAGAAAAAAGTGAAACAGCCAAACTCATGCAGTATGACCCAAATTTCGTCCATAGACGAAGGTCAATAGACCGGCAAATATTCTAAAAAATTAAGCAAAACCATCCAGCCGTTCTCGAGTTATTCAAGTTTTAAAAGTCCAACCCGTACTATATACGGCGCAAATAGACTCACTTTTAAGCTACCTCGGACTCAACATTTTCCCACGCCTCTCCTGATCGTCTAAATGATCGGATCGACTTGAAACTTATAGGACAGGACCAGTATTGGATAATGATTGTACTGCCAAAGCATTAAGGTCAAAGGTCAACTATTGATTTTTTTAGCGCAATAAATATGATTTCGGCCTAAAATTGCTATGGAGATAGATGTAATTTCAAATTTAATGTCATTGTCTTCCACTACTCATGAACAACTCAAAAAGTCAAACACGGGGTACATCGGAGAAAAATGAGCCAAGTTACAGTAGTTTTAAGTTTCAAGATCAAACCATCAATTGATGACGTCATATACCAAGCATTTCACTAGCAAAAATACCACCCTATACATAATCGTGTAAGGTCCCATAACGTGGAACCTCATGACATGATGACAAGATGCTCAATACGCCAAACCATGGCAATGACTCCAAAGCGTTGCATTGCGCTTTTTTAGTTCGAAATATTTACAATTAGATTTTTAATGATCAAAAAACGATTTTCAAAACTCGCTTATTTGACACTTTTCACCTATTCAACGTGTACGGATCTTCTACATCGGCGTTTGAGACAGAGTGCTAAAATTTCCCTACTTGAATACAAATTCCCCTAAACTGCTACGTGTCGATGAATAAAGTTACTCTACCCCCGGGGAAATCTTGGTTTCTGGAAAAAAAACTGACTTTCCGGCGGAGAGCCTAACCATTATGACCAAAAATTGTGTCACCAAAATATAAGGTCGCCGTGTCCAAGGATTAGTCAAAATATTGATTTATTGATTTTTTATGATCTCAAATATGGGAACAAAATTTCAGAGTTATCTTCACAGAATGATCTACTATCAAATCTAAGACTTTCTGTCGAGGCGTTTTTGCCGGAAAAATTTCCGGAAACAGTTACAGCAATTACAAAAAAGTGTATTTCTCAGTTTTGCTTCGTTTTTTACACCGCCTACGTTGATGATACGGCTGTCAAACTTCGATCCAGGAGAATAAGTCAAAGCACTCACACATCCCCCACAAAGAGAAAGCTATCCGGTTCTAAAGGGGGAAGGAAGGTGAGATTTCCGGAACTGAACGGAATTTCCGAACTGTTTGAAAATAGTCCTTACTTGAACATATTGTGGCCAAAGGTGTGTCATGACTTACTGAGTATATATTTGCAATATGAAAGATCAAAGATCAAGTATCGATTTTTAGTGATCTCTATAATGAAACATTGTACCTCTAAAATGGTGCTACAAAATAGGGTTATCATTAGTCGTTCCGCTTCTAATTGTAAGATAGGATAGATTCGTTAGTAAGGTGTTTAGATTTGTTAGCAAACACAATTCATCTTCAATGACAAGTTCACTGTAAGCGTTTGTAATCATCAACAAAAAATTTCATTCATTTCGGTGGGGCACATGTTCAAAATATGATTACATCTCTGAGATTTGTGCATAAGATGCGCATGAAGAATTGAAACAGTTTGTATGTGACAGATTTTTGAATTTCCCAAAAATAATTTTTTAAGACGGTTTTTTGTTAAAAAAGTAGATATCGGGTAAGTACGTAAATCAACTGTTTGTCAATAATATGGTTTACTTATATTTTTGCCAATATCAAGTAAGTATTCTCAATACAATTCCACAATGAAAAAACCGATTTTTACAACTTGTGTTTTTCATTTTCTGATGACGTCATCAAACAGTTGGAAAATCGAAAAAATTGCATAACTCTAAGAAGCATTTAGCTATTATAACCAAACTTGGTAAGTAACTTTCTACTCTGGATCTCCAACTTTTCATCGAAACACGAGACAGATTGCTTCACGGGAAAGTGGTTTTTCTGACCTTTGGCATTACCACCCTATACATAATCGTGTAAGGTCCCATAACGTGGAACCTCATGACATGATGACAAGATGCTCAATACGCCAAACCATGGCAATGACTCCAAAGCGTTGCATTGCGCTTTTTTAGTTCGAAATATTTACAATTAGATTTTTAATGATCAAAAAACGATTTTCAAAACTCGCTTATTTGACACTTTTCACCTATTCAACGTGTACGGATCTTCTACATCGGCGTTTGAGACAGAGTGCTAAAATTTCCCTACTTGAATACAAATTCCCCTAAACTGCTACGTGTCGATGAATAAAGTTACTCTACCCCCGGGGAAATCTTGGTTTCTGGAAAAAAAACTGACTTTCCGGCGGAGAGCCTAACCATTATGACCAAAAATTGTGTCACCAAAATATAAGGTCGCCGTGTCCAAGGATTAGTCAAAATATTGATTTATTGATTTTTTATGATCTCAAATATGGGAACAAAATTTCAGAGTTATCTTCACAGAATGATCTACTATCAAATCTAAGACTTTCTGTCGAGGCGTTTTTGCCGGAAAAATTTCCGGAAACAGTTACAGCAATTACAAAAAAGTGTATTTCTCAGTTTTGCTTCGTTTTTTACACCGCCTACGTTGATGATACGGCTGTCAAACTTCGATCCAGGAGAATAAGTCAAAGCACTCACACATCCCCCACAAAGAGAAAGCTATCCGGTTCTAAAGGGGGAAGGAAGGTGAGATTTCCGGAACTGAACGGAATTTCCGAACTGTTTGAAAATAGTCCTTACTTGAACATATTGTGGCCAAAGGTGTGTCATGACTTACTGAGTATATATTTGCAATATGAAAGATCAAAGATCAAGTATCGATTTTTAGTGATCTCTATATTACCACCCTATAGATAATCGTGCTATGTCCCATAACGTGGAACCTCATGACATGATGACAAGATGCTCATTACGCCAAACCACGACAATGACTCTAAAGCGTTGCTTTGCACTTTTTTAGTTCGAAATATTCACAATTAGATTTTTAATGATCAAAAAACGATTTTCAAAACTCGCTTATTTCACACTTTTCACCTATTCAACGTGTACGGATCTTCTACTTCGGCGTTTGAGACAGAGTACTAAAATTTCCCTACTTGAATACAAATTCCCCTAAACTGCTACGTGTCGATGAATAAAGTTACTCTACCCCCGGGGAAATCTCGGTTTTTGGAAAAGTGACGGTACGTGACTTTGAGTTGAACGCTTATGACTAACCAGTATGACCATAAATTGTGTCACCAACATCTAAGGTATTTGAGCCTACGCAGAATCGATAATATTGATTTATTGATTTTTTATGATCTCAAATATGAGAACAAAATTTCAGAGTTATTTTCACAGAATGATCTACTATCAAATCTAAGACTTTCTGTCGAGGCGTTTTTGCCGGAAAAATTTCCGCAAACAGTTACATCAATTACAAAAAAGTGTATTTCTCAGTTTTTTTCGTTTCTTATACCGCCTACGTTAATGATATGGCTGTGAAACTTTGATCCAGAAGAATTAGTGAAAACACTCACACATTCCCCACAGAGCGAAAGCTGTCCGGTTTTGAACGGGGAAAGAAGGTGAGATTTCCAGAACTGAACGGAATTTCCGAACTGTTTGAAAATGGTCCTGACTCGATCAAATTGTGGCAAAAGGTGTGTCATGATCAACTGAGTATACTTTGGCAATATGAAGGACCAAAGACCAAGTATCGATTTTTAGTGATCTCTATAATGAAACATTGTACCTCAAAAATGGTGCTACAAAATAGGGTTCTCATTAGTCGTTCCGCTCTCAATTGTAAGATAGGATAGACTCAATAGTAAGGTGTTTAGATTCGTAAGCAAACACATTTCATCTTCAATGACAAGTCCCCTGTAAGCGTTTATAATCATCAACAAAACATTTCATTCATTTCGGTGGGGCACATGTTCAAAATATGATTACATCTCTGAGATTTGTGCATAAGAAGCGCATGAAGAATTGAAACAGTTTGTATGTGACAGATTTTTGAATTTCTCAAAAATAATTTTTTAAGACCGTTTTTTAAAAAAAAAGTAGATATTGGGTAAGTACGTAAATCAACTGTTTGTCAATAATATGGTTTACTTATATTTTTGCCAATATCAAGTAAGTATTCTCAATACAATTCTACAATGAAAACACCGATTTTTACAACTTGTGTTTTTCATTTTCTGATGACGTCATCAAACAGTTGGAAAATCGAAAAAATTGCATAACTCTAGGAAGCATTTAGCTATTATAACCAAACTTGGTAAGTAACTTTCTACTCTGGATCTCCAACTTTTCATCAAAACACGAGACAGATTGCTTCACGGGAAAGTGGTTTTTCTGACCTTTGGCATCACCCTTACTATACTATACATGCTAATATAACGGGACGCCAACTTTTGTTCCCAAACAACTTCTAATCGTCACTAACATGTATGTCACCAAAATCTAACGTCGCCATGTCTAAGGATTTGCTCTAACGTATAACGACAGCTACGTTACGGCCTTAAGTTTGGACCCCAAAAAACGCCAATATTTCGAGGTAAGAACTGTTACTACGAAACTAAGGTAATGCCCTTAACCAAAATCGATAATATCGATTTATTGATTTTTTATACATCAAAATAGAAAAGTGAAAATTCGTGATTTCAGACCCCAAACTCCGTCAGCATAAACTAGAGACTACTTTAAGGTTTTTAAGAGATATACTTTTTTTTCTTTTGCGTTTAAAGCTTTTTATAGCATTTTTTACAGAAAATAAATCTCAAGCTCATGCTGCTGTGCGCCAACCAGGCAGTGTCAGCTTACGTAGTTCAGTATACGTGACTCACATGAGCGACAGACAAATATGGTATCACCACACCTATACCACACATTGATTCGTCACACCTTAAAGTTTGTCAGATCAGTCCATAACTTCACTAACGTATGTGCCCTAACGTCGTTACCAACCAACTGCTGTCCTAATCTCCAGTATTGATTTATTGATTTTTGGCGTTCTGTTTTATGAAATTTCAAAAAATCTAAGTTTTGTCACTGTACGCTAACGGCCCGATGGATTGCTACCCAACTGGTACCAACTAAGTGACTCAGAAATAAAGTCATTATCGTGACCTTAAAAAATCAATATATCGATTTATCGATTGGTTATTTGAGTTTTTCCAGTGCTCAAAATCGGCACGGAAACTTTTTTTCTCATTCTAAGTATGAGTCAGGTTCACCATAAGACTCAATTATATCAAATAAAATTGGGGGGCAACCGGCCTTCCCTTCGAGAAATATTGATTTTTTGAGTTTTCTCAATTTTCAAAACTGTTGAACGAGTACAGTCATTGAACTGTGAATGGTAATGGACAATTCGGGCTCAACTGTGAAGAAAATTCGAAAAAATGTTCAGCCGTTCGCGAGATATACATTGTTGAATTTCACCTCCAAAATTGATGACGTCACAAGTCACATGACAAGTCATATGACGAGTCACATGACAAAAACTGTCAATATGATCTTTGATGCCTTAACTTTTTTTTACGATTTCAAACATGACTAAGACGCGGGGGTCTGGGGGGCACCCCCAGCTAGCGGGGCGCGCGGCGTCAGCCGCGCGACCCACTAGTACATAACTATAGTAAACTCTAAAGCGTGACACACTTTTGTCGAGTTATTGTCTTCAGACCTCGCTACCAGCTATGTTTTTGGGAGTAATGTAAGTAGGCAGTAGGCCTGGACGTAACCTACATCAAGTTGTGTTTAAAAACAATGTACAGTTCGAAAGTCAGCTGATTTTCGCCCTCCTTCTAACTTGTGTAAATTACCGCTACATTTGTCTACTTTGATTCTGAGGACATCACGCTACGCACAAGATCACGGGGAATCCGAATTTCATAACTAGAAGTTTGTAGCTTCAAAGAGAACAAAGTTACAGCTGTTTGAAAATTGACCAAATTCCCTACATTTTTGCTCGATTCTGATGAGATGACTTAATTATATTGACCCGTTCTATTTTTCCTGTATCACATAGGACCGTAAAGCACTCATGGAACCGACAGAAAGGCTGTATATTTTTTTTGAAATTCGACCTCCCTAATACATAACTATAGTAAACTCTAAAGCGTGACACACTTTTGTCGAGTTATTGTCTTCAGACCTCGCTACCAGCTATGTTTTTGGGAGTAATGTAAGTAGGCAGTAGGCCTGGACGTAACCTACATCAAGTTGTGTTTAAAAACAATGTACAGTTCGAAAGTCAGCTGATTTTCGCCCTCCTTCTAACTTGTGTAAATTACCGCTACATTTGTCTACTTTGATTCTGAGGACATCACGCTACGCACAAGATCACGGGGAATCCGAATTTCATAACTAGAAGTTTGTAGCTTCAAAGAGAACAAAGTTACAGCTGTTTGAAAATTGACCAAATTCCCTACATTTTTGCTCGATTCTGATGAGATGACTTAATTATATTGACCCGTTCTATTTTTCCTGTATCACATAGGACCGTAAAGCACTCATGGAACCGACAGAAAGGCTGTATATTTTTTTTGAAATTCGACCTCCCTAATACATAACTATAGTAAACTCTAAAGCGTGACACACTTTTGTCGAGTTATTGTCTTCAGACCTCGCTACCAGCTATGTTTTTGGGAGTAATGTAAGTAGGCAGTAGGCCTGGACGTAACCTACATCAAGTTGTGTTTAAAAACAATGTACAGTTCGAAAGTCAGCTGATTTTCGCCCTCCTTCTAACTTGTGTAAATTACCGCTACATTTGTCTACTTTGATTCTGAGGACATCACGCTACGCACAAGATCACGGGGAATCCGAATTTCATAACTAGAAGTTTGTAGCTTCAAAGAGAACAAAGTTACAGCTGTTTGAAAATTGACCAAATTCCCTACATTTTTGCTCGATTCTGATGAGATGACTTAATTATATTGACCCGTTCTATTTTTCCTGTATCACATAGGACCGTAAAGCACTCATGGAACCGACAGAAAGGCTGTATATTTTTTTTGAAATTCGACCTCCCTAATCACCACTACTATACCTAACTCAAACTACGTTACCTTTTTTCTCAACATTTCAGCTTGTCATTACATGTACGTATACCTCCAAGCCTTCTAATTAAATTTCGTCGCTAATTAGTGCTGCTTTTGATTTATTGATTTTTGGTGATCATTTTTATGAACCCTATTCAGATTTCATGTAGCTGTAACTTGACAGCCATGCGACCGTGGCCTTCGTGCTTTCTAACATGAACACAACTCGGATGGGAAACAAAGATGATGACAACAAAAAATCGATAACTTGATCTACCGCAAAGTTGACTTTAGCGAAATTTCGGAGACAGGGGGTTCAGCAGGGGTATTTTTGGCTCCGATTTGTCTGAAATTGCTACCACGTGTACCTTTCTCAATTCTAAGAAAAGTCATTTTTTTGTTTCCCGATCTTTTGATCTATTGATTTTTTATGACGGTTTTTAAAATTTTCTTAAAATTTCTCACAGCTGTAACTTGTCAGCCATGCAACCATGGCCTACGTGCTTTTCAACATCAGCATACCTCATATGGGAAATATAGTTGATGACCACAAAAAATCGATATATTGATCTACCGCGAAGTTGAATTTAGCGAAATTTCGGTTATAGGGGGTTCAGCAGAGGCATTTTTGGCTCCGATCCCTCTGAAACTTCTACCATGTGTACAACTAAGAATAATAAGAGAGTATTTTTCTGGAAAACTTCTAATATTGATTTATCGATTTTTTATGAGAGTCGATATGTCACCCCGGGAAAATTCCGTTTTTCGTCAATCATGAATGACTGAACCAATTGTGATGAAACTTATAGGGTGTGCAGAACATGAAAAATCAATATAAGTTTTAATTGTGAAAAATCGATAATATCGATTTATTGATTAGATATGAGAGGTGGTAAATATTGGAAAGTCGGTTGAAAAATTTTCAAACCAACGCGATTGTTACTATATTAGAGCGAAATATACCACTAAACAAAATAAGAGTTTTCATCGAGGCGATTTCTGAGATATCGATTTTGACAAATGTTATCGATTGTTTTATGAAAATCTTCAGTTTTTCTCTGCACTACTGTAAGCGCATACGCTCACGTACTGTTGTGGAAGTGGTGCAAGTAGCATGACTAATTATTGTCTTCCATATGTTGTTAACAAAAAATCAATATATTGCATTATCGATTAGTTAGAGAGGTACTCAAACGGAAAAGTGAAAATTCAAACTGGACCAATTGCTCTCAAATTTCTATATTGTATGAAGTAACAACTGATACGTTAGATTCCTGAAGAAATATTGTTTTGATTCAAGTTCAAGCATTTTATTGATTATTTTATGTAAAAAACCCATTTTCGAGGATTATGTACTGACAAAACGGCTTGATGGATTTGGATCAAACTCCAGCAGTAGATTATATTTGATAAATGAATGGGACTTTTAATTGACAAAAATCGATAATATCGATTTATTGATTAGTTGTGAAAATTTGTAAAACTGAAAAATCTCAACATGTACAACTCTCAAAGACATCAAAGTAACTGTAGAAATGTTACGAACATAACAACTTTGAACATGGCAAAGCCGCGGGGGTCTGGGGGGCACCCCCAGCTAGCGGGGCGCGCGGCGTCAGCCGCGCGACCCACTAGTCACCACTACTATACCTAACTCAAAGTCCCTAACCATTTTTCTCAACATTTCAGCTTGTCATTACATGTACGTATACCTCCAAGCCTTCTAATTAATTTTCGTCGCGGAAAAGTTTTGCTTTTGATCTATTGATTTTTGGTGATCATTTTTATGGACCCTACTCAGATTTCACGTAGCTGTAACTTGCCAGCCATGCGGCCTTGACCTTAGTGCTTTCTAACATGAATACTACTCGGATGGGAAACAAAGTTGATAAACACAAAAAATCGATAACTTGATCTACCACGAAGTTGACTTTAGCGAAATTTCGGAGACAGGGGGTTCAGTAGGGGTATTTTTGTCTCCGATTCGTCTGAAACTGTTACCATGTATACCTCTCTCAATTCTAAGAAAAGTTTATTTTTTGTTTTCCGATCTTTTGATCTATTGATTTTTTATGATAGTTTTTATGTCACCCCTGAAAAAATCCGTGTTTCGTCACGCATGAATGACTGAACCAATTCAGATGAAACTTATAGGAGGTGCATAACACAAGAAATAAATATGAGTTTCAATTGTGAAAAATCGATAATATCGATTTATTGATCAGTTATGAAAGGTGTCAAAAACGCAAAAGTCGGTTGTGAAATTTTCAAACTGACGCGGTGGCTACCATATTCAAGTGAAATATACTACTAAATAAAATAAGACCTTTCGCCGTGGCGATTTCCGATATATTGATTTTGATGCATTTTATCGATTGTTTTATGAAAATCTCCGTTTTTTCTTCGCACTACTGTGAGCGCATACGTCAACGTAATGCTGTAGAAGTTATGTGAGTAGCACAACTTATAATTGTCTCCTATATGATGTAAACAAAAAATCGATAAATTGCATTATCGATTAGTTAGAGAGGTGCCAAAACGGAAAAGTGAAAATTCAAACTGGACCAATTGCTCCCAAGTTTTCATATTTTACATGTTAACAACTACTTTGTCACATGCCTGAAGGAATATTGTTTTGATCCAAGTTCAAGCATTTTATTGATTATTTTATGTAAAAAACCTATTTTCGAGGATGATGTACTGACAAAACGGCTCGATGGATTTGGGTCAAACTTCAGCAGTAGATCATATTTGATAAATGAATAGGACTTTCAATTAACAAAAATCGATAATATCGATTTATTGATTAGTTATAGCAATTTGTAAAACTGAAATATCTCAACATATGCATACTTTAAGAACGTTAAAGTAACTGTAGAAATGTTACGACCATAACAATTTCAAACATGACAAAGCCGCGGGGGTCTGGGGGGCACCCCCAGCTAGCGGGGCCCGCGGCGTCAGCCGCGGGACCCACTAGTCACCCTACCTATAATAAAGATGCTAGTGGTAACATTAGAATTGCTACAATTCCTTCGTAACTCCTACACAGTATACTAGAGACTTTTTCAAGGCGAGCGCCCCCGTACAAATTTTGAGTTAGGGCCTTAATGATTTTATATGATCTTTAGTATGACCCCTACTCAGATTTCACGTATCTGTAACTCGCCAGCCATGCGGTCATGACCTTAGTGCTTCCTACTATGCATACAACTCGGATGGGAAACAAAGTTGATGACAACAAAAAATCGATATATTGATCTACGGCGAAGTTGACTTTAGCGAAATTTCGGTTATAGGGGGTTCAGCAGGGGTATTTTTGGCTCCGATTTGTCTGAAACTGCTACCATGTATACCTCTTCTGATTCTAAGAAAAGTTCTTTTTTAAATTTTCTTAATATTGATTTATTGATTTTTTATGACGGTTTTTAGGACGCCTACTAAAATTTCATGTAGCTGTAACTTGCCAGCCATGCGACCGTGACCTTAGTACTTTCTAACATCAGTACAACTCGGATGGGAAACAAAGTTGATGACAACAAAAAATCGATATATTGATCTACGGCGAAGTTGACTTTAGCGAAATTTCGGTTATAGGGGGTTCAGTAGGGGTATTTTTGGCTTCGATTTGTCTGAAACTGCTACCATGTATACCTCTTTCAATTCTAAGAAAAGTTCTTTTTTAAATTTTCTTTATTTCGATTTATTGATTGTTTATGACGGTTTTTAGGTGACCCTCAGAAATGTCCGTTGTTCACCATTCAACAATGACTGGACCAATTGTCATGAAGCTCGACTGGTGAACATATTATAAGAAATCAATATGAGTTTCAATTGGAAAAAATCGATAATATCGATTTATCGATTAGCTATGGGAGGTGTCAAAAATGAAAATGTCGGTTGAGAAATTTTCAAACTTTCGCGATGGATATCATATTCGAGTCAGAGGTACTACTAAACAAATAAAAAGTTTTCATCGAGGCGATTTTCGATTTAGCCCCTAACGACTTTTTTAGAACCGGTCAAAGTGAAAACGTGAAAACTTCAAACTTTTGTAGCCGACCGAGTAAGTACTTTGGAGTCAATCGGCTTACAGCATCTACATAACTTTTGTAGCTGACAAACTTTATATCTGTAAAAATCGATAATATCGATTTATCGATTAGTTATGAAATCGTCAAAATGACAAGATGGAATTTCAAAATGCTTCAATTGGTCTCAATCTTGGTCAGTTGATATGTTACAGACTGTTAACCAAGACTGCCGAGTTTCATAAGTTTTCTTCACGGTTAACGTATTTGATGATCAATTTTATGATAAAAACCCAAATTCATGGTAATTGTACTAAGAAGAGCGTTAGAGCTATGATAATGAAACCTTGATAGTTGAACGTCATGTGCATAATAAAAAAGTTCATAATTGGACAAAATCGATATTATCGATTTATTGATTAGTTATGATAAAAATTACAATTTGTGAAAACTGACCTTTTCCTTCAAAAACTCGTCGATAGAATGCCATTAATTACATATATTGATCATAACCAAACGAGGGGGGTCTGGGGGGCACCCCCCAGCTAGCGGGGCGCGCGGCGGGAGCCGCGCGACCCACTAGTCACCTATACTATACCTAACAATTTATGTATGACATTCAAACTGGTTCTATTAGTCCATAACTTACACAGTGCATACCTTCAAGTCTTCTAAGTAAATTTCGTCGCTAAAAATTTTTTCTTTTGATCTATTGATTTTTGGTGATCATTTTTATGGACCCTACTCAGATTTCATGTAGCTGTAACTTGCCAGCCATGCGGCCGTGACCTTAGTGCCTTTCAACATCAATACTACTCGGATGGGAAACAAAGTTGATGAACACAAAAAATCGATAACTTGATCTACCGCGAAGTTGACTTTAGCCGAAGTCGATATGAACCCCCTATCTCCGAGAAAAAATTTGGCCCTGTCAGCTCAAAACTTCTACCACGTATACTACGTCAAAATCTAAGGATGTGTTTTGAAGGAATTTTCCTGATATTGATTTATCGATTTTTTACAATGGTTTTTATTTTGACCCAAAATTTTTTCATTGTTCACCATTCACGTAGGACTCAACCAATTGTCATGAAACTCGTGGAGTATGCATGACTCAACAAATGAATATGACTTTCAATTGGACAAAATCGATAATATCGATTTATTGATTAGTTATGAGAGTTGGTAAAAATGGAAAAGTCGGCTCTGCAATTTTCAAAACAACTCAATGGCTACCATATTCTGGGAATGAATACTACTAAAGAAAATAAGACTTTTCATCGTGGCGATTTTTGACCTATCGATTTTAACGCAATTTATCGATCATTTTATGAAATTCTCTATTTTTTCTTTACACTACTGTAACCGTGAACGTGTACGTAGCTCAGTGCAAATCGTGTAAACAATATAACTCACTATTGTCTTCAATATAATGTAAAAGAAAAATCAATAACTAACATTATCGATTAGTTAGAGAGTTGATCAAATGGAAAAGTGAAAATTCAAACTACACCAATTCCTCCCAAATTTCTACATAACATTTGGTATAGACCATCACGTCAAGTCCCAAAAGGATTTGAGTTCTAATCACGTTTGAAGCATTTTATTGATTCTTTTACGTAAAAAACCCATTTTCGTGATTTTTGTCCTGACAAAACGGCTAAATGAATTCAGATCAAACTCGAGCCGTAGATCATACTTGATAAATGAATGGGACTTTCAATTAACAAAAATCGATAATATCGATTTATTGATTAGTTATGGAAATTTGCAAAACTGAAAAATCTCAACATATGCGTACTTTAAGAACGTTAAAGTAACTGTAGAAATGTTACGACCATAACAATTTTGAACATGACAAAGCCGCGGGGGTCTGGGGGGCACCCCCAGCTAGCGGGGCCCGCGGCGTCAGCCGCGGGACCCACTAGTCACCCTACCTATAATACAGATGGATAAATAACGGTAAAAGTTGTCATGATTAATCCCTAACTTCTACACAGTATACTAGAGACTTAACTAAGGCGAGCGCCCCCGTACGATTTTTGAGTTAGGGCCTTAATGATTTTATATGATCTTTAGTATGACACCTACTCAGATTTCACGTAGCTGTAACTTGCCAGCCATGCAGCCGTGACCTTAGTGCTTTCTAACATCAATACAACTCGGATGGGAAACAAAGTTAATGACAACAAAAAATCGATATATTGATCTACGGCGAAGTTGACTTTAGCAAAATTTCGGTTATAGGGGGTTCAGTAGAGGTATTTTTGGCTCCGATTCCTCTAAAACTGCTATCATGTATACCTCTTCTGATTCTAAGAAATGCACTTTTTCTAAAAATTTCTGATATTGATTTATTGATTTTTTATGATGGTTTTTAGAACACCTACTGAAATTTCATGTAGCTGTAACTTGCCAGCCATGCGGCCGTGGCCTAAGTACTTTCTAACATCAATACAACTCGAATGGGAAACAAAGTTGATAACAACAAAAAATCGATATATTAATCTACGGCGAAGTTGACTTTAGCGAAATTTCGGTTATAGGGGGTTCAGTAGAGGTATTTTTGGCTCCGATTCCTCTGAAACTGCTACCATGTGTACAACTAATAATTCTAAGAAAATCATATTTTTTAAATTTGTTGATATTGACTTATCGATTTTTTATGACGGGTTTTAGGTGACCCTCAGAAATTTACGTTGTTCACCATTCAACAATGACTGAACCAATTGCCATGAAACTTGACTGGTGAACACAACACAAGAAATTAATATGAGTTTCAATTGGAAAAAATCGATAATATCGATTTATCGATTAGTTATGGGAGGTGTCAAAAATGAGAATTTCGGTTGAAAAATTTTCAAACTTGCGCGATGGATACCATATTCGAGTGAGAGATACAACTAAACAAATAAAAAGTTTCCATCGAGGCGATTTTTGAGTTAGGTTTTTACGACTTTTTTAGACCCGGTCAAAGTGAAAACATGAAAACTTCAAACTTTTGTAGCCGACCGAATAAGTACTTTGGAGTCAATCGGCTTACAACATCTACATAGCTTTTGTAGCTTACAAAATTGGTATATGCAAAAATTGATAATATCGATTTATTGATTAGTTATGAAATCGTCAAAATGACAAGATGGAATTTCAAAATGCTTCAATTCGTCTCAATCTTGGTCAGTTAGTTTGTTACAGACTGTTTACCAAGACTGCCAAGTTTCATAAGTTTTCTTCACGGTCAATGCATTTTAGGATCAATTTTATGATAAAAACCCAAATTCATGGTAATTGTACTAAGAATAGCGTTAGAGATATGATAATGAAACCTTAGTAGTTAAACGTCATGTAAGTGATAAACAAAGTTCATAATTGGACAAAGTCGATAATATCGATTTATTGATTAGTTATGATACAAATTACAAATTGTAAAAACTGACCTTCTTCTTCAAAAATTCGTCGATGGAATGACATTAATTACACATATTCATCATAACCAAACGAGGGGGGTCTGGGGGGCACCCCCAGCTAGCGGGGCGCGCGGCGGGAGCCGCGCGACCGGCTAGTCACCCTACCTATATTACAGATGGTAAAGTAACGGTAAAAGTTGTCACGATTAATCCCATATTCTAACAGTACATACATGACAATAAATTAATGCGAGCGCCCCCGTACGATTTTTGAGTTAAGGCCTTAAAAAATTTCTAATGCTTAATTTAGTAAAATTTCAAAATTTTCCCACGCTCATAACTCTTGAGCCATGTGTGGTCCAGTTCATCTCTCTTCAGTACCTACTTGCCTTTCATGGCCAACAATAGTGATGGTCATAAAAAATCGATATATCGATTTATCGATTAGTTATGAGATGGTCCCAAAAATGACCCGTTACCATTTTGTGTCTCCGATTGCTCTGTAACTTCACGCACGTATATCTTCAACCTTTCTAAGCAATTTGCTACACTAAAAAGTTTCTCTTTTGATCTATCGATTTTTGGTGATCATTTTTATGATTCCACTCAAATTTCATATAGCTCTAACTTGCCAGCCATGCGGCCATGACCTTAGTGCTTCCTAACATCAATACAACTCGGATGGGAAACAAAGTTGATGACAACAAAAAATCGATATATTGATCTACGGCGAAGTTGACTTCAGCGAAAATTCGGTTGTAGGGGGTTCAGCAGAGGTATTTTTGTCTCCGATTTGTATGAAATTGCTACCATGTGTACAACTAACAATTCTAAGAAAATCATATTTTTTTAGTTTGTTAATATTGATTTATCGATTTTTTATGACAAGTTTTAAGTGACCCTAAAAAAAATTAGTTTTTCGCTATTCACTGATGACTGCACCAAATGTCATGTAATTTATTATATGTGAATAAAACATGAAATTAATATAAGTTTCAATTGGAAAAAATCGATAATATCGATTTATCGATTAGTTATGGGAGGTGTCAAAAGTGGAAATGTCGGTTGAGAAATTTTCAAACTTGCGCGATGGATACCATATTCGAGTCAGAGGTACTACTAAACAAATGAAAAGTTTTCATCGAGGCGATTTTCGATTTAGGCCCTAACGACTTTTTTAGACCCTGTCAAAGCGAAAACATGAAAACTTCCAACTTTTGTAGCCGACCTAATAAGTACTTTGGAGTCAATCGGCTCACAGAATTTACATAACTTTTGTAGCTAACAAAACTTATATTTGCAAAAATCGATAATATCGATTTATCGATTAGTTATGAAATCGTCAAAATGACAGGATGGAATTTCAAAATAGTTCATTTCGTCTCAAACTTGATCAGTTAGTTTGTTATAGACTGTGAACCAAGACTGCCAAATTTCATAGGTTTTATTCACGGTTAACGTATTTTATGATCAATTTTACGATAAAAACCCAAATTCATGGTACCTGTACTAAGAAGAGCGTTAGAGCTATGATAATAAAACCTTGGTAGTTGAACGTCATGTAAATAATGAACAAAGTTTATAATTGAACAAAATCGATAATATCGATTTATTGATTAGTTATGATAAAAATTACAATTTGTAGAAACTGACCTTTTCCTTCAAAAATTCGTTGATAGAATGACATTAATTACACATATTTATCTTAACCAAACGAGGGGGGTCTGGGGGGCACCCCCAGCTAGCGGGGCGCGCGGCGGGAGCCGCGCGACCCACTAGTCACCTATACTATACTACAGTAGGTAAGAGGGTTTTCAAACCGTTTCAAATTGTTCATAACTGATAGTGTAGATAGGAAATCCAATTCAATTCGATTTGACCTGTGCACTTTTTGTTCAAATCGATTTATTGATTTTTAATGATCTAAAATAGAAAAATGAAATTTTGCGATTTCAGACCCCAAACTCCGTCAGCATAAACTAGAGACTACTTTAAGGTTTTTGAGAGGTATACTTTTTTTTCTTTTGCGTTTAAAGTTTTTTATAGCAATTTTTACGAAAAATAAATCTCAAGCTCATGCTGCTGTGCGCCAACGAGGCAGTGTCAGGTCATGTAGTTCAGTATCCGTGACTCACTTGAGCGACAGTCCAAGATGGTAATAAAATAAAGTCGATATATCGATTTATCGATTAGTTGGAAAGTTGCCAAAAACAGTGTAAAAATTTTCAAACTCATTAGATTCGCACCAAATTTCAACCATGTATTTGTCTAACTAAAATAAGATTTTTCACCGAGGCGATTTTTCTCAAATTGTGTTTGCGCCGTGCAATGATCCTTTCAGTGAGCGAAAAATGAAAATCACGTTTCTGTTACGTGAAAACGGCTGATTCAATTTTAATCAAACATACATGTATGAACAGTGTACAACAAGACAAATAAGATTTTAAATGAATTTAATCGATATTGTCGATTTTTCGAAAGTTATGGAACTTTGAAAATTGACCCAAAAATTTTCAAAAAAGTTCGATACGTCTGAAACTTTGTCATGTTCAACGGTATACTTGACCGAATCAATATGCAAAAAATTGGAGATGTTCATCGAGTAGTTTTTGAGAAATTCATAATTCAAGATACCAACCCGTACTATGTACGGCGCAACGAGAAAATTTCAAAACTGCTCAAATGATGAAATAACGTACTTTAAACTCAGTTAAACATGACAAAACCGTGGGGGGCTTGGGGGGGCACCCCCCAACTAGCGGGGCCCGCGGCGTCAGCCGCGGGACCGGCTAGTACATAACTATAGTAAACTCTAAAGCGTGACACACTTTTGTCGAGTTATTGTCTTCAGACCTCGCTACCAGCTATGTTTTTGGGAGTAATGTAAGTAGGCAGTAGGCCTGGACGTAACCTACATCAAGTTGTGTTTAAGGACAATGTACAGTTCGAAAGTCAGCTGATTTTCGTCCTCATTCTAACTTGTGTAAATTACCGCTACATTTGTCTACTTTGATTCTGAGGACACCACACTACGCACAAGATCACGGGGAATCCGAATTTCATAACTAGAAGTTTGTAGCTTCAAAGAGAACAAAGTTACAGCTGTTTGAAAATTGACCAAATTCCCTACATTTTTGCTCGATTCTGATGAGATGACTTAATTATATTGACCCGTTCTATTTTTCCTGTATCACATAGGACCGTAAAGCACTCATGGAACCGACAGAAAGGCTGTATATTTTTTTTGAAATTCGACCTCCCTAATACATAACTATAGTAAACTCTAAAGCGTGACACACTTTTGTCGAGTTATTGTCTTCAGACCTCGCTACCAGCTATGTTTTTGGGAGTAATGTAAGTAGGCAGTAGGCCTGGACGTAACCTACATCAAGTTGTGTTTAAGGACAATGTACAGTTCGAAAGTCAGCTGATTTTCGTCCTCATTCTAACTTGTGTAAATTACCGCTACATTTGTCTACTTTGATTCTGAGGACACCACACTACGCACAAGATCACGGGGAATCCGAATTTCATAACTAGAAGTTTGTAGCTTCAAAGAGAACAAAGTTACAGCTGTTTGAAAATTGACCAAATTCCCTACATTTTTGCTCGATTCTGATGAGATGACTTAATTATATTGACCCGTTCTATTTTTCCTGTATCACATAGGACCGTAAAGCACTCATGGAACCGACAGAAAGGCTGTATATTTTTTTTGAAATTCGACCTCCCTAATCACCTATACTATACCAAACTCAAACTGTATAACGTTTTTTCTCAACATTTCAGCTCGTCATTACATGTACGTATACCTTGAAGCCTTCTAAGTAATTTTCGTCGCTAAAAATTTTTTCTTTTGATCTATTGATTTTTGGTGATCATTTTTATGAACCCTACTCAGATTTCATGTAGCTATAACTTGCCAGCCATGCGGCTGTGACCCTAATGCTCTTCAACATCAACACAACTCGGATGGGAAACAAAGTTGATGAACACAAAAAATCGATAACTTGATCTACCGCGAAGTTGACTTTAGCGAAATTTCGGAGACAGGGGGTTCAGCAGGGGTATTTTTGTCTCCGATTCGTCCGAAACTGTTACCATGTATACCTCTATCAATTCTAAGAAAATCCGTTTTTTTGTTTTCCGATCTTTTGATCTATTGATTTTTTATGAGAGTTTTTATAAAAACGACATGATTTTCTGGTGGATGCCGTTCGAGCATGGATGAACCAATTCTGATGAAACTTTACCAGTGGACAGAACGTAAGAATTAACATAACTTTCAATTATGAAAAATCGATAATATCGATTTATTGATTAGTTATGGACGAAATTTGTTTCTCGAAAACGGCTCCACAGAATTTTTTCTTTCTCCCAGAATGTGTTGAGTTTGTCATGAGAATGCATTATCCTCAAAAAAATCTTGAAGAAAATGCTTTCTCCTCAAAAAATATTGATTTTTCGACTTTGTCAAATTTTCAAACCAATTGAATGGGAACAATTATTTCAGGGTGAAGAGTTCTTGACATGTCATGTACAACCGTACTAAAAACTCGGAGAAATGTTCAGTGGTTCGCGAGATATACATTGTTGAATTTCACCTTCAAAGTTGATGACGTCACAAGTCACATGACAAGTCACATGACGAGTCACATGACAAAAACTGTCAACATGATCTTTGATGCCTTAACTTTTTTTTACGATTTCAAACATGACTAAGACGCGGGGGTCTGGGGGGCACCCCCAGCTAGCGGGGCCCGCGGCGTCAGCCGCGGGACCCACTAGTCACCTATACTATACCTAACTCAAACTGTATGACATTCAAACTGGTTCTATCGGTCCATAACTTACACAGTGCATACCTTCAAGTCTTTTAAGTAATCTTCGTCGCTAAAAATTTTTTCTTTTGATCTATTGATTCTTGGTGATCATTTTTATGGACCCTACTCAGATTTCACGTAGCTGTAACTTGCCAGCCATGCGGCCGTAACCTTAGAGCTTTCTAACATGAATACTACTCGGATGGGAAACGAAGTTGATGACGACAAAAAATCGATAACTTGATCTACCGCGAAGTTGACTTTAGCGAAATTTCGGAGACAGGGGGTTCGGCAGGGGTATTTTTGTCTCAGATTCGTCCGAAACTGTTACCATGTATACCTCTATCAATTCTAAGAAAATCCGTTTTTTTGTTTTCCGATCTTTTGATCTATTGATTTTTTATGACAGTTTTTATAAAAACGACATGATTTTCTGGTGAATGCCGTTCGAGCATGGATGAACCAATTCTGATGAAACTTTACCAGTGGACAGAACGTAGAAATTAACATAACTTTCAATTATGAAAAATCGATAATATCGATTTATTGATTAGTTATGGACGAAATTTGTTTCTCGAAAACGGCTCCACAGAATTTTTTCTTTCTCTCAGAATGTGTTGAGTTTGTCATGAGAATGCATTATCCTCAAAAAAATCTCGAAGAAAATGCTTTCTTCTCGAAAAATATTGATTTTTCGACTTTGTCAAATTTTCAAACCAATTGAATGGGAACAATTATTTCAGGGTGAAGAGTTCCTGACATGTCATGTACAACCGTACTAAAAACTCGGAGAAATGTTCAGTGGTTCGCGAGATATACATTGTTGAATTTCACCTTCAAAGTTGATGACGTCATAAGTCACATGACAAGTCACATGACGAGTCACATGACAAAAAACTGTCAACATGATCTTCGATGCCTTAACTTTTTTTACGATTTCAAACATGACTAAGACGCGGGGGTCTGGGGGGCACCCCCAGCTAGCGGGGCCCGCGGCGTCAGCCGCGGGACCGGCTAGTCACCTATACTATACCTAACAATGATTGTATAACCATTTTTCTCAACATTTCAGCTCGTCATTACATGTACGTATACCTCCAAGCCTTCTAATTAATTTTCGTCGCTAAAAAGTTTTGCTTTTGATCTATTGATTTTTGGTGATCATTTTTATGGACCCTACTCAGATTTCACGTGGCTGTAACTTGCCAGCCATGCGGCCTTGACCTTAGTGCTTTCTAACATGAATACTACTCGGATGGGAAACAAAGATGATGGTAACAAAAAATCGATAAATTGATCTACCGCGAAGTTGACTTTAGCGAAATTTCGGAGACAGGGGGTTCAGCAGGGGTATTTTTGGCTCCGATTCGGCCGGAACTGTTACCATGTATACCTCTTTCGATTCTAAGAAAAGTTTATTTTTTGTTTCCCGATCTTTTGATCTATTGATTTTTTATGACAGTTTTTATGTCACCCTTGAAAAAATCCGTGTTTCGTCACGCATGAATGACTGAACCAATTCAGATGAAACTTATAGAAGGTGCATAACACAAGAAATAAATATGAGTTTCAATTGTGAAAAATCGATAATATCGATTTATTGATCAGTTATGAGAGGTGTCAAAAACGCAAAAGTCGGTTGTGAAATTTTCAAACTGACGCGATGGCTACCATATTCGAGTGAAATATACTACTAAACAAAATAAAAGTTTTCACCGTGGCGATTTTTGATATATTGATTTTTACGCATTTAATCGATTATTTTATGAAAATCTCCGTTTTTTCTCTGCACTACTGTGAGCGCATACGTTGACGTAGTGCTGTAGGAGTTGTGTAAGTAGCACAACTCAACATTGTCTCCTATATTATGTGAACAAAAAATCAATAAATTGCATTATCGATTAGTTAGAGAGGTGCCCAAACGGAAAAGTGAAAATTCAAACTGCACCAATTGCTCCCAAATTTTCATATTTTACATAAAAACAACTACTCCGTTACATGCCTAAAGGAATAATGTTTTGATTCAAGTTCAAGCATTTTATTGATTATTTTATGTAAAAAACCTATTTTCGATGATGATGTACTGACAAAACGGCTCAATGGATTTGGGTCAAACTTCAGCAGTAGATCATATTTGATAAATGAATAGGACTTTCAATTAACAAAAATCGATAATATTGATTTATTGATTAGTTATAGGAATTTGTAAAACTGAAATATCTCAACATATGCATACTTTAAAACGTTAAAGTAACTGTAGAAATGTTACGACCATAACAATTTCAGACATGACAAAGCCGCGGGGGTCTGGGGGGCACCCCCAGCTAGCGGGGCCCGCGGCGTCAGCCGCGGGACCCACTAGTCACCTATACTATACCTAACAATTTATGCATAACGTTTTTTCTCAACATTTCAGCTCGTCATTACATGTACGTATACCTTGAAGCCTTCTAAGTAAATTTCGTCGCGGAAAAGTTTTGCTTTTGATTTATTGATTTTTAATGATCATTTTTATGAACCCTACTCAGATTTCACATAGCTGTAACTTGCCAGCCAAGCGGCCGTGACCTTAGTGCTTTCTAACATGAATACAACTCGGATGGGAAACAAAGATGATGACAACAAAAAATCGATAAATTGATCTACTGCGAAGTTGACTTAAGCCGAAATCGATATGAACCCCCTGTCTCCGAGAAAAAATTTGACCGGGGCAGCTCAAAACTCCTACCACGTATACAACGTCAAAATCTAAGGATGTGTTTTGAAGGAATTTTCCTGATATTGATTTATCGATTTTTTACAATGGTTTTTATTTTGACCCAAAATTTTTTCATTGTTTACCATTCACGTAGGACTGAACCAATTGTTATGAAACTCGTAGAGTATGCATGACTCAACA
The DNA here is from genome assembly GCA_964036275.1 of Litoditis marina. Taxonomy (NCBI): domain Eukaryota; kingdom Metazoa; phylum Nematoda; class Chromadorea; order Rhabditida; family Rhabditidae; genus Litoditis; species Litoditis marina. The sequence goes on from OZ038433.1 coordinate 37,848,512, forward strand.
AATGAATAAGACTTACAATTGGACAAAATCGATAATATCGATTTATTGATTAGCTATGATAGTTGGTAAAAATGGAAAAGTCGGTTCTGAAATTTTCAAAACGACTCAATGGCTACCATATTCTGGGAATGAATACTACTAAACAAAATAAGACTTTTCACCGTGGCGATTTTTGACTTCTCAATTTTAACGCAATTTATCGATTGTTTTATGGAAATCTCTATTTTTTCTTTACACTACTGTAACCGTGAACGTGTACGTAGCTTAGTGCAAATCATGTAAACAACATAACTCAGTATTGTCTTCAATATGATGTGAAAGAAAAATCAATAACTAACATTATCGATTAGTTAGAGAGTTGACAAAATGAAAAAGTGAAAATTCAAACTACACCAATTCTGCCCAAATTTTTACATAACACTTGTTATAGACCATCACGTTAAGTCCCAAAAGCATTTGAGTTCTAATTACGTTTGAAGCATTTTATTGATTATTTTACGTAAAAAACTCATTTTCATGGCATCTGTCCTGACAAGATGGCTGGATGGAATTGAATCAAACTTGAGCAGTAGATCACACTTGATAAATAAATAGGACTTTCAATTGACAAAAATTGATAATATTGATTTATTGATTAGTTATGAAAATTTGTAAAACTGAAAAATCACAACATGTACAACTTTCAAAGACATCAAAGTAACTGTAAAAATGTTACAAACATAACAATTTCAAACATGACAAAGCCGCGGGGGTCTGGGGGGCACCCCCAGCTAGCGGGGCGCAGGAATTTCCGTGATATTGATTTATCGATTTTTTACAGTGGTTTTTATTTTGACCCCAAAATTTTTCGTTATTCACTGTTCACGAAGGACTCAACCAATTGTTATGAAACTCGTGGAGCATGCATGACACAAGAAATGAATACGACTTTCAATTAGAAAAAAAATCGATAATATCGATTTATTGATTAGTTATGAGAGGTGGTAAAAATGGAAAAGTCGGTTCTGAAATTTTCAAAACGAATCAATGGCTATCATATTTTGTGAATGAATACTCCTAAACAAAATAAGATTTTTCATCGTGGTGATTTTCGACTACTCGATTTTAACGCAATTTATCGATTGTTTTATGAAAATCTCTATTTTTTCTTTACATTATTGTAACCGTGAACGTATACGTAGCTCAGTGCAAATCGTGTAAACAATATAACTCAACATTGTCTTTAATATGATGTAAAAGAAAAATCAATAACTAACATTATTGATTAGTTAGAGAGATGCCTGAATGGAAAAGTGAAAATTCAAAGTACATCAATTCCTTCCAATTTTTTAACTAACATCCGTTATGGAGCACTACGTTGATTGCCAAAAATATTTGAGTTCTTATTACGTTTGAAGCATTTTATTGATTATTTTATGTGAAAAACCTATTTTTGTGGTTATTGTCCTGGTGAAACGGCTAGATGATTTCGAATCAAACTTGAGCAGTGGATCATACTTGATAAATTAATATGACTTTTAATTGACAGAAATCGATATTATTGATTTATTGATTAGTTATGAAAATTTGTAAAACTGAAAAATCTCAACATATGGATACTTTAAAAAACGTTAAAGTAACTGTAGAAATGTTACGACTATAATATTTTCAAATATGACAAAGTCGTGGGGGTCTGGGGGGCACCCCCAACTAATGAGTCGCGCGGGAAAAAACAGGGAAATGAAATCTCTGAACGTTAACGTGAAATCAGATGAAAAATAAATTCCCATTTTATAGTGTGGTTCCGCTGAAGTCAGTTGTGGGTTTATTTTAGTAAAAAGCCAAGTTTGATTTTTGAAACAAATCCAAATGTCTAAAGAAAATCAATCAAAGTAGAGCTTGTTATTGGAAATGTATTGCCATACAGTTATTTCAGAGAATGTTAAATACCCCAACTGTTTCAAATATATTTCGTTTTCATATCAAAGTTTAATAAATGACAATCACATAGAGTCTTGCGTAGTGATTTTCGGCAGTGCAGATTTGGCATTTCGCCAAGTCAGGTCATAATCAATAATTGTTCTGAGAGTCGAAAACCGAAAGTCTAATGTACTTATACATTTTTTGCTTTATAATATAATAGTTTTGACCTTCTAATGTTATTCTGAGTTTGAATTCGTTATTTATCATGAGTACCTGCCTCCTCAAAGTACTTTGATAGTATATTTCTATTTCAAGAGTTTTATCAATGAAAAAATCAATGAAAAACAAAGATGATGGTGAGAAAGATGAGAAGAGTGATGAAGACAACGAAAAAACTGGTAATGATTTTCATAGTTGGTACTATTTTCTAACTGTATATCGCAATGAAAAAATAGTGAACATTATCCTTCCGAGTGTTTATAGCATGGTGCTAAATTAGAGTTATGAAAAGTTATATATTTAATTCGAAAAAAAACATAAAATTCCTTGAAATACATATTATCATAAACACAAAAAATAGTTCGTTGTGTCCGTAAAATATCATATTCAGGTTTCTTGGAACGAGTCAACAAAAGTTTGCGACCAAGAAAGAAGAAGAAAAACTATAAAGATATGGAAGAAAACTCTGATGAAGAGGAGATGCAACCATCCACATCTAAAGGTACATAGTATATTTCCCATTTTCCATGAATGAAAACATAATAAAACTATAAACACGTTAACGTTCAGTAAACTGACTGATTGTATGATTCTAGTGATTTTTCGGCTACAAGTTGTTTATATAAAAACTGATTCGAAGATATAAAAATGATTGTTTTAGAAAGATTCAAAAGAACTGGGAGCAAACGGAAAAGTATGAAGAAAAATGAACCACGCCAATATGTTTCGCCGTCCAATGAACTAATCAAGAGAAGTTTATCGGAAGAATCTACTGGGGAACCAATCAAGAAAAAGACAGGAATAATCAAAGGTAATTGAATTATTGGTTTAAGTTATTAATGGAACAATTTAAAAATGTACATTGGTAAAGTTATTGATTTTCAGAGGTTTTCAACAGAATAGGAAGTATTCGTAAATCGAAGAGGACAACTAAATCAGATCAAAGCTTGAAGAAACTAACATCACCTGGACCAACAAATAGAAGAGGTTTATATTATAAAATGTCTGTAAAAAAATATGTTTTTCTCTAATGTTTTGATATAATTGCAGTTTAATCATAATCTGTCTAAAAGTTTACACGTTGTTTAAAACTTATGTTTCTGCTTGAAGAAACTAACATCACCTGGACCAACAAATAGAAGAGGTTTATATTATAAAATGTCTGTAAAAAAATATGTTTTTCTCTAATGTTTTGATATAATTGCAGTTTAATCATAATCTGTCTAAAAGTTTACACGTTGTTTAAAACTTATGTTTCTTCAATCAGATACTAATCGATTATATGTGAAATGTTATATGTTCCAGATGTGATTCCTTCAGTTCAGTTGCCTGAGTCTCTCCATGAATCTTCTGACAGAGGTTCTTCAGATGATTCTGATAGTGTTGGAAGGTTAAGAAAATGGAAAACGCGTGGTAAGGTCATGCAGTAAAATTAAATCGAAATAGTTTAATTTGAATTTAAAATTTTATGAACATGTTCAGAGAAAAAACTAAACGAATGAAAATGACAGTTACTTCTAATTAATTTATAGAGGTTTTTGAAATAAATCCGTTTCATCAAATATTTACGAGCAGAAACTCTACGAATCGAAAGAAAATAAAGTATATTGAAACTCAACTATGCATACACAATATCATTGACCACTACGTTTTCTTCCAATTTACCGTGTATTTTATTACAAATATTAGTTCCCGTGAAATCGTATTTTGATTTTTAGCCCATTTGGATGTGGAAGAAAAACAACTATATCAAGAAAAGACTCGAAACATTATTGCAAGCAGAACCCGTGAACTGGATGATTCGGATCGCGATTATGACCCAAAGAAAATAGGAAGTAGGTTGTGATCTTCGTTTCATCAAACGGTGGATGAAATTTGAATGCTCATGGTTTCTGTCACTTCTGTTGAATTTGTAGTAGTGTATCAATTCAGATGTTTCTCAAAAACAAATACAAAAAAGATTAGCATTGACGAAAAAAAATAGTTAATTGTCATTTAATGAATTCAGTTTAATTCAACGTGGATTCATTTTTAATTTCAGATGCAGAAAGACAACATCGATACACCAGAAAAGTCAAAAATGTAATCCATCAATCCTCTGATACCGATGAAAATGACTCTGAAAATCCGCCAAAAGGTGTGTTGAAAATTAAATTTAAAATATTAATCAAACTGAGGTTCAATTATGAGCTACAATATGAGCTATGCATAAAAAGGATCACAGATTTTCAGAATCCCTGAATGTTTAAATGATTATTTCTTCATGAACAAGAAAACCTTTGATTTGTTCTTAAAAATTGTATACTGTAAAAATATTATAGCTCCTAGCAGAATATTTCATTTTCAAATTTGAAAAACGAATCGACATTTCAAAAAAAAAATTCAGCTGTTTTCAGTTTCTGAATCGGTATATCTTGGTCCTCGAAACAACGAATGTCCTTATTGTGGTGCTCTCCACCTGCCGGGAAAACATTGGTGTTGTTGCAATGGAAGGATCTTCATACCACCTTTTCCAAGACTTCCTCACCCGTTGAACTCGTTGTACTTTGATGTTCATGACAGAAGAGGCCGCCAATTCAAAGAGAAAATTCTCTCATACAATACTGCATTCAGTTTCGCTTCCATCCAGTACCGGAAAATGAAATCGGCCGCTTTTGGGCCGAAGGTTCGCAATCAATTATTATAATTTATTTATTAGCAAAAAATTAATAGAACGTAGAATAACTGTTTCATATTCAATTTTCGTTCAACATTGAATTTTTTCCAGATCTATATTTCCAGGTGGTAAAGTCTCAGGGACCAGTCAGACATTTTTCTTCTGCTCTTTTTCCAAAAACCAAAGAAAGTAGCTCATTTGGCAATTATTACGTATACGACCATGAGGATGCTGTTGAAATGAGGATGAATAACCCGTATCTTGGCGAGCTAAACCAAGAGGTCAGTTAGAAATTAATGAATACCCTATTTAATTTACCATACTATCCATCATTGGGTTCATTTACAAGGAAATAGAATATAAGTAGAATATTAGTTGTAGTTTGATCTTGATCATAGTTTTTAAAACCTTGCGCAAAACAAGCAAAATCAAACTACAAACACAACGAGATGGTGCAACATGCATAGTATAAACTTGCTCTAGAACAAAAAGAAAAAGTATTTAATTTCAGATAGTATCCGATTTGACTACATGTATGACGAAACATAATCCTTTTTCAACTATGTACAAATCAATGTCTCAGTGTATCGAAGAGGCTAAAAAAGAAGGACATAATCCAGATCATGTTAGACTGAAGATTATTGATGCACATGGAGTGAACAGAAAACTATTGAAAAAGGTTGGAATATAAGTCATATTCGAATACTACTTTTTATATTAAAAAAACTACCTTTTCAGCTTAAATCGAGAACTGAAAATTAAATAAGATTGAATTTTCTCATGTTAATTCTTATTACTCAATATTTTTTTAGATGCATCCTGGTATCTATAAATCTGAAACCCACAATAAGGACTTTGTTTCGGTATTCTACGATTCTTCGGTAGAACAAGAAGTTAATTATCCTGGTCTCACAATCTACCCCAAACGTAGTCATCAACCGTCTCGACCTATCTACCCTTGGATGAAACAAGTCACTCCTCTTTGCTACCCGTTACTGTTTCCGAGAGGTATGAATAACATTATAGCTAATATAGAAATGTAATGTATGTATTTTCTAACTGTTTGAAAATATAAAACTATGTAGTATTAATCGAAGTTCCACTTATACAATTCCAAAGTTGTACATATTAAGAAAAAATGAGGTGTGTACTTCGTTGAGCTGCTATGTTTGTAGTTTGATCATCCTATGATTTTAACTTGAATCTACAGTTTTTCTAAATTAAAAAATGTGGTTACTTATTCGATATATTTCTCTCCTATGCAAAATAGAAAAATTTATCATATATTTCTATCTTATACAAAACAGAAAAATATAATGTATATTGCACTATTATTTTGTAGTTTGATCACACTCCATTTCAAATTAGAATATCAACATCAATCAAACTATTTTTATCGCTGATCAAGATGGAAAATTATCTTCCGGAATAGAACATAAAAAACTGAATACTCCGATATCAAAATAGTAAACTTTATAGTTGAAAAGTAACATTGCCAGAAAATATCTTAGAATTTTGATAATTGAATAAACTATTTTCATTAAGGAGAAGCAGGATACAAGACAAACAGTTATCCTGTGGCAAATGATCCGAAACGTCCGTATCGCGAACGTCTCGAGCAATATGCTCGATTCAATCAAGAAGAAGCGAAATTGTGGGAAGCAGAGCCAGAAGAGTACATGAATACAGCACCACACTTGGAAGGGTGAATAATGATAGTTTCAAGGATTGACCTAAAAAATTGTTATCATTTCTAAACTTAAAATATTTTCAGAGATCCCAATCTTGAAGAATCACAAGATGAACATGATGACAATATGGCAGAAAACTACTACGACAAACACTTGAAACATGTAAGTTATATGGAATGAGATCAGTAGTGTAGTTTTTTTCTCGATACGAGCCGTCATTCTCTAATTTTAATGGAAAAACAATAATATCAAACTAGAAAACAAGTAAACTCAATTTTTATAGACTTTTTGAGAATAACGAACCTATCAATTTGTTATTTTTTGTTTTGTTCCCAAGACATATTTTCGCAATCAAACTGTTTAATTCATCTTTTACAGCATATTACAAAGGAAACAGAGAATGAATCTGATATTGGTATTCATTTTGTGGAAAGGAATGGTGATATTTACCCAAGTCGTTCTTCTGATGCACAGAATATCGCAAGTCCAGACGAGAGAGAAATAGATGATGATCTCAATTCCAATAGCAGTGCAGTAAGTATACTTGTATGATTGTTCTATGTAATTATCAATACAAAAACACAGAATGTTTCACATATTTTCATTTATTAGTAAATCTTTATAGTAAGAAAAAATCGCTCATTTTGAATCTCTATAGGTTTCAGGTACAAGTGGAAAATTGATATATTTAAGTTAAAAATATACTGTATACTGCAAAATACTAATTACTTTGATTAAATGATTATTAAATAATGATTTAGGGCGAATCGGAAACGGAAGAAGTGGATAATGCTCAAATCGATATCACCATTCAATCAACTACTCTTGAGAATACGGAAACAGTAGTAAGTATTTTTATTCTTCTTCATTAAACGAAATCCTGATTTGTTTTCATCCACTATTCTATCTCATTTACTATAAATCTATGAGTTTAGACTGGAGAAGAGGAGAAACTACGAGGTGGCAAGAATGCAGAAGAACCTATTGATCCATCCACTGAAACGGTAATACTTTTTAGTCAAGTAGTTGAGTTCTAAGGAAAACTAAGCTAAACCAATAGAAATGTTGGGAATGTTCACTAATTTCTAAGCGAGTTTTCTTGATCCTGAGTAATGCCAATTTCATGTTATGAACGAAACTGTAATTTGAATTCTTATACATGCATTAATAAAAAAAGTATAAGAAAAAACATCTCAATTAGTGATTTTCAGAAGCACCGTAAATTTGCATCTTTCCGAGAATATGGGATGTATATTCATCAAAAGAGAATTCTCGCTCGAAACCGTATTGGTGCATCTCGAAAACTTGGACAACTATTCACTATAGACATGGGAACTCGACTACAACAATTCAGATCACAAGCAATTCGAGAACACCACACTGAATATTTGACAAGTACAACGTGAGTTCATTAGTGAAGTTGAGAATTTTCAGTAATTTCAAAACAATTATGATAAACAATGAGATGTATTAAAAATATCGAAAATACCATGTTTCAATTTCACGTATTTTTGTTTCAATTCTGTTTTGAAACTAAACTTGGTAGTAAACACGGACTTATAACAAATATGTATATTTTTCAATAACAACTAATATATGCCTAATAAGTTGATTTGTTAAAATTTCAGATCGAAGTTCCTAGCTGCATATCAAAGATCGGCCGAAAAACATGGTGTGACAATTGGAAGTGTGACAAATATTCCTTCTACTGTTCCTGGATCGCCAAGATATTTGAATCAACATTTCGAGAATGGAGTAACGTTGGTCAATAAAGAAGGAAAACCCGATATTTTTGCTACTTTTACCTGCGATGTACATTGGCGTGAAATACAGGTCAGGAAAATTGTGGATCTTCCTAGGTCATAGATTCAAGATTCAAGATTTATTCATTCATGTCATATTGTTGCAATATGGTGTTCCTTTATTGCTCTCGTAAGGAAACTCTCGTTTATAAACAAAAACGTTATATTCGAATGTTCTAATATTGATATTTAGGAAAACCTGGAACCGGGCACTTCATGGGAAGATAATCCGTTTCTCGTTAATGAAGTATTCAAGAAGAAATTTGAAATTTTCCTGGAAGATTTGATTGGTAAACCAGATAGACCAGGATCCAAAAAAAGAAAACCAGGTAGAAACCTGAATTTCAGTAAAAAAAACATTCGTTCGAGAGGTTGCGTACTTGATATGAATGAAAAATTATATATAGAGTGACTGAATCATCATTGTAGTTTGAGCTCAAAGTACGCCGTTATTCGTGAACTTCAATCGGAAGGCAATGAAATTAAGCTATAAACATAGTAAGATAGGTTTATGCATGTAAATCCTAAACGTATAGTCTTAATTGGAAGACCAATTTCACAGCAGTGAAATATAAAAACTCTCAGATCGATTTCTCGTATGACAATAAACAAAACGTCTGATCAAATTAAGGAGAATTTATCCAGATTCGACCAAAAAAATACTAAGAAAATTGATAATAGTAAATCAATAATCATGATCAAGAGTGTATTTAATTAGAAAAATTCTGATGATTTGCAGGTCTATTCGGTCAAGTGGCGTGGTACACCTACTCAATCGAATTTCAGCAAAGAGGGCCCCCACATGCACACGTCATCATTTCACTGGTAAAGCATATTCGAACTGCCTCGGAAATCGACCGAGTGTCGCAAGCTGAACTACCGGTAGTGCCAGATCCATCCCACCCCGACTACGAGAAACAACTCCGACTCAGGAAACTGGTGGAGAGGTTTATGCTGCACAGACCGTGCGAGAACGACTGCAACGCCTACTGTAGACAGAACAAGAAGGCCCATTGGAAACTATGCTGCAAACGATACCCAAAGGAATTCAACAAGTTCACCAAATTTGACGACCGGCAATATCCAGAACTGAGAAGAAGGGACACAGGAGAACAATGCCCCGTGAAGTCTGGCTCAACTACTGTGATGGCTGACAATAGACATGTGATTCCCCACAATTTGGAAATATTGAGCCGCTACGAATGCCACTGCAACATCGAAGTGGTGTCGAATCTTCGGGTGTTAAAGTACTTGTTCAAATACCTTTTCAAAGGTTTTGATCGTGTGTTGGTCGAAGCTATCACAAGTCCCAAGTCCAATCTCTACCCAAATCAAATGACCCTGGACGGTAACATATTCTACCCATCATCACTGAATATTCCGAAAGGAGCTCTGGCAGAACGGAAAAGAGAAGCGGAAGCAAGATTGCGAGCAAACAACATCGATCGGTTAGTTTATTTTTGGTTCATTTGTAAGAGGGTTCATAAATTGATAAAAAATATACTATTCGGAAATCCATGACTGAAAATTAAAGAAACTCTAAAAAGTGGTGTTTGTAGTTTGACCTTGTTTTTCCAACTTCAATTCTAGAACTTTGTTGTACCTGCTGATCAAACAAAATAACTCACTACTCTCTATAGCGATAAATAGAATACGTGAGAGAATCGCAAAATATTTCATAATAACTATATTTTAACCAATAAAGTATTTGCAAGAAGCATTTAAAAAAAACGATTTTAAGAGTGGACAAGTCTGGGAATCCAGTAGTGGTTTATGATGAGACCTATATGCTGGAGGACATGCGAGCAACTACAGCACCAGAAGCGGCATGGGATTTCATGGGACTTCCTCGAAACGGATGTTCTCACACAGTTGTCACAGTCTTTGTCCACGAACCGCACGATGAACCAGTTGCGACGGACTTCGGAGAAGAAGCACAGGAGAAAACATTCAAGAAGATTACTGAAGAAGGAATCCCCAGTCGTCTCAAGTCGTGGTTCAATCTCAACAAGTCTACCCATATATTGGATCAACCTGCCAAGTCCATGACCTACGATCAACTACCGACCAAATATATCTACGAAAATGGCAAATGGAGAAAGAGAAAACGTAATTTGAGGTCAGTGATACCGAAATATTCAATGAATTTCATATGTAGCATTGTTTTGGTAAATTCAGCTAAAACAATAATAAACATAAAACCACTTAGGGCATTTACAAAATATTTATACAATTTTTGTAGAAATCAGAGAAATAAATTATTACAGAGAACACGTAGTTGGCCGAGTGAAACATGTATCTCCTCGCCATTTGGAACAATTCGCTATTCGTTTGTTAGCAAGTTCAACAAAAGGGCCTACGTCATTCGAAGATCTTCGTACTGTGAATGGAGAACTATGCGACACCTTCGCAGATGCTTGCAGGGTAAGGTAGTGAAAAGTGTTAAAAAACTGCTGAATTTATGAAACACAGTCAAAATTCATATTGACGAGTTGAATATGTGATCAAACTACAAACATTAAATTCATCTGAGCATTCAGTACAGTTATTTATCGTTGTTTTTTGTAAAAATTTAATATAAATTGGGGAAACCTATTCATTCTGAATAGAATTTTGATCAAATAATTGATTTTCGTTTTTAAGAAACGAGGGTTGATGAACGATGAAATGGAGTGGCATCATGCTCTCACTGAAGCTGCTCAAGATCAAATGCCAGTGAATCTTCGACGAATGTTCATTACAATCTTGCTATTTTGCGCGCCAAAAGATCCAAGACAGTTATGGGAATCGCACAAGGTTAATTTCAAATTAAAATTGTGACGCTTAATATAAAAATTTACTTAGAACGTCATAATAAATTAACTGTATAATCTGATTAACTGTATAAATTTAACTGTATAAAAACTCGTATCAATAAGTTTATATTGAATCACATTGGTCTATAAGAACAACATACATACTACATAAATCTTTCAATGCTATTGTCCAAGACCGTAGTGTAAAAAAGTGAGCAATAAAACGTGCATTTATGCTTATCATTTATTTGGTTTAGTTCAACGTTTAAATGAAAATATCTATTAACAAATAAAATATAACTACTAACAATTGCGGTATTTTAATTAAGGAAGATCTATTGGAACGAAAGTATTGGAGTGAAGAACAGAAGGAGGCTCATGCTTTGTACCATATTGAATCTGGTTTGAAAGCTCATGGTTTAACTATGAGTACACTTGGTTTGCCAGGTATAGTATTTACAAACAACTGACAACAGTATATTAAATTAGTAGATTATCTATTGTTATATCGGTTTTCGAGCATGTTAAGATTTCTCTCAGATAATCAGAAAGGAAATGAATTATATTCAATACGCTTTAAGTATATTTTCATCCTTTAAAACAAAATATGCCCGAAAACAATAAATATTCTATTTCGAATGAAGTGAAAGAATGATTGTTTTGACTTTTTACTTTAGATAAAACAAATGTATGTTGCTAATAAAACAATAACAAACTATTCAGAAGTCAACAGAAACCATCTGCCCCAAAAACATGATTTGACGGATGATTTGAATGCTCCAGTGATGAACACAGAAGAATCTGCCAAACTCGGAAAAGATATGGAAAAAGTTAGTAATCATTATTTAAATTGTAACATACATTAATTTCAAATTCTCGTAAAAGAAAAAAGTCAACTGAAACTATTCGAATGTGATGTTTTTACAGGATCTCAATGATGAACAGAAAATAATTCTCGACACAATTGTTGAAACTATTCAAAACGGTTCTGCTCAGCCTTTCTTCATCGAAGGTAGTGGAGGTTGTGGAAAAACATTCGTATACACGGCTCTCTATCATGCATTGAGTGGAAAAGGATATAAGGTATACTCCGTTTTACAAGTAAATAAAAACCTACAGTATATTGTCGAATAATTGAACCGTTTTTCTGAGATATATTCAAACTTTAGGAATTTCAGATAAATTGCAAAATGATAATAACAAAACATAAGTTGACAACACTTAAAACGTCTCGAAGTTCTGCAAGTTGATTTGTGAATGTTTATCAAACTTGCATCATACAAAATCGTTCATTTCGCGTTCATTGAATCACCTCAAAATATTTGTAGTTTGATATCGTTATTTCCAATCAATCGTGAATTTTAGTACATATCGAGATCAAACTACAACGCAAATTTGCTCATTATTTATTTGAACTTTTAGGTGTTGTCAGTCGCGCATACTGGTATCGCGTCTATTCTACTACCATATGGAGCCACCGCACACCGGACTTTCTCTCTTCCGCTATTGACAGAGGACAATATGCATTCCAAAATTGAGTTGGAAAGTAATATGGGTGAGTAATTTCAAAGTATAGTTTCCTCATTTTGAAATTGCGAAAAAAATTTACAGTAAGAAATTAATACTCATACTCAATACACGTATTTTTAGCGACTGATCTACAAGATGTGGATGTTGTACTGTGGGATGAAGCCACGATGACTGATCGCAGAATATTGCAAGCCGTACACGAACTATTCTCAAATCTGCACCCCGAAAAATCGGATATATTGTTTGGAGGAGTGTCCTTCATATTTGGTGGAGATTTCAGACAGACTCTACCAATCGTCACAGGAGTTAGAGATGCTTCTATTCTGAACTACACTATCCTTCGAAGTGATCTCTGGCGCCATATCAAGGTAAAACATTTCGTCTTTTTGAATCTGATTCTTCTAATATAAATTGATTAGTATATTTCACAGCTATGTTATATTTTTCTTTCATCTCTATCCTACATTTCAGTAGTAAAAACAAGGTACTGTTACAGGATGTTAATAAAATATGGGCGAATAATTGATTTTTCTAAACTTTTTTTCTAAACTTTTTTCATGTGAGAATTCTTTACCTTCTCAAAATACTACGCTACCGAATTCAGGTTCTGCATCTGTTCAAAAATATGAGAGCAGTCGGACATGAGGATTTCATTTCTTGGTTGAAAAGTGTGGGTGATGGTACGGCGAATGTGGACCAAAGTCTACGTGAAACGGACCAGGAAATTGATTTGCCACAAGATTGTCTCGTAAGATCCGAACATGAACTGATTGAATCTATCTTCGGTGGTGGAAAAATCAGTGGTTCTATAGTCGAATCTTCTACAATTCTGACAGTGGACAATAAGACTTCTCTGGACATCAATAACAAGGTAACAAATTCTATGAATTCAATTATTTTTTTTCAAACAACTGAGAACAAATAACAAAGATAAGAATTACGAAAATAGTTGATAAACATTAAATAAGCAGAAACGTTTCTACAAATTAAAAAAACACTTCTTTTAACGAAAATAAAATTGCTTCTTTTGTAATAATTTAATTCAATCACGCTACTTTTCAGTGAGCGTTTGAAAAAAAATTCTGCTGTGTATATTGAAAAGATTGTAGCACAACTACCGTATATATTTTTATACCCTACTATATTTAAGGTTCTGAAATTATTGCCCGGTGAAGAAACTCTGTTCAAGTCTATTGACACCTATGACGACACTCGTGGTTTTGCAGAGTTGGACCCAGAATGTTACAATATGATAACTCCTACTGGTCTACCACCCCATGAATTGTTCATAAAAGTGAGAAAATTTCCAAACTATAATATATCATATGTATAATCATAGTTAAAAAAATACAAGTCAAATAAATGTATTTATGAAACTTAAAACTATTGCAGGTTGGCTCTATTGTCATTCTGCTCAGAAACCTCAATGTCAGTCAAGGGTTATGTAATGGTACCCGCATGAAAGTGCTCAAGGTGCAACCACATGTGAGTTATTCTTGCTAAAATAATTATGGGTTGATAATGAATGAATGAATGAATGAGGACTGAAAAATATAGTCCATATCATTTTGAATAAGTTATCTCTTACAGTACATCGTATGCGACCAAATTTTTGAAAAAAGCTTATTAGACTGAACATTTTATAATAAAAATATACAAAAGCTGTTTGAATTGATGGAACACTTCCAAAATTATATACAACTAATTCTGAATTTTTAAAACTGAATGGAAACTTCTCTTCAAAAAAAATTACATTCTAATTGAGATAATGTAGATTAATGAATGAATATCATTTAGGAATATCAGTCAGTATACCAAACACAATATAATTTTCAGGTCATAACCTGTCAACCTATTCAAGCTCAGACTCGCACTCCAGAGATTGTCTACATTCATCGAATTCTGTTGAGTACAACTACTTCATCTACAAGAGAGCTGGCTTTCATCCGTCAACAATTTCCCCTGAGACTCGCCTACTCAATGACAATCAATAAGTCTCAGGGGCAGACTTTTAAGAAAGTTGGTCTCCTGCTCCGTACGCCCCCCTTCACCCACGGCCAGTTCTTCGTTGCTGTGTCACGTGTGAAAAGTTTCGATAGTTTGAAAATCTACAATTCAAACAAATTGGATCGGAAGCGAACTTCGAATATTGTGTTCCGTGATGCCCTGATCTGATATGTACATAGCCTATGAATGAAGATTAATTAAAATTGTCCCAAATATAAACATCAAAATAGGAAAAAATGTGTTTTGAAACGAGTCGGAAATCTTAATATAAAATCGCAGTTCAGTAGCATCAATTTCGTCAAAACATATTTGGGAAATACTTCTAAGAACACAATGAAAATTTTATCATGATTACATGAAGTTTACGATTATGAAAACAAAAATATAATTCTGAGGCAATCTGAGATTTGAATTTATTCTTTGAAAATTGCAGAAAGAAGTTTAAAAGTAGTCAAACGTGCAGAATTGAAGAAACC
Organism: Litoditis marina; assembly: GCA_964036275.1. Lineage (NCBI taxonomy): Eukaryota > Metazoa > Nematoda > Chromadorea > Rhabditida > Rhabditidae > Litoditis > Litoditis marina. Next base: position 37,863,590 of record OZ038433.1, read on the forward strand.
AGTTTACAAAGAAGTCTGAAAACCTGTTTATCAAAGACTAGACACTCAAAACAAGTTTGGTCAAACGTGCCAAAACGAAAAAGTTCGAGAAACTGGTTCACCGAATCTGAAACACGTTGGGAGTACTCGTTAGAAAACTCGGAAAAATACGTGGTTAACAGGTTTCCTCAGTGAAATAGATGAACAAGAAAAGAAAAGATACGAGACTGGACTTCTATCATCGAAAAGATAAAAATTCAGAACTATGAGCAAGTTTTGAGAACATTGGAGCAGTATTGATTAAGAAACGCTCAAGATCATCACTAGCAAACTACAAATTGCAGAAGAGAAACATTTGTATTGAAAGTCTTTGTTGTAGTTTGCTCTCTTTGTCAGTTTATAATGCAACGATTCGAGAAGAATACGCTCTAAACCAAATGAAGTATGAATGCTATCTGTAAGGTTAATAACCGTAGTAGGCCAAATAAATATTAATGAAACAATGCTAATTAAAAGCACTGTCCCGCCTTCTATGATTAATTGGGGTTACTACTTCCATTATTGTCTTTAGCAGAAATATCCGAAATGTAATTAATATACGCATGTAATTATCGCCATCATACGTCAATAATATTATGAGTATTTGGATTAGATTTCCTGAGAAAAAGTAACCTATTGAAATCAAACCAACAATTGATTGAAACCGATTGAACTGAATTACATTTTATATAGGATCTATCTATGAATTAATAACGTGACATACTAAGAAAATATGGAATGGTGAACCTGCGTCGCATGTTCTTTACAATATTATTAAAAAATTAAGTGAATACCTGTGACCATAATGGTGTGGTGAAGTGGATTGATATAATTAATCCAACCACACCATTGAAAACATTGATCCGTTAATGAAAGTGAATCAGTATGAATGAATGGTGATTCACGTGAAAAATCACGTATGCACTTGCGGAATTATTCCAAACTACAACTAGCTGAAAAATGAAATCATGAGTTCTACCAAACTACAAGAAGTAGACTTAATGTACTCTGTTAAAATTTTCTTAAGCTTTTAAAACGAGTATCACGTAAAAAAAATGGTAACAACTTCAAAATTTGTTGCAGAACAATTAAGTTGAGAAAAAACAAATTCATGTTTTAGCAAGTTTAGAAACTGTTTTTATCGTGCATGATCGAAACAATTTTGTAACCCGTTCTGAAACTTATGAAACTTGTTTACCAAAGACTAGACAGAAAGTTCACAAAGAGGCGTACGTGGTAAAACGTGTAGAGACGAACTTGAAAACTGGTAAACGTGCAGAATGGAAGAATTCTGAGAAACCTGTCTAAAGATTGAACACGTTGTAGAAACTCGTAAGAATACACGTTGAAAGACGTGGTTTACCAGTTTTCACAAAACTAACAGGAGTAGACGAAACGAGAAAAGTCATGAAAAGTATCCGAGTCTCAATGAGGAATTTGTATGAGTTTTGTTTGGGAAACAAATTTAGAAACGAGAACTACCATATTAACCATCTGAGAAACTTGTTTACCATATAATAAACACGTCACTATTGAGAGTGAAAACACTTGAAAACACGTTTACTATGAATAAACAAATTTGTTTGTTTTGTTTTGAGAACAACAAAGTAGTATTGATTAAAACTATGTCTGGAGAAGAACTCAAAATAATTTCTCGCAAACTACAACACTTCGAAAAAAGTTGCATTCTTTCTGAAAGATTAAGTTGTAGTTTAATGTCTCACTTACGTTAAGCAAATATGTGTTATATAGAAGCACTACGTTCTAAGACAAATAAAAAGATGATGTTGTCTGTAAACTGAATAATCATAGTAAAGGAATACTAATCGTTTAAGGAACAAAGCCAGTTGATAGCAATGTCCCGCATTCTATACTTAATTGGGGTTACTTCTTTTCTCAATGTCTTCGACAGAAATGACCGAAACTTAATTGTTCTATGCATGCAATTATCGCCTACGTCAATCTCACGAAGTAAACCTTCTAACGACATGATTTGAAATCAGACCAACAATTGATTGAAAGCAACTGAACCATATTACTATATATCAATTGATTGTGTTACAAACTGAAAAATGGTGAATTTGCCTCGCATGTTCTCTACAATATACTGATTTGAAAAAAGTGAATACCTGTGACCATAATGGTGATGTGAATTGATATATATATATATAATCCAACCATATTACTGAAAGATTATGTGCCGTAATGAAAGCGAGTCAGTATAAATGAACAGTGACTCACGTAAAGAATCACGTATGCACTTGCAGAATTATTCCAAACTCTAAATGACGAGAAATTACGGATTCACGAGTTCTACCAAACTACAACAAACGGACAAAACTTCAAATACTGAATGCTTTCAGTACAAAAAAAAACTCTTAAATATAGATTTCTCCATTTCTCAGCAAAAGAGGTAAATTGTTTTGGATGTTATATTTTAGACTTCAAGGTACTGCAACCTATAAGTTTGTACAATTTCTATATAACGACGAGTGCTATTCAGAAGGTCAGAAAACTGTGTCAAAACTCTTTAAAACTTTTAAAACGATAAGTAAATGGTTCAAACATATTAAGATTACATTATTCAATGGAGTAATGATTATTTCAATTAGGATTCTGAAGGCATGAAGACGTCAACGCATACAACTTTTCGAAACAGTCTGAAACTTTCCCAAAAAGTTAGAAACGTTATAACAATTTCGAAATAAGTTGTAAAACAGTTACTAAAATATGCGCTAGACGGGCCCGCGGCGTCAGCCGCGGGACCGGCTAGTCACCACTACTATACCAAACTCAAACTATGTCTACCATTTTCATCAACATTTCAACTCGTCATTACATGTACGTATACCTCCAAGTGTTCTAAGTAAATTTCGTCGCTAAAAAGTTTTGCTTTTGATCTATTGATTTTTTATGATCATTTTTATAAGACCTACTCAGATTTCATCTAGCTGTAACTTGCCAGCCATGCGGCCATGACCTTAGTGCTTTCTAACATGAATACTACTCGGATGGGAAACAAAGATGATGACAACAAAAAATCGATAAATTGATCTACCGCGAAGTTGACTTAAGCGAAAACCTCAATGATACCCCTGTCTCCGAGAAAAAATTTGGCCCTATCAGCTCAAAACTTTTACCACGTATACTACGTCAAAATCTAAGGATGTGTTTTGAAGGAATTTTTGTGATATTGATTTATCGATTTTTTACAATGCTTTTTATTTTGACCCAAAATTTTTTCGTTGTTCACCATTCACGTAGGACTCAACCAATTGTTATGAAACTTGTGGAGTATGCATGACTCAACAAATGAATATGACTTTCAATTGGACAAAATCGATAATATCGATTTATTGATTAGTTATGAGAGTTGGTGAAAATGGAAAAGTCGGTTCTGAAATTTTCAAAACGACTCAATGGCTACCATATTCTGGAAATGAATACTACTAAACAAAATAAGACTTTTCATCGTGGCGATTTTTGACTACTCGATTTTAACGCAATTTATCGATTGTTTCATGGAAATCTTTATTTTTTCTTTACACTACTGTAACCGTGAACGTGTACGTTTCTCAGTGCAAATCGTGTAAACAATATAACTCACTATTGTCTTCAATATGATGTGAAAGAAAAATCAATAACTAACATTATCGATTAGTTAGAGAGTTGACTAAATAGAAAAGTGAAAATTCAAACTACACCAATTCCTCCCAAATTTTTACATAACACTTGGTATAGAACACTACGGTAAGTCCCAAAAGGATTTGAGTTCTAATTACGTTTGAAACATTTTATTAATTATTTTATGTGAAAAACCCATTTTCGTGATTTTTGTCCTGACAAAACGGCTGAATGAATTCAGATCAAACTTGAGCCGTAGATCATAATTGATAAATAAATGGGACTTTCAATTGACAAAAATCGATAATATCGATTTATTGATTAGTTATGAAAATTTGTAAAACTGAAAAATCTCAACATGTACAACTTTCAAAGACATCAAAGTAACTGTGAAAATGTTACGACCATAACAATTTCAAACATGACAAAGCCGCGGGGGTCTGGGGGGCACCCCCAGCTAGCGGGGCGCGCGGCGTCAGCCGCGCGACCCACTAGTCACCTATACTATACCTAACAATTTATGCATAACGTTTTTTCTCAACATTTCAGCTCGTCATTACATGTACGTATACCTTGAAGCCTTCTAAGTAAATTTCGTCGCGGAAAAGTTTTGCTTTTGATTTATTGATTTTTAATGATCATTTTTATGAACCCTACTCAGATTTCACATAGCTGTAACTTGCCAGCCAAGCGGCCGTGACCTTAGTGCTTTCTAACATGAATACAACTCGGATGGGAAACAAAGATGATGACAACAAAAAATCGATAAATTGATCTACTGCGAAGTTGACTTAAGCCGAAATCGATATGAACCCCCTGTCTCCGAGAAAAAATTTGACCGGGGCAGCTCAAAACTCCTACCACGTATACAACGTCAAAATCTAAGGATGTGTTTTGAAGGAATTTTCCTGATATTGATTTATCGATTTTTTACAATGGTTTTTATTTTGACCCAAAATTTTTTCATTGTTTACCATTCACGTAGGACTGAACCAATTGTTATGAAACTCGTAGAGTATGCATGACTCAACAAATGAATAAGACTTACAATTGGACAAAATCGATAATATCGATTTATTGATTAGCTATGATAGTTGGTAAAAATGGAAAAGTCGGTTCTGAAATTTTCAAAACGACTCAATGGCTACCATATTCTGGGAATGAATACTACTAAACAAAATAAGACTTTTCACCGTGGCGATTTTTGACTTCTCAATTTTAACGCAATTTATCGATTGTTTTATGGAAATCTCTATTTTTTCTTTACACTACTGTAACCGTGAACGTGTACGTAGCTTAGTGCAAATCATGTAAACAACATAACTCAGTATTGTCTTCAATATGATGTGAAAGAAAAATCAATAACTAACATTATCGATTAGTTAGAGAGTTGACAAAATGAAAAAGTGAAAATTCAAACTACACCAATTCTGCCCAAATTTTTACATAACACTTGTTATAGACCATCACGTTAAGTCCCAAAAGCATTTGAGTTCTAATTACGTTTGAAGCATTTTATTGATTATTTTACGTAAAAAACTCATTTTCATGGCATCTGTCCTGACAAGATGGCTGGATGGAATTGAATCAAACTTGAGCAGTAGATCACACTTGATAAATAAATAGGACTTTCAATTGACAAAAATTGATAATATTGATTTATTGATTAGTTATGAAAATTTGTAAAACTGAAAAATCACAACATGTACAACTTTCAAAGACATCAAAGTAACTGTAAAAATGTTACAAACATAACAATTTCAAACATGACAAAGCCGCGGGGGTCTGGGGGGCACCCCCAGCTAGCGGGGCGCAGGAATTTCCGTGATATTGATTTATCGATTTTTTACAGTGGTTTTTATTTTGACCCCAAAATTTTTCGTTATTCACTGTTCACGAAGGACTCAACCAATTGTTATGAAACTCGTGGAGCATGCATGACACAAGAAATGAATACGACTTTCAATTAGAAAAAAAATCGATAATATCGATTTATTGATTAGTTATGAGAGGTGGTAAAAATGGAAAAGTCGGTTCTGAAATTTTCAAAACGAATCAATGGCTATCATATTTTGTGAATGAATACTCCTAAACAAAATAAGATTTTTCATCGTGGTGATTTTCGACTACTCGATTTTAACGCAATTTATCGATTGTTTTATGAAAATCTCTATTTTTTCTTTACATTATTGTAACCGTGAACGTATACGTAGCTCAGTGCAAATCGTGTAAACAATATAACTCAACATTGTCTTTAATATGATGTAAAAGAAAAATCAATAACTAACATTATTGATTAGTTAGAGAGATGCCTGAATGGAAAAGTGAAAATTCAAAGTACATCAATTCCTTCCAATTTTTTAACTAACATCCGTTATGGAGCACTACGTTGATTGCCAAAAATATTTGAGTTCTTATTACGTTTGAAGCATTTTATTGATTATTTTATGTGAAAAACCTATTTTTGTGGTTATTGTCCTGGTGAAACGGCTAGATGATTTCGAATCAAACTTGAGCAGTGGATCATACTTGATAAATTAATATGACTTTTAATTGACAGAAATCGATATTATTGATTTATTGATTAGTTATGAAAATTTGTAAAACTGAAAAATCTCAACATATGGATACTTTAAAAAACGTTAAAGTAACTGTAGAAATGTTACGACTATAATATTTTCAAATATGACAAAGTCGTGGGGGTCTGGGGGGCACCCCCAACTAATGAGTCGCGCGGGAAAAAACAGGGAAATGAAATCTCTGAACGTTAACGTGAAATCAGATGAAAAATAAATTCCCATTTTATAGTGTGGTTCCGCTGAAGTCAGTTGTGGGTTTATTTTAGTAAAAAGCCAAGTTTGATTTTTGAAACAAATCCAAATGTCTAAAGAAAATCAATCAAAGTAGAGCTTGTTATTGGAAATGTATTGCCATACAGTTATTTCAGAGAATGTTAAATACCCCAACTGTTTCAAATATATTTCGTTTTCATATCAAAGTTTAATAAATGACAATCACATAGAGTCTTGCGTAGTGATTTTCGGCAGTGCAGATTTGGCATTTCGCCAAGTCAGGTCATAATCAATAATTGTTCTGAGAGTCGAAAACCGAAAGTCTAATGTACTTATACATTTTTTGCTTTATAATATAATAGTTTTGACCTTCTAATGTTATTCTGAGTTTGAATTCGTTATTTATCATGAGTACCTGCCTCCTCAAAGTACTTTGATAGTATATTTCTATTTCAAGAGTTTTATCAATGAAAAAATCAATGAAAAACAAAGATGATGGTGAGAAAGATGAGAAGAGTGATGAAGACAACGAAAAAACTGGTAATGATTTTCATAGTTGGTACTATTTTCTAACTGTATATCGCAATGAAAAAATAGTGAACATTATCCTTCCGAGTGTTTATAGCATGGTGCTAAATTAGAGTTATGAAAAGTTATATATTTAATTCGAAAAAAAACATAAAATTCCTTGAAATACATATTATCATAAACACAAAAAATAGTTCGTTGTGTCCGTAAAATATCATATTCAGGTTTCTTGGAACGAGTCAACAAAAGTTTGCGACCAAGAAAGAAGAAGAAAAACTATAAAGATATGGAAGAAAACTCTGATGAAGAGGAGATGCAACCATCCACATCTAAAGGTACATAGTATATTTCCCATTTTCCATGAATGAAAACATAATAAAACTATAAACACGTTAACGTTCAGTAAACTGACTGATTGTATGATTCTAGTGATTTTTCGGCTACAAGTTGTTTATATAAAAACTGATTCGAAGATATAAAAATGATTGTTTTAGAAAGATTCAAAAGAACTGGGAGCAAACGGAAAAGTATGAAGAAAAATGAACCACGCCAATATGTTTCGCCGTCCAATGAACTAATCAAGAGAAGTTTATCGGAAGAATCTACTGGGGAACCAATCAAGAAAAAGACAGGAATAATCAAAGGTAATTGAATTATTGGTTTAAGTTATTAATGGAACAATTTAAAAATGTACATTGGTAAAGTTATTGATTTTCAGAGGTTTTCAACAGAATAGGAAGTATTCGTAAATCGAAGAGGACAACTAAATCAGATCAAAGCTTGAAGAAACTAACATCACCTGGACCAACAAATAGAAGAGGTTTATATTATAAAATGTCTGTAAAAAAATATGTTTTTCTCTAATGTTTTGATATAATTGCAGTTTAATCATAATCTGTCTAAAAGTTTACACGTTGTTTAAAACTTATGTTTCTGCTTGAAGAAACTAACATCACCTGGACCAACAAATAGAAGAGGTTTATATTATAAAATGTCTGTAAAAAAATATGTTTTTCTCTAATGTTTTGATATAATTGCAGTTTAATCATAATCTGTCTAAAAGTTTACACGTTGTTTAAAACTTATGTTTCTTCAATCAGATACTAATCGATTATATGTGAAATGTTATATGTTCCAGATGTGATTCCTTCAGTTCAGTTGCCTGAGTCTCTCCATGAATCTTCTGACAGAGGTTCTTCAGATGATTCTGATAGTGTTGGAAGGTTAAGAAAATGGAAAACGCGTGGTAAGGTCATGCAGTAAAATTAAATCGAAATAGTTTAATTTGAATTTAAAATTTTATGAACATGTTCAGAGAAAAAACTAAACGAATGAAAATGACAGTTACTTCTAATTAATTTATAGAGGTTTTTGAAATAAATCCGTTTCATCAAATATTTACGAGCAGAAACTCTACGAATCGAAAGAAAATAAAGTATATTGAAACTCAACTATGCATACACAATATCATTGACCACTACGTTTTCTTCCAATTTACCGTGTATTTTATTACAAATATTAGTTCCCGTGAAATCGTATTTTGATTTTTAGCCCATTTGGATGTGGAAGAAAAACAACTATATCAAGAAAAGACTCGAAACATTATTGCAAGCAGAACCCGTGAACTGGATGATTCGGATCGCGATTATGACCCAAAGAAAATAGGAAGTAGGTTGTGATCTTCGTTTCATCAAACGGTGGATGAAATTTGAATGCTCATGGTTTCTGTCACTTCTGTTGAATTTGTAGTAGTGTATCAATTCAGATGTTTCTCAAAAACAAATACAAAAAAGATTAGCATTGACGAAAAAAAATAGTTAATTGTCATTTAATGAATTCAGTTTAATTCAACGTGGATTCATTTTTAATTTCAGATGCAGAAAGACAACATCGATACACCAGAAAAGTCAAAAATGTAATCCATCAATCCTCTGATACCGATGAAAATGACTCTGAAAATCCGCCAAAAGGTGTGTTGAAAATTAAATTTAAAATATTAATCAAACTGAGGTTCAATTATGAGCTACAATATGAGCTATGCATAAAAAGGATCACAGATTTTCAGAATCCCTGAATGTTTAAATGATTATTTCTTCATGAACAAGAAAACCTTTGATTTGTTCTTAAAAATTGTATACTGTAAAAATATTATAGCTCCTAGCAGAATATTTCATTTTCAAATTTGAAAAACGAATCGACATTTCAAAAAAAAAATTCAGCTGTTTTCAGTTTCTGAATCGGTATATCTTGGTCCTCGAAACAACGAATGTCCTTATTGTGGTGCTCTCCACCTGCCGGGAAAACATTGGTGTTGTTGCAATGGAAGGATCTTCATACCACCTTTTCCAAGACTTCCTCACCCGTTGAACTCGTTGTACTTTGATGTTCATGACAGAAGAGGCCGCCAATTCAAAGAGAAAATTCTCTCATACAATACTGCATTCAGTTTCGCTTCCATCCAGTACCGGAAAATGAAATCGGCCGCTTTTGGGCCGAAGGTTCGCAATCAATTATTATAATTTATTTATTAGCAAAAAATTAATAGAACGTAGAATAACTGTTTCATATTCAATTTTCGTTCAACATTGAATTTTTTCCAGATCTATATTTCCAGGTGGTAAAGTCTCAGGGACCAGTCAGACATTTTTCTTCTGCTCTTTTTCCAAAAACCAAAGAAAGTAGCTCATTTGGCAATTATTACGTATACGACCATGAGGATGCTGTTGAAATGAGGATGAATAACCCGTATCTTGGCGAGCTAAACCAAGAGGTCAGTTAGAAATTAATGAATACCCTATTTAATTTACCATACTATCCATCATTGGGTTCATTTACAAGGAAATAGAATATAAGTAGAATATTAGTTGTAGTTTGATCTTGATCATAGTTTTTAAAACCTTGCGCAAAACAAGCAAAATCAAACTACAAACACAACGAGATGGTGCAACATGCATAGTATAAACTTGCTCTAGAACAAAAAGAAAAAGTATTTAATTTCAGATAGTATCCGATTTGACTACATGTATGACGAAACATAATCCTTTTTCAACTATGTACAAATCAATGTCTCAGTGTATCGAAGAGGCTAAAAAAGAAGGACATAATCCAGATCATGTTAGACTGAAGATTATTGATGCACATGGAGTGAACAGAAAACTATTGAAAAAGGTTGGAATATAAGTCATATTCGAATACTACTTTTTATATTAAAAAAACTACCTTTTCAGCTTAAATCGAGAACTGAAAATTAAATAAGATTGAATTTTCTCATGTTAATTCTTATTACTCAATATTTTTTTAGATGCATCCTGGTATCTATAAATCTGAAACCCACAATAAGGACTTTGTTTCGGTATTCTACGATTCTTCGGTAGAACAAGAAGTTAATTATCCTGGTCTCACAATCTACCCCAAACGTAGTCATCAACCGTCTCGACCTATCTACCCTTGGATGAAACAAGTCACTCCTCTTTGCTACCCGTTACTGTTTCCGAGAGGTATGAATAACATTATAGCTAATATAGAAATGTAATGTATGTATTTTCTAACTGTTTGAAAATATAAAACTATGTAGTATTAATCGAAGTTCCACTTATACAATTCCAAAGTTGTACATATTAAGAAAAAATGAGGTGTGTACTTCGTTGAGCTGCTATGTTTGTAGTTTGATCATCCTATGATTTTAACTTGAATCTACAGTTTTTCTAAATTAAAAAATGTGGTTACTTATTCGATATATTTCTCTCCTATGCAAAATAGAAAAATTTATCATATATTTCTATCTTATACAAAACAGAAAAATATAATGTATATTGCACTATTATTTTGTAGTTTGATCACACTCCATTTCAAATTAGAATATCAACATCAATCAAACTATTTTTATCGCTGATCAAGATGGAAAATTATCTTCCGGAATAGAACATAAAAAACTGAATACTCCGATATCAAAATAGTAAACTTTATAGTTGAAAAGTAACATTGCCAGAAAATATCTTAGAATTTTGATAATTGAATAAACTATTTTCATTAAGGAGAAGCAGGATACAAGACAAACAGTTATCCTGTGGCAAATGATCCGAAACGTCCGTATCGCGAACGTCTCGAGCAATATGCTCGATTCAATCAAGAAGAAGCGAAATTGTGGGAAGCAGAGCCAGAAGAGTACATGAATACAGCACCACACTTGGAAGGGTGAATAATGATAGTTTCAAGGATTGACCTAAAAAATTGTTATCATTTCTAAACTTAAAATATTTTCAGAGATCCCAATCTTGAAGAATCACAAGATGAACATGATGACAATATGGCAGAAAACTACTACGACAAACACTTGAAACATGTAAGTTATATGGAATGAGATCAGTAGTGTAGTTTTTTTCTCGATACGAGCCGTCATTCTCTAATTTTAATGGAAAAACAATAATATCAAACTAGAAAACAAGTAAACTCAATTTTTATAGACTTTTTGAGAATAACGAACCTATCAATTTGTTATTTTTTGTTTTGTTCCCAAGACATATTTTCGCAATCAAACTGTTTAATTCATCTTTTACAGCATATTACAAAGGAAACAGAGAATGAATCTGATATTGGTATTCATTTTGTGGAAAGGAATGGTGATATTTACCCAAGTCGTTCTTCTGATGCACAGAATATCGCAAGTCCAGACGAGAGAGAAATAGATGATGATCTCAATTCCAATAGCAGTGCAGTAAGTATACTTGTATGATTGTTCTATGTAATTATCAATACAAAAACACAGAATGTTTCACATATTTTCATTTATTAGTAAATCTTTATAGTAAGAAAAAATCGCTCATTTTGAATCTCTATAGGTTTCAGGTACAAGTGGAAAATTGATATATTTAAGTTAAAAATATACTGTATACTGCAAAATACTAATTACTTTGATTAAATGATTATTAAATAATGATTTAGGGCGAATCGGAAACGGAAGAAGTGGATAATGCTCAAATCGATATCACCATTCAATCAACTACTCTTGAGAATACGGAAACAGTAGTAAGTATTTTTATTCTTCTTCATTAAACGAAATCCTGATTTGTTTTCATCCACTATTCTATCTCATTTACTATAAATCTATGAGTTTAGACTGGAGAAGAGGAGAAACTACGAGGTGGCAAGAATGCAGAAGAACCTATTGATCCATCCACTGAAACGGTAATACTTTTTAGTCAAGTAGTTGAGTTCTAAGGAAAACTAAGCTAAACCAATAGAAATGTTGGGAATGTTCACTAATTTCTAAGCGAGTTTTCTTGATCCTGAGTAATGCCAATTTCATGTTATGAACGAAACTGTAATTTGAATTCTTATACATGCATTAATAAAAAAAGTATAAGAAAAAACATCTCAATTAGTGATTTTCAGAAGCACCGTAAATTTGCATCTTTCCGAGAATATGGGATGTATATTCATCAAAAGAGAATTCTCGCTCGAAACCGTATTGGTGCATCTCGAAAACTTGGACAACTATTCACTATAGACATGGGAACTCGACTACAACAATTCAGATCACAAGCAATTCGAGAACACCACACTGAATATTTGACAAGTACAACGTGAGTTCATTAGTGAAGTTGAGAATTTTCAGTAATTTCAAAACAATTATGATAAACAATGAGATGTATTAAAAATATCGAAAATACCATGTTTCAATTTCACGTATTTTTGTTTCAATTCTGTTTTGAAACTAAACTTGGTAGTAAACACGGACTTATAACAAATATGTATATTTTTCAATAACAACTAATATATGCCTAATAAGTTGATTTGTTAAAATTTCAGATCGAAGTTCCTAGCTGCATATCAAAGATCGGCCGAAAAACATGGTGTGACAATTGGAAGTGTGACAAATATTCCTTCTACTGTTCCTGGATCGCCAAGATATTTGAATCAACATTTCGAGAATGGAGTAACGTTGGTCAATAAAGAAGGAAAACCCGATATTTTTGCTACTTTTACCTGCGATGTACATTGGCGTGAAATACAGGTCAGGAAAATTGTGGATCTTCCTAGGTCATAGATTCAAGATTCAAGATTTATTCATTCATGTCATATTGTTGCAATATGGTGTTCCTTTATTGCTCTCGTAAGGAAACTCTCGTTTATAAACAAAAACGTTATATTCGAATGTTCTAATATTGATATTTAGGAAAACCTGGAACCGGGCACTTCATGGGAAGATAATCCGTTTCTCGTTAATGAAGTATTCAAGAAGAAATTTGAAATTTTCCTGGAAGATTTGATTGGTAAACCAGATAGACCAGGATCCAAAAAAAGAAAACCAGGTAGAAACCTGAATTTCAGTAAAAAAAACATTCGTTCGAGAGGTTGCGTACTTGATATGAATGAAAAATTATATATAGAGTGACTGAATCATCATTGTAGTTTGAGCTCAAAGTACGCCGTTATTCGTGAACTTCAATCGGAAGGCAATGAAATTAAGCTATAAACATAGTAAGATAGGTTTATGCATGTAAATCCTAAACGTATAGTCTTAATTGGAAGACCAATTTCACAGCAGTGAAATATAAAAACTCTCAGATCGATTTCTCGTATGACAATAAACAAAACGTCTGATCAAATTAAGGAGAATTTATCCAGATTCGACCAAAAAAATACTAAGAAAATTGATAATAGTAAATCAATAATCATGATCAAGAGTGTATTTAATTAGAAAAATTCTGATGATTTGCAGGTCTATTCGGTCAAGTGGCGTGGTACACCTACTCAATCGAATTTCAGCAAAGAGGGCCCCCACATGCACACGTCATCATTTCACTGGTAAAGCATATTCGAACTGCCTCGGAAATCGACCGAGTGTCGCAAGCTGAACTACCGGTAGTGCCAGATCCATCCCACCCCGACTACGAGAAACAACTCCGACTCAGGAAACTGGTGGAGAGGTTTATGCTGCACAGACCGTGCGAGAACGACTGCAACGCCTACTGTAGACAGAACAAGAAGGCCCATTGGAAACTATGCTGCAAACGATACCCAAAGGAATTCAACAAGTTCACCAAATTTGACGACCGGCAATATCCAGAACTGAGAAGAAGGGACACAGGAGAACAATGCCCCGTGAAGTCTGGCTCAACTACTGTGATGGCTGACAATAGACATGTGATTCCCCACAATTTGGAAATATTGAGCCGCTACGAATGCCACTGCAACATCGAAGTGGTGTCGAATCTTCGGGTGTTAAAGTACTTGTTCAAATACCTTTTCAAAGGTTTTGATCGTGTGTTGGTCGAAGCTATCACAAGTCCCAAGTCCAATCTCTACCCAAATCAAATGACCCTGGACGGTAACATATTCTACCCATCATCACTGAATATTCCGAAAGGAGCTCTGGCAGAACGGAAAAGAGAAGCGGAAGCAAGATTGCGAGCAAACAACATCGATCGGTTAGTTTATTTTTGGTTCATTTGTAAGAGGGTTCATAAATTGATAAAAAATATACTATTCGGAAATCCATGACTGAAAATTAAAGAAACTCTAAAAAGTGGTGTTTGTAGTTTGACCTTGTTTTTCCAACTTCAATTCTAGAACTTTGTTGTACCTGCTGATCAAACAAAATAACTCACTACTCTCTATAGCGATAAATAGAATACGTGAGAGAATCGCAAAATATTTCATAATAACTATATTTTAACCAATAAAGTATTTGCAAGAAGCATTTAAAAAAAACGATTTTAAGAGTGGACAAGTCTGGGAATCCAGTAGTGGTTTATGATGAGACCTATATGCTGGAGGACATGCGAGCAACTACAGCACCAGAAGCGGCATGGGATTTCATGGGACTTCCTCGAAACGGATGTTCTCACACAGTTGTCACAGTCTTTGTCCACGAACCGCACGATGAACCAGTTGCGACGGACTTCGGAGAAGAAGCACAGGAGAAAACATTCAAGAAGATTACTGAAGAAGGAATCCCCAGTCGTCTCAAGTCGTGGTTCAATCTCAACAAGTCTACCCATATATTGGATCAACCTGCCAAGTCCATGACCTACGATCAACTACCGACCAAATATATCTACGAAAATGGCAAATGGAGAAAGAGAAAACGTAATTTGAGGTCAGTGATACCGAAATATTCAATGAATTTCATATGTAGCATTGTTTTGGTAAATTCAGCTAAAACAATAATAAACATAAAACCACTTAGGGCATTTACAAAATATTTATACAATTTTTGTAGAAATCAGAGAAATAAATTATTACAGAGAACACGTAGTTGGCCGAGTGAAACATGTATCTCCTCGCCATTTGGAACAATTCGCTATTCGTTTGTTAGCAAGTTCAACAAAAGGGCCTACGTCATTCGAAGATCTTCGTACTGTGAATGGAGAACTATGCGACACCTTCGCAGATGCTTGCAGGGTAAGGTAGTGAAAAGTGTTAAAAAACTGCTGAATTTATGAAACACAGTCAAAATTCATATTGACGAGTTGAATATGTGATCAAACTACAAACATTAAATTCATCTGAGCATTCAGTACAGTTATTTATCGTTGTTTTTTGTAAAAATTTAATATAAATTGGGGAAACCTATTCATTCTGAATAGAATTTTGATCAAATAATTGATTTTCGTTTTTAAGAAACGAGGGTTGATGAACGATGAAATGGAGTGGCATCATGCTCTCACTGAAGCTGCTCAAGATCAAATGCCAGTGAATCTTCGACGAATGTTCATTACAATCTTGCTATTTTGCGCGCCAAAAGATCCAAGACAGTTATGGGAATCGCACAAGGTTAATTTCAAATTAAAATTGTGACGCTTAATATAAAAATTTACTTAGAACGTCATAATAAATTAACTGTATAATCTGATTAACTGTATAAATTTAACTGTATAAAAACTCGTATCAATAAGTTTATATTGAATCACATTGGTCTATAAGAACAACATACATACTACATAAATCTTTCAATGCTATTGTCCAAGACCGTAGTGTAAAAAAGTGAGCAATAAAACGTGCATTTATGCTTATCATTTATTTGGTTTAGTTCAACGTTTAAATGAAAATATCTATTAACAAATAAAATATAACTACTAACAATTGCGGTATTTTAATTAAGGAAGATCTATTGGAACGAAAGTATTGGAGTGAAGAACAGAAGGAGGCTCATGCTTTGTACCATATTGAATCTGGTTTGAAAGCTCATGGTTTAACTATGAGTACACTTGGTTTGCCAGGTATAGTATTTACAAACAACTGACAACAGTATATTAAATTAGTAGATTATCTATTGTTATATCGGTTTTCGAGCATGTTAAGATTTCTCTCAGATAATCAGAAAGGAAATGAATTATATTCAATACGCTTTAAGTATATTTTCATCCTTTAAAACAAAATATGCCCGAAAACAATAAATATTCTATTTCGAATGAAGTGAAAGAATGATTGTTTTGACTTTTTACTTTAGATAAAACAAATGTATGTTGCTAATAAAACAATAACAAACTATTCAGAAGTCAACAGAAACCATCTGCCCCAAAAACATGATTTGACGGATGATTTGAATGCTCCAGTGATGAACACAGAAGAATCTGCCAAACTCGGAAAAGATATGGAAAAAGTTAGTAATCATTATTTAAATTGTAACATACATTAATTTCAAATTCTCGTAAAAGAAAAAAGTCAACTGAAACTATTCGAATGTGATGTTTTTACAGGATCTCAATGATGAACAGAAAATAATTCTCGACACAATTGTTGAAACTATTCAAAACGGTTCTGCTCAGCCTTTCTTCATCGAAGGTAGTGGAGGTTGTGGAAAAACATTCGTATACACGGCTCTCTATCATGCATTGAGTGGAAAAGGATATAAGGTATACTCCGTTTTACAAGTAAATAAAAACCTACAGTATATTGTCGAATAATTGAACCGTTTTTCTGAGATATATTCAAACTTTAGGAATTTCAGATAAATTGCAAAATGATAATAACAAAACATAAGTTGACAACACTTAAAACGTCTCGAAGTTCTGCAAGTTGATTTGTGAATGTTTATCAAACTTGCATCATACAAAATCGTTCATTTCGCGTTCATTGAATCACCTCAAAATATTTGTAGTTTGATATCGTTATTTCCAATCAATCGTGAATTTTAGTACATATCGAGATCAAACTACAACGCAAATTTGCTCATTATTTATTTGAACTTTTAGGTGTTGTCAGTCGCGCATACTGGTATCGCGTCTATTCTACTACCATATGGAGCCACCGCACACCGGACTTTCTCTCTTCCGCTATTGACAGAGGACAATATGCATTCCAAAATTGAGTTGGAAAGTAATATGGGTGAGTAATTTCAAAGTATAGTTTCCTCATTTTGAAATTGCGAAAAAAATTTACAGTAAGAAATTAATACTCATACTCAATACACGTATTTTTAGCGACTGATCTACAAGATGTGGATGTTGTACTGTGGGATGAAGCCACGATGACTGATCGCAGAATATTGCAAGCCGTACACGAACTATTCTCAAATCTGCACCCCGAAAAATCGGATATATTGTTTGGAGGAGTGTCCTTCATATTTGGTGGAGATTTCAGACAGACTCTACCAATCGTCACAGGAGTTAGAGATGCTTCTATTCTGAACTACACTATCCTTCGAAGTGATCTCTGGCGCCATATCAAGGTAAAACATTTCGTCTTTTTGAATCTGATTCTTCTAATATAAATTGATTAGTATATTTCACAGCTATGTTATATTTTTCTTTCATCTCTATCCTACATTTCAGTAGTAAAAACAAGGTACTGTTACAGGATGTTAATAAAATATGGGCGAATAATTGATTTTTCTAAACTTTTTTTCTAAACTTTTTTCATGTGAGAATTCTTTACCTTCTCAAAATACTACGCTACCGAATTCAGGTTCTGCATCTGTTCAAAAATATGAGAGCAGTCGGACATGAGGATTTCATTTCTTGGTTGAAAAGTGTGGGTGATGGTACGGCGAATGTGGACCAAAGTCTACGTGAAACGGACCAGGAAATTGATTTGCCACAAGATTGTCTCGTAAGATCCGAACATGAACTGATTGAATCTATCTTCGGTGGTGGAAAAATCAGTGGTTCTATAGTCGAATCTTCTACAATTCTGACAGTGGACAATAAGACTTCTCTGGACATCAATAACAAGGTAACAAATTCTATGAATTCAATTATTTTTTTTCAAACAACTGAGAACAAATAACAAAGATAAGAATTACGAAAATAGTTGATAAACATTAAATAAGCAGAAACGTTTCTACAAATTAAAAAAACACTTCTTTTAACGAAAATAAAATTGCTTCTTTTGTAATAATTTAATTCAATCACGCTACTTTTCAGTGAGCGTTTGAAAAAAAATTCTGCTGTGTATATTGAAAAGATTGTAGCACAACTACCGTATATATTTTTATACCCTACTATATTTAAGGTTCTGAAATTATTGCCCGGTGAAGAAACTCTGTTCAAGTCTATTGACACCTATGACGACACTCGTGGTTTTGCAGAGTTGGACCCAGAATGTTACAATATGATAACTCCTACTGGTCTACCACCCCATGAATTGTTCATAAAAGTGAGAAAATTTCCAAACTATAATATATCATATGTATAATCATAGTTAAAAAAATACAAGTCAAATAAATGTATTTATGAAACTTAAAACTATTGCAGGTTGGCTCTATTGTCATTCTGCTCAGAAACCTCAATGTCAGTCAAGGGTTATGTAATGGTACCCGCATGAAAGTGCTCAAGGTGCAACCACATGTGAGTTATTCTTGCTAAAATAATTATGGGTTGATAATGAATGAATGAATGAATGAGGACTGAAAAATATAGTCCATATCATTTTGAATAAGTTATCTCTTACAGTACATCGTATGCGACCAAATTTTTGAAAAAAGCTTATTAGACTGAACATTTTATAATAAAAATATACAAAAGCTGTTTGAATTGATGGAACACTTCCAAAATTATATACAACTAATTCTGAATTTTTAAAACTGAATGGAAACTTCTCTTCAAAAAAAATTACATTCTAATTGAGATAATGTAGATTAATGAATGAATATCATTTAGGAATATCAGTCAGTATACCAAACACAATATAATTTTCAGGTCATAACCTGTCAACCTATTCAAGCTCAGACTCGCACTCCAGAGATTGTCTACATTCATCGAATTCTGTTGAGTACAACTACTTCATCTACAAGAGAGCTGGCTTTCATCCGTCAACAATTTCCCCTGAGACTCGCCTACTCAATGACAATCAATAAGTCTCAGGGGCAGACTTTTAAGAAAGTTGGTCTCCTGCTCCGTACGCCCCCCTTCACCCACGGCCAGTTCTTCGTTGCTGTGTCACGTGTGAAAAGTTTCGATAGTTTGAAAATCTACAATTCAAACAAATTGGATCGGAAGCGAACTTCGAATATTGTGTTCCGTGATGCCCTGATCTGATATGTACATAGCCTATGAATGAAGATTAATTAAAATTGTCCCAAATATAAACATCAAAATAGGAAAAAATGTGTTTTGAAACGAGTCGGAAATCTTAATATAAAATCGCAGTTCAGTAGCATCAATTTCGTCAAAACATATTTGGGAAATACTTCTAAGAACACAATGAAAATTTTATCATGATTACATGAAGTTTACGATTATGAAAACAAAAATATAATTCTGAGGCAATCTGAGATTTGAATTTATTCTTTGAAAATTGCAGAAAGAAGTTTAAAAGTAGTCAAACGTGCAGAATTGAAGAAACCAGTTTACAAAGAAGTCTGAAAACCTGTTTATCAAAGACTAGACACTCAAAACAAGTTTGGTCAAACGTGCCAAAACGAAAAAGTTCGAGAAACTGGTTCACCGAATCTGAAACACGTTGGGAGTACTCGTTAGAAAACTCGGAAAAATACGTGGTTAACAGGTTTCCTCAGTGAAATAGATGAACAAGAAAAGAAAAGATACGAGACTGGACTTCTATCATCGAAAAGATAAAAATTCAGAACTATGAGCAAGTTTTGAGAACATTGGAGCAGTATTGATTAAGAAACGCTCAAGATCATCACTAGCAAACTACAAATTGCAGAAGAGAAACATTTGTATTGAAAGTCTTTGTTGTAGTTTGCTCTCTTTGTCAGTTTATAATGCAACGATTCGAGAAGAATACGCTCTAAACCAAATGAAGTATGAATGCTATCTGTAAGGTTAATAACCGTAGTAGGCCAAATAAATATTAATGAAACAATGCTAATTAAAAGCACTGTCCCGCCTTCTATGATTAATTGGGGTTACTACTTCCATTATTGTCTTTAGCAGAAATATCCGAAATGTAATTAATATACGCATGTAATTATCGCCATCATACGTCAATAATATTATGAGTATTTGGATTAGATTTCCTGAGAAAAAGTAACCTATTGAAATCAAACCAACAATTGATTGAAACCGATTGAACTGAATTACATTTTATATAGGATCTATCTATGAATTAATAACGTGACATACTAAGAAAATATGGAATGGTGAACCTGCGTCGCATGTTCTTTACAATATTATTAAAAAATTAAGTGAATACCTGTGACCATAATGGTGTGGTGAAGTGGATTGATATAATTAATCCAACCACACCATTGAAAACATTGATCCGTTAATGAAAGTGAATCAGTATGAATGAATGGTGATTCACGTGAAAAATCACGTATGCACTTGCGGAATTATTCCAAACTACAACTAGCTGAAAAATGAAATCATGAGTTCTACCAAACTACAAGAAGTAGACTTAATGTACTCTGTTAAAATTTTCTTAAGCTTTTAAAACGAGTATCACGTAAAAAAAATGGTAACAACTTCAAAATTTGTTGCAGAACAATTAAGTTGAGAAAAAACAAATTCATGTTTTAGCAAGTTTAGAAACTGTTTTTATCGTGCATGATCGAAACAATTTTGTAACCCGTTCTGAAACTTATGAAACTTGTTTACCAAAGACTAGACAGAAAGTTCACAAAGAGGCGTACGTGGTAAAACGTGTAGAGACGAACTTGAAAACTGGTAAACGTGCAGAATGGAAGAATTCTGAGAAACCTGTCTAAAGATTGAACACGTTGTAGAAACTCGTAAGAATACACGTTGAAAGACGTGGTTTACCAGTTTTCACAAAACTAACAGGAGTAGACGAAACGAGAAAAGTCATGAAAAGTATCCGAGTCTCAATGAGGAATTTGTATGAGTTTTGTTTGGGAAACAAATTTAGAAACGAGAACTACCATATTAACCATCTGAGAAACTTGTTTACCATATAATAAACACGTCACTATTGAGAGTGAAAACACTTGAAAACACGTTTACTATGAATAAACAAATTTGTTTGTTTTGTTTTGAGAACAACAAAGTAGTATTGATTAAAACTATGTCTGGAGAAGAACTCAAAATAATTTCTCGCAAACTACAACACTTCGAAAAAAGTTGCATTCTTTCTGAAAGATTAAGTTGTAGTTTAATGTCTCACTTACGTTAAGCAAATATGTGTTATATAGAAGCACTACGTTCTAAGACAAATAAAAAGATGATGTTGTCTGTAAACTGAATAATCATAGTAAAGGAATACTAATCGTTTAAGGAACAAAGCCAGTTGATAGCAATGTCCCGCATTCTATACTTAATTGGGGTTACTTCTTTTCTCAATGTCTTCGACAGAAATGACCGAAACTTAATTGTTCTATGCATGCAATTATCGCCTACGTCAATCTCACGAAGTAAACCTTCTAACGACATGATTTGAAATCAGACCAACAATTGATTGAAAGCAACTGAACCATATTACTATATATCAATTGATTGTGTTACAAACTGAAAAATGGTGAATTTGCCTCGCATGTTCTCTACAATATACTGATTTGAAAAAAGTGAATACCTGTGACCATAATGGTGATGTGAATTGATATATATATATATAATCCAACCATATTACTGAAAGATTATGTGCCGTAATGAAAGCGAGTCAGTATAAATGAACAGTGACTCACGTAAAGAATCACGTATGCACTTGCAGAATTATTCCAAACTCTAAATGACGAGAAATTACGGATTCACGAGTTCTACCAAACTACAACAAACGGACAAAACTTCAAATACTGAATGCTTTCAGTACAAAAAAAAACTCTTAAATATAGATTTCTCCATTTCTCAGCAAAAGAGGTAAATTGTTTTGGATGTTATATTTTAGACTTCAAGGTACTGCAACCTATAAGTTTGTACAATTTCTATATAACGACGAGTGCTATTCAGAAGGTCAGAAAACTGTGTCAAAACTCTTTAAAACTTTTAAAACGATAAGTAAATGGTTCAAACATATTAAGATTACATTATTCAATGGAGTAATGATTATTTCAATTAGGATTCTGAAGGCATGAAGACGTCAACGCATACAACTTTTCGAAACAGTCTGAAACTTTCCCAAAAAGTTAGAAACGTTATAACAATTTCGAAATAAGTTGTAAAACAGTTACTAAAATATGCGCTAGACGGGCCCGCGGCGTCAGCCGCGGGACCGGCTAGTCACCACTACTATACCTAACAATATATGTATGACATTCAAACTGGTTCTATTAGTCCATAACTTACACAGTGCATACCTTCAAGTCTTCTAAGTAAATTTCGTCGCTAAAAATTTTTTCTTTTGCTTTATTGATTTTTGGTGATCATTTTTATGGACCCTACTCAGATTTCACGTAGCTGTAACTTGCCAGCCATGCGGCCGTGACCTTAGAGCTTTCTAACATGAATACTACTCGGATGGGAAACAAAGTTGATAAACACAAAAAATCGATAACTTGATCTACCGCGAAGTTGACTTTAGGCGAAATCGATCTGAACCCCCTGTCTCCGAGAAAAAATTTGACCCGATCGGCTCAAAACTCCTAACACGTATACTACGTCAAAATCTAAGGATGTCTTTTGAAGGAATTTTTGTGATATTTATTTATCGATTTTTTACAATGGTTTATATTTTGACCCAAAATTTTTTCATTGTCTACCATTCACGAAGGACTCAACCAATGATCATGAAACTCGTGGAGTGTGCTTGACTCAACAAATGAATATAACTTTCAATTGGACAAAATCGATAATATCGATTTATTGATTAGTTATGATAGGTGGTAAAAATGAAAAAGTCGGTTCTGAAATTTTCAAAACAACTCAATGGCTATCATATTCGGGCAATGAATACTATTAAACAAAATAAGACTTTTCATCGTGGCGATTTTTGACTACTCGATTTTAACGCAATTTATCGATTGTTTTATGGAAATCTCTATTTTTTCTTTACACTACTGTAACCGTGAACGTGTACGTAGCTCAGTGCAAATTGTTTAAACAACATAACCCACTATTGTCTTCAATATGATGTAAAAGAAAAATCAATAACTAACATTATCGATTAGTTAGAGAGTTGACTAAATGGAAAAGTGAAAATTCAAACTACACCAATTCTTCCCAAATTTTTACATAACACTATGTATAGACCATTACGTCAAGCCCCGAAAAGATTAAAGTTCTAATTACGTTTGAAGCATTTTATTGATTATTTTATGTAAAAAACCCATTTTCGCGGTTTTTGTCCTGACATAACGGCTAGATGAATTCGGATCAAACTTCAGCAATAGATCATTTTTGATAAATAAATGGGACTTTCAATTGACAAAAATCGATAATATCGATTTATTGATTAGTTATGAAAATTTGTAAAACTGAGAAATCTCAACATGTACAACTTTCAAAGACATCAAAGTAACTGTAAAAATGTTACAAACATAACAATTTCAAAAATGACAAAGCCGCGGGGGTCTGGGGGGCACCCCCAGCTAGCGGGGCCCGCGGCGTCAGCCGCGGGACCGGCTAGTCACCTATACTATACCTAACAATTTATGCATAACGTTTTTTCTCAACATTTCAGCTCGTCATTACATGTACGTATACCTTGAAGCCTTCTAAGTAAATTTCGTCGCGGAAAAGTTTTGCTTTTGATTTATTGATTTTTAATGATCATTTTTATGAACCCTACTCAGATTTCACATAGCTGTAACTTGCCAGCCAAGCGGCCGTGACCTTAGTGCTTTCTAACATGAATACAACTCGGATGGGAAACAAAGATGATGACAACAAAAAATCGATAAATTGATCTACTGCGAAGTTGACTTAAGCCGAAATCGATATGAACCCCCTGTCTCCGAGAAAAAATTTGACCGGGGCAGCTCAAAACTCCTACCACGTATACAACGTCAAAATCTAAGGATGTGTTTTGAAGGAATTTTCCTGATATTGATTTATCGATTTTTTACAATGGTTTTTATTTTGACCCAAAATTTTTTCATTGTTTACCATTCACGTAGGACTGAACCAATTGTTATGAAACTCGTAGAGTATGCATGACTCAACAAATGAATAAGACTTACAATTGGACAAAATCGATAATATCGATTTATTGATTAGCTATGATAGTTGGTAAAAATGGAAAAGTCGGTTCTGAAATTTTCAAAACGACTCAATGGCTACCATATTCTGGGAATGAATACTACTAAACAAAATAAGACTTTTCACCGTGGCGATTTTTGACTTCTCAATTTTAACGCAATTTATCGATTGTTTTATGGAAATCTCTATTTTTTCTTTACACTACTGTAACCGTGAACGTGTACGTAGCTTAGTGCAAATCATGTAAACAACATAACTCAGTATTGTCTTCAATATGATGTGAAAGAAAAATCAATAACTAACATTATCGATTAGTTAGAGAGTTGACAAAATGAAAAAGTGAAAATTCAAACTACACCAATTCTGCCCAAATTTTTACATAACACTTGTTATAGACCATCACGTTAAGTCCCAAAAGCATTTGAGTTCTAATTACGTTTGAAGCATTTTATTGATTATTTTACGTAAAAAACTCATTTTCATGGCATCTGTCCTGACAAGATGGCTGGATGGAATTGAATCAAACTTGAGCAGTAGATCACACTTGATAAATAAATAGGACTTTCAATTGACAAAAATTGATAATATTGATTTATTGATTAGTTATGAAAATTTGTAAAACTGAAAAATCACAACATGTACAACTTTCAAAGACATCAAAGTAACTGTAAAAATGTTACAAACATAACAATTTCAAACATGACAAAGCCGCGGGGGTCTGGGGGGCACCCCCAGCTAGCGGGGCGCAGGAATTTCCGTGATATTGATTTATCGATTTTTTACAGTGGTTTTTATTTTGACCCCAAAATTTTTCGTTATTCACTGTTCACGAAGGACTCAACCAATTGTTATGAAACTCGTGGAGCATGCATGACACAAGAAATGAATACGACTTTCAATTAGAAAAAAAATCGATAATATCGATTTATTGATTAGTTATGAGAGGTGGTAAAAATGGAAAAGTCGGTTCTGAAATTTTCAAAACGAATCAATGGCTATCATATTTTGTGAATGAATACTCCTAAACAAAATAAGATTTTTCATCGTGGTGATTTTCGACTACTCGATTTTAACGCAATTTATCGATTGTTTTATGAAAATCTCTATTTTTTCTTTACATTATTGTAACCGTGAACGTATACGTAGCTCAGTGCAAATCGTGTAAACAATATAACTCAACATTGTCTTTAATATGATGTAAAAGAAAAATCAATAACTAACATTATTGATTAGTTAGAGAGATGCCTGAATGGAAAAGTGAAAATTCAAAGTACATCAATTCCTTCCAATTTTTTAACTAACATCCGTTATGGAGCACTACGTTGATTGCCAAAAATATTTGAGTTCTTATTACGTTTGAAGCATTTTATTGATTATTTTATGTGAAAAACCTATTTTTGTGGTTATTGTCCTGGTGAAACGGCTAGATGATTTCGAATCAAACTTGAGCAGTGGATCATACTTGATAAATTAATATGACTTTTAATTGACAGAAATCGATATTATTGATTTATTGATTAGTTATGAAAATTTGTAAAACTGAAAAATCTCAACATATGGATACTTTAAAAAACGTTAAAGTAACTGTAGAAATGTTACGACTATAATATTTTCAAATATGACAAAGTCGTGGGGGTCTGGGGGGCACCCCCAACTAATGAGTCGCGCGGGAAAAAACAGGGAAATGAAATCTCTGAACGTTAACGTGAAATCAGATGAAAAATAAATTCCCATTTTATAGTGTGGTTCCGCTGAAGTCAGTTGTGGGTTTATTTTAGTAAAAAGCCAAGTTTGATTTTTGAAACAAATCCAAATGTCTAAAGAAAATCAATCAAAGTAGAGCTTGTTATTGGAAATGTATTGCCATACAGTTATTTCAGAGAATGTTAAATACCCCAACTGTTTCAAATATATTTCGTTTTCATATCAAAGTTTAATAAATGACAATCACATAGAGTCTTGCGTAGTGATTTTCGGCAGTGCAGATTTGGCATTTCGCCAAGTCAGGTCATAATCAATAATTGTTCTGAGAGTCGAAAACCGAAAGTCTAATGTACTTATACATTTTTTGCTTTATAATATAATAGTTTTGACCTTCTAATGTTATTCTGAGTTTGAATTCGTTATTTATCATGAGTACCTGCCTCCTCAAAGTACTTTGATAGTATATTTCTATTTCAAGAGTTTTATCAATGAAAAAATCAATGAAAAACAAAGATGATGGTGAGAAAGATGAGAAGAGTGATGAAGACAACGAAAAAACTGGTAATGATTTTCATAGTTGGTACTATTTTCTAACTGTATATCGCAATGAAAAAATAGTGAACATTATCCTTCCGAGTGTTTATAGCATGGTGCTAAATTAGAGTTATGAAAAGTTATATATTTAATTCGAAAAAAAACATAAAATTCCTTGAAATACATATTATCATAAACACAAAAAATAGTTCGTTGTGTCCGTAAAATATCATATTCAGGTTTCTTGGAACGAGTCAACAAAAGTTTGCGACCAAGAAAGAAGAAGAAAAACTATAAAGATATGGAAGAAAACTCTGATGAAGAGGAGATGCAACCATCCACATCTAAAGGTACATAGTATATTTCCCATTTTCCATGAATGAAAACATAATAAAACTATAAACACGTTAACGTTCAGTAAACTGACTGATTGTATGATTCTAGTGATTTTTCGGCTACAAGTTGTTTATATAAAAACTGATTCGAAGATATAAAAATGATTGTTTTAGAAAGATTCAAAAGAACTGGGAGCAAACGGAAAAGTATGAAGAAAAATGAACCACGCCAATATGTTTCGCCGTCCAATGAACTAATCAAGAGAAGTTTATCGGAAGAATCTACTGGGGAACCAATCAAGAAAAAGACAGGAATAATCAAAGGTAATTGAATTATTGGTTTAAGTTATTAATGGAACAATTTAAAAATGTACATTGGTAAAGTTATTGATTTTCAGAGGTTTTCAACAGAATAGGAAGTATTCGTAAATCGAAGAGGACAACTAAATCAGATCAAAGCTTGAAGAAACTAACATCACCTGGACCAACAAATAGAAGAGGTTTATATTATAAAATGTCTGTAAAAAAATATGTTTTTCTCTAATGTTTTGATATAATTGCAGTTTAATCATAATCTGTCTAAAAGTTTACACGTTGTTTAAAACTTATGTTTCTGCTTGAAGAAACTAACATCACCTGGACCAACAAATAGAAGAGGTTTATATTATAAAATGTCTGTAAAAAAATATGTTTTTCTCTAATGTTTTGATATAATTGCAGTTTAATCATAATCTGTCTAAAAGTTTACACGTTGTTTAAAACTTATGTTTCTTCAATCAGATACTAATCGATTATATGTGAAATGTTATATGTTCCAGATGTGATTCCTTCAGTTCAGTTGCCTGAGTCTCTCCATGAATCTTCTGACAGAGGTTCTTCAGATGATTCTGATAGTGTTGGAAGGTTAAGAAAATGGAAAACGCGTGGTAAGGTCATGCAGTAAAATTAAATCGAAATAGTTTAATTTGAATTTAAAATTTTATGAACATGTTCAGAGAAAAAACTAAACGAATGAAAATGACAGTTACTTCTAATTAATTTATAGAGGTTTTTGAAATAAATCCGTTTCATCAAATATTTACGAGCAGAAACTCTACGAATCGAAAGAAAATAAAGTATATTGAAACTCAACTATGCATACACAATATCATTGACCACTACGTTTTCTTCCAATTTACCGTGTATTTTATTACAAATATTAGTTCCCGTGAAATCGTATTTTGATTTTTAGCCCATTTGGATGTGGAAGAAAAACAACTATATCAAGAAAAGACTCGAAACATTATTGCAAGCAGAACCCGTGAACTGGATGATTCGGATCGCGATTATGACCCAAAGAAAATAGGAAGTAGGTTGTGATCTTCGTTTCATCAAACGGTGGATGAAATTTGAATGCTCATGGTTTCTGTCACTTCTGTTGAATTTGTAGTAGTGTATCAATTCAGATGTTTCTCAAAAACAAATACAAAAAAGATTAGCATTGACGAAAAAAAATAGTTAATTGTCATTTAATGAATTCAGTTTAATTCAACGTGGATTCATTTTTAATTTCAGATGCAGAAAGACAACATCGATACACCAGAAAAGTCAAAAATGTAATCCATCAATCCTCTGATACCGATGAAAATGACTCTGAAAATCCGCCAAAAGGTGTGTTGAAAATTAAATTTAAAATATTAATCAAACTGAGGTTCAATTATGAGCTACAATATGAGCTATGCATAAAAAGGATCACAGATTTTCAGAATCCCTGAATGTTTAAATGATTATTTCTTCATGAACAAGAAAACCTTTGATTTGTTCTTAAAAATTGTATACTGTAAAAATATTATAGCTCCTAGCAGAATATTTCATTTTCAAATTTGAAAAACGAATCGACATTTCAAAAAAAAAATTCAGCTGTTTTCAGTTTCTGAATCGGTATATCTTGGTCCTCGAAACAACGAATGTCCTTATTGTGGTGCTCTCCACCTGCCGGGAAAACATTGGTGTTGTTGCAATGGAAGGATCTTCATACCACCTTTTCCAAGACTTCCTCACCCGTTGAACTCGTTGTACTTTGATGTTCATGACAGAAGAGGCCGCCAATTCAAAGAGAAAATTCTCTCATACAATACTGCATTCAGTTTCGCTTCCATCCAGTACCGGAAAATGAAATCGGCCGCTTTTGGGCCGAAGGTTCGCAATCAATTATTATAATTTATTTATTAGCAAAAAATTAATAGAACGTAGAATAACTGTTTCATATTCAATTTTCGTTCAACATTGAATTTTTTCCAGATCTATATTTCCAGGTGGTAAAGTCTCAGGGACCAGTCAGACATTTTTCTTCTGCTCTTTTTCCAAAAACCAAAGAAAGTAGCTCATTTGGCAATTATTACGTATACGACCATGAGGATGCTGTTGAAATGAGGATGAATAACCCGTATCTTGGCGAGCTAAACCAAGAGGTCAGTTAGAAATTAATGAATACCCTATTTAATTTACCATACTATCCATCATTGGGTTCATTTACAAGGAAATAGAATATAAGTAGAATATTAGTTGTAGTTTGATCTTGATCATAGTTTTTAAAACCTTGCGCAAAACAAGCAAAATCAAACTACAAACACAACGAGATGGTGCAACATGCATAGTATAAACTTGCTCTAGAACAAAAAGAAAAAGTATTTAATTTCAGATAGTATCCGATTTGACTACATGTATGACGAAACATAATCCTTTTTCAACTATGTACAAATCAATGTCTCAGTGTATCGAAGAGGCTAAAAAAGAAGGACATAATCCAGATCATGTTAGACTGAAGATTATTGATGCACATGGAGTGAACAGAAAACTATTGAAAAAGGTTGGAATATAAGTCATATTCGAATACTACTTTTTATATTAAAAAAACTACCTTTTCAGCTTAAATCGAGAACTGAAAATTAAATAAGATTGAATTTTCTCATGTTAATTCTTATTACTCAATATTTTTTTAGATGCATCCTGGTATCTATAAATCTGAAACCCACAATAAGGACTTTGTTTCGGTATTCTACGATTCTTCGGTAGAACAAGAAGTTAATTATCCTGGTCTCACAATCTACCCCAAACGTAGTCATCAACCGTCTCGACCTATCTACCCTTGGATGAAACAAGTCACTCCTCTTTGCTACCCGTTACTGTTTCCGAGAGGTATGAATAACATTATAGCTAATATAGAAATGTAATGTATGTATTTTCTAACTGTTTGAAAATATAAAACTATGTAGTATTAATCGAAGTTCCACTTATACAATTCCAAAGTTGTACATATTAAGAAAAAATGAGGTGTGTACTTCGTTGAGCTGCTATGTTTGTAGTTTGATCATCCTATGATTTTAACTTGAATCTACAGTTTTTCTAAATTAAAAAATGTGGTTACTTATTCGATATATTTCTCTCCTATGCAAAATAGAAAAATTTATCATATATTTCTATCTTATACAAAACAGAAAAATATAATGTATATTGCACTATTATTTTGTAGTTTGATCACACTCCATTTCAAATTAGAATATCAACATCAATCAAACTATTTTTATCGCTGATCAAGATGGAAAATTATCTTCCGGAATAGAACATAAAAAACTGAATACTCCGATATCAAAATAGTAAACTTTATAGTTGAAAAGTAACATTGCCAGAAAATATCTTAGAATTTTGATAATTGAATAAACTATTTTCATTAAGGAGAAGCAGGATACAAGACAAACAGTTATCCTGTGGCAAATGATCCGAAACGTCCGTATCGCGAACGTCTCGAGCAATATGCTCGATTCAATCAAGAAGAAGCGAAATTGTGGGAAGCAGAGCCAGAAGAGTACATGAATACAGCACCACACTTGGAAGGGTGAATAATGATAGTTTCAAGGATTGACCTAAAAAATTGTTATCATTTCTAAACTTAAAATATTTTCAGAGATCCCAATCTTGAAGAATCACAAGATGAACATGATGACAATATGGCAGAAAACTACTACGACAAACACTTGAAACATGTAAGTTATATGGAATGAGATCAGTAGTGTAGTTTTTTTCTCGATACGAGCCGTCATTCTCTAATTTTAATGGAAAAACAATAATATCAAACTAGAAAACAAGTAAACTCAATTTTTATAGACTTTTTGAGAATAACGAACCTATCAATTTGTTATTTTTTGTTTTGTTCCCAAGACATATTTTCGCAATCAAACTGTTTAATTCATCTTTTACAGCATATTACAAAGGAAACAGAGAATGAATCTGATATTGGTATTCATTTTGTGGAAAGGAATGGTGATATTTACCCAAGTCGTTCTTCTGATGCACAGAATATCGCAAGTCCAGACGAGAGAGAAATAGATGATGATCTCAATTCCAATAGCAGTGCAGTAAGTATACTTGTATGATTGTTCTATGTAATTATCAATACAAAAACACAGAATGTTTCACATATTTTCATTTATTAGTAAATCTTTATAGTAAGAAAAAATCGCTCATTTTGAATCTCTATAGGTTTCAGGTACAAGTGGAAAATTGATATATTTAAGTTAAAAATATACTGTATACTGCAAAATACTAATTACTTTGATTAAATGATTATTAAATAATGATTTAGGGCGAATCGGAAACGGAAGAAGTGGATAATGCTCAAATCGATATCACCATTCAATCAACTACTCTTGAGAATACGGAAACAGTAGTAAGTATTTTTATTCTTCTTCATTAAACGAAATCCTGATTTGTTTTCATCCACTATTCTATCTCATTTACTATAAATCTATGAGTTTAGACTGGAGAAGAGGAGAAACTACGAGGTGGCAAGAATGCAGAAGAACCTATTGATCCATCCACTGAAACGGTAATACTTTTTAGTCAAGTAGTTGAGTTCTAAGGAAAACTAAGCTAAACCAATAGAAATGTTGGGAATGTTCACTAATTTCTAAGCGAGTTTTCTTGATCCTGAGTAATGCCAATTTCATGTTATGAACGAAACTGTAATTTGAATTCTTATACATGCATTAATAAAAAAAGTATAAGAAAAAACATCTCAATTAGTGATTTTCAGAAGCACCGTAAATTTGCATCTTTCCGAGAATATGGGATGTATATTCATCAAAAGAGAATTCTCGCTCGAAACCGTATTGGTGCATCTCGAAAACTTGGACAACTATTCACTATAGACATGGGAACTCGACTACAACAATTCAGATCACAAGCAATTCGAGAACACCACACTGAATATTTGACAAGTACAACGTGAGTTCATTAGTGAAGTTGAGAATTTTCAGTAATTTCAAAACAATTATGATAAACAATGAGATGTATTAAAAATATCGAAAATACCATGTTTCAATTTCACGTATTTTTGTTTCAATTCTGTTTTGAAACTAAACTTGGTAGTAAACACGGACTTATAACAAATATGTATATTTTTCAATAACAACTAATATATGCCTAATAAGTTGATTTGTTAAAATTTCAGATCGAAGTTCCTAGCTGCATATCAAAGATCGGCCGAAAAACATGGTGTGACAATTGGAAGTGTGACAAATATTCCTTCTACTGTTCCTGGATCGCCAAGATATTTGAATCAACATTTCGAGAATGGAGTAACGTTGGTCAATAAAGAAGGAAAACCCGATATTTTTGCTACTTTTACCTGCGATGTACATTGGCGTGAAATACAGGTCAGGAAAATTGTGGATCTTCCTAGGTCATAGATTCAAGATTCAAGATTTATTCATTCATGTCATATTGTTGCAATATGGTGTTCCTTTATTGCTCTCGTAAGGAAACTCTCGTTTATAAACAAAAACGTTATATTCGAATGTTCTAATATTGATATTTAGGAAAACCTGGAACCGGGCACTTCATGGGAAGATAATCCGTTTCTCGTTAATGAAGTATTCAAGAAGAAATTTGAAATTTTCCTGGAAGATTTGATTGGTAAACCAGATAGACCAGGATCCAAAAAAAGAAAACCAGGTAGAAACCTGAATTTCAGTAAAAAAAACATTCGTTCGAGAGGTTGCGTACTTGATATGAATGAAAAATTATATATAGAGTGACTGAATCATCATTGTAGTTTGAGCTCAAAGTACGCCGTTATTCGTGAACTTCAATCGGAAGGCAATGAAATTAAGCTATAAACATAGTAAGATAGGTTTATGCATGTAAATCCTAAACGTATAGTCTTAATTGGAAGACCAATTTCACAGCAGTGAAATATAAAAACTCTCAGATCGATTTCTCGTATGACAATAAACAAAACGTCTGATCAAATTAAGGAGAATTTATCCAGATTCGACCAAAAAAATACTAAGAAAATTGATAATAGTAAATCAATAATCATGATCAAGAGTGTATTTAATTAGAAAAATTCTGATGATTTGCAGGTCTATTCGGTCAAGTGGCGTGGTACACCTACTCAATCGAATTTCAGCAAAGAGGGCCCCCACATGCACACGTCATCATTTCACTGGTAAAGCATATTCGAACTGCCTCGGAAATCGACCGAGTGTCGCAAGCTGAACTACCGGTAGTGCCAGATCCATCCCACCCCGACTACGAGAAACAACTCCGACTCAGGAAACTGGTGGAGAGGTTTATGCTGCACAGACCGTGCGAGAACGACTGCAACGCCTACTGTAGACAGAACAAGAAGGCCCATTGGAAACTATGCTGCAAACGATACCCAAAGGAATTCAACAAGTTCACCAAATTTGACGACCGGCAATATCCAGAACTGAGAAGAAGGGACACAGGAGAACAATGCCCCGTGAAGTCTGGCTCAACTACTGTGATGGCTGACAATAGACATGTGATTCCCCACAATTTGGAAATATTGAGCCGCTACGAATGCCACTGCAACATCGAAGTGGTGTCGAATCTTCGGGTGTTAAAGTACTTGTTCAAATACCTTTTCAAAGGTTTTGATCGTGTGTTGGTCGAAGCTATCACAAGTCCCAAGTCCAATCTCTACCCAAATCAAATGACCCTGGACGGTAACATATTCTACCCATCATCACTGAATATTCCGAAAGGAGCTCTGGCAGAACGGAAAAGAGAAGCGGAAGCAAGATTGCGAGCAAACAACATCGATCGGTTAGTTTATTTTTGGTTCATTTGTAAGAGGGTTCATAAATTGATAAAAAATATACTATTCGGAAATCCATGACTGAAAATTAAAGAAACTCTAAAAAGTGGTGTTTGTAGTTTGACCTTGTTTTTCCAACTTCAATTCTAGAACTTTGTTGTACCTGCTGATCAAACAAAATAACTCACTACTCTCTATAGCGATAAATAGAATACGTGAGAGAATCGCAAAATATTTCATAATAACTATATTTTAACCAATAAAGTATTTGCAAGAAGCATTTAAAAAAAACGATTTTAAGAGTGGACAAGTCTGGGAATCCAGTAGTGGTTTATGATGAGACCTATATGCTGGAGGACATGCGAGCAACTACAGCACCAGAAGCGGCATGGGATTTCATGGGACTTCCTCGAAACGGATGTTCTCACACAGTTGTCACAGTCTTTGTCCACGAACCGCACGATGAACCAGTTGCGACGGACTTCGGAGAAGAAGCACAGGAGAAAACATTCAAGAAGATTACTGAAGAAGGAATCCCCAGTCGTCTCAAGTCGTGGTTCAATCTCAACAAGTCTACCCATATATTGGATCAACCTGCCAAGTCCATGACCTACGATCAACTACCGACCAAATATATCTACGAAAATGGCAAATGGAGAAAGAGAAAACGTAATTTGAGGTCAGTGATACCGAAATATTCAATGAATTTCATATGTAGCATTGTTTTGGTAAATTCAGCTAAAACAATAATAAACATAAAACCACTTAGGGCATTTACAAAATATTTATACAATTTTTGTAGAAATCAGAGAAATAAATTATTACAGAGAACACGTAGTTGGCCGAGTGAAACATGTATCTCCTCGCCATTTGGAACAATTCGCTATTCGTTTGTTAGCAAGTTCAACAAAAGGGCCTACGTCATTCGAAGATCTTCGTACTGTGAATGGAGAACTATGCGACACCTTCGCAGATGCTTGCAGGGTAAGGTAGTGAAAAGTGTTAAAAAACTGCTGAATTTATGAAACACAGTCAAAATTCATATTGACGAGTTGAATATGTGATCAAACTACAAACATTAAATTCATCTGAGCATTCAGTACAGTTATTTATCGTTGTTTTTTGTAAAAATTTAATATAAATTGGGGAAACCTATTCATTCTGAATAGAATTTTGATCAAATAATTGATTTTCGTTTTTAAGAAACGAGGGTTGATGAACGATGAAATGGAGTGGCATCATGCTCTCACTGAAGCTGCTCAAGATCAAATGCCAGTGAATCTTCGACGAATGTTCATTACAATCTTGCTATTTTGCGCGCCAAAAGATCCAAGACAGTTATGGGAATCGCACAAGGTTAATTTCAAATTAAAATTGTGACGCTTAA
The DNA here is from genome assembly GCA_964036275.1 of Litoditis marina. NCBI lineage: Eukaryota > Metazoa > Nematoda > Chromadorea > Rhabditida > Rhabditidae > Litoditis > Litoditis marina. Next base: position 37,899,112 of record OZ038433.1, read on the forward strand.
TATAAAAATTTACTTAGAACGTCATAATAAATTAACTGTATAATCTGATTAACTGTATAAATTTAACTGTATAAAAACTCGTATCAATAAGTTTATATTGAATCACATTGGTCTATAAGAACAACATACATACTACATAAATCTTTCAATGCTATTGTCCAAGACCGTAGTGTAAAAAAGTGAGCAATAAAACGTGCATTTATGCTTATCATTTATTTGGTTTAGTTCAACGTTTAAATGAAAATATCTATTAACAAATAAAATATAACTACTAACAATTGCGGTATTTTAATTAAGGAAGATCTATTGGAACGAAAGTATTGGAGTGAAGAACAGAAGGAGGCTCATGCTTTGTACCATATTGAATCTGGTTTGAAAGCTCATGGTTTAACTATGAGTACACTTGGTTTGCCAGGTATAGTATTTACAAACAACTGACAACAGTATATTAAATTAGTAGATTATCTATTGTTATATCGGTTTTCGAGCATGTTAAGATTTCTCTCAGATAATCAGAAAGGAAATGAATTATATTCAATACGCTTTAAGTATATTTTCATCCTTTAAAACAAAATATGCCCGAAAACAATAAATATTCTATTTCGAATGAAGTGAAAGAATGATTGTTTTGACTTTTTACTTTAGATAAAACAAATGTATGTTGCTAATAAAACAATAACAAACTATTCAGAAGTCAACAGAAACCATCTGCCCCAAAAACATGATTTGACGGATGATTTGAATGCTCCAGTGATGAACACAGAAGAATCTGCCAAACTCGGAAAAGATATGGAAAAAGTTAGTAATCATTATTTAAATTGTAACATACATTAATTTCAAATTCTCGTAAAAGAAAAAAGTCAACTGAAACTATTCGAATGTGATGTTTTTACAGGATCTCAATGATGAACAGAAAATAATTCTCGACACAATTGTTGAAACTATTCAAAACGGTTCTGCTCAGCCTTTCTTCATCGAAGGTAGTGGAGGTTGTGGAAAAACATTCGTATACACGGCTCTCTATCATGCATTGAGTGGAAAAGGATATAAGGTATACTCCGTTTTACAAGTAAATAAAAACCTACAGTATATTGTCGAATAATTGAACCGTTTTTCTGAGATATATTCAAACTTTAGGAATTTCAGATAAATTGCAAAATGATAATAACAAAACATAAGTTGACAACACTTAAAACGTCTCGAAGTTCTGCAAGTTGATTTGTGAATGTTTATCAAACTTGCATCATACAAAATCGTTCATTTCGCGTTCATTGAATCACCTCAAAATATTTGTAGTTTGATATCGTTATTTCCAATCAATCGTGAATTTTAGTACATATCGAGATCAAACTACAACGCAAATTTGCTCATTATTTATTTGAACTTTTAGGTGTTGTCAGTCGCGCATACTGGTATCGCGTCTATTCTACTACCATATGGAGCCACCGCACACCGGACTTTCTCTCTTCCGCTATTGACAGAGGACAATATGCATTCCAAAATTGAGTTGGAAAGTAATATGGGTGAGTAATTTCAAAGTATAGTTTCCTCATTTTGAAATTGCGAAAAAAATTTACAGTAAGAAATTAATACTCATACTCAATACACGTATTTTTAGCGACTGATCTACAAGATGTGGATGTTGTACTGTGGGATGAAGCCACGATGACTGATCGCAGAATATTGCAAGCCGTACACGAACTATTCTCAAATCTGCACCCCGAAAAATCGGATATATTGTTTGGAGGAGTGTCCTTCATATTTGGTGGAGATTTCAGACAGACTCTACCAATCGTCACAGGAGTTAGAGATGCTTCTATTCTGAACTACACTATCCTTCGAAGTGATCTCTGGCGCCATATCAAGGTAAAACATTTCGTCTTTTTGAATCTGATTCTTCTAATATAAATTGATTAGTATATTTCACAGCTATGTTATATTTTTCTTTCATCTCTATCCTACATTTCAGTAGTAAAAACAAGGTACTGTTACAGGATGTTAATAAAATATGGGCGAATAATTGATTTTTCTAAACTTTTTTTCTAAACTTTTTTCATGTGAGAATTCTTTACCTTCTCAAAATACTACGCTACCGAATTCAGGTTCTGCATCTGTTCAAAAATATGAGAGCAGTCGGACATGAGGATTTCATTTCTTGGTTGAAAAGTGTGGGTGATGGTACGGCGAATGTGGACCAAAGTCTACGTGAAACGGACCAGGAAATTGATTTGCCACAAGATTGTCTCGTAAGATCCGAACATGAACTGATTGAATCTATCTTCGGTGGTGGAAAAATCAGTGGTTCTATAGTCGAATCTTCTACAATTCTGACAGTGGACAATAAGACTTCTCTGGACATCAATAACAAGGTAACAAATTCTATGAATTCAATTATTTTTTTTCAAACAACTGAGAACAAATAACAAAGATAAGAATTACGAAAATAGTTGATAAACATTAAATAAGCAGAAACGTTTCTACAAATTAAAAAAACACTTCTTTTAACGAAAATAAAATTGCTTCTTTTGTAATAATTTAATTCAATCACGCTACTTTTCAGTGAGCGTTTGAAAAAAAATTCTGCTGTGTATATTGAAAAGATTGTAGCACAACTACCGTATATATTTTTATACCCTACTATATTTAAGGTTCTGAAATTATTGCCCGGTGAAGAAACTCTGTTCAAGTCTATTGACACCTATGACGACACTCGTGGTTTTGCAGAGTTGGACCCAGAATGTTACAATATGATAACTCCTACTGGTCTACCACCCCATGAATTGTTCATAAAAGTGAGAAAATTTCCAAACTATAATATATCATATGTATAATCATAGTTAAAAAAATACAAGTCAAATAAATGTATTTATGAAACTTAAAACTATTGCAGGTTGGCTCTATTGTCATTCTGCTCAGAAACCTCAATGTCAGTCAAGGGTTATGTAATGGTACCCGCATGAAAGTGCTCAAGGTGCAACCACATGTGAGTTATTCTTGCTAAAATAATTATGGGTTGATAATGAATGAATGAATGAATGAGGACTGAAAAATATAGTCCATATCATTTTGAATAAGTTATCTCTTACAGTACATCGTATGCGACCAAATTTTTGAAAAAAGCTTATTAGACTGAACATTTTATAATAAAAATATACAAAAGCTGTTTGAATTGATGGAACACTTCCAAAATTATATACAACTAATTCTGAATTTTTAAAACTGAATGGAAACTTCTCTTCAAAAAAAATTACATTCTAATTGAGATAATGTAGATTAATGAATGAATATCATTTAGGAATATCAGTCAGTATACCAAACACAATATAATTTTCAGGTCATAACCTGTCAACCTATTCAAGCTCAGACTCGCACTCCAGAGATTGTCTACATTCATCGAATTCTGTTGAGTACAACTACTTCATCTACAAGAGAGCTGGCTTTCATCCGTCAACAATTTCCCCTGAGACTCGCCTACTCAATGACAATCAATAAGTCTCAGGGGCAGACTTTTAAGAAAGTTGGTCTCCTGCTCCGTACGCCCCCCTTCACCCACGGCCAGTTCTTCGTTGCTGTGTCACGTGTGAAAAGTTTCGATAGTTTGAAAATCTACAATTCAAACAAATTGGATCGGAAGCGAACTTCGAATATTGTGTTCCGTGATGCCCTGATCTGATATGTACATAGCCTATGAATGAAGATTAATTAAAATTGTCCCAAATATAAACATCAAAATAGGAAAAAATGTGTTTTGAAACGAGTCGGAAATCTTAATATAAAATCGCAGTTCAGTAGCATCAATTTCGTCAAAACATATTTGGGAAATACTTCTAAGAACACAATGAAAATTTTATCATGATTACATGAAGTTTACGATTATGAAAACAAAAATATAATTCTGAGGCAATCTGAGATTTGAATTTATTCTTTGAAAATTGCAGAAAGAAGTTTAAAAGTAGTCAAACGTGCAGAATTGAAGAAACCAGTTTACAAAGAAGTCTGAAAACCTGTTTATCAAAGACTAGACACTCAAAACAAGTTTGGTCAAACGTGCCAAAACGAAAAAGTTCGAGAAACTGGTTCACCGAATCTGAAACACGTTGGGAGTACTCGTTAGAAAACTCGGAAAAATACGTGGTTAACAGGTTTCCTCAGTGAAATAGATGAACAAGAAAAGAAAAGATACGAGACTGGACTTCTATCATCGAAAAGATAAAAATTCAGAACTATGAGCAAGTTTTGAGAACATTGGAGCAGTATTGATTAAGAAACGCTCAAGATCATCACTAGCAAACTACAAATTGCAGAAGAGAAACATTTGTATTGAAAGTCTTTGTTGTAGTTTGCTCTCTTTGTCAGTTTATAATGCAACGATTCGAGAAGAATACGCTCTAAACCAAATGAAGTATGAATGCTATCTGTAAGGTTAATAACCGTAGTAGGCCAAATAAATATTAATGAAACAATGCTAATTAAAAGCACTGTCCCGCCTTCTATGATTAATTGGGGTTACTACTTCCATTATTGTCTTTAGCAGAAATATCCGAAATGTAATTAATATACGCATGTAATTATCGCCATCATACGTCAATAATATTATGAGTATTTGGATTAGATTTCCTGAGAAAAAGTAACCTATTGAAATCAAACCAACAATTGATTGAAACCGATTGAACTGAATTACATTTTATATAGGATCTATCTATGAATTAATAACGTGACATACTAAGAAAATATGGAATGGTGAACCTGCGTCGCATGTTCTTTACAATATTATTAAAAAATTAAGTGAATACCTGTGACCATAATGGTGTGGTGAAGTGGATTGATATAATTAATCCAACCACACCATTGAAAACATTGATCCGTTAATGAAAGTGAATCAGTATGAATGAATGGTGATTCACGTGAAAAATCACGTATGCACTTGCGGAATTATTCCAAACTACAACTAGCTGAAAAATGAAATCATGAGTTCTACCAAACTACAAGAAGTAGACTTAATGTACTCTGTTAAAATTTTCTTAAGCTTTTAAAACGAGTATCACGTAAAAAAAATGGTAACAACTTCAAAATTTGTTGCAGAACAATTAAGTTGAGAAAAAACAAATTCATGTTTTAGCAAGTTTAGAAACTGTTTTTATCGTGCATGATCGAAACAATTTTGTAACCCGTTCTGAAACTTATGAAACTTGTTTACCAAAGACTAGACAGAAAGTTCACAAAGAGGCGTACGTGGTAAAACGTGTAGAGACGAACTTGAAAACTGGTAAACGTGCAGAATGGAAGAATTCTGAGAAACCTGTCTAAAGATTGAACACGTTGTAGAAACTCGTAAGAATACACGTTGAAAGACGTGGTTTACCAGTTTTCACAAAACTAACAGGAGTAGACGAAACGAGAAAAGTCATGAAAAGTATCCGAGTCTCAATGAGGAATTTGTATGAGTTTTGTTTGGGAAACAAATTTAGAAACGAGAACTACCATATTAACCATCTGAGAAACTTGTTTACCATATAATAAACACGTCACTATTGAGAGTGAAAACACTTGAAAACACGTTTACTATGAATAAACAAATTTGTTTGTTTTGTTTTGAGAACAACAAAGTAGTATTGATTAAAACTATGTCTGGAGAAGAACTCAAAATAATTTCTCGCAAACTACAACACTTCGAAAAAAGTTGCATTCTTTCTGAAAGATTAAGTTGTAGTTTAATGTCTCACTTACGTTAAGCAAATATGTGTTATATAGAAGCACTACGTTCTAAGACAAATAAAAAGATGATGTTGTCTGTAAACTGAATAATCATAGTAAAGGAATACTAATCGTTTAAGGAACAAAGCCAGTTGATAGCAATGTCCCGCATTCTATACTTAATTGGGGTTACTTCTTTTCTCAATGTCTTCGACAGAAATGACCGAAACTTAATTGTTCTATGCATGCAATTATCGCCTACGTCAATCTCACGAAGTAAACCTTCTAACGACATGATTTGAAATCAGACCAACAATTGATTGAAAGCAACTGAACCATATTACTATATATCAATTGATTGTGTTACAAACTGAAAAATGGTGAATTTGCCTCGCATGTTCTCTACAATATACTGATTTGAAAAAAGTGAATACCTGTGACCATAATGGTGATGTGAATTGATATATATATATATAATCCAACCATATTACTGAAAGATTATGTGCCGTAATGAAAGCGAGTCAGTATAAATGAACAGTGACTCACGTAAAGAATCACGTATGCACTTGCAGAATTATTCCAAACTCTAAATGACGAGAAATTACGGATTCACGAGTTCTACCAAACTACAACAAACGGACAAAACTTCAAATACTGAATGCTTTCAGTACAAAAAAAAACTCTTAAATATAGATTTCTCCATTTCTCAGCAAAAGAGGTAAATTGTTTTGGATGTTATATTTTAGACTTCAAGGTACTGCAACCTATAAGTTTGTACAATTTCTATATAACGACGAGTGCTATTCAGAAGGTCAGAAAACTGTGTCAAAACTCTTTAAAACTTTTAAAACGATAAGTAAATGGTTCAAACATATTAAGATTACATTATTCAATGGAGTAATGATTATTTCAATTAGGATTCTGAAGGCATGAAGACGTCAACGCATACAACTTTTCGAAACAGTCTGAAACTTTCCCAAAAAGTTAGAAACGTTATAACAATTTCGAAATAAGTTGTAAAACAGTTACTAAAATATGCGCTAGACGGGCCCGCGGCGTCAGCCGCGGGACCGGCTAGTCACCTATACTATACCTAACAATATATACCTAACGTTTTTTCTCAACATTTCAGCTCGTCATTACATGTACGTATACCTTGAAGCCTTCTAATTAAATTTCGTCGCTAATTAGTGCTGCTTTTGATTTATTGATTTTTTATGATCATTTTTATGGACCCTACTCAGATTTCATGTGGCTGTAACTTGCCGGCCATGCGGCCGTGACCTTATTGCTTCCTAACATGAATACAACTCGGATGGGAAACAAAGTTGATGACAACAAAAAATCGATAACTTGATCTACCGCGAAGTTGACTTTAGGCGAAATCGATCTGAACCCCCTGTCTCCGACAAAAAATTTGACTCTATCGGCTCAAAACTCCTACCACGTATACTACATCAAAATCTAAGGATGTCTTTTGAAGGAATTTTCGTGATATTGATTTATCGATTTTTTACAATGGTTTTTATTTTGACCCAAAATTTTTTCATGGTGCACCATTCACGAAGGACTCAACCAATTGTCATGAAATTCAGGGAGTGTGGATGATTCAAGAAATGGATATGACTTTCAATTGGACAAAATCGATAATATCGATTTATTGATTAGTTATGAGAGGTGATAAAAATGAAAAAGTCAGTTCTGAAATTTTCAAAACGACTCAATGGTTACCGTATTTTGGGAATAAATACTACTGAACAAAATAAGACTTTTCATCGTGGCGATTTTCGACTTCTCGATTTTAACGCAATTTATCGAGTGTTTTATGAACACTACTCAGATTTCATGTAGCTGTAACTTGCCGGCCATGCGGCCGTGACCTTAGTGCTTCCTAAGATGAATACAACTCGGATGGGAAACAAAGATGATGGTAACCAAAAATCGATAATATGATCTACCGCGAAGTTGACTTTAGGCGAAATCGATATGAACCCCCTGTCTCCGAGAAAAAATTTGGCCCGATCGGCTCAAAACTCCTACCATGTATACTACTTCAAAATCTAAGGATGTCTTTTGGAGGAATTTCCGTGATATTGATTTATCGATTTTTTACAAAGGTTTTTATCTTGACCCCAAAATTTTTCGCTGTCCACCATTCACGGGGGACTCAACCAATTGTCGTGAAACTCGTGTAGTGTGCTTGACTCAACAAATGACTATGACTTTCAATTGGACAAAATCAATAATATCGATTTATCGATTAGTTAGAGAGTTGACTAAATGGAAAAGTGAAAATTCAAACTGCATCTATTCTTCCCAAATTTTCACATAGCACTTGGTATAGACCATGACGTCAAGTCCCAAAAGGATTTGAGTTCTAATAACGTTTGAAGCATTTTATTAACTATTTTATGTAAAAAACCCATTTTCATGGTATCTGTCCTGACAAGATGGCTGGATGGAATTGAATCAAACTTGAGCAGTAGATCATATTTGATAAATAAATGGGACTTTCAATTGACAAAAATCGATAAAATCGATTTATTGATTAGTTATGAAAATTTGTAAAACTGAAAAATCTCAACATGTACAACTTTCAAAGACATCAAAGTAACTGTAAAAATGTTACAAACATAACAATTTCAAACATGACAAAGCCGCGGGGGTCTGGGGGGCACCCCCAGCTAGCGGGGTGCGCGGCGTCAGCCGCGCGACCCACTAGTCACCACTACTATACCTAACAATGATTGTATAACCTTTTTTCTCAACATTTCAGCTTGTCATTACATGTACGTATACCTTCAAGTGTTCTAAGTAATTTTCGTCGCTAATTAGTGCTGCTTTTGATTTATTGATTTTTAATGATCATTTTTATGAACCCTACTCAGATTTCATGTAGCTATAACTTGCCAGCCATGCGGCCGTGACCTTAGTGCTTTCTAACATGAATACAACTCGGATGGGAAACAAAGATGATGACAACAAAAAATCAATAAATTGATCTACCGCGAAGTTGACTTAAGCAAAAACCTCAATGATACCCCTGTCTCCGAGAAAAAATTTGGCTCTATCAGCTCAAAACTCCTACCACGTATACTACGTCAAAATCTAAGGATGTGTTTTGAAGGAATTTTCCTGATATTGATTTATCGATTTTTTACAATGGTTTTTAATTTGACCCAAATTTTTTTCATTGTTCACCATTCAGGTAGGACTCAACCAATTGATATGAAACTCGTGGAGTATGCATGACTCAACAATTGAATATGACTTTCAATTGGACAAAATCGATAATATCGATTTATTGATTAGTTATGAGAGGTGATAAAAATGGAAAAGTCGGTTCTGAAATTTTCAAAACGACTCAATGGCTACCATATTCTGGCAATAAATACTACTAAACAAAATAAGACTTTTCACCGTGGCGATTTTTGACTACTCGATTTTAACGCAATTTATCGACTGTTTTATGGAAATCTCCATTTTTTCTTTACACTACTGTAACCGCGAACATGTACGTAGCTTAATGCAAATCGTGTTAACAACATAACCCACTGTTGTCTTCAATATGATGTGAAAGAAAAATCAATAACTAACATTATCGATTAGTTAGAGAGTTGACTAAATGGAAAAGTGAAAATTCAAACTACACCAATTCTTCCCAAATTTTCACATAACGGTTGGTATGGACCATTACGTTAAGTCCCAAGAGGATTTGAGTTCTAATTACGTTTGAAACATTTTATTAATTATTTTATGTGAAAAACCCATTTTCGTGATTTTTGTCCTGACAAAACGGCTGAATGAATTCAGATCAAACTTGAGCCGTAGATCATAATTGATAAATAAATGGGACTTTCAATTGACAAAAATCGATAATAGCTTCAAAGAGAACAAAGTTACAGCTGTTTGAAAATTGACCAAATTCCCTACATTTTTGCTCGATTCTGATGAGATGACTTAATTATATTGACCCGTTCTATTTTTCCTGTATCACATAGGACCGTAAAGCACTCATGGAACCGACAGAAAGGCTGTATATTTTTTTTGAAATTCGACCTCCCTAATACATAACTATAGTAAACTCTAAAGCGTGACACACTTTTGTCGAGTTATTGTCTTCAGACCTCGCTACCAGCTATGTTTTTGGGAGTAATGTAAGTAGGCAGTAGGCCTGGACGTAACCTACATCAAGTTGTGTTTAAGGACAATGTACAGTTCGAAAGTCAGCTGATTTTCGTCCTCATTCTAACTTGTGTAAATTACCGCTACATTTGTCTACTTTGATTCTGAGGACACCACACTACGCACAAGATCACGGGGAATCCGAATTTCATAACTAGAAGTTTGTAGCTTCAAAGAGAACAAAGTTACAGCTGTTTGAAAATTGACCAAATTCCCTACATTTTTGCTCGATTCTGATGAGATGACTTAATTATATTGACCCGTTCTATTTTTCCTGTATCACATAGGACCGTAAAGCACTCATGGAACCGACAGAAAGGCTGTATATTTTTTTTGAAATTCGACCTCCCTAATACATAACTATAGTAAACTCTAAAGCGTGACACACTTTTGTCGAGTTATTGTCTTCAGACCTCGCTACCAGCTATGTTTTTGGGAGTAATGTAAGTAGGCAGTAGGCCTGGACGTAACCTACATCAAGTTGTGTTTAAGGACAATGTACAGTTCGAAAGTCAGCTGATTTTCGTCCTCATTCTAACTTGTGTAAATTACCGCTACATTTGTCTACTTTGATTCTGAGGACACCACACTACGCACAAGATCACGGGGAATCCGAATTTCATAACTAGAAGTTTGTAGCTTCAAAGAGAACAAAGTTACAGCTGTTTGAAAATTGACCAAATTCCCTACATTTTTGCTCGATTCTGATGAGATGACTTAATTATATTGACCCGTTCTATTTTTCCTGTATCACATAGGACCGTAAAGCACTCATGGAACCGACAGAAAGGCTGTATATTTTTTTTGAAATTCGACCTCCCTAATACATAACTATAGTAAACTCTAAAGCGTGACACACTTTTGTCGAGTTATTGTCTTCAGACCTCGCTACCAGCTATGTTTTTGGGAGTAATGTAAGTAGGCAGTAGGCCTGGACGTAACCTACATCAAGTTGTGTTTAAGGACAATGTACAGTTCGAAAGTCAGCTGATTTTCGTCCTCATTCTAACTTGTGTAAATTACCGCTACATTTGTCTACTTTGATTCTGAGGACACCACACTACGCACAAGATCACGGGGAATCCGAATTTCATAACTAGAAGTTTGTAGCTTCAAAGAGAACAAAGTTACAGCTGTTTGAAAATTGACCAAATTCCCTACATTTTTGCTCGATTCTGATGAGATGACTTAATTATATTGACCCGTTCTATTTTTCCTGTATCACATAGGACCGTAAAGCACTCATGGAACCGACAGAAAGGCTGTATATTTTTTTTGAAATTCGACCTCCCTAATACATAACTATAGTAAACTCTAAAGCGTGACACACTTTTGTCGAGTTATTGTCTTCAGACCTCGCTACCAGCTATGTTTTTGGGAGTAATGTAAGTAGGCAGTAGGCCTGGACGTAACCTACATCAAGTTGTGTTTAAGGACAATGTACAGTTCGAAAGTCAGCTGATTTTCGTCCTCATTCTAACTTGTGTAAATTACCGCTACATTTGTCTACTTTGATTCTGAGGACACCACACTACGCACAAGATCACGGGGAATCCGAATTTCATAACTAGAAGTTTGTAGCTTCAAAGAGAACAAAGTTACAGCTGTTTGAAAATTGACCAAATTCCCTACATTTTTGCTCGATTCTGATGAGATGACTTAATTATATTGACCCGTTCTATTTTTCCTGTATCACATAGGACCGTAAAGCACTCATGGAACCGACAGAAAGGCTGTATATTTTTTTTGAAATTCGACCTCCCTAATACATAACTATAGTAAACTCTAAAGCGTGACACACTTTTGTCGAGTTATTGTCTTCAGACCTCGCTACCAGCTATGTTTTTGGGAGTAATGTAAGTAGGCAGTAGGCCTGGACGTAACCTACATCAAGTTGTGTTTAAGGACAATGTACAGTTCGAAAGTCAGCTGATTTTCGTCCTCATTCTAACTTGTGTAAATTACCGCTACATTTGTCTACTTTGATTCTGAGGACACCACACTACGCACAAGATCACGGGGAATCCGAATTTCATAACTAGAAGTTTGTAGCTTCAAAGAGAACAAAGTTACAGCTGTTTGAAAATTGACCAAATTCCCTACATTTTTGCTCGATTCTGATGAGATGACTTAATTATATTGACCCGTTCTATTTTTCCTGTATCACATAGGACCGTAAAGCACTCATGGAACCGACAGAAAGGCTGTATATTTTTTTTGAAATTCGACCTCCCTAATACATAACTATAGTAAACTCTAAAGCGTGACACACTTTTGTCGAGTTATTGTCTTCAGACCTCGCTACCAGCTATGTTTTTGGGAGTAATGTAAGTAGGCAGTAGGCCTGGACGTAACCTACATCAAGTTGTGTTTAAGGACAATGTACAGTTCGAAAGTCAGCTGATTTTCGTCCTCATTCTAACTTGTGTAAATTACCGCTACATTTGTCTACTTTGATTCTGAGGACACCACACTACGCACAAGATCACGGGGAATCCGAATTTCATAACTAGAAGTTTGTAGCTTCAAAGAGAACAAAGTTACAGCTGTTTGAAAATTGACCAAATTCCCTACATTTTTGCTCGATTCTGATGAGATGACTTAATTATATTGACCCGTTCTATTTTTCCTGTATCACATAGGACCGTAAAGCACTCATGGAACCGACAGAAAGGCTGTATATTTTTTTTGAAATTCGACCTCCCTAATACATAACTATAGTAAACTCTAAAGCGTGACACACTTTTGTCGAGTTATTGTCTTCAGACCTCGCTACCAGCTATGTTTTTGGGAGTAATGTAAGTAGGCAGTAGGCCTGGACGTAACCTACATCAAGTTGTGTTTAAGGACAATGTACAGTTCGAAAGTCAGCTGATTTTCGTCCTCATTCTAACTTGTGTAAATTACCGCTACATTTGTCTACTTTGATTCTGAGGACACCACACTACGCACAAGATCACGGGGAATCCGAATTTCATAACTAGAAGTTTGTAGCTTCAAAGAGAACAAAGTTACAGCTGTTTGAAAATTGACCAAATTCCCTACATTTTTGCTCGATTCTGATGAGATGACTTAATTATATTGACCCGTTCTATTTTTCCTGTATCACATAGGACCGTAAAGCACTCATGGAACCGACAGAAAGGCTGTATATTTTTTTTGAAATTCGACCTCCCTAATACATAACTATAGTAAACTCTAAAGCGTGACACACTTTTGTCGAGTTATTGTCTTCAGACCTCGCTACCAGCTATGTTTTTGGGAGTAATGTAAGTAGGCAGTAGGCCTGGACGTAACCTACATCAAGTTGTGTTTAAGGACAATGTACAGTTCGAAAGTCAGCTGATTTTCGTCCTCATTCTAACTTGTGTAAATTACCGCTACATTTGTCTACTTTGATTCTGAGGACACCACACTACGCACAAGATCACGGGGAATCCGAATTTCATAACTAGAAGTTTGTAGCTTCAAAGAGAACAAAGTTACAGCTGTTTGAAAATTGACCAAATTCCCTACATTTTTGCTCGATTCTGATGAGATGACTTAATTATATTGACCCGTTCTATTTTTCCTGTATCACATAGGACCGTAAAGCACTCATGGAACCGACAGAAAGGCTGTATATTTTTTTTGAAATTCGACCTCCCTAATACATAACTATAGTAAACTCTAAAGCGTGACACACTTTTGTCGAGTTATTGTCTTCAGACCTCGCTACCAGCTATGTTTTTGGGAGTAATGTAAGTAGGCAGTAGGCCTGGACGTAACCTACATCAAGTTGTGTTTAAGGACAATGTACAGTTCGAAAGTCAGCTGATTTTCGTCCTCATTCTAACTTGTGTAAATTACCGCTACATTTGTCTACTTTGATTCTGAGGACACCACACTACGCACAAGATCACGGGGAATCCGAATTTCATAACTAGAAGTTTGTAGCTTCAAAGAGAACAAAGTTACAGCTGTTTGAAAATTGACCAAATTCCCTACATTTTTGCTCGATTCTGATGAGATGACTTAATTATATTGACCCGTTCTATTTTTCCTGTATCACATAGGACCGTAAAGCACTCATGGAACCGACAGAAAGGCTGTATATTTTTTTTGAAATTCGACCTCCCTAATACATAACTATAGTAAACTCTAAAGCGTGACACACTTTTGTCGAGTTATTGTCTTCAGACCTCGCTACCAGCTATGTTTTTGGGAGTAATGTAAGTAGGCAGTAGGCCTGGACGTAACCTACATCAAGTTGTGTTTAAGGACAATGTACAGTTCGAAAGTCAGCTGATTTTCGTCCTCATTCTAACTTGTGTAAATTACCGCTACATTTGTCTACTTTGATTCTGAGGACACCACACTACGCACAAGATCACGGGGAATCCGAATTTCATAACTAGAAGTTTGTAGCTTCAAAGAGAACAAAGTTACAGCTGTTTGAAAATTGACCAAATTCCCTACATTTTTGCTCGATTCTGATGAGATGACTTAATTATATTGACCCGTTCTATTTTTCCTGTATCACATAGGACCGTAAAGCACTCATGGAACCGACAGAAAGGCTGTATATTTTTTTTGAAATTCGACCTCCCTAATACATAACTATAGTAAACTCTAAAGCGTGACACACTTTTGTCGAGTTATTGTCTTCAGACCTCGCTACCAGCTATGTTTTTGGGAGTAATGTAAGTAGGCAGTAGGCCTGGACGTAACCTACATCAAGTTGTGTTTAAGGACAATGTACAGTTCGAAAGTCAGCTGATTTTCGTCCTCATTCTAACTTGTGTAAATTACCGCTACATTTGTCTACTTTGATTCTGAGGACACCACACTACGCACAAGATCACGGGGAATCCGAATTTCATAACTAGAAGTTTGTAGCTTCAAAGAGAACAAAGTTACAGCTGTTTGAAAATTGACCAAATTCCCTACATTTTTGCTCGATTCTGATGAGATGACTTAATTATATTGACCCGTTCTATTTTTCCTGTATCACATAGGACCGTAAAGCACTCATGGAACCGACAGAAAGGCTGTATATTTTTTTTGAAATTCGACCTCCCTAATACATAACTATAGTAAACTCTAAAGCGTGACACACTTTTGTCGAGTTATTGTCTTCAGACCTCGCTACCAGCTATGTTTTTGGGAGTAATGTAAGTAGGCAGTAGGCCTGGACGTAACCTACATCAAGTTGTGTTTAAGGACAATGTACAGTTCGAAAGTCAGCTGATTTTCGTCCTCATTCTAACTTGTGTAAATTACCGCTACATTTGTCTACTTTGATTCTGAGGACACCACACTACGCACAAGATCACGGGGAATCCGAATTTCATAACTAGAAGTTTGTAGCTTCAAAGAGAACAAAGTTACAGCTGTTTGAAAATTGACCAAATTCCCTACATTTTTGCTCGATTCTGATGAGATGACTTAATTATATTGACCCGTTCTATTTTTCCTGTATCACATAGGACCGTAAAGCACTCATGGAACCGACAGAAAGGCTGTATATTTTTTTTGAAATTCGACCTCCCTAATACATAACTATAGTAAACTCTAAAGCGTGACACACTTTTGTCGAGTTATTGTCTTCAGACCTCGCTACCAGCTATGTTTTTGGGAGTAATGTAAGTAGGCAGTAGGCCTGGACGTAACCTACATCAAGTTGTGTTTAAGGACAATGTACAGTTCGAAAGTCAGCTGATTTTCGTCCTCATTCTAACTTGTGTAAATTACCGCTACATTTGTCTACTTTGATTCTGAGGACACCACACTACGCACAAGATCACGGGGAATCCGAATTTCATAACTAGAAGTTTGTAGCTTCAAAGAGAACAAAGTTACAGCTGTTTGAAAATTGACCAAATTCCCTACATTTTTGCTCGATTCTGATGAGATGACTTAATTATATTGACCCGTTCTATTTTTCCTGTATCACATAGGACCGTAAAGCACTCATGGAACCGACAGAAAGGCTGTATATTTTTTTTGAAATTCGACCTCCCTAATACATAACTATAGTAAACTCTAAAGCGTGACACACTTTTGTCGAGTTATTGTCTTCAGACCTCGCTACCAGCTATGTTTTTGGGAGTAATGTAAGTAGGCAGTAGGCCTGGACGTAACCTACATCAAGTTGTGTTTAAGGACAATGTACAGTTCGAAAGTCAGCTGATTTTCGTCCTCATTCTAACTTGTGTAAATTACCGCTACATTTGTCTACTTTGATTCTGAGGACACCACACTACGCACAAGATCACGGGGAATCCGAATTTCATAACTAGAAGTTTGTAGCTTCAAAGAGAACAAAGTTACAGCTGTTTGAAAATTGACCAAATTCCCTACATTTTTGCTCGATTCTGATGAGATGACTTAATTATATTGACCCGTTCTATTTTTCCTGTATCACATAGGACCGTAAAGCACTCATGGAACCGACAGAAAGGCTGTATATTTTTTTTG
The DNA here is from genome assembly GCA_964036275.1 of Litoditis marina. Lineage (NCBI taxonomy): Eukaryota > Metazoa > Nematoda > Chromadorea > Rhabditida > Rhabditidae > Litoditis > Litoditis marina. Next base: position 37,915,450 of record OZ038433.1, read on the forward strand.
AAATTCGACCTCCCTAATACATAACTATAGTAAACTCTAAAGCGTGACACACTTTTGTCGAGTTATTGTCTTCAGACCTCGCTACCAGCTATGTTTTTGGGAGTAATGTAAGTAGGCAGTAGGCCTGGACGTAACCTACATCAAGTTGTGTTTAAGGACAATGTACAGTTCGAAAGTCAGCTGATTTTCGTCCTCATTCTAACTTGTGTAAATTACCGCTACATTTGTCTACTTTGATTCTGAGGACACCACACTACGCACAAGATCACGGGGAATCCGAATTTCATAACTAGAAGTTTGTAGCTTCAAAGAGAACAAAGTTACAGCTGTTTGAAAATTGACCAAATTCCCTACATTTTTGCTCGATTCTGATGAGATGACTTAATTATATTGACCCGTTCTATTTTTCCTGTATCACATAGGACCGTAAAGCACTCATGGAACCGACAGAAAGGCTGTATATTTTTTTTGAAATTCGACCTCCCTAATACATAACTATAGTAAACTCTAAAGCGTGACACACTTTTGTCGAGTTATTGTCTTCAGACCTCGCTACCAGCTATGTTTTTGGGAGTAATGTAAGTAGGCAGTAGGCCTGGACGTAACCTACATCAAGTTGTGTTTAAGGACAATGTACAGTTCGAAAGTCAGCTGATTTTCGTCCTCATTCTAACTTGTGTAAATTACCGCTACATTTGTCTACTTTGATTCTGAGGACACCACACTACGCACAAGATCACGGGGAATCCGAATTTCATAACTAGAAGTTTGTAGCTTCAAAGAGAACAAAGTTACAGCTGTTTGAAAATTGACCAAATTCCCTACATTTTTGCTCGATTCTGATGAGATGACTTAATTATATTGACCCGTTCTATTTTTCCTGTATCACATAGGACCGTAAAGCACTCATGGAACCGACAGAAAGGCTGTATATTTTTTTTGAAATTCGACCTCCCTAATACATAACTATAGTAAACTCTAAAGCGTGACACACTTTTGTCGAGTTATTGTCTTCAGACCTCGCTACCAGCTATGTTTTTGGGAGTAATGTAAGTAGGCAGTAGGCCTGGACGTAACCTACATCAAGTTGTGTTTAAGGACAATGTACAGTTCGAAAGTCAGCTGATTTTCGTCCTCATTCTAACTTGTGTAAATTACCGCTACATTTGTCTACTTTGATTCTGAGGACACCACACTACGCACAAGATCACGGGGAATCCGAATTTCATAACTAGAAGTTTGTAGCTTCAAAGAGAACAAAGTTACAGCTGTTTGAAAATTGACCAAATTCCCTACATTTTTGCTCGATTCTGATGAGATGACTTAATTATATTGACCCGTTCTATTTTTCCTGTATCACATAGGACCGTAAAGCACTCATGGAACCGACAGAAAGGCTGTATATTTTTTTTGAAATTCGACCTCCCTAATACATAACTATAGTAAACTCTAAAGCGTGACACACTTTTGTCGAGTTATTGTCTTCAGACCTCGCTACCAGCTATGTTTTTGGGAGTAATGTAAGTAGGCAGTAGGCCTGGACGTAACCTACATCAAGTTGTGTTTAAGGACAATGTACAGTTCGAAAGTCAGCTGATTTTCGTCCTCATTCTAACTTGTGTAAATTACCGCTACATTTGTCTACTTTGATTCTGAGGACACCACACTACGCACAAGATCACGGGGAATCCGAATTTCATAACTAGAAGTTTGTAGCTTCAAAGAGAACAAAGTTACAGCTGTTTGAAAATTGACCAAATTCCCTACATTTTTGCTCGATTCTGATGAGATGACTTAATTATATTGACCCGTTCTATTTTTCCTGTATCACATAGGACCGTAAAGCACTCATGGAACCGACAGAAAGGCTGTATATTTTTTTTGAAATTCGACCTCCCTAATACATAACTATAGTAAACTCTAAAGCGTGACACACTTTTGTCGAGTTATTGTCTTCAGACCTCGCTACCAGCTATGTTTTTGGGAGTAATGTAAGTAGGCAGTAGGCCTGGACGTAACCTACATCAAGTTGTGTTTAAGGACAATGTACAGTTCGAAAGTCAGCTGATTTTCGTCCTCATTCTAACTTGTGTAAATTACCGCTACATTTGTCTACTTTGATTCTGAGGACACCACACTACGCACAAGATCACGGGGAATCCGAATTTCATAACTAGAAGTTTGTAGCTTCAAAGAGAACAAAGTTACAGCTGTTTGAAAATTGACCAAATTCCCTACATTTTTGCTCGATTCTGATGAGATGACTTAATTATATTGACCCGTTCTATTTTTCCTGTATCACATAGGACCGTAAAGCACTCATGGAACCGACAGAAAGGCTGTATATTTTTTTTGAAATTCGACCTCCCTAATACATAACTATAGTAAACTCTAAAGCGTGACACACTTTTGTCGAGTTATTGTCTTCAGACCTCGCTACCAGCTATGTTTTTGGGAGTAATGTAAGTAGGCAGTAGGCCTGGACGTAACCTACATCAAGTTGTGTTTAAGGACAATGTACAGTTCGAAAGTCAGCTGATTTTCGTCCTCATTCTAACTTGTGTAAATTACCGCTACATTTGTCTACTTTGATTCTGAGGACACCACACTACGCACAAGATCACGGGGAATCCGAATTTCATAACTAGAAGTTTGTAGCTTCAAAGAGAACAAAGTTACAGCTGTTTGAAAATTGACCAAATTCCCTACATTTTTGCTCGATTCTGATGAGATGACTTAATTATATTGACCCGTTCTATTTTTCCTGTATCACATAGGACCGTAAAGCACTCATGGAACCGACAGAAAGGCTGTATATTTTTTTTGAAATTCGACCTCCCTAATACATAACTATAGTAAACTCTAAAGCGTGACACACTTTTGTCGAGTTATTGTCTTCAGACCTCGCTACCAGCTATGTTTTTGGGAGTAATGTAAGTAGGCAGTAGGCCTGGACGTAACCTACATCAAGTTGTGTTTAAGGACAATGTACAGTTCGAAAGTCAGCTGATTTTCGTCCTCATTCTAACTTGTGTAAATTACCGCTACATTTGTCTACTTTGATTCTGAGGACACCACACTACGCACAAGATCACGGGGAATCCGAATTTCATAACTAGAAGTTTGTAGCTTCAAAGAGAACAAAGTTACAGCTGTTTGAAAATTGACCAAATTCCCTACATTTTTGCTCGATTCTGATGAGATGACTTAATTATATTGACCCGTTCTATTTTTCCTGTATCACATAGGACCGTAAAGCACTCATGGAACCGACAGAAAGGCTGTATATTTTTTTTGAAATTCGACCTCCCTAATACATAACTATAGTAAACTCTAAAGCGTGACACACTTTTGTCGAGTTATTGTCTTCAGACCTCGCTACCAGCTATGTTTTTGGGAGTAATGTAAGTAGGCAGTAGGCCTGGACGTAACCTACATCAAGTTGTGTTTAAGGACAATGTACAGTTCGAAAGTCAGCTGATTTTCGTCCTCATTCTAACTTGTGTAAATTACCGCTACATTTGTCTACTTTGATTCTGAGGACACCACACTACGCACAAGATCACGGGGAATCCGAATTTCATAACTAGAAGTTTGTAGCTTCAAAGAGAACAAAGTTACAGCTGTTTGAAAATTGACCAAATTCCCTACATTTTTGCTCGATTCTGATGAGATGACTTAATTATATTGACCCGTTCTATTTTTCCTGTATCACATAGGACCGTAAAGCACTCATGGAACCGACAGAAAGGCTGTATATTTTTTTTGAAATTCGACCTCCCTAATACATAACTATAGTAAACTCTAAAGCGTGACACACTTTTGTCGAGTTATTGTCTTCAGACCTCGCTACCAGCTATGTTTTTGGGAGTAATGTAAGTAGGCAGTAGGCCTGGACGTAACCTACATCAAGTTGTGTTTAAGGACAATGTACAGTTCGAAAGTCAGCTGATTTTCGTCCTCATTCTAACTTGTGTAAATTACCGCTACATTTGTCTACTTTGATTCTGAGGACACCACACTACGCACAAGATCACGGGGAATCCGAATTTCATAACTAGAAGTTTGTAGCTTCAAAGAGAACAAAGTTACAGCTGTTTGAAAATTGACCAAATTCCCTACATTTTTGCTCGATTCTGATGAGATGACTTAATTATATTGACCCGTTCTATTTTTCCTGTATCACATAGGACCGTAAAGCACTCATGGAACCGACAGAAAGGCTGTATATTTTTTTTGAAATTCGACCTCCCTAATACATAACTATAGTAAACTCTAAAGCGTGACACACTTTTGTCGAGTTATTGTCTTCAGACCTCGCTACCAGCTATGTTTTTGGGAGTAATGTAAGTAGGCAGTAGGCCTGGACGTAACCTACATCAAGTTGTGTTTAAGGACAATGTACAGTTCGAAAGTCAGCTGATTTTCGTCCTCATTCTAACTTGTGTAAATTACCGCTACATTTGTCTACTTTGATTCTGAGGACACCACACTACGCACAAGATCACGGGGAATCCGAATTTCATAACTAGAAGTTTGTAGCTTCAAAGAGAACAAAGTTACAGCTGTTTGAAAATTGACCAAATTCCCTACATTTTTGCTCGATTCTGATGAGATGACTTAATTATATTGACCCGTTCTATTTTTCCTGTATCACATAGGACCGTAAAGCACTCATGGAACCGACAGAAAGGCTGTATATTTTTTTTGAAATTCGACCTCCCTAATACATAACTATAGTAAACTCTAAAGCGTGACACACTTTTGTCGAGTTATTGTCTTCAGACCTCGCTACCAGCTATGTTTTTGGGAGTAATGTAAGTAGGCAGTAGGCCTGGACGTAACCTACATCAAGTTGTGTTTAAGGACAATGTACAGTTCGAAAGTCAGCTGATTTTCGTCCTCATTCTAACTTGTGTAAATTACCGCTACATTTGTCTACTTTGATTCTGAGGACACCACACTACGCACAAGATCACGGGGAATCCGAATTTCATAACTAGAAGTTTGTAGCTTCAAAGAGAACAAAGTTACAGCTGTTTGAAAATTGACCAAATTCCCTACATTTTTGCTCGATTCTGATGAGATGACTTAATTATATTGACCCGTTCTATTTTTCCTGTATCACATAGGACCGTAAAGCACTCATGGAACCGACAGAAAGGCTGTATATTTTTTTTGAAATTCGACCTCCCTAATACATAACTATAGTAAACTCTAAAGCGTGACACACTTTTGTCGAGTTATTGTCTTCAGACCTCGCTACCAGCTATGTTTTTGGGAGTAATGTAAGTAGGCAGTAGGCCTGGACGTAACCTACATCAAGTTGTGTTTAAGGACAATGTACAGTTCGAAAGTCAGCTGATTTTCGTCCTCATTCTAACTTGTGTAAATTACCGCTACATTTGTCTACTTTGATTCTGAGGACACCACACTACGCACAAGATCACGGGGAATCCGAATTTCATAACTAGAAGTTTGTAGCTTCAAAGAGAACAAAGTTACAGCTGTTTGAAAATTGACCAAATTCCCTACATTTTTGCTCGATTCTGATGAGATGACTTAATTATATTGACCCGTTCTATTTTTCCTGTATCACATAGGACCGTAAAGCACTCATGGAACCGACAGAAAGGCTGTATATTTTTTTTGAAATTCGACCTCCCTAATACATAACTATAGTAAACTCTAAAGCGTGACACACTTTTGTCGAGTTATTGTCTTCAGACCTCGCTACCAGCTATGTTTTTGGGAGTAATGTAAGTAGGCAGTAGGCCTGGACGTAACCTACATCAAGTTGTGTTTAAGGACAATGTACAGTTCGAAAGTCAGCTGATTTTCGTCCTCATTCTAACTTGTGTAAATTACCGCTACATTTGTCTACTTTGATTCTGAGGACACCACACTACGCACAAGATCACGGGGAATCCGAATTTCATAACTAGAAGTTTGTAGCTTCAAAGAGAACAAAGTTACAGCTGTTTGAAAATTGACCAAATTCCCTACATTTTTGCTCGATTCTGATGAGATGACTTAATTATATTGACCCGTTCTATTTTTCCTGTATCACATAGGACCGTAAAGCACTCATGGAACCGACAGAAAGGCTGTATATTTTTTTTGAAATTCGACCTCCCTAATACATAACTATAGTAAACTCTAAAGCGTGACACACTTTTGTCGAGTTATTGTCTTCAGACCTCGCTACCAGCTATGTTTTTGGGAGTAATGTAAGTAGGCAGTAGGCCTGGACGTAACCTACATCAAGTTGTGTTTAAGGACAATGTACAGTTCGAAAGTCAGCTGATTTTCGTCCTCATTCTAACTTGTGTAAATTACCGCTACATTTGTCTACTTTGATTCTGAGGACACCACACTACGCACAAGATCACGGGGAATCCGAATTTCATAACTAGAAGTTTGTAGCTTCAAAGAGAACAAAGTTACAGCTGTTTGAAAATTGACCAAATTCCCTACATTTTTGCTCGATTCTGATGAGATGACTTAATTATATTGACCCGTTCTATTTTTCCTGTATCACATAGGACCGTAAAGCACTCATGGAACCGACAGAAAGGCTGTATATTTTTTTTGAAATTCGACCTCCCTAATACATAACTATAGTAAACTCTAAAGCGTGACACACTTTTGTCGAGTTATTGTCTTCAGACCTCGCTACCAGCTATGTTTTTGGGAGTAATGTAAGTAGGCAGTAGGCCTGGACGTAACCTACATCAAGTTGTGTTTAAGGACAATGTACAGTTCGAAAGTCAGCTGATTTTCGTCCTCATTCTAACTTGTGTAAATTACCGCTACATTTGTCTACTTTGATTCTGAGGACACCACACTACGCACAAGATCACGGGGAATCCGAATTTCATAACTAGAAGTTTGTAGCTTCAAAGAGAACAAAGTTACAGCTGTTTGAAAATTGACCAAATTCCCTACATTTTTGCTCGATTCTGATGAGATGACTTAATTATATTGACCCGTTCTATTTTTCCTGTATCACATAGGACCGTAAAGCACTCATGGAACCGACAGAAAGGCTGTATATTTTTTTTGAAATTCGACCTCCCTAATACATAACTATAGTAAACTCTAAAGCGTGACACACTTTTGTCGAGTTATTGTCTTCAGACCTCGCTACCAGCTATGTTTTTGGGAGTAATGTAAGTAGGCAGTAGGCCTGGACGTAACCTACATCAAGTTGTGTTTAAGGACAATGTACAGTTCGAAAGTCAGCTGATTTTCGTCCTCATTCTAACTTGTGTAAATTACCGCTACATTTGTCTACTTTGATTCTGAGGACACCACACTACGCACAAGATCACGGGGAATCCGAATTTCATAACTAGAAGTTTGTAGCTTCAAAGAGAACAAAGTTACAGCTGTTTGAAAATTGACCAAATTCCCTACATTTTTGCTCGATTCTGATGAGATGACTTAATTATATTGACCCGTTCTATTTTTCCTGTATCACATAGGACCGTAAAGCACTCATGGAACCGACAGAAAGGCTGTATATTTTTTTTGAAATTCGACCTCCCTAATACATAACTATAGTAAACTCTAAAGCGTGACACACTTTTGTCGAGTTATTGTCTTCAGACCTCGCTACCAGCTATGTTTTTGGGAGTAATGTAAGTAGGCAGTAGGCCTGGACGTAACCTACATCAAGTTGTGTTTAAGGACAATGTACAGTTCGAAAGTCAGCTGATTTTCGTCCTCATTCTAACTTGTGTAAATTACCGCTACATTTGTCTACTTTGATTCTGAGGACACCACACTACGCACAAGATCACGGGGAATCCGAATTTCATAACTAGAAGTTTGTAGCTTCAAAGAGAACAAAGTTACAGCTGTTTGAAAATTGACCAAATTCCCTACATTTTTGCTCGATTCTGATGAGATGACTTAATTATATTGACCCGTTCTATTTTTCCTGTATCACATAGGACCGTAAAGCACTCATGGAACCGACAGAAAGGCTGTATATTTTTTTTGAAATTCGACCTCCCTAATACATAACTATAGTAAACTCTAAAGCGTGACACACTTTTGTCGAGTTATTGTCTTCAGACCTCGCTACCAGCTATGTTTTTGGGAGTAATGTAAGTAGGCAGTAGGCCTGGACGTAACCTACATCAAGTTGTGTTTAAGGACAATGTACAGTTCGAAAGTCAGCTGATTTTCGTCCTCATTCTAACTTGTGTAAATTACCGCTACATTTGTCTACTTTGATTCTGAGGACACCACACTACGCACAAGATCACGGGGAATCCGAATTTCATAACTAGAAGTTTGTAGCTTCAAAGAGAACAAAGTTACAGCTGTTTGAAAATTGACCAAATTCCCTACATTTTTGCTCGATTCTGATGAGATGACTTAATTATATTGACCCGTTCTATTTTTCCTGTATCACATAGGACCGTAAAGCACTCATGGAACCGACAGAAAGGCTGTATATTTTTTTTGAAATTCGACCTCCCTAATACATAACTATAGTAAACTCTAAAGCGTGACACACTTTTGTCGAGTTATTGTCTTCAGACCTCGCTACCAGCTATGTTTTTGGGAGTAATGTAAGTAGGCAGTAGGCCTGGACGTAACCTACATCAAGTTGTGTTTAAGGACAATGTACAGTTCGAAAGTCAGCTGATTTTCGTCCTCATTCTAACTTGTGTAAATTACCGCTACATTTGTCTACTTTGATTCTGAGGACACCACACTACGCACAAGATCACGGGGAATCCGAATTTCATAACTAGAAGTTTGTAGCTTCAAAGAGAACAAAGTTACAGCTGTTTGAAAATTGACCAAATTCCCTACATTTTTGCTCGATTCTGATGAGATGACTTAATTATATTGACCCGTTCTATTTTTCCTGTATCACATAGGACCGTAAAGCACTCATGGAACCGACAGAAAGGCTGTATATTTTTTTTGAAATTCGACCTCCCTAATACATAACTATAGTAAACTCTAAAGCGTGACACACTTTTGTCGAGTTATTGTCTTCAGACCTCGCTACCAGCTATGTTTTTGGGAGTAATGTAAGTAGGCAGTAGGCCTGGACGTAACCTACATCAAGTTGTGTTTAAGGACAATGTACAGTTCGAAAGTCAGCTGATTTTCGTCCTCATTCTAACTTGTGTAAATTACCGCTACATTTGTCTACTTTGATTCTGAGGACACCACACTACGCACAAGATCACGGGGAATCCGAATTTCATAACTAGAAGTTTGTAGCTTCAAAGAGAACAAAGTTACAGCTGTTTGAAAATTGACCAAATTCCCTACATTTTTGCTCGATTCTGATGAGATGACTTAATTATATTGACCCGTTCTATTTTTCCTGTATCACATAGGACCGTAAAGCACTCATGGAACCGACAGAAAGGCTGTATATTTTTTTTGAAATTCGACCTCCCTAATACATAACTATAGTAAACTCTAAAGCGTGACACACTTTTGTCGAGTTATTGTCTTCAGACCTCGCTACCAGCTATGTTTTTGGGAGTAATGTAAGTAGGCAGTAGGCCTGGACGTAACCTACATCAAGTTGTGTTTAAGGACAATGTACAGTTCGAAAGTCAGCTGATTTTCGTCCTCATTCTAACTTGTGTAAATTACCGCTACATTTGTCTACTTTGATTCTGAGGACACCACACTACGCACAAGATCACGGGGAATCCGAATTTCATAACTAGAAGTTTGTAGCTTCAAAGAGAACAAAGTTACAGCTGTTTGAAAATTGACCAAATTCCCTACATTTTTGCTCGATTCTGATGAGATGACTTAATTATATTGACCCGTTCTATTTTTCCTGTATCACATAGGACCGTAAAGCACTCATGGAACCGACAGAAAGGCTGTATATTTTTTTTGAAATTCGACCTCCCTAATACATAACTATAGTAAACTCTAAAGCGTGACACACTTTTGTCGAGTTATTGTCTTCAGACCTCGCTACCAGCTATGTTTTTGGGAGTAATGTAAGTAGGCAGTAGGCCTGGACGTAACCTACATCAAGTTGTGTTTAAGGACAATGTACAGTTCGAAAGTCAGCTGATTTTCGTCCTCATTCTAACTTGTGTAAATTACCGCTACATTTGTCTACTTTGATTCTGAGGACACCACACTACGCACAAGATCACGGGGAATCCGAATTTCATAACTAGAAGTTTGTAGCTTCAAAGAGAACAAAGTTACAGCTGTTTGAAAATTGACCAAATTCCCTACATTTTTGCTCGATTCTGATGAGATGACTTAATTATATTGACCCGTTCTATTTTTCCTGTATCACATAGGACCGTAAAGCACTCATGGAACCGACAGAAAGGCTGTATATTTTTTTTGAAATTCGACCTCCCTAATACATAACTATAGTAAACTCTAAAGCGTGACACACTTTTGTCGAGTTATTGTCTTCAGACCTCGCTACCAGCTATGTTTTTGGGAGTAATGTAAGTAGGCAGTAGGCCTGGACGTAACCTACATCAAGTTGTGTTTAAGGACAATGTACAGTTCGAAAGTCAGCTGATTTTCGTCCTCATTCTAACTTGTGTAAATTACCGCTACATTTGTCTACTTTGATTCTGAGGACACCACACTACGCACAAGATCACGGGGAATCCGAATTTCATAACTAGAAGTTTGTAGCTTCAAAGAGAACAAAGTTACAGCTGTTTGAAAATTGACCAAATTCCCTACATTTTTGCTCGATTCTGATGAGATGACTTAATTATATTGACCCGTTCTATTTTTCCTGTATCACATAGGACCGTAAAGCACTCATGGAACCGACAGAAAGGCTGTATATTTTTTTTGAAATTCGACCTCCCTAATACATAACTATAGTAAACTCTAAAGCGTGACACACTTTTGTCGAGTTATTGTCTTCAGACCTCGCTACCAGCTATGTTTTTGGGAGTAATGTAAGTAGGCAGTAGGCCTGGACGTAACCTACATCAAGTTGTGTTTAAGGACAATGTACAGTTCGAAAGTCAGCTGATTTTCGTCCTCATTCTAACTTGTGTAAATTACCGCTACATTTGTCTACTTTGATTCTGAGGACACCACACTACGCACAAGATCACGGGGAATCCGAATTTCATAACTAGAAGTTTGTAGCTTCAAAGAGAACAAAGTTACAGCTGTTTGAAAATTGACCAAATTCCCTACATTTTTGCTCGATTCTGATGAGATGACTTAATTATATTGACCCGTTCTATTTTTCCTGTATCACATAGGACCGTAAAGCACTCATGGAACCGACAGAAAGGCTGTATATTTTTTTTGAAATTCGACCTCCCTAATACATAACTATAGTAAACTCTAAAGCGTGACACACTTTTGTCGAGTTATTGTCTTCAGACCTCGCTACCAGCTATGTTTTTGGGAGTAATGTAAGTAGGCAGTAGGCCTGGACGTAACCTACATCAAGTTGTGTTTAAGGACAATGTACAGTTCGAAAGTCAGCTGATTTTCGTCCTCATTCTAACTTGTGTAAATTACCGCTACATTTGTCTACTTTGATTCTGAGGACACCACACTACGCACAAGATCACGGGGAATCCGAATTTCATAACTAGAAGTTTGTAGCTTCAAAGAGAACAAAGTTACAGCTGTTTGAAAATTGACCAAATTCCCTACATTTTTGCTCGATTCTGATGAGATGACTTAATTATATTGACCCGTTCTATTTTTCCTGTATCACATAGGACCGTAAAGCACTCATGGAACCGACAGAAAGGCTGTATATTTTTTTTGAAATTCGACCTCCCTAATACATAACTATAGTAAACTCTAAAGCGTGACACACTTTTGTCGAGTTATTGTCTTCAGACCTCGCTACCAGCTATGTTTTTGGGAGTAATGTAAGTAGGCAGTAGGCCTGGACGTAACCTACATCAAGTTGTGTTTAAGGACAATGTACAGTTCGAAAGTCAGCTGATTTTCGTCCTCATTCTAACTTGTGTAAATTACCGCTACATTTGTCTACTTTGATTCTGAGGACACCACACTACGCACAAGATCACGGGGAATCCGAATTTCATAACTAGAAGTTTGTAGCTTCAAAGAGAACAAAGTTACAGCTGTTTGAAAATTGACCAAATTCCCTACATTTTTGCTCGATTCTGATGAGATGACTTAATTATATTGACCCGTTCTATTTTTCCTGTATCACATAGGACCGTAAAGCACTCATGGAACCGACAGAAAGGCTGTATATTTTTTTTGAAATTCGACCTCCCTAATACATAACTATAGTAAACTCTAAAGCGTGACACACTTTTGTCGAGTTATTGTCTTCAGACCTCGCTACCAGCTATGTTTTTGGGAGTAATGTAAGTAGGCAGTAGGCCTGGACGTAACCTACATCAAGTTGTGTTTAAGGACAATGTACAGTTCGAAAGTCAGCTGATTTTCGTCCTCATTCTAACTTGTGTAAATTACCGCTACATTTGTCTACTTTGATTCTGAGGACACCACACTACGCACAAGATCACGGGGAATCCGAATTTCATAACTAGAAGTTTGTAGCTTCAAAGAGAACAAAGTTACAGCTGTTTGAAAATTGACCAAATTCCCTACATTTTTGCTCGATTCTGATGAGATGACTCAATTATATTGACCCGTTCTATTTTTCCTGTATCACATAGGACCGTAAAGCACTCATGGAACCGACAGAAAGGCTGTATATTTTTTTTGAAATTCGACCTCCCTAATACATAACTATAGTAAACTCTAAAGCGTGACACACTTTTGTCGAGTTATTGTCTTCAGACCTCGCTACCAGCTATGTTTTTGGGAGTAATGTAAGTAGGCAGTAGGCCTGGACGTAACCTACATCAAGTTGTGTTTAAGGACAATGTACAGTTCGAAAGTCAGCTGATTTTCGTCCTCATTCTAACTTGTGTAAATTACCGCTACATTTGTCTACTTTGATTCTGAGGACACCACACTACGCACAAGATCACGGGGAATCCGAATTTCATAACTAGAAGTTTGTAGCTTCAAAAAGAACAAAGTTACAGCTGTTTGAAAATTGACCAAATTCCCTACATTTTTGCTCGATTCTGATGAGATGACTCAATTATATTGACCCGTTCTATTTTTCCTGTACAACATGAAACCGTAAAACACTCATGGAACCAACAGAAAGGCTGTATATTTTTTTTGAAATTCGACCTCCCTAATCACCTATACTATACCTAACAATATATACCTAACGTTTTTTCTCAACATTTCAGCTCGTCATTACATGTACGTATACCTTGAAGCCTTCTAATTAAATTTCGTCGCTAATTAGTGCTGCTTTTGATTTATTGATTTTTTATGATCATTTTTATGGACCCTACTCAGATTTCATGTGGCTGTAACTTGCCGGCCATGCGGCCGTGACCTTATTGCTTCCTAACATGAATACAACTCGGATGGGAAACAAAGTTGATGACAACAAAAAATCGATAACTTGATCTACCGCGAAGTTGACTTTAGGCGAAATCGATCTGAACCCCCTGTCTCCGACAAAAAATTTGACTCTATCGGCTCAAAACTCCTACCACGTATACTACATCAAAATCTAAGGATGTCTTTTGAAGGAATTTTCGTGATATTGATTTATCGATTTTTTACAATGGTTTTTATTTTGACCCAAAATTTTTTCATGGTGCACCATTCACGAAGGACTCAACCAATTGTCATGAAATTCAGGGAGTGTGGATGATTCAAGAAATGGATATGACTTTCAATTGGACAAAATCGATAATATCGATTTATTGATTAGTTATGAGAGGTGATAAAAATGAAAAAGTCAGTTCTGAAATTTTCAAAACGACTCAATGGTTACCGTATTTTGGGAATAAATACTACTGAACAAAATAAGACTTTTCATCGTGGCGATTTTCGACTTCTCGATTTTAACGCAATTTATCGAGTGTTTTATGAACACTACTCAGATTTCATGTAGCTGTAACTTGCCGGCCATGCGGCCGTGACCTTAGTGCTTCCTAAGATGAATACAACTCGGATGGGAAACAAAGATGATGGTAACCAAAAATCGATAATATGATCTACCGCGAAGTTGACTTTAGGCGAAATCGATATGAACCCCCTGTCTCCGAGAAAAAATTTGGCCCGATCGGCTCAAAACTCCTACCATGTATACTACTTCAAAATCTAAGGATGTCTTTTGGAGGAATTTCCGTGATATTGATTTATCGATTTTTTACAAAGGTTTTTATCTTGACCCCAAAATTTTTCGCTGTCCACCATTCACGGGGGACTCAACCAATTGTCGTGAAACTCGTGTAGTGTGCTTGACTCAACAAATGACTATGACTTTCAATTGGACAAAATCAATAATATCGATTTATCGATTAGTTAGAGAGTTGACTAAATGGAAAAGTGAAAATTCAAACTGCATCTATTCTTCCCAAATTTTCACATAGCACTTGGTATAGACCATGACGTCAAGTCCCAAAAGGATTTGAGTTCTAATAACGTTTGAAGCATTTTATTAACTATTTTATGTAAAAAACCCATTTTCATGGTATCTGTCCTGACAAGATGGCTGGATGGAATTGAATCAAACTTGAGCAGTAGATCATATTTGATAAATAAATGGGACTTTCAATTGACAAAAATCGATAAAATCGATTTATTGATTAGTTATGAAAATTTGTAAAACTGAAAAATCTCAACATGTACAACTTTCAAAGACATCAAAGTAACTGTAAAAATGTTACAAACATAACAATTTCAAACATGACAAAGCCGCGGGGGTCTGGGGGGCACCCCCAGCTAGCGGGGTGCGCGGCGTCAGCCGCGCGACCCACTAGTCACCACTACTATACCAAACTCAAACTATGTCTACCATTTTCATCAACATTTCAACTCGTCATTACATGTACGTATACCTCCAAGTGTTCTAAGTAAATTTCGTCGCTAAAAAGTTTTGCTTTTGATCTATTGATTTTTTATGATCATTTTTATAAGACCTACTCAGATTTCATCTAGCTGTAACTTGCCAGCCATGCGGCCATGACCTTAGTGCTTTCTAACATGAATACTACTCGGATGGGAAACAAAGATGATGACAACAAAAAATCGATAAATTGATCTACCGCGAAGTTGACTTAAGCGAAAACCTCAATGATACCCCTGTCTCCGAGAAAAAATTTGGCCCTATCAGCTCAAAACTTTTACCACGTATACTACGTCAAAATCTAAGGATGTGTTTTGAAGGAATTTTTGTGATATTGATTTATCGATTTTTTACAATGCTTTTTATTTTGACCCAAAATTTTTTCGTTGTTCACCATTCACGTAGGACTCAACCAATTGTTATGAAACTTGTGGAGTATGCATGACTCAACAAATGAATATGACTTTCAATTGGACAAAATCGATAATATCGATTTATTGATTAGTTATGAGAGTTGGTGAAAATGGAAAAGTCGGTTCTGAAATTTTCAAAACGACTCAATGGCTACCATATTCTGGAAATGAATACTACTAAACAAAATAAGACTTTTCATCGTGGCGATTTTTGACTACTCGATTTTAACGCAATTTATCGATTGTTTCATGGAAATCTTTATTTTTTCTTTACACTACTGTAACCGTGAACGTGTACGTTTCTCAGTGCAAATCGTGTAAACAATATAACTCACTATTGTCTTCAATATGATGTGAAAGAAAAATCAATAACTAACATTATCGATTAGTTAGAGAGTTGACTAAATAGAAAAGTGAAAATTCAAACTACACCAATTCCTCCCAAATTTTTACATAACACTTGGTATAGAACACTACGGTAAGTCCCAAAAGGATTTGAGTTCTAATTACGTTTGAAACATTTTATTAATTATTTTATGTGAAAAACCCATTTTCGTGATTTTTGTCCTGACAAAACGGCTGAATGAATTCAGATCAAACTTGAGCCGTAGATCATAATTGATAAATAAATGGGACTTTCAATTGACAAAAATCGATAATATCGATTTATTGATTAGTTATGAAAATTTGTAAAACTGAAAAATCTCAACATGTACAACTTTCAAAGACATCAAAGTAACTGTGAAAATGTTACGACCATAACAATTTCAAACATGACAAAGCCGCGGGGGTCTGGGGGGCACCCCCAGCTAGCGGGGCGCGCGGCGTCAGCCGCGCGACCCACTAGTCACCACACCTATACCACACATGAACTAGGAACGCAAAAGTTGTTTCGATTTGTCCCTAACTTTACCAACACACGTGACCTAACGTCCATAACAGCCATGGCTGCTATCGATTGCCGATATCGATTTATTGATTTTTGGCGCTCTGTTTTATGAAATTCCTGAAATTTTCTTTCTGTTACTGTGAGCCAACGGCTGGATGGAATGCTACCTAACTTGTAACAACAATCTAACTTACAGAGCCCTATACTTTGATGACCTTAAAAAATCAATATATCGATTTATCGATCCGCTATGAAATCGTCGTTTTTCCTTAGTGTAACAAAAACTTGCACCGAATAGGTTCTAATTTGAGCAGTACATCACACTAGGACTAACAACTAAACGTTCCGGAGGCTTTTTGTTTTAATTGAGTTTAAAGCTTTTTATTGACTTTTTTATGTAAAAAACCCATTTTCATGGTATCTGTCCTGACAACGTGGCTAGATGGAATTGGATCAAACTCACCACACCTATACCACACATGAACTAGGAACGCAAAAGTTGTTTCGATTTGTCCCTAACTTTACCAACACACGTGACCTAACGTCCATAACAGCCATGGCTGCTATCGATTGCCGATATCGATTTATTGATTTTTGGCGCTCTGTTTTATGAAATTCCTGAAATTTTCTTTCTGTTACTGTGAGCCAACGGCTGGATGGAATGCTACCTAACTTGTAACAACAATCTAACTTACAGAGCCCTATACTTTGATGACCTTAAAAAATCAATATATCGATTTATCGATCCGCTATGAAATCGTCGTTTTTCCTTAGTGTAACAAAAACTTGCACCGAATAGGTTCTAATTTGAGCAGTACATCACACTAGGACTAACAACTAAACGTTCCGGAGGCTTTTTGTTTTAATTGAGTTTAAAGCTTTTTATTGACTTTTTTATGTAAAAAACCCATTTTCATGGTATCTGTCCTGACAACGTGGCTAGATGGAATTGGATCAAACTCACCACACCTATACCACACATGAACTAGGAACGCAAAAGTTGTTTCGATTTGTCCCTAACTTTACCAACACACGTGACCTAACGTCCATAACAGCCATGGCTGCTATCGATTGCCGATATCGATTTATTGATTTTTGGCGCTCTGTTTTATGAAATTCCTGAAATTTTCTTTCTGTTACTGTGAGCCAACGGCTGGATGGAATGCTACCTAACTTGTAACAACAATCTAACTTACAGAGCCCTATACTTTGATGACCTTAAAAAATCAATATATCGATTTATCGATCCGCTATGAAATCGTCGTTTTTCCTTAGTGTAACAAAAACTTGCACCGAATAGGTTCTAATTTGAGCAGTACATCACACTAGGACTAACAACTAAACGTTCCGGAGGCTTTTTGTTTTAATTGAGTTTAAAGCTTTTTATTGACTTTTTTATGTAAAAAACCCATTTTCATGGTATCTGTCCTGACAACGTGGCTAGATGGAATTGGATCAAACTCCGGCAACACGTTGTATCCAATAAATGAATAGGACTTTTAATTGACAAAAATCGATAATATCGATTTATTGATTAGTTATGGATGGTGGAAAAGTTGTGAAAACTATCGATGTTTCGCGAAAACGTTCTGAACAATTTTGCTGATACATTCATACAAACTATGTAATAGATAAGTGAACAGAATAGGCCTATAAAAATACTATGGTTCGTTAATCGTTTTCTTAAAAATTAATTTTTTATTTGTTTGAAAACTTTTAAAATGATCCGATTCATACTAATTTCACAATGCCACGAGACATTAACAATATATAACAGAATATGAAGAAAGTTCAAAAAAATATTCAGTCATTCGCGAGTTATACTTTGATGAATTTTACCCCGAAAATTGATGACGTCACAAGTCATATGACGAGTCACATGACGAAAACTGTCAACATGATCTTTGATGCCTTAACTTTTTTTTACGATTTCAAACATGACTAAACAGGGGGGGTCTGGGGGGTCACCCCCCCAGCTAGCGGGGCCCGCGGCGTCAGCCGCGGGACCGGCTAGTCACCACACCTATAGCACACATGATAATGTCACGCAAAAGTTATTACGATTTGGCTGTAATTTCAATCATGCATAATAGACAACGATCTAAGATAAATGACCCGTACGATAGTTGAGTTAGGGCCTTATAATTTTTTTAGACCTTAATTTATGAAATTCATGAAAACTGCTTTCTGCTACTGTACGCTAACGGCTGAATGAAATGCTACCTAACTGCTATCAACCATCTAACTCTTGAGGCCTTTCATTGTGGTGACCTCAAAAAATCAATATATCGACTTATCGACCCGCTACAAAAATGGCGAAAAACGAAAAGCGTTACCATCACCATCACCGATTTGTCCCATACTACATCCACGTAAGTGGGTACGTGTACTGACCAACCATCTCCAATGCGAGTTGACCAAATTGATCTATTGATTTTTTATAAGAGTTTTTATGAAAAAGCCATGATATTTGGATGAACGCCACTCGAGTACGACTGAACAAAATTTTATAAAAACTACAGTGGTAAACATACCATGAGAAATAAACATGACTTTCAATTGTGAAAAATCGATAATATCGACTTATTGATTAGTTATGAATGAATGTAGAGTTGAGAAAACTTCAATTACTCTGCAAGAACGTACTGAACGATTTCTTTCGTACATTCACATAAAGTGTAAAATAGATAAGTGAACAATATGAGCCTACAAAAAAACCATGGTTCGTTGACCGTTTTCCGGAAAATTTATTTTTAAAATTTTCCAACACTTTCAAAATGGTTCAATTGATACGAGTTTCACACTGTGATTAGTTAGTGACAACTTAAAGCTTAATTTAGAAAAAGTTCAAGGAAAAATTCAGTCATTCCCGAGTTATACGTTATGGAATTTCCCTCAAAAATCGAAGACGTCACATTTATATCTCGAAATTGTGTCAATAATATTGATTCGTTTTATTTTTCCTGAACTCACATAAACCTGTGCTTCACAATGGCAGTTCAATAAAACACGTATATTTTTTTTGAAATTCCTTTGATGACGTCATCAGTTTTTGAATGATGTCCAATAACTCAGGTACGGAAACATGAATTTTTCCCAAACTTGGCCACAATCCTTTTATCATTAGGATACAGGTTTGGAAGAAACAAGGGACCGAGCGCCCCACGGGAAAGTGGTTTTTTAGGGTCACACCGTCACCACACCTATAGCACACATGATAATGTCACGCAAAAGTTATTACGATTTGGCTGTAATTTCAATCATGCATAATAGACAACGATCTAAGATAAATGACCCGTACGATAGTTGAGTTAGGGCCTTATAATTTTTTTAGACCTTAATTTATGAAATTCATGAAAACTGCTTTCTGCTACTGTACGCTAACGGCTGAATGAAATGCTACCTAACTGCTATCAACCATCTAACTCTTGAGGCCTTTCATTGTGGTGACCTCAAAAAATCAATATATCGACTTATCGACCCGCTACAAAAATGGCGAAAAACGAAAAGCGTTACCATCACCATCACCGATTTGTCCCATACTACATCCACGTAAGTGGGTACGTGTACTGACCAACCATCTCCAATGCGAGTTGACCAAATTGATCTATTGATTTTTTATAAGAGTTTTTATGAAAAAGCCATGATATTTGGATGAACGCCACTCGAGTACGACTGAACAAAATTTTATAAAAACTACAGTGGTAAACATACCATGAGAAATAAACATGACTTTCAATTGTGAAAAATCGATAATATCGACTTATTGATTAGTTATGAATGAATGTAGAGTTGAGAAAACTTCAATTACTCTGCAAGAACGTACTGAACGATTTCTTTCGTACATTCACATAAAGTGTAAAATAGATAAGTGAACAATATGAGCCTACAAAAAAACCATGGTTCGTTGACCGTTTTCCGGAAAATTTATTTTTAAAATTTTCCAACACTTTCAAAATGGTTCAATTGATACGAGTTTCACACTGTGATTAGTTAGTGACAACTTAAAGCTTAATTTAGAAAAAGTTCAAGGAAAAATTCAGTCATTCCCGAGTTATACGTTATGGAATTTCCCTCAAAAATCGAAGACGTCACATTTATATCTCGAAATTGTGTCAATAATATTGATTCGTTTTATTTTTCCTGAACTCACATAAACCTGTGCTTCACAATGGCAGTTCAATAAAACACGTATATTTTTTTTGAAATTCCTTTGATGACGTCATCAGTTTTTGAATGATGTCCAATAACTCAGGTACGGAAACATGAATTTTTCCCAAACTTGGCCACAATCCTTTTATCATTAGGATACAGGTTTGGAAGAAACAAGGGACCGAGCGCCCCACGGGAAAGTGGTTTTTTAGGGTCACACCGTCACCACACCTATAGCACACATGATAATGTCACGCAAAAGTTATTACGATTTGGCTGTAATTTCAATCATGCATAATAGACAACGATCTAAGATAAATGACCCGTACGATAGTTGAGTTAGGGCCTTATAATTTTTTTAGACCTTAATTTATGAAATTCATGAAAACTGCTTTCTGCTACTGTACGCTAACGGCTGAATGAAATGCTACCTAACTGCTATCAACCATCTAACTCTTGAGGCCTTTCATTGTGGTGACCTCAAAAAATCAATATATCGACTTATCGACCCGCTACAAAAATGGCGAAAAACGAAAAGCGTTACCATCACCATCACCGATTTGTCCCATACTACATCCACGTAAGTGGGTACGTGTACTGACCAACCATCTCCAATGCGAGTTGACCAAATTGATCTATTGATTTTTTATAAGAGTTTTTATGAAAAAGCCATGATATTTGGATGAACGCCACTCGAGTACGACTGAACAAAATTTTATAAAAACTACAGTGGTAAACATACCATGAGAAATAAACATGACTTTCAATTGTGAAAAATCGATAATATCGACTTATTGATTAGTTATGAATGAATGTAGAGTTGAGAAAACTTCAATTACTCTGCAAGAACGTACTGAACGATTTCTTTCGTACATTCACATAAAGTGTAAAATAGATAAGTGAACAATATGAGCCTACAAAAAAACCATGGTTCGTTGACCGTTTTCCGGAAAATTTATTTTTAAAATTTTCCAACACTTTCAAAATGGTTCAATTGATACGAGTTTCACACTGTGATTAGTTAGTGACAACTTAAAGCTTAATTTAGAAAAAGTTCAAGGAAAAATTCAGTCATTCCCGAGTTATACGTTATGGAATTTCCCTCAAAAATCGAAGACGTCACATTTATATCTCGAAATTGTGTCAATAATATTGATTCGTTTTATTTTTCCTGAACTCACATAAACCTGTGCTTCACAATGGCAGTTCAATAAAACACGTATATTTTTTTTGAAATTCCTTTGATGACGTCATCAGTTTTTGAATGATGTCCAATAACTCAGGTACGGAAACATGAATTTTTCCCAAACTTGGCCACAATCCTTTTATCATTAGGATACAGGTTTGGAAGAAACAAGGGACCGAGCGCCCCACGGGAAAGTGGTTTTTTAGGGTCACACCGTCACCACACCTATAGCACACATGATAATGTCACGCAAAAGTTATTACGATTTGGCTGTAATTTCAATCATGCATAATAGACAACGATCTAAGATAAATGACCCGTACGATAGTTGAGTTAGGGCCTTATAATTTTTTTAGACCTTAATTTATGAAATTCATGAAAACTGCTTTCTGCTACTGTACGCTAACGGCTGAATGAAATGCTACCTAACTGCTATCAACCATCTAACTCTTGAGGCCTTTCATTGTGGTGACCTCAAAAAATCAATATATCGACTTATCGACCCGCTACAAAAATGGCGAAAAACGAAAAGCGTTACCATCACCATCACCGATTTGTCCCATACTACATCCACGTAAGTGGGTACGTGTACTGACCAACCATCTCCAATGCGAGTTGACCAAATTGATCTATTGATTTTTTATAAGAGTTTTTATGAAAAAGCCATGATATTTGGATGAACGCCACTCGAGTACGACTGAACAAAATTTTATAAAAACTACAGTGGTAAACATACCATGAGAAATAAACATGACTTTCAATTGTGAAAAATCGATAATATCGACTTATTGATTAGTTATGAATGAATGTAGAGTTGAGAAAACTTCAATTACTCTGCAAGAACGTACTGAACGATTTCTTTCGTACATTCACATAAAGTGTAAAATAGATAAGTGAACAATATGAGCCTACAAAAAAACCATGGTTCGTTGACCGTTTTCCGGAAAATTTATTTTTAAAATTTTCCAACACTTTCAAAATGGTTCAATTGATACGAGTTTCACACTGTGATTAGTTAGTGACAACTTAAAGCTTAATTTAGAAAAAGTTCAAGGAAAAATTCAGTCATTCCCGAGTTATACGTTATGGAATTTCCCTCAAAAATCGAAGACGTCACATTTATATCTCGAAATTGTGTCAATAATATTGATTCGTTTTATTTTTCCTGAACTCACATAAACCTGTGCTTCACAATGGCAGTTCAATAAAACACGTATATTTTTTTTGAAATTCCTTTGATGACGTCATCAGTTTTTGAATGATGTCCAATAACTCAGGTACGGAAACATGAATTTTTCCCAAACTTGGCCACAATCCTTTTATCATTAGGATACAGGTTTGGAAGAAACAAGGGACCGAGCGCCCCACGGGAAAGTGGTTTTTTAGGGTCACACCGTCACCCTTAGTATACTACAGATGCTAATATAACGTAACATAACGTAACGTAACGTGACGCCCAACTTTTGTTCCTAAACAACTTCTAACCATGACCATCAATTATGTCACTAAAATCTAAGGTCGTGGTGTCTAAGGAAAATCAATGCTATTGATTTATTGATTTTTTAAGGCCCTAAGTTGGAGAGCAGAATTTCAGAGATACTCCACCTGAAAGCCTGTCTTCTGAAGACAAATGTTTCAATCGATCACTTTTTGCCGGAAACGTTTCCGGAAAGAGTTACATGAATTAGAAAAAAGTACAATTTTTTGCTACTTTCATTCCTCATACCGCCCATGTTGTAGATATGAACGTCAAACTTTTGGCTGGTTGAACTCTTCAGAAGCCACTACTATTGGCTCGATATTGTCAAGAATTTCGCAACTTCCTCCGGATTTGAGAAATTTCCGGAACATTTTGGGATTTCCGAACTGTTTTAAAATGGTCCTCATTTGTTTATATTATGGCACAAGATGTGTCATGACCTACTGAGTATATATTTGCAATATAAAAGATCAAAGATCAAGTATCGATTTTTGGTGATCTCCAGCATGAAACATAGTACCTCGTAAATAAGGCTACAAAAGAAGGTTCCCTTTGATAATATATTCTCCATTTGTTATATAGTAAAGAGTTGAATGTCAGGTACTATAACTCGTAGACGAGAAAACTGCATCTCAGATGACGAGTGCTCTGTAAGCGTTGATAAAACTTAACAAAAAATTTCATTCATTTCGGTGGGGCCCATGTTCAAAATGTGATTGAATTTCTGAGATTTGTGTATAAGATGCGCATATAGAATTAAAACATTTTATACGTAACAGATTTTTGAATTTCTCGAAAATATTTTTTTCAGACGTTTTTTAGAAAAAAGTGAAACAGCCAAACTCATGCAGTATGACCCAAATTTTGTCCATAGACGGAGGTCAATAGACCGGCAAATATTGTAAAAAATAAAGCAAAACCATTCAGCCGTTCTCGAGTTATTCAAGTTTCAAAAGTCCAACCCGTACTATATACGGCGCAAATAGGCTCACTTTTAGGCTACCTCGGACTCAACATTTTCCCACGCCTCTCCTGACCGTCTAAATGATGGGAACGACTTGAAACTCATAGGACAGGACCAGTATTAGATAAAGATTGTACTGCCAGAGCATTAAGGTCAAAGGTCAACTATTGATTTTTTTAGCGCATTAAATATGATTCCGTGCCAAAATCGTTATGGGGATAGATACAATTACAAGCTTAGTGTCATTGTATTCCACTACTCATGAACAACTCAGAAAGTCAAACACGGGATACATCGGAGAAAAATGAACCAAGTTACAGTAGTTTTAAGTTTCAAGATCAAACCATCAAATGATGACGTCACATACCAAGCATTTCACTAGCAAAAAAGTCAGGTCATCCGCAATAGCCTCGATACTTGGAGATAAGAACTACCATAGAAATCTAAGGTAGTGGTGTCTGAGCAAAATCGATAATATCGATTTATTGATTTTTTATGACCTACAGTATATTCAAAAAGTTGTTACATTTTACAAACTACTAAATATTTGTGAGCGTAGGGGGGTCTGGGGGGGTCTCCCCCCCAGGTAGACGGGCCCGCGGCGTCAGCCGCGGGACCGGCTAGTCACCACACCTATAGCACACATGATAATGTCACGCAAAAGTTATTACGATTTGGCTGTAATTTCAATCATGCATAATAGACAACGATCTAAGATAAATGACCCGTACGATAGTTGAGTTAGGGCCTTATAATTTTTTTAGACCTTAATTTATGAAATTCATGAAAACTGCTTTCTGCTACTGTACGCTAACGGCTGAATGAAATGCTACCTAACTGCTATCAACCATCTAACTCTTGAGGCCTTTCATTGTGGTGACCTCAAAAAATCAATATATCGACTTATCGACCCGCTACAAAAATGGCGAAAAACGAAAAGCGTTACCATCACCATCACCGATTTGTCCCATACTACATCCACGTAAGTGGGTACGTGTACTGACCAACCATCTCCAATGCGAGTTGACCAAATTGATCTATTGATTTTTTATAAGAGTTTTTATGAAAAAGCCATGATATTTGGATGAACGCCACTCGAGTACGACTGAACAAAATTTTATAAAAACTACAGTGGTAAACATACCATGAGAAATAAACATGACTTTCAATTGTGAAAAATCGATAATATCGACTTATTGATTAGTTATGAATGAATGTAGAGTTGAGAAAACTTCAATTACTCTGCAAGAACGTACTGAACGATTTCTTTCGTACATTCACATAAAGTGTAAAATAGATAAGTGAACAATATGAGCCTACAAAAAAACCATGGTTCGTTGACCGTTTTCCGGAAAATTTATTTTTAAAATTTTCCAACACTTTCAAAATGGTTCAATTGATACGAGTTTCACACTGTGATTAGTTAGTGACAACTTAAAGCTTAATTTAGAAAAAGTTCAAGGAAAAATTCAGTCATTCCCGAGTTATACGTTATGGAATTTCCCTCAAAAATCGAAGACGTCACATTTATATCTCGAAATTGTGTCAATAATATTGATTCGTTTTATTTTTCCTGAACTCACATAAACCTGTGCTTCACAATGGCAGTTCAATAAAACACGTATATTTTTTTTGAAATTCCTTTGATGACGTCATCAGTTTTTGAATGATGTCCAATAACTCAGGTACGGAAACATGAATTTTTCCCAAACTTGGCCACAATCCTTTTATCATTAGGATACAGGTTTGGAAGAAACAAGGGACCGAGCGCCCCACGGGAAAGTGGTTTTTTAGGGTCACACCGTCACCACACCTATAGCACACATGATAATGTCACGCAAAAGTTATTACGATTTGGCTGTAATTTCAATCATGCATAATAGACAACGATCTAAGATAAATGACCCGTACGATAGTTGAGTTAGGGCCTTATAATTTTTTTAGACCTTAATTTATGAAATTCATGAAAACTGCTTTCTGCTACTGTACGCTAACGGCTGAATGAAATGCTACCTAACTGCTATCAACCATCTAACTCTTGAGGCCTTTCATTGTGGTGACCTCAAAAAATCAATATATCGACTTATCGACCCGCTACAAAAATGGCGAAAAACGAAAAGCGTTACCATCACCATCACCGATTTGTCCCATACTACATCCACGTAAGTGGGTACGTGTACTGACCAACCATCTCCAATGCGAGTTGACCAAATTGATCTATTGATTTTTTATAAGAGTTTTTATGAAAAAGCCATGATATTTGGATGAACGCCACTCGAGTACGACTGAACAAAATTTTATAAAAACTACAGTGGTAAACATACCATGAGAAATAAACATGACTTTCAATTGTGAAAAATCGATAATATCGACTTATTGATTAGTTATGAATGAATGTAGAGTTGAGAAAACTTCAATTACTCTGCAAGAACGTACTGAACGATTTCTTTCGTACATTCACATAAAGTGTAAAATAGATAAGTGAACAATATGAGCCTACAAAAAAACCATGGTTCGTTGACCGTTTTCCGGAAAATTTATTTTTAAAATTTTCCAACACTTTCAAAATGGTTCAATTGATACGAGTTTCACACTGTGATTAGTTAGTGACAACTTAAAGCTTAATTTAGAAAAAGTTCAAGGAAAAATTCAGTCATTCCCGAGTTATACGTTATGGAATTTCCCTCAAAAATCGAAGACGTCACATTTATATCTCGAAATTGTGTCAATAATATTGATTCGTTTTATTTTTCCTGAACTCACATAAACCTGTGCTTCACAATGGCAGTTCAATAAAACACGTATATTTTTTTTGAAATTCCTTTGATGACGTCATCAGTTTTTGAATGATGTCCAATAACTCAGGTACGGAAACATGAATTTTTCCCAAACTTGGCCACAATCCTTTTATCATTAGGATACAGGTTTGGAAGAAACAAGGGACCGAGCGCCCCACGGGAAAGTGGTTTTTTAGGGTCACACCGTCACCCTTAGTATACTACAGATGCTAATATAACGTAACATAACGTAACGTAACGTGACGCCCAACTTTTGTTCCTAAACAACTTCTAACCATGACCATCAATTATGTCACTAAAATCTAAGGTCGTGGTGTCTAAGGAAAATCAATGCTATTGATTTATTGATTTTTTAAGGCCCTAAGTTGGAGAGCAGAATTTCAGAGATACTCCACCTGAAAGCCTGTCTTCTGAAGACAAATGTTTCAATCGATCACTTTTTGCCGGAAACGTTTCCGGAAAGAGTTACATGAATTAGAAAAAAGTACAATTTTTTGCTACTTTCATTCCTCATACCGCCCATGTTGTAGATATGAACGTCAAACTTTTGGCTGGTTGAACTCTTCAGAAGCCACTACTATTGGCTCGATATTGTCAAGAATTTCGCAACTTCCTCCGGATTTGAGAAATTTCCGGAACATTTTGGGATTTCCGAACTGTTTTAAAATGGTCCTCATTTGTTTATATTATGGCACAAGATGTGTCATGACCTACTGAGTATATATTTGCAATATAAAAGATCAAAGATCAAGTATCGATTTTTGGTGATCTCCAGCATGAAACATAGTACCTCGTAAATAAGGCTACAAAAGAAGGTTCCCTTTGATAATATATTCTCCATTTGTTATATAGTAAAGAGTTGAATGTCAGGTACTATAACTCGTAGACGAGAAAACTGCATCTCAGATGACGAGTGCTCTGTAAGCGTTGATAAAACTTAACAAAAAATTTCATTCATTTCGGTGGGGCCCATGTTCAAAATGTGATTGAATTTCTGAGATTTGTGTATAAGATGCGCATATAGAATTAAAACATTTTATACGTAACAGATTTTTGAATTTCTCGAAAATATTTTTTTCAGACGTTTTTTAGAAAAAAGTGAAACAGCCAAACTCATGCAGTATGACCCAAATTTTGTCCATAGACGGAGGTCAATAGACCGGCAAATATTGTAAAAAATAAAGCAAAACCATTCAGCCGTTCTCGAGTTATTCAAGTTTCAAAAGTCCAACCCGTACTATATACGGCGCAAATAGGCTCACTTTTAGGCTACCTCGGACTCAACATTTTCCCACGCCTCTCCTGACCGTCTAAATGATGGGAACGACTTGAAACTCATAGGACAGGACCAGTATTAGATAAAGATTGTACTGCCAGAGCATTAAGGTCAAAGGTCAACTATTGATTTTTTTAGCGCATTAAATATGATTCCGTGCCAAAATCGTTATGGGGATAGATACAATTACAAGCTTAGTGTCATTGTATTCCACTACTCATGAACAACTCAGAAAGTCAAACACGGGATACATCGGAGAAAAATGAACCAAGTTACAGTAGTTTTAAGTTTCAAGATCAAACCATCAAATGATGACGTCACATACCAAGCATTTCACTAGCAAAAAAGTCAGGTCATCCGCAATAGCCTCGATACTTGGAGATAAGAACTACCATAGAAATCTAAGGTAGTGGTGTCTGAGCAAAATCGATAATATCGATTTATTGATTTTTTATGACCTACAGTATATTCAAAAAGTTGTTACATTTTACAAACTACTAAATATTTGTGAGCGTAGGGGGGTCTGGGGGGGTCTCCCCCCCAGGTAGACGGGCCCGCGGCGTCAGCCGCGGGACCGGCTAGTCACCACACCTATAGCACACATGATAATGTCACGCAAAAGTTATTACGATTTGGCTGTAATTTCAATCATGCATAATAGACAACGATCTAAGATAAATGACCCGTACGATAGTTGAGTTAGGGCCTTATAATTTTTTTAGACCTTAATTTATGAAATTCATGAAAACTGCTTTCTGCTACTGTACGCTAACGGCTGAATGAAATGCTACCTAACTGCTATCAACCATCTAACTCTTGAGGCCTTTCATTGTGGTGACCTCAAAAAATCAATATATCGACTTATCGACCCGCTACAAAAATGGCGAAAAACGAAAAGCGTTACCATCACCATCACCGATTTGTCCCATACTACATCCACGTAAGTGGGTACGTGTACTGACCAACCATCTCCAATGCGAGTTGACCAAATTGATCTATTGATTTTTTATAAGAGTTTTTATGAAAAAGCCATGATATTTGGATGAACGCCACTCGAGTACGACTGAACAAAATTTTATAAAAACTACAGTGGTAAACATACCATGAGAAATAAACATGACTTTCAATTGTGAAAAATCGATAATATCGACTTATTGATTAGTTATGAATGAATGTAGAGTTGAGAAAACTTCAATTACTCTGCAAGAACGTACTGAACGATTTCTTTCGTACATTCACATAAAGTGTAAAATAGATAAGTGAACAATATGAGCCTACAAAAAAACCATGGTTCGTTGACCGTTTTCCGGAAAATTTATTTTTAAAATTTTCCAACACTTTCAAAATGGTTCAATTGATACGAGTTTCACACTGTGATTAGTTAGTGACAACTTAAAGCTTAATTTAGAAAAAGTTCAAGGAAAAATTCAGTCATTCCCGAGTTATACGTTATGGAATTTCCCTCAAAAATCGAAGACGTCACATTTATATCTCGAAATTGTGTCAATAATATTGATTCGTTTTATTTTTCCTGAACTCACATAAACCTGTGCTTCACAATGGCAGTTCAATAAAACACGTATATTTTTTTTGAAATTCCTTTGATGACGTCATCAGTTTTTGAATGATGTCCAATAACTCAGGTACGGAAACATGAATTTTTCCCAAACTTGGCCACAATCCTTTTATCATTAGGATACAGGTTTGGAAGAAACAAGGGACCGAGCGCCCCACGGGAAAGTGGTTTTTTAGGGTCACACCGTCACCACACCTATAGCACACATGATAATGTCACGCAAAAGTTATTACGATTTGGCTGTAATTTCAATCATGCATAATAGACAACGATCTAAGATAAATGACCCGTACGATAGTTGAGTTAGGGCCTTATAATTTTTTTAGACCTTAATTTATGAAATTCATGAAAACTGCTTTTGCTTTCTCTGTAGTAAGCAAATCCTCCTTTTGTAACGGAGCTTGCACTTTGTAACGAGAAATCCCGTTCCACGGCACGAGAATCCGTGCCACAGAACGGATTTGCTTACCCACTCCCTAAGCAAATCGAAAAAAGTGAAGCCTTTTTCCGACTTTTTCTATTTTTCTTAAAGCTTACATGATTATGCAAACGAAACTATTATTTTTTCTTGATTATCACTTTTTGTTCTGTAGATTTGCTCGATTACTCTTAACTATGAGAATTCATCACTCAATCAGAGTATTTATCATCCAAAACCAGTTTTAAAGATACTGATCATAATTTTTACAAACATTTAGTTGAGGTCAGCTATTAATTGTATGTCTATATCTCTAACAGGAATGACCAATATGTAATTAGTGACTTTACGCACCCCTGGATACAATTATCACCTTGCACTCAGAACAAAGAATCATTTAAATAAGTTACGATGTCTCTTGAGTTTTGAGATCGATAAGCAAAACTATCTCAAATCGAAATCAAGTAAACAACCTGAGTACTATGCATGTGATGACGTCACAGACAAACATGTTTACTACATTCTATTCGAACAGAAGAATCATTTTCTTCTTTACAATTACCAAACAACGTGACCAGTTAGAATATTTTAACAAAGTTACAATAATTCTTATGTTTTGAGATCAAACCTTGAGTTTCACCTCCAAAGTTGATGACGTCATAAGTTATATGACGAATCACATGACGAGTCACACGACGAAAACTGTCAACATGATCTTTAATGTCTCAACTTTTTTTTTACGATTTCAAACATAGTTGATGACGTCATAAGTTATATGACGAATCACATGACGAGTCACACGACGAAAACTGTCAACATGATCTTTAATGTCTCAACTTTTTTTTTACGATTTCAAACATAGTTGATGACGTCATAAGTTATATGAAGAATCACATGACGAGTCACACGACGAAAACTGTCAACATGATCTCTAATGTCTCAACTTTTTTTTACAATTTCAAACATGACAAAGACGCGGGGGTCTGGGGGGCACCCCCAGCTAGCGGGGCCCGCGGCGTCAGCCGCGGGACCCACTAGTCACCTAACCTATAATAAAGTGAAACTGTGTAACGCAAAAGTTGTTACGTTCGGTCCACAACTCATAGTGTAGATAGGAAATCCAATTTAATTAGATTCGGCCTGTGAACTTATATGTCATATCGATTTATTGATTTTATATGACCTAAAATAGAAAAATGAAATTTTGCGATTTCAGACCCTAAACTCCGTCAGCATAAACTAGAGACTACTTTAAGGTATTTGAGAGGTATACTTTTTTTTCTTTTGCGTTTAAAGTTTTTTATAGCAATTTTTACAAAAAATAAATCTCAAGCTCATGCTGCTGTGCGCCAACCAGGTAGTGTCAGCTCACGTGGTTCAGTGTACGTGACTGACATGAGCGACAGACTAAAATGGTAAAAAAATAGAATCGATATATTGATCTACCGCGAAGTTGACTTTAGCGAAATTTCGGAGATAGGGGGTTCAGTGGAGGTATTTTTGTCTCTGATTAGCCTGAAACTGCTACCATGTGTACCTCTTGAAATTCTAAGAATACCATATTTTTTAAAATGGCTGATATTGATTTATCGATTTTTTATGAGAGTTTTTATGTGACCCCTGAAATTTTCTGCTTCTCACCATTCGAGAACGACTGAGCCGATTGTCATGAAACTTGACTGGTGAACATACCACAAGAAATGAACATGACCTTCAATTGACGAAAATCGATAATATCGATTTATTGATTAGTTATGGAAGTTTGTAAAACTGAAAAATCTTAACATATGCATACATTAAAAACGTTTAAGTAACTGTAGAAATGTTACGACCATAACAATTTTCAACATGACCAAAAAGGGGGGGTCTGGGGGGTCACCCCCCCAGCTAGCGGGGCCCGCGGCGTCAGCCGCGGGACCGGCTAGTCACCACTACTATACCTAACAATATATGGGTAACCATTTTTCTCAACCTTTCAGCTCATCATTACATGTACGTATACCTCCAAGCCTTCTAAGTAAATTTCGTCGCTAATTAGTGCTGCTTTTGATTTATTGATTTTTAATGATCATTTTTATGGACCCTACTCAGATTTCATGTGGCTGTAACTTGCCAGCCATGCGACCGTGGCCTTCGTGCTTTCTAACATGAACACAACTCGGATGGGAAACAAAGATGATGATCATGAAAAATCGATATATCGATTTATCGATCCGCTATAACATCGTCATTTTGACGTCGGTCACACATTTTTTTGCGATTTTCAGGTCCAAATTGCTATCATAGATGTAATTAAGTTCATGAACCATTTTGTCCCAATAACTAAGAAAAATATTGATTTATCGATTTTTTACAGTATGTTTTAGACGACTTGCAATCTGAAGCTCATGCTGCCACGAGCTCGTGGAGAGACTTGACAGCTTGTAACTAAGTATGCTCGAATAAATTTGGCGACAGTCAAGTTTAGTGCTAACAGAAAATCAATATATCGATTTATCGATCCGCTACAACATCGTGATTTTAGAGACATGTCACACATTTTTTTTCGATTTTCGAGTCCAAATTTCTATCATAGATGTGATTAAGTTCATGAACCATTTTGTCCCAATAACTAAGAAAAATATTAATTTTTGAATTTTTTATGAACGTTTTTAATAAAAAAATTATTTTTGTTGGTATCCATTCTGAGACGTTTGTTATGAATTTCACAGTGTCACAAGACCTTGACAACTCAAAACAGAATATGGAAAAAGTTTGAAAAAATATTCAGTCATTCGCGAGTTATACACTGTTGAATTTTCCTTCCAAAATTGATGACGTCACAAGTCACATGACGAGTCACATGACAAAAACTGTCAACATGATCTTTGATGCCTTAACTTTTTTTTACGATTTCAAACATGACTAAGACGCGGGGGTCTGGGGGGCACCCCCAGCTAGCGGACGCGCGGCGTCAGCCGCGCGGCCGGCTAGTACATAACTATAGTAAACTCTAAAGCGTGACACACTTTTGTTGAGTTATTGTCTTCAGACCTCGCTACCAGCTATCTTTTTGGAAGTAATGTAAGTTGGCAGTAGGCCTGGACGTAACCCACATCAAGTTGTGTTTAAGGACAATGTACAGTTCGAAGCCGCGCGGCCGGCTAGTACATAACTATAGTAAACTCTAAAGCGTGACACACTTTTGTTGAGTTATTGTCTTCAGACCTCGCTACCAGCTATCTTTTTGGAAGTAATGTAAGTTGGCAGTAGGCCTGGACGTAACCCACATCAAGTTGTGTTTAAGGACAATGTACAGTTCGAAAGTCAGCTGATTTTCGTCCTTCTTCTAACTTGTGTAAATTACCGCTACATTTGTCTACTCTGATTCTGAGGACACCACGTTACGCACAAGATCACGGGGAATCCGAATTTCATAACTAGAAGTTTGTAGCTTCAAACAGAACAAAGTTACAGCTGTTTGAAAATTGACCAATTTCCCTACATTTTTGCTCGATTCTGATGAGATGACTCAATTATATTGACCCGTTCTATTTTTCCTGTACAACATGAGACCGTAAAGCACTCATGAAACTAACAGAAAGGCTGTATATTTTTTTTGAAATTCGACCTCCCTAATACATAACTATAGTAAACTCTAAAGCGTGACACACTTTTGTTGAGTTATTGTCTTCAGACCTCGCTACCAGTTATCTTTTTGGAAGTAATGTAAGTTGGCAGTAGGGCTGGACGTAACCCACATCAAGTTGGGTTTAGAAACAATGTACAGTTCGAAAGTCAGCTGATTTGCGCCCTTCTTCTAACTTATGTAAATTACCGCTACATTTGTCTACTCTGATTCTGAGGACACCACGTTACGCACAAGATCACGGGGAATCCGAATTTCATAACTAGAAGTTTGTAGCTTCAAACAGAACAAAGTTACAGCTGTTTGAAAATTGACCAATTTCCCTACATTTTTGCTCGATTCTGATGAGATGACTCAATTATATTGACCCGTTCTATTTTTCCTGTACAACATGAGACCGTAAAGCACTCATGAAACTAACAGAAAGGCTGTATATTTTTTTTGAAATTCGACCTCCCTAATACATAACTATAGTAAACTCTAAAGCGTGACACACTTTTGTTGAGTTATTGTCTTCAGACCTCGCTACCAGTTATCTTTTTGGAAGTAATGTAAGTTGGCAGTAGGGCTGGACGTAACCCACATCAAGTTGGGTTTAGAAACAATGTACAGTTCGAAAGTCAGCTGATTTGCGCCCTTCTTCTAACTTATGTAAATTACCGCTACATTTGTCTACTCTGATTCTGAGGACACCACGTTACGCACAAGATCACGGGGAATCCGAATTTCATAACTAGAAGTTTGTAGCTTCAAACAGAACAAAGTTACAGCTGTTTGAAAATTGACCAATTTCCCTACATTTTTGCTCGATTCTGATGAGATGACTCAATTATATTGACCCGTTCTATTTTTCCTGTACAACATGAGACCGTAAAGCACTCATGAAACTAACAGAAAGGCTGTATATTTTTTTTGAAATTCGACCTCCCTAATACATAACTATAGTAAACTCTAAAGCGTGACACACTTTTGTTGAGTTATTGTCTTCAGACCTCGCTACCAGTTATCTTTTTGGAAGTAATGTAAGTTGGCAGTAGGGCTGGACGTAACCCACATCAAGTTGGGTTTAGAAACAATGTACAGTTCGAAAGTCAGCTGATTTGCGCCCTTCTTCTAACTTATGTAAATTACCGCTACATTTGTCTACTTTGATTCTGAGGATACCACGCTACGCACAAGATCACGGGGAATCCGAATTTCTTAATTAGAAGTTTGTAGCTTCAAAACGAACAAAGTTACAGCTGTTTGAAAATTGACCAAATTCCCTACATTTTTGCTCGATTCTGATGAGATGACTCAATTATATTGACCCGTTCTATTTTTCCTGTACAACATAAAACCGTAAAGTACTCATGGAACCAACAGAAAGGCTGTATATTTTTTTTGAAATTCGACCTCCCTAATACATAACTATAGTAAACTCTAAAGCGTGACACACTTTTGTTGAGTTATTGTCTTCAGACCTCGCTACCAGCTATCTTTTTGGAAGTAATGTAAGTTGGCAGTAGGCCTGGACGTAACCCACATCAAGTTGTGTTTAAGGACAATGTACAGTTCGAAAGTCAGCTGATTTTCGTCCTTCTTCTAACTTGTGTAAATTACCGCTACATTTGTCTACTCTGATTCTGAGGACACCACGTTACGCACAAGATCACGGGGAATCCGAATTTCATAACTAGAAGTTTGTAGCTTCAAACAGAACAAAGTTACAGCTGTTTGAAAATTGACCAATTTCCCTACATTTTTGCTCGATTCTGATGAGATGACTCAATTATATTGACCCGTTCTATTTTTCCTGTACAACATGAGACCGTAAAGCACTCATGAAACTAACAGAAAGGCTGTATATTTTTTTTGAAATTCGACCTCCCTAATACATAACTATAGTAAACTCTAAAGCGTGACACACTTTTGTTGAGTTATTGTCTTCAGACCTCGCTACCAGTTATCTTTTTGGAAGTAATGTAAGTTGGCAGTAGGGCTGGACGTAACCCACATCAAGTTGGGTTTAGAAACAATGTACAGTTCGAAAGTCAGCTGATTTGCGCCCTTCTTCTAACTTATGTAAATTACCGCTACATTTGTCTACTTTGATTCTGAGGATACCACGCTACGCACAAGATCACGGGGAATCCGAATTTCTTAATTAGAAGTTTGTAGCTTCAAAACGAACAAAGTTACAGCTGTTTGAAAATTGACCAAATTCCCTACATTTTTGCTCGATTCTGATGAGATGACTCAATTATATTGACCCGTTCTATTTTTCCTGTACAACATAAAACCGTAAAGTACTCATGGAACCAACAGAAAGGCTGTATATTTTTTTTGAAATTCGACCTCCCTAATACATAACTATAGTAAACTCTAAAGCGTGACACACTTTTGTTGAGTTATTGTCTTCAGACCTCGCTACCAGTTATCTTTTTGGAAGTAATGTAAGTTGGCAGTAGGGCTGGACGTAACCCACATCAAGTTGGGTTTAGAAACAATGTACAGTTCGAAAGTCAGCTGATTTGCGCCCTTCTTCTAACTTATGTAAATTACCGCTACATTTGTCTACTTTGATTCTGAGGATACCACGCTACGCACAAGATCACGGGGAATCCGAATTTCTTAATTAGAAGTTTGTAGCTTCAAAACGAACAAAGTTACAGCTGTTTGAAAATTGACCAAATTCCCTACATTTTTGCTCGATTCTGATGAGATGACTCAATTATATTGACCCGTTCTATTTTTCCTGTACAACATAAAACCGTAAAGTACTCATGGAACCAACAGAAAGGCTGTATATTTTTTTTGAAATTCGACCTCCCTAATACATAACTATAGTAAACTCTAAAGCGTGACACACTTTTGTTGAGTTATTGTCTTCAGACCTCGCTACCAGTTATCTTTTTGGAAGTAATGTAAGTTGGCAGTAGGGCTGGACGTAACCCACATCAAGTTGGGTTTAGAAACAATGTACAGTTCGAAAGTCAGCTGATTTGCGCCCTTCTTCTAACTTATGTAAATTACCGCTACATTTGTCTACTTTGATTCTGAGGATACCACGCTACGCACAAGATCACGGGGAATCCGAATTTCTTAATTAGAAGTTTGTAGCTTCAAAACGAACAAAGTTACAGCTGTTTGAAAATTGACCAAATTCCCTACATTTTTGCTCGATTCTGATGAGATGACTCAATTATATTGACCCGTTCTATTTTTCCTGTACAACATAAAACCGTAAAGTACTCATGGAACCAACAGAAAGGCTGTATATTTTTTTTGAAATTCGACCTCCCTAATCACCACACCTATAGCACACATGAAATGTATCACGCAAAAGTTGTTTCGATTTGTCTGTAACTTCACTAACGTACGTGCCCTAACGTCTTAACTACATAGCCCCAATATTGATTGTCGCTATTGATTTATTGATTTTTGGCGCTCTGTTTTATGAAATTCTTGAAAATTTCTTTCTGTTATTGTGAGCCAACGTCTGAATGGAATGCTACTTAACTGGTATCAACGATATAACTTTGGTACCTCTTCAATGTGATGACCTTAAAAAATCAATATATCGATCCATCGATCCGTTATGGAATCGTCATTTTTGGTATGCATAACGCAAAAGTTGTTTCGATTTCTCTGTAACTTCATCAACGAACGTGCCCTAACGTTCTGACTATGTAGCCCCAATATTAATTGTCACTATTGATTTATTGATTTTTTATGAGAGTTTTTATGAAAAAGCCATGATTTTTGGGTAAACGCCATTTGAGTACCACTGAACCAAATCTTATGAAACTACAGTAGTGAACATATAATGAAAAATAAACATGACTTTCAATTGTAAAAAATCAATAATATCGATTTATTGATTAGATATGGAAAAACATTTTTTCTCGAAATCGGCTCCACAACTTTTTTTCTTACTTTCAGAATGTGTTTAGTTTGTCATGAGAATTAATTATCCTGAGAAAAATTTCGAGGAAAATGCTTTATTACATATATACATTGTTGAGTTTTGTCTCCAAAATCGATGACGTCATAAGTCATATGAATAAAACTGTTAACATAATTTTTGGTGCCTTAACTTTTTTCACGATTTCAAACATGATGACAGAGACGTTCAAAATAATATAGTAAAAATGTTTTATTCTCGAGAAATGATAAAACTCTCTGAAAAGGTAACAAATTTCGTAATCGTCTAGACATGTTAAATCGTACGTTCAATAGGAAATTGGGAGAAAGATGAACTCATACTCATTTTTCATTTTGGAGAGCGCTGACTGGTTGTGGGTTTCCATTTTGGTCTGAAATGTTTCGTTATG
This sequence comes from Litoditis marina, assembly GCA_964036275.1. Taxonomy (NCBI): domain Eukaryota; kingdom Metazoa; phylum Nematoda; class Chromadorea; order Rhabditida; family Rhabditidae; genus Litoditis; species Litoditis marina. Next base: position 37,953,481 of record OZ038433.1, read on the forward strand.
TTTTGTTACAGTTCATAATTTTGAAACTTGAATGAATGGTTTTTTATGATAGCAAATAATGGTACATTTTTCCATGACTCATGAGTAAAATCAGAAATAATAATAAAAAATGTTTCTTTCGATACGCATAAATCAGCACATTGTATTCAGACCAATGTCACACAAAAAACCTCCTCAAGATGACAACGATGATGATGATGAAGACGAACCAGAAGAAAAATCAAGTAAGCAATTGCAATAGTATAAATAAAACTGATTATTGATTATTCAAACTTTGAATGTGTCTGAAATAACCTCATTCTTGACAAATATAAATAATTTAAGAATAAAAGGAAATAACTTTGTGTTCGTTAATAACTTATTACTATTAGTTTATTGATCACATTTTTCAGATTGGTTCAATCGACATTTGAGTTTCCGTAAATCGAAAAAGAGTAAACCTCAAGAAAAAGCCAATAAACCAACTGACAATGAGGAAAAAAATGACGACTACGATATTGATGAACAAGGAGAAAAACCAAGTAGGCCAACACAATAGTATGAACGATATAGATTTTGTGAAATGAATCCGATTCAAATGTTTCCGAATGAAATATGTCCAAGAAGAATTAGCAAAGTTTGGAATAAATGAATAAAACATCCGAAAACAGTTTGGTTGATAATTTGTTTAAATTCACATTTTTCAGATTGGTTCAAACGTCGCATGAGTCTCCGGAAATCGAAAAAAGATAAACCATCACTCAATCCACAAGTACGTATGGAAATTGAGGATGAGCCTTCAACTTCTACAGTCAGGAAAGGTATTCAATTAGATCGAAGATTTGTTCATATTGATGATACAAACTACAACTGCAAATAAGTACATTTTCTACGTTATAGAAGTGTTTCAAAGAAGCGGAAGTAAAAGAAGAAGTGAAAGAAAAACAATGCAAGCTGAAGTCAAAGCAACATCTGATCACTCGTCAAATGAAGAGCCACAGACGAAAAAACGAGGAAAAATCAAGCGTAAGTAATTTATATTTTTTGTAGAAAGAAAATTGCACTTCTTGTAAAACTTCTTTTTCTTCTTCTTCACTTCTTCTTCACTTCTTCACTTCTTGAATAAACTTGTAAAAATTAATGAAGTTTATTTACATATTTTCAGAAGCTCTGGTCAAGCTGGGGAGTAAATTCAAAAAAAAATCTTCGAAGAAAGCAAATGAATTGTCATCATCAAACGGTACACTTTTTCTAATACGTGGAGGTATAGTAACAATTCTATAATCAGTTTGATATCTGTTGCAGATAATGTTTTTTTATTATTTGCACAATTTAAATGAGAATAAACAATGCAAAACAACGAAAAGTCTTTCCGGAATTTGCGTATATAATTAAATTTTACTGTATACTAATGATATCTATATTATTTCAGAGGAAAGTTATGCAGAAAATGTCCAACAAGTGAAAATAGAACGATGGAAAACCGAAGGTGTTTCAGTTCAGATATAAAAAGTTGTTGTATTTATATATTTCGTTTTTTGGTATTGCTAAGAAATAATGAGCATCATTGTAAATTTCAAATAATTTGGGCAATAATATAAAATATCACCCTTCAGTCAGTTAGAGATACAAAGTTTTTAAATCTTTATTCAGAAAACTTGACTGGACGTGAACGTAAAAATTTGAAACAAGACGAGAAGAGAGGAAATGAAGAATTATCAGACTCAGATGACAAATCTGATATTGAATATGACCCGCAGAAAAAATCCAGTAAGTAATCTAATTACACCAATTCAGTAAGTTTTATACTGAGCAAACTAATTTGTATTGTTCCAGAGATGCAGGATGTGAAAAGGCAACGTCGTTACTGGAAGAAAAAAAAAGAGAACAGGCAAACAAACACACCCTCATCAGATACGGACCAAGAAACTGAATACGAGCAAGGTATAAGTTTTGCGTGGAAAGAACTTAAAAAGTGTTAAACTGTTATTGAATTATATACTGTGTCCACCAATTTCTGTCCTTCCACAGTGATCCATCTTATATTTATAAGGCTTTTATAAAGAATAAGTGGTTATTGTAGCATCAAATTCTGCAAGTTTGTAGTAGTTAAGGTATAATATATAGTACTAAAAATTGGAAAAATTCCAATAAGGCCAATATACCAACCAAAACGTCATCTTCAGTTTGAGGTTATTGATATAATGAACTCAAAAATATATTAAACACATTTTTCTTTTTTTATTTAATAAAATTTAAGATGGAAAAAACTGGGAGAACAAGAAAAAAGGTATAGAAGATCGGAAACAAGACAAGAAGAGTGGGAATGAAGAATTATCAGACTCAGATGACAAATCCGATATTAAATATGACCCGCATAGAAAATCCAGTAAGTAATCTAATTACACCAATTTAGTAAGTTTAATACTGAGCAAGCTAATTTGTATTGTTTCAGAGAAGCAGAATGCAAAAAGGCACCGTCGTTACCGGAAGAAGAAGAAAGAGAACAGACAAAGAAACACACCCTCATCAGATACGGACGAAGCAACTGAATACGAGCAAGGTATAAGTTTTGCGTGGAAACAACTTGAAAAGTGTTAAATTGTTATTGAATTATATACTGTGTCCACCAATTCCTGTCCTTCTACAGTAATCCATCTTATATTCATTAAGCTTTTGTGATAACTTATTTACAAAATGAATATCTATCATTTATCAATAAAAATGTGATCTAAAAATTTAGTAAAAAAAAACAATTATGTTTCAGCCTATCATCCCTATTCTTATCTTGGTGAACGGAATAATGAGTGTTTGTACTGCGGCGCCATCCATTTACCCGGGAAACATTACTGTTGCTCGAACGGAAGAATTTTCATCCCGCCATTTCCAAAACTCCCTCCAGTATTGAATTCGCTGTATTTTGATGTGCAAGATCGACGTGGACGTGAATTTGTCAGAAATATACTCTCCTACAACACAATATTCAGTTTTGCTTCAATACAATATCGAAAGATCAAAGCAGCTCCATTTGGACCTCAAGTGAGAAACACTGAATATAATTCAAATATATGATTATTACAATTCAGTATTTCAGGTGAAAATTACTTCCAACAATGCATTTGTACATTTGTATATTTTACAGGTTATGAAAACTCAAGGAGCGATTCGACACTTTCCATCTGCTCTCTTTCCTAAAGTAGCAGAAAACCCTTCTTTCGGAAATTATTACGTGTTTGATCATGATGAAGCGGTGGATAAACGAATGAGCAACCCGTATCATGGAAAGATGGATCGACAGGTTAATTATATAAAACTCAGAGAAAAACATTTTGTTGTGAATAATACTCAATATGAAAATGCTCTTATTTCAATGCAATACCATGAATGATAGATACATAACTCCTCGTTCCGTGAAAAATAAGAATGAACTTTATCATTCGAAAATTGATGAAACTTATTGTTTCAGTGCAAAAATTTGCATAATAAATTACGCAGTTAAAAATTACCATCATTTATTTGCAGATAGTATCAGACTTAACTACATGTATGACACAGCATAATCCATTCGCCAAAATGTATAAATCAATGGCACAGTGTATCGAAGAAGCAGAAAATGAAGGCCACAACCCGGATCATGTCAGATTAAAGATAATTGATGCTCATAATGTGAACAAGAAACTGTTGAAGGAGGTGAAATTCATTAGCTTTGTTGAAACCACATTTTTGGTCAGGAAAAAAATTAAAAATAAAACGGAGAGAAAAAATAATTATATTTCAATTATTCAAAAGTACCTTAGCATATTAGTATTAGTTTTCAAATCAAAATAAAATACGTGCAATATCTACATATTATATGAATTAATTTTATTTAATAAAGAATATAAACTGTTTTTCCCGAAATGTATTATCATAATTGCTCAATTTATTTGTCTTTTTTTGAGAAGTTTCCAGAGTGATGAATCATTGAACTTATTCGAAAAATTACAGATGCACCCAGGAATTTACAAAGCTGAATCTAGCAGCAAACATTTTGTTTCTGTGTTCTTTGATTCATCTGCTGAACAAAATGTGCGGTATCCTGGTCTAACAATCTATCCGAAACGAAGCAATAATCCATCTCGACCAATCTATCCGTGGATGAAACAAGTTTCACCTCTATGCTACCCGTTGCTGTTTCCAAGAGGTACATTTCAACTTATTAATTGGAAGTCGTAATTTACAGGTATCAATTGAACATAATTATGCAAATAATTACTACAAAGTCTCAAAATCTCTGTCGAATTTACTTATGTTAAGGAGAACCAGGATGGAAAGCTGGCGGTTTCCCAGTCGCAATTGACCGAACTTGCCCATATCGAGAACGTTTACGAGCATATGCCCAGTTTCATCCCGAAGAAGCTGCTTTGTGGGACACCCCTCCAGAGGAATTGATGATTCAAGACACACATTTGGAAGGGTAATATTTGTTAAGATATACTGTCAACAAGAATATTATAATCTACGTGAATGGCAACTACTTTTTGTTCAGAGATCCTAATTTGGAAAGTTCGAAGGACGAAAACGACGACAATCTGGCACCAAACTATTATGATGAAAATACCCGTCACGTATGCTTGTTTACTTTCACAATCAAAAAAAATTAATCAATCAAATTAAAATTTAAATCAATATCAATCATTTGAAGATTTAATGTGTTCTTGTGATTTATTAAGAGATGAATACAAAGACTTCAGCTCTAAATAAGTAATTAACTTTACTAAAAACTTCATGGCATAACATTTCAGTTTACTATGGTAAAATTATTGGAATCTTACAAAAAAAACATATTGCTTTCAGAATTTCGTAACGGAAGTGGAGAACGAGGAAACTGAACGAATTTACTTTGTGGAAAGGAATGGAGATATATATCCAAATCGAAACGAAAATACGAGTAAAGAGAACACATCTATACCCTCTGAAGAAGGAGAAATGGAAGATGATCTACATTCGAACAGTAGCTCAGTGAGTATAGAAATTATACCTTTCAATTGGTAAAAAATCAATCACATCTGATAGAGCAATGTCGTTGATGAGATTTTTTTAAACGATCTCATAAATATTAGTTCCAGTTTGCTGATTAAGGATTTGTTGACACAAGTTGCAATGGTTGAAAAATGATCTATGCCATATAAAGACGGTGGAATATTGGTATCGATTACAAATATTGTTGTTATATCGAGTTGTGGTTCAGTGATAGTAAAAAAATTGATTGTATATATTGAACTGTGTGCGAGAAAAAGTGAACGATTAATCAATTAATTTCATTTATTAACTTTTTTGCAGAGTGAAGTGGAAATTGAGGAAGTGAACGATAATTCAAATGAAATACAGCACGACACGTCTACTCATGAAGATTCAGAAGCTCAGGTGACACGTTTATATTAAACTGTGCGAGAAAAAAAAGAACCATCAATCATTAATTTCATTTATTACTAATAGAGCAATTATGTGCACATTTTTCGTCTTTCATTTCACTACATCATAATCATATTACATTCAAATAATTTCATCTCAATGCAGACCAACATTCACGAGTTTTCAGACTGGAGAAAAAGAAATGTTACGAGGAGGTAGAAACGCAGAAGAGCCCATACCAGCTATAAATGAGCCGGTATAATAGTTAAAATCCCGATAATTATTTTTAATCAATCAAATTTTTTGAAATGAACTACTTAAGGCATTATCAATTCACAGGTTTCAGCAAGTGTTTGTATCACAGTTGTGATTCAATCTCAAGGTATTCTGTAACTTCACACTTCCATCTGAAAAATGAAATATTTGGCATGCACTTCCCTTCTAGAAAACAATTTTACATACATGTAAAATTATACTAATTCGATTAGTGCTCCGCATTCAACATTAGTGTTTATATGACTCCAGAAAAAATGAACGTTTATTGCAGAAACATCGTCAATTCGCATCATTCTGTGAATATGGTCTCTATATACATCAGAAAAGGATGCTCGCTCGGAACCGTATCAGTGCTGCACGAAAATTAGGCCAACTGTTTACCATTGATATGGGCACACGACTACATCAATTTCGATCCCAAGCAATTCGTGAACATTATTCGGAATATCTGACCAGTACCAAGTGAGATTTATTAGTGAATATATATTTGGAAATTACGAACAATCATTAGGGTTCGTTCTTTCCAGAGCACTCATACGGTATATTATTCCCTATTTCACTGTGATTGTAGTTTGATGTTGCCGATCAACAATAGTAAACTAGCGCATGTATTACAATGAAACTACGATAACAGTTCAGTCATTTCATAGAATGAAAATTAAGGAAATTTAACAGTAATTGTTGATAACGATTCAATTAGAAATTCAATTCAGTTGAACAATAGAATCTCAGTATACACACAAGTTGGAAACTACATAAGTAAATTGAATGATACATTCAATTTTTCAGGTCCAAGTTTCTGGGAGCATATCAGAAAAAAGCAGACAAACATGGAGTGACTATTGGATGCGTAACTTCAATTCCTTCGACTATTTCTGGGTCACCTAGATGGCTTCAGGAACACTTCGAAAACGGAACAACTTTGGTGAACAAGAAAGGGAAACCTGATGCATTTTGGACCTTTACAACAAATGTGAATTGGCGGGAAATTCAGGTTAGGTCAAGTTGATTCCTGAATCAGTTAATTACCTAACTTTTCCTAACTAATTCCACTCAAGATTGGTATGCACTATTCATGCACTTAAAACAACTTATTTATATTTATTAATTGCAAATTCCCTCACATACTCAACAGAAATAAATAAATTAAAACATAAATTTTTGAACCCTCATAAAATGTAATTTTACTATTTGAGAAAATCATACAACAATGTTACTGAACCAAAATTTTTTTTAAAAAAAACATTTAAAAGCTTATAATATCGATTATAGGATAATTTGGAACCGGGTACCACTTGGGAGGATAATCCTCATCTTGTCAATGAAGTATTCTGGAAAAAATGGAAAGTCTTCCTTGAAGATATAGTTGGGAAGCCAGAACGGCCGGGATCGAAACAAAGAAGTCCAGGTTGGTTTGCCGTAGTTCGATTCTGATGCATGCCATAAGTTGCAAAAATTAATCAAAAACAAGTAGATCAAACTATGTACAGATCAAACTACGATTATTCGTGTAGGACTTGTAGCATAGGATGAGGATTAACTAAATCTTAATTATAGTTCATGAAACAAGATTCAATCTCGTACAGAGATCAGACTACAAAAAATGTAATATTGCAAAAAATATTATGACTGAATGAAAAATTAGGTAATAGTTAGAATAGATTAATTTCTATTGAATTATTGGATATTTGATGCAGTAATTGTGAACTACTAATATAAATGCACGAAAACTGAATATATTTCCATTACAGGAATATTCGGCGAGGTTGCTTGGTACACTTTCTCCATTGAGTTCCAGCAACGAGGACCTCCACACGCTCATCTCATTGTTTCTTTCAAGAAACACATTCGAACTGCTTCTGAGATTGACAGAATCTGCCAAGCTGAACTCCCAGTTGTCCCGGACCCGTCCCATCCAGATTACGACAAACAACTTCGACTCCGAGAGCTGGTGGAAAGGTTTATGATCCACCGGCCTTGTGAGAATGATCCCAACGCCTATTGCCAAGCACAGAAGAAAAAACACTGGAAACAATGCAGGAAACGTTACCCAAAAACATTCAACCGGTTTACAAAATTTGACGACAGACAGTACCCCGAACTACGAAGACGTGACACAGGAGAAACGTGTGAGAAGAAATCTGGGAACTTGACTGTGATTGCAGATAACCGACATGTTATTGCCCACAATCTGGAAATGCTGAGTCGCCACGAATGCCACATCAACGTCGAAATCATCTCAAACCTTCGAGTATTAAAGTATATATTCAAATACTTATTCAAAGGATTTGATCGTGTTCTTGTGGAGGCCGTGACAAGTACTTCAACCAGCATGTATCCCAATCAGATGACACTCGATGGTCACATTTTCTATCCTTCTTCTCTGAATATTCCTAAAGGTGCTTTGGCGGAAAGAAAGAGGGAAGCTGCAGCACGTTTGAAAGAGAACAAGATAGCTCCGTGAGTCTAAATTCTGTTTCTTTCTCAAGACTACATGACAAATTGGCGGTATCTTGAACGTTTAACTCAAGTCTTATTTTAAATTTAAATTTAAATATTCAAATTTTTCATGTTCTCGTGGTAGATTCAGTTTGAAATTGAAAGTAACTGTACAAAAATATGAAAAAAATATTAGTAAGCTGAAAGAATGAACAACTTTCAAATCATATCGAATTAATTAGTACTGTATTTAGTACTGTAACACTTGTTTCACAGATTGGACAAAGCTGGAAAACCTGTCGCAGTTTATGATGAGACGTACATGGTGGAGGATATGCGTGCAATGACTGCGTGTGAAGCAGCATGGGACTTCATGGCCTTGCCCCGTGCAGGATGTTCCCACACAATCGTGCCGCTATTCATACATGCACCAGATGATGAGCCAGTGACGTCAAACTTCGGTGATGAAGAACAGGCCAAGACGTTCAAAAAGATAACAGAAGAAGAAATTCACAGTCGGTTGAAGGCATGGTTCGAACTCAACAAATCAAGTTCCTTCGCAGATCGAGATGCCAAATCGATGACATTTGACCGAATTCCGGAGAAGTATTTGTTTGAGAATGGAAGATGGAGACTAAGAAAGAAAGATAAGAGGTTAGTTGTACTCTCAACTCAGTCATAACATATATGTATTCGCCATATTATGTAGTGGAATGTGATGATAGTTAGAGTATGTTTAAAAAATAACAATATTCATAAAAACTAACAACCTATTTTAGTGAACACACTCTCGGTCGAATGAAGTATGTCTCCCCTCGTCACTTGGAAACCTTCGCTATCCGTTTATTGGCAACTTCAGTTCCTGGTGTCACATCGTTTGAGGAACTACGTACTGTCGACGGTGAAATACAGGAAACTTTTGCAGATGCCTGCAGAGTGAGTTTGAAAGAGTAAAAGAAAGCTAATTTTTTTAAATAAAAAAAAGTTAAATAATCTGTGAGGTTCAATGAGTTCTGAAGAAAAAGAAGAAGAAGAACACTACCCTAATTTTCTAACACATAAAATCATATAAATGCATGCAGTAATGTAAAGTTTCTAACGACGTAAATTGTAAAGTATGACAATCTGTAATCTGTAGTACCTTAAAAAGTGTCGAAGTTTCAGAATGTTGAAGAAATTAATTGTCAAGATTATTTTGAATTTTTTAAGTCAACAATTTTTATCTTTGAATGGTTAAGAAGAGAGGCCTGATGAACGATGAACAGGAATGGCACAACGCTCTGAGTGAAGCGGCAGAGTATCAGATGCCGTTGAACCTACGTCGCATGTTCATCACGATCCTGATTTTCTGTGCTCCGAAAGATCCAAGAGAACTATGGGAAGCTCATAAAGTTAGTTGTTATTGACTAAAACTATAGTTCAATAGAATGTATTACACATTTGTCAAACGTAGAACAGAATAAGTTGAAAGAGAAATAGAGAGAAAGATTACCTCTGACAACATTTGAGTGATTAATATATTTAAATAACTTCAATCAATTCAACTGCATACGGTTTTAAAAATGAGTATGAGTCAATATAACTAAATGGTTGAACATGCCAAAAATAATATATACTAATTCAAATGTACTTTACTATTAACAAGTTATTTAGGAAGACTTCTTTGAGAGAAAGCAATGGAGTGATGAACAAAAGGAAGCCCATGCATTGTTTCACATTGAGTCAGGACTGAGAACTCATGGAATGTCATTGAAAACTCTTGGTCTTCCTGGTATGAAACTCATTTAGTCGAATGAAACACTTGAATTCGTCCAGTAAATAATGATTAAAAACTACCTTTTTTACTGCATAAAAATACGGTTTCAAAAATGAGATACACTTTTGAAGTGTAATACTTCAAGCGCATTACATAACAACAAATTTCATGTGTAAAACTATGCAATTATCGTTAATAATTTGATCTAATTTCATTGGAAACGAATAAAAATCATCTTTTCAAAACTATAAAAAGAAACCATAGATCATTTCAGATGTTGATAAAAGCAATTTGCCTCAGAAAGTCGATTTGGTTGACGATTTGAATGCTCCCACAAAGACTACAAACGAATATGCGAAAATGGGAAAATCAAAAGAAAGTGTACGTGTAATTTGAAGTCAAATAGCAATTGTAGTTGTTTTTAACAAAAGTTCACATGGTGGATGCTACCTTTTCTAACTGTATTTATTGTTCGTAATCTGAGGTTCGTATTAAAATCAAGTCACAACAAAATTATCACTTATATTCATATTTGTAATAATTAACCTTTTAAACCTCTTTTTAATTAACACAGTGTGTACTTTCTGTGATCAACTCTACAGTTTATGAACAACCAAAGTTGTAGTTTGCTCTATAACCTAACCAGTCGAAACAAACTACCAATATAGAAGTAATACATAATTAACATTGAAAAACGTATCAAAACATAAAGGGAAATGAATGTATTATTTTGTTTAGTTCAATTTTTTTACAGCAATTGAACGAAGAACAGAAGGCTGTGTTCGATACTATTGTTGAGACTATTGAGAATGATTCCTCTCAGCCTTTCTTCATAGAGGGTAGTGGTGGCTGTGGAAAAACGTTTTTGTATAAAACACTCTACTACACATTAAGCGGCAAAGGATACAAGGTACTGTTAGACTTCTCTACTTTTTAAAAAAATATATTGATCAATTTCGTTCATTTGATCTCATTGCGTGGTAAATGTAAAAATCCCATGTTTATTCAATTTCAGGTTCTGTCCGTTGCACACACAGGCATAGCCTCAATTCTACTGCCAAACGGAGCCACAGTACATCGCACCTTCTCAATTCCTCTCATTACTGAAGACAACATGCACTCGAAAGTAGAATTGGAGAGTAGTCTAGGTACGGAAAATACAACATTGTTGCTTTTTTCAAAACATTACTCCAATATCAAATGATTTCTTTTCAGCAACTGATTTGAAAGAAGTGGATGTGATATTATGGGACGAATGCACGATGACCGATCGTCGTATTCTACAGGCCGTACATCAACTATTTGTCAATCTTCACCCTGAGAAATCTGATGTTCTATTCGGAGGAGTATCTCTCATTTTTGGTGGAGATTTCAGGCAAACTCTCCCAATAGTTCCAGGCGTAAAGGATGCTTCAGTTCTTGACTACACCATCCTAAGAAGTGACCTGTGGAACCACATCAAGGTTACTCTCTAACTAATATGGGCAAACTACATACAGCAAAGTATAGCAAATATTTAAGCTTATAATTGCACTTTCAATGATAAAATCACGCATTATGAAAAAGAATGTATTGCGTTAATACTGGAAACAAGTTACAACTGTATTTAATTATTAAGTAAATAAAGTTTTACCATTTAAACATTTACATCACAGTGTTCTATTTAATTTTCAGGTTCTACATCTGTACAAAAATATGCGGGCAGTGGGACATGAAGAATTCATATTGTGGCTACAGAAAGTGGGAAATGGAACTGCCAACGATGACCAATCCCAGCCTGAATATGACCAAGAAGTGTCTCTACCACAAGAATGTTTGGTAAACACGGAAGCTCAACTAATTGATGATATTTTCGGTGGTGGGAAAATTGGTGAATCTATTGCTGACTCTTCTACAATTTTGACGGTGGATAACAAAACCTCTTTGGAGATTAACAACAAGGTGAACAGTTATAATATCATATTTTTAAACTCATTGATAGAAAAAAAATTCTCTTTCTTAAATAAATTACAATTTTTTAATGCAAAGTATTCGAACTTCTTACCTGATCCAAAAAGTACTCAATTATCACATGAAAATACCATTATATACTTTCTCAAACAATTGATAAATGTCATGACTCCAAAATAATTCGAAGGAAAAGCATTTGTTATTACCATAATAGTTACGGTTATTTATAGATCCTCAAATTGTTGCCCGGTGATGAGAAAGAGTTCAAGTCAATAGACAGTTATGATGAAAACCGAGGTTTCAAAGAATTGGATCCAGAATGCTATAATATGTTGACGCCTACAGGAATGCCACCCCACAAGTTACATGTGAAAGTGTGTTTCACTCTTATACAAATGTTCAGAGAAAATATTCAATGTATCATGGCTACTTTTTTATGACTGAAAGTTGGAAATCGGTTAAACATGTTTGAAGTGAGAGTTAATTTTGATAAAACGACTAAAAGTTTTTTTGGAAACCAATTTTCCAGTATTCTAAGATTAATGAACAGGAATTGTTGATTAATTTGAATGTTGATTGAAGAAATTCCAGTTTACGTAAAAAAAATGTGAAATTATTTTAGGTCGGATCTATTGTGATTTTACAACGAAATCTCAACGTCAGTCAAGGTCTATGTAATGGCAGTCGAATGAAAGTGTTGAAAATACAGCCAAATGTAAGCAACATTTCATGATCTGAATGTTAATTTGATGGAACGTATGAACGTATGGAATTAAATAAGCAAGAAAAAGGAGAGAAAGAGAAGGGTAAAGAAAACAAATACATAAGTAGGATAGAAATGAATAAAGAGGAAACTCATATATAGTAGAAAGTAGAAACTAAAATAGTGAATTTTTTTCTCTAAATGCTTTTTTTCACTTTAGGTAATTAAATCATGTTTATCGAAATGTTCATATTAAAAACATAAATGCACCTTATTTAAATCCATGTCGTAATTTCAGGTGATAACTTGTCGACCAATTCACGCACAGACAAGAACTCCAGACACCGTATTCATTCATCGTATTCTTATGACCACTACTACGGCACCGACGAGAGAATTGGCGTTCGTTCGCAGACAATTTCCCCTGAGACTGGCGTACTCTATGACAATCAACAAGAGTCAGGGGCAAACATTTGACAAAGTTGGCCTATTGCTCAGAACGCCCCCATTCGCTCACGGTCAACTGTTTGTGGCTGTGTCACGAGTTCGAAATTTCGAGAATCTGAGAATCTACAATTCCAACAAGTCGGATCGTCAGAAGACTTCGAATATTGTCTACAGAGAGGCATTGATTTAAAATGTACATACTATTTCTATGAAAGTTAATTAAAGTGTCTGTTCAATTTCTAAATATAAAAAAGTAACTGTTTTTCAACAGTAGACTATCTGAAAACAACTAAACTTGCACTAAAAAGTCTTATGATTGCCAAAATCAGCTATAATTAGCCTTATACCAATTTTCGAAATGTAATTAGCATTAAAAAATCTTAAGTTGATTCTAATACATTTAAAAAGAAGGTTAACTGAATTGTAATTGAACGTGCAAAATGGAAATACTCTGAGAAACCTGTTTACCAAAAACCCGAAAACCTGTTCACCAAAGAATAGACACGTAAATCTGAACAGGTTCGTTAGAAACTTGCGAACGTGCAGAAACACATTTTCGAGAAACCTGTTTGCCAAAGATTGAACACGTTGCAACAATACTCGTTAGAGAACTGGAAAAGTACGTGGTTCACAGGTTTCCTCGATAAAATCGTTAAACAAGAAAAGGGAAAGACGAGAAAAGACACAAGAAGACTTTGAGTTTCTGAACTTGTTTTAGTTAAAGAAAGTATTTGAATTTGCTGAGAAAAGTATTTGAAAGCAATTACATAAACAATACTTTTGAGATAAAACAGATAAAACCAAAATATAAGTATTGATTGGACTTCCCTAATAAAAGACTAACATGGATGAGAAGTGAATGTGACGTGTGTTCTACAATGATCACGAGCAAACTACAATACTCAGAATAAGAACATCTGTACTAAAAGTCCACTTTGTAGTTTGATCTCTTTCTTGTACCAGCCTAATATTAACAATTGAAAAAACTTAAACTAAATAGTTTTTTTTCAATAAGTCTTTCTATAGAAATTTTATCAAGTAATCTTCGCATCTAATATTTGTTATTCGAGAAACTACACTAAGATAATTGTAAAAAGTGATGCTATTTGTAAACTAAACAGTCTCAGTAAACGAATACTGATCATATATGACACAATGCTAATTATCAGCAATGTCCCGCCTTCCATACTTAATTGAGGTTACTTCTTTTCTCATTGTCTTCGACAAACATGACCGAAACGTAATTATTCTATACATGCAATTATCGCCTTCGCCAATCTTACAAAGTAAACCTTCTAACGACATAATCTGAAATCAGAACCATAATTGATTATAAGTAACTGAACCAAACTACATATAGTCTATTTCACCAATCTATGTACTCCTACAGTAATCCGTCAATTATTCAAGAGGGTGTTTTCTAATGGAAAAGTTATTACTTGATTTTCAAATTTCCAGAGTTAGTAGTAGTAAACATGCAGAAGATACTATCAACATTTTGAAGAGTTCTGAATGCGCTTATACACCAAACTTCGACCTGGAAGTGTTAGCAAATTACTGTAGAGGGTTATAAGTGGGTGAACAAACTATATATTTTAATATCTACCTATCAATTGATTACGTTACATAGTGACAAATATTGAACCTGCGTCGCATGTTCTTCAATATTGATTTGAAAAAAGTGAATACCTGTAACCATACTGATATGGTGAAGTAAATAGATATATATATATATATAAAATCCAACCATATTATAGAAAGACTTCGTTCCGTAATGAAAGCGAGTCAGTATAAATGAATAGTGACTCACGTCAGGAATCACGTACGCACTTGCAGAAATATTCCAAACTCTAAATAACGCGAAATGACGGATTCACGAGTTCTACCAAACTACAACAAATGAACAAAACTATAAATATTAAATGAACTTTTGGCTGAAGAAACCGAGGTACTGTAACTTACAAGTGTGTACAATTTCTATACAACGACGAGTGCAATTCAGAAGACTGGAAAACGTCGAATGAACTTTGTCAAAACTCTTTGAAACTTTCAAAACGAGTAGTAATTGGTTCGAACATATTACAAATACATTTTTCAATAAAGTAAGGATCACGTCAGTCAGGATTCTGAAGACATGAAGACGTTAATGCATAAAACTTTTCATAAAAGTTTGAAACTTCTAAAAAGAGTTGGAACCGTTGTAACCATTTCGAAATAAGTTGCAAAACATAGCTAACATGCACGCTAGACGGGCGCGCGGCGGTAGCCGCGCGACCGGCTAGTCACCACACCTATACCACACATCAATTGTGTCACGCAAAAGTTGTTTCGATTTGTCCCTAACTTCACTAACATACGTGCCTTAACGTTCTAACTACATAGCCCCAATATTGATTGTCGCTATTGATTTATTGATTTTTGGCGCTCTGTTTTATGAAATTCTTGAAAATTTATTTCTGTTATTGTGAGCCAACGACTCGATGGAATTCTATCTAACTGATATCAACGATATAACTTTGGTACCTCTTCAATGTGATGATCCTAAAAAATCAATATATCGATCCATCGATCCGTTATGAAATCGTCATTTTTGGTATGCATAACGCAAAAGTTGTTTCGATTTCTCTGTAACTTCCTCAACGAACGTGCCCTGACGTTCTGACTATGTAGCCCCAATACTAATTGTCGCTATTGATTTATTGATTTTTTATGAGAGTTTTTATGAAAAAGTCATGATTTTTGGATAAACGCCATTCAGGTACAACTGAACCCAGTCTTATGAAACTACAGTTGTAAACATAATATGAAAAATAAACATGACTTTCAATTATAAAAAATCAATAATATCGATTTATTGATTAGATATAGAAAAATTTTTTTTCTCAAAATCGGCTCCACAACTTTTTTTCTTACTTTCAGAATGTGTTTTGTTTGGTGTGAGGAATAATTATCCTTGAAAAAATTCCGAGAAAAATGCTTCATTTTCGAAAAATATTGAATTTTGAGTTTATCAAATTTTCAAAATGGTTAAACAAGTACAATTATTTCAGTGTGAAAAGTAAATAACGAGTCATACTCGTATACGTGAAATATCGAGAAAATGTTCAGTGGTTCGCAAGATATACATTGTTGTAGTTCATCTCTAAAATTGATGACGTCACAAGTCACATGACAAGTCACATGATGAGTCACATGACGAGAACTGTCAACATGATCTTTGATGCCTTAACTTTTTTTACGATTTCAAACATAGCAAAGACGCGGGGGTCTGGGGGGCACCCCCAGCTAGCGGGGCCCGCGGCGTCAGCCGCGGGACCCACTAGTCACCACTACTATACTAAACTCAAACTCCGATACCAAAAAGTATCTACGATTTGTCTACAACTTTAACAGTGCATATAGGGTAACCATCTAATTCGAGCGCCCCCGTGAAAATTTTGAGTTAGGGCCTTAAATTTTTTTTAGATCTTATAATAGTGAAATGATGAAACATTCTTTGTATTACTGTGCGCCAACGGCTGAATGGACTGCCTGCTAACTGATATGAACGATCTAACTTTGATGTACCTTCAACTTGGTATCATCGAAAAATCAATATATCGATTTATCGATCCGCTACAAAATCGTCATTTTGACCACGTGTAACCCAAACTTGCTCCGATTCTGTTCAAAATTTGACGTGTAGTACTACTAACATTGCCAACCAAATGTACCGGGACTATTTCGTTCTAATTGAGTTTAAAGATTTTTATTGACTTTTTTAGATGAAAAACCCGTTTTCATGGTTGTCGTCCTGACAGAACGGCTCATTGGAATTGGATCAAACTTCAGTAGGATACTACACTCAACAAATGAATAGGACTTTTAATTGACAAAAATCGATAATATCGATTTATTGATTAGTTATGAGTGAACGAAAAGTTGCAAAAAAACGGAGTATTTTGTATCATCAATTGGGCTCTAATTCATCTCATGTATGCCACTAGGTGTCATGACCAACCAGCCTCAATATGGGTTGCCAATATTGATTTCTTGATTTTTAGTGATCAAAAGTATGAAAACTGTAAAAAATTAAATGAGTTGGTGTACGCCAACGGCCGCATGGACTGCTTGCTAACTTATATGGATCATGTGACTTTAATGTCTCTTCAGTATGGTACGATCAAAAAATCAATTTATCGATTTATCGACCGGCTACAAAATCGCCATTTTGGCCAAGTGGGACAAAAAATTACTTCGATTTTGCTGTCACTTTGGCATAAAGCACCACAAACCGTGAACACTAAACGTACCGAGTGGATTTTGTTCAAATTGAGTTTACAGTTTTTTATTGACATTTTCAGGTAAAAAACCCAGTTTCATGGTGGTCGTCCTGACAGAACGGCTGAATGGAACTGGATCAAACTTTAGCAGGATACTACACTCAATAAATGAATGGGACTTTCAATTAACAAAAATCGATAATATCGATTTATTGATTAGTTATGAGCGGATTAAAAATTTAAAAAACCCTCTGAAATTAAGGAAACGTCTCGAACGATTTTTCTCTTACTCTCATGTAAACTGTAAAATAGACTAATAAACAATATGAGCCTATGAAAAGATTATGGTTCGTTGACCGTTTTCCGAAAAATTAATTTTTAAATTTTTCGAACATTCTCAAACTGGTTCAGTTGCCACGAATTTCATAGTGCTACGAGACATTGACAATTCATAACAGAATATGAAAAAAGTTTGAAAAAATATTCAGTCATTCGTGAGTTATACACTGTTGAATTTTACCATCGAAAGTGATGACGTCACAGGTCACATGACAAGTCACATGACGAAAACTGTCAACATGATCTTTGATGCCTTAAGTTTTTTTTACGATTTCAAACATGACAAAGACGCGGGGGTCTGGGGGGCACCCCCAGCTAGCGGGGCCCGCGGCGTCAGCCGCGGGACCCACTAGTACATAACTATAGTAAACTCTAAAGCGTGACACACTTTTGTTGAGTTATTGTCTTCAGACCTCGCTACCAGCTATCTTTTTGGAAGTAATGTAAGTTGGCAGTAGGCCTGGACGTAACCCACATCAAGTTGTGTTTAAGGACAATGTACAGTTCGAAAGTCAGCTGATTTTCGTCCTTCTTCTAACTTGTGTAAATTACCGCTACATTTGTCTACTCTGATTCTGAGGACACCACGTTACGCACAAGATCACGGGGAATCCGAATTTCATAACTAGAAGTTTGTAGCTTCAAACAGAACAAAGTTACAGCTGTTTGAAAATTGACCAATTTCCCTACATTTTTGCTCGATTCTGATGAGATGACTCAATTATATTGACCCGTTCTATTTTTCCTGTACAACATGAGACCGTAAAGCACTCATGAAACTAACAGAAAGGCTGTATATTTTTTTTGAAATTCGACCTCCCTAATACATAACTATAGTAAACTCTAAAGCGTGACACACTTTTGTTGAGTTATTGTCTTCAGACCTCGCTACCAGTTATCTTTTTGGAAGTAATGTAAGTTGGCAGTAGGGCTGGACGTAACCCACATCAAGTTGGGTTTAGAAACAATGTACAGTTCGAAAGTCAGCTGATTTGCGCCCTTCTTCTAACTTATGTAAATTACCGCTACATTTGTCTACTTTGATTCTGAGGATACCACGCTACGCACAAGATCACGGGGAATCCGAATTTCTTAATTAGAAGTTTGTAGCTTCAAAACGAACAAAGTTACAGCTGTTTGAAAATTGACCAAATTCCCTACATTTTTGCTCGATTCTGATGAGATGACTCAATTATATTGACCCGTTCTATTTTTCCTGTACAACATAAAACCGTAAAGTACTCATGGAACCAACAGAAAGGCTGTATATTTTTTTTGAAATTCGACCTCCCTAATCACCTATATTATAATAAAGTAAAACTGTGGCTAAAAAAGCTCCAGCAACCTACCCTTAAACTTCAACCACGTACATGTCAGAACATACTATTACATTTGCCTCGCTAAAAATTTCTGCTTTTGCTCTATTGATTTTATATGATCAAAAATATGAAAATTTTCGAAATTTCCCACGCTCATAACTGGCTAGCACTACATCCTAACCATAAGTCTGTTACAGCATAGACATCAATTACAAATGCGAACATTTTCATCCAAACGAAAAATCGATATATCGATTTATCGATTAGTTATAGAGGTGCCGAAAAAGTCCTCGCCCGCTTCAAACCGCTTTAATTTGTCCATAACTCATAGGGTAGATAGGAAATCCAATTTGATCCAACGACCTTGAGCGGTTTCGCGTCAAATCGATTTATTGATTTTTTATGACCTAAAATAGAAAAATGAAATTTTGCGATTTCAGACCCCAAATTCTGTCAGCATAAACTAGAGACTACTTTAAGGTTTTTGAGAGGTATACTTTTTTTTCTTTTGCGTTTAAAGCTTTTTATAGCAATTTTTACGACCGATTTTCAAATTTCATGTAGCTGTAACTTGCGAGCAATGCGAGCGTAGCCTCCATGTTTTTCAACATGAACACAAATCGGATGGGAAACAAAGATGATGATAATAAAAAATCGATAAAATGATCTATAGCGAAGTTGATTTTAGCGAAAACTTCATTGATACCCCTGTCTCCGATGAAAAATTTGGCCTGATTGTCTTGAAATTTCTACCACGTGAACTACATAAAAATATAAGAGGGTGATTTGTAGGAATTTTCATAATATTGATTTATCGATTTTTTATGATAGTTTTTATGTGACCCCTGAAATTTTCTGCTTCTCACCATTCGAGAACGACTGAGCCGATTGTCATGAAACTTGACTGGTGAACATACCACAAGAAATGAATATAACCTTTAATTGAGAAAAATCGATAATATCGATTTATTGATTAGTTATGGAAGTTTGTAAAACTAAAAAATCTTAACATATGCACACTTTAAAAACGTTTAAGTAACTGTAGAAGTGTTACGACCATAACAATTTTCAACATGACTAAAAAGGGGGGGTCTGGGGGGTCACCCCCCCCAGCTAGCGGGGCCCGCGGCGTCAGCCGCGGGACCGGCTAGTACATAACTATAGTAAACTCTAAAGCGTGACACACTTTTGTTGAGTTATTGTCTTCAGACCTCGCTACCAGTTATCTTTTTGGAAGTAATGTAAGTTGGCAGTAGGGCTGGACGTAACCCACATCAAGTTGGGTTTAGAAACAATGTACAGTTCGAAAGTCAGCTGATTTGCGCCCTTCTTCTAACTTATGTAAATTACCGCTACATTTGTCTACTTTGATTCTGAGGATACCACGCTACGCACAAGATCACGGGGAATCCGAATTTCTTAATTAGAAGTTTGTAGCTTCAAAACGAACAAAGTTACAGCTGTTTGAAAATTGACCAAATTCCCTACATTTTTGCTCGATTCTGATGAGATGACTCAATTATATTGACCCGTTCTATTTTTCCTGTACAACATAAAACCGTAAAGTACTCATGGAACCAACAGAAAGGCTGTATATTTTTTTTGAAATTCGACCTCCCTAATACATAACTATAGTAAACTCTAAAGCGTGACACACTTTTGTTGAGTTATTGTCTTCAGACCTCGCTACCAGTTATCTTTTTGGAAGTAATGTAAGTTGGCAGTAGGGCTGGACGTAACCCACATCAAGTTGGGTTTAGAAACAATGTACAGTTCGAAAGTCAGCTGATTTGCGCCCTTCTTCTAACTTATGTAAATTACCGCTACATTTGTCTACTTTGATTCTGAGGATACCACGCTACGCACAAGATCACGGGGAATCCGAATTTCTTAATTAGAAGTTTGTAGCTTCAAAACGAACAAAGTTACAGCTGTTTGAAAATTGACCAAATTCCCTACATTTTTGCTCGATTCTGATGAGATGACTCAATTATATTGACCCGTTCTATTTTTCCTGTACAACATAAAACCGTAAAGTACTCATGGAACCAACAGAAAGGCTGTATATTTTTTTTGAAATTCGACCTCCCTAATACATAACTATAGTAAACTCTAAAGCGTGACACACTTTTGTTGAGTTATTGTCTTCAGACCTCGCTACCAGTTATCTTTTTGGAAGTAATGTAAGTTGGCAGTAGGGCTGGACGTAACCCACATCAAGTTGGGTTTAGAAACAATGTACAGTTCGAAAGTCAGCTGATTTGCGCCCTTCTTCTAACTTATGTAAATTACCGCTACATTTGTCTACTTTGATTCTGAGGACACCACGCTACGCACAAGATCACGGGGAATCCGAATTTCTTAATTAGAAGTTTGTAGCTTCAAAACGAACAAAGTTACAGCTGTTTGAAAATTGACCAAATTCCCTACATTTTTGCTCGATTCTGATGAGATGACTCAATTATATTGACCCGTTCTATTTTTCCTGTACAACATAAAACCGTAAAGTACTCATGGAACCAACAGAAAGGCTGTATATTTTTTTTGAAATTCGACCTCCCTAATACATAACTATAGTAAACTCTAAAGCGTGACACACTTTTGTTGAGTTATTGTCTTCAGACCTCGCTACCAGCTATGTTTTCGGAAGTAATGTAAGTTGGCAGTAGGGCTGGACGTAACCCACATCAAGTTGGGTTTAGAAACAATGTACAGTTCGAAAGTCAGCTGATTTTCGCCCTCCTTCTAACTTGTGTAAATTACCGCTACATTTGTCTACTTTGATTCTGAGAACACCTCGCTACGCACGAGATCACGGGGAATCCGAATTTCATAACTAGAAGTTTGTAGCTTCAAAACGAACAAAGTTACAGCTGTTTGAAAATTGACCAAATTCCCTACATTTTTGCTCGATTCTGATGAGATGACTCAATTATATTGACCCGTTCTATTTTTCCTGTACAACATAAAACCGTAAAGTACTCATGGAACCAACAGAAAGGCTGTATATTTTTTTTGAAATTCGACCTCCCTAATACATAACTATAGTAAACTCTAAAGCGTGACACACTTTTGTCGAGTTATTGTCTTCAGACCTCGCTACCAGCTATGTTTTCGGAAGTAATGTAAGTAGGCAGTAGGCCTGGACGTAACCCACATCAAGTTGTGTTTAAAAACAATGTACAGTTCGAAAGTCAGCTGATTTTCGCCCTCCTTCTAACTTATGTAAATTACCGCTACATTTGTCTACTTTGATTCTGAGAACACCACGCTACGCACAAGATCACGGGGAATCCGAATTTCTTAATTAGAAGTTTGTAGCTTCAAAACGAACAAAGTTACAGCTGTTTGAAAATTGACCAAATTCCCTACATTTTTGCTCGATTCTGATGAGATGACTCAATTATATTGACCCGTTCTATTTTTCCTGTACAACATAAAACCGTAAAGTACTCATGGAACCAACAGAAAGGCTGTATATTTTTTTTGAAATTCGACCTCCCTAATACATAACTATAGTAAACTCTAAAGCGTGACACACTTTTGTTGAGTTATTGTCTTCAGACCTCGCTACCAGCTATGTTTTCGGAAGTAATGTAAGTTGGCAGTAGGGCTGGACGTAACCCACATCAAGTTGGGTTTAGAAACAATGTACAGTTCGAAAGTCAGCTGATTTTCGCCCTCCTTCTAACTTGTGTAAATTACCGCTACATTTGTCTACTTTGATTCTGAGAACACCTCGCTACGCACGAGATCACGGGGAATCCGAATTTCATAACTAGAAGTTTGTAGCTTCAAAACGAACAAAGTTACAGCTGTTTGAAAATTGACCAAATTCCCTACATTTTTGCTCGATTCTGATGAGATGACTCAATTATATTGACCCGTTCTATTTTTCCTGTACAACATAAAACCGTAAAGTACTCATGGAACCAACAGAAAGGCTGTATATTTTTTTTGAAATTCGACCTCCCTAATACATAACTATAGTAAACTCTAAAGCGTGACACACTTTTGTCGAGTTATTGTCTTCAGACCTCGCTACCAGCTATGTTTTCGGAAGTAATGTAAGTAGGCAGTAGGCCTGGACGTAACCCACATCAAGTTGTGTTTAAAAACAATGTACAGTTCGAAAGTCAGCTGATTTTCGCCCTCCTTCTAACTTGTGTAAATTACCGCTACATTTGTCTACTTTGATTCTGAGAACACCTCGCTACGCACGAGATCACGGGGAATCCGAATTTCATAACTAGAAGTTTGTAGCTTCAAAACGAACAAAGTTACAGCTGTTTGAAAATTGACCAAATTCCCTACATTTTTGCTTGATTCTGATGAGATGACTCAATTATATTGACCCGTTCTATTTTTCCTGTATCACATAAGACCGTAGAACACTCATGGAACCAACAGAAAGGCTGTATATTTTTTTTGAAATTCGACCTCCCTAATACATAACTATAAATTGCTATCATAGATGTAATTAAGTTCATGAACCATTTTGTCCCAATAACTAAGAAAAATATTGATTTATCGATTTTTTACAGTATGTTTTAGACGACTTGCAATCTGAAGCTCATGCTGCCACGAGCTCGTGGAGAGACTTGACAGCTTGTAACTAAGTATGCTCGAATAAATTTGGCGACAGTCAAGTTTAGTGCTAACAGAAAATCAATATATCGATTTATCGATCCGCTACAACATCGTGATTTTAGAGACATGTCACACATTTTTTTTCGATTTTCGAGTCCAAATTTCTATCATAGATGTGATTAAGTTCATGAACCATTTTGTCCCAATAACTAAGAAAAATATTAATTTTTGAATTTTTTATGAACGTTTTTAATAAAAAAATTATTTTTGTTGGTATCCATTCTGAGACGTTTGTTATGAATTTCACAGTGTCACAAGACCTTGACAACTCAAAACAGAATATGGAAAAAGTTTGAAAAAATATTCAGTCATTCGCGAGTTATACACTGTTGAATTTTCCTTCCAAATTGATGACGTCACAAGTCACATGACGAGTCACATGACAAAAACTGTCAACATGATCTTTGATGCCTTAACTTTTTTTTACGATTTCAAACATGACTAAGACGCGGGGGTCTGGGGGGCACCCCCAGCTAGCGGACGCGCGGCGTCAGCCGCGCGGCCGGCTAGTCACCTATACTATACTACAGTAGGTAAGAGGGTTTTCAAACCGTTTCAAATTGTCCATAACTGATAGTGTAGATAGGAAATCCAATTCAATTCGATTTGACTTGTGCACTTTTTGTTCAAATCGATTTATTGATTTTTAATGATCTAAAATAGAAAAATGAAAATTTGCGATTTCAGGCTCCAAACTCCGTCAGCATAAACTAGAGACTACTTTAAGGTTTTTGAGAGGTATCATTTTTTTTCTTTTGCGTTTAAAGCTTTTTATAGTAATTTTTACGAAAAATAAATCTCAAGCTCATGCTGCTGTGCGCCAACCAGGCAGTGTCAGCTCACATAACTTGATGTGCGTGACTTCCGTGAACGACAGTCAAAGATGGTAAAAAAATAAAATCGATATATCGATTTATCGATTAGTTGGAAAGTTGCCAAAAACAGTGTAAAAAATTTCAAACTCGTCAGAATCGCACCAAATGTCAACCATGTATTTGCCTGACCAAAGTAAAACTTTTCACCGAGGCGATTTTTTTCAAAATGTGTTTGCGCCGTGCTATGATCCTTTGAGTGAGCGAAATCTGAAAATCACGTTTCTGTTACGTGAAAACGGCTGAACCAATTCCAATCAAACATACATGTATAGACAGTGTACAACAAGACAAATGCGCTATTGATTAAAGTTAATCGATATTATCGATTTTTCAAAAGTTATGGAACTTTGAAAATTGACCCGGAAATTTTCAAAAAAGTTCGATACGTCTGAAACTTTGTTATGCTCAACGGTATACTTGACCGAAACAATATGCAAAAAATTGGAGATGTTCATCGTGTAGTTTTTGAGAAATTCATAATTGAAGATGCCAACCCGTACTATGTACGGCGCAACGAGAAATATTCAAAACTGCTCAAATGATGAAATTACGTACTTTAAACTTAATTAAACATGACAAAACCGTGGGGGGCTTGGGGGGGCACCCCCCAACTAGCGGGGCCCGCGGCGTCAGCCGCGGGACCGGCTAGTCACCTAACCTATAATAAAGTAACTATGCCGGTTTTCAAACTGCTTCAATCTGTTCACAACTTTCAACATACATACGTTAGACATTTCTAAGGAATTCGGCTCGCGCCCTTTTTATTCAAATTGATTTATTGATTTTTAGTGATCTAAAGTATGACCCCTACTCAGATTTCACGTAGCTATAACTTGCCAGCCATGCGGCCGTGACCCTAATGCTTCTCAACATCAATACAACTCGGATGGGAAACAAAGATGATGACAACAAAAAATCGATAACTTGATCTACCGCAAAGTTGACTTTAGCAAAAAAGTGCCCGACTAGGGGGTTCAGAGCAATTTTTTGACTCCGATTTCTTTGAAATTTGTTCTATAGATATTACATCAAAATCTAAGAATGTGTTTTGAAGGAATTTTCCTGATATTGATTTATCGATTTTTTATGAGTGTTTTTAGGTGACCTCCAGAAATTTTCATCGTTCACCATTCAATAGTGACTGGACCAATTGTCGTGAAACTCGACTGGTGAACATAACACAAAAAAATAAATATGACCTTCAATTGACAAAAATCGATAATATCGATTTATTGATTAGTTATGAAAAGTCGTAAAAAATGAAAAGTTGGTTGTGACATTTTCAAAATGACTCAATGGCTACCATATTCCGGAAGAAGATACTATCAAACAAAATAAGACTTTTCATCGTGGCGATTTTTGACTCCTTGATTTTAACACAATTTATCGATTGTTTTATGACCTATACTCAGATTTCATGTAGCTCTAACGTGCCAGCCATGTGGACGTGACCTTAGTTATTTTCAGCATCAGTATAACTCAGATGGGAAACAAAGATGATGATCACAAAAAGTCGATAAATTGATCTACCGCGAAGTTGACTTTAGCCGAAATCGATATGAACCCCCTCTCTCCGAGAAAAAATTTGGCCTGATCGGCTCAAAACTTCTACTACGTAAAGTTATCCAAAATCCAAGGATGTCTTTTGAAGGAATTTCCGTGATATTGATTTATCGATTTTTTAGAGTGGTTTTTATTTTGACCCCAAAAATTTTCGTTGTTCACCATTCACGAAGGAATCAACCAATTGTCATGAAACTTGAGGAGTCTGTATGACATAAAAAATGAATAGAACTTTCAATTATCAAAAATCGATAATATCGATTTATTGATTAATTATGGAAATTTGTAAAACTGAAAATATCAACATATACATATCTCAAAGACATCAATGTAACTGTATAAATGTTACGACCATAACAATTCTGAACATGACAAAACCGTGGGGGGCTTGGGGGGGCACCCCCCAACTAGCGGGGCCCGCGGCGTCAGCCGCGGGACCGGCTAGTCACCTTACCTATAATAAAGTAACTATGCCGGTTTTCAAACTGCTTCAATCTGTTCACAACTACTAGCATGCATACGTTGGACATTTCTAAGCAATTCGGCTCGCGCCCTTTTTATTCAAAATGATTTATTGATTTTTAGTGATCTAAAGTATGACCCCTACTCAGATTTCACGTAGCTATAACTTGCCAGCCATGCGGCCGTGACCTTAATGCTTCTCAACATCAACACAACTCGGATGGGAAACAAAGATGATGACAACAAAAAATCGATAACTTGATCTACTGCAAAGTTGACTTTAGCAAAAAAGTGCCCGACTAGGGGGTTCAGAGCAACTTTTTGACTCCGATTTCTCTGAAATTTGTTCTATAGATATTACATCGAAATCTAAGAATGTGTTTTGAAGGAATTTTCATGATATCGATTTATTGATTTTTTATGAGTGTTCGAATTTGAGTCTAGCAGTTTTTCACTATACGTAACACGTCAACCCCTGCTTCGATCTTCATGAAACTTCATCAACGTACAATACATTCAAAATCAATAGGGGTCTCAATTGACCAAAATCGATAATATCGATTTATTGATTAGTTATGGGAAGTCGTAAAATGACCAAAATCGCTACGGAAATTTTCAAACTCATGCAACGGCTGTCATATTTTAACCGATTGTAGTACTAAAAATAATAAAACTTTTGTCGTGGCGCTTTTTGAGATTTCTTTTTTTTGCGAATTTTATGACCAGTTTAGTGACAAAGATCAAAAGATCAACTTAGCATTACACGTGAACGGCTGAACGAATTTCAGCAACGTTTAGACCTACAGTATGTGTTCAACAAGCTAAGTATGATGATACAAAAATAAATCGATTTTATCGATTTTTTCGAAAGTTATGAACTTGTGAAATTTGACCAGAAAATTTTCAGAGTGGATCGATTTGTCTGAAACTTCTCCAAGTTTAACGGTATACTTGATTGAGTTATTTCCCCAAGAATTGGAGATGTTCATTGAGTATTTTTTGAGAAATTCATAATTGAAAATGCCAACCCGTACTATGTACGGCGCAACGAGAAAATTTCAAAACTGCTCAAATGATGAAATTACGTACTTTAAACTCCATTAAACATGACAAAACCGTGGGGGGCTTGGGGGGGCACCCCCCAACTAGCGGGGCCCGCGGCGTCAGCCGCGGGACCGGCTAGTCACCTAACCTATAATAAAGTAACTATGTAAAACTTCAAACCTATTTAAATTGTCCATAACTTATAGTGAAGAAAGGAAATCCAATTTAATTCGATTTGACCTGTGCCGTTTTTCGATATATCGATTTATTGATTTTTAATGACCTAAAATAGAAAAGTGAAATTTTGCGATTTCAGACCCCAAACTCTGTCAGCATAAACTAGAAACTACCTTAAGGTTTTTGAGAGGTATAGTTTTTTTTCTTTTGCGTTTAAAGCTTTTTATAGCGTTTTTTATGGAAAATAAATCTCAAGCTCATGCTGCTGTGCGCCAACCAGGCAGTGTCAGCTCACGTGGTTCAGTATACGTGACTCACATGAGCGACAGACTAAGATGGTCCAAGACAAAAATCGATATATTGATCTACCGCGAAGTTGACTTTAGCAAAATTTTGGAGATAGGGGGTTCAGCAGAGGTATTTTTGGCTCCGATTCTTTTGAAACTTTTACCACGTACACCACTAATGATTCTAAAGAGGCACTTTTTATAAAAAAATCTGATATTGATTTATTGATTTTTTATGACGGTTTTTAGGTGACCCTCAGAAATGTTCATCGTTCACAATTCAATAGTGGCTGGACCAATTGTCGTGAAACTTGACCGGTGAACATAACACAGAAAATGAACATGACCTTCAATTGACCAAAATCGATAATATCGATTTATCGATTAGTTATGAATGAGGTCAAAAATGAAAAAGTCGGTTCTGAAATTTTCAAACTTGTTCGATTGCCACCATATTTGAATGTGCAATACTACTAAACAAAATAAGAGTTTCCATCGAGGCGATTTTTGAGATATCGATTTTATCGCAAGTTATCGATTGTTTCATGAAAATGTTAACTTTTTTCTCGAGCTACTGTGACTGTATACGTGTACGTGGTTTCGTACAAAGTGTGTAAGTAACACAACTTCATACCTTCTTCAATGTGATGTAAACAAAAAATCAATAAACTGCATTATCGATTAGTTAGAGAGGTGCCAAAACGGAAAAGTGAAAATTCAAACTACATCAATTTGTCCCAAAGTTCCATATTGTATGCAGTAACAACTACTCCGTCTCCTGCCTGAAGGAATAATGTTTTGATTCAAGTTCAAGCATTTTATTGATTATTTTATGTAAAAAACCCATTTTCGAGAATTATGTACTGACAAAACGGCTCGATGGATTTAGATCAAACTTCAGCAATAGATCATATCAGATAATTGAATAGGACTTTTAATTACCAAAAATCGATAATATCGATTTATTGATTAGTTATGGAAGTTTGTAAAACTGAAAAATCTTAACATATGCATACTTTAAAAACGTTCAAGTAACTGTAGAAGAGTTACGACCATAAAAATTCTCCACATGACTAAAAAGGGGGGGTCTGGGGGGTCACCCCCCAGCTAGCGGGGCCCGCGGCGTCAGCCGCGGGACCGGCTAGTCACCTAACCTATAATAAAGTAACTATGCCGGTTTTCAAACCATTTCAAACTGTCCATAACTGATAGTGTAGATAGGAAATCCAATTTAATTCGATTTGACCTGTGCACTTTTTCGTCAAATCGATTTATTGATTTTTAATGATCTAAAATAGAAAAATGAAATTTTGCGATTTCAGACCCCAAACTCCGTCAGCATAAACTAGAGACTACTTTAAGGTTTTTGAGAGGTATACTTTTTTTTCTTTTGCGTTTAAAGTTTTTTATAGCAATTTTTACGAAAAATAAATCTCAAGCTCATGCTGCTGTGCGCCAACCAGGCAGTGTCAGGTCACGTAGTTCAGTATCCGTGACTCACTTGAGCGACAGTCCAAGATGGTAATAAAATAAAATCGATATATCGATTTATCGATTAGTTGGAAAGTTGCCAAAAACAGTGTAAAAATTTTCAAACTCATTAGATTTCCACCAAATTTCAACCATGTATTTGTCTAACTAAAATAAGATTTTTCACCGAGGCGATTTTTCTCAAATTGTGTTTGCGCCGTGCAATGATCCTTTCAGTGAGCGAAAAATGAAAATCACGTTTCTGTTACGTGAAAACGGCTGAACCAATTCTAATCAAACATACATGTATGAACAGTGTACAACAAGACAAATAAGATTTTGAATGAATTTAATCGATATTATCGATTTTTCGAAAGTTATGGAACTTTGAAAATTGACCCAAAAATTTTCAAAAAAGTTCGATACGTCTGAAACTTTGTCATGTTCAACGGTATACTTGACTGAATCAATATGCAAAAAAATGGAGATGTTCATTGAGTAGTTTTTGAGAAATTCATAATTCAAGATACCAACCCGTACTATGTACGGCGCAACGAGAAAATTTCAAAACTGCTCAAATGATGAAATTACGTACTTTAAACTCAGTTAAACATGACAAAACCGTGGGGGGCTTGGGGGGGCACCCCCCAACTAGCGGGGCCCGCGGCGTCAGCCGCGGGACCGGCTAGTCACCTAACCTATAATAAAGTGAAACTGTGCCTAAAAAAGCTCCAGCAACCTACCCTTAAACTTCAACCACGTACACCTCGGGACATATTATTACATTTGCCTCGCTAAAAATTTCTGCTTTTGCTCCGTTGATTTTATATGATCAAAAATATGAAAATTTCGAAAATTTCTCACGCTCATAACTGGCGAGCCCTACATCCTAATCGTAAGCCTGTTACAGCATAGACATTAATTTTAAATGCAAACATTTTGATCAAAACGAAAAATCGATATATCGATTTATCGATTAGTTGTGAGATTGAAATTTTTTCGGAACCTGACGGCAAAACTTGGCCTGATTGTCTTGAAACTTTCACCATGTATACCAAATCAGATATCAAGTATGAGTGTTGAAGGAATTTGAAAGTTTTTGATCTATTGATTTTTAGTGATCTAAAGTATGACTCCTACTCAGATTTCATCTAGCTATAACTTGCCAGCCATGCGGCCGTGACTCTAATGCTTTTCAACATCATTACAACTCGGATGGGAAACAAAGATGATGACAACAAAAAATCGATAACTTGATCTACCGCGAAGTTGACTTTAGCGAAATTTCGGTCATAGGGGGTTCAGCAGGGGTATTTTTGGCTCCGATTCTTCTGAAACTCTTACCACGTACACCACTAATGATTCTAAAGAGGCACTTTTTATAAAAAATTCTGATATTGATTTATTGATTTTTTATGACGGTTTTTAGGTGACCCTCAGAAATGTTCATCGTTCACCATTCAATAGTGACTGCACCAATTGTCATGAAACTTGACTGGTGAACATAACACAAAAAATGAACATGACCTTTAATTGACGAAAATCGATAATATCGATTTATCGATTAGTTATGAATGAGGTCAAAAATGAAAAAATCGGTTCTGAAATTTTCAAACTTGTTCGATAGCCACCATATTTAAGCAAATGTATTCAATAACAAAATAAAAAGTTTTCATCGAGGCGATTTCCGAGTTAAGGCCTTACAATGTTTTTAGAACCTATCAAAGTGAAATCATAAAAACTTTCAACACGTGTAGCCAGCCAACGGCTCAACGGATTCCAGTGATGTATAGACCTATAGTATGTGTTCACCAAGCTTAGTACGATAGTACAAAAATAAATCGATTTTATTGATTTTTTCAAAAGATATGAACCTGTGAAATTTGACCAGAAAATTTTCAGAATTGATCGATTCGTCTGAAACTTCGCCAAATTCAACGATACACTTGACTAAGTTATTTTGCCAAGAAATGGAGATGTTCATCGAAAAGTTTTTGAGAAATACATAATTGAAAATACCAACCCGTACTATGTACGGCGCAACGAGAAAATTTCAAAACTGCCCAAACGAAGTAATTACCTACTTTAAACTCAATTAAACATGACAAAACCGTGGGGGGCTTGGGGGGGCACCCCCCAACTAGCGGGGCCCGCGGCGTTAGCCGCGGGACCGGCTAGTACATAACTATAGTAAACTCTAAAGCGTGACACACTTTTGTCGAGTTATTGTCTTCAGACCTCGCTACCAGCTATGTTTTTGGGAGTAATGTAAGTAGGCAGTAGGCCTGGACGTAACCTACATCAAGTTGTGTTTAAGGACAATGTACAGTTCGAAAGTCAGCTGATTTTCGTCCTCATTCTAACTTGTGTAAATTACCGCTACATTTGTCTACTTCGATTCTGAGGACACCACACTACGCACATGATCACGGGGAATCCGAATTTCATAACTAGAAGTTTGTAGCTTCAAAAAGAACAAAGTTACAGCTGTTTGAAAATTGACCAAATTCCCTACATTTTTGCTCGATTCTGATGAGATGACTCAATTATATTGACCCGTTCTATTTTTCCTGTACAACATGAAACCGTAAAACACTCATGGAACCAACAGAAAGGCTGTATATTTTTTTTGAAATTCGACCTCCCTAATACATAACTATAGTAAACTCTAAAGCGTGACACACTTTTGTCGAGTTATTGTCTTCAGACCTCGCTACCAGCTATGTTTTTGGGAGTAATGTAAGTAGGCAGTAGGCCTGGACGTAACCTACATCAAGTTGTGTTTAAGGACAATGTACAGTTCGAAAGTCAGCTGATTTTCGTCCTCATTCTAACTTGTGTAAATTACCGCTACATTTGTCTACTTCGATTCTGAGGACACCACACTACGCACATGATCACGGGGAATCCGAATTTCATAACTAGAAGTTTGTAGCTTCAAAAAGAACAAAGTTACAGCTGTTTGAAAATTGACCAAATTCCCTACATTTTTGCTCGATTCTGATGAGATGACTCAATTATATTGACCCGTTCTATTTTTCCTGTACAACATGAAACCGTAAAACACTCATGGAACCAACAGAAAGGCTGTATATTTTTTTTGAAATTCGACCTCCCTAATACATAACTATAGTAAACTCTAAAGCGTGACACACTTTTGTCGAGTTATTGTCTTCAGACCTCGCTACCAGCTATGTTTTTGGGAGTAATGTAAGTAGGCAGTAGGCCTGGACGTAACCTACATCAAGTTGTGTTTAAGGACAATGTACAGTTCGAAAGTCAGCTGATTTTCGTCCTCATTCTAACTTGTGTAAATTACCGCTACATTTGTCTACTTCGATTCTGAGGACACCACACTACGCACATGATCACGGGGAATCCGAATTTCATAACTAGAAGTTTGTAGCTTCAAAAAGAACAAAGTTACAGCTGTTTGAAAATTGACCAAATTCCCTACATTTTTGCTCGATTCTGATGAGATGACTCAATTATATTGACCCGTTCTATTTTTCCTGTACAACATGAAACCGTAAAACACTCATGGAACCAACAGAAAGGCTGTATATTTTTTTTGAAATTCGACCTCCCTAATACATAACTATAGTAAACTCTAAAGCGTGACACACTTTTGTCGAGTTATTGTCTTCAGACCTCGCTACCAGCTATGTTTTTGGGAGTAATGTAAGTAGGCAGTAGGCCTGGACGTAACCTACATCAAGTTGTGTTTAAGGACAATGTACAGTTCGAAAGTCAGCTGATTTTCGTCCTCATTCTAACTTGTGTAAATTACCGCTACATTTGTCTACTTCGATTCTGAGGACACCACACTACGCACATGATCACGGGGAATCCGAATTTCATAACTAGAAGTTTGTAGCTTCAAAAAGAACAAAGTTACAGCTGTTTGAAAATTGACCAAATTCCCTACATTTTTGCTCGATTCTGATGAGATGACTCAATTATATTGACCCGTTCTATTTTTCCTGTACAACATGAAACCGTAAAACACTCATGGAACCAACAGAAAGGCTGTATATTTTTTTTGAAATTCGACCTCCCTAATACATAACTATAGTAAACTCTAAAGCGTGACACACTTTTGTCGAGTTATTGTCTTCAGACCTCGCTACCAGCTATGTTTTTGGGAGTAATGTAAGTAGGCAGTAGGCCTGGACGTAACCTACATCAAGTTGTGTTTAAGGACAATGTACAGTTCGAAAGTCAGCTGATTTTCGTCCTCATTCTAACTTGTGTAAATTACCGCTACATTTGTCTACTTCGATTCTGAGGACACCACACTACGCACATGATCACGGGGAATCCGAATTTCATAACTAGAAGTTTGTAGCTTCAAAAAGAACAAAGTTACAGCTGTTTGAAAATTGACCAAATTCCCTACATTTTTGCTCGATTCTGATGAGATGACTCAATTATATTGACCCGTTCTATTTTTCCTGTACAACATGAAACCGTAAAACACTCATGGAACCAACAGAAAGGCTGTATATTTTTTTTGAAATTCGACCTCCCTAATACATAACTATAGTAAACTCTAAAGCGTGACACACTTTTGTCGAGTTATTGTCTTCAGACCTCGCTACCAGCTATGTTTTTGGGAGTAATGTAAGTAGGCAGTAGGCCTGGACGTAACCTACATCAAGTTGTGTTTAAGGACAATGTACAGTTCGAAAGTCAGCTGATTTTCGTCCTCATTCTAACTTGTGTAAATTACCGCTACATTTGTCTACTTCGATTCTGAGGACACCACACTACGCACATGATCACGGGGAATCCGAATTTCATAACTAGAAGTTTGTAGCTTCAAAAAGAACAAAGTTACAGCTGTTTGAAAATTGACCAAATTCCCTACATTTTTGCTCGATTCTGATGAGATGACTCAATTATATTGACCCGTTCTATTTTTCCTGTACAACATGAAACCGTAAAACACTCATGGAACCAACAGAAAGGCTGTATATTTTTTTTGAAATTCGACCTCCCTAATACATAACTATAGTAAACTCTAAAGCGTGACACACTTTTGTCGAGTTATTGTCTTCAGACCTCGCTACCAGCTATGTTTTTGGGAGTAATGTAAGTAGGCAGTAGGCCTGGACGTAACCTACATCAAGTTGTGTTTAAGGACAATGTACAGTTCGAAAGTCAGCTGATTTTCGTCCTCATTCTAACTTGTGTAAATTACCGCTACATTTGTCTACTTCGATTCTGAGGACACCACACTACGCACATGATCACGGGGAATCCGAATTTCATAACTAGAAGTTTGTAGCTTCAAAAAGAACAAAGTTACAGCTGTTTGAAAATTGACCAAATTCCCTACATTTTTGCTCGATTCTGATGAGATGACTCAATTATATTGACCCGTTCTATTTTTCCTGTACAACATGAAACCGTAAAACACTCATGGAACCAACAGAAAGGCTGTATATTTTTTTTGAAATTCGACCTCCCTAATACATAACTATAGTAAACTCTAAAGCGTGACACACTTTTGTCGAGTTATTGTCTTCAGACCTCGCTACCAGCTATGTTTTTGGGAGTAATGTAAGTAGGCAGTAGGCCTGGACGTAACCTACATCAAGTTGTGTTTAAGGACAATGTACAGTTCGAAAGTCAGCTGATTTTCGTCCTCATTCTAACTTGTGTAAATTACCGCTACATTTGTCTACTTCGATTCTGAGGACACCACACTACGCACATGATCACGGGGAATCCGAATTTCATAACTAGAAGTTTGTAGCTTCAAAAAGAACAAAGTTACAGCTGTTTGAAAATTGACCAAATTCCCTACATTTTTGCTCGATTCTGATGAGATGACTCAATTATATTGACCCGTTCTATTTTTCCTGTACAACATGAAACCGTAAAACACTCATGGAACCAACAGAAAGGCTGTATATTTTTTTTGAAATTCGACCTCCCTAATACATAACTATAGTAAACTCTAAAGCGTGACACACTTTTGTCGAGTTATTGTCTTCAGACCTCGCTACCAGCTATGTTTTTGGGAGTAATGTAAGTAGGCAGTAGGCCTGGACGTAACCTACATCAAGTTGTGTTTAAGGACAATGTACAGTTCGAAAGTCAGCTGATTTTCGTCCTCATTCTAACTTGTGTAAATTACCGCTACATTTGTCTACTTCGATTCTGAGGACACCACACTACGCACATGATCACGGGGAATCCGAATTTCATAACTAGAAGTTTGTAGCTTCAAAAAGAACAAAGTTACAGCTGTTTGAAAATTGACCAAATTCCCTACATTTTTGCTCGATTCTGATGAGATGACTCAATTATATTGACCCGTTCTATTTTTCCTGTACAACATGAAACCGTAAAACACTCATGGAACCAACAGAAAGGCTGTATATTTTTTTTGAAATTCGACCTCCCTAATCACCACTACTATACCTAACTCAAACTGTATAACCAAAAAGTTGTCACGATCTGTCTGTAACTTACATGCTGTACACGGCTAAGTGTCCTAAACAGAAGCCGCAACGAACGAAATGCCGATATCGATTTATTGATTTTTGGCGTTCTGTTTTATGAAATTCTCAAAAATTTCTTTCTGTTACTGTGAGCTAACGGCTAGATGGATTGCTACCTAATTGGTGACAACGATATAACTTTGATGTCCCTTCAACATGGTATTATCAAAAAATCAATATATCGATTTATCGCCCCTCTACGAAAATGCCGAAAAACGAAAACCGTTACGGTGACCATCACCGATTCGTTCCAAACTACGTCCATGTAAGCGGGTACGTGTCCTGACTGACCACCTTGAATGCGAGTTGACCAAATTGACTTATCGATTTTTAATGACCAATTTTATGAAAATCCCAAAAATTCAACAAGCTAATGTGCTCTAACGGCTGAATGAATTGTTCCCTCATTAATAACAAGAATGTAATTCAATTGTCTTGTAAGTATGATGTTAAGAAAAAATCAATATATTGATCTACGGCGAAGTTGACTTTAGCGAAAATTCGGAGACAGGGGGTTCAACAGGGGTATTTTTGTTTCCGATTGCCCTGAAATTGCTACCACGTGTACCTCCCCTAATTCTAAGCGAACCCTTTTTTTTGTTTTCCGATCTTTTGATCTATTGATTTTTTATGACAGTTTTTATAAAATGGCCATGATTTTTCGGTGTACGCCATTCAAGCATGACTGGACCAATTCCTTCAAAAATATAGGAGTAAACACAACATAAGAAATTAACTAGACTTTCAATTATAAAAAAACGATAATATCGATTTATTGATTAGTTATGGAAATTTGTAAAACTGAAAAATCTCAACATGTACAACTTTCAAAGACATCAAAGTAACTGTAGAAATGTTACGACCATAACAATTCTGAACATGACAAAGCCGCGGGGGTCTGGGGGGCACCCCCAGCTAGCGGGGCGCGCGGCGTCAGCCGCGCGACCCACTAGTCACCACTACTATACCAAACTCAAACTGTATAACCAAAAAGTTGTTACGATCTGTCTGTAACTTACATGCTGTACACGCCCAAGTGTCCTTAACACAAGCCGCAACGAACGAAATGCTGATATTGATTTATTGATTTTTGGTGATCATTTTTATGGACCCTACTCAGATTTCACGTAGCTGTAACTTGCCAGCCATGCGGCCGTGACCTTAGATCTTCCTAACATGAACACAACTCGGATGGGAAACAAAAATGATGGTAACAAAAAATCGATAATTTGATCTACCGCGAAGTTGACTTTAGCGAAATTTCGGAGACAGGGGGTTCAGCAGGGGTATTTTTGGCTCCGATTTGGCCGAAACTGTTACCATGTATACCTCTCTCAATTCTAAGAAAAGTTTATTTTTTGTTTCCCGATCTTTTGATCTATTGATTTTTTATGACAGTTTTTAAAATTTTCTTAAAATTTCTTACAGCTGTAACTTGTCAGCCATGCAGCTAGGGCCTACGTACTTTCTAACATCATCATAACTCATATGGGAAATATAGTTGATGACCACAAAAAATCGATATATTGATCTACCGCGAAGTTGACTTTAGCGAAATTTCGGTTATAGGGGGTTCAGCAGAGGTATTTTTGGCTCTGATTTCTCTAAAACTTTAACCATGTGTACAACTAAGAATTATAAGAAGGTATTTTTCTGGAAAACTTCTAATATTGATTTATCGATTTTTTTATGAGAGTCGTTATGTCACCCCAGAAAAATTACGTTTTTTGTTATTCATGAATGACTGGACCAATTCAGATGAAACTTATAGAAGGTGTATAACACAAGAAATAAATATGAGTTTCAATTGTGAAAAATCGATAATATCGATTTATCGATTAGTTATGAAAGGTGTCAAAAACACAAAAGTCGGTTGTGAAATTTTCAAACTAAAGCGGTAGCTACCATTTTCGAGAGAAATATACTACTAAACAAAATAAGAGTTTTCGCCGTGGCGATTTCCGATATATTGATTTTTACGTATTTTATCGATCGTTTTATGAAAAGCTGCGTTTTTTCTCTGCACTACTGTGAGCGCATACGTTAACGTAGTGCTGTAGAAGTTGTGTGAGTGGCACAACTCATCGTTGTCTTCTATATAGTGTTTACAAAAAATCAATAAATTGCATTATCGATTAGTTAGAGAGGTGCCCAAACGAAAAAGTGAAAATTCAAACTGGACCAATTGCTTCCAAATTTCTATATTTTACATGTTCACAACTACTTCGTTACATGCCTGAAGGAATATTGTTTTGATTCAAGTTCATGCATTTTATTGATTATTTTATGTAAAAA
The DNA here is from genome assembly GCA_964036275.1 of Litoditis marina. Lineage (NCBI taxonomy): Eukaryota > Metazoa > Nematoda > Chromadorea > Rhabditida > Rhabditidae > Litoditis > Litoditis marina. Next base: position 37,991,680 of record OZ038433.1, read on the forward strand.
AATGATTTTCGTGTATTCTGTCCTGACATAACGGCTGAATGAATTTAGATCAAACTTAGACAGTAGATCATACTTAATGAATAAATAGGACTTTCAATTAACAAAAATCGATAATATCGATTTATTGATTAGTTATGAAAATTTGTAAAACTGAAAAATCTCAACATATGCATACTTTAAAAACGTTAAAGTAACTGTAGAAATGTTACGACCATAACAATTTTGAACATGACAAAGCCGCGGGGGTCTGGGGGGCACCCCCAGCTAGCGGGGCGCGCGGCGTCAGCCGCGCGACCCACTAGTCACCTATATTATAATAAAGTAAAACTGTGGCTAAAAAAGCTCCAGCAACCTACCCTTAAACTTCAACCACGTACATGTCAGAACATATTATTACATTTGCCTCGCTAAAAATTTCTGCTTTTGCTCCGTTGATTTTATATGATCAAAAATATGAAAATTTCTGCAATTTCCCACGCTCATAACTGGTGAGCCCTACAATCTAATCGTAAGCCTGTTACAGCATAGGCATTAATTTTGAATGCAAACATTTTGATGAAAACGAAAAATCGATATATCGATTTATCGATTAGTTATGAGATTGAAATTTTTTCGGAACCTGACGGCAAAACTTGGCCTGATTGTCTTGAAACTTTCACCATGTATACTAAATCAGATATCGAGTATGAGTGTTGAAGGAATTTGAAAGTTTTTGATCTATTGATTTTTAGTGATCTAAAGTATGACTCCTACTCAGATTTCATCTAGCTATAACTTGCCAGCCATGCGGCCGTGACTCTAATGCTTTTCAACATCATTACAACTCGGATGGGAAACAAAGATGATGACAACAAAAAATCGATAACTTGATCTACCGCGAAGTTGACTTTAGCGAAATTTCGGTCATAGGGGGTTCAGCAGGGGTATTTTTGGCTCCGATTCTTCTGAAACTCTTACCACGTACACCACTAATGATTCTAAAGAGGCACTTTTTATAAAAAATTCTGATATTGATTTATTGATTTTTTATGACGGTTTTTAGGTGACCCTCAGAAATGTTCATCGTTCACCATTCAATAGTGACTGCACCAATTGTCATGAAACTTGACTGGTGAACATAACACAAAAAATGAACATGACCTTTAATTGACGAAAATCGATAATATCGATTTATCGATTAGTTATGAATGAGGTCAAAAATGAAAAAATCGGTTCTGAAATTTTCAAACTTGTTCGATAGCCACCATATTTAAGCAAATGTATTCAATAACAAAATAAAAAGTTCTCATCGAGGCGATTTCCGAGTTAAGGCCTTACAATGTTTTTAGAACCTATCAAAGTGAAATCATAAAAACTTTCAACACGTGTAGCCAGCCAACGGCTCAACGGATTCCAGTGATGTATAGACCTATAGTATGTGTTCACCAAGCTTAGTAAGATAGTACAAAAATAAATCGATTTTATTGATTTTTTCAAAAGATATGAACCTGTGAAATTTGACCAGAAAATTTTCAGAATTGATCGATTCGTCTGAAACTTCGCCAAATTCAACGATACACTTGACTAAGTTATTTTGCCAAGAAATGGAGATGCTCATCGAGGAGTTTTTGAGAAATACATAATTGAAAATACCAACCCGTACTATGTACGGCGCAACGAGAAAATTTCAAAACTGCCCAAACGAAGTAATTACCTACTTTAAACTCAATTAAACATGACAAAACCGTGGGGGGCTTGGGGGGGCACCCCCCAACTAGCGGGGCCCGCGGCGTTAGCCGCGGGACCGGCTAGTTACCACCCTATACATAATCGTGTAAGGTCCCATAACGTGGAACCTCATGACATGATGACAAGATGCTCAATACGCCAAACCATGACAATGACTCCAAAGCGTTGCATTGCGCTTTTTTAGTTCGAAATATTTACAATTAGATTTTTAATGATCAAAAAACGATTTTCAAAACTCGCTTTTTTCACATTTTTCACCCATTCAACGTGTACGGATCTTCTACATCGGCGTTTGAGACAGAGTACTAAAATTTCCCTACTTGAATACAAATTCCCCTAAACTGCTACGTGTCGATGAATAAAGTTACTCTACCCCCGGGGAAATCTTGGTTTCTGGAAAAAAAACTGTCTTTCCGGCGGAGAGCCTAACCATTATGACCAAAAATTGTGTCACCAAAATATAAGGTCGCCGTGTCCGAGGATTAGTCAAAATATTGATTTATTGATTTTTTATGATCTCAAATATCGGAACAAAATTTCAGAGTTATCTTCACAGAATGATCTACTATCAAATCTAAGACTTTCTGTCGAGGCGTTTTTGCCGGAAAAATTTCCAGAAACAGTTACAGCAATTACAAAAAAGTGTATTTCTCAGTTTTGCTTCGTTTTTTACACCGCCTACGTTGATGATATGGCTGTAAAACTTTGATCCAGGAGAAGTAGTCGAAATACTCACACATTCCCCACAGAGCGAATGCTGTCCGGTCTTGAAGGGGGAAGAAAGGTGAGATTTCCGGAACTGAACGGAATTTCCGAACTGTTTGAAAATGGTCCTGACTCGATCATATTGTGGTAAAAGGTGTGTTATGACTTACTGAGTATATATTTGCAATATGAAAGATCAAAGATGAAGTATCGATTTTTAGTGATCTCTATAATGAAACATTGTACCTCAAAAATGGTGCTACAAAATAGGGTTCTCATTAGTCGTTCTGCTCTTAATTGTAAGATAGGATAGACTCGATAGTAAGGTGTTCAGATTTAAAAGCAAACACATTTCATCTTCCATGACAAGTCCCCTGTAAGCGTTTATAATCATCAACAAAACATTTCATTCATTTCGGTGGGGCACATGTTCAAAATGTGATTACATCTCTGAGATTTGTGCATAAGATGCGCATAAAGAATTGAAACAGTTTGTATGTGACAGATTTTCGAATTTCTCAAAAATAATTTTTTAAAACGTTTTTTTAGAAAAAAAGTAGATATCGGGTAAGTACGTAAATCAACTGTTTGTCAATAATATAGTTTACTTATATTTTTGCCAATATCAAGTGAGTATTCTCAATACAATTCTACAATGAAAAAACCGATTTTTACAATTTGTGTTTTTCATTTTCTGATGACGTCATCAAACAGTTGGAAAATCGAAAAAATTGCATAACTCCAAGAAGCATTTAGCTATTATAACCAAACTTGGTAAGTAACTTTCTACTCTGGATCTCCAACTTTTCATCGAAACACGAGACAGATTGCTTCACGGGAAAGTGGTTTTTCTGACCTCTGGCATTACCACCCTATACATAATCGTGTAAGGTCCCATAACGTGGAACCTCATGACATGATGACAAGATGCTCAATACGCCAAACCATGACAATGACTCCAAAGCGTTGCATTGCGCTTTTTTAGTTCGAAATATTTACAATTAGATTTTTAATGATCAAAAAACGATTTTCAAAACTCGCTTTTTTCACATTTTTCACCCATTCAACGTGTACGGATCTTCTACATCGGCGTTTGAGACAGAGTACTAAAATTTCCCTACTTGAATACAAATTCCCCTAAACTGCTACGTGTCGATGAATAAAGTTACTCTACCCCCGGGGAAATCTTGGTTTCTGGAAAAAAAACTGTCTTTCCGGCGGAGAGCCTAACCATTATGACCAAAAATTGTGTCACCAAAATATAAGGTCGCCGTGTCCGAGGATTAGTCAAAATATTGATTTATTGATTTTTTATGATCTCAAATATCGGAACAAAATTTCAGAGTTATCTTCACAGAATGATCTACTATCAAATCTAAGACTTTCTGTCGAGGCGTTTTTGCCGGAAAAATTTCCAGAAACAGTTACAGCAATTACAAAAAAGTGTATTTCTCAGTTTTGCTTCGTTTTTTACACCGCCTACGTTGATGATATGGCTGTAAAACTTTGATCCAGGAGAAGTAGTCGAAATACTCACACATTCCCCACAGAGCGAATGCTGTCCGGTCTTGAAGGGGGAAGAAAGGTGAGATTTCCGGAACTGAACGGAATTTCCGAACTGTTTGAAAATGGTCCTGACTCGATCATATTGTGGTAAAAGGTGTGTTATGACTTACTGAGTATATATTTGCAATATGAAAGATCAAAGATGAAGTATCGATTTTTAGTGATCTCTATAATGAAACATTGTACCTCAAAAATGGTGCTACAAAATAGGGTTCTCATTAGTCGTTCTGCTCTTAATTGTAAGATAGGATAGACTCGATAGTAAGGTGTTCAGATTTAAAAGCAAACACATTTCATCTTCCATGACAAGTCCCCTGTAAGCGTTTATAATCATCAACAAAACATTTCATTCATTTCGGTGGGGCACATGTTCAAAATGTGATTACATCTCTGAGATTTGTGCATAAGATGCGCATAAAGAATTGAAACAGTTTGTATGTGACAGATTTTCGAATTTCTCAAAAATAATTTTTTAAAACGTTTTTTTAGAAAAAAAGTAGATATCGGGTAAGTACGTAAATCAACTGTTTGTCAATAATATAGTTTACTTATATTTTTGCCAATATCAAGTGAGTATTCTCAATACAATTCTACAATGAAAAAACCGATTTTTACAATTTGTGTTTTTCATTTTCTGATGACGTCATCAAACAGTTGGAAAATCGAAAAAATTGCATAACTCCAAGAAGCATTTAGCTATTATAACCAAACTTGGTAAGTAACTTTCTACTCTGGATCTCCAACTTTTCATCGAAACACGAGACAGATTGCTTCACGGGAAAGTGGTTTTTCTGACCTCTGGCATTACCACCCTATACATAATCGTGTAAGGTCCCATAACGTGGAACCTCATGACATGATGACAAGATGCTCAATACGCCAAACCATGACAATGACTCCAAAGCGTTGCATTGCGCTTTTTTAGTTCGAAATATTTACAATTAGATTTTTAATGATCAAAAAACGATTTTCAAAACTCGCTTTTTTCACATTTTTCACCCATTCAACGTGTACGGATCTTCTACATCGGCGTTTGAGACAGAGTACTAAAATTTCCCTACTTGAATACAAATTCCCCTAAACTGCTACGTGTCGATGAATAAAGTTACTCTACCCCCGGGGAAATCTTGGTTTCTGGAAAAAAAACTGTCTTTCCGGCGGAGAGCCTAACCATTATGACCAAAAATTGTGTCACCAAAATATAAGGTCGCCGTGTCCGAGGATTAGTCAAAATATTGATTTATTGATTTTTTATGATCTCAAATATCGGAACAAAATTTCAGAGTTATCTTCACAGAATGATCTACTATCAAATCTAAGACTTTCTGTCGAGGCGTTTTTGCCGGAAAAATTTCCAGAAACAGTTACAGCAATTACAAAAAAGTGTATTTCTCAGTTTTGCTTCGTTTTTTACACCGCCTACGTTGATGATATGGCTGTAAAACTTTGATCCAGGAGAAGTAGTCGAAATACTCACACATTCCCCACAGAGCGAATGCTGTCCGGTCTTGAAGGGGGAAGAAAGGTGAGATTTCCGGAACTGAACGGAATTTCCGAACTGTTTGAAAATGGTCCTGACTCGATCATATTGTGGTAAAAGGTGTGTTATGACTTACTGAGTATATATTTGCAATATGAAAGATCAAAGATGAAGTATCGATTTTTAGTGATCTCTATAATGAAACATTGTACCTCAAAAATGGTGCTACAAAATAGGGTTCTCATTAGTCGTTCTGCTCTTAATTGTAAGATAGGATAGACTCGATAGTAAGGTGTTCAGATTTAAAAGCAAACACATTTCATCTTCCATGACAAGTCCCCTGTAAGCGTTTATAATCATCAACAAAACATTTCATTCATTTCGGTGGGGCACATGTTCAAAATGTGATTACATCTCTGAGATTTGTGCATAAGATGCGCATAAAGAATTGAAACAGTTTGTATGTGACAGATTTTCGAATTTCTCAAAAATAATTTTTTAAAACGTTTTTTTAGAAAAAAAGTAGATATCGGGTAAGTACGTAAATCAACTGTTTGTCAATAATATAGTTTACTTATATTTTTGCCAATATCAAGTGAGTATTCTCAATACAATTCTACAATGAAAAAACCGATTTTTACAATTTGTGTTTTTCATTTTCTGATGACGTCATCAAACAGTTGGAAAATCGAAAAAATTGCATAACTCCAAGAAGCATTTAGCTATTATAACCAAACTTGGTAAGTAACTTTCTACTCTGGATCTCCAACTTTTCATCGAAACACGAGACAGATTGCTTCACGGGAAAGTGGTTTTTCTGACCTCTGGCATTACCACCCTATACATAATCGTGTAAGGTCCCATAACGTGGAACCTCATGACATGATGACAAGATGCTCAATACGCCAAACCATGACAATGACTCCAAAGCGTTGCATTGCGCTTTTTTAGTTCGAAATATTTACAATTAGATTTTTAATGATCAAAAAACGATTTTCAAAACTCGCTTTTTTCACATTTTTCACCCATTCAACGTGTACGGATCTTCTACATCGGCGTTTGAGACAGAGTACTAAAATTTCCCTACTTGAATACAAATTCCCCTAAACTGCTACGTGTCGATGAATAAAGTTACTCTACCCCCGGGGAAATCTTGGTTTCTGGAAAAAAAACTGTCTTTCCGGCGGAGAGCCTAACCATTATGACCAAAAATTGTGTCACCAAAATATAAGGTCGCCGTGTCCGAGGATTAGTCAAAATATTGATTTATTGATTTTTTATGATCTCAAATATCGGAACAAAATTTCAGAGTTATCTTCACAGAATGATCTACTATCAAATCTAAGACTTTCTGTCGAGGCGTTTTTGCCGGAAAAATTTCCAGAAACAGTTACAGCAATTACAAAAAAGTGTATTTCTCAGTTTTGCTTTCTCTGTAGTAAGCAAATCCTCCTTCTGTGACGGAGCTTGCACTTTGTAACGCGAAATCCCGTTCCACGGCACGAGACTCCGTGCCACAGAACGGATTTGCTTACCCACTCCCTAAGCAAATCGAAAATAGTGAAGCCTTTTTCCGACTTTTTCTATTTTTCTGAAAGCTTACATGATTATGAAATCAAAACTTTTTTTTTTCTTGATTATCACTTTTTGTTCTATATAATTCCTTGGTTGTTCTTAACTATGAGAATTCATCACTCAATCAAAGTATTCATCCAAAACAAGTTTTAAAGATAATGATCATAATTTTTACAAGTATTTAGTTGAGGTTAGCTATTAATTGTATGTCTATATCTCCAACAGGAATGGCCAATATGTAATTAGTGACTTAACGCACCTCTGGATACAATTATCACCTTGCACAGAACAAAAAACCATTCAAATTAGTTACTATGTCTCAAACTTTTCGAGTTTCGAGATCAATAGCGAAACTATTTCAAATCGAAACCAAGGAAACAACCTGAGTACCATGCATGTGATGACGTCACTGACAAACATGTTTACTTCATTCTATCCGTACAGAAGAGTCATTTTTTCTTTACAATTACCAAACAATATGACCAGTTAGAATATTTTAACAAAGCTACAATAAATCTTATGTTTCGAGATCAAACTATCGATCTTCTTCAATCCAATTAATAAAACAGTGAACTATCTTGATCATACCTTTTTTCATCCCTATCAAACAATTCTTCTTACTGTGAAGGAAAACAACTGACAAACGACCAAGTGCTGGTAAACATGTTTACTTCGAAGCACAGTCTGACAAGTCTGAGCGCATTATTCCGTCTTCTATAATTTCCATTCTTTTCATTATTCGAGTGATTTACAATGCCCAAGAGACCAAGCCGATCAAAATCAGCTATATCAGACCGTAATTTTCTGGAAGAGTTATACGGACCTCATCGTTTCGTCAAGCCAAGAAAACCACCCAAGTTGGTCGTCGAAAAAGATGACGATTATGGTGGGTGAACTTATCTGAATGTTGGTATCATTTTTTTAGTTTATAAAGGTTATGTTCATGTGTTCTACGTAATTTTTTTCACGTAAATGAGGTGAAATATTCAATTTTTTCACTTCAAAACTACCTGTAAAATAAGCAATTCGTTTTGTAGTTCAAAATATAACATTAAACTTCTTTGAATAGAATGCTTGTCACATTTCAAATGATACCTTAAGATTTTATAGTTCCTCCTGAACTGATGAAGAAAATTGTCGCTCGTGAAAAAGCCAGAGAAAGACGTTCCAAAACAGTTGATCATACCAATGCTGAGCGCCAGAAACGATGGAGAACTGCAAATCCCGGTAGCTTTATTATTCAGTTTTCAATGAAATAGAAATATAGAAAAATTAATGTGCAATTGAACGTCAATTTCTATAGAGTTAAATACAAATTGTAGAAATAATCACTATCTACTTCTGCAATTATGTTTTGAACTTATCAGGAAAATTTTTCCATAGTGATCATTCTATAAACTTCCGTCATTACTTGAGAACAGTATACTTGTAAATTGTGTAGTATTTTTCAGAAAGATTCAAATGGATCGACAGATGGAACTCATATGAAAAAAGAAATAAGTGGCATGGAGGTGGTCTGTACTGTTCTGATTGGTCTGATAAGGAGAAAAAAGAAGAAGGCGAGTTTTGTTCAAATTCTAAAAACATTTGTATTAGAAACATATCTATTTCTTTGATAATTCACCTATAATTGTTGTTCTGTTCATGTGAGAGAAAATTTTTCCGATTTTTCTGTTTTTTTTAAGTAATTGGCTTAATATACTGAATTATTACTCATTAATTGTTGGCAAATATACATGTCATGGTCTTGTTTTTCAGAAGAAAGGTTCTATCGGAAAAAGGACCAATGGTACGAAAATGACATACAGAAATCGGTTGAAGAAGAAAAAGAGGAAAAGAAAAGAAGAGGTCCCAAGAAAAGAGCACCACCTCCTCCGAAACATCTCGCCCATATGAGTTATAGAAATATCTATTTTTATCTACCTTATGACATTGACCATGAAATCGCCTGGATCGAGAGACGAATTAGGGGGCATCATCGTCATACTGCTGATTATAAAGAAATGCTAGCATACTTACAGTGGTATCAAAGCAAATGTTAAATTGTGGGTTTGCAGTGCTAATAAAGTTATTGTACTATGAGTTTTGTTCAAACTCTTCAGAAATCTCAAAGTAAATCATTTAAACTTGTTACGATTACATTGTTTTACAAAGTGACGATCACGTCAGATAAGATTCTGAAAGAAAAATGAACCAAGTTACAGTAGTTTTAAGTTTTAAGATCAAACCATCAATTGATGACGTCACATACCAAGTATTTCACTAGCAAAAAAGTCAAGTTCTTTTAATAAGTATCTCTCGAGCTTCCAACTATCGCAACACGTAATGTATACTCAAACGTGAAGACTTTATGAATTCTAAGCAACGACGAGTAATATTCAGAATGTCAGAAGACTTCAGAAATGAACTTCGCTCAAACTTTCTACAACTCTCAGAATTAGGAGGAAAAAGTCATTGCTATGGAAATAGATGTAACTCCAAACTCAGAGTCATTGTATTCCACTACTCATGATCAACTCAAAAAGTCAAACACGGGGTACATCGGAGAAAAATGAACCAAGTTACAGTAGTTTTAAATTTCAAGATCAAACCATCAATTGATGACGTCACATACCAAGCATTTCACTAGCAAAAAAGTCAAGTTCTTTCGAATAGTTTCTTTCAGGCTCCTAACTATCGCAACACGTAATGTATAGTCATACGTGAAGATTATGTAAATTCTAAGCAACGACGAGTAATATTCAGAATGTCAGAAGACGTCAGAAATGAACTTCGTTCAAACTTTCTGAAACTCTCAGAACAAGTAGAAAAGAGTCCAAAAATGTTACGATTACATTGTTTCACGAAGTGACGATCACGTCAGATAAGATTCTGAAGGCCAGAAGACGTCAAGTCGTCAAACTACTCGAAGCTGTTTGAAACGTTCAAAAAAAAGTAAGTAACGTGGTAACAACTTTAAAAAAAGTGCAAAACATAGCTAACATGCACGCTAGACGGGCACGCGGCGAGAGCCGCGCGACCGGCTAGTCACCACCCCATACCGAATTCGACTAAATGACGTGACGGTACGGTACGGTACGGTACGGTACGTGACTTTGACTTGAACGATGAGCACTAACCAGTATGACCATTAATTGTGTCACTAAAATCTAAGGTCGCGGTGTCTAAGGAAAATCAATGCTATCGATTTATTGATTTTTTAAGGCCTTAAGTTGGACAGTGAAATTTCGGAGATACTCCACATGAAAGCCTGTATTCTGAAGCCAAATGTTTCCATCGAGCGCTTTTTGCCGGAAACGTTTCCGGAAACAGTTACATGAATTAGAAAAAAGTACAATTTTTTACTACTTTCATTCCTCATACCGCCCATGTTGATGATATGACCTCAAAATTTCTGGCTGGTTGAACTCTCCAGAAGTCCCTTCTGTTGGCTCAATATCGTGGAAAATTTTGCAACTTTCTCCGGATTTGAGAAATTTCCGGAACTTTTTGAGATTTCCGAACTGTTTTAAAATGGTCCTCATCTGTTCAAATTGTGGCACAAGATGTGTCATGACCTACTGAGTATACATTCGCAATATGAGAGATCAAAGATCAAGTATCGATTTTTGGTGATCTCCGTTATGAAACATAGTACCTCATAAATGAGGCTACAAAAGAAGGTTCCCATCAATTATATGTCTTTATAGTTCTATACTGTATAGAGTTGATTGTCAGGTACTTAACTTTATAGGCAATAAACATTATATTATATGACGGGTGTTCTGTAAGCGTTGATAAAAATCAACAAAAAATTTCATTCATTTTGGTGGGGCACATGTTCAAAATGTGATTGAATCTCTGAGATTTGTGTATAAGATGCGCATAAAGAATTAAAATAATTTGTATGTGACAGATTTTTGAATTTCTCAAAAATAATTTTTTAAGACGTTTTTTTAGAAAAAAGTGAAACAGCCAATTTCATGCAGTATGACCCAAATTTTGTCCATAGACGAAGGTCAATAGACCGGCAAATATTGTGAAAAATTAAGCAAAACCATTCAGCCGTTCTCGAGTTATTCAAGTTTAAAAGTCCAACCCGTACTATATACGGCGCAAATAGGCTCACTTTTAAGCTACCTCGGACTCAACATTTTCACACGCCTCTCCTGAACGTCTAAATGATCGGAACGACTTGAAACTCATAGGACATGACCAGTATTGGATAAAGATTGTACTGCCAGAGCATTAAGGTCAAAGGTCAATTATTGATTTTTTTAGCGCATTAAATATGATTTGGGCCTAACATTGCTATGGAAATAGATGTAACTTCAAACTTAGTGTCATTGTATTCCACTACTCATGAACAACTCAAAAAATCAAACACGGGATACATCGGAAAAAAATGAACCAAGTTACAGTAGTTTTAAGTTTCAAGATCAAACCATCAATTGATGACGTCACATACCAAGCATTTCACTAGCAAAAAAGTCAAGTTCTTTTTAATAGTTCCTCTTGGGCTCCAAGCTATTGCAAACCGTAGATCATACTCATAGGTGAAGACTATATGAATTCTAAGTAACGACGAGTAATATTCAGAAGGCTAGAAGACGTCAAATACAAACAATGCCATGGAGTATTGAAACTCTCAGAACAAGTACCATTAGTGACAACGATGTCATGACGACAATGTTTCACGATGTAACGTCAACGACACATAGGATTCTGAAGGCCAGAAGACGTCACAACCCAAGTTGTCATGGAACCAAAAAAGTTAATCTAAATAACTCTAAATGACTACACGCGTGGGGGGTCTGGGGGGTCTCCCCCCAGCTAGACGGGCACGCGGCGTGAGCCGCGTGACCGGCTAGTCACCACCCTATACATAATCGTGTAAACTGACGTGACGTAACGGTACGGTCGCCTGTTGAACGATCAGCACTAACCAGTATGACCATCAATTATGTCACCAAAATCTAAGGTAGCGGTGTCTAAGGAAAATCAATGCTATCGATTTATTGATTTTTTAAGGCCTTAAGATGGAGAGCGAATTTTCGGAGATACTCCACATGAAAGCCTGTATTCTGAAGCCGAATGTTTCCATCGAGCGCTTTTTGCCGGAAACGTTTCCGGAAACAGTTACATGAATTAGAAAAAAGTACAATTTTTTGCTACTTTCATTCCTCATACCGCCCATGTTGATGATATGACCTTAAAATTTTTGGCTGGTTGAACTCTCCAGAATTCCCTTCTGTTGGCTCAATATCGTGGAAAATTTCGCAACTTCCTCCGGATTTGAGAAATTTCCGGAACTTTTTGAGATTTCCGAACTGTTTTAAAATGGCCCTCATCTGTTCATATTGCGTCACAAGATGTGTCAAGACCTACTGAGTGTACATATGCAATATGGAAGATCAAAGATCAAGTATCGATTTTTGGTGATCTCCGTTATGAAACATAGTACCTCATAAATGAAGCTACAAAAGAAGGTTCCCATCAATTATATGTTTTTATATTTCTATACTGTATAGAGTTGATTGTCAGGTACTTAACTTTTAGAGTAATAAAACATTATATCATAGAACTGCTATTCTGTAAGCGTTGATAAAAATCAATAAAAAATTTCATTCATTTTGGTGGGGCACATGTTCAAAATGTGATTGAATCTCTGAGATTTGTGTATAAGATGCGCATAAAGAATTAAAACAATTTGTATGTGACAGATTTTTGAATTTCTCAAAAATAATTTTTTAAGACGGTTTTTTAGAAAAAAGTGAAACAGCCGAACTCATGCAGTATGACCCAAATTCTGTCCATAGACGAAGGTCAATAGACCGGCAAATACTGTGAAAAATAAAGCAAAACCATTCAGCCGTTCTCGAGTTATTCAAGTTTTAAAAGTCGAACCCGTACTATATACGGCGCAAATAGGCTCACTTTTAAGCTACCTCGGACTCAACATATTCCCACGCCTCTCCTCACCGTCTAAATGATCGGAACGTCTTGAAACTTATAGGACAGGACCAGTATTGAATAAAGATTGTACTGCCAGAGCATTAAGGTCAAAGGTCAACTATTGATTTTTTTAGCGCAATAAATATGATTTTGTGCTAAAATTGCTACGAAAATGGATGTAACTTCAAACTTAGTGTCATTGTATTCCACTACTCATGAGCAACTCAAAAAATCAAACACGGGATACATCGGAGAAAAATGAACCAAGTTAGAGTAGTTTTAAGTTTCAAGATCAAACCATCAATTGATGACGTCACATACCAAGCATTTCACTAGCAAAAAAGTCAAGTTCTTTTTAATAGTTCCTCTTGGGCTCCAAGCTATTGCAAACCGTAGATCATACTCATAGGTGAAGACTATATGAATTCTAAGTAACGACGAGTAATATTCAGAAGGCTAGAAGACGTCAAATACAAACAATGCTATAGAGTATTGAAACTCTCAGAACAAGTACCATTAGTGACAACGATGTCATGACGACAATGTTTCACGATGTAACGTCAACGACACATAGGATTCTGAAGGCCAGAAGACGTCACAACCCAAGTTGTCATGGAACCAAAAAAGTTAATCTAAATAACTCTAAATGACTACACGCGTGGGGGGTCTGGGGGGTCTCCCCCCAGCTAGACGGGCACGCGGCGTGAGCCGCGTGACCGGCTAGTCACCACCCTATAGATAATCGTGCTAAATGACGTGACGGTACGTAACGGTACGTGACTTTGAGTTGAACGATGAGCACTAACCAGTATGACCATCAATTATGTCACTAAAATCTAAGGTCGTGGTGTCTAAGGAAAATCAATGCTATCGATTTATTGATTTTTTAAGGCCTTAAGTTGGACAGTGAAATTTCAGAGATACTTCACATGAAAGCCTGTATTCTGAAGTTGATTGTTTCTGTCGAGCACTTTTTGCCGGAAACGTTTCCGGAAAGAGTTACATTAATTAGAAAAAAGTACAATTTTTTACTACTCTCGTTCCTCATACCGCGTATGTTGATGATATGACCTTAAAATTTCTGGCTGGTTGAACTCTCCAGAAGTCCCTTCTATTGGCTCAGTATCGTTGAAAATTTCGCAACTTCCTCCGGATTTGAGAAATTTCCGGAACTTTTTGAGATTTCCGAACTGTTTTAAAATGGTCCTCATCTGTTCATATTGTGACACAAGATGTGTCATGACCTACCGAGTATACATTTGTAATATGAAAGGTCAAAGATCAAGTATCGATTTTTGGTGATCTCCGTTATGAAATGTAGTACCTCATAAAAGAGGCTACAAAAGAAGGTTCCCATGAACCATTTGTCTTCTAATTCCTATATTGTATAGAGTTGATTGTCAGGTACTCAACTTTATAGGCAATAAACATTATATCATATGACGGGTGTTCTGTAAGCGTTGATAAAAATCAACAAAAAAATTCATTCATTTTGGTGGGGCATATCTTCAAAATGTGATTGAATCTCTTAGATTTGTGTATAAGATGCGCATAAAGAATTAAAACAATTTGTATGTGACAGATTTTTGAATTTCTCAAAAATAATTTTTAATACGTTTTTTTAGAAAAAAGTGAAACAGCCAAACTCATGCAGTATAATCCAAATTTTGTCCATAGACGAAGGTCGATAGACCGGCAAATATTGTGAAAAATTAAGCAAAACCGTTTAGCCGTTCTCGAGTTATTCAAGTTTTAAAAGTCCAACCCGTACTATATACGGCGCAAATAGGCTCACTTTTAAGCTACCTCGGACTCAACATTTTCCCACGCCTCTCCTGACCGTCTAAATGATGGGAACGACTTGAAACTCATAGGACAGGACCAGTATTGGATAAAGATTGTACTGCCAGAACATTAAGGTCAAAGGTCAATTACTGATTTTTTTAGCGCATTAAATATGATTTTGGCCTAAAATTGCTATGAAAATAGATGTAACTTCAAATTTAGTGTCATTGTATTCCACTACTCATGAACAACTCAAAAAATTAAACACGGGATACATCGGAGCAAACTGAACCAAGTTACAGTAGTTTTAAGTTTCAAGATCAAACCATCAATTGATGACGTCACATACCAAGCATTTCACTAGCAAAAAAGTCAAGCTCTTTTTAATAGTTCTTATTGGGCTCCAAGCTATTGCAAACCGTAGATCATACTCATAGGTGAAGACTATATGAATTCTAAGTAACGACGAGTAATATTCAGAAGGCTAGAAGACGTCAAATACAAACAATGCCATAGAGTATTGAAACTCTCAGAACAGGTACCATTAGTGACAACGATGTCATGACAAGATTGTTCTACGATGTAACGTCAAAGACACATAGGATTCTGAAGGCCAGAAGACGTCACGACCCAAGTTGTCATGGAACCAAAAAAAGTTATCTAAATAACTTTAAATGACTACACGCGTGGGGGGTCTGGGGGGTCTCCCCCCAGCTAGACGGGCACGCGGCGTGAGCCGCGTGACCGGCTAGTCACCACCCTATACATAATCGTGCTAAATGACGTAACGGTACGTAACGGGACCCGGCACGGAACAATCAGCACTAACCAGTATGACCATTAATTGTGTCACTAAAATCTAAGGTCGCGGTGTCTAAGGAAAATCAATGCTATCGATTTATTGATTTTTTAAGGCCTTAAGTTGGACAGTGAAATTCCGGAGATACTTCACATGAAAGCCTGTATTCTGAAGTTGATTGTTTCTGTCGAGCACTTTTTGCCGGAAACGTTTCCGGAAAGAGTTACATTAATTAGAAAAAAGTGTAAATTTTTGTTACTTTTGTTCCTCATACCGCGTATGTTGTAGATATGAACGTGAAATTTTTGGCTGGTTGAACTCTCCAGAAGCCCTTTTTATTGGATCAATATCGTGGAGAATTTCGCAACATCCTCCGGATTTGAGAAATTTCCGGAACTTTTTGAGATTTCCGAACTGTTTTAAAATGGTCCTCATCTGTTCATATTGTGGCACAAGATGTGTCATGACCTACTGAGTATACATTTGCAATATGAAAGATCAGAGATCAAGTATCGATTTTTGGTGATCTCTATTATGAAACGTAGTACCTCATAAATGAGGCTACAAAAGAAGGTTCCCATCAATTATATGTCTTTATAGTTCTATACTGTATAGAGTTGATTGTCAGGTACTTAACTTTATAGGCAATAAACATTATATTATATGACGGGTGTTCTGTAAGCGTTGATAAAAATCAACAAAAAATTTCATTCATTTTGGTGGGGCACATGTTCAAAATGTGATTGAATCTCTGAGCTTTGTGTATAAGATGCGCATAAAGAATTGAAACAATTTGTATGTGACAGATTTTTGAATTTCTCAAAAATAATTTTTTAAGACGTTTTTTTAGAAAAAAGTGAAACAGCCAAACTCATGCAGTATGACCCGAATTCTGTCCATAGACGGAGGTCAATAGACCGGCAAACATTGTAAAAAATTAAGCAAAACCATTCAGCCGTTCTCGAGTTATTCAAGTTTTAAAAGTCAAACCCGTACTATATACGGCGCAAATAGGCTCACTTTTAAGCTACCTCGGACTCAACATTTTCCCACGCCTCTCCTGATCGTCTAAATGATCGGAACGACTTGAAACTCATAGGACAGGACCAGTATTGAATAAAGATTGTACTGCCGAAGCATTGAGGTCAAAGGTCAACTATTGATTTTTTTAGCGCAATAAATATGATTTTGGCCTAAAATTGCTATGGAAATAGATGTAACTTCAAACGTAGTGTTATTGTATTCCACTACTCATGAACAACTCAGAAAGTCAAACACGGGGCAGATCGGAAAAAAATGAACCAAGTTATAGTAGTTTTAACTTTCAAGATCAAACCATCAATTGATGACGTCACATACCAAGCATTTCACTAGCAAAAAAGTCAAGTTCTTTCGAATAACTTCTTTCAGGCTCCTAATCACTGCAACATGTAATGTATACTCATACGTGAAGACTATGTAAATTCTAAGTAACGACGAGTAATATTCAGAATGTCAGAAGACGTCAGAAATGAACTTCGTTCAAACTTTCTGAAACTCTCAGAACAAGTAGGAAAGAGTCCAAAAATGTTACGATTACATTGTTTCACGGAGTGACGATCACGTCAGATAAGATTCTGAAGACCTGAAGACGTCAAGTCGTCAAACTACTCGAAGCTGTTTGAAACGTTCAAAAAAAAGTAAGAAACGTGGTAACAACTTTAAATAAAGGTGCAAAACATAGCTAACATGCACGCTAGACGGGCACGCGGCGTGAGCCGCGTGACCGGCTAGTCACCACCCTATACATAACTCGACTAAATGACGTGACGGTACGGTACGGTACGGTCGCCTCTTGAACGATCAGCACTAACCAGCATGACCATCAATTATGTCACTAAAATCTAAGGTAGTGGTGTCTAAGGAAAATCAATGCTATCGATTTATTGATTTTTTAAGGCCTTAAGTAGGAGAGTGAAATTTCGGAGATACTCCACATGAAAGCCTGTATTCTGAAGACAAATGTTTCCATCGAGCGCTTTTTGCCGGAAACTTTTCCGGAAAGAGTTACATGAATTAGAAAAAAGTATAATTTTTTGCTACTTTCATTCCTCATACCGCGTATGTTGTAGATATGACCTTAAAATTTCTGGCTGGTTGAACTCTCCAGAAGTCCCTTCTATTGGCTCAGTATCGTTGAAAATTTCGCAATATCCTCCGGATTTGAGAAATTTCCGGAACATTTTGAGATTTCCGAACTGTTTTAAAATGGTCCTCATCTGTTCATATTGTGACACAAGATGTGTCAAGACCTACTGAGTATACACTCGCAATATGAGAGATCAAAGATCAAGTATCGATTTTTGGTGATCTCCGTTATGAAACGTAGTACCTCATAAATGAGGCTACAAAAGAAGGTTCCCATCAACTATTTGTCTTCTAATTTTCACAGTGTATAGAGTTGATTGTCAGGTACTCAACTTTTTAAGTAATAAACATTATCGCATATAACGGGTGTTCTGTAAGCGTCGCTAAAAATCAACAAAAAATTTCATTCATTTTGGTGGGGCACATGTTCAAAAAGTGATTGAATCTTTGAGATTTGTGTATAAGATGCGCATAGAGAATTAAAACAATTTGTATGTGACAGATTTTTGAATTTCACAAAAATAATTTTTTAAAACGTTTTTTTAGAAAAAAGTGAAACAGCCAAACTCATGCAGTATGACCCAAATTTTGTCCATAGACGAAGGTCAATAGACCGGCAAACATTGTGAAAAATTAAGCAAAACCATTAAGCCGTTCTCGAGTTATTCATGTTTTAAAAGTTCAACCCGTACTATATACGGCGCAAATAGGCTCACTTTTAAGCTACCTCGGACTCGATATTTTCCCACGCTTCTCCTGACCGTCTAAATGATCGGAATGACTTAAAACTCATAGGACATAACCAGTATTGAATAAAGATTGTACTGCCAAAGCATTAAGGTCAAAGGTCAACTATTGATTTTTTTAGCGCATTAAATATGATTTTGGCCTAAAATTGCTATGGAAATAGAGGTAACTTCAAACTTAGTGTCATTGTATTCCACTACTCATGAACAACTCAAAAAGTCAAACACGGGGCACATCGGAGGAGAATGAACCAAGTTACAGTAGTTTTAACTTTCAAGATCAAACCATCAATTGATGACGTCACATACCAAGCATTTCACTAGCAAAAAAAGTCAAGTTCTTTCGAATAGTTTCTTTCCGGCTCCTAACTATCGCAACATGTAATGTATACTCATACGTGAAGACTATGTAAATTCTAAGTAACGACGAGTAATATTCAGAATGTCAGAAGACGTCAGAAATGAACTTCGTTCAAACTTTCTGAAACTCTCAGAACAAGTAGAAAAGAGTCCAAAAATGTTACGATTACATTGTTTCACGAAGTGACGATCACGTTAGATAAGATTCTGAAGGCCAGAAGATGTCAAGTCGTCAAACTACTCAAAGCAGTTTGAAACGTTCAAAAAAAAGTAAGAAACGTGTTAACAACTTTAAATTAAGGTGCAAAACATAGCTAACATGCACGCTAGATGGGCACGCGGCGTGAGCCGCGTGACCGGCTAGTCACCACCCTATACATAACTCGACTACGGTACGTGACTTTGACTTGAACGATGAGCACTAACCAGTATGACCATTAATTGTGTCACTAAAATCTAAGGTCGCGGTGTCTAAGGAAAATCAATGCTATCGATTTATTGATTTTTTAAGGCCTTAAGTTGGACAGTGAAATTTCGGAGATACTCCACATGAAAGCCTGTATTCTGAAGCCAAATGTTTCCATCGAGCGCTTTTTGCCGGAAACGTTTCCGGAAACAGTTACATGAATTAGAAAAAAGTACAATTTTTTACTACTTTCATTCCTCATACCGCCCATGTTGATGATATGACCTCAAAATTTCTGGCTGGTTGAACTCTCCAGAAGTCCTTTCTGTTGGCTCAATATCGTGGAAAATTTTGCAACTTTCTCCGGATTTGAGAAATTTCCGGAACTTTTTGAGATTTCCGAACTGTTTTAAAATGGTCCTCATCTGTTCAAATTGTGGCACAAGATGTGTCATGACCTACGGAGTATACATTCGCAATATGAGAGATCAAAGATCAAGTATCGATTTTTGGTGATCTCCGTTATGAAACATAGTACCTCATAAATGAGGCTACAAAAGAAGGTTCCCATCAATTATATGTCTTTATAGTTCTATACTGTATAGAGTTGATTGTCAGGTACTTAACTTTATAGGCAATAAACATTATATTATATGACGGGTGTTCTGTAAGCGTTGATAAAAATCAACAAAAATTTCATTCATTTTGGTGGGGCACATGTTCAAAATGTGATTGAATCTCTGAGATTTGTGTATAAGATGCGCATAAAGAATTAAAATAATTTGTATGTGACAGATTTTTGAATTTCTCAAAAATAATTTTTTAAGACGTTTTTTTAGAAAAAAGTGAAACAGCCAATTTCATGCAGTATGACCCAAATTTTGTCTATAGACGAAGGTCAATAGACCGGCAAATATTGTGAAAAATTAAGCAAAACCATTCAGCCGTTCTCGAGTTATTCAAGTTTTAAAAGTCCAACCCGTACTATATACGGCGCAAATAGGCTCACTTTTAAGCTACCTCGGACTCAACATTTTCCCACGCCTCTCCTGACCGTCTAAATGATCGGAACGACTTGAAACTCATAGGACAGGACCAGTATTGGATAAAGATTGTACTGCCAGAACATTAAGGTCAAAGGTCAATTATTGATTTTTTTAGCGCATTAAATATGATTTGGGCCTAACATTGCTATGGAAATAGATGTAACTTCAAACTTAGTGTCATTGTATTCCACTACTCATGAACAACTCAAAAAATCAAACACGGGATACATCGGAAAAAAATGAACCAAGTTACAGTAGTTTTAAGTTTCAAGATCAAACCATCAATTGATGACGTCACATACCAAGCATTTCACTAGCAAAAAAGTCAAGTTCTTTTTAATAGTTCCTCTTGGGCTCCAAGCTATTGCAAACCGTAGATCATACTCATAGGTGAAGACTATATGAATTCTAAGTAACGACGAGTAATATTCAGAAGGCTAGAAGACGTCAAATACAAACAATGCCATGGAGTATTGAAACTCTCAGAACAAGTACCATTAGTGACAACGATGTCATGACGACAATGTTTCACGATGTAACGTCAACGACACATAGGATTCTGAAGGCCAGAAGACGTCACAACCCAAGTTGTCATGGAACCAAAAAAGTTAATCTAAATAACTCCAAATGACTACACGCGTGGGGGGTCTGGGGGGTCTCCCCCCAGCTAGACGGGCACGCGGCGTGAGCCGCGTGACCGGCTAGTCACCACCCTAGAGAAAATCGTGCTAAATGACGTGACGGGACGTGACTTTGACTTGAACGATGAGCACTAACCAGCATGACCATCAATTATGTCACCATGAACTAAGCACTTTAGGCCCTAAGAAAATCAATGATATCGATTTATTGATTATTTAAGGCCTTAAGTTGGAGAGTGAAATTTCGGAGATATTGCACATGAAAGCCTGTATTCTGAAGCCAAATGTTTCCATCGAGCGCTTTTTGCCGGAAACGTTTCCGGAAACAGTTACATGAATTAGAAAAAAGTACAATTTTTTACTACTTTCATTCCTCATACCGCCCATGTTGATGATATGACCTCAAAATTTCTGGCTGGTTGAACTCTCCAGAAGTCCTTTCTGTTGGCTCAATATCGTGGAAAATTTTGCAACTTTCTCCGGATTTGAGAAATTTCCGGAACTTTTTGAGATTTCCGAACTGTTTTAAAATGGTCCTCATCTGTTCAAATTGTGGCACAAGATGTGTCATGACCTACGGAGTATACATTCGCAATATGAAAGATCAAAGATCAAGTATCGATTTTTGGTGATCTCCGTTATGAAACATAATACCTCATATATGACGCTACAAAAGAGGGTTCCCGTTAATTGTTTGTCTTCTACTTTTCATATTGTATAGAGTTGATTGTCAGGTACTTAACTTTATATGGAATAAACATTCTATCATATAATGGGTGTTCTGTAAGCGTTGATAAAAATTAACAAGAAATTTCATTCATTTTGGTGGGGCACATGTTCAAAATGTGATTGAATCTCTGAGATTTGTGTATAAGATGCGCATAAAGAATTAAAATAATTTGTATGTGACAGATTTTTGAATTTCTCAAAAATAATTTTTTGAGACGTATTTTTAGAAAAAAGTGAAACTGCCAAACTTATGCAGTATGACCCAAACTGTGACCATAGTCGGAAGTCAGTAGACCGGCAAATATTGTAAAAAATTAGGCCAAACCATTCAGCAGTTCTCGAGTTATTCAAGTTTTAAAAGTCCAACCCGTACTATATACGGCGCAAATAGGCTCACTTTTAAGCTACCTCGGACTCAACATTTTCCCACGCCTCTCCTGACCGTCTAAATGATCGGAACGACTTGAAACTCATAGGACAGGACCAGTATTGGATAAAGATTGTACTGCCAGAACATTAAGGTCAAAGGTCAATTATTGATTTTTTTAGCGCATTAAATATGATTTGGGCCTAACATTGCTATGGAAATAGATGTAACTTCAAACTTAGTGTCATTGTATTCCACTACTCATGAACAACTCAAAAAATCAAACACGGGATACATCGGAAAAAAATGAACCAAGTTACAGTAGTTTTAAGTTTCAAGATCAAACCATCAATTGATGACGTCACATACCAAGCATTTCACTAGCAAAAAAGTCAAGTTCTTTTTAATAGTTCCTCTTGGGCTCCAAGCTATTGCAAACCGTAGATCATACTCATAGGTGAAGACTATATGAATTCTAAGTAACGACGAGTAATATTCAGAAGGCTAGAAGACGTCAAATACAAACAATGCCATGGAGTATTGAAACTCTCAGAACAAGTACCATTAGTGACAACGATGTCATGACGACAATGTTTCACGATGTAACGTCAACGACACATAGGATTCTGAAGGCCAGAAGACGTCACAACCCAAGTTGTCATGGAACCAAAAAAGTTAATCTAAATAACTCCAAATGACTACACGCGTGGGGGGTCTGGGGGGTCTCCCCCCAGCTAGACGGGCACGCGGCGTGAGCCGCGTGACCGGCTAGTCACCACCCTAGAGAAAATCGTGCTAAATGACGTGACGGGACGTGACTTTGACTTGAACGATGAGCACTAACCAGCATGACCATCAATTATGTCACCATGAACTAAGCACTTTAGGCCCTAAGAAAATCAATGATATCGATTTATTGATTATTTAAGGCCTTAAGTTGGAGAGTGAAATTTCGGAGATATTGCACATGAAAGCCTGTATTCTGAAGACAAATGTTTCCATCGAGCGCTTTTTGCCGGAAACGTTTCCGGAAACAGTTACATGAATTAGAAAAAAGTACAATTTTTTGCTACTTTCATTCCTCATACCGCGTATGTTGTAGTTATGACCGTGAAATTTATGGCTGGTTGAACTCTTGAGAAGTCGCTACTATTGGCTCAATATCGTGGAAAATTTCGCAACTTCCTCCGGATTTGAGAAATTTCCGGAACATTTTGAGATTTCCGAACTGTTTTAAAATGGTCCTCACCTGTTCATATTGTGGCACAAGATGTGTCATGACCTACTGAGTATACATTTGTAATATGAAAGATCAAAGATCAAGTATCGATTTTTGGTGATCTCCGTTATGAAACATAATACCTCATATATGACGCTACAAAAGAGGGTTCCCGTTAATTGTTTGTCTTCTACTTTTCATATTGTATAGAGTTGATTGTCAGGTACTTAACTTTATATGGAATAAACATTCTATCATATAATGGGTGTTCTGTAAGCGTTGATAAAAATTAACAAGAAATTTCATTCATTTTGGTGAGACACCTGTTCAAAATCTGATTGAATCTCTGAGATTTGTGTATAAGATGCGCATAAAAAATTGAAACAATTTGGAGTTGACAGATTTTTGAATTTCTCAAAAATAATTTTTTGAGACGTATTTTTAGAAAAAAGTGAAACTGCCAAACTTATGCAGTATGTCCCAAACTGTGACCATAGTCGGAAGTCAGTAGACCGGCAAATATTGTAAAAAATTAGGCCAAACCATTCAGCAGTTCTCGAGTTATTCAAGTTTTAAAAATCCAACCCGTACTATATACGGCGCAAATAGGCTCACTTTTAAGCTACCTCGGACTCAACATTTTCCCACGCCTCTCCTGACCGTCTAAATGATTTGAACGACTTGAAACTCATAGGACAGGACCAGTATTGGATAAAGATTGTACTGCCAAAGCAATAAGGTCAAAAGTCAACTATTGATTTTTTAGCGCATTAAATATGAGTTTGGCCTAAAATTGCTATGGAAATGGATGTAACTTCAAATTTAGTGTCATTGTATTCCACTACTCATGAACAACTTAAAAAATCAAACACGGGGTACATCGGAGAAAAATGAACCAAGTTACAGTAGTTTTAAGTTTCAAGATCAAACCATCAATTGATGACGTCACATACCAAGCATTTCACTAGCAAAAAAGTCAAGTTCTTTTTAATAGTTCCTCTTGGGCTCCAAGCTATTGCAAACCGTAGATAATACTCATATGTGAAGACTATATGAATTCTCAGTAACGACGAGTAATATTCAGAAGGCTAGAAGACGTCAGAAATGAAATTCGTTCAAACTTTCTGCAACTCTCAGAACAAGTAGGAAAGAGTCCAAAAATGTTACGATTACATTGTTTCACGAAGTGACGACCACGTCAGATAAGATTCTGAAGGCCAGAAGACGTCAAGTCGCCAAACTACTCGAAGCTGTTTGAAACGTTCAAAAAAAAGTAAGAAACGAGGTAACAACTGTAAATAAAGTTGCAACAGATAGCTAACATGCACGCTAGACGGGCACGCGGCGTGAGCCGCGTGACCGGCTAGTTCCCCATATAGTTTGTTTCATTCCCACTGAGACCCATTGGCTTCGTGCCAAGGTTTTTGGATGGCTATTTCTCAAACCAGATACAAGTTTTCTGAAGACTTTTCTGATCGACTTGTATTTATGAAACTGAACAACCTCTAATAACGATTTGCGGTTTATCAGAAAACTCTGAAATGGTACAAATCACTCGGAATATTCATTGACTTGCTGCCAAGTCTCAAAAGGAATGACCGGGACTCTGCCAATAGTTGATTATTTTCACTGTAGCTATTCATGAGCCAGTGAAACAGAGCGCGATACCACAATCATTTAGTAATCATTTTCTCTGTGCGCACAAAACTAGAAATCTGATCGAAACTTTGCGAAATTCCGTTTGTACAAACTTGAGATTTGGAAACAGTGGGAACTTTCATTATCTTGAATGTGGACAACTATACAATGATCCTGAATACAGTAACGTTCTAGCAAAAATTATTACTCGTACTACGTTATTACCGAGCTAGTGTGATATTTTTATGAGGTATTCTCACAGTTTTGCTGCTGCATTATTATGTTCGTTCACAGAATCAAACAACACAGAGTTAAGAGACGACAAAACATTGAAGGGGTAGCATATAAATTACAAAATGTTGATTTCTGTTACATCGGTGAGGATATTTTATTTCTTCACCGATGTAACATGATACATAAAATAGACTTTTCTTCTCGTTTCTTGTGGTCGGATTATTAGTCGTCGGCCAGTCTCATTCTGCTGTTACATTCGTGGCCACGGCAGCAGCAGAAGCGCAGTTCATCTACCACCTTGTCGTTCGTAACGCAGCTGTCCAGCGTGCACATGGAGAGAGCCATCTGAAAAAACAGGTTTAACTACTTCTCATTCATTGAACTCTACAGGTATATGACACAATGTCAATGTAAAGGTGCGTTTATGAATTCTTGTACGCCACAACTTCGTACTCTAGGTTTCGAGTAACTACACTATGTACAGCACAAGTCATACAAATAGTGATCAACAATTGTGCGAACTCGGTCAGTCTGAACTAGATATATCTTGTAAGAGTTTCACTCGTTCTGAAGGTTGAGGTGTTCAAACCAACCAACCTCCTGGTGGATCCAGCAGCCCTGCGAGGTGGGACCATTCTGTCCGAAGACGGTGTAACAGGCGAGTGCTAGCGGACGGGCCCCCATCGACTTCTCGGTTTTCAGAAGACATTTGGTAACCGACTCCTGGTTGTTAGAAAGGGAGGTGCAGTTCATATACAGGTTTCCCTCAAAATCATACGATCCGCGGATCGATTCGTCGAATGAGCTGTAATAAGTACACGGTGAAACATTCTATAAATTATAGCAGTCCGAAATTGGTTAAACTCCCCAACACAAACTCATTCGGCTTGCGGTAGTTCTGACGGCTGATCCATGAGACGCAACCAGTACACATGCTGCTGCTCATCCTTGGGATGGTGTGAGCATTCTCAGATATGAGGCTTGAAGGTTTATACTAGTTCTGAACACTTCGGTTCTGACGTCTGACAATTGTTTTGTCATCCGAAATAAGATACTTCCTATCTGTTCAATTGAAAACTCACATTCTGTTTCGTTCGGAGCTGTTTTCCACCGCACGTCTTTTTTTCATGTGACGAGCACGAACTTCGGAGATCGAACACTCCATAACGACCATTAGCAGAACGAGAGCAACAGAGAATTTCATCTAGAAATGAAAATGGATCTTTTTCGTAGTTCTTTTATGTGAAACAGTAGATTGGTAACAAATTGATTGAGTTCAGCGTTCAGTGAGTAACGTTCAAAGTACTACTCTTGAATTTCTCATTTCTTGTCTACCAGAGAGCGTTCTTAGATCTACTTAAAACGAGTAAGTTTGGTTCAGTTAATTGTTTATCTGAGTAATCTATACTCTCACGCTAACTTGACGTGCTATGGAATCGTGTTTGTGTGTGTTCTCACGTGAAAATTTTTCAGCGTGCTTTACGTGTCTCGCGGAAGCTAGGTGGGTGTGATCATAGTGGGAAGTGTATCTATGGTGTTATGAGATGAGAAATCAGAAGTGAGATGAGCACTACAGGAGACTGCTACTCGGTTGAGCCCGTAGCCACAGGTGGGAGAAGTGAATTGAGAGGAGAAAATAAAAGGAGGAGCCAGTTAGTCTTCCCCACACCACAGCCGAGTCACCGCATTAGGAAATAAGCAGATCAAATAAATCCTGTCAGACGTAAACAACTTGCTTAATTAAAAAGGTACAGTCTGCGTATTCAGTTAACGTTGGTACTGTCGTTCAGTTTACTACAAACTTCAATTGAAGAAGGACGATTATGTGGTCCACTCCTAACGCTCCAGTCCTTTAAACTGAAATTCATTTTTCAATTGCAGTTTAAAGGACCGATGACACGGGATCGGTCCACATATTCGTCCTGCTATAACTGGTACATGTTTTTAACACAAAGAGATTGTATCGGAAA
Source organism: Litoditis marina (assembly GCA_964036275.1). Taxonomy (NCBI): domain Eukaryota; kingdom Metazoa; phylum Nematoda; class Chromadorea; order Rhabditida; family Rhabditidae; genus Litoditis; species Litoditis marina. The sequence goes on from OZ038433.1 coordinate 38,018,735, forward strand.
CGGAGTTGTACGCGAAGAGAAATACGGTATTACGCACATTTGGTCACGCACATTCAGTCAAGCTTCCCACGTGCATAAATTTGCTAAGATGCCAGGTTTGCAACTATAAGGTGAAGCTCAACATTGACCTCTTCAGTACAGTTAACTTCTGTGCCGGAAGATGCCACATATAAAATTAGCGGTTCGGTTAAGTCAACTAGAGTTAGCGTGCGCATTAAATGATAAGACAATGCATTCAACTTCATTCAGATTGAAATGAAGTGGATTCGAGACAAACCTATATAATGCACTTTCTTGAAAATTCCAGCGCAGTAGAGATTTTAGGAAATAAAGAGAGAGACAGATATATGAGAGAATGACCTTAGAAAATAAATGTAGCAAATTTATAGTGGAAGTAACTACAGTTGTAGACTGGTTATCTACGACATTTCGAGTAATAACAAGTGCTCTATGCCGATATGGATTATGTTGCGTCTACAGTTAATTATTATAAGAATAACTAGGAAGTTGAAATTATTATACAAAACTACGTTGCTCCTATGAACAAGCTCAACTAACTGTTGATATCGGGCTACTTTAGAAATTAATAAAAATTCATATGTTCTCTAGTTAATTATGTGACTCATTTACTCGTGTAACCGTTTTCTGCTCAAACGCCTAATTGAGATAACTGAGAAATGCATTTACAATTAAAAACGACGAAGTGACGGATGGACTTTGGAGGTTTTTGAAAATGCAAGTATACAGAGGTGAAGAAGGATAAAGTAGCGAAATTCTGGGTTATAAAAAAAAAGTTGCAAGCCCTCCGGTACCTTCTTGTGAAGTGACCGATTACTTTCCTTGGACTACCCGTCGTTCACGTTTCAAGTAGCTTGAAACGTGGCGGTTAGAGAAAGCCACATGCTATATAAAATTTCAACGCGGATGTAATATACTGGAAGTGAATTAAATAGTCACGTTAAGTTATTATTATAATTAGGTGTCGTTCACTTTGTCATTGCACTTTTCTGACTTCGGCTGCGTTCAACATGTTTCGCGTGACTCGTGAATGGCAACTGACAAACGTGTGCGAGCGTAATATTCGGACAACATTTGCCACTGATTAATTCAAAGATGGTTCTTCTCTCTCGATATTCGTGAAGATATGCACCGTTTCCATATTGGAAACGGTGTATGCGAAATAAAACAAAAATACATTTCGTCCTCTATGAATATTTGCTCATTACAGGAATTTTCTTTAGTTCGAGAACTTCGTTCGGGCACATTGAAGATCTTGACACATGCAGGATACAAGTATGTGTGATAGTCGTGTTCTCAGTCGTCCTTGATCAAACTTGACAACGAATCAAGAAAATTAACTAAACGAACACAGAAGTACTCCCGCCTATTCTTGGACCGCATTAATTCGTTATAATCTAGCAAAATCTGTAGAGTAAAGTTCTTTCAAATGGTGCACCTTGAATTTGATATATTTGTCTAGAAACACCGAGATAATGTTAAAACTTCCCTTTTCGTAATTTTTTTCTGCATTTTTCATTATTCTGAAAAATATATTTTTCTTGAACATGTTCTCGAACGGTTTCTCAATTTATGACCAACGTTTTCCCCTGACTCGCCCATGCTGAAACTTGATGCCAAATCAAGAAAAACTGCCCGAAAATCGTTGTATCTCCCGGTTTGGCTCTAGAACAGGCGCGCGCCAGCCCTTTATAAGCGAGTGATTATCGGTTTCAATATCCGACATCGACATTCATTCATTTCAGCTAATTCTTCCTTTTACAAAACTTCACAAACTCTTGCCGCATGGTTATTGAAACACAACATTCCGAAAATGTGATCTCTATGAAAATTTGTTGTTTTTCTTCGATTGAACTTAATGTATTTCCATGGAAAGTTTCCTCCCAAATCCCTTTCTCTCCAGAAAATGAGAGTGAGCTTCGTGTTCTTCTTCTTCGCCATCCTGGCCGTGTCCAATGCCTTCCTCACCAGTCTTCTCGGGGGAGCTGGAGGAGCTGGGGGATCTTCCGGCGGATGTGGATGGTCAGTTGACACTCATAGTATGGCTCTCACTATGAAGACGCTCATAAATGCACTATCTACATGGCTACATACTTGGTTTTGTGATTGAACTCGATGTTTTCTGTAATTTGTAGATTTATCCTTCTAAAATCGGACCAGTTCAATACAAAAAGCACAATTAGGACCGTCCATTGATATGATGGATGTGTTCTGGATGTAATAGGTGTATATTGATTGAACAAATGTATAATTTCGTGGTTTCCTACTGTCTATAATCCCTCCCTCCAACCATTTTGATTTTCAGCGGTGCTCCCCCGGCCTGCCCTCCTCCACCTCCCCCCGCATGTCCCCCTCCATCGGGAGGATGCGGATGTTAGACACAGCAGAAACAAACAACAATCAACTTGTCTGTACAAACCTCCGTCTATCTATCTATTATCATAGTTTTTCATCGAATAAAGTATTTGTAACAATTGTATTCCTTCCAACACGCAATCCACCTCCCCCCGCATGTCCCCCTCCATCTGGAAAATGCAGATGTTAGACACAGCAGAAACAAACAACGAACAACTTGTCTGCCATTCCGCAATCAGAGCGCTTTTTGTTACTAGTTGGTCTTCTAATGTAAACAGAATACTCCGCAGAAACGGCTGTTCGTGAGCATGGTACCGCATCCTATTTGCCCAGAGACACGAAACAAAAAACAGCTCATTCGTCTTTTCGTCCTCTACATTACTTACCACGCATACTTCCACAAAACTAAAATCCACAGTGTACCTATAATCACTCGTACAAAAATGAACATTGTATTTTGAGTTTCTGCCAAATTTATTGTGAGCAAAAGTCAATATTGTTGTTGATAAGATTTTTCAGCAGCTTTCAGCTTATGGCATCATAATCTGATTTTTTTGGCCAATCTTTGTGTTACTAAGAAATCTTTGCATACAACTTGTTGGAACAAAATATCCCGCACATGAAAACTGCTTGCTTCAAAGCCTCTTGCAAAACGAAGTCTGAAACATTCAGAGTACTGTGATTTTCAGTTGTAGGAGTCAAGTGAACCTTACATACTACAAATCAAAGTGCTTGATTGAAAGTCGAAAACACTCTGAGGTGTGCAGCGAAGAGCTGGCAATTTCCTATGTATGAACAAAGATTGATTGATTTATTTATTTACATGCAAACATGTGATATACAAGAGGAGAAAATAAAACATTGGCAGTAGGAAACGAAAACATTCAAATGCGGAAGTAAGAGTCGGAAAACGTGGAACATCATTTGGTGATTACCAGTAAAGGAAAAAGAAAACATCATAACAGCACAGAATACAGATAAAACAACTCACGAGTACGAATGAAATAATTCGGGCCAATCTCACAGGATGAACAGAAAAACAGTAGAAGTCTCATTTAAATTAAATGCATTCACCTAAAGTGCTTTTTTGCGGCTGATAACGACATCGGCATTTTGGATTTCCTGCTCAATTTCAAGTATTTGGATCCAGCCCGCACTGTGAAAAACTTGGCACGTTTCGCGATTAATCTCCAATGCAGGCACAGTCACACGAGTTGATACCCCAAGTTCCTCAAATTCAGCAAACATCTTCGGAGTACAAGACGAATTTATCACAGAATCAGAACTAGTACAATTCGCCGTAACATGTTATCTCTTCAAGTCGTTTGCTCTTCTCTGGCAGTTCTCATCCAAGTTCTTCCAACAGCTTCTTCGAATTCATCTCTCCATCTTTGTTTCGATCTTCCAGTTTGTCTCGGTGCATCAACTCTGAAAAACCTTTGCAACTTAAAATACCGGACTCGCCAATTTTGTAACTTAAAATACCGGGGTCAGCCAAATGTCGCCTGTACTGTTTGAAATTCATAAGGAGATGCAGGCTAATTCGACACCAGTATTTAAGCCTGCATCTTCTCCGGTATTTTAAGTTGCAAGCGTTTTCACAGGATGAGATACCATTCCAGTATGACATCATTGGAGTATGTTAGCTGCATACTCTTCGAACATATTGTGTTACTTTTTTTCCTGATAGTCGGAATTAGATCATAGGATTGGTTAAATGCACGTTTCCATAATTATCCCACTGGGTGTGGGTAAACAACAATCGCACAGTTCAGTTTATACATAGTCGATATAATGTTTTTCTCATCAATGACGGATGTCAATATGTGATTAAAGTCAAAATACAGTTTTTTAAACAAGTGAGGGAAGATGTTTGAATGAACTTCACGGGCGTGCTAACGAAGTTTCTAAGGCTGCTATTCAATATTTTCGAATACAAAACAATCCAACTGTAGGCGTTTGAACTTCCCACACCTTCTCCGAGAAACGCAACTCTGAAACGATGCCAACAAGTCTACGTAGTTAATGTGAGCAATAAACCTCTAAGCCATTAACTTAACAAACGTGACTAGGTTCTAAAGTCAATCCCGGAAAGACAGAGCTGATCCTAGCAATCACTCTCCCAAATTGTCTACGAATCGTTGTAAACAATTGGGTAGCTTCTTGGAATCAAAGGCGAACAGCTTGTTTGTACGAATTGATTCCAGTAAAACAAAGATTAAGCAAGAAAAATCCGATCATGACTATGATGAAATAATCTGAGAGTCAAATAAGCTTCTTCTGCTTGGCAACAACAATATTCACTTAATTTCAGATTGAATTCAAGAATCAAGAGATGAAAAGATCGTGGAAACTTATTAGAATAATAATGATAATAGAAACTGTGAAGTTTTTAACTTGCTGGAGGCAGTGTTCATTTTATCTTGATCTGCTTTCCACTCTTTGCACAAAAGAACACATGACACATTCACTCACAACTTCAGAATCGATTCATGGTTTTATTCTGAGCATAGTCAAGGAATCTTTGTTCGAATGAGCCCATTCCATTATATGAAGGAAATAAACTGACGGCGTACCATTTCCTCGAAAAACTCTGAGATTCTGATGAGATTCCATTGATTGCTATGCTCCAATCTTGGGAGCTCACGAGTAGCTCATGAGGTATCTCATGAAAAACTCATATGAACTTCACATGAGGTTGAAGGATTGGTAAGCAGCCAGAGTGAAAGTAGAAATCAGTTAATGTTTATTTTCTCAACTTGTGCCCCTGCCGGAAAATTCGTTGAAACCACAAATGGTAGAACAACTTTATTTGATGACAAACTATGATAATATATAGACGGAGGTTTGTGTAGACAGGTTGTTTGTGGTTTGTTTCTGCTGTGTCTAACATCCACATTCTCCAGATGGAGGGGGACATGCGGGGGGAGGTGGAGTGGGTGTTGGAAGGCATACAATTGTTACAAATACTTTATTCGATGGAAAACTATGATAATGGATAGATAGACGGAGGTTTGTACAGACAAGTTGATTGTTGTTTGTTTCTGCTGTGTCTAACATCCGCATCCTCCCGATGGAGGGGGACATGCGGGGGGAGGTGGAGGGGGGCAGGCCGGGGGAGCACCGCTGGAAATAAAAAAGGTTGGAGGGAGTTATTAACTATAGGAGAAAATCCAAATTGTCCGATAATTTTGTTTCATCAATATCTTACCCTTGATGACTAAAACATACCTGAATGTCACATGACGTCGTTCTATTGTTTATTATGCTGAATGTTTATATCCGATGTTCGAACCACTCTAGGACGATTAAACGACCGAAGTACAAAACACTTCGAGTTCGATCACAGAGCCAGCTCTGTATTCATACGTCCCATCATGAGTGTTTTTTTAGTGAGAGCTATACTATGAGTGTGATCTGACCATCCACATCCACCGGAAGATCCCCCAGCTCCTCCAGCTCCCCCGAGAAGACTGGTGAGGAAGGCATTGGACACGGCCAGGATGGCGAAGAAGAAGAACACGAAGCTAACTCTCATTTTCTGGAAGGAAACGGGGTTTGGGGGGGATACATTCCTACCAAACTTTTTCAAGAATTACGAATTCATAAAATTGAGAAAACGTGAGGTAAACATGTTTTAATTTGTGAGTAATACAGAATACTTCTAGATGAAACCGAGATAGATGAATGTCGATGTCGGATATAGAAACCGATAATCACTCGCTTATAAAGGGTTGACGCGCGCTTGTTCTGTAGCCAAATCGGGGGATACAACGATTTTTGGGGAGTTTTTCTTGATTTGCAAGTTCTTGTAAGATCTTGTCATAAGAAAACAATTAGTTTATTGATCTGTGAGAAGCCGTGTGAGAATATCGCTGAAGAAGATATAAACACATATCAACTAATGAATGAAGTAGACGGTTTCAAAAAGTAGACTTTGAAACTTTACCGACCGTTTTTGAGATCCTCAACCCAGTATCAGAAGACAACACTTTTTTTTCACTTTCTAAACCTGCAGTTCACTATTGGATCTAAAAATCAGGATGGCACGTGGGAAAAACACGAGTTTGGTTTTGTTCAAATTATAACTCTGTGAATGTAGATTTTGATAGGAGCTCTGGAAACATGTTATAGTCGTTGCCAACGGAAAGGCGGGAGGGTTCTCTGAAGTTCAAAACCGCTGTTTACAAGGATCAAATTGGGCACTAGTTGATATCAAGTTGTGAAATCAAAGTTTGGTGCACAATTGTGCACCACGTTCCTGGTAAACTGTTCAAACCTTTCTTCACAACTTGGTTTTCTGGCGAACTTTGGTAAACTCGGTTTTCAACTTCAGAGTATTGTATATCTCAATTTCTGCTGTGTACGGACACATATCTTCGATTCTAAAGGTTGTTGGATATATGCTCTCGTGGCGTAGTGGTTAGCGCCCATCTACGAATCTTTTGCTCACAGGTTCGATTCCAGTGAGAGACAAAAATTAATAAATTTGGCACTTCCTATACAGGCCGTAGGCTCGAAGTGTTCAACGTCTGTACTACCTCGCACTACATTTACCATCATTGCGAGTGGTTTCACGAAGATTTTACAGAGTGATTGGGCAAACAGAGCTGATAATGAAGATAATCTTTATACTACAACGTATTAACGAATGAAAACAATTAGGTGAATAGCAATTTAACCGGAAAAAAAATATTTTTCTCTTTTTCAAACTCACCAGAAACGTGTTGCGGCTTTACTGTAGTTCCTTCTTTGTCCTATTTAATTTAAATGTGAGGTAAGGAAAATTTTCTATATGTATCTTCGATCACTTGATACCACGAAAACCTTATAATTACAATCGATGATTTACTCCTCAATCTTTTCGGCAACTTTTTTCGAAGTAATTTTTCAGTATTCTTCCTGTTTCTCCTCGTGCCCCAATTGATATTAGTAATTATTTCTGAAATGTCATTTTTTTTTCCTATACAGCTATACACGAACCTGAGTGTTTCAGCATCTTTGGAAACAGCTGTTGTCTTCTTAGTAGACTCTTTTTCTCCAACTCCCAGCGCCCTATTTGACGCTCACAACACCTTCACACAACACCCACGGGACGCGAAGAAATTTGTGTTATTTTGTTCTTGCGTAGTTTCGTCTTCCAATAGATTTGAGATTAAACAACGAGGTAACAAAATAATTCTATACATTTTAGTTTTCTTCTTCTTCCACGAACTACGTTTGGTCTCCATTTGGAATCCGTAGTCCTCTTCCACCTCTCTGCGGAGTTGTATGTGGTTCGACAACAAAACAAAAACAAGAGAAAATTTTCATCTCTTCAACAGACGCGCATTTTCAGTTATGAACGGCATGCAATATAAGTTGACTAACGTGATCCAATTATGTTGTCTAAATTGAATGCTTAACTCGTGTGTTTAAAGTGATACATCTCATGAAGATAAATTGTCAGTTGTTAGCTCGGAGAAGTTTGAGTGAATAGGTTCTGCTTCATACCCTACTGTAATCTTTGTAAATTAGATTATGGATGTATGGTTTCGCCTCGCCACTTTGTTCCTCAGTGCTGACAATGTTTCCCACTCAATAATTATGGTATGCATCTCCGGGAGTAGTTGAGAATTATTCGAATGTGCGGAGTATCTCAATCAAATAAATTGTTTACGTGAACTACATCAGGTAACAGAAAGTTGGGCAAAAAAATAGATACGATTATGATGCCACAATCTGAGCGGCAGATAAGTGGCGCAAAAAAATGTGATCAACAACAATCTGTTCTTTAGCCTACAGCAAATTTTGCACGACCCCAAAATACAATTGTAGAAGAAATTGTTTTACTTCACCACACCTTAAATAGAGAAAATTGTATGCTTTATGATGTATCGTGCTTATGAAACGCAGGCAGAATCATTTCGCATTGATTTCTTAGTAACACACGTTTCTGTGAAATAGTTGGCTCTGACATATTCAGAAAAAGATCATAATTAGAAGGCCACGTCGTATTAGCAAAGAACGCCCAATTACCTTTAAAGTTGTTATATATATATGCCGTGCATACAAGACGCGTTTTTGAGAAAAGAAACCAAAATTGTTACAAAAACTTTATTTGATGACTCTGAAAGGAACATTTGTACAGACAAGTAGTTTGTTTCTGCTGTGTCTAACATCCGCATCCTCCCGATGGAGGGGGACATGCGGGGGGAGGTGGAGGGGGGCAGGCCGGGGCTGGCGCAGCACTGAAATGAGTGATTGAAGGAAGTTATGATCAACTGGAAAAAAGCCATAGTCTACCATAGGATCACATATCCAATATATCACTCTTATTAAGGCCAGAATACTCCAGTATATTACTTGATATAGTTCTCTTGCTCATTTTGAAGAATCTGTCTGAAGTTTGAACCATTGTAGTGTAATGAAGCTACCAAAATACATGTTGAGAGCCCCGTGCCGTTCTAGGTGTCTTCATATTTAGAGCCAGTTGAATAGTGCCAACTAACCATCCACATCCGCCGGAAGATCCTCCAGCTCCAGCTCCTCCGAGAAGACTGGTGAGGAAGGCATTGGACACGGCCAGGATGGCGAAGAAGAAGAACACGAAGCTGACTCTCATTTCCTGAAAGGAAGAGGTTTTGGGTGGGAACTAAGAAGAGTGCAATCTCTTTTCCACGAAAATAGGATATTTCCAAAAACATGGTAAACAGTTTGTGGTTCGCCACAATTTATGAACAGTCAAAAGAAGCTATAGTGGATGATAGTCAAAGGCAGATATCAGAAACGATTCTTACTTGCTTATAAAGGGCTGGCGCGCGCTTTTCCCACAGCCAAATCGGGAAAACCACGATTTTTGGGGAGTTTTTCTTGATTGGTTGGCTTTCGCATGGTTTACGTATGGACAAAAACTGGGCAAGCCGAAAAAAACAACAGAAACTTTTAAACATCTCATTCTCCCCAGCTATTCATTGTATTGTGATATCCTGGTTCCACGATTCTACGTGGTGAACTCTCTTCTTATAAGAAATTATATTATTTGAAAGTTAAAGTAGGTGAGTAGGACGATTATGTGAACCAATCCCGACGCATCGGCTCTTTGAACTGCAATTGACAAATGCATTGCTTTGAAGAGGATCGAAGCGGTGGGGTCGGTCCACAAAATCGTACTTCCATAAAAGGTTTTGGTAGAGGCGCTGCAAGTACTTCACAGGGTGTATTTCACAGGTGGTAACACCGGACTCCTCATAAGTTCTCACCGTTGCGCGTGGTGTTCATGTAAGAAAACAAGTATAGTTCCAGCATACAGAGCTAGTAAAGAAGAAAAATACCTACAGCAGTCTTCATGTGAGCAAACTACTGCTAGAATCCCGACGAAACCAGATGGAACTACATCTCTTGTTCAGTCTCAGAAGGACATTGTTCCAGCTATTCCTTGTTCCTTCGTTCTTCATAAATAGATGTGTAGAAAACCAGACGTTGGCACGACTTCTATCAAGTGCATTTGTTTCCATCCCGTTGAAGTAGTTATGTTTTGTTCTGATGAAGTGTCTGTAATACTTTTATTCGTCTACAGATCGCACAAGGTACGTTTCTCAGAGAAACAGAGAAACTAGCTTGCGAGGATGGAGACAATGTATCTTCCAACACCCCTATTGGTAGAGGTGAACTGGATGTGAAATGAATTCAGCTAACATACTTTAAACATTGATTGAATTTGAGAAACTAGGCGTATCAACTCGCACTGCGCCTTCAAGGGAGATGAACTGCGCTTTTTCGGTATTCGAGATTTATTCATTCACTTCTTATTGTCACAATCTAAGACGGGTCCAACTAAATTTTTTCAAAATTTTCGTTTTTTTTCACCAAAATGTTGTCAACGGAGTGGGTGTGACACGTAAACCATTATCTTGTCAGAGTTGCTGCTGTATCTGGGAAATATCAGAGCAAACCCAAATGACAAGCGCCAACATGGATGCTCAACACTTGGCAAGTGATATTATCACTACTCAACACTGACAATTGCCAGGAACGATCCTTTTTCTTGACACGTGTCAACCAGGTTCTGCCTCATGCGGGAATCGAACCTGACCCCGCCACACCAAAAGCGAGACGCTTACTACTACACTAAGCTGGCAACGTTCTAGAGCGCGAACAGTTCGTATACACACCGGGGCGGGCATATTCATAACGGGATGAGAATATATTATCGAATTATGGGTGCGAATCTTTGAACGAAAAAACGAGAAGCGGAAAAGGGAATACAGTAAACACTTAAAGGAGGACAGAATGGAATGTGCGATTCCATGACACGCGCTCCAATCCAACATTTCATGACACGCGCCCCAATGCGAATAAACGCACTCCAATGCGAATATGGCAGAGGCAGACAGTTGTCATGATATCTTCTAACAGATATCACAACTTTCTACATCTCTATTTAGATACAAGGTAAGTACACGACGGAGCCAGGACGACGGAGCCGGAGCCATCAATCATCGGAAGGCGGAGCCAGGACTACGAGGAATCCAGGGAGAGAGAGACGGGTGGACCACGACAGACGAGTATGCTCAGCATATTGTAACGACAACTTCTTCTATTTATGTCCTATTTATTCAATGCTTATAAACTTATGTATGTGCATGTCTTTTGTATTATCTCTATTATGAATCACAAAGTAAAACAACATCTGTCTCATTGGTAAAATATATACTATCTTTCCACTAATAGTCAATTCCCCTTACAAAATATATGTAACATTTTCGGACCAAAACGTTTACACCAAAAGACTAAGAGCCCATAAAGCTCAAGGTTAACATGTAGGCCCGGCTCGAACTTTCGTGTTTTCAGAATCCTGACCGCTACACCTATTTCATTTTATCCGCTACACCCATTTCATTTAGTTCTATTTATTTCCCACCCATCCCACCCAAATTATCTCATTTCATTCCTCACACTCACATTGTTTCTTTCTCTCTCACAATGTATACCGAAATGATGACACCTAATGCACTTGTAACTCACTCAGTCTTATTTTAACCGGCAAAGGGTTAATAGTTGAGTCATCTGTCAGGAAAATAGACCTCCTTGACATTTCGGTTATTCTCATATTATTATTCTCTCCTGACCATATAGATATGTTATAGCGGACAGAAGGTGACGCCCAAAGCAATTGTAATTATCCACAAAAAATTCTTTATAACATCCTCTTTCACGGCTAAGGGTCAATAGTTAAGTTCACCAGGCTGGCACGACCTTGATGCCAAACTGTCCGTTATACTTATTCTACTCCACATTAACTATTTCGTTACAGTACTGTCGTTCATTTCCATATCCGGGTAATATATAATCCAGTTTCTTATCCGTCAATTAATGTAATTTCTCTCTCATTTTCGCGGAATCGTTATCTTTACGTTCTTTTATTCGTCCGTTATAGTGACAAGTATAACATGTCCGTTATAGTGACAGTTATAAGCCCATGTAGTCACTCACTGTGCACAAGTCAAACTACTCAAACGAAGACAAAAGGTCTCATAATGGATACTATATCCGTCTTAGTATTCTTATCTTATACTATTATTCTCATCTTATATAATTACCTCTAGACGGATTTCATGGGAGTCGCGGTTCCGCAACTGTAGTATGTAAACAAACATACGACTCACCATTATTTTTTGGGCAGAAAGCGCTATGCATACAAATATGCACAATTCATACGGGGGCCCCAAATTCTATGTTTATTTTCTATTATTTACATATCTTATTTCACGATTCTCTCACAGTGAAATGTCTTATTTCCGGCTACAAATGCGTTATATGCTGAAAATGTTTCAGTTAACCAATGTCTCCATGTTAATCAGAAAATCAGAAAATGCAGTTGAATTCAACTGAAAAAAAATATAGACTACATACGACCACTCTCAGTCTTATTATCCCATTCTTACATCGTTTTTATATTTCAATAGCAATGGTTTTTGGTTACTACCGTATCCCATAACCACTACAGTAGTCCGTGCGCATGCCATGAGGGGCTTTGCGGCTGGCAATTAGTCAGGTTCGACTCCCCGGAGCGCCGTGAAATCCACAAACGGCTCCAGGAAAAGCGCAAGTCATTAATCAGGCCCACCAGGGAACGGAGAGAGTCTTACCCAAACCACAAAAGTCATTCATCGTTCTTTGCAACAAAAACCGCCGAGATTACAAGTCATTTCTTTTTTTTGCAAAAACCCAATAGCCCACACTCACAACTTTCAACCACAGTCGACGGTGGTTGCCTCTTAATCCATTAACGACTCTCTCATTTCTCATCCCTGATATTTTTCTTGTTTGAGTCTCCCTCCATTAATTAATCTAACCTTTTTTTCATATAGTTTGAACAACAGTAAGGCATTGAAAGTTATAATAGTTCTATAATACCAATACAATAGTTATTCTCTTCTCCCCTTCACATGTCAACTTCCTACGTAGTAACCAACTTTAGCCATATTCCTATGTAACTACCTGAAGACAAACAGGTATGATGAACAGTAACAAGCACATAGTCAAGTCGTTCAAGTAGTAAACAATTAGGATCAATCATCCCATTCCCATTTTTTCAATATTTTTCCAGTATAGAGAATTAATTTCAGTATCATACTTGAATTTGATCCAAGTCCTTTGACTAGACTTCATAAGCTATCAGCTCTCCTGCCCACAGCTACCACCAGCCAACAACAACAACTACCACGGACAACCGAAGGATCATTGGTACGTACGTTGATAGTGTTGTTTCTTAGTGCAGCCACTACATCTCATAGCAAGGCCAAAGCAGAATTTTTTTCTAACGAACATTTGCCGGAAAACATACTCGGTACCAAAGAAAAAAATTTGTTTTCGTGGCTCATCGAGGGAAAAAGCAGGTTGGAGATCATTCTCTTACAATATCTCAATTATCAGACAATTATTCATTTAGTCGTTTCACAGCTTGCTATTTCAGATAAAAATTTGATTGCATTTCTTTAGTAGACACTCTAGCATCCTTCACCCTATTTTAACTGTTCCCAATATCCCAGATTTTCAAAGCTACCTTCCCAGTAAGTAGCCATCCTTCACCCTATTTTAACTGTTCCCAATATCCCAGATTTTCAAAGCTACCTTCCCAGTAAGTAGCCATCCTTCACCCTATTTTAACTGTTCCCAATATCCCAGATTTTCAAAGCTACCTTCCCAGTAAGTAGCCATCCTTCACCCTATTTTAACTGTTCCTAATATCTCACCTTTTCAAAGCTACCTTCCCAGTAAGTAGCCACCCTTCACCCTATTTTAACTGTTCCCAATATCCCAGATTTTCAAAGCTACCTTCCCAGTGAGTAGCCATCCTTCACCTTATTTTAACTGTTCCCAATGTCCCAGATTTTCAAAGCTACCTTCCCAGTAAGTAGCCACCCTTCACCCTATTTTAACTGTTACCAATATCCCAGATTTTCAAAGCTACCTTCCCAGTAAGTAGCCATCCTTCACCCTATTTTAACTGTTTCCAATATCCCAGATTTTCAAAGCTACCTTCCCAGTAAGTAGCCATCCTTCACCCTATTTTAACTGTTTCCAATATCCCAGATTTTCAAAGCTACCTTCCCAGTAAGTAGCCACCCTTCACCCTATTTTAACTGTTCCCAATATCCCAGATTTTCAAAGCTACCTTCCCAGTAAGTAGCCATCCTTCACCCTATTTTAACTGTTCCTAATACCCCAGATTTTCAAAGCTACCTTCCCAGTAAGTAGCCATCCTTCACCCTATTTTAACTGTTCCCAATATCCCAGATTTTCAAAGCTACCTTCCCAGTAAGTAGCCATCCTTCACCCTATTTTAACTGTTCCTAATATCTCACTTTTTCAAAGCTACCTTCCCAGTAAGTAGCCACCCTTCACCCTATTTTAACTGTTCCCAATATCCCAGATTTTCAAAGCTACCTTCCCAGTGAGTAGCCATCCTTCACCCTATTTTAACTGTTCCTAATATCCCAGATTTTCAAAAGATTCCAACTTCCCAGTATCGCGGATATCAGAGGCTCCCTATTTAGTCAGTGCCCACCCCAAGCCCAATCGTAGAAGCTCGTAAAAGCTCAGCCCTCCAACCCCTTGTTCTTGCAGCACAGCCTCCAGTGTACCAAAATGGTTAATACTCGCCCACCAAGTCCCAATGGTATGGTACAGAACCCTGCAAATTCTCAGCTCTTGCAACAGATGCAAGCCCTACAGGCCCAATTCCAGCAGCTGCAACAACACCGATTGCCCAACCCACCACCCCAAGCTAATATTACCCCGATACAAATAGCAAAAATATTAGAAAACCGTGTGAGCAAGTTTAGCGGGGACGGCGGAGATATATATACCACATGGCTAGCGAAATTCGTTGATGTTCTCCAAACTTTTGGAATACCAACAGCTAATGCCAAAGTCCTATTACCCCTGTATCTTGTTGATGGCGCCCGCATGCATTACGATGCCATTGCCGACCCCCAAAATCAAACTTGCGCTCAGATTACAACCATACTGGCTACCAACCTAAGGAATACCACAAGAGTAGAAAACGCACGTGAAGAGTTATTTGACCTTCGTCAGGGAGCTGATACTGTAGGTCAATTCGCTAAGAAAATCAAAGAAAAGTGCATGGTCGCATACCAAGATCGTGGTGCAGCCGAAATCACTCAGAACCAAATTGTTCATTTTATGCGAGGCCTACGTTCTGACATACGAAAAACTTTGAGACGCTTAGATACCACCCCCGCCACTTTCGAAGAGGCTATTCAGAAGGCAGAAAAAGAAGCCCGGATACTGCAGCAAGAGCATTATGAGCAAACGGAGCGAGAAGATAGAATCAACTCGATTGCTATTGAGTCCAAACTCGAACAACTTGAGCAGGACGTTCGTTTCCTATACTAGATCTCAAATTTTAGGACTGTCATCCCAAAACTCATTTCCCGATATGACCTTTTTAGTGTTAACCCCGCAAATATGCCGTGCTTTTAGTGTAAGTTGTATTTAATTTAGCGTAAGTTTATGTTATCGAAAATATGCCCCTTTTGCCGTCTTTTATTGTAACCCTAGCAAATATGCTACGCTTTACTATCTTTTATGGAACCACGCAAATTTTCCCCCGTTATCCCTTTTTTCGTGACTTTGCTACTTTTTCCCTCCCTCTGCAAACAATTAACTTTTATTACTCTTTACCCTGCTCCATTAAGAGGTTTTTCAAACTTCTCATTCCCTTTACTATTATCCTTGTTTCCGGCACCATAACCACTGCTAATAACTATTTAGAAAAAAGCTCGAACACAATATGCTATCCTACCCGACCACACCTAAGTTAGGCTACTTCACCATATGCCCCAATCTGTCCTCCTTTCTCTTACGATCCCAAACAGCAAACTATGGATGACATCATCGTGTCCCCCTATTGTATCTTCCCATGACTTATTTGTATTCGTTTTTCCATACCCCAGACATCCCCGAGTCAATCCCAATTACACTTATATCACCCACCACTCACAGTACGAACAATTGTTTACAGCTTTTGCTTTCGTCTGTTCTGTAGAGTTGGGGACCAACTCCTTCGTTGCACTCAGCTCTCGAAGAGGCGGGATGTCATGATATCTTCTAACAGATATCACAACTTTCTACATCTCTATTTAGATACAAGGTAAGTACACGACGGAGCCAGGACGACGGAGCCGGAGCCATCAATCATCGGAAGGCGGAGCCAGGACTACGAGGAATCCAGGGAGAGAGAGACGGGTGGACCACGACAGACGAGTATGCTCAGCATATTGTAACGACAACTTCTTCTATTTATGTCCTATTTATTCAATGCTTATAAACTTATGTATGTGCATGTCTTTTGTATTATCTCTATTATGAATCACAAAGTAAAACAACATCTGTCTCATTGGTAAAATATATACTATCTTTCCACTAATAGTCAATTCCCCTTACAAAATATATGTAACATTTTCGGACCAAAACGTTTACACCAAAAGACTAAGAGCCCATAAAGCTCAAGGTTAACACAGTGGCTGACTGTTTTTCGAAATTTTTCTACAATATCCCGTATTTCTTTTAATATGCCGTTTTTATTTACGTTTCATTCATGTTTCATGTGTAAGTGCGCTGTGAAAGCTTCACCTAGTTGTGCGCATAATGAAATATAAGTTCTGTCAAACAAAAAACCAGCTGATTTTCAATTTCGACGTTTTTCGGCGGCAATTTTTGGATTGGTTTATTCTGATTCTCTCATTTGGTTATGTTATTCTCCTCTTTTCGTTCCCCTATCTATTCTCTGCGTTCTAGGTTTTTCACAGTTTTGACAAATACCCATTGAACACTATTTTCAGACTCCATTATAGACGATCGTCCCTCGTGCGTGAATGGATTTCGTTTTGGTGTATCGATGTCGATGCATATTGTTCCCCTCTTCTATATTCCTATCAGGTTAGTTTCAAATGCATGTTCGCCTTCTTTATTTCCGTTTCTTTTTTCAAAACGAAACTTTGTCCATTTCCGTAGTATATCTATTATCTAAAAGAGGAATTTGTATGTATTGTTCTATAATTTCCTCTGGAAACTGAGCAAACCTGTCAACAGACCCGCCACTAAATCTGACTGGTCCGCAAAAATTACCCCATTTTCAATAATATCCTATGCAATTATTTTTGTTGATGGAAACTGGTTTCTTTCAATAAGTACTTAGTTGTACGACTAGTGTTTTGGACGGTGGCTGTCCGCTAGCACCAATACGGAGCTAATGTGTTCGATGAACCTGTCTCCAGCGGCAATTTCTTCATCTAACCCTAACCGTTAGTAATGATAACTGTATGTTCACATTTGAGTAAGGAACCGACAACCCATTGGTAAACCAACATGGAAAACCGATCAATGCTCCGCCTAACCAAATACCTGAATTATATGATTCACCAATACCAATATTACATGATTTAGTGGTATGATGTGAAATTAATTTCAGATTTTTCTCTATGAAGTAGAAGAAAGCGGATCCAGCGCTTGGACGTGGAATGAAGCCGATTCCACAGGTGGATAATCACCGGACAATTCGCGGCAATGGTAGTTTTATATGAAACGTGAGTCAATTCATTTCTAGTTTAGATCTGGGGACTCTTTCAAGTACACGCATCACGCACCACTAAGGTTTGACTATACGATGAGAAAGAGTTCGTTTGAAGATTCGAATACGTGAGAATCAATGATTTTTCATCAAAAGTTGAAATGTTTCTCGTTTTTGGGCGAAAAAGTAGCCCGTTTTTGGTTTTTCGGCTATTCGGACATGTTCACTGGCGTATAATCGAGTATTATCAAATAATACACGTACATTGCTTTTGCAGTAGTATTTGAGAAACTTTTCACTGGATTTTGTTTGCTCATTATGTCGATTCTGCAATAAAATACAAAAATGTGGTTTCAGATGTACGTATTTGGAGAGATGAGTTGCCACGCACAACCACGGTCTTTTCTCTACATAACTACATACTACATTTGCTGCTCGACCGGACTAAAAGGATAAAAAGGTAACTTTTGGTTCCGGGGGATAGTTTTATGTACTCAGCTTGAATATTTAGGTAAACCTCTTTTCATTATAGTATTGTCGCTTCCCTCAAAGAATTAGTAAGTAAAAATAGAAGAAAATAATCGAAATCATTTGAAAAACAGACTACTTTTTAGGCGAAAAGTTGAAAATCGGTCTACTTTTCATTTTCATGCAAAATCCTACTAAATTTTCACGTGTTTACGTCTGAGAACGGATTATTTTTCGTCGCTTAGTCGGAACTTACTGGCACACACCAGTTGACTAAGTGACAAAAAGTAGTTCGATTTCCGATGTTATCACGTGAAAATTTAGGATTTTTCACCAAAAGTAGACCGATTTTCATCTTTTCGGCTGAAAATTAGTCCCTTTTTCGAATTTTTCTGACTATTCGGACAACCTTGCTGGTGTATGCTTACTGGTGTATGTTTGTTAGCTTTTCAACAAATAAATAGACATATTCGAATTTTTTCGTGAGACTAGTCTTCTCATTTGCCGATGCAGTTTGATGTTCCGTGTTTTTCGGTCTCGAATTCACTGGATTATATACAGTTCTTATTTTTCAGGGATTTGCATTTTACTTGGCTGTGCTATTATTATACTGCCTCGTATTCGAACGATCTCCCTTGTTTCTTTTTTCTCTTGAGGTTAGTTAGTCCAAATACCATGTTTTATACAGTACTTCTTTCTGAACAGTACTATTTTCATGAAAAATGATTCTGGTTTCTATGGCAAATTGAAATTTTGTTTTGAGGCAGCGAGGGTCCTTTGTTTGTATCGATAAACTAAACACAGTTCGAAAGAAATGGGATAGTTAGAGACAATCGTAAACACGTAAACTGGACTTCCTTTCCTAATTTCGTACTTGATTACAATGTATTTTACGAACTTACGTGCATTTATTCTAGAGTTCTATTATTCGAGTCACTGGATGAGCTAGAAGTCCTTTTTTGGCACATTCATCGTATGATCCTACCACGTGCCAGTCAGTTACCATGTTCTATGTCTGGCTACAATCGTTTGTTTTCTTCTCTGAATCTGGTATTTTTTCTTCTTTCATGATTGTAACTTGTTTTGTATAATTTTTCATAGTTCATTTGACTATCTCTTATTCTTACGATGTTACTCTTACTTAGTATTGTACATTTTAAAAAGAATTGACTGGAAATATTCCGACAATCGTAGTAATACTTTTGTGTTCTTTTCTGTAGATAATCTTGTAGTTTGACCATTTGCTACGTCTGTAAACTTATTTAGGCAGTTATAACAGTTTTACTTTGTAGTATAAATGCTCTATACACTCATCTCGGAATTCATTGAAAACAATATTAGTATTATTGTGCACTTAGGTACAGTGAACTGACTCCGAAACTAGTTTTTACGTGTTTTATGGAAATGATCTTATTCATTATGAAATGCTCTCGTTTTGTTGATGTTAGACAATGAGAGGGTCACAAATAATGTTGAGCAATGTAGCTTCTTGTTTCATTGTCTGTTGGTATAAATATTGATTTTGTGTATATGGCAACTAAACTACGGCTGTCACGTAACTTGGCGCCACTCCAAACCTCCTCTGCGTGTCTGACCTAGATGAAAATTAGGTAAAAATAGAAAATAGAGCATTTGTAGTTGATATTTCAGAAAAAGATTAGTATATAACGAGTTGTCTCTTTTTTTACTATTATTTGAACATTCCATTCTGCCCCCCTTTAAGCCTGCGATGTTGGGCGAAAAGTTGCTACTGGCTTTTAACTAGCTGAAATGTATTTTGGTGTGTTCAACTTTTAAATTCTCGTTTTATATTCATGAAAATTGATTTTTTCATAAACTAATCCCTTTTAATACACTCATGTGTGGCAACGTTAATCTGAGCAATTGCGGCGGGGTTATATATAGCGCGGTCCATTCTTTTCAAATGCAGGTGCTCCCTTAGTGTAGTGGTAGTGCGATTGCTTTTGGCCCAACGGCCAAGGGTTCGAATCCTCTCAACGGTTTGGCACGTGTCAAAATGAATCAGTGCAAATGGCAAATGGTAAAGATGATCCCTTTGGGTGACAAGTGACAAGCGAACTCCGTTCACTTAGCATTTGCCAAAAGAATCTGAATCTCATTGTCAAATGCCAACATGGCGTTGACAAGAAACCTAAAATTGTGAATTCCGACCGCAAGGCGCAAGAAAAAGTTCCCGTTCACAGATTGACAGAATTCGGTGAATTACTTTGAATTTTGGAAAAATTTAGTTGGAACCGTCTTATATGGTGGTCCTTTATGCTCTTCGTGACACACCTCAGAGTGTTTTCAACCTTCAATCAATCAGTGTAACCTATATTTGTACTGATTGATTTATTTATTCATTTATTCACATGCAAGCCTGTGATATACAAAAGGAGAAATATCAAAATGACGATGGGATACAAAAACATTCAAAAGTGGAAAATGGGTCGGAAATCAACAAATATCATTTGGTCAACACAAGTGAATGAAAAAGTAAATCATATGACAATACAGATAAACGATTCACAAATGGTATACATTGATTGGGCCAGACTCACAGATGAACAAAAAAAACAGTAGAGTCTTATTCAAATGCATTCACTTAAAGTGCTTTTTTGCGACAGATAACGACATCGGTATCTTGGATTTCTTGCTCAATTTCGAGTATTTGGATCCAGCCCGTACTGTGAAAAACTTTGCACGTTGGTTAGTTTTTGAAGTTGGGAAACTGAATTTCGCGCTGGAACCTCTAGTACGTGAAGGTTTGAACGTGAAACATTCTGTTGCACTTAATCCACACTGACCAGTTATGATTTTATGCATCATAATGAGGTCTGTAGTATTTCTTCTGGATTCTTAAGAGACCAAGTTTAGTTTCCTGTTTTTAAATGCAGAACTAGGGATTTAACAATACGTATAGGCACCCAAACGGAAAAACAACTTTCTAGTGAAGTTGTACTGTTTAAGGTCTTCTTGACTCCTAGAGTACTACCAATGTTTCAAACTTCATTTTGCATGCATTTCCAGGAGTCTATGAAACAGTTTCATGCTCGAAGTATTTTGTTCGAACAAGTTCTATGCATTGATTTCTTAGTAACACAAATATCGGGCAAAAAGATCCGATTATGATGCCATAAGCTGAAAGCAGCTTAAAACATCTCACATTGAATTTTGCAGGAAAGCAAAATACAACTTTTCAAGAAAATAATTGATTTTAGTTTCACTGTAGATTTCCATTTTGGAATTCGCTTTTGCGAATGAGCGAAAGAACTAGAAAATTCAGAGTAGCTCGAATTAGTTAAGTGAATGTGTGTCGAGTGGTGTAGTTAATACAAAGTCGAATGAACTGTCATTTGGTGTAAAGGGGATAACGCGAATGAAATGCTGTTGTAGCGTGCTCACGAACAGCAATTTCTAGGCAATAGTTTTGATACAGTAAGAGTGATATGAACCCAGCAGAATGTCCCATAGTAATGAAGAACGATTAATCAGCTAAAAGGCCGATTTCACTTCGTGAGAAACCACAAATTTCCAAATACTTCTTTCGATGACGAACTATGACAATATACGGAGGTTCGTACAGACAGGTTGATTGTTGTTAAGTTGTTATGTATATATGCCGTTCATACAAGACGCTCTTTCGAGAAAAGAAACCAAAGTTGTTACAAAAACTTTATTTGATGACTCTGAAAGGAACATTTGTACAGACAAGTGGTTTGTTTCTGCTGTGTCTAACATCCGCATCCTCCCGATGGAGGGGGACATGCGGGTGGAGGTGGAGGGGGGCAGGCCGGGGCAGGAGCAGCACTGGAAATACTACTTTTTGAAGGAAAAAAAGATTCAAGAGGGCTAGAAGGCCCAACAAGCTTTTCATGGCTACAGAAAACCATTCAAGATTATTGTTTCATCACCAATAAGATTCGGTTTATCGTTATGTAACTTCAGTAGGTGAAGCTCATCATTCATACAATGTGATGTTTTACTAAGGTGTCTTATATGTTTTGAAGAGTGAATAACTGGAATATATGTTCGAGAATGAAGTGAGTAATGATTCCTAATAAGTGAAAACAGTCGGTCAATTGTTATTTCTCCCCAACTAACCATCCACATCCGCCGGAAGATCCTCCAGCTCCAGCTCCTCCGAGAAGACTGGTGAGGAAGGCATTGGACACGGCCAGGATGGCAAAGAAGAAAAACACGAAGCTGACTCTCATTTTCTGGAAGAAAAGAGTTGGGAAATAAAACTATTCATGAAAGGCATGTCATTCAAACTTTTCTGTATATTACATATTCATTGAATGATATAGTTGATTGATCAAACATGAGGTAAGCAGAGTGAAATTTGTGACTAGTACAAAATACTTTGGAGACTTTCTGATAGATGAATGTCGAAGTCGGATATGGAAACCGATAATCACTCGTTTATATATGGCTGGCGCGCGCCAGTTTCAGTACAGAACCGGGGAGACACAACGATTTTTGGGCGAGTTTTTCTTGATTTGTTATCAAGTTTCTTCATGAGCGAGTCATGAGAGAACATTCCGAGAAAAAGAAATAATGGAAAACAACTAGTTACATCGTTCCAGAAGTACTTCCATGGGAAACACAGAAATAATTCAATTTAATGCGCTGCCACACAATATTGAGTTTTCTTGGTACATGTTACTCCACTTTCCATTGAACGTTTCAGAAGCAGATTGTTACAGGAGAAAATGATTCACCTTATTCAAATAGAGAACCGTCGCCGAAAATGGCAGCATGCGCTCGCTAAGGCAGGGTTCATACTTTTTGCTGCCAACTCTGGCAGCAGCAGCAGCAACATGCAAAGTGTGATTATCGATCGTGCTGCCGACTGCAAAACTTGCTGCCGGCAGCAAGCAGCAACAATCTGCTGCCAACTCTGCGTTCATACTTTTTGCTGCCAACTCACGCGACATTTGTTGCAGTCGGCAGCAATTTGCTGCCGACTCGAGCAGCAATTGCAGTTTGGTCGCTAGCAAACTGCATGACATGCTGCCAACTCCTTATAATCCATGAAACATCGTTTTCACTCATTTTCGAACATTTTTTTTAGTTTTTCAAGTGAGAAATAATATCGGCAGTATAAATGCCTCCACTCAGAATGACTCGTGACATGTAATTTTATATAAATTCGAATACGCGACGCGAAAAAAAACCCGTTACTGAACCAAATTGGCTGAAATTTGGCGAACTTGTGTGAATCCCAAAGTTAGCTTGGTGCCGGAAGTTTGGTGTTTTTACGTTCTGTCTGGCGCTTGGCGCGGGCGCCAATAGGCGCCAAAAGCTTGAAATTATATGTTACCATAAGTGAAATTGTCCAAATTTTCGCACAGTTGTCTTAGTATTGGTTTTGAACTATGTCCCAAATTATTGTGCCATGGCTGACACTTGGTGCCAAACGCGGGCGCCTATTGGCGCCAAATGAGAAAAAAAAATTTGCGGAGTACTGTTATGACTGGTATTTTGCAGAGAAGTATGACTTATGAATAAAAGAGGCCATATCGGTTGATAGTTCACCACATTATCAACGGCGCCTATTTTAGGCGCCAGTTGGCGCCAAAATTGGAAATCGGGGTTTGCGATGAAAAATCGGCGTTTTCGAATTGAAATCCCCATAAATAATGGGTTAGAAGATTTTTTTCGCGGTCAATTTTGGGTAAAAAACTGTACTCTTGTGTTATGAAAATATCCGTCGTCCCTCGTCTCCCGTCCGGTGTCCGCATAAGTTTGAAAAAACCACTGAACCGAATTGGCTAAATTTTGGCACATGTAAGTGAACCCCGAACATAGCTCGGCGCCGAAAGTTTCGTTGCTCATGGCGCCTGGCGCAGGCGCCAAATGGCGCCAAGCTGCGAAAAATATGGGATCCCATGAGTGAAATGATCTGAAATCTTGCATTGAAACAGTGAGTTCCAGCTTTTTCCAGATTTGTGGTACCATGGTTAACATTAGGCGCCGAACGCTGGCGTCGTCTAGTGGCGCCAATTGAAAAAGACTGTCTTCGTACTATAATGACTCAGATTCATCAGAAAGCTCGGATTTTAATGAGCGAAGTGGAAAAAGGCTGTTTTTGTTCCAGTTCGCCTATCAATTTGAAAAACCAGGACCACGCCGTTGGAAAACTCGAAACTTCGTCCAGATATCAGGATGTTTGATAGTCACCATTCTCCATAATTCTTTGTTGTTGTTCTAATCTAGAAGTGGTTGTACTAGTACAACTAGCAAAAAGAGAAAAATTAGTAAAAAGTGGGGGACCAGGAAGTGTGTGAGCTCTGTTCGGTTTCACCGTTTTCAGCAAAAAGTGTACAATACGATGTTGTGAATGAGTGTGCAACAAAAATTGAACAATACATTTGTTTGCACAACGGTTCACAACGTGCTTACGTGAATCAACTATGCATTTTCACGCTAACATTACATTTTTGTAATTGTTTTTTTTGAACGACCCTACTGGTGAATGGAAAGAAGTTTCGGGAACATTGACTTTTTACCCCCCACCTTTCTGAACTTGTATTGCGTTTGGGGAATTGTAGTTTGACCCCCCCCCCACCGGGGGGTTATAATTCAATTTATCACCTGCAATACAAAAGTTGGGGGTAATAAGTAAACATTTCCGGTATTGAAGTTCAGCCCCCCACTCGTTGAAGTTTGACCCCCGCCATTGAAGTTCTACCCCCCGCCGACCCAGGTGGGGGGGGGGGGTAAATAGTAAATGTTGAAGTTGAACTTTGACCCCCCCCCCCTCTTCTAAATTCTCAGGTTCTACAGTAAATGTTCGAACCGAACCGGGATCCACTCATTTTACCTTGTTTACGATTTGTTTGTTTGATTCATGATTAATGTCGGTTCTGTTCAAAGCATTCACTGGAGAACCGGTCGGTTAAAAAGTCGGTTCGGTTCGGTCGTTTCGGTTCTCCAGTGACCGGTTCGCGGTTTGGTTCGGGAAGAACCCGCTTCGCCCAATAGTAGGGGAGTAAAAATCATATCGCGCACGAAAGTGTGGTCATCACGATTATGATTGCGAGAACATACGCTAACTCTAATTGTAAAAGTTTTGTCGCGTCGCGTGTGACATAAACAATATACCGGGTTATTCGTGGAATTAGCCCCTTATTGCTTTACATTCCTCAAGTTATAATGATTTCAACTTTTCTGATTTTTGTCGCGTCGCGTGCGTGAGTGCCAAAAAATCATCTGTTCCGCTTTATATTGAGTGGAGACATAAACTAAAGGTGGTCGTTGTGATATAGAATTCAATATATATGACGGATGCATTATTCTATGTCGTTTAAAAAAATTAAATCCATCCGGCGTTTTCAAAAAATATTATAATGTAAGCGGTTTATAAAATATTACAGTAAAACTAAGTAGCTAAATATGAAATTTTTGAGAACAGAAAATCTGAGCAGCAAAATGCGTTCATACTTTCTTGTCGCCATTTCATGCTGCCAACTCCGGCAGCAACAACATTTCGGCAGCGCTGCCCAAATGCTTGGCAGCGGCTGCTGCTGCTGCCAGAGTTGGCAGCAAAAAGTATGAACCCTGCCTAAGGCAGGGTTCATACTTCCTGTCGCTGAATTAGGCGACAGCAGCAGTCGCCGCGTAGCATTTTCGGAATGCTGCTCTCGCTCAATTTGGCAGCAGCAATGTCGCTTGATCTAGCTACTAAAAATTATGAACGATTATTTCTTCGATTTGTACTAAATATCAAATTTTGGTCAAAAACCATGATCTTATTCAAAAATGGTAGTTTTACTTGATAATTTTGGTCTAGATTTTTCGAAAAACCTTATTGCATGGTTATTTGGTGGAAATTTCTATCATGATACAATGAGTGATTTTTTTTTACAAGATCCAATGTTTTACTCTCGATTAATGATTTATTTTGTTTTAAAACCCACTCCAAGTTCAAAAGTGTGATTTTCCAAGTTTCGATAAACTTCAATAAGAATAATTTGTTTTGACTGCTTTAGAAAGTCAAAAATCAGATTATTTCCCACCCCAATTACCGGTGAACAATATAGATACAAGTGATATATATTTTAATTGAGTTGGTAAATACCATAATAATCATTCGAATTTGAGAAATTGGAGGAATGGAGAAAAAAATAAGCAAAAAACAATCAGCGACGCGTCATGTATTTTACTAGCTAGTAAACTACACTTGTCGCTGAATTCGGCAGCAATTGTCGCCGAATTAAGCGACAGCGACGTGATTTGACAACAAAAAAGTATGGACACCCAGTTGGCGACGCGACGTCGCTGTAGCGCAATTTGGCAACAGGCGACGCGATCGATAATCATGATTTGTGTATTGTCGCGCGTGTTGCCGAATTCAGCGACAGAAAGTACGAACCCTGCCTAACTCGAAATAACGCGACGGAATCAGTCCAATACAGTTCAGTATCTTCAGACACAGCTGCAAACTCTAATATCGCGCGCAGCGCGAAGCGCTGCGTGTGAGTTGTGTTTGGTTTGGCCATTGCGCACCCATTTTCAGCTTTCAAACATGAGTCCGTGTCGTTATGAAATTTTCCGTTGTCCCTCGTCCATCGTCCCTCGTCTCCCGTCCGGTGTCCGCATAGGTTTGAAAAAACTACTGAACCGAATTGACTAAAATTTGGCACACTTGTGTGAACATAGAAGTTAGCTCGGTGACGAAAGTTTGGTGTTTTTACGTTTTGTTTGGCGCTTGGCGCGGGCGCCAATAGACGCCGAAAGCTAGAAAATTTGTGTTCCTATAAGTGAAATTGTCCTAATTTTCGCACAGTTGTCTTTATATTGCTTTTGAGCTATGTCCTCGAATATGGTGCCATGGCTGACACTTGGCGCCAAACGCGAGCGCCTATTGGCGCCAAATGAGAAAAAACTGGCGAAGTACTGTTTTGACTGGTATTTTGCAGACAAGTATGAATTATAAATAAAGGAGGCTATAGAGGTTTGTTATTCACCATATTACCAACGCGCCTATTCTAGGCGCCAATAGGCGCCAAAATTGGGAATCGGGATTTCCGATGAAAAATTGGCGTTTTCAAAGTGACATCCCCATAGATAATGGGTCAGAAGGTTTTATCGCGGTCCACTCTGGCAAAAACTGTGCTCTCGTGTTATGAAAATGTTCGTCGTCCCTCGTCTCCCGTCCGGTGTCCGGATAGGTTTGAAAAAACCACTGAACCAAATTGGCTAAAATTTGGAACACATGCGTGAACCACGAAGATAGCTCGGCGCCAAAAGTTCGGTCATCTCATGTTGCTTATGGCGCCTGACGCGGGCGCCAAACGGCACCAAGCTGCGAAAAATATAGGCTCCCACGAGTGAAATGATCTAAAATTTCGCATATAGGTTAAAATAGTGAATACCAGCTTTTCCCGGATTGTGGTGTCATGGTTAACATTAGGCACCGAATGCTGGCTCTACTGGTGCCAAAAGAGAAAAGACTGTATTTGTATTTGTACTATTATGACACAGATTCATCACACAGCTCAGATTTCAATAAACGAAGTGAAAAAAAAACTGTTTTTATACCAGTTCGTAAATCACGCCTGTTTTACGGGTTAATTGGCACCAAAAATTATTTGAAAAACCCATTTGGAAAACTCGAAACTTCATCTAGATATCAGGATGTTCGATCGTCACCAATTTTGCAAAGTTCATTGTTGTTGTTCGAATCTAGGAGTGGTTGTACTAGTACAACTAGCAAAAAGAGAACAAGTCGTAAAAAGTGGAAACCAGGAAGTGTGTGAGTTCCGTTCGGTTTCACCGTTTTCAGCGAAAAGTGAACAATACGATGTTGTGAATGAGTGTGTAACAAAAATAGAACAATACATTTGTTTGCACAACGGTTCACAACGTACTTACGTAAATCTAACATGCACTTTCGCTAAAATTACATTTTTCTAATTGTTCTTTTTTGTGAACCGTTGTGCAAACAAATGTATTGTCCTATTTTTGTTACACACTCATTCACAACATCGTATTGTTCACTTTTGCTGAAAACGGTGAAACCGAACGGAACTCACACACTTCCTGGTCCCCCACTTTTTACGAATGAAGATAACGTTCCGATCACCTGTTCGATGCATGACCCGGACCTAATCACGTGAACCTCAATTAGTTTGTTCTTTTTTATATGTAGGTTGACATGTAATTGAATGTAGTTCGGTCTGTTTCATCTTGAGAGACAGGTGGAAATCAGTGGATCGCTTCCTGCGCCTCGATACCGAGCATGCGTACAATCAGTCAGAGATGAATTCGTTGTATCATAGGACGCTCACTTACATTGGAACTTCCCTGTAAAGTTTTGGAGAAACATGTGCGAGCAAAATTATAGAATGAATAAACAAACGGAGTATGTGACTGAATGTGTCCAAAATCTGATGTAGATAACAGTGTGCTCCTTCCGGTCCTTATACGATTATGACAGTCTACGGAAACTGGATACGTTGCCTGTATTTCCCTCCATTAACAAATTGTTTATGTCTGGCATAACTTCGTTGATCTTCTTATTCCCTAATGCAGTGACATGACTGAAGCCTCGTATAGACGAGCTAGCTCCTCCTCTCCCAATTCACTTCTGCCACTTGCGGCGATGGCTTAACCGGGTGACACTTCCCGGGTGGTCATTTTTTATATTGCTCTTCACGTTTTCGTAACCACTCAGATAGACTCTAGCTCACACCAGCATATTCGAGCAAAGCACGTACATTACGTATTGATTTTACACGTGAAGCTCGCGAAAAAGTAATGAACTCGGTAACCGGCGCATATATCCTAGTTCCGGCTCTGACAACGCTCTGTAGATGAAGACAGCGTTTCATTGTACCACTAATCGCTGAATATCTGCCTAATTGGTCGTTTCTGAAAATGAGAACGGATACTTGATAATTTCTAGATGAAGCTCTCTGCTGCTCTCGTTCTACTGATGATCGTTATGAAGCGCTCAATCACTGAAGTTCGTGGTCGTCACATGAATAGAAGACCTGTGGTGGACAACTATGAGCTGGACAGCGTGTGAGTTCGCCATGAATCAGTATCTGAACTCACATACATAAGAACAAGAGAATTTACAGGATGAATGGCATTGTGCAAAACTATTTCTCTATAACTTATCGAAGCACCTTGGTCAATACAAACCGACGTACAGTGTTTATCCCTAACAAAACGTATTGTAATCTTACAATGTGCACTTGTTGCACCCGAATCGCCTTCCAAAGATCCAAAGAAGGTGCCTGCACAAACTTGCACGGACGAGATTACTGTTGAATTGAACCATTCTCGATCACTCTCGGTTGTCGCAGTAAAATGTTTTACCGTGTACTTATTACAGTTCATTTGACAAATCGATCCGCGGATCGTATGATTTCGAGGGAAACCTGTATATGAACTGCACCTCTCTTTCTGACAACCAGGAGTCGGTTACCAAATGTCTTGTGAAAAACGAGAAGTCGATGGGGGCCGTCCGCTGGCTCTCGCCTGTTACACCGTCTTTGGACAGAATGGTCCCACCTCGCAGGGCTGCTGAATCCACCAGGAGGTCCGTTGATATGAACAATTCAGTTCTATTGGAGAAATACAGTAAACTCAGTTAAGACGTGCTGGTACGTAAGTCGTTTCATCGAAGTATGCGTCATATCTTTTCATTGAAGTATGTGTCACACTATGGATTGATATTTTTTGAAAAGTGACAAACTTGGTTTTAGGGGGCTCTGTCTATGTGTACCCAGAACAGCTGCATTACGAACGACAAGGTGGGAGATGATCTGCGCTTCTGCTGCTGCCGTGGCCACGAATGTAACAGCAAGATGAGACTGACTGACGACTAACCACCAAACCACAAAAAATACGGAAAGAAACTCATTCTAGTGTTAGATCCTCACCAATATTACAAAATTCAACATTTTCTAGTGCATATTATCTTCTTTATATGTTGTCTATACTATACCTTTGTGAACGAACATAATAATTCATCCACGAAAACTCACCTCATAGTAATCTCAACCAATATGGTTAGATGGTAGTACGAGTGTTCTCTGTAAGAACGGGACAATATTGATGCTTATTGTGTAGTTTAGTTGTCACTATGTAGCATAAATGTTTTTTTCTGTGCTTAAAGCGCATGTTTTCAAGAACTTTCCAATTTAGGAAATGCCGGTAAAAACTATTCTAAGGGTTCGATGCAAACATCTAATATCATGGTTCTTTGGAAAACATTTAACAAAGAAGGATAGACATTTCTTCAAATGTTCATGGATTGTACACGTTCTGAGTTTCATTAAAGGAGGACAGAATCGAACATTGTTTCCACATATTGCAAACACAACTGTTGCGCTCCCTAAATATGAACCTCAAACCTTCAAAGAGTACAATATAATATATCACAATATGTGATAACCACGAAAATGTACATATTCTCACAAAGGATTGATTCGATTTTCTTTCCTCAAACACAAAAACTATCTGATCAAACTATATATGAAATTGATATAGTGTTTAGCGTCGGCGCCTCCCAAACTTTTAGGCACGGTTCGAGTCTCACATGAGGCGGATCTTTCATTAATTCGGCACACATTTCAGTATCTTGCATCAGAATAGATATGCTATATCATTCCAGCACCTTCATTCCAATCTGTGATCTCGCCTCACCTCACGATTACGCGTGACCTGTATTCCGGCTGGGTGTGAGAGCAGAGAAGTGAGTTTGAATACGCAGGACGGGATAAAGATGCCGGGATGGTCTAGCATGGGTTTCAAGTTCAAGTTTCAAGTTTTATTCGTCACATCACAATGTTACACAGTGGTGGTCCTTGACCGATCTCCAAGTCTGCTTATCTCTGCATGCTCTGAGGTATTCGTGGTCACGAATACGCGGCGGGCGGCAACGACCTCTCTGGGCTTCTCGGTTGTGGCTTCGGGTGGCTTCAACCAGGTCATTATGCCAGCGGACTGCTGGATGGCCAGGGGATCTCTTTCTGTTGTACGGACACCATTCCGTAGCAATCAACGACCAACCTCATTTTGACATATGGGCAATTCTGTAAGCAAAGTTTAGTTTAAGTTTTGCAGCTTCAATGATAACATCCTTCAACCGAGTGATTCCGCGCAAAACGGCATTCGGGAGGTGATATTGTCTCCGACGGTTCAACATCCCTCTTTCGATCTTACGCTGGACAATTCGGAGTCGCTCAATTTCTGCTTTGGAAAAGTCAGATCATTGATCCTCCCATTTCCTTGAGTGGTGACATGATTGTAGCCTGCAAGCAGGAGCAACAGGAGAATTGTCAACAGTTCGCGTGCTAGTAATAAATTGTTGCCAACTAATTGTGTTCTTTCCAAATCCCAATGTGAGCCCACTGAGAAGAGGTCTGAATCACTCTACGATGGTCGTCCCCCACGGAAAGGTGGGAGGGTACTGTATATATCAGTTTCCGCTGTGTACGCACACATGTATTCGATTCCAAAGATTGTAGTTTATCTGCTTCAATAGCGCAGTGGTTTGCGTCCTGCTTCGAAACTTTTGCTCGCAGGTTCGATTCCGGAAAGCGACCGAAATTTATAAATTTGGCAAGCACTATACTAACACGTTTCTCTAGTTCCACTCGTCACAAGAGATTTCGAACAACGCAAAAACAGTTGAGGCTTGGTTGATGGTCGTATATACAACTATACAAAAAAATTGTTAATGTTTCACGCCCTCTCACTCCTTTGAAAAACAAAATCGTTGCTATCAATTATTATTGCACTGCACGCAAGTTTTGATCTATCAATTATTGACTAAGCTCTTCAAATTTTGTATTTTCTGCCTACTTCAGCCTAGCCAACTAGATATTTCGAGCCAACATCATAATCTATCTTTCCAGGAAAAACTAGAGAGATTATGGGATAAACTATGAGGCCGATCTCAAAAACTGCGTGATCGCAGTCATTCATCAAATCCAAATAGTCAAGATCGCAAACTCCGTGTGAAAATATCACTGTTCAGTCTCCTGTTCGTTTTGCGTCATTTTCATCCATGATTGGACGTTCCAATTACAAGATTTTTCCAGTCTCCAGCGTTGTGCTAACGACATCAATGGTGTTTGACAAATGCTGTTGTCACAGTTCTCAGATCTAGTAACACATTCTTCCACGTTGTTCCTGATTTCTTTGTCGAAGAGAGAATGGAAAACAAGTAGTGTGTGTAAAGACCTTTGTTCAAATATACAAATAACCAAATATGATTCCGTTTAGAAGGGGTGATACGGTTCATTTACTTCTTTCCGGCAACAGCGTATCCGCCTCCGGACTGGGGAGCTGCAATGACAATCACTATTATTTGGATTAACAATAATTATTGAAATATTAATACAATTATCCCATTCAATTCAGGTATCCAACGTCTTCAGGAGCACAAGAAGATGATTGGTCTTCGACCGCTATCCCACTTAGCCATGCAAACCTTCCTCCTATATAGTGCGGTATTCACCATGTGAATATAATACGGAGAACCACTCCTCCTCTTTGAGCTGACTTTTTCACGTTGATTGAATAATTATCAGAAGAGTTTATGAAAATGGTTGGGCTATTGAAACACGGTCAAAACGAGCGTACATTAGTGAATATGACGTATGAAGTTTGTGTAAACTCACGAGCAGCGTATCCGCCGGACTGTCCGCCGCCGCAGCCGCCGCTGGGAGCACCACCGCATGGAGGGGGAGGGGGAGCTCCGCAGCCACCACCGCAAGGAGCTGGGGGAGGGGGAGCCGCACCACATCCACCTCCGCAAGGTGCGGGGGGAGGAGGAGCTCCGCTGAAAAAGATTGTGGTTATTCACCTCACTCATACGATAGCTTGAACCGTTCATCAAATAGGGTATAATGACAGTTTCATGACTGACCTTCGAGGATACAAATGGGTTCTGCCCCAAATCACTCTATATATTCGTTCTAATCTTTATACTAACAATAACTGTATTCATTATTATGTCAAGAGTTTACAACAGTACATGAAACTATCCAATCTCAAAGTGTAAAAATTGCTTCTTGATGAATGTGAAATGTACAAGGTGAATGAATAGCTGTAGATTACAATAGGACGCATACGACAAAGCTTGAAAACTTGGTTTCGTGTAACTAACCATCCGCATCCGCTGCCGCCACCACCGCCTCCGAGAGAACCGAAGAGGAAGGCGTCAGAGACAGCCAGACAGGCGACCAACAGAACAGCGGCGTACTTCATTCTCTGCAATAGTTATGAAATATAATACAATACAATAGACGATCCAATGACTCAAAAGAGGTGTAAGTTAACAAGGATTGGAGTGGTGAATCAAAAGACAAAGACACTACGGATAAAGCAACAGATGTTCAGAAAAGAGTGGGAAGCTGATATATTTGGAACAACTTATTAGAATCCGTTGAGAATATATTCGCCAGGTTTTTGCTTTAAAGGGACCGTACCTCTATAATGTGCGATGTAGATAATTTTTGGAAAA
The DNA here is from genome assembly GCA_964036275.1 of Litoditis marina. Lineage (NCBI taxonomy): Eukaryota > Metazoa > Nematoda > Chromadorea > Rhabditida > Rhabditidae > Litoditis > Litoditis marina. The sequence continues at coordinate 38,052,148 of OZ038433.1, forward strand.
TTGAAAAAGTCATTTATTCTGTGTTGAGATGAACGTTTTTCAACTTACGTACAGAAAATTCAAAAAAACCACATTATTTCAGAGCAAAATAGAAGGCAACAGGAATTGGGTTACTATAATGCAGCAATCCTTAATCGCTCACTGCATTGTAGTTTTCATGATATTCACAAATTTTCCTTCACAGCTTTCATATTCGAAATTTCGGCTATGTTTTGAATATGGTTTGGTATTTTTATTAACATTTTGAAAATTTTGTACGTAGGTGAACTTGGCGGTGTATGTACGTGCGCGTGGTCGCGCAGCATTTTCGAGAAAACGGAGCAAGGCAGAAAGTTGACACCTATATGAATAATTATGGTTTTTTAATGTGAACAATATCGACTGGGCAGCCCAAACCTCCAAATTAAAGGGGAACGGTCCCTTTAACGGCAACTGTTTGATTCCTGTGTATTTACAGATTCGACGAGTTTCACTTAATCAAATCCGCTAGTTGCAAGTGGAATGGACGAAAACTACTAAATGCTGTAAATGTGTTTGAAATAATGTGTTTGGATACTTCAGCTCACAAAGTACGGTCATATATGAAACATATAAAAAAAGTTTTCTCGTACAATTGTATTAACTTATGCTATGGATGATATATTTGCTGCAAATGTAGGAAGACTATAAAAAGTTGAGATCTGTTCGGTGAAGATTTGAAATCCGACTGCCCTTTTATATCCAATTGTCGCATATTATGTGTCTGGGCGGTCAGGCAAAGCCTGTTTTTCGAAGCAGGTGCGTTGCACTTAGCGGATATGCCCTTCGATCCTATCTGCGAAAAGAGAAGAAAGACAATATGATTTTGAGAGAAGTAGACAGTATCCCTTTGCTTCTGTTCCACCAGATCCATCAAATCAGAACTGGCTCTTCTTCTATTCCCACGAAATACCCATAGCAGAATTCACGAAAAAGTGATAAAGTTTGTATCAGAGCCTGTGGGAGAAACAGGTTGAAACTGGCTTTTCAGACAAAAGAAAAATTACTTCGAGAAAAGTTTTAGAAGTGGGACAGCTGAGTTTATCGAATTGAATTAATGGTACATGTACGTCTTACTTCATCTATTCTTTATATGTGCTAACTCAGTCAACCATGTTAATTCTGAAAAAAGTTCATGAAACTGCCAAACGTAGAACACATTTTGTTTCTTGCTCACTTTGAAATCAGCTCGACATTTCACTTTTATCAAGGCTAGATTCTGTGCTTGTGCGGTTCCATGAGTTCCGAACCACTTATATACGTTGCAAGGCGATCTCATCAAGTTTTGTATTCGATTTACGCGCACCATATTAGTTCAGGTTCCTCTCCGAAAGCCTGTTGGAGTTTCAGTTCACGAAGCCGATGAAAAATCGAAATTGCAAAGTCTACTTTGTGCTTTAATGGTTTTCTTCTACATTCTAACCTTTTTGAATTACAACTGATGTTGAGGAACACACATTGCAGGGTTTTGTCAATTTTCTCGGTTGAAGCCAGGAAAAAGATCAGTTCTATGAACGCACCGAGAAAAATAGGTAAAGCAAGAGTTGAAATGGTCCAGTCATTCGAATAGATGGATTCGACACACATGGTAAGAGATGATAGCAATTGTGCTCTTTTTTGCACACGTTCACATTCACATCAGACTGTTATTTCAGAGAAGTTCAGAAAGATCTGTGAAAATCAGAGTAGTGTTCCAAGACACTTTGCTCCTACCTTGAACCAGCATGAGAATTTTGTGAATTCAAAAAAGTACATTCATTTTGATATTAGTCACCGCTTGAAAATAGAAAACGAGAAAATATACTGATTAATTTGATCTTAGTTCGTGTTGTATGTTCATGCAGCGACATTCTTGCCTCTCGGCGTTTTTTTTTTCAAGAAACAGCTCGTGGCTGTGATCACACGTTCTAGGAAAGTTATCGTTTTTGATTGGCCCGACACTTAAAATTTACGTTTCACACAGGGTGCGACACTATTTGCGTACAAGCGCACAAACAGGATTCTACCATACCATGTAATACTTTGGGTTCTAGGTGAACTTTGATGCCTCAATGTTGATCAACTTGCGCCTTGATGTGAACAAAACACACGGTTTGCGGGGGAGATTCCCGTTGACAAAAGGATGGTCAGAACTGGAAATGTGCTGATATGAAGGCACCTTTGCCTTTGCAAAGCACATACAATGGAAACAGTTAAATGAACTGAGGGATGTATTCATAACTTTGACCAGATTAGTAACACCTACGAGAACTCACCATGAGCAAGCGAGAGCAAGAGAGAGAGAGGAGAAAAATAAAAAGAAGAGAAAAATAGAAAAAAACATGAAAGAAAAATGAAAAAAATAGAGAAAGGGAAAGAAGAAAAGTAAGTAAAACACAAAAGAGAAATGGTGAGGGAAAAATAAAAAGGAAGAGTGGTAGGGGAAACAGAAAGAATAAGTAAAATCTCAGTAAACGGAGAAGAGCAAGGAAGGGAAAAAGGTGAATGTATAGATTTGACTAGTGAATGAATGAATGACAACAAGGCTAGTTCTCAAAAGACAACAAATTAAATTCCTGTTTCTCACTCTCACTGTTTAAACTACAAGAGTAGTTTTCTCAAACCAGATACCATGTCGTGCTAAGTTTGACGTATATGATTTTCTCACATCAGATATAGTTCAATCAATGATGTGTTCGGTTGGTTTGGTCTCTGAATAGTTTTGAACTGTCTGGAATCATCCGGATAAATGAATTTTCTCATCCTTCTTACGCTTTTTCAGAGTTAAAATATGATGTTCGCAACATGGTTTTATGCCTAACATGTTCCACTACGTCGCAAGGCCGTCAACTAGAGAGAAAGTCAGCACTTTCCTCTAACCACTCAACCACCTCTGAAAATCCTGCTTCCCTCATTGACTGCGCTAATAAGATTGCTTGGGAACTCAAGAAACCGGTACAAATGTAGTGGAGGAACGTTTTCGATGGATATATAAAGCGAGAAATTTGAGTCAAAGCACACATCTTGGCATGTTTTCCGTTTGATCTATTTGTCACAAAATGTCTTTTCTCATTTTACATCACCAGTGCGCTCACTTCTGGTATAGGAACTCATCGTTTCTGTCCATATGTGACTGTTTTTGAACTACAACTTTTCGATATTCAGAACATGAAAGTAACCGCCATCTTCTTCTTTGCTATGATGACTGTTTCCAACGCGTTCCTGTTCAGTCTACTAGGCGGAGGTGGTGGCGGCAGCGGCGGCGGCGGCGGATGCGGATGGTCAGTTCTGAATCACTAGTGAATAGACAAAATTCATAGGCAACCAGAGCGTTTGAAGGAACTGTACCTCTTTAATTTGATAATCAGTGGACACGTGGTGACAAAAAACAAACAGAACAATCGAAACTACTTGAGTACGGCGATATCGCGTGAGCAACAGCATGTACCACATTTTTATGGAGACGCGCACTAATTGTTCACAAAACGTCCCTGAAACGTATCATTAATTTGATCACGTACCGCTTGACATCGTTTCACGATGCCTATACCTCTGGGCAGATATACAACGTAGTTTGAGGTTTTTATCCGTGAATAAGTACAGCTTTATTCTTATCAAACGAATTGTATTTCTTATCAATGTATTTCACTTTATCGAATTTAATTGCCACATTACAGTCCCCCTCCCCCACCCTCATGCGGCGGTGGATGTGGAAAGAAATAGAAACCTGCCAAATCAACTCAACTATTCTCTCCATCCACGATAACGACGATATTTGTATATTTGCTTTTCACGAAGATTTCAGTAAAGTTTTCTCTCTTTTTGGCCTTCAAATGGTTTTTCAAGGAAAGTAATCTATACTGGAAGTAAATTGAATACGTAAAACTAGCATTCTAATAAGGCATCGTGCACTTTGTCTTTGCACGTTTCTCAGTCCTGCTGTGTTCAACGTGTTTCACGTGACTATGCTATTGACTAACAGTATAATGTATAATAACCGTTACCGTTCAATGCGTTCATAGCTGGGATGTGTTGAATCGAGAGAACAACATCCGAGTTGTTGCGACCTGATCAGAATACCGAGTGAAAAAAACCCAAATGATCACGTGGCGAATAGAAAGAACATGCTTTTTGGTTAGATTTATTTTGGTTCAGTTTTCTCATCACCATCAGAAAAGTGAGAAAAGAATTACAAATTTCCAAGCAGCAAATTGATTTGACTAGAAAAAACTTTCTGGGAATCAAAATCATAGATGTGAACATTCAACATTTTCAGATAATAGTTCAGTTGTAGTTTTATGCAGAAGACATCAAATACTGTTCTAATTTGATCCCAGATCAAATCTTGAAAATTACAAGCCATATACTATTTACCGAGAATGAAAGTAAATGTAGAGATGCGTACATACGTTTCATACTTTTACCTCGCTTCAAAAAGTACAAGCTATATGAATGCATAGTTCCTTCTTCTTTTTTTGGGGAAAAAATGAAATTCGACAAAACTAGCACCCAAATCTAATGAATTTTTTATTGTGAAAATCCGAAACAATCATCTCTAAAGAAAAGAATGTTAGTTTCTTTCTCTTCCACCTTTCATTATAGTTCGATTTTGAGAGAAAACCTCCAAAGTGTTCAATGTACATTTGAAACTGTTCTGACTTAGATGAAGACGCTTTCAATAGACTACTGTTAGTGAACAGGAATTAGAACACATTCACAAGAGAAAACAGATGATTTACATATACTTCGTTTATGTTCTGTTTATCCTTTATCTATGTCTTTTTGCTCTTATTTTTCTTTTTCGTGTTCGTTATACTATGAACAGTTTTCCATCATGGTCTAGTTCCTACTGGTTGGTAGACGGAGTCTCTCTTCGTTGCCCTGTTTCCAAGATCCCCACACTACGTGTCCATTCAGGTACCCTATCAGTTTTCCATCATGGTCTAGTTCCTACTGGTTGGTAGACGGAGTCTCTCTTCGTTGCCCTGTTTCCAAGATCCCCACACCACGTGTCCATTCAGGTACCCTATCAGTTTTCCATCATGGTCTAGTTCCTACTGGTTGGTAGACGGAGTCTCTCTTCGTTGCCCTGTTTCCAAGATCCCCACACTACGTGTCCATTCAGGTATCCGGGTTGATGGACGTGAAGGAAAACCCGGGCCACGCGCGACTGGGAATCGCTGGTCCGTATTCCCAACAGGAATGCATGTTTCACAAGCAGTTCTCTCACCCCTCCCTCCAAGAAGTTTCTCGCATGTCACTGGATCAATGCCATAAGAGCATTCGATAGTCCACCATGAAGTCTTCTATGAAGGAAAGGGACCAATACCTCAGAAGAATCTGCTACTACAAAGATCTGTGATATGTATGATGATCACCGCCTCGAAACGAAGCGAAGTGAATGAATAAATATGTAAATATGTAAATATGTAAAAATATACTTTGATTCACTAAAAGAGTCGACTTTCCCATCGAAACAATCATTTAATAACCGAATCCCAAGTGCTATACCAAAATTAGGGTTGTTAAAAATAAAACTCGAACTCGAAAAACTCGAAAATTTCCGCACTCGAAAAACTCGAAAATACCAAAACTCGAAATTTTCGAGGTTTTCGAGTCAAAAACAGTGTATTTACACAAAGTTAATTTGGTTTTTATTCATAATTTCTCCATTCCTCTCGGCATCGTGCATTTTTTCACTTTTCACTCTGAAATCGTTTTGCATTTAAGTGCAAAACAGAAAACTGCATTGTGTGCCAGTGTAACGCACTAAGGGGAACCAGTTCCGCCCCAGAGTTTATGAGACTCTGGGCGGGGCTGGGTCTCACAGAGTTAGTCACGATGTGACGGGCTGGCATCTCCCTCTCTCTCCCGCCCAAGAAGTACCTGTCTTGGTCGGGCCTCATAATCAGTCGTCTTTGATGTGTTCCAAAGGGCTTACCAGGCTAGGAATAGTCGTTTGGTAACGATTATTAGAGTTTTTAAAAATAAAACTCTGACTAAAAAAACTCGAAAACTTCAGAACTCGAAAAACTCGAAACTCAAAAAACGCGAACTATCTAAAACTCAAAATACTCGAAACTCGAAAAACTCGAAATTTCTAAAACTCGAAATACTCGAAACTCGAAAAACGCGAAATTTCTATAACTCAAAATACTCGAAACTCGAAAAACTCGAAATTTCTGAAACTCGAAATACTCGAAACTCGAAAAACTCGAAATTTCTATAACTCAAATTACTCGAAATTCGAAAAACTCAAAATTTCTAAAACTCGAAATACTCGAAACTCGAAAAACTCGGAAAACTCGAAATTTTCAACTCGATTAACAACCCTAAACAATATGTACACCAAACCATGGCGCTTGGGCAGCTACAGAAGCGAGAGGGCATAGACTTCGCGAGGCCGCAGATGGTAGAAGAGTCTGCGTCTCTCTGACCTATACACTCTTTTATCGACCCAGCAAGACTACAAGAATATTTTCTTTCTTTCTCTCTTTATCGCCAGCACTATGTTTTGATGTTTCCGATATGTCATGCAGGTTGTTTTCAACATAAAAATTGTGACAAACTAGTGCGACAGACGTTGATGACAGTTGATATCAATTAGACACCAACTCAATTGGAACTTTGCGTGCACCCGAACTGAACTCGTGAAATACGGAAGAAAAACATTGAATGAGTGTTACACGTTTATGCAACGTTTGGGCGACTTGAACACAAATCGAATTTTGGGTCGTCTACTTTTTTTTCTGCAACCGCATAGAGAGGAAGGTGGACACTTACTAAAAAAAAAGTAATCGTTAAATACAGATGCTAAGACGACAACATCTGCTGGATGCATCATTTCACGTTGCAAGGCATCAAATTATCAGAAAACATGTGAAAAAGAAAGTGGTGGAGACAGTTACTCAACAAATTAACGTTTTGAATGCTTTGAATCTCGTCGTTGATATCGAGTGCGGTAAGCAGATTGTTGGTATCTTACAAGTGGGTTTATTTATCTCCTTTCTCGTGGGATAGTGCAGAATAGCTCGTTAGCTGTCTTCCAGTATACATGAAAGCTGAGTCGCTCATCATCATCTTCAGTAAAACTTTTTACAGTTGACCATGCCTAGCACGTCCGTTTCATGGCTCGATATGGGATAGAATGTTTATTTGGTCTTTCCACATTAGTCAGACATTGTTCTATAACTTTGGACAAGCAGGTCGCGCGGCTCTCGCCGCGCGCCCGTCTAGCTGGGGATGCCCCCAGACCCCCGCGTCTTTGTAATGTACAGTAACGTTCTCGTCGTTCCGTTCTCGTCGTGTGTTATAAACCCTATAACTCACCGAACCCTATTACTTATAACTTATATGCACACTCTATGACTTTCATGACAATTGATTCAGTCATTCTTGAATGGCGATGAACGACAAAAACTGGGGTCAAACAGAAAGGTTCATAAAAAATCGATGAATCAATATCATGAAAATTCCTTCAAGACGCACCTTTAGATTTTGAAGTAGTACACGTATTAGAAGTTTTGAGACATAGGCCAAGTTTTTCATTTTAGATAGGGGGTATCAGTCAATTTTGCTAAAATCAACTTTGCGGTAGATCAAATTATCTATTTTTTGTGATCATGAATTTTGTTTCCCATCCGAGTTGTGTTGATGGTAGAAAGCACTAAGCTCACGGTCGCATGCCTGGCAAGTTATAGTTACGTGAAAGCTGAGTAGGGGTCATGAAGATGAGCATTAAAAATCATTAAGGGATTAAGGTCATAAATCGAAAATTGTACGGGGCGCTGTGCTCAGAAAAGTTGGATGTATACGTGGTAGCAATTGTGAGTGGACAACCTCAAGTTTATCATCACGCTTTCGTTGTTATGTATAGGTGGCCAACTGTACTTTAACTGTTCTGCCGTTCTATAATTCATTACCGGGTGCATGTTGGGAAAACCGCATGAGAATCATCAATTGGGTGCATTGGTAATGAGTGCACATGACCCTATCTCAGATCTGTTTGGCGAAAACTTCGATTTTGTTTTGATAGAAAGACCGCAAACGAGTATGTTAGACAAATAGCCTTGGTCGAACGACGTAGTAATCGGTATATAAGTTATGGAGTTTACAAAAAATGTCATCTCAATTTCATTTTTCTTCACAGTTCCGCCACAACCTGAGTGGAGTGTTTTTTTCCACTTGCTAGTCACAAAACCCTCTTTTACTCAAAAGACGAAAAAGTTGAGTTATTACTGTGCATTTCCTATTTACAGTTATCTTCTCATTTATTACTGTCTTGTCAACAAATTTTGAGCTGAGGCAATCCTGTATAGTTGACATTGAGCGCATAACTCAGTAGTTTTGAGAGTTTCTCAATGTTGATTAAAACTGTCAAGACTGGAAAACGTTAACAAATTCCAAGTATGTTTTTACTAATTCACACACTTTCAGACCTCAAACACTATTATGTTGTTTTTCGTTATTGTAGCTGTATTGCTAGTAGTTGCTTCGTCCGTTGAAAACGAAGCACGAGATCTGTCTTTGGTTAAAGTGAGCAGCGACAACTTCTATGTAGCACCAAAAACAGGGTGGGTTCATTCTTGCTGAATTTCTAAAATTTTGAATTAAGTAATTGTAAACACTTATAAATCAGAATAGTTCCGCGTGGTGGTCTTGATAGTATTTGCTTGGTACAGTACTGCTTTCCTAGGTGAACTAGAGTGTTAGAGAAACGATATTCTAGATGAGAAGTAACATTCATACACTGAAATCCCTATCTTTTAAACAAAACCTTACAGCTTGGTTCGAGCGAAAAGAGGACACTACGGGCACTACGGTCATTACGGTCATTACGGACATTACGGACATTACGGGCACTACGGGCACGGCGGAGGTTCTGGTTCCGGTTCGAGCGAAAAGAATGGCGGAGGTAAAAAAAAACAGACTTGTTTGGCTAATAGGTCCCGTGTTAAATAAATATGATTGAAGTAATGTGAAACTAACTGGTACAAATCATTTTACAGTTTTTCTTGGTTCTCGTTTGAGAAAAACTCGTGTGTAGGCGCTTTCTACATCAATTATGACGGACGCAATTCAAACTAGATTTACACATGATTCCTTCATTTCAAACTATTTTGATACACGACATAAAAAAATGACACTCAACTAGCAACAACAATTGCATTTGTATGAAATGCGAAATGATTCTCATACAAAACAAATTGTGTGTGGGTATTGATTTATTTGCTCGGTGAGAGGTTTCAAGGTATTCCATTGAGAATGCACGCATCTATAAGTGAAATGTGACCATTTCCATTACCGAATAACTATTTCAGGATACGGTATATATGGAGGTGGAATGGGATCAATGCAAGGTTTCGGACGATGACAAATGATATGCATTCTTCAACGTAGACAAATTTTGTCGATAAATATTATGATTTTTCTGTGAAATGTTTTTTTGACAATGAATCTTTTCCGTGAAAATCCGAGTTAGATGTGCTTCGACGCGCGGTCGCAATCCATCCAAACTAGTGATAGTTCGTATTCCATAATTCTATTCACATTCATATGCAAGTACGAAAAATCCGCCACAAATTTACTACCGAATAATTCTATCAAAAGGCACACCAACAACATTATTCATCCAATCTTCATTATGAAGACCTTCACAGTCAGCCTTAGTAAGAACCAACATGAATTGTTGTGGAATTTTGTTGATTTCTGTTATACCATTAACCATAAATTTCAATCTTTATCGTCGAGTTAAGCGGTCACGTGAAAATTCAAGGGACGCGAGCATCATTGTTCATTCCGTTCCAAAAAAGAGAGACGCAGGTTGGAATCTTGGCGCATGATTATGATGAAAATGGGATCTGATAGGGAATAAAGAGAAATTAGATGTGTACGGTTTCAGTATTGCGAACGGGATCTAACTCGAAATGCCATATTCGAACTCGGAGCGAGGGCGGTGATAGTCGTCGTGGATGTCGCTTTCTTGTACCCCAGACACTTGAGAATAGGCTCCGCGAGTTCTTTGTTGAATCCAATGACGATCAATCTGTAAAGTTGAATAACATTTTTTCAAGCACGATCAGCAAAGAGTGGAACGATTTTCTTGTATTTAGAAGACGTGCTCTGTTAATAACATGTAATCACGTTTGCAACTGTTATGATCATATTGCACAATGTTGTTGTAGACGATATCATAAGTGCTTTTGTTACTCTCGCATCAGAATATCAGTATGATTGTAACGTTTATTCATGCTTGGCATTCAAGTGAATAGACTCATCTTCACTAGCTCTTTTATCTGGTACAACACATTCCACGACGGCTTGCAACCCACCCATCCACAAAATTGAATGTCACCCAATTGGATGTGAAACAAATGAATAACCACCATTTTCCTGACCACCAGTTAGATATATAACTGACAATCAAAATATCTAGCAAAAACAGACTGTCTTGGCAAACGGTCTGAAAAAAACGGATTACCAAATAATAATTCTGGTGAGATGTCGCAGGTTTTCGGCAGTTCATGCACTGCAATTATTCATCGACACAACATTTCGCCATCGATTCATTTTCGGGAGACCTCGAAATTGTATTCTGGAGTGCTTAGTCGATTTTGAGGTTTACGAAATTATTTTTTTTAAAAAAAATTTAATTCCGAAATTTGTGTATTATCGCACATTATGACGTAATCCATTATAAACGCCCAATGTTTTGCCTCAATTACATTTACTACAATATTATGGTAAAACTTTGAAGGCTCAATTCATATGTTGCTCAACCTACCTGAGTAAACCAAATCATGTTCTGTCTCATTCTCGCTTTAACACCAGAGCTTGCAACTACACTCATGGTTTTCTGAAAAACAAAAGCTTGGTAGAAATTTGAAACCCGTTCTGTTCAGAACTTTGTGTTCACCTTCCCATGCACCTGATCACAAAGTCCAAACGGCAAGTTCTTACTGAAAACGTGGAGAACAGCTTGAGGTTTATAAGTTAGGTCGAACCGTTTTAGACAGCGTACGTTCAAGTTACTAAGTGACGTTAATTATAGATCAGTTCGCTCATCGGCGTATTCTTGATCTTTATCACACTCTCTCGTCTACTAGCAAGTGATGAATGGAGACTACAACCCTGGAAGACCAACCATATAGTGTGTCTGCTTGATAAAAGTGGTCATGTTCAAGATAGTAGTCGCTGCGGCACAAAAATATATGATGTTTTGGGTGTAAGCAAATTTGTCGAAGTATTCTGGACTTCTGAATTCATCCGGGGTGCCGAATAGTAGGCTTTGCGGTTGGAAAATGAAGTACGGTCCTACTGAAAATAACTGTTCATCTCTAACATTCACACTCGTAACTAACCTCCTCATTCCTAATCTTTTTTTTGCTTTTGCGAAAACTGAACCATCATTGTTGCAAGTACATGTCATGTTACTGTTATGGGTAAAATGGTCCGCGTTTGACTTGCGCTTCAAAATGGTTCGAGCCCTACTCGTTGCGGCACTATGCGAGCTTCTAATATAGTCGTCGCTTGCAGAAAAGCGGGGGTGTACTGTATATCTCATTTTGCGCTGTGCATGAACAAATATACTCGATTCGTCCGTGCTGCTCGTATAAGCCCAGTTGGTGTAGTGGTTAGCGTTCGCGCCTCCAAATCTTTTGAGCCCGGTTCGAGTCTCATATGAGGGGGCTCTTTTATAAATTTGGCACGCACTATAGTGCTCACTGTTCACCCATGCCTCTATTTAGCTTCTATGGATAAGTCTTTCATTATCTCAACATCAGGTCAAACATATATACTAATCACGAACTAATCAGAGGGCAGTGATCCTTCACAAAGACAATTTTCACTTTCATTCCAACTTCAGTGAACTGCGTTACCGCTAGGCATTGTGACAATACGAACGTAAAACACACCAAACACACGGAATACAAACCATCCATTACAACAAAAAGCAATAATAGACAGCATGACCTGAAACCCACGTCAAAATTCAGAAACGTGTCATGATTGAATGCAACAATGTATACTATATTATTAAGTACGTGTAACATTTATTTGAATAAGATGTAATCAGTAAAATAAGGGTTAAAAGGTAGAAATGTCTAGAAGGTAGAAATGTAGAAACTCTGAAACTCATGGAAATGTCGAGAATTTTAAAAAGTCTCTTAATGTGTTTCAATAGACCAATAAAAGTGCAAATTCAAATTTAGCAAAATTTGCATAATATCAAGTTTTAATGAATTTTACATGAGAATGTTCACTGTGATGCAATCTTATTTAGTTCAATCAATTTTGATTCGATTTAATTTCGCCAGTCAGTATTCGATTATGGGTGGGTGATGCTGGAAACGTTGTACTTTTGTTTTTCGAACACATTTTCTATATATAAATATATTTTCTATATATAGTACGTAGAACCCGAAATTTCCCCACCTTGTGCAATGTTACGGGTACTCAACATATCAAAAAAGGAAAATAATGCAGTGGGCGTATGAAGTGAGCGGACTCACCAAAGTCTTCTTCTTGTTGAAAGCCAGATCGTAGTAATGAAATGAGAATACAGCTGTACATCTGGTCAGAGAGACGAAAACCTAATGCAAAGTCAAACATCGTGGTAACATTTCTTGAACAGAGGCTGGATTGATGTTTAATTCAGTGACCACGTTAATCTATCTTACCTTGTATTTGATTCGAGAAAGACTACTACTATAGTGGGTGCCAAATTTATAAATTTGTGTCTCTCGCTGGAATCGAACCTGCGAGCAAAGGTTTCGTAGCAGGTCGCTAACCACTGCGCCATAGCACGTAATCGTCAAGCTTTGGATTCGAAAATATGTGAGCGTACACAGCGGAAAGTGAGATATAGAGTACCCTCGCGCCTTTCCGTTGGCAAAGACTGTAATAATATACTACAACATTCCGAGGTTGATCAACAGCGGAACGTGAAGACTGTTTCGAACATCATACATCATGGTTAACATCTCCATTGATAATACTGAACTCACTTAACATAACCGAAACACGTCTTTCTAAACCGTTGAACCGTGTGTTTATATTTTTGTGGGTCCGTACTAAAACTACCTGTATAATAGGAGCGGCAATATAGCATGCTGTCCCGATGTATCTGGATCCAAATAAATTCAGAGCTTTGCTCTTCCATAGAAAAACTTCTCCACTGTAAAATATTAATTCAAACTGATAACTCGCGTTTCAACCTCTTTTGTAGTAGAACTACGCACACGAGAAACTCATTGGGATTTCAACCAAGAAAAAGTTGTTTAGACTAATTAAAGGACGCCAGACACAATATAGAGAGATCGAGTTCTGACCCGCGGGGAATCAAGTTCTGTCCCAGGGACATTTTGTACAACCATCTAACTCCTCATTTGCGTTATGTCTCGTCGCACTGCGCGCTATGATCTATAATAATTATTATAAGCGCTATGCTAATTTCTATCCTCGACAGTAATGCATTACTCCACTTTAATAAAACTGTATTTTTTTGTAAATCACTAAATTTTCTCCATTTTCTGATAAAACGTTAATCTCAAGCCTGCTGCCTGCAATACCCTTTACGACCTGTTCTGACAAAAACGCAGCGTGACTTCCGGACTCAAAGTTCGAAATAGATTTAAACCCATACTGCAGATTTGAAAATTTTGATATCGTGAATGTGGGCAAAAGGGTACGAACTCACAAGAGTGAGACAGGAACCGCGAAAAAAAGGAACCAGAAACACAGGATCCAGTCGAAAAACGATTTGCAACAACAGCAGTAGATGAAGGACGTCATCGTTACTTTTCCAGCGAGGATGCGCTTACAAATATAAGTTCGAGTGGCGAAGGCTGTCGTGGAAACCTATAGAAAAGAATAGAATAGAATAGATTTATTCGCGATTCAACACTTACTTATAATAATACTTGTTCCGTACTGACGAGTGTTTCCTTACGTTATGATTATACAGTAGTTCTTAGAGAGAATAACCGTGTCAACAAACTACTTGTTCTCTGAAAGGTTTTCTCAGTACTAAATACGATTTACACTTTTAATGGGTTGTCGATGGGTAAAACCACGTATTAGACTGTTTCAAACATTCGATCAGCTACTATAATTTCGAGAACTCACAACGAGGATGATTATGCCAGCTATTAGGTGAAATATTCCTTCATCAGATTCGGTATCTGCCATCGAAGCAGTTACCGCCTGGAATGAAACGCGACCATGGAATCAGAAAATAATGACAGAGAATAACCAGTGGGAAAGTACGTGATTAAGCAAAAATCGCTAAACTACAATAAGTCGACTGAAACAATGTTCGTTAATTTGCACTCGGCTAAGAATTATTACCCACCGGACAGACAACCTCAATATAAACTTTTCGAAAACGTGCACATATAATTTGGAATGTGTGAATAAATCATAATTTTCATTGAGAATCATCATGGACATTTTGGAGTGAAACACAGAAAATATTTAACCAAAAAAGTGAAGGGAATATAAAATCATTGACATTCGCGATAATCAGATACTGTGATTTTCTAGGGATTGTGCTTCTTCTGGAAGTTGCTAGGACTATGGTGGTTTGTGAGATAAATTAATTAACGTGACCACTTTTCCATTTTATCTTCACGATCAAATTCTGCACACGTTCGTCTCATTTGTGTTGTTAGTTTGCGATTGGGATTAGTTTCAAAGACAACAGATCGTTTCAGTTTTATATTTTGTAGAATATACGAAGTATATAGACATCTCTCCGCGCTATCATTGGTTTCAACTTAAAATCATTTCTTTCGCCGAAAGCCGAGCGGTTCCGTTTGTGCCCCAGGCCGCGACGTATAATAACGCGACCCGATGCTATCACCCAATTTTTTTCCTCCAAACTCACAAACAAAACAAACGAACAAAAGCAAACCACCAACTCGCAATTTTTTCAATGGATGCTATGTTACAACAAAACCATAACCAAATGCACTAGGGAACTTCACATTTATGAATGTGAGCTCAAGAGTCTACACCAAGGAATTATCCTGGAACCAAATTAATCAAATCATGAAAACTCTCCCCTGGATTTGAGAAAGCCTAATTGAGAAACAGACCAATCTCATGTCCATACGGCTAGTGGTTTTTCCATGATAGGTGTCTGTTAATAATTTCAAAATTACGTGATTGGAACATGTCAGGAGAAGCCGTTAAATGAAACGACGTTCTGGTGACACCTATGTGAATTAGGTAACCACAGCTCAGATGTGAGTCCGGGGCACAACCAGGGAGTATAGCTATATTTAACAAAAACGCAGAGTTGTCAATGTTTTGACATTTTTCTCACCAACATACGCCCTAATTACAGAGGCAAATGGACATCGTCTGGGACAGTGCATCTTTCGCAACTTTTTTGCAGACTCCCTCAGAAAATCGCTTTTCGTCAACTATGACAAGTTCAGCAGAGTTTGTGTCATGCGTATACTTTTGACATATAGAATCTTTATCTTCGTTACCCAATATAAAAATGGGTTGGTGCTGTGTGGACAGAACCGAGTCCAGTGCCAAACCCCAGTCCCACACTGGTGTGATGAACGTTGTTCGCAGTTATTTGTCATGTGTTTTAATGTCGGTGTTTCGACATGTTTCTTACCAACATACACCCTAAATACAGAGGCAAACGGAAAGATCACAGCTTCGGTTTATTGCTATTCAGAATTGATATAAGACGCTCCAATCTAAATGGTTTCCATTTTAGATAATTTCTTGGAAAACCTCAAAATATTGTGCATCATCAGACTTGTCCGATATTTTTCCTGAAATTTCCAATTCTTCTTATTCTTGTGTCGCTCTCATTTGATGCGCAGATAAAACTACCGAATATTTGGAAGTTTCGAAATCCTCTGCCACAATTATTTTCTATTCAAAACATTTGTATCGCGCAAGTGGTTCAGTAATAACCTCTCTCGCTGGAACATGTACAATATTTGGAAAAGTGAAAAATTGAGGCACAATAATTGTAAGTGTTAAAAATTGTGACACAATTTTTCGACAGATTTCTGAAAACTGCAATTTTTTGTGACACATTTTTTTTCAATTTCCTGAATCGGGCCACAGCGATTCGATCGTTTGGTTTTTAGTTAAAACTTCAAATAAAAGGGGACTACCCGATGTCCAATCAGCAATAATTTAAAAAAGTGATAATTCTTCGATGGTTAAAAGTCTCATCCTAAAAATTTCAATTTCATTTCCGAAACCATTGAGATTGGAGCGTCTTATATAATTCGGTATACAAAATCGAATGCCTGCCAGAAATGATCTCTGAACAAAGTATGCTGAATGTGCAAACTACTCTACACTCTATACGCATAGAAAATGTAAGAAAAAGAAGTAATTGCTTCCGAAAAAAGCCAGTGTGTTTACAGTTTACCACATGGCGGTAGAACTGAGAATGAGATGGTGGACAGATTCAATGGTCGCTCCGAATGTCCGCTATAAAGGGTGTGAGAACAATGGCAGATGTCAGGTTATGGTAAACGAAAATTGTGATTGTTATAATATTCACACAATACATGAAAAACGATATAACATTCTTTGGACGATCGGTGCAGCATTCGGTTTCAAGTAGCTTTTCAATTTTCACGGATGTGTAGTCCACGCACTTATAACATTTTACAGTAATGAATATGTTGCCATTTTGTTTTTTCTCCAAATTTTGGTAGTGTCTTGGGCATATTTACTACTGCATTCTCTGAAAGTTTGAAACAAAAGTCAATAAGTGAAAGTATTCATTGTAAAAAGCTATCTTAAGATTTTATGGTGTACACCAGCAATGTTACATGTACACCATGTCGTAGATAAACTTGTTGCAATTCAATGCTTTTGATAAGCTAGGCGAGTAGTAATGTGTTTACTCGTTAGTGGCATAAAGTGATAAACTACCTCTGCCGCGGTTCTCAATTTCCATCAACACAATAGAAGTGATGTAGAATACTGATTATTATTACTATAGAAATTATGCAGAATACTCAATCAACCATTTGGAGCAAATGAATTTAACGAAGGAGAATGAATTGAAAATTATTCTGTTGAGGGATAAGTTAAAACTAACGTTTTCAGTATAGTTGGATATCAGTAGAGGAAAGTTCGGAAACGCACCGGTCGATTTTCAAAGTTATATGTCTAAAAGCATTCAAATTTCCACCTATTTTTCATATGAATAAAGTAATTTGAATTGACGAATATAATTAGTTTTACGAAAACTATTTTACGAAAAATTTTTAGTGAATTTTCTATAGGATTTACTTACATTTTCAAATGTTTTTTTGCGGAATATAGCCACTAAAAAGTTTTGAGTTGGATGTTGTTTTGAACACTGACAATGTAGTTGGATTTCTCAATCATTGAGCGTGTAAAGTATCTGGCTAAGCACTCGCAAATATAGACCATCTAGAGATCATTTCTGGCCTACTTTTGTTTTTCATCAGCGAAGTGGGGGACTATTTCACGTTCGCCCCCCACTTTTTTCGTTTTAGCCGAAATAAGTCCTCCGAAATAAGTCCTGTGTTACTTTCACCCCCCCCCCCCCCCCCATCATGGGGGGTGAAAGTAACATGGCTCCGTTCGAACTAAGAATCAGAAGGGTGGGGGGCTTTTGTTAAAGATTGCCAGACATGTTACTTTCACCCCCCAATTTACGTTAGTGGGGGGTGATTGTACAACGTCGACATTTAACTTTAGCCCCCCACCCTACCATACATTTACCTTTTACTCCCCACCATTTTCTGTTGAAACTAGTGCGGGTGGGGGGCCAAAGTATCACGAGGGGTGCGATTGTACGGTGGGGGGGGGGGGGGGCGAAAGTAAAATTTTCCCCGAAGTGGCACATATTCATACCAGTGCAAGAATAAAATTAGAATTGCAATCCATTTCATATTTCATATTTATTTATTCACGTCGCTTCGTTACGAGGTGGTGTCTAACTCTAACTGCTTTGCAATCGCCATTCCATAACAGCTGGAACCAGAACGATTCCATAGCGGGTAGATAAATGATGAAAGTTATTTTCTTTTCCACCTAGGTTATGACAACTTTCAAACATGTACAGTTTAAATTTTTTTCAAACTACCGGAGTCAGTATTAGCGACGCTTTCATTACGTTGGTCTTGGGAGAATAATAATATTCAGGTTAAATATACCAAATGTGATTTCAGATCACTCGTTTTTTGAATTCGAAGAATCTGTGGTAACGTTTATATATCGTTTTTGAAATTCGATAGCTAAATAACGCAAATATGCGAGAATGATTATATAGTGATTTTATCTACAACATACAAAGCAGATAATATACGAAATCCTACTCCAAATTTGTTTTAATAATACCAGTAAACGAGATTCAAGCTAATTCAAGGAGACACACGTGTACACAGAAGTGAACCACTGAAGAACTGTGAAATAATTCGGAATTCATTACATTTTCAAGATGAAAACTCTTATACATAGCAAATATATATGAGAATGAAGGACTAGTGTACAATAAGGGCTCCGAACAAGTACTGGAAACTGACCGCTCCGTACTTGTTTTCACACGGCTATTTACATGTCTAACAAAACAAAAGATGTGAAACACATCAGACTTCAAGAACGGTCGAGTACTTTGCACGTTTCACGTCGTCTGTTTATATTCATAAAACTAATTGTAATGAGCATGTACGAGTCACAAAACTCAAACTGTCGATTGGAGAATGGCCAGTTCGTCTTCTTTCTTCCTGGAGTTCGATTTCGTTTCACTGAAGGGAGTCTCCACCACTGCCGGTAGCACCGATGAGAACTTCGTACTTTCGTAAATGTTTCCTGGCTCGATCACACTGACAATAAACGTGTTCTGTTCTTTTTTCTCACTTTCAGATCTTCAAAACAAAATGCTCGCCTTCTTGTTTGTAATTTCATTCAGAACGTATCGGTTATCGACCGTACGTTAACCGAGCAGTAACAGGTGTCGCTCCAGGGAAAACAAGTCAGGCCAGTACATTTTCTTCTATTCTCAAGTTTTTTTACGATTCTGTTCGTTCTAATCGAGGGTAAATCAAATATAGGTTGCATTCGCCGCACAGACTACAAGTAAAATGTGCTCTCTTCCTGGCTAGTCGCTACAGTCATTACCTCTTGTCATCTAATCCTGCACTCTTCTCAGGACGGCCTGAACTGGATCTTCGTGAAGACAGTCGACGAACTGTCAGAGCTGGAAGTAGCAGAAGACTGAGAAAATGTCAGTATCAACACTGGAGCCCTGGTGGGATTATTCCATGTTATCTCACCACTTCAGGCAATTTCTTCAGACTATGTTTGCCAACTTAGCTCTCTTCGGAAAAATTACAAGTAAATTTGATTTTTTTTTCGTGACTCGTTTTTCGAGACTCCGCGACACTATGTATACGAGAAGCAAATTGAATAGTCACGTGAAGTTAGAATTCTAATGAGAAATCATGTACTTTGTATTGGCACGTTACTAAGTTATGCTGTGTTCAACATGTTTCACGTGACTGTGCGATTGTCTAGCAGTATAGCAGATTTTCCACGATCTGTCACATTGTTTTATTAGGGGAAATGTATGACACTCACAAACTCTTCTCACGAATTCTTCCATGGTTTCTTCCGGTTCCACATCCTTGGCCCATTCCTGAATTAACTTTTTTTCTAACGTTTTTTTTGAGAACTTTTGTAGATATAACTTTTAACAAATATGCAATAGAAACCACAACAAACACCGCTTTGGCATGAGAGAACAAAGAGGTGTTACTCCAAATTGCATCAAAATAGAAATTGGGAGTGAATATCTCTTATTTTGAACATACTTATTCTCCTGTCTCTTAACTCACCTCAACTTCTCCTTTCGCAAAAGTCAAATAGAAAATTATTCCGAAAATATCTACAGACATCGCTAGTAGAAAACACCATTTCCAGCCACTGGGATTCTGCAACTTAATAAAATTGGAGTACACTGTGAATGTTTATAATTATTGAATTCCAGTGTGACTGCGTAAAAATTGTTCGCAATGAAAAACTAGTTGCAGTGATAAAATCAGAGTTATGCTGAATTTGATAGGAACGTGCTCTTCGAGTCTTGATACTAGTCAAACTGAATGGTCGTTTTCCCTTGAACAACTCACATTCAGAGTGAGATTTTGGGTGATAATGCTGCCCATTCCAGCCAGGGCTCCGAATCCATTCGAGAAACCCATGAGAATAGAGGCGTACCGAGGGGCAATGTCGAAATGGTTCACATTGAAACCTGATGAAACACTTTATGAGCACACTATCGTAACGTGTGTCAGTTTCAGATGATCTACATACTCAACACAAATTGTGTTTTTTCTTCGTATTGTTATGCCTATGGATAGTTCAAAGCTAGTTACAAAATCGAAACGTGTTTTTTGAGATCAACATAACGTCGATACTTTTTCACAGCACGATTTTCAAACTAACATAACTAGAAACTACATACAGGCTTGTTACAAGATTATTTTATACATAACTAGAAACTACATACAGGCTCGTTACAAGATTATTTTATACATCACACTGTTTAAGCCATCACTGATAAGTAACCAGAACCAACATACCGGCAAAACTCATTCCAATCATGGTTGTGGACAGAATTAGCACGACGACGGCACATGTCGGATCCGTCACAAATGCAAGACAGCAGAGAAAGAACGCCTCTCCACTAAAGCCTAGAAAAGAGCAATGACAACTATTCGAGAGTTCACTGATATACAAAAGTTTGTTTTTCGATTATTATTATAATATATTTTTTTGTAAAGCGCTGGTTGGAGATGGTGCTGAACATAGACTTTCAATATTTTCATAATAAACCCTTAACAACTGACGTAACCGACCAAAAACCGATAGATATTGCTTTCCAAACTCTTTGCTTGGCCCTTTCTCCGTACTAGACTAGATTGATCGTTTTCTCCGTGAGAAAAATGGATCTGGCTACTGAAACTAACCCAGTGTATTGAACATCTTCCTAACTCGACCCGTGTCCATTTTACCCGTAGCTCTCAGGTGGTCGGCTAGTTGACCAGATGTTAGCACTACTATGGTCATCAGAAGTTGGGGTAACATGGAGATTAGACCACTCTGAAAATAACGTTGATTACTACTCATTTTCATTGATGACTAATACTTATTTTCATGGACTTTACATGAACTATATCAAAAATGAATACATCTTATCATAAATCCCTCCTGAAACTCAATCTTACAGGTACGCGTATCACATGAAACATGAGACCGGAGTGCCACATCCAACAATGTGGAAAGTCACGTGTTGAATCACGAATAAATGTATCCTTAGATCACTAGGATAAACACTAATAACACAAACAGATATCAACACTAAAGTTATATCTTTAGAGAAAGGAGACGGGAGAGGAAGAACCGGTTTATTACCAGGCGAGACGATACAATGCTCAAACAGGCAACAATATGGCGCACGTCACTTACACGTGAACGCGCACTATGCTAATGAACTAACATGTTAACAGGTATAGACACGAATTCTACTACTCAACACCTTCTTTTTTAATAACTAAACTACGGGAGACACAAAACTGGATGAAACGAGAAATCGGCTGTAGACAGCTTCAGCAACGGAACACAGCTGTAGACAGCTTCAGCAACTTGACTGGAGACGGAACCACGTAGATGACAGATGCACGGCTTCTCGGATCGACATCAGGGGACACAAGACTGAGTACATTCATGAATCATAACCACTTTCGTAGTTATCACGCATATTCGACAGTTCATCGTCAGACGGCACCCTCTTCTCCTCCTTCAAATTTCGCATCAAAATATGAGCGAATCTAGAAGTTTCAGGGTTGAACAACAACTGTTCCTGCCGTATTCCATTCTGAACACATTCGCTACGGAATCGTTCTGTCCTGAACTGCGTACTGAGACTAGTAACAATAGTCTTTTCGGCGTTTTTCCAATCAACTTGAACATTTCAGACAATGTAGAAGCTGTTGTTCTCGATGTGCAGTCTTTCATCTCTGCCACATCAGTCCACTTAGTCTCAGAATCTTCGAAAACTAAGTATGATAGACCTTTCACGGGACCAACGACATCCATATAGACTCTATCATTCCATTTCCTTTGCGAAAAGGACATTTCGCTAACACTGATCGATGAACTTTCGTTCTTGTTCAGCTCTTCCTTGGCCTCAACCTTTGCCACAACACTCTTCACATTCTCTCTCACTTGAGGTTTCAACGAGGCCAACCAGACCACTTGAATGAGAAACATAGGCACAACCAGTACCGTATTCACCTTTCATCTTGAAATCGTAGTTGAGTATACCAAGCACTCGCATAGGCTTCCCATTGGCATTGACTACTCCAACTCCGGATTTCACAAGCTCTGGCGTCACTTCACACGTGAACGCGCACTATGCTAATGAACTAACATGTTAACAGGTATAGACACGATGTCCACTACTCAACAAAATATATTCTTGTCTATGTATTAAAACTACGCAAACAATTTTCCCTTCGTTTCACGGATGCTCTTCTCTTGCTTTTTCATTCACATTTCATGCTATTATTCTCGAGGATAGTTGCACGGTTGCAATAATATAAACATGGACTGCAAACGTGACAACAATTGCCCACTTACGTTGGTGATATCAATGTGAAGCACATCTTTCATATATGTCAACTGATTTCCTAACAAGAGGAAAAACGTCCAGTTGCGACAGAAATTGCAAATATTAATAGCCCACACAGATGGAGAGAGCAGAACCCTTTTCCAAGGAACTGTAGTCAACTGAAAATATAAAAGTAATCTGGGTGGCTTCCAATAAGTTGGAAGAAAACCTCTCGGAAAACGCTACGCCTCGTGTTTTGCACGCAAACAACTGAGATCGCATTTTTTCCCCAATTCAGCAAACATTTAGTTTAGAGAATTGCAATTTTTATGCTTGTTTATGTTGTATTCAATCGTTTTGATTAAATAATTGTGTACCTCATGTTTGTAACGTTTTCTGATATTTAAAATGTTTGCGCTCAAAACTCACAGTCATGTCGGTGCTGATGGCCGGGCCAACCTTCTCTGTTATATACGTTCTCTCCTCACTCGAGATGTATATGTGTTCCAGAGGGGTTTTAGAAGAAACGTACCACCAAGCGAAAGACCAAATGATGCCTATTATGCCTAAATATGACAGATGAGATTGTATGATAGCAGAACACATTTGTTATCTTGTCTGCGTTTACAGATGGCATTAACTCATGACCTCGATACGAGTACATCGAATAACTTGGCGTGATTGTTATAGTTCCAGTCCTTGAAATTACCAGCCAACTGACTAATCGCTTTTGCGGCGGCCTCGACTCAACAACAGTTGGTGTCTTTTTCGCGATTAACAAACTACATAAGCGAGAGTGCATGTAGGTTGAGACATCTGCGTCTTTTTGACCTGCACACTCTCTCGTCGAGACAGCTACAAAAGTGGCTCGTCCTCTGAACTCCCTGGGACTGGGACGTCGTAGCAGTCACGCAAAAAAAAACCGCATTTTAGCTTGGTAGCAGACGACGTACGGGTCAAATTACTCAACGTAGCAGACGTCGTTGCACTCGCAATGATAGCTGGATCGCCACTCGTGAAGTAATCAGCGGTCCGGCCAGAATTAGATACGTACGTGCTAGAGGTGCCCCTCTGCGCAACTCAGCCATTTTAGTTCATTCGAGCTAGGTTAAAAACCGCTCTGACACACGAAAGAAGTGCTCACTTCGATTAGGTGTTAAAGAGAAAACATGCTTGTGCATATTCATTTGAAAAAAGTGTATTTTTTTTCAAAAAGAATTAGCATTGAAAGTTGAGCAATAATCTCATCTTTTCTCAATAATTCGGAGTGAATCAGTAATATTATAAATCAATTAAATTTCGGAATGGTCTGGGGCCGCGCTGGCCCGGCTGATCCTGACTAACCGTCTGGGACCGTAGCAGTCAAACCGTCTGGGACGCGTAAACATCGCGTCCCGGACGGTCGACTGCTACGACGTCCCAGTCCCAGGGAGTTCAGAGTCAATTGGCCGGGAATACTCAGAATCATTTTTTTGATTGGCCAGGGCAATTACTATACAATACGCTATGATTTTCAACTGTATGGCAACGACTTCATAGTATTGAATTACTGACCAAATGCGTAGAAAGGAGCCGACCAATGTAGATAACTGATTAGGGCTGCGGACAACGGTAATCCCACCATCACCCCCACACAGCTACCGGTAAATGTGGTTGTAGCCAACTTTGATCTCTCCAGGGGAGGAGCCCAATGGCGCCAAACGCCATGCATTGCAGGATAGCATACACCCTGAAAGGTAAAATCATTCAGTCTCAGTATAAAAATTATGTGTTTTTGAGTCGTTAACTGTCCACTTTTGGAGCCAGGTGATCCGCATATCCACCTGCTACGTTCCACTATTATATTAGAGTTATAAAACTTAACTATAAATCCATTAAATACTAACGTGTTTGAGGACATAACGTGAATGTACTATATCGTTAATCTTGAGTCAAGGGTTGATGTACTTTCAAATCTGAAGATTTGCCACTTATTTCATCCTACTAAGTATAAGTATATTCTCGTAAGTTCTCATCAGGAATAATATATTTCCCAGTTGTGTAATGGTTTTTCGCACAGCGGTTCTGTCAAAAGGAATCGGTTTGCACTGAGAACAACCCGAAGTTACACTCAGGTGCGCAGTGTAATATTGGAACTTCAGAAAAATAGAGACGAACCAGAGCAAGTCCTTGAATAACTTGTAACACCATGACCGCAATATCTGTCAATGGGTGGTAGTTCAATGAAAAGGCAACTACGATATTCACAAGGCTGGCGCCGAGTACACCAATCAGGAAAAGTCTGGAAGTGGAATCATTCACATAAGGTAAACATGGAAGTTCCCTAAAAACAATTGGGTGTCTCAGTCGTACACAAGTTGGGTAAAACTATCACTAAAACTCCCCAATACGGTGTACGTAAATTATGACGGTTTTAAACTATTTATACTAGAAGTAAATTGAACAGTCACGTAAAGTAAGCATTCTAATGAGGCAACGTGCACATATTATAACAGTTTGTCTGCAGTGCGACTCACTTATTTGGAGCGAATTTGGCAGCCAGTACTCCAGCTGGTATCTGGGATGCGGCATACCCGTAGAAGAATGTGGACTCCATGACCCCCAATTCGGTTGGAGTCCAGAAAAACTCTTGTTCCTGTAAGGAACAGAAATATGACACGTCGTTTGAATTTTTTACACTTTGACCACAGCAGTGAACATAAACACATGACAAATTTTTTATGACAGAGTTAGTCATCCAGACGAGAGAAAAAGTAATTTTCATTCCTTGTTTTTCATTGATGTTTGTCATGTGAAGTATCGGTATTCACTTATTTTCGTGTTCGAAGTTGGTCGATTCGTTGGTGGGTGCAGATTGTTTTCTAAACTTTACATCTCTCGATAACCTTGGTGAGCGGTTTATCTCTCATCGTTCGCCGTTTAACTTGTGATCTGAACGATGAACCAGAACAACTTGTTTGTTCCCGAAATGGCGCCAAAAACGCAAATGATTGATAGAGATGACGAAGTGGATCGGTCTGGATCAAACCAAAAAAGTTTTCGTAGCCAAAAAATGAAAAACTAGATGACAACAAACCTATAAATCACTTATTTGCTGTTTGTGAATTCTACCAACGACGGCACGTAAATTGCATACATACAGCTGTCCAACCAGAAAAAGGGTTTCAAAATTGGACAAAATAACGTAATATTCGTAAGAGCGTTCAATGTCTATCTGTCACTCGTCATCTGCATTAGAGCAAAATGAAACGTTGTAACTGAGTTCATTCTGTATCTTTGTTCTCTACTGTGAACAACTCGACGAATGAAGTGGTGTTCGTGTCTGTCAAGATTCAAGCGTCAGTTCAAATCTCACTTGGAGCAGATTTTTCTCTGCTTTCTTAGATGCAATAAAACCTACGTGAACTTGACCGTAAGCGTCCGTGAAATTGTTGATCATTCTGTTTTTGGCGACCCCAAAATTCGATCGAATACCGAATGCAATGGCAAAACCGATGTGGGCGAGAATGGCAATTTGCCATCTGACTTTTCGCAGAAAGAACTTGTCCTGGAAAAAAGTTTCTAAAAAATGATTTCACTTTCGAACGACGTGGCAGATGGTAGTGTGCGACATTACCTGCAACATCACACAGGAACTATCTTGCGACAACCTGCCAAACTTTTTTTTACTAATCACATTTTAATTGGTTGGGTGTGGGATCTGAGAGGAACTTTACTCACAAGGTTATGAGATCATCTCATCATGGCTGGAGGTTGTTCGTGCGCCATACTCTTAGGTAAGTGACCGATATTGGTCACTGTTGCACGTGTCAAATATACTTCTGCAAAACTAAAATCATCTTGAAAGCGGGTGACTAGAGAAACTCACCTAGCTAAAACGCGAACCATATTTCTAGATCTTAATTATAGTTCCGTGAAACAAAACAGAAACTGCAAGTACCGTTTCAGTGAGGGAATGAAGTTGTTCTTTGTGCTCCCACTTTTTGGTCGAAAACACACGACGAACTGAGTTTGCAAGTGTTTCCCGGGCTTTCCGGAGTTGGCGACTAGCCATTTCTGAAAAGAATGCGAAACTAGTGTTTCAAGCAAAAAGACAAACATGTCGTTACAAAAAAGACAATGAAATCTACTGTGCCGAGAAATTAAAGTGAGCCGACGAGAAGAAAAATGATATATAGAGGCAGGGAATAGAAAAGTGAAAAGCTATCACTGCTCCAAATATGGGTCTTCTTCGTGCAAAGCCTGCAGTAAAATCATAAGATCAGACATGAGCTTGACAAAACACTAGTTTTTCTAGCTGGAACAAGCCTTGGGATTGAACTTGTACAACAACTATTGCGAGAATAGAACGATATGACGATACCACATTCTAGAGAATTCTACACCCCGCCGAGACTATCCCAAACGGTTTTCTCAGCGGCTGGATCGAAAAGATTAGATGAAGGAAAAGTTCAAACAATCACAAACCGCAAAATAACAAACCACTTAGGATGCGTTTGCTGTTTTTTCAATGTTTAGAAAAAGGTAAAAAGAAACGTTTGATCGTGTGCAAAAATTACGTACATTTATCACTTGCAAATTAAGACTGCTACAGTTATCCACATTTCGCGATCAGATTAGAGGATCAAACTTCTTCGATACTCTCAGTTATGGCTGCAATTGATAGTGTCTACGGGATTGTGCGAGAAACCAAGAGATTTCGGTTTACCAGCCATGCCTGTCAATCCCGTGCGCAAGAAATACGTTTGATCTCATTGAATCACGTAGAACGTAAACAATGTAAACATCTCACGTTTGACATCATACACCGAACTCGAGGAGCGACTACGCACACGTGATGCATGTTCCAAATACCTCCTATCTTATACTCCATGTTCACACGGAACTTACGAGGTTTGACGTGAGTTAAAGACATTACCTAAGTAACGCAGTACTATCTGCACGAGCGTTCCTAAAATATATAGTTTAATGCATTGTGATCACTTACTCCGCCCCCTCTAGGTGACATCACAATTGGAAAAAGTTTGCGTCAAGAGCGGACTCGAACCCGTGACAGGAAGTGGAGAAGGCCATACCGGCTATACTATTATTCAACTACTTTTTCGAGCCGTCGACTTCTACTAGTGATATTCTATTCCTTCTCGGACCAAAAAAATCAGAAGAATTGTGTAAGCTTCGGTCGGATGTGAATTGATCGAGTGGAAAAGGAATTGTTCTTCTGAAGCGGGAAACCCCATCGAAACACGAAAATCACACAAAAATGCTTGCGTTCTCGTCATAAACATGTCGCTGAACACTGAAAAACAACATAGAGTACAGTTGTGGTTCCACTGTAATTTACAAAACATGTGCCGAGTTCCGCCTCGGCATGCCCTATCAGAACATAGAGAAACCGCATTACTCTTGGGTAATCGAGCATAACTTCGAAACAAGAATCATTGAAACAGCGGGTGTAGCTTGCACAGACAATTAATTACAACGTTTTCTTTTGAAATATCATTTCTGCGTTTCTGGAATTTTTGGAGAGATCTATGAAGACGGCAACAGAAACTAAGAAATTTCCTGTTTTCGTGATCATTTCACAATTCACGACCATTTTGAGTTCATAACAGTTCAAGTTTGTTGGCATAGTCAAAACTTCCCAAGCAAAAACACGATGACGCCATGGGCGCAAACGATATTTGACTAATGGCACCACCAAGCTATTGTGGGTACCGTACGTCAATTGAGTAGGGACTTGATCGATCATCACACCTGTGCTTATTTTTATCTACATCGATCTCATTACCAGCTCTTGTTAAAAGCTCATCAGACCCGTATAATTCCAAAGTCAGGTTACGTGCTAAAATAAAACTAGCCCAGTTACGCTCAACGGATATTTTCTATATCAAACTAATTTATTCTCGTTTGCGTTACGCCTAGAGTCCACTGTTGTTGTCAATTCACGTGAACATTGTCTACAATTTCTGAGGTTGATCAGAAACACGGGAAGTTCTGTTTGTGTTCTTCGTTTTTTTTTTTGAAGGAAAGTGTCAGTTGAAGAGAAAGTCGATTGGACCTCGTGTTCTAGTACTCGGAAACAGCTGGGCGCCGAACAATGCACCCCTTATATACGAGTTTTGCGGAAAACACCTTCATGAAATGTCAATGTATTCAGTGAGAGGTATCGCGCGCAGCGCGAAGCGCTGTGCGAGATTTGTCTTTGGTCCGGCTAATGCGCGCCTCCGTTTTTTTAGTTTTCTCATAAAAAAACTCAAATTCGCAAAACAAAACTTTTAGTATTTTGGAAATGTTCTACAGCGTATTTGCAAGTTGTGTTCCAAATTTGAACAAAATCCGTTGAGTTTGAGCCAAGTTATGACGTTTTCGCTTCATCCAGAGCGCCAACTTCCGTCGTGTTTCCTTCCTTCCGGGCGTTTACACAATACTATCTAGACCGTAACTAAACCGATTTTGCTGAGTTTTGGAGTCATGATAGGATTCCTACTCAATGCCCAGCTACGCAATTTTTTTTTTGAAAAAAATCATTTCACCAAATTACAGCCTTTTGAATTAAAGTCTCTGCGTCTCTTCATTTAGCACGCTCTCTCGCTCTCTCTGTCAGGTCGGTTATGCAAACTGTCTTGTAACTTAGGGTAACACTGACCGATTTCGATGAAAATTTAAATATGATACCATCGTGACTTTAATTTAAGTGAAAAGTATTCTATCGGTGACGTCATTCAGGATTCTGGAGACCCGATGACCTCATCTTTGAAAAGTGCAAAGTTGACGTCAAATATTTCTCCAAATGATGATAATAGTTGGCAAGTGGGTTATTAACGATGGATTTCCATAGAAAGGTGTCGTATTCCGGGAATCTGAAGGCCAGTTGCCGTCAAATTTGAAAAGTACAAAGTTGACGTCAAATTATTCTTCAAATGATAGTAATAGTGGGCAAGTGGTTTAATATCGATAGAAAATCATCTAAACATGTCGTTATCTGAGATTCTGGAGGCCAGAGGACGTAATACTGGAAAAGTGCAAAGTTGACGTCAAATATTTCTCCAAATGATGACAATAGTTGGCAAGTGGGTTATTAACGATGGAGCTCCATCGAAAGGTGTCGTATTCTGGGATTCTGAAAGCCAGAGGACGTAATACTGGAAAAGTGCAAAGTTGACGTCAAATATTTCTCCAAATGATGACAATAGTTGGCAAGTGGGGTATTAACGGTGAAACTTTATCTAAACATGACGTATTCTGGGATTCTAAAAGCCGGATGACTGTCAAATTGTAGAAACTTGTTGCATTGTAGCTGGGTAAGTAATCCCTTGACGGACTACTAGGAAGGCATGACTGTTGTCTACTTTAGAGCGCGTAGTCAACATCCTTTTCCCAGCTAGGGATTCTATTGTAGTTCTACCACTACTCAAATCCTTTCTCTCTTCGGAACAAGAGATCCTAGATATCGATTACCGATGACGACAGATAGGTAGTTGCGAAATTACACAACTCCAATTCTTGAATGTGAGTAAGATTTATAGATGACTTTGATCTCGAATAACTTCAGGATCTCATCTTAGCATTTCGAACCTTTAACACTCTATATGCTACAAGGAAGGTACCCCGGGCTACGCCCGGGTCCCTCCCTTGATGAGTCTAGGCCGGTGGTTGCGTCGAGAAGTTTTTTTTTTCATATTGTTCGTCTTTGAAAAGTCCTCGAGCGCGAAAGTTGTACTGAACATAGAGCGCGAGAGTTCTCCTTAACATAGAGCGCGGGAGTTCTCCTTAACATAGAGCGCGAAAGTTCTCCTTAACATAGAGCGCGGGAGTTCTCCTTAACATAGAGCGCAAAGGTTCTCCTAAACATAGAGCGAAAGTTTTTCTTAACATAGAGCGCGAAAGTTTTTCTTAACATAGAGCGCGGGAGTTCTCCTTAACATAGAGCGCGGGAGTTCTTCTTAACATAGAGCGCGAAAGTTCTCCTTAACATAGAGCGCGGGAGTTCTCCTTAACATAGAGCGCAAAGGTTCTCCTAAACATAGAGCAAAAGTTTTTCTTAACATAGAGCGCGGGAGTTCTCCTTAACATAGAGCGCAAAGGTTCTCCTAAACATAGAGCGCAAAGGTTCTCCTAAACATAGAGCGCAAAGGTTCTCCTAAACATAGAGCGCGGGAGTTCTCCTTAACATAGAGCACAAAGGTTCTCCTTAACATAGAGCGCGAAAGTTCTCCTTAACATAGAGCGCGAAAGTTCTCCTTAACATAGAGCGCAAAGGTTCTCCTAAACAGAGAGCGAAAGTTTTTCTTAACATAGAGCGCGGGAGTTCTCCTTAACATAGAGCGCGGGAGTTCTTCTTAACATAGAGCGCGAAAGTTCTCCTTAACATAGAGCGCGGTAGTTTTCCTCAACATAGAGCGCGGGAGTTCTCCTTAACATAGAGCGCGGGAGTTCTCCTTAACATAGAGCGCGGGAGTTCTCCTTAACATAGAGCGCAAAGGTTCTCCTAAACATAGAGCGAAAGTTTTTCTTAACATAGAGCGCGGGAGTTCTCCTTAACACAGAGCGCAAAGGTTCTCCTAAACATAGAGCGCGAAAGTTCTCCTTAACATAGAGCGCAAAGGTTCTCCTAAACATAGAGCGAAAGTTGTTCTTAACATAGAGCGCGAACGTTCTCCTTAACATAGAGCGCGGGAGTTCTCCTTAACATGGAGCGCAAAGGTTCTCCTTAACATGGAGCGCAAAGGTTCTCCTAAACATAGAGCGAACGTTCTCCTTAACATAGAGCGCGGGAGTTCTCCTTAACATAGAGCGCGAAAGTTCTCCTTAACATAGAGCGCGAAACTTCTCCTTAACATAGAGCGCGGCAGTTCTTCTTGACATAGAGCGCGGTAGTTCCCCTTAACATAGAGCGCGGTAGTTCTCCTCAACATAGAGCGCGGGAGTTCTCCTTAAAATAGAGCGCAGTAGTTTCCCTTAACATAGAGCGCGAGTGTTCTCATCACCTATTTCAGTTTCCAGCAGCAGCCGGTTTCAGAAAAATCTGAAATGAAAACTAAAAATCACGTACTGTTCACGTTTTTCTTCTCAGAAAACCAACTACAAAGTGCACCATTTCTTCTCCGTTTCTCGACCAAAAGGACAATTTGCCTCATACACACACACACACCAAGCAGCGGTTTTATACTAGTGGACAAGGGAGGGCGCCGGCGGCTAAAGCCGCCTCCTCCTCCCTTGTTTTTATTCCAGCCTGGCGAGAGCTTCCAGAGTGTTTTAGTTTCACGTTCACTAAATTCGCCGCGGTAGCTCTCCCTAACATAGAGCGCAAGATAACTCTCCAACATAAGGCGCGGGCTTTCTCCTTAACATAGGGCGCGGAATATCAGTCAAACATAGGGCGCGAGACCGCTCCCTAACATAGGGCGCGAGACCTTCCTTAACATAGGGCGCGGGAACTCTCTCTCTCTCTCTAACATGGTGCGCGGAAGCTCTCCCTAGCATAGAGCGCGAAAGCTCTCTCTCACATAGGGCGCGGAATATCAGTCAAACATAGGGCGCGAGACCGCTCCCTAACATAGGGCGCGAGACCTTCCTTAACATAGGGCGCGGGAACTCTCTCTCTCTCTAACATGGTGCGCGGAAGCTCTCCCTAGCATAGAGCGCGAAAGCTCTCTCTCACATAGGGCGCGGAAGCTCTTTCAAACATAGGGCGCGAGACCGCTCCCTAACATAGGGCGCGAGACCTTCCTTAACATAGGGCGCGGGAACTCTCTCTCTCTAACATGGTGCGCGGAAGCTCTCCCTAGCATAGAGCGCGAGAGCTCTCTCTCACATAGGGCGCGGAAGCTCTTTCAAACATAGGGCGCGAGACCGCTCCCTAACATAGGGCGCGAGACCTCCCTCAACATAGGGCGCGGGAATTCTTTCTCTAACATAGAGCGCGGAAGCTCTCCCTGAGATAGAGCGCGGAAGCTCTTTCTCTAACATAAAGCGCCGGGCGCGGAAGCTCTTCCTAACATAGGGCGCGAGACCTTCACCTAACATAGGGCGCGAGACCTCTCCCTAACATAGAGAGCGAGACCTTTCCCTACTATAGAGGGGACCTTTTTTAACATAGGGCGCGGGAGTTCTCTTTAACCCCAGACAGGTCTCTCCCTAACATAAGGCGCGAAAGCTCTCCCCAACATAGGGCGCGGGAGTTCTCTTCAACATAAGGCGCGGGAGCAGCAGCAGCTCCAGTCCAGGGCGGGCATCCTCGGGGCAAACAGAGCGTCGAATGGCTCTCATCTCTTCCCGCCGCGCTTTTATACCCATTAGCTTACCCTGTTAAGCCATTCCTGTTAATCGTGACGGCGTGAAACTCGTCTACTCAGGTTGAAATGCACTTGCTATTGTAAAAATGGAAACAGTGGGGATTCACATACACAGCAAAAATGAAATGGTTCTGGTTCTCACCTTTGGTTCACATGTACAGCTACAAAAGATGCAGTGGGTGTGGGGCTCACATAGACAATGGAAATGGAAACAGTAGGGCTTACATAGACAGTAGAACCTCCTTTTCTCTCTAGCTCTTCCTCTCTTTCTCTCTACTTCCTATCCCCCCTGTCTTACGCTAGTGAAAATGAGAACAGTGGGGTTTACATAGAAAATGGAAATGAGAACATTGGGACTCACATAGACTGTGAAAAGGGGAACAGTAGGGCTTACACAGACAGTAGAACCTTTTTTCTCTTTCTATCTCTCTTTCTTTCTTTCTCTCTCACTCTCTTCTGTATATGTTTTCTGAATATACTACACAGCCAGAAAAGAGAAAAAGAGAGAGAATGTACAAATTAATCGTCGAAAAAATTATAAGCATTGATGAGAAAACGAATAGAGAATGAACTATCACCTTTTTTTCTATATTTCAGCCTCCATATAGCAATAAAAACAATTATTCAACAATAATATTGCCGAAAATCCAAAACACTACCGCCGATGCATCAATCGAGAATGGAAATGAAAGCCGAGAAAACACGTACCGCTCACGCGCTTTCTCCCCAACCAACTACAAAGTACAACTTTCGCTCCATTTTCGACCAAAAGTGCTTGCCTCACCCCAAAATCAGACAGACAGACAGACACACCAAATAAGCGCTTTATAATAGAGGACAAGGTAGGTCGCCGGCGGCTAAAGCCGCCTCCGCCTCCCTTGTTTTTATTCCAGGCTGGCGAGCTCTTATAGGAGTTTTGTTTAATTTTCGCTCCATTTGCTGAGCTCACGTTTGTCTCGACCATGTCAATCACGTTTTTATCAACATGAGACGCGATGATTTCTAGTACATAAAGCAGGACATCTCTCTTCAACATAGAGCGCGAGATCTCTCTCTAACATAGAGCGCGAGACTTTTCAACGTGGGGCGCGAGACTTCTCCCTAACATAGGGCGCGAGATTTCTTTCTAACATAGAGCGTGTGACATTTCCCTAACAGAGAACTTGAGACCTCTCTCTAACATAGGGCGCGGGAGTTCTCTCTAGCGTAGGGCGCGAGACTTCTCCCTAACATAGGGCGCGATACCTCTCTCTAACATAGAGCGCGAGATCTCTCTCCAACATAGAGCGCGAGACTTTTCAACATAGGGCGCGAGATCTCTCTCTCTCTCTCTCCCTCTCTCTCTCTCTCTCTCTAACATAGAGCGCGAGACTTCTCAACATAGGGCGCGAGACTTCTCCCTAACATAGGACGCGATGCCTCTCTCTAACATAGGGCGCGGGAGTTCTCTCTAACATAGAGCGCGAGATCTCTCTCTCTAACATAGAGCGCGAGACTTTTCAACATAGGGCGCGAGATCTCTGTCTTTCTTTCTCTCTAACATAGAGCGCGAGACTTCTCAACATAGAGCGCGAGACTTCTCCCTAACATAGGGCGTGAGACCTCAATCTAACATAGGGCGTTCACCGTAACATAGGGCGCGAGACCTTCCCCTAACAGAACACGGGAGCTCTCTCTAACATAGGGCGCGGAAGTGACCCGTAACAACCATTAGTTTGAAAACAGCAAAACCCGAGAACAACACAGTAAAAAATTTCCTTTGTCTACTATTTCTGATGTGTAGAGTTTCTTCTTCCTTTCTTCCGAGCAGCATCCGGCAGCGGGAGCCCCAGTGGCTCCTACGCAGGACTCCGGTCCAACCATCAGCGGTCCAATCCACCGCAGCAGCTCCAGTCCAGGGCATCCTCGGGGCGAACAGAGCGTTCGAATGGCTCTCCCGCCTTCCCGCCGCCCTTTTATACCCAATTTCCTACCCTGTTAGGCCATTCCTGTTAAACGTGACGGCGTGAAACTCGTCTACCCAGCTCAACCGATTTCGCTTTCTATTGCTCAACAGCCCAGCAGCAACCGATTTCGAGAAATGAATTGCACACGTTCTCTCACGTCTTAGCTGGAAAAATCGCCGGCTTCAGTTTTCGGCCCATTTTCCGGCAAAAAGTGCAAAAATGATGGAATCGGTTACAAACAAACAAACAAACAAACAAACAGACAAACCAAGTAAGCGAAATATACAAAGGATCACTGGCGGTTCTCATCAGTAGATGACCAGTGTGTATTCGATTCTTTTTAATCAAATACAGTTAGAGGTTAGAACGCAAAGATTGAGACGCAAGACCGTCTTTCATCCAAGCTAACGACCACTCTGATAGAGCGCCGTTCCAACTAGAATGAAAGCGTTCATTTTCCTCTTGAGGTGGCGTTTTGGTTTAAGCCACGCCCACTTGGTGCGCTGCCAATATCGATTTCGGCACGTACTGTCTGATTGGACTCAGAGAACGCGCATCAACGATCAAACCATCAAGAATCAAACTAAAAGACTTAGCAATATCTTACATGCCCCTCCTTCTTTCAAGCAATTCCACTTGCGTAACATTACCCTCTCTTCACATCTCCCCCCTTTCGAACCAGCACTCACACTGTGCGTTCTCAAACACTGAACACTGACACCTCCTTGTCAAGCCAAAATAATGTGATACCAAGACCATCGAAAAATCTGCGTACACAATGTCCGAGTCCCAAGCATGGTGAATGTGCGCACACATTGACAAGCCCCTTGCCTCTCAACAACTCACGCCATTGGTATGGGCCTACTCTGCTACCTCATCCAACTTTCCGGCCGTGGTTCTGAGCTGCACCATACCGACTAATTCTCTATACCATTTAGGTAATAGCAAAGACAAACTATTTTGCTTGACCAACCAACCAAGAGTCTCTTCCACGAGCGGAAACATCTTGTTTTCAACTAGTGTTCATTTCACTGAAGAGTAAATTAGTTGACAGAGACTTTCTTCAAGACCGGAAACCTCATATTTGCCAACTTAGGGTTTTCTGAAAAATCAGAATCATTGCACACTGATGACCGTGTACATCGCAAGCTTCTTGAAGATACAAGACTATCTTTGAGTATTTCCATATGAATCCCTGGACAGATTTCGAAAAGAAAAGAAAAATCGTAGGCTGACCCATTACTTCGATGCAAAAAAGTCAAAACACCTAGATTTCCTTGATCAATTGAAATTTGTTCCAGCTAGACCGTGGCAAAAATCATATCGATACTTCGCAATTGGAATTTAATAGCATAGTCAAACCATTGCTGTGCACCCTAGACAATGCGTGCATTGGAGTGACAATCGAAGAATACAGACTATTCCCGATGTTGTTTTGAAATCGCCAGACCGATTCTGTCAAAAACAACTTTCACGATAAACCATCGTACTCAACCATTCGAAGAAACTATCTGGACCAGTAAGTGGTTCGGCCCCCATGTCAAATTGTAGAAACTTCTTTTATTGTAGCTTGGGAAGTAATCCCTTGACGGACTACTAGGAAGGCATGACTGTTGTCTACTTTAGAGCGCGTAGTCAACATCCTTTTCCCAGCTAGGGATTCTATTGTAGTTCTACCACTACTCAAATCCTTTCTCTCTTCGGAACAAGAGATCCTAGATATCGATTACCGATGACGACAGATAGGTAGTTGCGAAATTACACAACTCCAATTCTTGAATGTGAGTAAGATTTATAGATGACTTTGATCTCGAATAACTTCAGGATCTCATCTTAGCATTTCGAACCTTTAACACTCTATATGCTATCACTGGCGGTTCTCATCAGTAGATGACCAGTGTGTATTCGATTCTTTTTAATCAAATACAGTTAGAGGTTAGAACGCAAAGATTGAGACGCAAGACCGTCTTTCATCCAAGCTAACGACCACTCTGATAGAGCGCCGTTCCAACTAGAATGAAAGCGTTCATTTTCCTCTTGAGGTGGCGTTTTGGTTTAAGCCACGCCCACTTGGTGCGCTGCCAATATCGATTTCGGCACGTACTGTCTGATTGGACTCAGAGAACGCGCATCAACGATCAAACCATCAAGAATCAAACTAAAAGACTTAGCAATATCTTACATGCCCCTCCTTCTTTCAAGCAATTCCACTTGCGTAACATTACCCTCTCTTCACATGACGTCATTTTTGAAAAGTGCAAAGTTGACGTCACATATATTTTCAAATGATGGTGATATCTTAGAAAGGGTCAATTAACGGTGAAACTCAATCTTACAGTGACGTATTCTGGGATTCTGGAGACCAGATGACGTCATTTTAGAAAAGTGCAAAGTTGACGTCACATATATTTTCAAATGTGAAAATATCTCCAAAATGGTATATTAACGATGAAACTTTATCTAAATATGACTCATTCTGGAATTCAGGAGGCCAGATCCCAGATGACGTCAACTTGAAAAGAATTGACCTGAAATATGTTTTGAATGCTGAAAACTTCTTAAAAATGGTCAATTCACGATGAAACTTCATTTAAACATGACGTATTCTGGGATTCTGAAGGGCAGATAAAGTAAGTTTTTAGAACTGCAATGTTGACGTAATTTTTTTTCGAATGGTGGTAATACTTGACAAGTGGTTCATTAAGAAAACAATTTTTTTCTGCACCGTACAGATCAAACCACTTCTTTACATACCTACGGCATGTATACAAAAAGAGAAAAATTCATGAAAAAGTGGGGGCCCAACGACTGTGAGATTTGTCTTCTGCTGTGCGCCCCTTAGACAGCTACTCTCAAATGGAGCAGCTACTGCTACAAAAACCGAAAAATACTAATATACTCAAGTATAACTGTTCATTACAAACATACAAAAGTCGTAAAATATTTTCTCAAACCTGTAAACTAGAATCTACAAATCACAGATGTTAACTCAACCTAGTCAATTATGGAGTTTCTGGTTTTGTGCACAATGGTTGGAATTTTTTGTCAATACTTCAATTCTATGTGCTATAACGTTTGTCATGTTATTCAACAGTTGTTCTCTCTTTCGCAGCTGTGACTTGTAGATTCTAGTTTACAGGTTTGAGAAAATATTTTACGACTTTTGTATGTTTGTAATGAACAGTTATACTTGAGTATATTAGTATTTTTCGGTTTTTGTAGCAGTAGCTGCTCCATTTGAGAGTAGCTGTCTAAGAGGCGCACAGCAGAAGACAAATCTCACAGTCGTTGGGCCACCACTTTTTCATGAATCGTGCGCAGCGCGGAGCGCTGCGCAGATTAGTTTTTGTTCAAAGGTCTGCAGACAATACAAAACAGATTATTACAATTTTCTTCAAAGTACGTCGACCATTTTCTTAGATTTTTGCATGAATCACTGAAGGGCAACACGTCTACAAGATACTAAGTTCACGTTCCAAGTAGAATTTATTCAGAGGAGTTAGAGGGCCCAACGTCTCGCAAAAATGGCTTCCGTGCGGGGCGGCGGCGGCGGCGGCGGCTGCGGCGCCGGCGACAAAAGTGTCCGCCTCCTCAAATCTCGGCATAGTTTCGCACAAAATTAACTTATTCAAAAAATACTTACATTTTTGAAAAGCTCTAAAAAAGTTGAGGTATACGTATTTTTCAGGTATGTCTGAAATTTGAATATTACGTGTGAGAGAGCCAAAAATGGTCTCGCAAAAAATCATGGATAGACCGGTTTCGTGAAAATAAAAATGAAAGAACAGTTTAACGTGTAGTAGGAAGACGTTTTCCAATGACGAACTCATGACAGGCGGGTACAGCTTGGTTTTCACTCCTATTCACATGTCTCATTGGCGGATTGGATAAACGCTCTATTCACGCACGGCGAACGAAGGTTCGATTCCTGCCTGGAGTCTAGAGTGGAGAATTTGCTATCACTTGAACGAGGTTACAACTACACCAAACGTTCTGCACTACGGCACGGTTTAAAACTCCAATAGAAAAACATTACTTTCCTTGTTTAGCTTATTGTTCAAAAATATTATTTTTTATTAAAAATGACCGTTACTTCGTAACCATAGAAAAAGAGTTCAATTAGTATAAAAAACGAGTGTAAAGAAAGTAAAGATTAGTTTTGGATAAATATGTACAAGAAATATAAAAGAAGTCCAATAAAAATATTTTGAGGAAAATTCTAATCTCGCTTCTCTTGAAAACAACGGAGTATAAGCTAGATTATTGTGAGTCGCAGTCAGAAGTTTTCTTCCGACAACCAAAAACTCGGTATCCTTTTTTTGAAATTCTAAACCGAGCGAGATTAGAGTTTTCCTCAAAATATTTTTATTGGACTTCTTTTATATTTCTTGTACATATTTATCCAAAACTAATCTTTACTTTCTTTACACTCGTTTTTTATACTAATATTTCTTACATTTCCCAATTGGGCTTGTTCACAACGCGTCAAAACTTTCGTATGACGTATGACATATGATCGCCAGAACAGACAGAATTTTCACGATGTTTTTCGTCATAGCCAGAATAAAGATGTGCCTACGGGAATATCCAATGTTTTCAATTGCACGATAAGGCTGAGACCACCCTTGTAACTTTGAGCTACTCTAAATGCATTGTGATTTCCTTGACAGTTGCTAAGCTCTCGGTTCATATAAATTATTTCTGCGGTGTGTTGACCCACAATCTGTTGCTTCCATTGATTTTGAAAACATTGTTTTTTTTTCTTTTTTCCTAATGATTTCTTTCAGGTCCTTTATGACATTGATTTTCCTGAATGTATAGGAATGAAGAAACAGTTCTTGAAAGTAGCTCTGAAATTCCAACCAGACATTCTGTTCATTCTAACGAGGTGAGAGCTCTGATGCCAAAATAAGAAATCTAAAAGTCTACAGTTTGTGTTAGTTTCTCCAATTCTACTTTGTGCCTTTTCAAGGAATTCCTTAATGACTTGGTCGCCAGATAACACATCCATCCACGACGAGGTTTATCTAGAGGCCAAACGTCAGTTGCACAAGTATGAGGAGATCGTGAAACACAGAATTTACAATGACAATTTTGGGCGCCGGCCGCGACCCCGAAACGACCAGGTGGGGCCGACTCGCGACCCGGCCGCGACTTCGAACGCTCGCGGGTCGTGAGTCGGCCTGACCTGGTCGGAAAGCCAAGTTTCTTCGCCCAGTACATAATTAGCAAAACTACTTCTCCCTATAATTCAATTTAAAGCAAATAAACATCAAAACAATAACATAATTTCATGGATATATTTATTTGAAGATATTGATAGATTCAAACAACCAGAAACAATAGAATGCTCAACAGTGACAGAAACAAGAACAACAACAGCTAAATGCATAAGCGAAGTTAAGTTGATATTTTTCAACATTATAGAGAAATATTCGAGAACTTTAGGACAGAAAGAAGATGCAGGTTACAGGAGAACCAAAACTTCAGAACAATGATTCGAAAATTGATTTGCGTGAGAAAATAGATGATAGTGGGATCTAATCTCCATCTGTACAGATGAAATAAATATTTCAATTATAAAACAATCATTGAGCAAATTCGAGGTAACTAAGAAAAACAAATGGATAAACTACATCAATATCCATACCTATAAAACAGAGAGACAGAAAAGAGATAAATGAAACGATAGTGTGAGCGAGTTAGACTATATTCAATCACTTGACTGGCTTGAAACGACTAGATTCTAAATTGGACAAGACTATAAGTTCATTCCATTATTACTCTTCACTTCCAACTAATGATATATGGAAGATACTCGCGGGAACTACAGTACATCATTAACGATAACTTGAATGAGCGATTCACACGTAAAATGTATTTTTTGACTAGATGTCTTCCCATCTAGTAGCTCCAAAACCGAAATGAGGCTTTACACCTTACTGGTTCAGATTTGTGGACCTGCGGTTTTGAAGCTACTGTTTAATGTGGCCATACGAAACAGTCATTTAGTCAACAAAAACAACATTTGGATTGACATGTTACCCGAGAACATTGTGTAGTTGCCCGAAGCTGCGTTCAAACAATTGACACCAGTCTAGTCTTCGAGGTGGCACAATTGTTTTCCCATTCAACGAACCCTCTATCCTCATCCTGAAAAAACAAGTAAACAAGTTTAACATTACTCATACAGAATGATCACTCATCCCAAATGAGCAAGTACATTATTCCGATGGAAATAGGATTTTTTTGGTGATCATATGTTAGCTTTCTTGTGGTTGGAGGTTGGGTCATCACAAAGCGAGGTTTATTTCTTATTTATAGGAGTTTAGGAATGGGTGGTGGGTCTTTATTCCATGTTTTTTTCTTGAAGGAGAAGTTTTTCTAACTAACTATAACCTAGAACCAACCCAAATTGCACGTACTAACTGGTTTCGATACACCATTTTCACAACAGAACTTCTACAAGTGACCAAGTTATCTAATTTCTTGGTAATTATCATAGGTTTGTTACCCACAGAAAACAATAGGATATCGGATGTTTTTATCTCGGTAACCGAAAACCGAACTACAAAACAGGCTGGGTGAAACGATGAAACGCTCACCTTAATTATAAAAAAGTGCAACAATCCGGAGTTCCAAGAGAAGAGTGATAATGAATTGATGTTCGACCAGCACAAGTGACGACAAATCTAAAAAAGGTTCCGTAACAAAACGGCGAACCTGTACAATATAATATAATCATATAAGAGTCCTGCTAATTTTATCAATAAACAATATCAATAAATTTTTCGAATTTTTCTGACTAATTGGACAACTTTACTGGTGTATATTTATTACCCCAAACCCACCTTCTCAATTTCCTCCGCGGCAGTGTAGATTGTGCCGGGCAGCTTTGGGTGGGAGGTGGTCGTCTTTGCTGCCACAAGGATATTCGCACCATCCTGGAATAATCGATATAGAATGAATAACTGACCTTTCCTGGATGATCTCTCGGTGACATTTCGTGAAATATCGCTTTTCGCTCATTCAAACCCGTAGAATTAGTGTTAGGGCCATATGTGCACAATGGATCCCTATACGGAATGGTTAGACTTGAATAGTCAAACCCATACACCAGTAAGGTCTGACTAAGCGACAAAAACTAATCCGTTTTCGATGTAAACACGTGGAAATTTAGGATTTTTCTAAAAAAGTAGACCGATTTTCATCTTTTCGGCTGAAAACTAGTCTGTTTTTCAAATTTTTCTGACTATTCGGACAACCTCGCTGGTGCATGAACATACTTGAACTCACTTTTGGTTCATAGGTGGGATGCCCCCGCCAGTTTCCCAAACTTACCAAGAGGGGAACTATAGCTTCTCCCTTTTTTCACGGGGGGGGGGGATAAGTCATCAAAAATTGAACCAGCACTATCCCACCTATGTGTAGGTTGTCATCATCAGAACCAATAGAAGTGAAAATGAAATCCAAGCAGAGTGTAACCATATTTTAACTTATAAAAATTAATATTAAACAGAAAAAATCAGTTAGCGTTTGAAATTTACAAAACGTACCTTCCATAATGAAATCATCCTTGTTTGAAATGCAGTTCCATCGATAAACCGAGCTCCCTGAATTCCAAGTAAACACTCTGCGGCCGTATCGCTATCTAAAAAAAGCTACAGAGTGTGATACTTCTGAATGAAAATAGAATCGGAAATTACTTGATAGGTCATTGACAGACTGAGAGCGACAAAATACTAATTTACACTATATATTATTGAATTAATTTCGATTTTTTGCAAAAAGTTGTTCGAATCGTTCTCAACCGAGCAAACGGGCGGTACACATGTACCGCCCCAATAAATAACAGCCAGAACAACCTGTGGAGCAAATATATACTACCAATTATAAGAAAACACAATAAAAACACAAAAGAATAATAATTATGTAAAACCGCACAAAAATTTCGAAATGGTTAATCCATTCCGTTTGGATACTATGCACGCGTGTAAACAGCGCATGCGCTGGTTGAGGCGTTGTTTTTTAATAAAATGAGCCGGCCGCGACCTACTGGCTGCCGCAGTTGGTCGCGGCCGGGTCGTTTAATTCTCCGAGTACATTCTCGACAATACGCCCGGACCGAAATCTACCATCATACAATAACTGAACTCAAATATTCTGTGCTGCGAAGAACGAATCAGAAACGTGGGTGAGAAAAAACAATCGATTATGGATCCCTTCAAAAAATACCAAAACTATTCATTTGTTTACGTTCTAGCCTCAAGCACTATATTCAGCATAGTATATACACCATTCCCTCACAATGTACTTTTCATGTCAATAGTATAATCGAAACTGTCGATTTACCTGAAAGACCTGGCGGCATAGCAATCCCTCCAACCTCATGAGAAGTTCATATGAGTTTCTCATGAGATACCTCACGAGCTACTCGTGAACTCTCAATGTTGTAGCATAGCAATCAATAGAATCTCATGATAAGCTCGTGCAAATAGCTCATAAGGTGATCTCGTGAACTTTTGTGGGGATTGCTACGCCGCCTGACGAGTGAAAACGTACTGGTAGCTTCTGTTTTGAATTGACCTCTCTAACTGAATAGCATTAAAAAGTCAGGGCCGGACCGGGGATCGATCCCGGGACCTCTCGCACCCTAAGCGAGAATAATACCACTAGACCATCCGGCCACATTGATATCTGTCCCATCTCGGAGATATCTCACTTTTGCCGACCGATATAGCCAGTTCACGATCGAATGGATTTGCCGCGTGTATAGTCTGTTGACGACAGAGTTGGTTCGCGAACAGATTGGGAAAATAGGAACCATTCGAAGAAAAAGAGTCTCTCCAAGATTAATATTTATTGTTTTTTCTACTAGTTATTAATTATCACAATTAACTTATAACAGATGATAAGCATTCACAGCGTTATTGAATGCGCGTACCTTTGTTAATCCACCAATCAGCGGTTTGATATTTGTAGTTTGATACGACACCCGCATTTTACATAGCTATTATCCAAAAAAGGGGATATCCAGCTTGAATTACTTTTTTCACTGTGAATTACAAAACTTTACTGAATTACAAAACTTTTTTTCAATGTAATTTTCAACAAGAGTGCGGATGTTTCATGTTGGAGTACTTTTTTCTCATTTAGCATTGATAATTCAAAAAGTGCGATCCAAAATGTGGTTTGGATTTGGTTAAAGTCTGAGAATCGGGATTGTGAGCTTTTCACATGAATAGGCTATCTCTTCTATCTGTCCTCCGCTTCATTATGTTGAAAAATCGTTCATTTTGACCGTAAACTTGTGAAGTAGGCATTACAGGCAATAATATTTTCTCACGTGTTTCCACACATCAATCCCGGAGCATTATTCAAAGTCCCTCACAAAACCGTGTTCAGAAACCCACCATTCCGTGAAAAGAACGGATTTAAACAGACAGGTTCGAAAACCTGTTCACTTTTCACGTTTGGACTTTTTAAGTCAGAGGAACGTGGGAAATTTCTTGGCATAAACTTCATTTCTCGGCTGCG
This sequence comes from Litoditis marina, assembly GCA_964036275.1. Classification (NCBI taxonomy): domain Eukaryota; kingdom Metazoa; phylum Nematoda; class Chromadorea; order Rhabditida; family Rhabditidae; genus Litoditis; species Litoditis marina. The sequence continues at coordinate 38,096,556 of OZ038433.1, forward strand.
ATTCCAGTGAATGGTCTGTAGATGAGCGAGAAGGGGGCCAAGAATGATTCCGACGACAAGCTGGAGCATCAGAAGTGGTACCACGGACTGCGACCGAGAGAGGCTGTAGAGTGAGTTTTTTTGTGGTCTTTATTATAATTTTATGATAATCGAATTAATATTTTATTGACTTTCAGAAATTTACGAACTTTCGGACACATTTGAAATATTTTATGCTTTCTGTAGTTTGTAACCTCGTTACAACAAAATGTTTTTAATCGCCTTCTGAAATCGGAGGATCCTCTCATTGACAGATTATAGGATTTAAGTTTACACTGCAGGTTCCATGTGATAATGACGAAGACTAGATGTTCTTATTTCCAGCTGTCATTTGAAGAAGAACGGGGATTTCGTGATTCGCGCCAGTCAGAAGGGAAATGTGTTCAGTCTATCTCTCAATGTCAGAAATGAAGAGAAAAAGGTATGAATCACTATATATTTGTAGCAATTTGGAATCTAATTGTGCCTCTCACTTATTGACCATTCTTTTATAGAATTCGTAATAAATTCTGTCCAAAAAATTAGATTATGTTGTTTTTGTTTTCAACAAAATGCTTTCCGTGTATAACGAATTCAGTGAAAGATACTTATTTCATTCTAGTCGGTCTCAAATGAAAATTTTAGAAAGTGGACAACTTTGTTTTGGGCACAAATGGGAGCAACTACTTGATACGAGCAGCCGCGAAAGATAACATGCCAGCACCGGAGTTTCAGTCTGTCTCCAAGCTAGTGAGATACTATAAGGTCAGTCTCGCTTCATCTATTGGAACGACAGTGAAGTAGTTTGATGCACGTCAATTGAGTAAATACCAACTCTAGGTTAAGTTTTCTAAAGATTTTCAATGCAGTGCAGGGAAATACAACATTCTGCAAACATGAAAAGCCATTTGAACAAAAATGAAAACAGGATTCCCCTGAACAAAACACGTACCACGTTCAACTGATTTGTTTTTCCTGGGAATGATTTTTCAACTGATATTGAAATGAAGCTCTTTTCGCTGCACACTGATAAAAGCCTTGGGACAATTGTACAATAAACTCAAAACCTTCTGACACTACCATGCACAGTGTTTCACTGAATCTTGTGTACAAATCTGTTCAGGTTCATCGTTTACCCAACAATATTCGACTACGGAAAGGAGTTTCGCGCCCTCGATGGATGCTTCACAATGAATCGGTCGTCTTCAAACAGGTACGGGCGGAGTGTGAGCGCCACCAGATTATTTGATCTACTGACAGATAATCAATTACCAACCTCCACAGTACGTAATCGACTGGGTCGTTTACTGTCTCTGTCAGTGAACCGAACACAATCTAGCCACGGTCTGTTCAGCGAACCTAACACCATACGTCTTACTCTTACATTATCGGTCTTTGGACTTCACTGGTAACAGCGCAGCTAGTGCATTGGTTGTCCTTCTGCCTCATCAAACTTTTGCACTCGGCTTGAGTACGACATGTAGTTGATACTTTTCTAAAATAATGAGCACTTTCAGATGTTTCAATATGATATGATGCACCTAGCCTCTACAATGTTAATTAACTTTTTTCACAGAGTGACAAGCTGGGTTCAGGGAACTTCAGTGACGTGTATCGAGGAACCCTACAAGGATCTCAGCCATGTGCCATCAAGGTATTCAATTGTCTATCATCAACCCACCTTCACTGGCAAACCTTCAACTGTACTATCCAACCATAATACAGGTGTTCACATGTTTCGTATACTCGTCCCTGGATCATGATTTTTTCACCTCCCACCCTAATTATTCAATTATTCCACTACTACGAACTTTAAAATGGTTCTCCTTGTCAAAATTATCTGGTAATAAAGCACTCTATCCAACATATTTTGTGTAGAATGTCATGATATGAAAATGGAAAGCCTGGCTTTGGGTTAGAAGTGGTACCAAGATCTAGCGAGAGCTGTAAATTGCGACGTGGGCTGAGTATCACTCTTTGTAGAAGTAATTGTAAAGAATGCTTAACTTGGAGAATTATCAAAACTCAGGAAAAAAACTGTAATCTTGTTTTTGTGTTCGCATCTACCAACAGCAACAAAAAAATTGGCATCTTCTCCATTTTAGGTCATGCACAACTGGAACGAGAAGAGTACAGTGGAAGAAATTCACAAAGCCAGGATGAGCATGCTGGCCGAGTCACAGATGATGGAATCCTACATGCACAAGTTCATTGTTCGAGTACGTCAAATTAGAATGGAACATGATACTTTTAGAGATTGCACCTTGAATACGTGGTATAGCACTTAGTGAATTAGAATACAGAAACATAAAATGAAGTGAAGGTCACTTCGCCATGGAAGAAACAACCGGCTGGTGATCCAAAAAAAATCCACAACGCCTAACAGTTAACTGTGACTATCGACCTTTTTAGATTGGAATTAAAAAAAAAGTACTTAATAAAAAAAGTATGAAATCAGACACACTAACGGAACAGAATAGTCGTGAAAAATATGTTCTGATCTCTTTTTCATTACAGTTTTTCGGTATCGCTTGTTTCCACCCACCGCTCATGTTGATCCTTGAACTGTGTTCTGCCAGTTTGGACTCTCATCTAAGAGAGAGGGGAAGCGACATTTCTTACTTTGAGAAACAACTATACCTACTCGAGGTTGGTTCGTTTTTCATCAAATAACTCCAATCTCCATATAATTCTCTGAGATTTGTCAAAAACCCGTTGTGGACAGCGTACGGTCAATTTGGTAGGGGTGGAGTTTGGCGAGCGTACAGCTCATCTGCTTATCTTTGATCTACATACTCTTTAGTCTACTGGTAGGTTGTCGAAGACGCTCGCACGGCATTCTCCAATCGGTTAGGCGTTTGCTCATTTTGTAAGATCAAATCTTTGAACATAATGAACTTTCTATTCCAGGCAGCCCGCGGAATGCGCTACTTGCATCGGAAAAACTGTATTCATCGAGATTTGGCGGCAAGGAACTGTTTGATATCGAGAGAGGTGAGTAACATCACCCATATTGGGCCGATCTGATAACCAATCCAACTCCCACGGTCCATTAACTTGAGAAAACAACAGTAATCGATGTTCTCACGTGTTTTCAGTAGCGAATTGTTTAAAAATCATGTTTTTATGCTTTACAAACTCACCTCATGTTCACATGTTCGTTAGCGACTTAATCTGAAAAACAATTTTTTCAGGGTCTTGTGAAAATTGCAGACTTCGGTCTGAGTCGAAAATTGAAAGAAGGAATCACATTGACTGAGAAAATGGAACAAGTACCACTGAAGTGAGTGAAGCATTGCCCAGCAAAAACCACTTTGTTTTTTTTGTCTATTTCGCAAAGTGTCACCATTATGAAATTGTCCGCTTTTTTAACAGTGTGCAAAATTTTACTTCAGGTGGATGGCGCCGGAATGTTTGCAGAAAAAACCGAAGTTCTCATTTAAATCAGATATTTGGGCCTACGCGGTTCTCATGTTTGAGGTGGTCTCAAACGGATATACGGTGAGTTGTATTATCCTGAAAACAACTAGACCCTATGTGTAAACTATTTGAACTCGTGTGTTTCAAACCATCTAGACTTTTTATTGTAATGGTGATTACACCAGCACTTCTACGAAACAGTAATTCTATGGAAAACTGTGATGGCTTTCTCGTAACTTTAATTTTTACTAAATCATATTTTGCTTGCAATCTGTTTCCTATCTCAACTTACCTTTATCACCTGAATAATGATTGAATAGGAATATCGTCAATGAACAAGTTCGTTTAGTTCCCAGCGAGCTGGAAAAATTAAGATTTTTTAACTGCGGTCGCTTATTCCAGCCGTTTTCGGATGTTGAGCATGAGGGCGAAGATTTTAAAGTGATTCGATGTATACGGAAGTCGCAAATGCCTAAACCGCCAAGAGGAACACCGAAAGTTATCTCAGATATCCTGAATGACATTTGGTTAGTTTTGGATAGGAAAAAAACACGCCAAGGATCTCTCAATTTTTCCTGGAAGCTCGCGAAACCGCTCTCTTTTTTAGACCCCTCCGGAACGACTCAAAAATACTATTTTTATAAACAATTTTCAGGTTTAGAATAATTTTTATATTAACAATTTAAATATTTTATTCTCACTATTTTGGTATAAAATTTGCTGGTTTTTAACTCGCGACCCGTTCTTCTCTGAAAAAATAGTTAGCGACCCCCATTTCATATGAGGCATTGCCGGTGTATCTCCGTTTTAATTTCACTCATCTTGCTATGATTTGCTCCAGATTGTTACGCAAACGGGTAGAACATGACTCTCACTGTCACGTACTCCTGTACCTTTTGTGATGAGGACCACTATTCACTAGAATTAGAGAGAAATGTATGAGACCACTAGCAGTTTCATACAAAAACTGGGGGATGAAACTTTGCGTAAAAGTAATTGGAGCAAAGTTGAGAATGTATTTTTTTCAGGCAGAAGAATCCGGATGCGCGTCCCGAGTTTGGTGTCATTATCCCCCGCCTCTGTGACGATTTGGTCACCTTCGCACCGATGGCTCCCGAGCATCTCATGGTCAACCAAATAACGGGAGTGGTGCGCAAGGATGTCCCGGTACACTCATTTATCACCGTTCTCATCATGAGTTCGTCACGTCCATGTGACTTCTACGTTACAGTCTGGGGAACTTACGATATGCCACTCCAGAATGGAATTGGTATTTTTAATACACTCCGGAAGCGATAATCACATTCTAGGTTGTTTCTCTCACGCTGAACGATCCTCACTTCTGAATCACCGTGATTGGAATAACGCGATACTTGCAAATCAGAGCAGAAAAATGCTAATAGTATATATCGTTTCGGCCCGCCGATGTGTCATACTTCAAGAACATCACACAGTTTTTATTACAGTATTTCGAGCCAATTTACGACTCGGTGGAGGAGGCGCAATCTATTCATTGGGACTTGTTTGAGGTCAGTATAGTCGTGTTGCAAACAGGAGCACACTATGTTTCAAACCTAGCCTGTGCAAACAGTATAAGGGAGTTTAGCAATCAATTTAACTGAGTCATATCTCGTATGTCGAAAAACGTGCTGAAAGTTATTTTCAGTTAGTTTATTTTCGAAAAACCATTGAATGTATTCATAACAGTCAGCAACATCAAATTAGTAGCAACATGATTAGGTTTGAGTACGGTCTTTCTGGTTAAATTCATCTGAACTCAACACTTATTTGTGCTGTCGGATTGAGTTTTTATTCTCACTATATCGGCGATGAAACAGTTAACTGAAAATAAATAAATATCACAATGTTCCAGAACGGAATCAAGATTCACCACGAAGCAGAGGTAACAGCAACTGCCGGAACTACGGTAAGACCACCATCACACAATGAAAAGAACTAAGATGAACAATGCAGCTATAAGCACAGTCGAACTGCCGTTTTGTCTAGGTTTCCAACCGAAGCAATTGGGAAGTGAAATATGTTTTTCAACCTTGCTGGTGGATTATACAAATAATTATTGAGATTCTTTCGGTAACTGAAATGGTGAAATTGGGGATTGTATCCTAGGAGCAGAACACGCATAGATGGTGAAACATTGAACTTATTTTGTCACCTCATTGAATTTTTATGGTATGGTTGCGCACGACGAAAGTAAAAAGAAATCCTGTGCGTAAGTTGCTCCCTTCTTCTCGAACTACTGCAAGAAAGGTTTACATTGTTTTTTTTCAGGAGGAAGAAGATCAGCCCGCCAAAATGAAGAGCAGCAGAACTATAGTGAATCTTTTTTTTCAAATTACGAGAGTCTATTCCGCCTCACGCATGACGAACTGCGTCTCTTCAATGCTTACTGCCGAAATCGTCCTGTGAAATAGAGCACACATTCGAGAGACGCAGGATCATGGTGCCAGGATATTCCAGCATAATACACACTCAACAACCATGTCTAATACCCAGTACTTTATCCCTTACTGAATGACTCATAATTACGTTAAAGATAGTTTTGAATGTCCAACGAGACGTATAATAATAAAAACAATATTTTATAATAATAACAAATCGTTTGCTACATAACACATGAAACAAAACAACTACTGAACTTGTACAGAAAAGAAAATAGAATAAGATAATATTGAATGTAATTTTTCCATTCAATAAGTTTCAATTTCAGTACGGAGCCAACAAAGTGTCCTGTCGTGCCAAACCCTCGAATAAAATGGTATGTTCAATTCAGATAGAAAAACGGTTAAAAACATACGGAGAAAACTAATTGACCCTCTTTCAGAGCCCGCATTACGTGTGATCAGGAACTAATCAAGCACGACAACATTTCAAACACCCTGAACCTTTAAAGTAGGACGATTAAGTGGACCATCCCCGACGTATCCGTTCTTGTAACTGCTATTGAAACATTTATTGTAGTTTAATGGACCGAGTCGTTGAAATTGGTTCACATAATCGTCCTTCTTTAAGGACATCAACGCCACACTGAGTATGGACTGTCTTATTCGGGTTCTGGTGATTGATTTGGTGATAATGAACATTTGTTCGTTCACCCACTACTACGTGCCATTTCTTGAAGAGAAGAGAGTTAAACTTTTTTTACAGTTCGATGTTTTCAGCCAACTTCCGCTGCAGCTGACCCCACACAAGTTAGAGTGGTGCGTTTTACATTCCCTTCTCTTGTAACTCTAGATTTTGAAGAACGCATATTAATATGAATTCCGTTTTTTTTTCAGAAATTGACATGCACATTAAAACAGCCAAGTCAGAAGCTAATCTAGGCATCACAATTCTGTCAATTTTTGGTTAACGTTCCGATATTTCCAGAGAGCTTCGAATCCGACGCAATTTGAGTCCGAACCGCGAAAGGTGAGACTATCAACCTAGTTATAAGTTCTAGGTCGATGTTAACACTAGTAGAAGTTGTAATCACCTGAAACTATTAAGCTCGATCAATTTTAACACGGTATCAAACCTTATTCTTTTCAAAACCATTCGCTATGTAAAAATGGACACACATCAACTAACGCTGAATGATTGTTGAATGTGGTCAGCTCCGTCTACTTTATCCCCAATTTTGAACCTTGATAATTTACTAAACGTGTCGGACTTGTCTATAACATTTCAATTACAGGGCAAGAAAGTATCACAGCGAACGAAACCTTCTCCTCTACGGCGAAAAAGTGCAGAGGTACAACAGTTTGTGGAATACATTTCATGCATGATAATTCAGGTAGAATACTCAGAAATACAATTCATTTCACTGTTTTTATCTTTAATTGCAGGTGGCACCGGAGAAACTTCAGGTTGCCCAAGAGACACAACCCCCTACCGTAAGTTCAGACACACGTTAATAGTAACAATACCGCACACCTTTTTCCGAAAACGCGAGAAAGATGGAGAGAACTGACAACGGACTTTAGAAATTGCACATATACACATATTTATAGATTGAACGATCTAGTCCACAGTTGGAGGGATCAGCAAAAAGCTACCCGAATTACCTGAATCATTCTGTATAATTTGATACATTATCTATTGACCTACAAACTGAACTATGGGGAAAATTGAAGTATCGCCCCCCCCCCCCCACTTTAGTTGCCCCCCCCCCGTCGCGGGTGAAAAGTCAAGCTGTGATGTAAACTATGACCATTTTAGTCGCAACTCCAACGGACTTCGTTGAGGTCGGTGTCGCCTGGTCCAAATAGTGCGGGCGTTGACGGGCAAAAGAAACCGGTAAATTGGTTTTCAGTCATTCTGGATTGTCATGAAATGCATTAGTAAAATTGTCAAACTTGTGCGGTGTGAATAAGTTATTGATCCGGCTTATCGGATCGGATGTGCCTATACTGTTTTGGTTCTAACAATTTGAGTTCAAGTTAAGCCGGTTATCCATCGTGTTCAAATATCAAAAACCCTTCAATTTAAAACGAACTGTTTTGCTAACCCGCTTCCATTTCAGAGCAAAAGATCTGCTTTTGTGACAAGTCTTAGCAAGATGCTCCCGTCTAGGGCACAAAAGGTGAGAAATGTGTTTTCTTTCTCGTGTCAAAATGATTTTTATTTTATTTTTTATTGCTGGTACTCAGCGTTGTATAATACTAACTTCGCCGTCTCCCACTGTGTACTTGACTACACAGCTAGAAGGATCAACGAAATTAAGATTTAACCATCCGTGATAAAGAGATTGTTCGGAGGGGTTTTTGTTTCATCGAGTATGCCATAAAACGTATAATCACGTATGTGTAATCAAGAATTGAGAACCTCATCAATCATTCTAAAGGTCGGTCATTTCTAACTACAAAACTCAATCCGGGGTCAGAAAACCAAATATAAGTTATTACGAAGTTTTCCAGCCACCCCTCGAAGTCAATTCAAAAGGAGAGAAATTGGGCACCGGGTCTGCTGAGAAATCTCCTCAAGAGGTGCCGAAAATGGGTTCGACTACCAAGAAACTGTCAATGCGCGACACTCTGGAAAAGAGAACATCGAGCAAGGAAAAAGGGAAGGACAAGACGTCTAAGAGAGAATCGCCCTCCAAAATGAACCACTTCAAGGAGAACGCTGCACAAAGCCCCGTCAAACAGGAGAAGGAGCTACAAAAACGGATGAAGAAAGAAAAGAAGAAGGAACAGGAAAAGGATAAGAAGAACAAGTCTAAGGTAGATTGTAGGGCTGTTAGTCGAATTGAAATTTTCGAGTTTTTCGAATGTGTTGGAAAGTATTCGAAAAATTTGACTTTTGGTAGACTGTATAGAACCACATTGTGCAATAAATAACTGGTTAGTAAACGAGAATGTGTGCTCTAAATTAGGCGTTCGCCACCAGGTTACTTTGCTTTGTTCAGCTGTGTGTGTAGTTTGATCACGAAGGTGTTCAGCCCTTACAACCGTCATTACAACTAATCACGATTGAAGTGGTATGGCCAATAAAACGAATATGAGAGGGAACTTTTTTGCAGATGATAGAATGATAGAAAAAAAGTATAATAATTATAATAACTATGAGGTGGGCGTGTCGTTAGATTGTTTGGGCATTGCATAGCTGAGTGCGTGCGAGCATATCGTTTCTATACTATTAGTCAATTGCACAGTCACGTGGAACATGTGAAACACAGGAGAACACAGAAACGTGCAATAACAAAGTGCACGTTTCCTCATTAGAATGCTAACTTTACGTGACTATTCATTTTATTCCTAGTATAAAAATCTTTTCAGCGTCTCGGTATCTTTTGAGAGGAGTTCAGTTAGGATGCTATCTGAAACTGTAGGTGAGTGGAATTCATCATCTTGCTCATAAAACCTCCTAGATAGCTCTTTTAATTTCTACGTTTTCCAGAAATATTTTTCGCTGCGTAATAAAATTATAAAACTAAAAACGTGAATTTTTGTGTAGACTGAAATGCGGAAATTAAGCCAAAACAAAGACACTAAGTCAAAATAACAGGCAAATAGTTGTCAAGTTTCTAATAACTTTTTGTCTTTTCAGATACTGGTGATGGTTCGGCGCTGGTAGCAAGACCAGAAATGTTAAAAGAAAAGTATAATAGATTAAATTCAATCTCTTTTGTTCAGTTAGACCTTGCGACATTCATTGTGAATGAATAATTGACAATAATCTTTCTGTTCTCACTTTTCTAATAATTTCGGTATAATCATGTCCAGCATATCCGGCTTTTTTCATGTAGTGATTCTTTTTTAATGTATACTATAGCCACACAAATACCGTATTGAGAAATGAGTACCTCGTGAATTATCATGTTTCATATGTCCAAACGATAAGTACAACACAAGTAAAACGTTCATAAGAAACACGGTGAGCGTTCCAGATCACCAAGTCCATAATCAAAAAAATAGCAGGCGGCTTATTTAGGTACAATGCGGACTACACAAAAAAAATCAGTAACCGTTTTAGCGATTATCAGTGGGGACGATGAGATGCATTCAATAAATTATAGTTCATCGTCCGACCCATGAATAAGTTACATTTCACAGAATAAAGGAAACAATTATTTCTTCACGGTAGGGATCGGCGCGGGTTCGTACTCGGGGTTCTTTTTCAGAATGACTAGTCCCTCCAGATGGGGAGTCAGTGCGAGATCTGAAAGATAAAAAGATTATAGCAACATATCCATAACAATAGAGAAGAATTTCGCTGTTTTATCGTCGATGTGTAAGTTTTTTTGATAAACTATTATTTGTATTGTACATTTTAAAATATCAACACCACGTTATAGAAACTGGAACTGGAAACCGCGCAAAGAGAAGCACTTGGTTTGGATTAGCTTTGTGAAACTGCATTAGACCAAAATTGGAAACGACTAACATTCTTCATTGGCTAGCTCCGCCCTTTCTCCATAGGCCAACAGGACGGGAGTGGTGTGGGTTTGGAATCCGGTGATAGTCTTTGGCTTTCCTGCCTGAGCCACAACGTCCACAGCTTGTCCAACTCTCACAGTTACGCAGACCTGAAAGCAGGAGCTATTATATGTCGCTAGTACCAGTAATGAACAAATGTGAAAGCACTCAAAAACAATGACAGAAAAGAACGTTACGTTAAAATCACCAACCTGTTTCAGTTGACCGGGTTTCTGTTCGTCTTCGCAGAGAGTAACCAACATTCGTGGCTGCATCGCCAGAACAAGGGTATACAACAGATAGTGCTGTCGATTATTCAGAATCTGAAAACGAATGTAAATTGAGTAAAAATGACTTAAGATGGAAAGGGCTTTGCAACGGAAGATATAGAACTTTGAAACGGTGTGAAATCAAACAGCTGATCACATGTAGGTGGAAGTTCAAGTTCGTAAGTAACTGACCGAGTTGACCGAGAAAGATCAAGTGTAACTGACCGAGTTGTTGGCATCAAGGAAGGAGAAGCAAATGGTGAGCAGGGAAGCAACTGCACTGGGACACAGCAGTTGACGATCCGAATGCCACGGGTTCATGGTCATGGTTCCCTTACCCAAATGGGTCAATCCCTGTGACAGGCGCACCAGCATCAGGGAAATCTGAATAGAAACATTTTACCAGTAATAGAATGACGAGAGTACAGTCTTTCACAACACGCCCTGGGGTTATAACATTCTATAAACCGTGTATTTATTCAACTCTTCAACAAACATGTTATACATTGTAAGTTTTATAAGAGAACAAACCTGGTCCTTGTGATGATAACTGGCGAGCTGTCGCAACATTGCAACCAGGCGAGCATTATTCGTACCAGCTCCAACCTGTAACAATTTCAAAATCAATCAAATGACAATTACGAGTATACAGAGATCTATTACGAATTATGAGTATAACACTTAACGATAACAGAATACATTTAAGTTTAAATCACACTATTATGTGAGAATATAGACAAACATCCGTCCAGAAAACGAGAAAACTCACCAATCCCATGGCAAAGATGGCGTTGTGGGCGGTGTCGGCGTCAGCATCGTGAGAGAACTTGCTCAGCGTCTCGAGAATGTTCAACTGGGGGTTGGAGACGGAAATCAAGGCAAGTGCCAGGGGAACGGCACGACGGATCACCGGCTCACCATAGCGGATCAGGTGGCCGAACATGCGAAGTGCCATCTAAAATTAATTTTAGTGACCAACAAAACAAACTATTTTGTCCTCCACTGACGAAAAATGTGTAACAGGCGGACGGTTTGCCGTACAAAGCAAGCACATGTCTGTTTTTAAAAGGTAATACAATTAAATGGTTACCTAAAAAGAAGATGAAAAACCCAGTTGTTGGGCAAACTGAGTTCTTTGATTAGAGAGTAATTTTGTAGCCCACTGAATTGGTTACCGAAATCACTGAATGTACCTGGGATCCAACTTCTTCTCCCATGGCAATGAGACCGATTCCGATGACAGCGACAGCCTGCTGACTGGAGAGATCGGGCTTCGACGGCTCATCTTTCTCTTTCTTCGCCTCCTTTGCGTCTTTCTTCTTATCACCCTGCAAAAGTAATCAGTCGTCTATTGCTCCAATTGTTTGTTCGTCAAACTAAATAACGAGGGCCCACACAAAAAAAACATACATGATTAGCAGAGATTCGGGTAGCACTACTAGATTTGGAACACACATTACTCAAAATGATGACCCATGAATGAGGGTGAAATGGAAAATTCACTTGGTCCGAGAGAACGAGAACTTAAAAAAAACTTTATGACTATTATAATATATTAGCGCATAACAAGTGCCTACCTTTTTCTTCTCGTCGGTTTCATAATGTTCCGAACACATATGCAATAACTTTTGAATTTTGAGAACATTTCCAGTTCCAGCATAGGCACAGACATCAACAAGCGTAGAAACCTGACAAGCATCGAATATTAGATTAATGAAAGAAATATAATCTTATAATAAGTATCACGTATTTAAGTGCAACGAACGTATTTAAATTTGATATGCATGAACAGAAGAGGGACGGGCGAAAGTGACATCGCCTGGTTTTAAACAGTGTGAAAACGGAGAACATATTATTTACTGGTCTTACTCTTACCATAAAAAATCGACTGTCAACACTATTAACAATTTGTCTACAATGCTGCGTTCTCGCTTCATAGGTGAGAGTAAAACCAAAATCTCCTCCAACAATGAAAATAAGTTGATTTCCCTACCATCGGGCCAAATGGTTCCGGAAGGGAGCGCAGGGACTCAACGAACACCTCACTCTTCTCTTGCGTACCTTGAAATGAATAAAAATGTAAAACTTTCAAGTTTTGAACTGAGAACTGGGTTATACCAATGGAAAGACTAACGTATTGGAAAAACTAAAGACACAACAGTTGCAAACTATGTAAAACGAAAACGGTTTTGAAAGCGCATACCTAGGAAAATCAGTGCTATGCCCAGAGCTAAGAAGCGCATGTTGGGATCAGCCAATTCAGTTTCACTGCGCTCCATGAGCGTCTGTAGCATTTCCATGGCTACAGTATGGTCAGCGGTTCCGACCATGATGAGACCAAGGGAAAGACCGGTTAATCCCTTCACTTCCGGAGTGGACGACGGTTTGTTGTCAGTGAGCACCTGCAAATGCATTAAAAGTGAAATAAAAAGACAATATAGTGAAAACGTTACATTTTGTTCACGTAGTAGCGAGATAGAGAAGGATGTGATAGCCAAATGGAGTATAAACCTTTTTGAGCTCGTGAATAACACCTCCGTCCTCGTGTTTGACCACTGTTTCTCTCTTCGAGTTAGCATATGCCAAACCTAGACCAAGCACGGATCCAACACGCATAACAGCACTGAAATTAGGATGATTTGAGTTCATTTATTTAAAGTTGGAATGCTGTGTACCGTTTTTGGCAATGTAAACAAAACTGGTGACTTTTGCAAAATAAACCGCTTCAGAATTCTAATTTAAAATATGATGTTCATAATAAACGTCTCGAATAAAAGGCGAGGTAAAAGTTTGGTATCCAACCGACTTTAACCCACCGATCAGAATGCACGTGATCGATCAGAAGGGCCGAAGCGGGATCACAGGCATCTTGAATTCCCGATGAGATAATGCCAATAGCAAGAAGAGTTCCTGCCTAAAAGAATCACAACTGAAATAAAATAGTGAGTAAGGTAACTTCAATCAATCATTCAAGCCGTGCGAACCAAACCTAACCACTAAAATCTGATTAAGATATGCCCTCACCTTGATGAAATCATCGTTCACGTAGAGAAACCGATCACATTGTGCAAGTCCGGCATCAATATCCCATCTCCATACAAGACCCTGAGAGGCGGCAGCTGACAACATACCTAGAAAAAGACGAATCAGTAAACACATGTAGGATGCGCATGAGGGAGATTGGGAGAGATGGACCGTCCTGTACCGATTGTGCGATATCACAACATATGTGGCATCAACTTGGACAGCGGTGAAAGCTCATTAAGATATAAGTAATCACGTACCGTATTCCTTATTTTTGTAGAACCATCTGTTAGCATCATCGCCTTCGGCCATCATTTTATCTACACTGAATCCGCAGTTGACGAATCCGTTCACAAATGCAGCAGCCAAATTCATTCGAGCAGAGTCCGGAGCGCTAGAGTTCCCGAAAGGACCTAAATGTGAATGAACCATGCATCCATACCCTAAATGCTCAGCGTTTTAAGAAAAACCCCCCTGTTTTTGGTCCGAAGATTTGGGCAAACCCCCCCCCCCCTCAAAAATTGTCTGATTTAGAGATTTTCTAAATTAAGGGCAAAACCCCCTTATAATGGCTGAGGGGGAGGGCAAAACCCCCCTGTTTGAAAAAGTCACAACTCTGAGGCATTTGGGGTATGCATGCATCAGAAACCATACAGCAATCAAATGTTAATATTCATGAAACAAGGTCATAAACGATTAAGAAGACTAGCGGTCCCTTTAGAACTGTGGAACCACTGTTCCCATTTTTTTATTATTATTTAATTCAATTTCTTTCATTTAAAAAAAGTTTTTGAAAATCCAGCCATTTTCAGCCAAGTTATAGGTGTTTTAGTGCCGGCGGCGCGGCCGCCGCGTCTATTGGCCGTGCGCGCAGCGCACGTCATTATCAATTATTGAGGCAGCCGCTGCGCGGCTGTTAATAACTCGGGGCTGGGCAACCAGGTTTACTAGTGAGCATCGCTGCGCGGCAAGCTTGGAAAAGGGCCGCTGCGCGGCCATGGGTAATGTAAAGAATGGGCATCGCTGCGCGGCAAGATTGGAAAAGGGTCGCTGCGCGGCCAGTGAAAATTGCCACTGTCCCCGAAGTAAAGTAGGGAACGGGCATCGCTGCGCGGCAAGATTGGAAAAGGGCCGCTGCGCGGCCATGGGTAATGTAAGGAATGGGCATCGCTGCGCGGCAAGATTGGAAAAGGGTCGCTGCGCGGCCAGTGAAAATTGCCACTGTCCCCGAAGTAAAGTAGGGAACGGGCATCGCTGCGCGGCAAGATTGGAAAAGGGCCGCTGCGCGGCCATGGGTAATGTAAGGAATGGGCATCGCTGCGCGGCAATATTGAATAAATGTCGCTGCGCGGTCAGAGAAATTGCCACTGTCCCCGGTTTAATTAGCCCAGGATTATGTATAGCCTAAGCCTTGTTATCTGGTAAGCATACAGTGAACGAGCCAGCCATTGAAGTGGAACGAGCTCTTCTAAGAATCATGGTTAGCCTAAGCCTTGTTATCTGGTAAAAATACAGTGAACGAGCCAGCCATTAAAGTGGAACGAGATCTTCTAAGAATTATGGTTAGCCTAAGCCTAAACCCTGTTATCTGGTAAGAATACAGTGAACGAGCCAGCCACTGAAGTGGAACGAGCTCTTCTAGGAATCATGGTTAGCCTGAGCCTAAGCCTTTTTATCTGGTATAACAGTAAACCAGCCAGCCACTGAAGTGGGACGAGCCGACACTGAAGTGAAGCGAGCTTTTCTAGGAATGATGGCTAGCCTGAGCCCTGCATAGTAAAAATGTTGCAAACGAGTCATTAGCACAAGTGAAATGCTCTTTTCTAGGATTTTTGCAAGTCTGCGCCCGAAGAAACGCGTCGCTGCGCGCCGCGCAAGGATATATCATGAAAAGTCAAACATTTTCCGGTAGCCAGAGCTTTGCACAACTTTTGTTGCGAAAATCAAAGAAATCCGTTGACAACCACCCTCACAAGGTGCATCTAAAGGCAGTCATGTCAAAAAAACCAACGAAAACCCCTTACCAGCTTTATTGAGGAAGTGAGCGCTTATCTTTCCCATTTGACACGTGTAAACTAAATTTTTTGGCTGACTGATTTCGATATTCGGATTCTACGTAGTCGATTACACTATTTTATGATGTTTTGGGAAAAAATATTTTTTTCCTATTTTCATCCCATTTCCCATAAGTGAGAAAATCGATATTTTCGACTTGTATATCTCGATCAATTTTCGTGATTTGAACTTAGTGTTCACAGAGTACATTAATATTATGCATGTCTCTGAGTATTGCAAGTTTCAGATCTTTTTGTCCATTTTGAAGCTCCCAACGAGATGCATAAAAATGATGAAAATCCACATTTTGAGTTTCTCGGCTGAAATTGAGAGAAACGTGAAACACGTGGAAATTGTTCGATTAAACAACTATTCGTCTCAGAATTTGACGCTGATTCCGAAAAACCATATATCGAATTCTGAAAATGATTTTCAGCTGGTCCGATAACTGACACCTTCTACTTTAGTGCCACCCTTTAAGCCAGCCAGCCACGTTTACGTGTAGTTGCAGCCACCCAGTAACATTCTAATGTTGATATTCAGATTCGCCATAGTTGAAAACCGTATTCTAGTAGTTTCCGCATCAAAACATTGTATTTCAATAGCTTTTCAAGTTTAGCCACCCCCAAAAATTACCAAAACCGTTGCTTAAAAACCACAGTTTTTTGGCAGTTTTGAAGATATCATCACAAAACTTCCAGAATATGTTCATAGATACTTCAGATACTAGGTTACCAACTTTAAGCACCCTGCCATCTATTTGAACTAGTTTACTAATTGACCCCGGCTCAAAATTTCGTCTTTACTGAATTTGACCCCGCCAACTTGGGTTACCAACTTTTTGTGAAAAATTGGGTGGACAAAATTTTTCACACAGTACATCATTAGAAAGCCCGTGAAGTTTTCTAGGGGGAGAAACAATTTATAGTTTTTTTTGGAAAAATGATCTACTCTTCAAGCTCTACCTGCCCATATAGGAGATTAGGCTGCCAGATGGCTGGTTCGAAAAGTCAACATCCGAAATTGACCTTCTGACGGTCCCTGTGAAGTTTTGCGTGAACCGATTGACAGGTTGGAGGTGTCAAACTGATTATGGGGTAATTATCTACATTTAATCGAAGAACTGTGATCAAAAGTAAAGTCAACACCTCACAGGTAGGTCAAAACCGTCCGAAATTGACCATTTTGAAAACGTTGCCGAAAAAGTAGGTCAAAACATGAAGTGAAGAAATGTTATTACATTTTCAAGTAGCTGACAACATGTGACATCTAAAATTGTTTTACTCGATTTCACCCCACCAACACTCACCTCTTCTCCAGAGCTCCGAACTGCAACACTTTGAAAATGTGAAAAATCGACTATTTTCGGTCGTGAAAACGTGAAACTTATTTTTTCTTGCTAAAACCAAGATGAATGTCTTAGTTAGCCTATTCACCATCATATATCCGAAATTTAGCCAAATCAGAGACAAAGAAGTTTTTTCACCACAGGGGGGCCCTTATGTGAAACACGTTTTTGGCCAAAAAACAGTTTTTGTTGCGTTACAAAAAAAGTTATAAATGAAATTTTTTGAAGCAAACAATTCCTTGAACCGTTTTGAATTGCGCATCTTTCTCCGTAAAGTAGAATCAAATTTGACCCACCCCCGACCTGTGGTAGGTCAAAACACGTTTGACCCCAAAAAAATCGATAAAATCACAAATTCAACAATTTTTCGATGCCAATCATATTTTCTCAGCAATTCCTAAATTATATTCAAAATTGAGCAAATTCCGTTCAGCCATCTCTTCAAAACGGAAAAGTGCACGAAACTAAAAAGTACAACCACGATCGGCGGAATCGGTCCGGTCGTGCGCAACCGGCACCATTCGACTCAGAATTCCAAGGCGCACAATAATTTTTCTATTTTTCGTACTTCGCCGATTCAATTCTCAACGCGAACCGAGAAAATCCAGAAAAACATGTTTTTGATTATTTTTTGCACTTTTCGACGCGTCGCGCCGCGCTTCGCGTGCAAATTTCCGTCTACTTTCTTGCATGTCCCGATTGAGCTCGGGCGGGGGTCATTTTATATAATTATATCCAACTTGTATCTCAAACGCGCCAACCACCAGACGACGATGAAAAAAATCCACTCAAAAAAATCGAGCTCGTGCACCTACTCACACGTGAATAACACGACACGTGTGAAACGTGAGAAAAATATTCTCACGTAGATCGATAGTACAAGTCTTTTACAAACTTTCTATAAAAAAAGTAAAAAAATTCGTCGAAAATTCGCGACGCTACGCGTCGCGAAAAAAAAGGTACCCCAAAAATCGTGCGAAGAAACCTTATCGTCTTTAATAAAAAAAGAGAGATCATATTGTTGAGAAAAGTTGAAAAATAAGTTTCCACTTGTGAAACTAGGGTAAAAATTTGTCATATAAATCATGCCGCACGGTAAAAACTTACGACTGTGCTCAAGATGACTCTTGTAGATGCCTTCGGGAGTTTTCGGTTCCATAATATCAAGCTCTCGAGCGAGTGAATGGAAATATTCATAAAGGTGGGCATTCGAATTCAGCTCTCCGAGTGCTTCCCCATTGGGCACATTCTCGAAATCCAGGAAGATTTGATGGCGACCAAGCAATATTGCCATTTGCTTCTGGAGAAGCCTGAAAAGCCTTAACAATTAACAAATGTGTCAGCAAAAAACTAAACGCTAGTTACCAAGCATATCATCTCAGGTATTCGATTAAAATTTGCAATCCGGAAAAGTATTTTATTCAGATGTGACGTGTGAAGTTACTATGTTGTGTAGTATCTTGTAATTTCGAAATTTAATGAAGTTACTAAACTGTACTACTGAAGTTGAAAAACGGCGAGTTTTCTGAAAATAGTGATACCCTTTCTTCTGTAGAAGTGGACTGCAGACTGTCTGAATACAACTGAAAATGTGTCCCAGAACCCATGAAAAACTTACAAATCCTTAGTTTGAAGGAAGATATTCTTAATTTCCGCAGGATCATTCAGCATAATGGCACAACGAACAGCTTCCAGATAGCGGTTATACTTGAGGTAAATATCCTTCGCCGTGTTCATCAATATGGCATTGTCGGGGTCCGGCATCAAAGGCGCACAACTGAACAAGTTCATTAAAAGCATATGATCCGCACGTGACTGACCGACAACCTAGATACATTATGCAGATTTTCGAGCTGGGAACCCATTTCCAGAATTATAGTAAAGGCGAACCAATCATACACCAGCCGAATTGTTTCCCAAAAAGGTATTTTGTAAAATCAGGGTCACAACATATGGAAATTTGAAACATCGGGACTCAAAAATTGGGTTATTGACCAAATACACCACTTCTTTGAGCTTCGACAAAGTAGGTAAGGGGGCCCCTATTGTGGAAAATCGGGTCTCATGGAGGGAGGGCCGCTCACAAAATTTAGCTGATGTATGGAGCCAATTGGAAGCGGTAACTCTATGTTAAGAAAAGAACGTATGAACGCGATATTATCGATAGTAGAGAATAAGAAGACATTGTGTCACAGAATGTGAATGAAATAGATACCTAAGCAAATAAAGACAGACACGGGGATGATCCACATCTTGAACTTCCTCCTTCAGAAGATCCAGTCTTTCGATCTCGATAAGCAAGTCACAAGCTTCCACCTGTAAATAGAAATTATTTCAGTCCAGTCGGATAAGCGAACTAGTTTGCCAATTTCCAATTAATTGTAGTAATTGTAACCAAAACGCGTTGTAAATCGTCCAGGATCAAGCCAACGTCTTCATTGAAATATCGCATCCACACGAAACAGAGCAAGAAAACGCGTTGGTCTTGGCAACCAAAATAGAATCCAATTTTCACTAAGCTGTCCTACTGTCAATTAGGGAATCACGGAGAAACGACACCCTTTTTTGTCAACATATAAATACCTCGAAACAGAGCCACTGCAACCTCACAAAATGTGTTGATCAAGTTTTGAAACATACCTCTGCATTGTGCTTCATGTTATGGGTGACAATATGACGAGCCATTTCCAACAATTCGACGCGACTGAAAATGGCCAATATTTGCTAGTACCTATTCAATATTAGAATACTAATCCATTCTTAATTGAATCCATTCTTAAATTTCGCTGTTGTCAGGTAAGATCGAAAACAAAATAGTTGACGTGATTGTCAGAGAACAAACGAACTCGAAATCTAAAACATACAATCAATGGTTTATCGTCTATTTCAGACGATGGTTAAAACAGAGTCTTGATAATTGAGAGAAACTTGATGACTCAATTGGAATGAAGGAATAACCATGCACAAAACGTGTTAAATATGCTGATCAATTGAGTATTGAAATTATACCGAGCTTTGCTGGTATCTGAAGCATCAGATGATTGCTTCCATTGAGCTGCCATTTCTGTAGCGAGGTGACGAACATATTCGTGACCCCAATCTCCCATTGGCTCGTGCATACCCTGAGATTTGAAAAAAAAACACGTGAAACTTGACAAAATTTTTAGAATAATGAGCTAATAAGAATATACTACTTGCTGTTGAAGGTAAATTTTGGAGTACACATGTGTATGTACCATGTACCTATGTACAATAATAAGAAAACCTTGAAAATCAACCGCAAAACGTATGGTGTAGTTTTTTTTTAAATTTACTGAATGCTAACCTTCATTCTGTAGTTGATGCAGTCACTTTGCTCTTGCTCGTCAGAGCACATCGCAAGCACGGAAATGATATCGGCACACAGCTTCTGCAAATGATGAGGTATGAGGCACCCACTCATAGAACAAATAGCATAGCAACAGACTTGTGTATAGCGAGTCATTCTATAATTCTATCTAAATATTCTCATGAGCCAAATTTCCAGGGTGAAATCGTGAAATTTAATACGTCACATTTACCTTAACTGGTCCATCCTTCATTTTGGCGTAAATTTCCTTCATCTTGGGATAATGGGGACGCATGAACTTGAGTGGCTTGGGTACGGATGTCATAGAGGTTGTAGAGGCACGAATCAGCGTCCGCATGGTTTCCAGCGAAGGCATATGGAGACTCGCATCGGTTTCCTAATGAAGATTGTATCAAAAGACACATAAATACTCAAATATCGAGCACGTTTAACGTTTCTTTGAAGCAATAATTACACTCAAATATCGAGCAAGTTTAACGTTCTTTGAAGCAATAATTATACTCAAATATCGAGCACGTTTATCGTGTAACGTTTCTTTGAAGCAAAAAGAGGTCAAAGAACTGGCCCATTGGAACGAGCCGAGAAACACGAGTGTTTAAGCTTTCAACTTTGAATCGCTCAGAAACACAATAAAACGATAGAATGACAACTACAAACTCACATCAAGACGTTGAACCAACATATTCAGGTCTTCCTCGAGTTTCTTGTCTTCCTCAGTCTGAAAAAAAGTTGAGCAAATAACAACACATCGCCTCAACTTTTCTCTCTTAAAAAAGCTGGCTCACAGATTTATTGTTGAATATTATTCGCTATAAAAAAAATTGAAAACCGGGTTCGTGTGTGAAAGAGCAAGCCGATCCGCTCATCAACCAAATACTCGTTTCATGACTTGAAACAACACAAATTGAGAATAGTCATCATACCATATCTTCCTTCTTCTTATCGTCCTTGGCTCCTTTTTTATTTTTCGCCTCATCTTTGTTTGTAAGTGGGTCTTGAGTAGCAGACACCATCTGCAACAGAACAACTTCCACATGTAAGGGAAAAAAACGTGAAGACAATTCGAGTGAATCGGTGTTTTTTTTTTGTAATTCATTCATCATATATTTATATACTTATATGACGAATATGAAAAAACACTCATTAACACCGAACGATTATTATCCAGTGTGATATACTTGAAATGGAAGAAAGAATAAAACCGTCGATATCATTGAAATTGAGGATAGAGCACAAATATAATAAATAAATAAAAAGCAGCCTTTTTAATTTAATTTGAAACTATTTTTGAAATGAAATATCCTTAAAGGTCTAAGTCATCAATTTCTGAATCAAGCCAAATCAGTCCCGCACCGCTGGCAGTTGATGACGTCATCGACGACGTGGAAATTTGAAAATAGCATGATTAAAAATCAATTTTCTATGTTTATTTGTTTGTCTGTAATTTTTGTGGTATATTAAGTATTGAATTATTCACTTAACGTTCTCGCACATGAGTACCAATGTTAAAACCGCTATTTTGTGAAGCGGAAATGCCTAAATTTTCCGCAAAAAAAATATACATTCCTTTCATTATTCGTGCCTTGTTTTTGGCTTGCTTTTTCCGAAAATGGAAAAGCACCTAAATTCATTCAGTTAGTTTCATGTCTATTTATCATCATCTGCTTAAAGAAGCTGTTGTTGTGTTGGTGCTGTGAAGCTGATGAATTGATTTACAGGATGAGAGGAGCTCTTCTCCTTTCCTTGGCTTGCCTTGTTTGCGCAGGGAATGATTGGAAAGTGCTGAAAGTTGAAAGGACGGTTGATATCGCTTCACAGGTATTTTGTGAAGCTCTTTCCTGGATATATGAACCAAATGTCGTTGGGCGACTGTTTTCGCCCATGGGTGGGTGGACGAGATTTTTTACCAGAAGATATTTAACAACTGAACCTAAACGAACATTCTAAAATCACTCTACAAAAATAACTTATCATATGATAAAGTAGTGTAATTTATTCCTAATGTGGTAGTGAGGTGCTTGAAGAGCTCGTGTTACTCACTTATTTGTATTGTTACTCAGAGGGCGATGGGTCTTTTTTCACGGCACAAAACTCTTTTTGTAATTGACCATATGTGCATCTTTCAGATAGTGAAGGTTTCTTCACTGGCGACTTTTGAGAACAGTGGAGCATCAGAGGCGAACGCTGTCACATTAGTTGTTAGCGAAGGCGAAGAGCAGAAACTGTCCTTCATAGCTGCACAAGAAGAGGGAAATAAGGGAAAGCTGAAGATTTCTAAGACAACCAGCAGCCAGCAAGGTTTCCAGGTAATACAATTCACATTTTTTTCCACATTTCACGAAAATTACGCAGAGCCGGATGAACAACACCATAACCGTGTCGCATCTCATGCTACTCATTTTAACTGCGACTCATGTTCATATCATATTCATAGAAATTGCGCAAAATTGTCCTTCAATTATCGTGAAATCGAGATTTTAAAAATTGCTCGCAAGCTACAAGCATACTCCAGTAAAGTTGTCCGGATAGTTAGAATTAATCAAAAAACGGACTACCTTTTCGCCGAAAAAGAGAGAACCTGTCTATTTTTGACCCAAATTTATCATTTTTTTCCCATGTTTCCATCTAAAAATGGATTCATTTTTGTCGGACAGTCAGACCTCACTGTTGTATGGCTACAAGTTTGGATTGGTCTCGGCTCTGCGAATCATAGTTCATAGAGAATATTTCGCTCCGTCGTTTATTTTGAAATTCGATCACCATTGACTTGAAAATTCCCTTTTCGCGATATAATGTAATTTTTTTCTATCCAGCCAGAGTACCAGATTAAAATCACGATCATTTCGTCAAATGTCAAATTTCTTTGTTAATTTTGCATTTTACAGGCTTACAAGGTAGAGCTTTTGAAATTGGTTCCCAAAGGAGGCCAAGTTAAACTCAAGATTCAATATCGTCTCACCGACACCCTCACGCCCTATCCCGCCAAGATTTCCCAGAAGGAAGCCCAGTGAGTTTCTCAAATTTATATATCTCTTTATTAATGTTTTTGAGTATTTATAAAAGCATACCAAAGACGCATTCAAATTTAGCATCAAAACTAGATCACCTTTTTATTTATTGTCGAAAATGTAGCCTGCTTTTTCAATTACTTCTCGTCGGTAGGGCAAGCGGAGGGTTGATCGTGGATTTCCGGATGCAGTTGTCGATCGTGTGAAAATCATATTTATAGTGCTATTTTAGTAAAACGATAAAATCGAAGATTTTGTTTTTCACGAAATTGCTAAGTTTTATTTGATGTTGCTGCAGATTCGTGTTGTACGAAGGCAACGCTCATTTTGCGTCTGCGTATCCGGTCGCCGAAGAGAAAACTATTGTGAAGCTCGCTTCTGGCAAGACATTGTCGGCAACAACAGTTACCCCCAGCAAACAGGAAACTGAAAAAGTGGTCTATGGACCATACACGAATCAGCCTGCATTCAATGTCGTTAGTTTCGCTTTGTTCACAGTTGTTATTTGTTACATGACAAAGACTAACCTCTTCTAGGCTAAGGCTTACTAAGTTTTATTTGCCCCCAACACCCCATCGCCTAAATTCATTGAAAACAACCGAACAGCTCGAAAATTGTGAAACTTTTGCTAAAAGAAATGTCGGCTTTTTTTCGGAAACCTCTCAATATGGCGGCTCAAAGTATAAGCTCAGTTTTTTACCTATTACCACCATCCCCTTTCCACCTCTACCTTTTTCAAAAAAATTAAAGTAAATGAGTGAAACAGTAAAAATATCATATAAACATGCAATTTTTCTTACACCAAGTCGAGTTAGATTATGTATTCCTTGCAGAAACCCATCAAGGTTCATTACGAAAACAATTCGCCGTTCGTGGTAGCAACCGCTGTTGAGCGAACGATTGAAATTTCGCACTGGGGAGGTAACGTTGCCGTGGAAGAGTACATCGAACTTGTTCACAAAGGAGCTCAATTGAAGGTTTGTAATTTATTTCAGATTGAACATTGAAAGAAAATTGTAAAATTGTTGCATCTATTGAAAATTTCTGTGAACAACAACGTCGCCTCTCTTATGTTGACGGTTAGAGGCTCAATTTTTTTGATTACAGGGATCTTTCTCACGTCTCGACTATCAAATGGACCGACGTGGACAGCGTCAACCTGCTCTTCAGCATTTCACCGTAAATTCTTTTCTTAAGCTACAAGGCGTGGGATTGCGCTCGCGCTGTACATGAATGGATATTGTTCGTTCTATAGTTCTATTTCTGTGATCTCCAATGGTTTCCATCACGAACGGCGCAGAAAGTTTGCTTTCCGTTTCGGTTTATTCAACTGGGTTGTCTTTTTTCGACATCGTCTTGATGCCACTATGTTGTAGAGAAGAAAATATTTGAGAAATTGTTGAATATCGGAGCATGGTAAACGGTACTACTTACTACAGCGTGCTCAGATCTCCGAGTGTTGTTTTCAAAGACTATGACAATATTGACATCGTGTTTCAGTAATGTTTGCCAAACTCAAACTAACTAAAGTCTCTCTACAGACCGTTCTACCTGCCTCAGCGAAGGATATTTATTATCGGGACGAAATTGGAAACATCTCAACCTCCGCCGTTCGACTTCGCGCTGACTCAGTGGATGTAGAGATTCGTCCCAGGTAAAATATAAATAACTTAAGTTTACTAGTGTTTTGCCTTTTGTATAACTTTAAAAATGTGGATACAAATGGTTTTCTCGAACTGTAGACTGAATATTTAGAATATTTATTTAACGCATTCATGTATTTGACACAATATTTGAGACCGAGTACCATACGTAAAATACCCCCTTATTTCGATGTTGAATGATGCTCACTTTTGCCCGATTTTGACCGGGGCATGCTCACTTTTGGGGTAATGTTACGGATTCTCGGTAGCATTAACGAAAAATCGTGTTTCCCAATGACATATGCTTACTTTTTGGGGATGCTCATGCTCACTTTTACCGACTTGATGTCAACCTTTTTTACGTATGCCGAGTACCACCTCTATTATTCAATTTGGAGGTTGGAGGGAAGAAAACTTTTTTCAAACGAAAGTAAATCTCACTCTCAAAAGTTGGAGTTAAGGAACATGCTAACATTTTGTCTCGTGCACCATGCTTCCCGTGGTATAAGTCTACCCCTTTTCAGATATCCTCTGTTTGGTGGATGGAAGACTTCTTATGTGATCGGTTACAATGTTCCTTCGTATGAATATCTCTACAGAAAGGGAAATGAATTTGCCTTGAAAATGCGCGTATTGGACCACATTTTCGACAATATTGTTGTGGAGAAGCTCACGACCAAAGTCGTTCTTCCCGAGTTATCGAGGTAGGTGACGCTGACGATAGTTTAGAAAATTTTCAATTACTGACTAGATATTGTTTTCACGAAACGACGAACATGATTTAAACACCGGCTGTGCGCTGTGTGTCGAGTTTCTGATTGCCTAAAAACAACAAGTTGACAAAGTTGTGCATTAATGTTGTACTATTGTGTGAGGCTCAGCGTTTAATTGTGTTTGGTATTGTTGAGTATTGATTCAGTTTTCTTTTCATTTTCAGGAAGGTGAAGGTTTCAACTCCTTTCTCAATGGAGCGACGACCGGATGAAACTCGTGCCACATATCTGGATACCACTGGCCGAACGGTTGTTGTCTTGCAGAAGGACAACTTAGTTGGCGATCACATTCAATCATTCACCGTGAGTGGTTGTCTTAATTTTCCGATCTTATTTTGTTGTTGTTGATATATTCAGATAATAGTTTTAGTGATCAGTGTGCATATATTATTGGGGTTTTTAGGTTCAGTTTCCATAATCAAGCACTCACGTGAATGTGAGCCTATTAGATACAGGGTGAATTGTACAATTGCCCCCCACTCAATCCAACCAAACCTGCAGTAAACAGGGACGTTGTGCAATCACCCTCCTGTGGGGGGTGGGGGATTGATTGTACCACGGGTCGGATTCTTACCTATTTTGGTTCAAGGGGGGGGGGGGGGGGGGGCAATTGTACAATATACCCAGATACAGTTAAATAGAACTCGACGTTGCCAAGGTACTTTCGATGTTTTTTCAGATCTCCTACGAGTTTGACATCAACTCAATGCTACGTGAGCCAATACTAGCTACAGCTTTCTTCTTCATTCTGTTCACTGTTGTCATCATCTATGTGCGACTCGACTTCACCATTGTTTCGGTCAGCAATCTTTGCAAATCCAGTATTATTTTCTCAAAATTTTTAATTTTGACCATCCTTAGCATTGAGCTGTATCTCCAAGGGAATGATTGAAATTTCGAGCTGCTTATAAAAAATTGGAGTGCTAATTTTTTATTATAATTCAAAGTTAATAAATCGCAGTCAAAAAAGTTCTAGACAAGTAACACGTTGGTCCTCATTTGGAGAAGACGATTGCCAGCCGTTTTCGCTTTAAGATTTAGCTTTCATGATTAAATCCCATTGTGGAATGTACGAAAATTATGTCGAAAAAAAGTTCAGGATCCTGCACTTGAGGCCAAAGAACGTGTCCGAGGTAAGCTCTCTATTCTGGAAGCACTGGTCGACAAAAAGCAGAAACTCTTCGCCAATCTTCTCCACGAGGTTGCTCAATACAAGACCACACGCAACGAAGGACTCCTGACGGTTCGATATTCATGCTTACTTTGTCTCATACAATTCTTAATTTTTAATAGAAAAACGAACAATTCTCCCGAATTGGCGGGAAAGTAGTCCGTTTTGTACCACTTGGACAACATTACTGGTTTATGTAGTTAAGTTACACCAAAATAGAACTTAAAAGTTGTCCATTTCAGCAGAAAATTGGCGAAAGTGGTCATTTTCGAGTTATGTAAATTGGCTTCATTCAATTGATAGCGGGTTTCTATTGGAAATACTGCATGAAAACTACTGGTCCGTCTATCGAATGTAATGCTTATGTTCACAGGCATACACCAGCAAGGTTGTCCGAATAGTCAGAAAATTTCGAAAAACCGCTTTTGATGCTTTTGATGAAAAACGCTAGATTATCACTTGTTTACATCTGAAAACGAATTAATTTTTATCGCTTAGTCAGACCTTACTGGTGTATGTTTACAGGACGCCAAGAAATCACTGGAAGGTAGGCGCAGTGAACTGAACGATAAGCTCAACACTGCCATCACCAAGCTGGAAGGTGATAGCAAGGATGCATTTGATAAGGTTTGTTACATTTCACGATGTGCTACGTCAGAATAGTTTTCCATTATGATTAACAACCATTGTTCCCAAGTTTTCGTTGGTATTACTCTATGTGCAACAGTGCCCGAAAGTATTTGATCGTGAAAATTAAGTATGGAGAGGGAACGTTTGAGACAGAAATTCTTCCACTAAGGATGCATTCATACTTCGAGCCGTAGGGTTAGAAGGGCGTAGAACAAGAACAATTACGAGATTCCACGTGTGCAATCAGTATCGGAAGCGGGAAGGGCCTAATCAATATACTGTTTTGCCTGTTCATTTCATGCCGCCGCTAACTTCGCAGTATGCTTTGTCATACGTAAAACACCCTCTTATTTTGATGTTGACTGATGCTCACTTTTACCTCGATTTTGACCGGGACATGCTCACTTTTTGGGGTAATGTTACAGATTCTCGGTTGCAGAAAATCGTGTTTTCCAATGATATGTGCTTATTTTTTGGGCATGCTCATGCTCACTTTTACCGACTGGATGTGAATCTTTTTTTACGTATGTGCTTTGTCTCGTATTCTTTTCATATTTTCCATTCTCATTCGTATTCAGGCCCAAGAGCTGTTACGCTACGACAAGGTTGTTGTTGATGCGATTGACTCTTTCCTTGCCGCAGCCTCCAAGAGTCAGCAGAAGACAGGCACCGAGGATGTTGCCTTCAGCCAGAAAGTGGCAGAGGCCCGTAACAAGGCTGATCACATTCTTGCTGCAATTTAGATTCAGCATCAGAAATTATGTATTGTCTAGCGTTTTATTGAAAAAGCCTCCGTTTTTTACAATGTCTGTGCTGGTCTAGTTTGTTTATCTGCGAAAACGTAGGTATCATGAAGTGGTTGGTACCGCCGATAACCTTCACGATTCTTTGTGTCTTCGCTGTTATTGTTATTGACACCCTGTTAACGGAATCCAGTTTGATTCCTTGCTTGAGGATATGTATTTTTTATCTCGCACCTTCTAAGTCTATAACTTAGGTTTTAATTTATTTATTTATGGGTAATTTTTGTTACTAGTTGTCATTCCTTCCTAATAAAATAATTTCGTACTTTCATTAGTATTTCTTGATTTGTTCCGTCTGTTTCCATACCTCTTGATCTTGAATTTGCTACACGATTGCGTGGCTTATGAAACCTCATAGCTACACTAGAATGTGGTAGTCTTGGCAACCGCATCCATTAGCTGGTATTATTTATTAGTGATGTGCGCAGTTTCGGTTTTATTCAAAAATTAAATGCGCTTGGGATGTAGTATGAACCCCGGCTTGATGTGTTTCGGATGAAATAGTTTTCTGTTTCGGGTGACATACTAAACGCACTTAGGCGTGCTGTGCTGATTGTTATTTGAGTTTGGTGTGTTGCTCTTAGCTTATAATTTTTGGTTTGAAAAGAAATTCGGGTCGGTCATTAACCAGATCATCTGTTCCTCTCGTTGTCTGCCCACTCTCCTTTCTCTTCTTTTGCAGCAGACAAACTGCTGTCTGCCTGTCGCACATTTTGATCGGTAAAAACATTGCCCTTTGAACACTCAGTTGACTGCTCGCTCGCCTGTGACTAGCCAACCAACCACTTGCACTCTTTTAAAATACTATTTTCTTCCACAAAATGCTGCTATACCCGTTTCCTCACTATTTATTAAAGAAAACCTTGATAACAGTTACCCTTTTAGTTAGATTGATGTGCTCAATAAAATGTGCACCCACAATCGTTCGGCACTGCTGCAGGGCTGAGTTGGTTTAGGGAAATTTTCCTAGCTGCCTCTCTTCTTTCCAACATAGGATGGTGAATCGAAACAGGTTGACGGACACAGGTCCGATTGCAAATCGACCGCGACATCAGGCCCGATAACTGCGACATTTTCAAGATTTCAAGATTTATTCATTCACGTTATATTGTTGCAATATGGTGTTCCTTTATCGCTTTCCAACAACGCGACATTAGGCCCGGTTTGGTCCAATATTTAGGTTGATTATTATTCAAGTTACCCTCATTTTCTTGGCGGCATTAAATCTACATATAAGATGTGACAGAATTAATAGGTAGGTGTTTTCAAAGCCATAAACGCATACAGCTTCATAAATTCATGATATAGCCTTCCTGCCTTTTGTCGCAGCGCAGCTAGCTCTTCGGGCCTGTTGTCGCGTAATCGTGGAAACATACCGACTTTCCAGGTTGAAATCGGCAGTGAACAAAGCAAGGGTAATTGCTCTCAGTTTTGAGTTTGAAAACGGTCATTAGGTCTTCTCTTCCTGTTCTATTTCTCAGCGCTCCGAGAAAAAGTTTCCAAGTCTTGAATCTACTGAACACATCAATTTAACTATCTATAATCATTCTTTTACTTTGAAATGGTCAGATTATTTGACATAGCCGTTTTAAACTATTCCTCTGCGTTTTCCAAGAACCCTTTATTCTTCTCAATTGATAGCCAGTTTGTATTCTGTCTGTAAACAGATCTAGTTTTTTTCTAGGTACCTGTCTCGAAGAATGTCTATGGACCCTGAGCTGCGCGATGGGGAGTCAGCTGCCGAGCTGATGTCCCATCATCATGGAATTACATACAAGTGGGACTTAGAAACATATCTAGAAATGTTTACAAAGTATGATTTAAACGTGAGCCGACTTTGTTGAATGGTTCATTGAATCACCTTGAAATCAAAATTTTGGACTACCTCAATTTGATAATAGTCGTTTTTACGGGTGAGAACCTCAACTTCCCATACGGTTTTTTAGTTCGGTTACTCCGATGAAACATCTGATTTTCTTTCAATTTATGTGCACAACAAAGTCACCTCACGTATACATGAGTATTGGAACCTACTTGGTGGACCTGTCTAATAAGGTCAATTTTTGATATTGTTGAACTGGTCGGTCTGTAACGCATGTACACAATCACCCCATTATTGTAAAAATTTACCTTACCCAAAATCACTACAACTTTCTCAATTCGCCTTGGAGACCCGAAGTTTTTTTCAGCGACTTCAACATTCTGCCCGGTTTTATTGACTTCTCAGTTCACGATGTTAAGCTTGAGACCAACATTACCCGAAATATCAAGATCAAGGCCCCACTCGCTTCTTCGCCTATGGATACTGTAACAGAGTCCGGAATGGCAATCGTTATGGCCGTAGGTTTCTCTCTTCGTTCCAACGAATGTTTTCAATATTTCACTTAGGGATTTTTGTTATGTATTCGTGAAAAATCGTTCTAAAGACTTCTATTTTGCAGTGGCTATAGGCTTGTCATTTCATTCAATTCTTTCTGACTATTCGTCTTTCAGCTATATGGCGGTATTGGAATTATTCACGGAAACTTCCCGAAGCCTGAGGACCAGGCTGCTGAACTTCTAAAAGTGAAGGTAAACCGCTAATTCATACGTGGGGCGACTTTGTTGTATATAGAAATTTATTGAAAATCAGGTGTTTTATCTGAGTAAATGAACTTCAGAACAGGGTGGGAGTTTGGGTTTTCTTCAGTAAAGTGCGATTAATTTTGGAATTAGGCTTATCAAAATCCCTAATGTTAGAAAAATGGGTGATTGAATCGAGGATACAACAAAGTCGCCTCACGTTTGAGCTAATTATCACTGCCAGCTGCCACTCATATTTCCGTTCAAACGTTGAAAGTAATGTTTTTCAATTTGTATGAATCAGCGTCTCCGCAAGGTTCGAGCTTTCTTCATTCTCTGTTTGATTGGTAGAGTTTTTTGAAGTACTATTAGTCTGGTCTATGTCAGCTACTGAACTGGGAGCTCAAACATTGCTCTGTCAAAACTATGCTCTCCTCGGATTTTAGGCATTGACTTTTATATCAAGACTCTGTATGTCAATTTGTAAACACATTGTTTCCATTACAGCGATTCAAACAAGGGTTTGTGATGCAGCCTCATTGTTTGAAGCCAACTGACTCGGTATTTGATATGATGCAAATCAAGAAAAATTTCGGATATACGGGTGCTCCTGTCACGGAGACAGGAAAAGTTGGCTCGAAGTTGCTGGGTAGGTTAACGTTTCACATAGAGTTTCATTTTCATTTTTGCTCAATTGCTCAATATAACGATGAATGGACCCGACTGGCCTAACTGTTGTTTGTGTTCACAGTTCACAGAGGATGGGTGTCTGAACAGTAAAGCTACATCCTTTGCGATTTGTTTGGGATTCATTCTATTTTATTGTGCCAAACTTAGAATTCTTCACAAGCTTTCGTTGTCGAATTTGCACTGCATTGACAGTTTTATGTTTAGTTGTTCATCAATAGCCGTTTTGTTGTTTTTTGTAGTAAAGTCGTAATCATACTCTATTTCGAAGATATCAATTCGATGTTTCAAGGTATGATTACGTCTCGGGACTTTGACTTCTTCGAGAACGACGTTAGAAAACAGAAGCAGATGTCTATCACAGAGGTATGCTTTTGTAGGTTTAGGTTGAAGTTTGTAATTGTTCTGATTTGAAATCTCAAATCATTGCACTCGAAATTTGAACAGTGTCATCCGACCGACAGGGACAGCGGACTATCTTCGGCTTAACAATCAACATACACCGCCAAGGGGCTCTCATTTCTTCTGAAAGCTCCCGATACCCCCCCCCCCCCTTTTTTTTTGAGTCGGGACCCCTCCAACGTTGTTGAAAGCTGCGAGTTTCATCAATTTTTGGTTTTATTTTCACCAATTTTTTATGAAGTTTGCTGGTTTCCAACTCGCGACCCCTACTTTTTTTTATAAAAATTAGTTCGCAACCCCCATATTATATGAGACCTTGGCGGTGTATGACAATCAATTTGGATTGTTGCAAAGTATCAGTTATTATCATGCCAGATCATGGTGGGAATCGAACAGCTTACACTGGGAAACATCAAGGATAGTCTGGAGAAGTCGCAACAAGTGCTGATGAAACATCGACTGGGTTTGTGTCTGTTTACTGTCTTCTATCAGAAAAAGTGATGTTGCAGACATTTTTCTTATTATAATTTTATTTTCCTAGTTTTCCTTATGACTTAATTTGACTAATGTGTGTTAGGATGGGTACTTTTCTTCCTTATGGTACCTCTTTCAGCCGTTTGCCAACAACTACGGCGCTAAAACTGCTCACCGGTTTCAACTAACATTCCTTGGTTTGGCGATAATCTTGTATTTACAACCATCTTCAGGTAAACTGCCAATTGTAAACGACAACGGAGAGCTGGTTGCCCTGCTATGTCGCTCAGATCTGTTAAAGGTTTGTTTCACGATTCGTATAATGAATCACCATCACCACTACGCACAAATAAACCATTGTAGTTTGTAGAAAAATAAACATGGTAATATTTCAAAACTTTGAAATTCGAAAAGCTTTTTTTCATAAACGACGAGGCTATTACTCTTGTGCATATGTCTCGTATTTGCACATTTTACTTGCACTTCTATCGAAAAGTTGATCAGACGTGGGAAATAGGCCGGCAATATTGGGGCGATCAACATTCAAATGGGTAACTCGGTAACTCATTGCGTCGGAAATAGCTGGTTTTGCTCCGTTGCAGCTATTTTCGTCATCTTAACGTTTTTTGCACTTTGTTGAGTGATAAAAAATTCTCCAATTATCGAGCATTTGTTGGGTTGGAGAAAAGTAGGCCGGGACTGCATACACTTTTTTCTCATGATTGTCGTTAAGTCATGGACAAGCAAGAATAGGCCATCAAAACCTCTATAAACATGTCAACATAATACAACATGAATTTCCCACGTTTCTTCTACCCCCCTTCCGTTAAGTGTCTTCCTCTTTCTCACAACACCTTTCGTCATTTTAGGCGAGAGATTATCCCATGGCCTCTTATGATGACAAGAAGCAATTATTGTGTGGAGCTGCCATAAATACTCGTGACACCAGCAAGGAGACAGTGAAACTCCTCGCAGATGCAGGGGCTGATCTTATTGTTATTGTGGGTTTGTTTGTAATGGTTATACTATTCGTGGAAACGGATTTTTTTTGCAAACAAACATAAATCGGGGCTGCGAGTATTATATACGAGATAGGGTTGTTAATCGAGTTCAAAATTTCGAGTTTTCGAGTTTTCGAGTTTTGGGAAATTTCGAGTTTTCGAGTTTTGGGAAATTTCGAGTTTTCGAGTTATCGAGTTTTCGAGTTTTAGGAAATTTCGAGTTTTCGAGTTTTCGAGTTTTTGAGTTTTGGGAAATTTCGAGTTTTCGAGTTTCGAGTTCGACTAAACTCGAAAATTTTCGAGTTTTTTCGAGTCGAGTCGAGTTTTGAGTGTTTTTGGACCCAAAATAGACCTTTTTCGAGTCCGAAATTTTGATTTTCGAGTTTTCGCGTTCAAAATTTCGAGTTTTCGAGTTTTCGAATTTTCGAGTTTTGAGAAATTTCGAGTTTTCGAGTTTTGGAAAATTTCGAGTTTTCGAGTTGTCGCGTTTTTGCAAAATTTCGAGTTTTCGAGTTTTGAGAAATTTCGAGTTTTCGAGTTTCGAGTTCGACTCAATTCGAAAATTTTCGAGTTTTTTCGAGTCGAGTCGAGTTTCGAGTTCGACTTTAACAACCCTAATACGAGACCTGCGACTATTTGGGAAAATTGTACAATTGCCCCCCCCCCCCCCCCCCCCCCCCCCCCCCTTCACCTTAAGTCCGGATCTTAAAATTATGAGTTCACTGGACTCAAGTTCTTGAAGTGCTACTTTGTGGAAATGGTGATAATTTCTAGGGTTGGCGATTGGCGTTTGTTCTCTGGCAACATTTGCGACTGGATGAATAACTTGCTGCCAGATATGATGTAAACTGTTTTACATTCCATAATGATTCCTCAAAACGTCAACTGATTGCAGGATTCTTCAAATGGTTCATCCACTTATCAAATCGACATGCTCAAATACATCAAAGCCACTTTCCCCGAAATTGACGTTATTGCCGGAAACGGTAAGCACTCACTTCATCGCTGTCAGATTCAGATAGGTCGAATGGTCAAATCTCAAATGCCTAAATAGTTTGTTATGATTTGAAATATATACGAAAAGCGGACTACTAATTTTCGTAAATTGCTGCACGGAAACTCGGTAACCCATTACTGGTTTCTCACCATGTTCGGATGATCCGACCGTACATGATCATAATACATATCTGGTCTCTGGGCGGTTTACCCTCCGTATATCTTCTGTGGTGAAGAGAAGCGTGATTTTCACCTCATGGTTAACGAACAAATGAATGCAGAAACAAAAAAGATATAAAACGGGAGATATGAAATTTAAAGTTGTTGAATTTTAGTGGTTACCAGACAACAGGCCAAAGTATTGATTGATGCCGGTGCGGACGGTCTCCGTGTGGGCATGGGGAGTGGCTCCATCTGCATCACCCAAGACAGTAAGTTGTATTACAATCGTACCACGGTGTTTAAAGCCTACATTGTTCTCTTGACGCTTTAGTCCAAGTGCGCGCGTTTGAATGTTCACGCCACGCCTAGCGGAGCTATAACGCATGCGGCTCGCGAGAAATAGTGTGGAGGAGCGAGAGAGTGCGCCCGCGAATTTCAAATATTTTTGAAATCTACAGTAATATCCCATGCGTGGTCGTTGCGCGGCCGCGTCTCACTGCGTGAAAACAATGAACGCAGAATACCGTGGTACTAAGAATAGCCTAATCTTGAACTTTTTTCTCCGCAGAGGTACGACCCACCCCCTACCCCGCTCCTCAGAAGGTTCACTGCGGTGCAATCTGTGGTGACCCCCTACATTGACCTTTTGTACGATTTTTTTTGGCTGGTTATCTCTCAGTGGTGGAAAAACCTGTCAGCACTGGGAACAATCAATTAAATAGTTCACTTACTGCTGTTCTATCGAGAAGAAATAGTAAACACAATAGTTTTCCGGAACGTAGACAGCTTTGTAAGTAAATTCTGCAGTACACTTTTGTACGAGCTAAAAATGATGTATGATGTTTGACGTCTAGATACAAGGATCTACAGTGCTCGTCACTTGGCCGACTACTTGACCTCTCACTTTAATGGCTCTCTAATTGCATACAATGAATTTTATTAGTGAAATGAAATAACCAAAAAAACTTAAATAAGATGGATTTTAGAATCTAGAGTTTATTCGAGTTCATTCGTTACATGTTCTCACTTCAGTCATGGCGGTTGGTCGTGCACAGGGGACGGCAGTGTACGATGTGGCCCGATATGCGCGTTCCCGCGGCGTACCCGTGTTGGCGGATGGCGGTATTCGAGACGTGGGCTACATCACGAAGGCGGTTGCACTGGGCGCGTCTGTGGTGATGATGGGCGGACTGTTGGCCGCTACCACTGAGGTATTGCCAGTTTTGTTTGTCACAGGAGTGACGTGGATCACATGAATGTATTTCATGTAGTGAAAGGATTGTTTATAGCCGAGCCATAGTAGTTTTTTTTTGTATTGTTTCGGTTCATCACTGTTGGCGGCTACTACTGAGGTATGGTTTGTTCCGCTCACCCTTTACAGTAATATGCTCAAACTTCCAGGTCACAGTCTGGTATGTGGTTGTGTCTGAATTTTTTTCAAATGTTTGTAGCGTCTTCTGCACCTTTACTTCTACAAATTCCGAAAGTTTTAAACCAAAGTAATTAATTATTAGTTAGAAAAAGCCTCTTGAAGATTCGACGGATCACTGTAGAAGGTCATCGATTGGTGAAAAAGAGTATATCACGAGTTTGGTTTGTCCCAGGAGTGCAGTGGTTCATGAAAATATGGTTTGCAGCCGAAGTAAATTTTTTTGTTTAGGTTATTGCTTTAATTTTCGCTGATGTTTTGTGCATTTCGTTGGTTTGTCGTAACTTATATAAATAATTCGCTCACCCTTATTTGTCATCAAATATCAAGCGTTTAGGCCCCCGGCGAGTACTTCTGGGGACCGGGCGGTGTTCGTGTAAAGAAGTATCGAGGAATGGGCTCACTGGATGCAATGGAAGCTCATGTTTCTAGTCAAGATAGATATTTCACAGCGTGAGTTGGCTGATACTCTATTTTCGTTACACAGATCACGCCTCAGTTTCTCTATTTTGTTCTATACCTTTCGAATGTACTGATGTGTTAGCAGTAGAAACGTGATTGTCTTTCCCTAACTTAAATAATATTGGTTTTAGTTCACTTTGAATTTGAACTCAATATTTCTTTTTTCAAAAGGGCGATGAGAAATCGATTTAATCTACGAAATTATGAATATATTTTCTTATAGAGAGTCGGACCAGATCAAAGTGGCTCAGGGTGTGTCAGCCACCATGAAGGACCGTGGCTCGTGTCATAAATTCTTGCCATATTTGGTCCGTGGCGTCCAACACGGTTTCCAGGATATTGGTGTACGCTCTCTTTTCGAACTTCAGTGAGTTGCAAATAAACGTGAACATTATGAAAGTTTCCCAGGGAATGGGTAAATCTTGACAGAGTCTGGCGCTGGGTGTCGTCTTTTATTGGGGGTTTCTAAAGTGCGTCGTCTATTTGAAGCTTATAGATAGTGATATGAAGCGCTTTAATTGCAGTGAGAAGGTAGCCAGTGGGGAGGTTCGCTTCGAGCAACGTTCACCGAATGCGCAAGCCGAAGGAGGAGTTCATTCGCTCCATTCGTAAGTTAATTTTATATACCCTGATGTTAGATTGAGAGATGATGGTAGTTCAGCTACGGAACTATAAGTATAGTGTGATCTTATAGATTTACTTTGACTCAGAGGTGCTTGTTTGCTTTTTCAAAGTGTTCAATCAGCCGAGGTTGGCTAGTTTGATAGGCCAAACGTTTCCAAATTCAAGTTTCGAAACCCTGCTGCTGGCGAAAGAGCCAAGTGTCATCTTTGTTTATTTATTGCAAATAATACGTTGCTCCTGTGTTGGAGTCATTTACTGTCTACCATGTTTTTACAGCATTGATTTGGGCTCTTACCTTGTGCCTGTGCCCAATGCAGCTGTTACTGCTAGGGTAGTAGGGGGTAAGATGATTGTGGTACATGTGAAGCACTGCATTTGAGCAGATTTACTATTGCACACTTCTACTTTTCTTATTCTCTTTCGAGTTGCTTCTATTCGTGTACTCAGTCAACTTCCACTACACATTGAACAAATATGCACAGCGTACCAAAAACGTTCATATAGTTAGTACCATGATGTGAAACCACACTTTGTACGGAATGTGTCGGCAAGATTAACCACTAACCAGCTAATATGTTTTTTTTTCTAATGAAGGTCTCTATTAGCAATATATATGACTATGCGTTATATAATGACCTCATCCCGCCAACCTGAATAACTCTAAATAAAGCCTTATTCCCGAAGAAGACTGAGATGAACGAGATGGATTTTAAGTTCATGGATGTTTTACACTAAATGGAGGCGAATAAATTTAGTTCCACAGATTTAACCATGAATTAACATTAAAAATAGAAAACTTTCAGATTCGAAAAGCGACTCTACTAGACGAGGATCATTGATGCATCGCCTTGATTCGGTTGCATATCGAGAGTGAAAATATATTGTCATTGTTTGATTTTCACAGCTGCCAGGCATTTTGCAATGGCCTTTGTTACTGTTACCTTCTGGCATATTCCATACCTTCGTACGCGTTCTCTTTCATTGACTCGTTTCCATGATCTTCCATTGTATGTGTCTCATTTCAATCAACTCTTCCGATTAATCCCCAGTGAAATTTGCGTAAATCGTTAGATTTTTATGCATTTGAGACAGGTAAATATTTTGGAAAAGAAAGTTCATTCGGATAAAATCGTCGAAAATCAAATGGGTACGACAGGCAATCAACAGAGAAAAACGGACAGAGACAGACATTATCACTTTCACACGTAAACACACATTTCACCCATTTCTGATAAAAATTTCTGTAATTGTCATCTTTTTTGTATTCATCCTATTGTCATCTCACTGATTTTAGAAATCCAGACCTAGGGATTTGTCATTTCACAAATCCACCGGTCTAATTTATCTTATCAACCATCAGTTTTTTTACATTTGTGACACTCGCTCTCTATATTAATCAGGTTCAACTCACATTGTGTTGACTCTGCAGGTGTTACTGTAGTTATCGCAGTGTCAGAT
Organism: Litoditis marina; assembly: GCA_964036275.1. NCBI lineage: Eukaryota > Metazoa > Nematoda > Chromadorea > Rhabditida > Rhabditidae > Litoditis > Litoditis marina. Next base: position 38,135,241 of record OZ038433.1, read on the forward strand.
GTTGAGCCAGAATCAGAAGTGGTAGTCAGTGGTGAGTCGGTGGAAGTTTCAGTCTCGCCAGTCGATTGTGTCGTGCTTGACCCAGAAGTAGTAATTCCCGAGCCGGTAGTGGCTCCAGTCCCGCCACTTGATTCCGTTGTTCTTCCTCCAGAAGCAGTAGTTGTAGTGATTCCCGAGCCGGTGGTGGCTCTAGTCTCGCCAATTGATTCCGTCGTGCTTGCTCCAGAAGCAGGAGTTGTAGTAATTCCCGAGACAGTGGTTATTCCACTCTCACCAGTCGAGTGTGTTGTACTGTCTTCAGGAGTTGTACTAGTTTTCGAGTCGGTGGTGATTCCACTCTCGCCAGTCGATTGCGTCGTGCTTGCTACGGTGGTTATGTTCACACAGTCGACGTGAATGTATACCGTAGTATCAGTGACCGGAGTACATTCAACCTTGCTGATGGTCTCGTCCGTTGTGTTCCATACCGTGCCTATAATGTATGTAATTTACAGTTTTTTTTAAATAAATTCCAGTTCGACTGATTTTTATTGGCAATAACACTAGGAGCAAGATTCTGTGTATCCTTGAAAAGTGAAACACAACCATTTTTAACAAAAGAAACGAAGGTTTCTTTTGTGTTTGTGTTCCATTACAACAAATATTGATGATTACTTAATATTTTTCGACGAAAGTCTCCGGCATCTTTGATTAATTATCATATTAGGAGATAGGAAAGTTTTTCTGTTAATTTTGTAGCGGATTTAATTTCATTTTAGCTCGATTGATCCGCTACATCTTTATTTCCTAATCTGAACTGGTCTGAAATGTGACCTAGCTACCACCCCAGTACCCACCGTCTGGACATATTACCAGTATTGTACAGTTCTCGTGCTCGTGTTCACAACAAGCGATATGCTTCCCTTCTCCAGTGATATTTACGTTGCACACGTCGACAGGGTCGATAGTGGGGACACAGTATGGATGCGGAATAGGCTATAGGAAAACAAATTCGAAATAATTTCGCAGTTCTAGTGCTGTGCAATCAGTGTTGTAACGATCGAATTCGCATAGCACAACAGTTTCTAGCTGTTTTCACTTAATTTTTGATGGACTGAAGGTATGATATTACCATCCACGTATTACGATTTAGTTGCCAGAATAGTTTCTTCTCTGTTTTCAAAGTACCATAAGTTAATATGGAGGTGATCAATAGTGTTATGATTACATTTCTCATCTTTAATTCGTGATTACCTATAAATATGATTTCATTTCGAGGTGTTGATCAGATAAACCTCATAATACATCAAATAATTATCTTTCTGCCTTTTCATGATATGATTACAAAATGAGTATGAAAGCAAAATTGGGTTAGCATGTCAAGGTTACCTTGCCATTGTGCTCCCATTCTCCATCGAGACAGACGAATGTGGTACGTACGTTAGATTCAAGAGATATCGGCCACGACCCTTAATAGTAATTAAGTCATTTTCCGTTTCTCGTTCACATAAAGTCGTTCACCTCGTTCCAACTGGATGAAAAAAACCTTGATTGACTGTCATAAATAAGTACATTAATTTGAATGTCGTTTATTATTGGTCAACACACCAAGATAAGGTCCGTTCAAAAAAATATTGTTGAAGTTGTACTCACCATTTGCGCACTGAACGTAGGCAACACATCCATTGTCATACCGTCCTTCGTTGTCTGGTGAGCAGGAATAACGCACTTCAATACCTTCGACAAGCAACAAATCATCACAGGTTGTCTTTGTGGTACTTGTGGGCTGAGTAGTATTGACACTTGGCGAAATGGTGGTTCCAGTTTCTTTTGTACTACTTCCCGAGCCGGTGGTGGCTCCGGTCTCGCCAGTTGATTCCGTTGTTCTTTCTCCAGAAGCAGGAGTGGTAGTGATTCCCGAGCCGGTGGTGGCTCCAGTCTCGCCAGTCGATTGTATCGTGCTTGCTACCGTGGTAATGTTCACACAGTCGACGTGAATGTATACCGTAGTATCAGTGACCGGAGTACATTCAACCTTGCTGATGGTCTCGTCCGTTGTGTTCCATACCGTGCCTATAATGTATCTAATTCAAAGTTTTTTTTTTAAATAAATTCCAGTTCGACTGATTTTTATGGGCAATAACAATAGCAGCAAGATTCTGTGTATCCTTGAAAAGTGAAACACAACCATTTTTAACAAAAGAAACGAAGGTTTCTGTTGTGTTTGTGTTCCATTACAACAAATAGCTCAGTTTCTTCTGCTATCACAAAAAATATTTCAGGGTGGTTTTAGTTTTGGTAGGTTTATATTCAAAAGTTCATTTTTTAGAAAAGAAACCAGGCTTACCTTGATGACTGGAATCCGGATTCCTTGCTTGATTAACAGTGATGTTGATGGTAACAGTTTTACGTCTCCAATAACGATTACTTAATATTTTTTCAACGAAATTATCCGGCATCTTTGATTAATAATTGTATTTGGAGATAGGAAAGTTTTTCTGTCAATTTTGTAGCGGATTTAGTTTCAGTTTAGCTCAATTGATCCACTACATCTTTCTTTCCTAATCTGAACTGGTCTGAAATCTGACCTAGCTACCACCCCAGTACCCACCGTCTGGACATATGACCAGTATTGTACAGTTCTCGTGCTCGTGTTCACAACAAGCGATATGCTTCCCTTCTCCAGTGATATTTACGTTGCACACGTCGACAGGGTCGATAGTGGGGACACAGTATGGATGCGGAATAGGCTATAGGAAAACAAATTCGAAAGAATTCCGAAGTTCTAGTGCTGTGCAATCAGTGTTGTATCGATCGAATTCGCATGGCACAACAGTTTCTAGCTGTTTTCACTTAATTTTCGATGGATTGGGTAAGATATTACCATCCACGTGTTACGATTTAGTTGGCAGAATAGTTTCGTCTCTGTTTTCAAATTACCATAAGTTAATATGGACGTGATCAATAGTGTTATGATTACGTTTCTCATCTTTAATTCGTGATTACCTATGAATATGATTTCATTGCGAGGTGTTGATCAGATAAACCTCATAATACATCAAATAATTATCTTTCTGCCTTTTCATGATATGATTACAATTTACAAAATGAGTATGAAAGCAAAATTGGGTTAGCATATCAAGGTTACCTTGCCATTGTGCTCCCATTCTCCATCGAGACAGACGAATGTGGTACGTACGTTAGATTCAAGAGATATCGGCCACGACCCTTAATAGTAATTAAGTTATTTTCCGTTTTTCGTTCACATAAAGTCGTTCACCTCGTTCAAACTGAATGAAAAAAACCTTAATTGACTGTCATAAATAAGTACATTAATTTGAATGTCGTTTATTATTGGTCAACACACCAACCATTTGCGCACTGAACGTAGGCAACACATCCATTGTCATACCGTCCTTCGTTGTCTGGTGAGCAGGAATAACGCACTTCAATACCTTCGACAAGCAATAAATCATCACATGTTGTCTTTGTGGTACTTGTGGGCTGAGTAGTATTGACACTTGGCGAAATGGTGGTTCCAGTTTCTCTTGTACTACTTCCCGAGCCGGTGGTGGCTCCAGTCTCGCCAGTTGATTCCGTGGTGCTTGCTCCAGAAGCAGGAGTTGTAGTGATTCCCGAGCCGGTGGTGGCTCCAGTCTCGCCAGTCGATTGTGTTGTATTTGCTCCAGTAGTTAAGTTCACACAGTCGATGTGAATGTATACTGTATCGTCTGTGGCAGGAGTACAATTTACGGTGCTAACTTCTTTTTCGGTCGTGTTCCAAATGGTGCCTTAAATGTATACTGTTGAGGCAATTGTTTTTAATCTGTACTAGGAGTATTTCTAGATCGTACTGTACTCTAATCTGAATCATCAAATCATTGGTTGCACACATTTGTTGCGTTAAGAATAAACAATTGAGAAACTTTAAATTAGACCGTTTCGTGTTTGTTTCAACTGTTTTAATTTGAATTGGATCATGCTTTGATTCAACCTAGTTGTACAAGGCAAACATCGTAATTGTAGGTTTTTGATCTCTCTCTCTCTCTCTTTCTTTCTTTCGCTCTTTCTGTGTTTATATTTCTATTTCTCGGTATATATTTTATATGACGATTATTTTACTACAACCTACCATCTGGGCAAAGGACAACTATTTTGCAGTCCTTTCCTTCTTTATCACAACAGGCAAAATTGTCTCCGTCTCCAGTTATGTTCACATTACACACCGTCACAGAATCGGTAGTATTGACACAGTAAGGATCGGGTATAGGCTGAAAAATATAAGGATGGTTCACGGACAGGTCAGTCATATGTTTCGAGAAAATAATGCACCAGCAGCTCCATCGTCTACATGAACTCGGCTACGGGCAGCTTCATATACCCATATACGTTACCAAACTGGTCAGAATCCCTTCTGCTAGGAATGTTCATTGATACACCACTGCAATGCACTTCACTTGTACTGCACTTACTGGTCACTAAAAACTTTGAGGAAAATTATTGAAACAAAATAAGTGAGAGGTCCTCACACTTCCATTATGCTCCCATTCTCCATCGAGGCAGATGAACGTTGTGCGTACATTGGATTCGAGAGTGTAAGGCCAGTATCCTGAATTTTTATGCATTTGTCTCAATTAACTCGACGAATCCACCTAGTTACATTCATGTGAAGTATATCTACGAACTTGGGGCCGAGTGGTCGACTGGTTGTGTGCTCGCCAGCACTCAATACACCATGGTTCGATCCCACTTGGCGCGGTATCTACATGGCGGACAGCATGAGTTGGTAATAAAGCTCACACATGCCTAGTCTTTCTTCTACGGACCCCCTCTATGAATACTGCAATGTGATGATTGTTTTGGTTGTTATAGTGTGCATAAAGTAAGACACGGCTGAAATAGATGCCGTAAAAAATTAATCTGATCAAGTCAATCAAGCACTAACAACACAGGATTGTAGTATCAGCTGTACTATTATTCACAAGATTGGCTCTTATAGGCATAGGTTCCTAGAAATAATCTTATCTTCAAAAGAGATGAAAATAATAATCGTGAAATAAATATTTCGTTCAAAACGACAATAGTATCAGGGAAATAAACAGTAAACCCAGCTTGGTCGTAACAGTAAATGTTAAACAAGCCTGGTCAAAGTAATAATGAATTCAAAGAATAACCTTCTTGTTGTTTACATTGCACATATGCGACGCATCCATTCTCATATCTTCCTGCCTCGTTCGCCGTGCAGGAATGATGGATATCGAGGCCATCCACAAGCGTTAAGTCGTCGCAAGATGTATTTGTCGTAGGAGTCGAGGTGACAGTGGGTGCTGTCGTGCTTTCAGTCTCATCTGATTCGATAGAGTCATGTAAAGAACAGCCACGCTACAGATATTCAACAGAGTTTGTCGATGCAGTCGTCGCTCTCGCTCAGATGACAATTGAGGCTATGTAAAAACTGTGAGTCATGAAAATAGTATAACTACCGTTGCGTTGTATGGCAACGCAAACTGGTAATTTTTATAATAGCTGAGGACATACCACATGGTTTGAGAGCTTCTTCAGTTGTTACAGGCTGTGAAGTGCTGACATCTGTCCAAGTGTTCGAGGTCTTGTTGCAGAGGAATGTTCTTGTGACTTCGACTACCGTCGTGTTAACCTCAGACACGTATTCTGAATAAGATCGTTTGGGGAAGCTGTGTTTTTTCAATTGCAGCACTTCAAGTGTTGTTTTATGCTGTATTTCACTATAATGTTACTGAGTTGACTTACCAAGACCGCAGTGTACGTGTAATGTGCATGTTCCATCGGATTTAGTTTTACATGTGACAACGAAGTGAGGGTCCTGAAATATCTTTCATTCACAAACAGGATCTAACCAAAACACTCTCTGTATTATGCAAAATGTATAATAAGCTACCGATGTCGTGTCCACGTGTCCAAGTGAACAGTTCTCTGGCTGACAACCGTCAGTGATGGTTTCAAATTCTTCGTTTGTTTTGTCGTCTTTCCATTTGCCACTCGTTTCGCAATTGTACACATGCGTGTCGTCCGGATTCCTGGTGTTAGTTTCAACATTCCATGTCAGCCCTGAAGTTAGAATTTATTAATGATGGTTGCTCGTTTCATATTTTGGAAAATGTTACTCAGGTGAAATCGTTACTGTCATACCTTGTACGCAAGTGACAGTTGTTTTACAGTCTGCGCCGTTGCATTCTGTATCAACGGTAACTGTGTTGTCGAGCTGAGGAGTTGGACAAGACGTTTTGGTCGGGACGCATTCGTCTAGTACGACGCTCACGGTCACATTCGTGTCGACATCTTTGTACTGTCCGTCGCCAAGACAAACATATCTGTGATCTCCCTGATAGTGATTGCGAGTCAAAGTTTCCTTCGTCCATTCAGAACCTGAAATCAGCAGTTTACAAATTTGGCGTTTACTAAATGGCCGTGTTCGTACTTAGTATAATTTTCTGGTTACACTCACCTGGCAAACATTCGATTGTGTAGGAACAATATTTTGCGTCCTCCACACAGTCCTCTGTGACATTTGTGCCTCGTTCCTCCGGCTTTGTACAAAAAGAGTAGGAATCTGTAGTTGACGGAAGGGTAGTGGATACCGGACTGGTAGTCGTTGCGTTCTCACCTGTCAAAGTTCGAAATTTCTTTTCTGCTGACAAATCAAAATTGAAAGATAGCATGAAGCTGCACACCCTCCGTATGGTACTATGAAAATTTGCGTCTTTGGGAAGGTTTGGAGCAAAACAAAGAAATTTCCAATCGTTTCTTATTGTTGGGAAAATGTGTTTAGATTTTGCTAGATGTACGCATGACTTGTTTAGAGAGACGTGATGAACCAATCTGCGATTATTTTCGTTCTACACGATGGTGTGGTTCGGATAAGGAAATTTTTTGAATCCCCACCACGTTACTGGCACAATAATAAGTTTCACCCATGACCGTGTTTATTTCATATAGATCACAAAGATCTTTGGCTTGGCTCGAGCAGTTCATTTTCTACAGAGTACTGTGGAAATGACCATACACACGGGAATGTTATTTTTTACGAAAGTCATTCACTTTTCTAATGATAGTTGAAATCTTACCACATGGTTTGAGAGCTTCTTCAGGTGTTACAGGCTGTGAAGTGCTGACATCTGTCCAAGTGTTCGAGGTCTTGTTGCAGAGGAATGTTCTTGTGACTTCGACTACCGTCGTGTTAACCTCAGACGCGTATTCTGAATAAGATCGTTTGGGGAAGCTGTGTTTTTTCAATTGCAGCACTTCAAGTGTTGTTTTATGCTGTATTTCACTATAATGTTACTGAGTTGACTTACCAAGACCGCAGTGTACGTGTAATGTGCATGTTCCATCGGCTTTAGTTTCACATGTGACAACGAAGTGAGGGTCCTGAAATATCTTTCATCCACAAACAGGATCTAACCAAAACACTCTCTGTATTATGCAAAATGTATAATAAGCTACCGATGTCGTGTCCACGTGTCCAAGTGAACAGTTCTCTGGCTGACAACCGTCAGTGATGGTTTCAAATTCTTCGTTTGTTTTCTCGTCTTTCCATTTGCCACTCGTTTCGCAATTGTACACATGCGTGCCGTCCGGATTCCTGGTGTTAGTTTCAACATTCCATGTCAGCCCTGAAGTTAGAATTTATTAGTGATGGTTGCTCGTTTCGTATTTTGGAAAATGTTACTCAGGTAAAAGCGTTACTGTCATACCTTGTACGCAAGTGACAGTTGTTTTACAGTCAGCGCCGTTGCATTCTGTATCAACGGTGACTGTGTTGTCGAGCTGAGGAGTTGGGCAAGACGTTTTGGTCGGGACGCATTCGTCTAGTACGACGCTCACGGTCACATTCGTGTCGACATCTTTGTACTGTCCGTCGCCAAGACAAACATATCTGTGATCTCCCTGATAGTGATTGCGAGTCAAAGTTTCCTTCGTCCATTCAAAACCTGAAATCAGCATTTTACAAATTTGGCGCTTACTAAATGCCCGTGTTCGTACTTAGTATAATTTTCTGGTTACACTCACCTGGCAAACATTCGATTGTGTAGGAACAATATGTTCCGTCCTCCACACAGTCCTCTGTGACATTTGTGCCTCGTTCCTCTGGCTTTGTACAAACAGGGCAGGGATCTGTTGTTGACGGAAGGGTAGTGGATACCGGACTGGTAGTCGTTGCGTTCTCACCTGTCAAAGTTCGAAATTTCTTTTCTGCTGACAAATCAAAATTGAAAGATAGCATGAAGCTGCACACCCTCCGTATGGTACTATGAAAATTTGCGTCTTTGGGAAGGTTTGGAGCAAAACAAAGAAATTTCCAATCGTTTCTTATTGTTGGGAAAATGTGTTTTGATTTTGCTAGATGTACGCATGACTTGTTTAGAGAGACGTGATGAACCAATCTGCGATGATTTTCGTTCTACAAGATGGTGTGGTTCGGATAAGGAAATTTTTTAAATCCCCACCACGTTACTGGCACAATAATAAGTTTCACCCATGACCGTGTTTATTTCATATAGATCACAAAGATCTTTGGCTTGGCTCGAGCAGTTCATTCTCTACAGAGTACTGTGGAAATGACCACACACACGGGAATGTTATTTTTTTTACGAAAGACATTCACTTTTCTAATGATAGTTGAAATCTTACCACATGGTTTGAGAGCTTCTTCAGGTGTTACAGGCTGTGAAGTGCTGACATCTGTCCAAGTGTTCGAGGTCTTGTTGCAGAGGAATGTTCTTGTGACTTCGACTACCGTCGTGTTAACCTCAGACACGTATTCTGAATAAGATGGTTCGGGGAAGCTGTGTTATTTCAATTGCAGCACTTCAAGTGTTGTTTTATGCTGTATTTCACTATAATGTTACTGAGTGGACTTACCAAGACCGCAGTGTACGTGTAATGTGCATGTTCCATCGGCTTTAGTTTCACATGTGACAACGAAGTGAGGGTCCTGAAATATCTTTCATTCACAAACAGGATCTAACCAAAACACTCTGTATTATGCAAAATGTATAATAAGCTACCGATGTCGTGTCCACGTGTCCAAGTGAACAGTTCTCTGGCTGACAACCGTCAGTGATGGTTTCAAATTCTTCATTTGTTTTGTCGTCTTTCCATTTGCCACTCGTTTCGCAATTGTACACATGCGTGTCGTCCGGATTCCTGGTGTTAGTTTCAACATTCCATGTCAGCCCTGAAGTTAGAATTTATTAATGATGGTTGCTCGTTTCATATTTTGGAAAATGTCACTCAGGTGAAATCTTTACTGTCATACCTTGTACGCAAGTGACAGTTGTTTTACAGTCTGCGCCGTTGCATTCTGTATCAACGGTAACTGTGTTGTCGAGCTGAGGAGTTGGACAAGACGTTTTGGTCGGGACGCATTCGTCTAGTACGACGTTCACGGTCACATTCGTGTCGACATCTTTGTACTGTCCGTCGCCAAGACAAACATATCTGTGATCTCCCTGATAGTGATTGCGAGTCAAAGTTTCCTTCGTCCATTCAGAACCTGAAATCAGCTGTTTACAAATTTGGCGTTTACTAAATGGCCGTGTTCGTACTTAGTATAATTTTCTAGTTACACTCACCTGGCAAACATTCGATTGTGTAGGAACAATATGTTCCGTCCTCCACACAGTCCTCTGTGACATTTGTGCCTCGTTCCTCTGGCTTTGTACAAACAGGGCAGGGATCTGTTGTTGACGGAAGGGTAGTGGATACCGGACTGGTAGTCGTTGCGTTCTCACCTGTCAAAGTTCGAAATTTCTTTTCTGCTGACAAATCAAAATTGAAAGATAGCATGAAGCTGCACACCCTCCGTATGGTACTATGAAAATTTGCGTCTTTGGGAAGGTTTGGAGCAAAACAAAGAAATTTCCAATCGTTTCTTATTGTTGGGAAAATGTGTTTTGATTTTGCTAGATGTACGCATGACTTGTTTAGAGAGACGTGATGAGCCCTGCGATGATTTTCGTTCTACACGATGGTGTGGTTCGGATAAGGAAATTTTTTAAATCCCCACCACGTTACTGGCACAATAATAAGTTTCACCCATGACCGTGTTTATTTCATATAGATCACAAAGATCTTTGGCTTGGCTCGAGCAGTTCATTCTCTACAGAGTACTGTGGAAATGACCACACACACGGGAATGTTATTTTTTACGAAAGACATTCACTTTTCTAATGATAGTTGAAATCTTACCACATGGTTTGAGAGCTTCTTCAGGTGTTACAGGCTGTGAAGTGCTGACATCTGTCCAAGTGTTCGAGGTCTTGTTGCAGAGGAATGTTCTTGTGACTTCGACTACCGTCGTGTTAACCTCAGACACGTATTCTGAATAAGATGGTTCGGGGAAGCTGTGTTATTTCAATTGCAGCACTTCAAGTGTTGTTTTATGCTGTATTTCACTATAATGTTACTGAGTTGACTTACCAAGACCGCAGTGTACGTGTAATGTGCATGTTCCATCGGCTTTAGTGTCACATGTGACAACGAAGTGAGGGTCCTGAAATATCTTTCATTCACAAACAGGATCTAACCAAAACACTCTGTATTATGCAAAATGTATAATAAGCTACCGATGTCGTGTCCACGTGTCCAAGTGAACAGTTCTCTGGCTGACAACCGTCAGTGATGGTTTCAAATTCTTCATTTGTTTTGTCGTCTTTCCATTTGCCACTCGTTTCGCAATTGTACACATGCGTGCCGTCCGGATTCCTGGTGTTAGTTTCAACATTCCATGTCAGCCCTGAAGTTGGAATTTATTAGTGATGGTTGCTCGTTTCGTATTTTGGAAAATGTTACTCAGGTAAAAGCGTTACTGTCATACCTTGTACGCAAGTGACAGTTGTTTTACAGTCAGCGCCGTTGCATTCTGTATCAACGGTAACTGTGTTGTCGAGCTGAGGAGTTGTACAAGACGTTTTGGTCGGGACGCATTCGTCTAGTACGACGCTCACGGTCACATTCGTGTCGACATCTTTGTACTGTCCGTCGCCAAGACAAACATATCTGTGATCTCCCTGATAGTGATTGCGAGTCAAAGTTTCCTTCGTCCATTCAAAACCTGAAATCAGCATTTTACAAATTGGGCGCTTACTAAATGCCCGTGTTCGTACTTAGTATAATTTTCTGGTTACACTCACCTGGCAAACATTCGATTGTGTAGGAACAATATTTTGCGTCCTCCACACAGTCCTCTGTGACATTTGTGCCTCGTTCCTCCGGCTTTGTACAAACAGAGTAGGAATCTGTAGTTGACGGAAGGGTAGTGGATACCGGACTGGTAGTCGTTGCGTTCTCACCTGTCAAAGTTCGAAATTTCTTTTCTGCTGACAAATCAAAATTGAAAGATAGCATGAAGCTGCACACCCTCCGTATGGTACTATGAAAATTTGCGTCTTTGGGAAGGTTTGGAGCAAAACAAAGAAATTTCCAATCGTTTCTTATTGTTGGGAAAATGTGTTTTGATTTTGCTAGATGTACGCATGACTTGTTTAGAGAGACGTGATGAACCAATCTGCGATGATTTTCGTTCTACAAGATGGTGTGGTTCGGATAAGGAAATTTTTTAAATCCCCACCACGTTACTGGCACAATAATAAGTTTCACCCATGACCGTGTTTATTTCATATAGATCACAAAGATCTTTGGCTTGGCTCGAGCAGTTCATTCTCTACAGAGTACTGTGGAAATGACCACACACACGTGAATGTAATTTTTTTTTTACGAAAGACATTCACTTTTCTAATGATAGTTGAAATCTTACCACATGGTTTGAGAGCTTCTTCAGGTGTTACAGGCTGTGAAGTGCTGACATCTGTCCAAGTGTTCGAGGTCTTGTTGCAGAGGAATGTTCTTGTGACTTCGACTACCGTCGTGTTAACCTCAGACACGTATTCTGAATAAGATGGTTCGGGGAAGCTGTGTTATTTCAATTGCAGCACTTCAAGTGTTGTTTTATGCTGTATTTCACTATAATGTTACTGAGTGGACTTACCAAGACCGCAGTGTACGTGTAATGTGCATGTTCCATCGGCTTTAGTTTCACATGTGACAACGAAGTGAGGGTCCTGAAATATCTTTCATTCACAAACAGGATCTAACCAAAACACTCTCTGTATTATGCAAAATGTATAATAAGCTACCGATGTCGTGTCCACGTGTCCAAGTGAACAGTTCTCTGGCTGACAACCGTCAGTGATGGTTTCAAATTCTTCGTTTGTTTTGTCGTCTTTCCATTTGCCACTCGTTTCGCAATTGTACACATGCGTGCCGTCCGGATTCCTGGTGTTAGTTTCAACATTCCATGTCAGCCCTGAAGTTGGAATTTATTAGTGATGGTTGCTCGTTTCGTATTTTGGAAAATGTTACTCAGGTAAAAGCGTTACTGTCATACCTTGTACGCAAGTGACAGTTGTTTTACAGTCAGCGCCGTTGCATTCTGTATCAACGGTAACTGTGTTGTCGAGCTGAGGAGTTGTACAAGACGTTTTGGTCGGGACGCATTCGTCTAGTACGACGCTCACGGTCACATTCGTGTCGACATCTTTGTACTGTCCGTCGCCAAGACAAACATATCTGTGATCTCCCTGATAGTGATTGCGAGTCAAAGTTTCCTTCGTCCATTCAAAACCTGAAATCAGCATTTTACAAATTTGGCGCTTACTAAATGCCCGTGTTCGTACTTAGTATAATTTTCTGGTTACACTCACCTGGCAAACATTCGATTGTGTAGGAACAATATTTTGCGTCCTCCACACAGTCCTCTGTGACATTTGTGCCTCGTTCCTCCGGCTTTGTACAAACAGAGTAGGAATCTGTAGTTGACGGAAGGGTAGTGGATACCGGACTGGTAGTCGTTGCGTTCTCACCTGTCAAAGTTCGAAATTTCTTTTCTGCTGACAAATCAAAATTGAAAGATAGCATGAAGCTGCACACCCTCCGTATGGTACTATGAAAATTTGCGTCTTTGGGAAGGTTTGGAGCAAAACAAAGAAATTTCCAATCGTTTCTTATTTTTGGGAAAATGTGTTTTGATTTTGCTAGATGTACGCATGACTTGTTTAGAGAGACGTGATGAACCAATCTGCGATGATTTTCGTTCTACAAGATGGTGTGGTTCGGATAAGGAAATTTTTTAAATCCCCACCACGTTACTGGCACAATAATAAGTTTCACCCATGACCGTGTTTATTTCATATAGATCACAAAGATCTTTGGCTTGGCTCGAGCAGTTCATTCTCTACAGAGTACTGTGGAAATGACCACACACACGGGAATGTTATTTTTTTTACGAAAGACATTCACTTTTCTAATGATAGTTGAAATCTTACCACATGGTTTGAGAGCTTCTTCAGGTGTTACAGGCTGTGAAGTGCTGACATCTGTCCAAGTGTTCGAGGTCTTGTTGCAGAGGAATGTTCTTGTGACTTCGACTACCGTCGTGTTAACCTCAGACACGTATTCTGAATAAGATGGTTCGGGGAAGCTGTGTTATTTCAATTGCAGCACTTCAAGTGTTGTTTTATGCTGTATTTCACTATAATGTTACTGAGTGGACTTACCAAGACCGCAGTGTACGTGTAATGTGCATGTTCCATCGGCTTTAGTTTCACATGTGACAACGAAGTGAGGGTCCTGAAATATCTTTCATTCACAAACAGGATCTAACCAAAACACTCTCTGTATTATGCAAAATGTATAATAAGCTACCGATGTCGTGTCCACGTGTCCAAGTGAACAGTTCTCTGGCTGACAACCGTCAGTGATGGTTTCAAATTCTTCGTTTGTTTTGTCGTCTTTCCATTTACCACTCGTTTCGCAATTGTACACATGCGTGCCGTCCGGATTCCTGGTGTTAGTTTCAACATTCCATGTCAGCCCTGAAGTTGGAATTTATTAGTGATGGTTGCTCGTTTCGTATTTTGGAAAATGTTACTCAGGTAAAAGCGTTACTGTCATACCTTGTACGCAAGTGACAGTTGTTTTACAGTCAGCGCCGTTGCATTCTGTATCAACGGTAACTGTGTTGTCGAGCTGAGGAGTTGTACAAGACGTTTTGGTCGGGACGCATTCGTCTAGTACGACGCTCACGGTCACATTCGTGTCGACATCTTTGTACTGTCCGTCGCCAAGACAAACATATCTGTGATCTCCCTGATAGTGATTGCGAGTCAAAGTTTCCTTCGTCCATTCAAAACCTGAAATCAGCATTTTACAAATTTGGCGCTTACTAAATGCCCGTGTTCGTACTTAGTATAATTTTCTGGTTACACTCACCTGGCAAACATTCGATTGTGTAGGAACAATATTTTGCGTCCTCCACACAGTCCTCTGTGACATTTGTGCCTCGTTCCTCCGGCTTTGTACAAACAGAGTAGGAATCTGTAGTTGACGGAAGGGTAGTGGATACCGGACTGGTAGTCGTTGCGTTCTCACCTGTCAAAGTTCGAAATTTCTTTTCTGCTGACAAATCAAAATTGAAAGATAGCATGAAGCTGCACACCCTCCGTATGGTACTATGAAAATTTGCGTCTTTGGGAAGGTTTGGAGCAAAACAAAGAAATTTCCAATCGTTTCTTATTTTTGGGAAAATGTGTTTTGATTTTGCTAGATGTACGCATGACTTGTTTAGAGAGACGTGATGAACCAATCTGCGATGATTTTCGTTCTACAAGATGGTGTGGTTCGGATAAGGAAATTTTTTAAATCCCCACCACGTTACTGGCACAATAATAAGTTTCACCCATGACCGTGTTTATTTCATATAGATCACAAAGATCTTTGGCTTGGCTCGAGCAGTTCATTCTCTACAGAGTACTGTGGAAATGACCACACACACGGGAATGTTATTTTTTTTACGAAAGACATTCACTTTTCTAATGATAGTTGAAATCTTACCACATGGTTTGAGAGCTTCTTCAGGTGTTACAAGCTGTGAAGTGCTGACATCTGTCCAAGTGTTCGAGGTCTTGTTGCAGAGGAATGTTCTTGTGACTTCGACTACCGTCGTGTTAACCTCAGACACGTATTCTGAATAAGATGGTTCGGGGAAGCTGTGTTATTTCAATTGCAGCACTTCAAGTGTTGTTTTATGCTGTATTTCACTATAATGTTACTGAGTTGACTTACCAAGACCGCAGTGTACGTGTAATGTGCATGTTCCATCGGCTTTAGTTTCACATGTGACAACGAAGTGAGGGTCCTAAAATATCTTTCATTCACAAACAGGATCTAACCAAAACACTCTCTGTATTATGCAAAATGTATAATAAGCTACCGATGTCGTGTCCACGTGTCCAAGTGAACAGTTCTCTGGCTGACAACCGTCAGTGATGGTTTCAAATTCTTCATTTGTTTTGTCGTCTTTCCATTTGCCACTCGTTTCGCAATTGTACACATGCGTGTCGTCCGGATTCCTGGTGTTAGTTTCAACATTCCATGTCAGCCCTGAAGTTAGAGAATTTATTAATGATGGTTGCTCGTTTCATATTTTGGAAAATGTCACTCAGGTGAAATCTTTACTGTCATACCTTGTACGCAAGTGACAGTTGTTTTACAGTCTGCGCCGTTGCATTCTGTATCAACGGTAACTGTGTTGTCGAGCTGAGGAGTTGGACAAGAGGTTTTGGTCGGGACGCATTCGTCTAGTACGACGTTCACGGTCACATTCGTGTCGACATCTTTGTACTGTCCGTCGCCAAGACAAACATATCTGTGATCTCCCTGATAGTGATTGCGAGTCAAAGTTTCCTTCGTCCATTCAGAACCTGAAATCAGCTGTTTACATATTTGGCGTTTACTAAATGGCCGTGTTCGTACTTAGTATAATTTTCTAGTTACACTCACCTGGCAAACATTCGATTGTGTAGGAACAATATGTTCCGTCCTCCACACAGTCCTCTGTGACATTTGTGCCTCGTTCCTCTGGCTTTGTACAAGCAGGGCAGGGATCTGTTGTTGACGGAAGGGTAGTGGATACCGGACTGGTAGTCGTTGCGTTCTCACCTGTCAAAGTTCGAAATTTCTTTTCTGCTGACAAATCAAAATTGAAAGATAGCATGAAGCTGCACACCCTCCGTATGGTACTATGAAAATTTGCGTCTTTGGGAAGGTTTGGAGCAAAACAAAGAAATTTCCAATCGTTTCTTATTGTTGGGAATATGTGTTTTGATTTTGCTAGATGTACGCATGACTTGTTCAGAGAGACGTGATGAACCAATCTGCGATGATTTTCGTTCTACACGATGGTGTGGTTCGGATAAGGAAATTTTTTAAATCCCCACCACGTTACTGGCACAATAATAAGTTTCACCCATGACCGTGTTTATTTCATATAGATCACAAAGATCTTTGGCTTGGCTCGAGCAGTTCATTCTCTACAGAGTACTGTGGAAATGACCACACACACGGGAATGTTATTTTTTTTACGAAAGACATTCACTTTTCTAATGATAGTTGAAATCTTACCACATGGTTTGAGAGCTTCTTCAGGTGTTACAGGCTGTGAAGTGCTGACATCTGTCCAAGTGTTCGAGGTCTTGTTGCAGAGGAATGTTCTTGTGACTTCGACTACCGTCGTGTTAACCTCAGACACGTATTCTGAATAAGATGGTTCGGGGAAGCTGTGTTATTTCAATTGCAGCACTTCAAGTGTTGTTTTATGCTGTATTTCACTATAATGTTACTGAGTGGACTTACCAAGACCGCAGTGTACGTGTAATGTGCATGTTCCATCGGCTTTAGTTTCACATGTGACAACGAAGTGAGGGTCCTGAAATATCTTTCATTCACAAACAGGATCTAACCAAAACACTCTCTGTATTATGCAAAATGTATAATAAGCTACCGATGTCGTGTCCACGTGTCCAAGTGAACAGTTCTCTGGCTGACAACCGTCAGTGATGGTTTCAAATTCTTCGTTTGTTTTGTCGTCTTTCCATTTACCACTCGTTTCGCAATTGTACACATGCGTGCCGTCCGGATTCCTGGTGTTAGTTTCAACATTCCATGTCAGCCCTGAAGTTGGAATTTATTAGTGATGGTTGCTCGTTTCGTATTTTGGAAAATGTTACTCAGGTAAAAGCGTTACTGTCATACCTTGTACGCAAGTGACAGTTGTTTTACAGTCAGCGCCGTTGCATTCTGTATCAACGGTAACTGTGTTGTCGAGCTGAGGAGTTGTACAAGACGTTTTGGTCGGGACGCATTCGTCTAGTACGACGCTCACGGTCACATTCGTGTCGACATCTTTGTACTGTCCGTCGCCAAGACAAACATATCTGTGATCTCCCTGATAGTGATTGCGAGTCAAAGTTTCCTTCGTCCATTCAAAACCTGAAATTAGCATTTTACAAATTTGGCGCTTACTAAATGCCCGTGTTCGTACTTAGTATAATTTTCTGGTTACACTCACCTGGCAAACATTCGATTGTGTAGGAACAATATTTTGCGTCCTCCACACAGTCCTCTGTGACATTTGTGCCTCGTTCCTCCGGCTTTGTACAAACAGAGTAGGAATCTGTAGTTGACGGAAGGGTAGTGGATACCGGACTGGTAGTCGTTGCGTTCTCACCTGTCAAAGTTCGAAATTTCTTTTCTGCTGACAAATCAAAATTGAAAGATAGCATGAAGCTGCACACCCTCCGTATGGTACTATGAAAATTTGCGTCTTTGGGAAGGTTTGGAGCAAAACAAAGAAATTTCCAATCGTTTCTTATTTTTGGGAAAATGTGTTTTGATTTTGCTAGATGTACGCATGACTTGTTTAGAGAGACGTGATGAACCAATCTGCGATGATTTTCGTTCTACAAGATGGTGTGGTTCGGATAAGGAAATTTTTTAAATCCCCACCACGTTACTGGCACAATAATAAGTTTCACCCATGACCGTGTTTATTTCATATAGATCACAAAGATCTTTGGCTTGGCTCGAGCAGTTCATTCTCTACAGAGTACTGTGGAAATGACCACACACACGGGAATGTTATTTTTTTTACGAAAGACATTCACTTTTCTAATGATAGTTGAAATCTTACCACATGGTTTGAGAGCTTCTTCAGGTGTTACAGGCTGTGAAGTGCTGACATCTGTCCAAGTGTTCGAGGTCTTGTTGCAGAGGAATGTTCTTGTGACTTCGACTACCGTCGTGTTAACCTCAGACACGTATTCTGAATAAGATGGTTCGGGGAAGCTGTGTTATTTCAATTGCAGCACTTCAAGTGTTGTTTTATGCTGTATTTCACTATAATGTTACTGAGTTGACTTACCAAGACCGCAGTGTACGTGTAATGTGCATGTTCCATCGGCTTTAGTTTCACATGTGACAACGAAGTGAGGGTCCTAAAATATCTTTCATTCACAA
This sequence comes from Litoditis marina, assembly GCA_964036275.1. NCBI lineage: Eukaryota > Metazoa > Nematoda > Chromadorea > Rhabditida > Rhabditidae > Litoditis > Litoditis marina. The sequence goes on from OZ038433.1 coordinate 38,153,613, forward strand.
ACAGGATCTAACCAAAACACTCTCTGTATTATGCAAAATGTATAATAAGCTACCGATGTCGTGTCCACGTGTCCAAGTGAACAGTTCTCTGGCTGACAACCGTCAGTGATGGTTTCAAATTCTTCATTTGTTTTGTCGTCTTTCCATTTGCCACTCGTTTCGCAATTGTACACATGCGTGTCGTCCGGATTCCTGGTGTTAGTTTCAACATTCCATGTCAGCCCTGAAGTTAGAGAATTTATTAATGATGGTTGCTCGTTTCATATTTTGGAAAATGTCACTCAGGTGAAATCTTTACTGTCATACCTTGTACGCAAGTGACAGTTGTTTTACAGTCTGCGCCGTTGCATTCTGTATCAACGGTAACTGTGTTGTCGAGCTGAGGAGTTGGACAAGAGGTTTTGGTCGGGACGCATTCGTCTAGTACGACGTTCACGGTCACATTCGTGTCGACATCTTTGTACTGTCCGTCGCCAAGACAAACATATCTGTGATCTCCCTGATAGTGATTGCGAGTCAAAGTTTCCTTCGTCCATTCAGAACCTGAAATCAGCTGTTTACAAATTTGGCGTTTACTAAATGGCCGTGTTCGTACTTAGTATAATTTTCTAGTTACACTCACCTGGCAAACATTCGATTGTGTAGGAACAATATGTTCCGTCCTCCACACAGTCCTCTGTGACATTTGTGCCTCGTTCCTCTGGCTTTGTACAAGCAGGGCAGGGATCTGTTGTTGACGGAAGGGTAGTGGATACCGGACTGGTAGTCGTTGCGTTCTCACCTGTCAAAGTTCGAAATTTCTTTTCTGCTGACAAATCAAAATTGAAAGATAGCATGAAGCTGCACACCCTCCGTATGGTACTATGAAAATTTGCGTCTTTGGGAAGGTTTGGAGCAAAACAAAGAAATTTCCAATCGTTTCTTATTGTTGGGAAAATGTGTTTTGATTTTGCTAGATGTACGCATGACTTGTTTAGAGAGACGTGATGAACCAATCTGCGATGATTTTCGTTCTACACGATGGTGTGGTTCGGATAAGGAAATTTTTTAAATCCCCACCACGTTACTGGCACAATAATAAGTTTCACCCATGACCGTGTTTATTTCATATAGATCACAAAGATCTTTGGCTTGGCTCGAGCAGTTCATTCTCTACAGAGTACTGTGGAAATGACCACACACACGGGAATGTTATTTTTTACGAAAGACATTCACTTTTCTAATGATAGTTGAAATCTTACCACATGGTTTGAGAGCTTCTTCAGGTGTTACAGGCTGTGAAGTGCTGACATCTGTCCAAGTGTTCGAGGTCTTGTTGCAGAGGAATGTTCTTGTGACTTCGACTACCGTCGTGTTAACCTCAGACACGTATTCTGAATAAGATGGTTCGGGGAAGCTGTGTTATTTCAATTACAGCACTTCAAGTGTTGTTTTATGCTGTATTTCACTATAATGTTACTGAGTTGACTTACCAAGACCGCAGTGTACGTGTAATGTGCATGTTCCATCGGCTTTAGTTTCACATGTGACAACGAAGTGAGGGTCCTGAAATATCTTTCATTCACAAACAGGATCTAACCAAAACACTCTGTATTATGCAAAATGTATAATAAGCTACCGATGTCGTGTCCACGTGTCCAAGTGAACAGTTCTCTGGCTGACAACCGTCAGTGATGGTTTCAAATTCTTCATTTGTTTTGTCGTCTTTCCATTTGCCACTCGTTTCGCAATTGTACACATGCGTGTCGTCCGGATTCCTGGTGTTAGTTTCAACATTCCATGTCAGCCCTGAAGTTAGAATTTATTAATGATGGTTGCTCGTTTCATATTTTGGAAAATGTCACTCAGGTGAATTCTTTACTGTCATACCTTGTACGCAAGTGACAGTTGTTTTACAGTCTGCGCCGTTGCATTCTGTATCAACGGTAACTGTGTTGTCGAGCTGAGGAGTTGGACAAGACGTTTTGGTCGGGACGCATTCGTCTAGTACAACGTTCACGGTCACATTCGTGTCGACATCTTTGTACTGTCCGTCGCCAAGACAAACATATCTGTGATCTCCCTGATAGTGATTGCGAGTCAAAGTTTCCTTCGTCCATTCAAAACCTGAAATCAGCAGTTTACAAATTTGGCGCTTACTAAATGGCCGTGTTCGTACTTAGTATAATTTTCTGGTTACACTCACCTGGAAAACATTCGATTGTGTAGGAACAATATTTTGCTTCCTCCACACAGTCCTCTGTGACATTTGTGCCTCGTTCCTCCGGCTTTGTGCAAACAGAGTAGGAATCTGTAGTTGACGGAAGGGTAGTGGATACCGGACTGGTAGTCGTTGCGTTCTCACCTGTCAGAGTTCGAAATTTCTTTTCTGCTGACAAATCAAAATTAAAAGATAGCATGAAGCTGCACACCCTCCGTTTAGTATTATGAACATTTGCGTCTTTGGGAAGGTTTGGAGCAAAACAAAGAAATTTCTAATCGTTTCTTATTGTTGGGAAAATGTGTTTTGATTTTGCTAGATGTACGCATGACTTGTTTAGAGAGACGTGATGAACCGATCTGCGATTATTTTCGTTCTACACGATGGTGTGGTTCGGATAAGGAAATTTTTTAAATCCCCACCACGTTACTGGCACAATAATAAGTTTCACCCATGACCGTGTTTATTTCATATAGATCACAAAGATCTTTGGCTTGGCTCGAGCAGTTCATTTTCTACAGAGTACTGTGGAAATGACCATACACACGGGAATGTTATTTTTTACGAAAGACATTCACTTTTCTAATGATAGTTGAAATCTTACCACATGGTTTGAGAGCTTCTTCAGGTGTTACAGGCTGTGAAGTGCTGACATCTGTCCAAGTGTTCGAGGTCTTGTTGCAGAGGAATGTTCTTGTGACTTCGACTACCGTCGTGTTAACCTCAGACACGTATTCTGAATAAGATGGTTCGGGGAAGCTGTGTTATTTCAATTGCAGCACTTCAAGAGTTGTTTTATGCTGTATTTCACTATAATGTTACTGAGTTGACTTACCAAGACCGCAGTGTACGTGTAATGTGCATGTTCCATCGGCTTTAGTTTCACATGTGACAACGAAGTGAGGGTCCTGAAATATCATTCATTCACAAACAGGATCTAACCAAAACACTCTCTGTATTATGCAAAATGTATAATAAGCTACCGATGTCGTGTCCACGTGTCCAAGTGAACAGTTCTCTGGCTGACAACCGTCAGTGATGGTTTCAAATTCTTCGTTTGTTTTGTCGTCTTTCCATTTGCCACTCGTTTCGCAATTGTACACATGCGTGCCGTCCGGATTCCTGGTGTTAGTTTCAACATTCCATGTCAGCCCTGAAGTTAGAATTTATTAGTGATGGTTGCTCGTTTCGTATTTTGGAAAATGTTACTCAGGTAAAAGCGTTACTGTCATACCTTGTACGCAAGTCACAGTTGTTTTACAGTCAGCGCCGTTGCATTCTGTATCAACGGTAACTGTGTTGTCGAGCTGAGGAGTTGGACAAGACGTTTTGGTCGGGACGCATTTGTCTAGTACGACGCTCACGGTCACATTCGTGTCGACATCTTTGTACTGCCCGTCGCCAAGACAAACATATCTGTGATCTCCCTGATAGTGATTGCGAGTCAAAGTTTCCTTCGTCCATTCAAAACCTGAAATCAGCATTTTACAAATTTGGCGCTTTCTAAATGGCCGTGTTCGTACTTAGTATAATTTTCTGGTTACACTCACCTGGCAAACATTCGATTGTGTAGGAACAATATGTTCCGTCCTCCACACAGTCCTCTGTGACATTTGTGCCTCGTTCCTCTGGCTTTGTACAAACAGGGCAGGGATCTGTTGTTGACGGAAGGGTAGTGGATACCGGACTGGTAGTCGTTGCGTTCTCACCTGTCAAAGTTCGAAATTTCTTTTCTGCTGACAAATCAAAATTGAAAGATAGCATGAAGCTGCACACCCTCCATATGGTACTATGAAAATTTGCGTCTTTGGGAAGGTTTGGAGCAAAACAAAGAAATTTCCAATCGTTTCTTATTGTTGGGAAAATGTGTTTTGATTTTGCTAGATGTACGCATGACTTGTTTATAGAGACGTGATGAACCAATCTGCGATGATTTTCGTTCTACAAGATGGTGTGGTTCGGATAAGGAAATTTTTTTAAATCCCCACCACGTTACTGGCACAATAATAAGTTTCACCCATGACCGTGTTTATTTCATATAGATCACAAAGATCTTTGGCTTGGCTCGAGCAGTTCATTCTCTACAGAGTACTGTGGAAATGACCACACACACGGGAATGTTATTTTTTTTACGAAAGACATTCACTTTTCTAATGATAGTTGAAATCTTACCACATCGTTTGAGAGCTTCTTCAGGTGTTACAGGCTGTGAAGTGCTGACATCTGTCCAAGTGTTCGAGGTCTTGTTGCAGAGGAATGTTCTTGTGACTTCGACTACCGTCGTGTTAACCTCAGACACGTATTCTGAATAAGATGCTTTGGGGAAGCTGTGTTTTTTTCAATTGCAGCACTTCAAGTGTTGCTTTATGCTGTATTTCACTATAATGTTACTGAGCTGACTTACCAAGACCGCAGTGTACGTGTAATGTGCATTTTCCATCGGCTTTAGTTTCACATGTGACAACGAAGTGAGGGTCCTGAAATATCTTTCATTCACAAACAGGATCTAACCAAAACACTCTCTGTATTATGCAAAATGTATAATAAGCTACCGATGTCGTGTCCACGTGTCCAAGTGAACAGTTCTCTGGCTGACAACCATCAGTGATGGTTTCAAATTCTTCGTTTGTTTTGTCGTCTTTCCATTTGCCACTCGTTTCGCAATTGTACACATGCGTGTCGTCCGGATTCCTGGTGTTAGTTTCAACATTCCATGTCAGCCCTGAAGTTATAATTTATTAGTGATGGTTGCTCGTTCCATATTCTGGAAAATGTTACTCAGGTAAAAGCGTTACTGTCATACCTTGTACGCAAGTGACAGTTGTTTTACAGTCTGCGCCGTTGCATTCTGTATCAACGGTAACTGTGTTGTCGAGCTGAGGAATTGGACAAGACGTTTTGGTCGGGACGCATTCGTCTAGTACGACGCTCACGGTCACATTCGTGTCGACATCTTTGTACTGTCCGTCGCCAAGACAAACATATCTGTGATCTCCCTGATAGTGATTGCGAGTCAAAGTTTCCTTCGTCCATTCAAAACCTGAAATCAGCAGTTTACAAATTTGGCGCTTACTAAATGGCCGTGTTCGTACTTAGTATAATAATCTGGTTACACTCACCTGGCAAACATTCGATTGTGTAGGAACAATATTTTCCGTCCTCCACACAGTCCTCTGTGACATTTGTGCCTCGTTCCTCCGGCTTTGTACAAACAGAGTGGGAATCTGTAGTTGACGGAAGGGTAGTGGATACCGGACTGGTAGTCGTTGCGTTCTCACCTGTCAAAGTTCGAAATTTCTCTTCTGCTGACAAATCAAAATTAAAAGATGGCATGAAGCTGCACACTTTCCGTATAGTATTATTGTCGTGGACACGACCTACTCGCCTGCTTCTCGCCTCTCTCTCTCTCTTACTCTTTGTTTGTAGTTTACTAGCCCCGCCTACTCGGAGGCACTTGGTAGATTCTCACTCACATAGTTCGCCACACAGTTGTTTATCGGAACCATAAAGATTGTCTTATACCACTGAACCACCAATTACCAACACAGAAAGTTACACGTGTGCATCATACTTGTACATTTGGTGCAAAAGGCCGGCTCAACTACACGAGTCGCTCAAACTTGGAAGGTAGTTTCCCTGAGTTTGAGAAGGCGAGGCAGGCCCTGAGTGCCCCCTCTAGCGCCTAAGTCCTACTCCGCTCTGAGAGTTTTCTCTCATCGGACGATTGTTTCAGCAATCGAACAACCCTCAAAATGTCGTTGGCTCTAATAAAGCCAGACATACAGAGACAAATCGAGTCTCTTTCAACACTCATCGAGAATTATTCACCTCTCGTTGAAGTGATAAGTTATCCAAAAGGGAATGACGAAACGCTGCATGTTTTCTGTATGCGCAAAATCAATTCTATAGTACGTGCTAAAGAGTTTGTGCACGAGTCGCGTAGACAACTAGATGAGCTTTGCGCGAAGGCATACGAAATCTTTGACAAATCCAAATCAAAAGAAAGAAAATCTCTAGGAGAAGAGCTAGAAATGCTGGAAAACGAGTCACAGATTTCCAATGTTCGCAAGCAAGCCAATGACTTTGATTTCGCTCTCGGTGAGAGATACGGGGAGGTGAAATTTGAACTTGCTATGGTTGAGAAAAAACTAGGTTTCAGTAAAGAATACCCCGTAAGAACCGTTTCTCCTGTTACCGAAGACAGTGACACATCAGAAAATGTAATGTTCACCAATTTGGTACGCAACCCAGAACAAAATCGATCATTGTATACAGAGGATGTTGACGAAAACGAAGATGAGCAACTGACTGACAATCAGGTTACACATACTGTTCAGGAAAGAGTTGAACCACAACGAAATATTGCCCCTCCAAGAGTAACTATTCCCAAATTTTCCGGTAAAACTGAAGATTTCGATGAGTTTTGGACAATATTTGAAACACTGGTACACAAAAGAAAGGACATAAGCGATGTGGAAAAGGTGTATTTGTTGAAAGAAAGTCTGACTGATGACGCTGCAATGAACATCAAGGGAATCAAAATAGTTCCAGAGAATTATAAGTGGATGATCGAAATACTCAAAGATATCTACGACAATCCAGCCACAAACAGAGCCTCAATTGTTCAACGACTGAAATCACTCATTCCGGCTTCCAACAACGCTAAGGATTGCGCACAGGTGCTTGCAAAAATACGAGCTCTCGTATATGAAATGGTATCAGCAAACCACAATATACTTAAGTCCATGGACCCAATCTGGTTAGACATGATTTACAGCAAATTTCCATTCGACATTTTGAAAGATATTCTCATCGAGAGAAAAGACAACATAACGGTAAAAGATCTATTGAGCCGATTGTACAAACGAATTGAGGCGCTGAAGTATGCTGAAACCATGCAAGAATTTTGTCAAGCTCCCTCCTACAGATCCAACACTGCAGAGAAGAAAAGAACGCCAAAGGAAGCGGAAATTGCAAAAAGTTCAGATTCTTGCCAGTTTTGCGATAAACCACACCGTACCCCACATTGTAGAACGGTAACAGATGTTCATGAAAGACGCAGAATCGTGATGCAAAAACACTTATGTTGGAAATGCTTTTCCCCAGATCACAATAGTAAGTCATGCTCAAAACCCAACTGTGAACGTTGCGATCTAGATCACCATGTTTGTCTGTGCCTCAAAAAGAACCCCGCCGCGGCGCAACCTTCTCCCACCACCACCATGAGAAACCCTCAGAATTCTGGTTGGACTCCACAGAGCACAACATTTCGTCCTCAAAACGTTAGCGGAAATCCCATGCCATTTCAACAACACATGATATATCCTGTCTCTGATCAAGTACCTGTCATTGAGAGCGAAACAAGTAGTAACCATACCCATGTTGACTCGAGTCAGTGTGTAGAACAAGCTGTTCTCATGACGGCGGAAGGAAATGTATGGAACAACACAAATAGTCAATACGAAAAAGTTCTGTTCTTCTTTGATACAGGTGCTCAAAAAAGTCTAATCGAGGAACATTGTGCGCACAGATTGGGTCTCGTACCAGAAGAATCTACAGTGTGTACCATGTCAGGAATGGGAGGTCTAACCGAAAAGTTCACTACACACGCTGTCTCATTGAACATTGTAACGGCCTATGGTGAAAAGAAATCCATCCCTCTGAATACTAAGCCCGTTATAACTTCCGGGTTCTCATCGGTGAATATAGCAGGTGCAGACGTTAAATTCATGTACGAAAATGATATATATTTGGCAAATCATCGTTTCCAGGGAGAACATCAAATACCATCAATTCTAATCGGAATTGATCTGTACTCTCAGTTTGTGCCAGATGCGCGCACCATTCAATTACCATCTGGCCTACGAGCCGCAAAGACAGTGTTTGGATTTTGCGCGTATGGTTCTGGGAAAGTGGACAAAGAAGTCTGCAATCGGCCGAATACATCTCTTCACATGACCACAATGGTAGGAGTTTGTGTAAACGATTTGAAAGAGGACGAAATGGTTAAAAACATGTTCGAACTTGAAGGGTTAGGAATAGCTACAGAGGAGTATTCTCATGAAGATGTAGTTCAAAACTACTACGAAACGTATGCAAAGACTATACAGTTTGACCACGGAGAGATAACAGCTCCATTTCCTCTGAAAGATAACGTCGTAGATTTGAAGGATAACTACAGTGTCGCTCTCAGACGTCTCATTGCGCTTCACAAACAGCTGGAAAAGAACGGAGATCAGAAAACGTGGTATCACAAAATATTGGGCCAGTATGAAAAGGACGGTATTATCGAGCGTGTCAGTGAAAAACACCCACAGTCACCTGCCATCTACTATATGCCCCATTCAGGTGTGTGGCGTCCAGCCAAACCAAAACCATTACGAGTGGTGTTTGATGCCTCCTCAAGAACAAAAGGAGAGTTATCATTGAATGATGTCATACACACTGGACAGTCATTTGTGAACACAATACATGATGTTCTTATGGCAAGCCGTATACCACAAACTGTGTTGATGTGTGACATAGAAGCGGCGTTTACACAAATACGATTACCAGATTACCACAAAGATCTCTGCAGATTTCTATGGTTGAAGAATCCCAATCTACCACCTGTACGAAGCAACATCGCTGAATTCAGATTTCTCAGATTACCGTTCGGAATAACCGCATCTCCTAGCATCTTGAACATGGCAATTTCCGCCTTTCTAAATGATAAAGGTACTCCATTGTCTGATGAAATTCAAAAGAACTTGTATGTGGATAATGTGCTTCTAGGCGCCACAACACCTTTCGAGGCTCTGGAAAAATACAAAGACTCAAAAACTCTTTTCCAGGAAGTTTCAATGAACATGAGAGAATATATATCAAACTCTCCCGAAGTGAACGCGAACATTCCTGAGCCAGATAAAATTCCAGGTGGAGATATCAAGATATTGGGCGTTCCGTACAACACAGAACGAGACGAATTCGTAGTTGAAGTTAACCTACCTATCAGAGATCAGCTGACCAAACGCGATATCATGAGCCAGTTGCATTCTATATACGATCCAATGGGACTAGTTGGCCCTCTGTTAGTGAATCTCAAGGTGCTAATGCGAGAAGTTTTCGAAATGAAAGTGGATTGGAAAGATAATCTACCAAATGAGTTTTGTGCAAAATGGAATCACTGTTTACGTCAAATCAATAACAGTAAAGCGAAGCTGCCACGTACATTGCGGTCCGGTACACCAGACTCTTCGAACACAACCATGTGGGTGTTTTCCGACGCGAGCAAAAAGGCAATGGCAACCTGTATTTATCTGCAAAATGCCACCGGTACGGTGAGTGAACTGGTGAGCGGGAAGACTAGACTCACACCGAGCAAGAAAAACTTGAGTATACCAAAGCTAGAACTACTAGCAATTTTGCTTGGACTTCGTTTAGCGAAAAATTGTATGAAGGCAATGAATCTATCCAACCTAACGGTGAAGGTTGCCAGCGACAGTAGTATTGCACTTTCTTGGATAAAGTCTACGCGCAAGCTACCAATCTTTGAAACAAATCAGGTAGATCGAATTAGGCGCAACAAAGCTCAATGCGAAACAGAAGGACACACAGTACAATTTTTCCATGTTGCAACAACTCACAATCCAGCGGACATAGGGTCGCGCGGAGCAAGCAAGGAAGATCTGGAAAGTTCCGATTGGATCAATGGCCCTCAATGGATCTCCGAATTCACGAGTGAATCCCCGCTCACACCAATTTCTGAGCTAACTCTTCAATATGATGAGGAACATGACGTTGAACCCCTTACAGACATTATCATTGCGAGTCAGGTAATTGAGAACAGAACTGAACCAATACTACAACTAGATCGATTTGGGTCGTACACAAAGGCATTACGAGTCTTAGCGCGTGTTGGAAAAATGTTGAAGAAATGGGTAGGGCGAACGTTTCCTGAAAAAGAACCATACTTCCTGGGATTCACTACCTCCGAGCAAATTTCAGCAGAAGATATGAATGCAAGTGAGATACTACTTCTCAAACAGGAACACTCCTCAATGAAGTTGGAAGAACAGCAAAGATTATTTCGCGATAAAAAGCTGTTCAAAGATGAAAACGATATCATTCGATTCGAATCACGTTTACAAAATTCAAATCTCCAGTTTGACACCAGAAACCCCATAATGATTCCCAAAAACTCTCATTTGGCTAGACTGATCATTTGGGATTGTCACATTGATAATGCACACTGTGGGAAAGAACACGTATTATCAATACTGCGAAACAAATTTTGGCTAACACAACCTTCGCGGGTTGTCAAATCGATTCTTCAGAGGTGTTGCGTTTGCCGAAAATCACACGGATTACCCTACGGGGCCCCCGATATGCCATCTCTACCTGCAGACCGCGTTATGATCGGAAAGCCATTTCAGAACACAGGGTGTGATTTTATGGGACCTTGGACACTCAATGACGGTATGAAAGTTTACGTCTGCCTATTCACTTGTCTCACAACACGAGCAGTTCACCTTGAAGTAGTGGAAAGTTTGTCAGCAGGAGCGTTCCTCAACTGTTTCATTCGTTTCATATCGCGTAGAGGAGTACCAAAAGTGATGCGCAGTGATTGTGGCACTAATTTTCGACTTGGTTCACGAATACTCAGTGCAATGTTCAATGAAGTCCCAAGTTCTGGAAAATCGGTTATGTCCTACAGCGCAGAAAATCGCATTATCTGGTTGTTCAACCCACCAGCGTCACCTTGGATGGGGGGAGTATGGGAGAGACTTGTTGGTTCAGTAAAAAGAGCATTCTCTAAGGCAATGGGAAAAAAGAGATTGTCGTTCCCAGACATGTGTACAGCTATAACTCGAATCGAAGCTGTTATAAACACAAGACCAATCACACACGTGGACCCTACAGATCTGAATACTATACCATTACGTCCTATTGACTTTCTCACTGGCAACATAAAATATGCTCTGCCTCAACAGGAAATGGAAGGAGAAATTTCAGATGAGTCGTACGACCCAGACATGATACAGACAGTAGTGCAAGCTTACGAAGCTCTCAGTTTCTCCGAAAAAGTTGCTCATGGGTTTTGGGAAAGATGGACAACAGAATACCTAACTGCCCTGAGAGATTCACAAAAACAGCGGCTGAAACAACCACGACACAAAAACATATCAGTCACTCCAGAGGTAGGGGAAATAGTTTTGATTGAACACGACATGTTACCACGCGGTGCTTGGTCATATGGACGAATTACAGAGCTCATAGAGAGCGCTGATGGCCAGTTGAGATCTGCTAAGATAATGATGCCCAATGGTCACAATCTGCACCGGCCTCTCAACAAACTATACCCACTTGAGATAAGGAGTGCCGTGTCCAAACCACCAGATGTGACCCGTAACATCGATGCAACACCCGAAGAAACACATAGCGCCAATGATATCACACCAACATCAGAAGGGAAATCACAAGAGAAAAGTGACTCAGTCCGTGTACAACCACAACGAGCAGCAAAGACACAAGCATACGAAACAATCCGCAACTTTGAGCAGTCACTCGAAAATAGTCACCACACTACTTCTGTGACACACGTCAATAAAATCATGTTTTGTGTTCTGGTACTTTCCGCTATCAACATTGCATCGTGTCAAAATGTAGATAGTATCAAATGCTTGCCCAACAAAGTGGTCATTCAACCACCTCAGTCAAACTTCATGTTGTGTTTTGATTTGGAATGCAAGAGACTGAAAAATTCAACAAGTCCACTTTCATACGCTCTGCCAGCGTCACCAATCCGACAGAAAGTCAACGTTACCGTAAACTGCGAAGCATTCAGAGAGTCCAAAATGTGCCCATTACCCAGCTTCTGTGAAAAGTCAAAGGTGTTACTGTCAAAAAGTCTCATCGGGAATCCACAATGTTGGCCGGAAGGGGCGATCGTTTCAGTGTTACTACTCGTATACGGAGTTATTTCAACATTCATCGTAACATGTGGTTCTATGTACATTGCACTGAAAAAGAACTGTGAACAACACGACATACAGCCGAACCTCTCAGATAAAACACTTTCTGCGAAGCATGATCAAAATGAAGCAATGAATAAGAACCAAGATCATTTCAGTTTGAGAAGATTCCAACCAGCAAGTGTCTCAACTGCAGCGCACGTCATGGCCGTTTGTCTAACGTTGAACTCAGTCATTTCATTTGCAAGTACTTGTCAAGACGGGTATATGCGCCACACGGTAGAAATGCATTGCGAGTCAAGGGATCGGTGCAGTTACGATTACCGTAGAGAGTTCTTATTTGATGAGGTACACTCAGAGTTATGCGTGCAAATAATACAAGGTAATGTATCGATTGGTATGCTGACTATCAGGAAACACCCGACAACATTCATGTGCGGCACTGAAACAATGTTCTACACTAGAGAAACTACACCAGAAACATTTTACAGTGTTCGATGTCCCCAAGCTGGGTCCTGTGACGCGGAAAATACGTGTGAAAACTTGGGGGCGAATGATTTTGTGCCAGAACTGGAAGTTGCAAGGAAGTATCCCGGCTATTCAGCGTGTGGACGAACTGAAAACTCTATACTGGCACTTTGTTTTCTTCTTCCATTACAAGCCTGCACATTCTACAGAGTTGCACACGTCCCAGCGTCTCAAACCGCATACCACGTGTTTCAATGCGCGCACTGGAAACCACAAATCAAAGTTGATGTTGAGTTTGTACTCATGAACAATCGGACGGCGTTTACCACAGAACTAACTCCATACGTGATCTCTTCGTTCAATCAGTTGAAACTAACTGTCATTTCCATGACACAACCTCACCCATTGACATTGGACAGAAGATTTGCTATGAGCAAAGATGATGAATTGGTTCTACCAAGTTACTACCAATTCCCAGTAGAGTGCGATAATTACACACAAGCAACCGACTCATTTGGAAGCTGTCAAAATCGAGTGATGTGCCAATGTGAGGTTAACAACAATCCTCCTAATTGTCTTTGCCCAAGTCAGACGTTTGCGGAACTACGAGGTCAGCCAGAGAACCAAATTCCTCTCGATACGCCATATGTGCGTCTCTATCGCAAAGATGACACAATTCAGGCAGAAACAGCCGAGAATGAAATGACACTCGTTGTGGAATCAAAATGGATGGTAGACACCGCGCAAATGATTATTGACCTCCCCTGTAATGTTTCGGTAGGAAACCTTACTGGGTGCTACAATTGCCTGATAGGGAGTCAAGTAGAAATGCAATGCACAGCTAGAAGACCAGCTCGGATTACGGTACAATGCGATAAGAATGTTTTTCCTGTGGAATGTAGTCCCCAAACGCAGAAAACGACGATCTCAATGGAGTTTGAATCGTCAATTATTCGAACCACATGTCACACCGAATGCGGAGGAAAACAAATATCAGTGAACTTGGAAGGTCACCTAGTTTATCACGCCTCACATTTCACAGGTTCGATATTTGAGTACAACAACTCTTCAAACACTACTCCTGACGAAATCGACTGGTTTGATGGATTTGGTTTCCCTGATCTGGGCCCGTTGATAAAAGCGTTTGAAAAACATTGGAAATTGCTGCTTTTTGGTGCCTGTATTCTGGCCGTACTAATTGGTTTCACGTACATGTATGGTCCTATTGTCATATACTACCTACTTCGACTGGTCATCCAAATTGTAATTGGATCCATTAAGCTTCTTCTGACATTTGTACATATGTTATTCTCAGCGTGCGTGGACAGTTTGAATTTGTTTCGCCGCTCAAACTGAAAACAATGAGCGGTCCAGATGCGACGGACACCCCCTTTAGCTTATTCCACCTATTCGTTCTCCCCATGGCGGACGAGCAGTCCATGTTAACTTCTCTCTATCATATTGTCAACACTGTAAATCTACAAATGACGGATATCGCGGCCAAACTAGAAAGGATGGAGGGAGACCTGATTGACCTGAAGGCGACCGTAGAAGTGATTTGTCAACGAACTGCGCCTCGTCAAACGTGCATATTCTGTGCTGTTGTGGACAATAGAGATGGCCATTATTCGAATCGGTGCCACCTATATGTGGATTCGGTTGCTCGAACCATGAGAATTTCCTCTCTAGGGCTTTGCCCGAAGTGTCTGAAGCCGGCTCATCCAGAAGATTGCAAAGTGTCTTGCAGCGCCTGTAAGGGCCAACACAACATTCTCTTATGTGCTAACAAGCAGCAGCATCACGCGTCTGGACAAATCTTCAAGAGAAAGAAGTTCTAAAGGTAGTCTACATGCCGCCGCCGTCCTTCTCGTCAACCCCAGCTCACGTCCGCTCCACTACCGATGTCCCCTAGCCTTCCCCGATCCAGTACCATCTACGTCCCGCCCGTCGCCGCAACCGTCGCATCTGTGCCGTTGGTTTATCAGTGTCACCGATATATATCTCGATATCTAGCTCGCCTCAATTTGTTATTTGTTCTGAGTGTAGTCTCCATAATAACCATTAATCTGTAAAGTTCTTATTCTCTATTATACGTTGACCGATATGTATTATTATCGGTATCCTGGTTTTATACTATTCTGTTCCCCGAGGCCCGGAGTGTCGTGGACACGACCTACTCGCCTGCTTCTCGCCTCTCTCTCTCTCTTACTCTTTGTTTGTAGTTTACTAGCCCCGCCTACTCGGAGGCACTTGGCAGATTCTCACTCACATAGTTCGCCACACAGTTGTTTATCGGAACCATAAAGATTGTCTTATACCACTGAACCACCAATTACCAACACAGAAAGTTACACGTGTGCATCATACTTGTACAATTATGAACATTTGCGTCTATGGGAAGGTTTGGAGCAAAACAAAGAAATTTCCAATCGTTTCTTATTGTTGGGAAAATGTGTTTTGATTTTGCTAGATGTACGCATGACTTGTTTATAGAGACGTGATGAACCAATCTGCGATGATTTTCGTTCTACAAGATGGTGTGGTTCGGATAAGGAAATTTCTTAAGTCCCCACCACGTTACTGGCACAATAATAAGTTTCACCCATGACCGTGTTTATTTCATATAGATCACAAAGATGCTTGGCTCGAGCAGTTCATTCTCTACAGAGTACTGTGGAAATGACCATACACACGGGAATGTTTTTTTTTTACGAAAGACATTCACTTTTCTAATGATAGTTGAAATCTTACCACATGGTTTGAGAGCTTCTTCAGGTGTTACAGGCTGTGAAGTGCTGACATCTGTCCAAGTGTTCGAGGTCTTGTTGCAGAGGAATGTTCTTGTGACTTCGACTACCGTCGTGTTAACCTCAGACACGTATTCTGAATAAGATGGTTCGGGGAAGCTGTGTTATTTCAATTGCAGCACTTCAAGAGTTGTTTTATGCTGTATTTCACTATAATGTTACTGAGTTGACTTACCAAGACCGCAGTGTACGTGTAATGTGCATGTTCCATCGGCTTTAGTTTCACATGTGACAACGAAGTGAGGGTCCTGAAATATCTTTCATTCACAAACAGGATCTAACCAAAACACTCTCTGTATTATGCAAAATGTATAATAAGCTACCGATGTCGTGTCCACGTGTCCAAGTGAACAGTTCTCTGGCTGACAACCGTCAGTGATGGTTTCAAATTCTTCGTTTGTTTTGTCGTCTTTCCATTTGCCACTCGTTTCGCAATTGTACACATGCGTGTCATCCGGATTCCTGGTGTTAGTTTCAACATTCCATGTCAGCCCTGAAGTTAGAATTTATTAGTGATGGTTGCTCGTTTCATATTTTGGAAAATGTTACTCAGGTAAAAGCGTTACTGTCATACCTTGTACGCAAGTGACAGTTGTTTTACAGTCAGCGCCGTTGCATTCTGTATCAACGGTAACTGTGTTGTCGAGCTGAGGAGTTGGACAAGACGTTTTGGTCGGGACGCATTCGTCTAGTACGACGTTCACGGTCACATTCGTGTCGACATCTTTGTACTGTCCGTCGCCAAGACAAACATATCTGTGATCTCCCTGATAGTGATTGCGAGTCAAAGTTTCCTTCGTCCATTCAAAACCTGAAATCAGCAGTTTACAAATTTGGCGCTTACTAAATGGCCGTGTTCGTACTTAGTATAATAATCTGGTTACAATCACCTGGCAAACATTCGATTGTGTAGGAACAATATTTTCCGTCCTCCACACAGTCCTCTGTGACATTTGTGCCTCGTTCCTCCGGCTTTGTACAAACAGAGTGGGAATCTGTAGTTGACGGAAGGGTAGTGGATACCGGACTGGTAGTCGTTGCGTTCTCACCTGTCAAAGTTCGAAATTTCTCTTCTGCTGACAAATCAAAATTAAAAGATGGCATGAAGCTGCACACTTTCCGTATAGTATTATGAACATTTGCGTCTATGGGAAGGTTTGGAGCAAAACAAAGAAATTTCCAATCGTTTCTTATTGTTGGGAAAATGTGTTTTGATTTTGCTAGATGTACGCATGACTTGTTTATAGAGACGTGATGAACCAATCTGCGATGATTTTCGTTCTACAAGATGGTGTGGTTCGGATAAGGAAATTTCTTAAGTCCCCACCACGGTACTGGCACAATAATAAGTTTCACCCATGACCGTGTTTATTTCATATAGATCACAAAGATGCTTGGCTCGAGCAGTTCATTCTCTACAGAGTACTGTGGAAATGACCATACACACGGGAATGTTATTTTTTTTACGAAAGACATTCACTTTTCTAATGATAGTTGAAATCTTACCACATCGTTTGAGAGCTTCTTCAGGTGTTACAGGCTGTGAAGTGCTGACATCTGTCCAAGTGTTCGAGGTCTTGTTGCAGAGGAATGTTCTTGTGACTTCGACTACCGTCGTGTTAACCTCAGACACGTATTCTGAATAAGATGCTTTGGGGAAGCTGTGTTTTTTCAATTGCAGCACTTCAAGTGTTGCTTTATGCTGTATTTCACTATAATGTTACTGAGCTGACTTACCAAGACCGCAGTGTACGTGTAATGTGCATTTTCCATCGGCTTTAGTTTCACATGTGACAACGAAGTGAGGGTCCTGAAATATCTTTCATTCACAAACAGGATCTAACCAAAACACTCTCTGTATTATGCAAAATGTATAATAAGCTACCGATGTCGTGTCCACGTGTCCAAGTGAACAGTTCTCTGGCTGACAACCATCAGTGATGGTTTCAAATTCTTCGTTTGTTTTGTCGTCTTTCCATTTGCCACTCGTTTCGCAATTGTACACATGCGTGTCGTCCGGATTCCTGGTGTTAGTTTCAACATTCCATGTCAGCCCTGAAGTTATAATTTATTAGTGATGGTTGCTCGTTCCATATTCTGGAAAATGTTACTCAGGTAAAAGCGTTACTGTCATACCTTGTACGCAAGTGACAGTTGTTTTACAGTCTGCGCCGTTGCATTCTGTATCAACGGTAACTCTGTTGTCGAGCTGAGGAATTGGACAAGACGTTTTGGTCGGGACGCATTCGTCTAGTACGACGCTCACGGTCACATTCGTGTCGACATCTTTGTACTGTCCGTCGCCAAGACAAACATATCTGTGATCTCCCTGATAGTGATTGCGAGTCAAAGTTTCCTTCGTCCATTCAAAACCTGAAATCAGCAGTTTACAAATTTGGCGCTTACTAAATGGCCGTGTTCGTACTTAGTATAATTTTCTGGTTACAATCACCTGGCAAACATTCGATTGTGTAGGAACAATATTTTCCGTCCTCCACACAGTCCTCTGTGACATTTGTGCCTCGTTCCGCCGGCTTTGTACAAACAGAGTGGGAATCTGTAGTTGACGGAAGGGTAGTGGATACCGGACTGGTAGTCGTTGCGTTCTCACCTGTCAAAGTTCGAAATTTCTCTTCTGCTGACAAATCAAAATTAAAAGATGGCATGAAGCTGCACACTTTCCGTATAGTATTATGAACATTTGCGTCTATGGGAAGGTTTGGAGCAAAACAAAGAAATTTCCAATCGTTTCTTATTGTTGGGAAAATGTGTTTTGATTTTGCTAGATGTACGCATGACTTGTTTATAGAGACGTGATGAACCAATCTGCGATGATTTTCGTTCTACAAGATGGTGTGGTTCGGATAAGGAAGTTTCTTAAGTCCCCACCACGTTACTGGCACAATAATAAGTTTCACCCATGACCGTGTTTATTTCATATAGATCACAAAGATGCTTGGCTCGAGCAGTTCATTCTCTACAGAGTACTGTGGAAATGACCATACACACGGGAATGTTATTTTTTACGAAAGACATTCACTTTTCTAATGATAGTTGAAATCTTACCACATGGTTTGAGAGCTTCTTCAGGTGTTACAGGCTGTGAAGTGCTGACATCTGTCCAAGTGTTCGAGGTCTTGTTGCAGAGGAATGTTCTTGTGACTTCGACTACCGTCGTGTTAACCTCAGACACGTATTCTGAATAAGATGCTTTGGGGAAGCTGTGTTTTTTTCAATTGCAGCACGTCAAGTGTTGTTTTATGCTGTATTTCACTATAATGTTACTGAGTTGACTTACCAAGACCGCAGTGTACGTGTAATGTGCATGTTCCATCGACTCTAGTTTCACATGTGACAACGAAGTGAGGGTCCTGAAATATCTTTCATTCACAAACAGGATCTAACCAAAACACTCTCTGTATTATGCAAAATGTATAATAAGCTACCGATGTCGGGTCCACGTGTCCAAGTGAACAGTTCTCTGGCTGACAACCATCAGTGATGGTTTCAAATTCTTCGTTTGTTTTGTCGTCTTTCCATTTGCCACTCGTTTCGCAATTGTACACATGCGTGTGGTCCGGATTCCTGGTGTTAGTTTCAACATTCCATGTCAGCCCTGAAGTTAGAATTTATTAGTGATGGTTGCTCATTCCATATTCTGGAAAATGTTACTCAGGTAAAAGCGTTACTGTCATACCTTGTACGCAAGTGACAGTTGTTTTACAGTCTGCGCCATTGCATTCTGTATCAACGGTAACTGTGTTGTCGAGCTGAGGAGTTGTACAAGACGTTTTGGTCGGGACGCATTCGTCTAGTACGACGCTCACGGTCACATTTGTGTCGACATCTTTGTACTGTCCGTCGCCAAGACAAACATATCTGTGATCTCCCTGATAGTGATTGCGAGTCAAAGTTTCCTTCGTCCATTCAAAACCTGAAATCAACTTGATTTAGTTTTTTTTGAATGTTTGTTCGTGGATTTATGATACGTTGTACAATAACTCACCAGCCAAACATTTGATGGTGTAAGAACACGATTCCCCGCTTTCTACACACTCCTCTGTAACGGTGGTTCCTCGTTCTTCTGGCTTTGTACAAAGTTTTTCACAAACGGTGGTGGACAAAATAGAAGCTTCGGTGCTAGATGTGGTTACATCCGGTGGACTCGTGGTTGTTGTGCTGATTACACAAGTAGGTTGGTTTATCATTGTTACCTGAAAAAAAACATATTTGTACTATGATGATGATATGAAACGCTCACAAACGTGTCATCTACGACAATTTACAACAGTTCTCTTTGGAAGTCATTGAAACAGTTGTGAGAGAAATAGAGCATGTTTCTCATTGTTTGCACTATCCGTGACGTTTTTCGACATTCTGAAACGTTTTGTCAGAGAACATTGCGCATGTTGGTTACCGTTGTTGATGTGCTGGTCGTGTTGTGCCATTCCCCGGTTTCCTCGTTACATGTGTAATTTGTTGTTGTTGTTGAGTTCTCGATAGTCACATACCCTGTAAGGAATGTTTATGTTACATTTCATAATTTCTCCGTGAGCTCGAATAAATTGGTTTCCTTAGAACTTGCTGTTGATAATGAGAGACTTTTAATTGAATGTCTCGAGGAAGTCAACCTGCCGATCATACTTCACACATGATTATATTGCAACTGATCGGAAATAATGTTATATGTTATACTGTGTAGACCTCATGATTCGCAGATGGTAACATGCTCTCATGAGAGACTCATGTAATTGATCACCGCATCTCTTTGATCATTTGTTCATTGATCATGAGAACATCACCTACCATCACCGCATCTCGGGACAAGAGTGCATTCGATCTGCGATAGATCCGACGTTAGTTTACAGTTGACATCCATGACGACTCCCTTTTCTGGGTCAGGTGTCAGACAGTTACTTGCCTTACACTTATCAGGTATTTCCTAGAATTAACATATGTATGATGAGTACTAACTGATAAACTGTCGACGTAACTTCGGCGGTAAGTTAGTAGTTGGCCAATATCATATTCGCGATTACATATGAAGATTATTCTCTGGCACGAAAATGAGGTTTCTCACCGGAACTACGACATTTGTGACATTCTCCTTCCAGGTGCCGTCATTTTGACACTCGTAGTGGTGTGAATCGTTCTTGTTAGTTGTTGTTTGAATATCCCAGTAATGACCGGGTTTACAAGTAATTTCCAAGGAACAGGGGCTCTCTGTCTTCGAAAAATCGCAAGTTCCGTCGTAAATGACAGTAGTATCATTTTCCAATTTGCATGTCTGTAAGTATACGTTGTACTGAATATATTCATTTTGCGACATGTGCTAATTGTAAGCAGAATCTAACTCCATGGCGTTTCATAAGGAGTTCTACAACAAGCGTAGAGTTTGCAAATACAACCAGAGTAGACATGAATGAATAATAATTCAACTCAGAACTCAACTAGGTTCGTACTTTTACGAAAACGCAACTTTGGCATCGTTACGAACACCAACACCACCGGCATACTTTCATTCTCGCATACTGTGTTTCTCGTTTGTGGAAGTGCGATGCGGAAACGTGAGAATCAAGTGCTAACTTGCTATTAATATTCAGAAAAGTACTAGTCGTACGACGCAGCTTTTTCCTTTTAGTGACCATAGTAAGCGTGAATTACATTCTCATACCCCTTCAGAAGAGACCGTCGATGAAAGAGGAGTGTCGGTGCTAGATAAGGTTACATCCGTTGGGATTGTGGTTGATGTTGTGTCGATTGTACAATTGGGTTGAATGACCACTGTTGCCTGAAGATAATATACGTGGTATATTGAAAAACACTCACACAAACGTGTCATCTACAACAGTTTAGAGAAGTTCTGTTCGGAAACGAGTGAGAAAGTTGATTGAACATGCGAAGAGTTTCTTATTGTTTGCACTATTCGGGAGTGACCAGTGTCTATAATATGTTGAGAGAACAAATTGAACATGACGGTTACCGTGATTGTTGTGTTGGTTCTTGCATACCATTCCCCGGTTTCCTCTTTACATACGTAAGTTGTTTCCGTTGAGTTCTCGACTGTTACATACCCTGTAAGGAATGTTCAACTATGAAAGTTTTGCTGAGAGTGCGAGTGTATTGGTTTGCTTCAGAACTTGCTGGTGATCATGAAATTTTCACTTGAGTGTCTCGAGAAGGTCAACCTGTCGGTCACACTTTAAAACTTGATTCTGTAGTATGACGTTAAAAGGGCCGAAAGTTATAGTCTATGTCATGTGGCGTAGATCTCACTTTTTGAATCCGCGTGGTCCAATGACAAACCCATACTACTCTAAATGTAAAATGAATGTGACCTACCATCACCGCATTTCGGGACAAGAGTGCATTCGATGACCGATAGATCCGACGTTAGTTTACACAACTCATTCAGATCGACTCCATCTTCTGGTTTGGGTGTCACACATTTACTTGCCACACATTTATCAGGTATTTCCTAAAATTAACAGATGTATGATGAGTACTAACTGATAAACTGCCGACGTAACTTCGTTTGTAAGTTAGTAGTTGGCCAATTAGCATATTTGAGATTACATATGAACATTATTGTTTGGCACGAAAATGAGGTTTCTCACCGGAACTACGGCATTTGTGACATTCTCCTTCCAGGTGCCGTCATTTTGACACTGGTAGTGGTGTGAATCGTTCTTGTTAGTTGTGGTTTGAATATCCCAGTAATGGCCGGGTTTACAAGTAATTTTCAAGGAACAGGGGCTTTCTGTCTTCGAAAAATCGCAAGTTCCGTCGTAAATGATATTAGTATCATTTTCCAATTTGCATGTCTGTAAGTATACGTTGTACTGAATATTTTCATTTTGCGACATGTGCTAATTGTAAGCAGAATCTAACTCCATGGCGTTTCATAATGAGTTATACAACAAGCGTAGAGTTCGCAAATACAACCAGAAAAATGCATTTTGTTAGTATGACAAAGATATCAATAGGACAAATCCGCTCAATAACTAGATCATACATATCAAACGGAGAAAATTTACTGGATTAGTGCGCTCTTCTAGTTTGAGGTTTCACCCGGTCAACTAGCCGAGTAGACATAAATGAATAATAATTCAACTCAGAACTCAACTAGGTTCGTACTTTTACGAAAACGCAACTTTGGCATCGTTACGAACACCAACACCACCGGCATACTTTCATTCTCGCATACTGTGTTTCTCGTTTGTGGAAGTGCAATGCGGAAACGTGAGAATCAAGTGCTAACTTGCTATTAATATTCAGAAAAGTACTAGTCGTACGACGCAGCTTTTTCCTTTTAGTGACCATAGTAAGCGTGAATTACATTCTCATACCCCTTCAGAAGAGACCGTCGATGAAAGAGGAGTGTCGGTGCTAGATAAGGTTACATCCGTTGGGATTGTGGTTGATGTTGTGTCGATTGTACAATTGGGTTGAATGACCACTGTTGCCTGAAGATAATATACGTGGTATATTGAAAAACACTCACACAAACGTGTCATCTACAACAGTTTAGAGAAGTTCTGTTCGGAAACGAGTGAGAAAGTTGATTGAACATGCGAAGAGTTTCTTATTGTTTGCACTATTCGGGAGTGACCAGTGTCTATAATATGTTGAGAGAACAAATTGAACATGACGGTTACCGTGATTGTTGTGTTGGTTCTTGCATACCATTCCCCGGTTTCCTCTTTACATACGTAAGTTGTTTCCGTTGAGTTCTCGACTGTTACATACCCTGTAAGGAATGTTCAACTATGAAAGTTTTGCTGAGAGTGCGAGTGTATTGGTTTGCTTCAGAACTTGCTGGTGATCATGAAATTTTCACTTGAGTGTCTCGAGAAGGTCAACCTGTCGGTCACACTTTAAAACTTGATTCTGTAGTATGACGTTAAAAGGGCCGAAAGTTATAGTCTATGTCATGTTGCGTAGATCTCACATTTTGAATCCGCGTGGTCCAATGACAAACCCATACTACTCTAAATGTAAAATGAATGTGACCTACCATCACCGCATTTCGGGACAAGAGTGCATTCGATGACCGATAGATCCGACGTTAGTTTACACAACTCATTCAGATCGACTCCATCTTCTGGTTCGGGTGTCACACATTTACTTGCCACACATTTATCAGGTATTTCCTAAAATTAACAGATGTATGATGAGTACTAACTGATAAACTGCCGACGTAACTTCGTTTGTAAGTTAGTAGTTGGCCAATTAGCATATTTGAGATTACATATGAACATTATTGTTTGGCACGAAAATGAGGTTTCTCACCGGAACTACGGCATTTGTGACATTCTCTTTCCAGGTGCCGTCATTTTGACACTGGTAGTGGTGTGAATCGTTCTTGTTAGTTGTGGTTTGAATATCCCAGTAATGGCCGGGTTTACAAGTAATTTTCAAGGAACAGGGGCTTTCTGTCTTCGAAAAATCGCAAGTTCCGTCGTAAATGATATTAGTATCATTTTCCAATTTGCATGTCTGTAAGTATACGTTGTACTGAATATTTTCATTTTGCGACATGTGTAAGCAGAATCTAACTCCATGGCGTTTCATAATGAGTTCTACAACAAGCGTAGAGTTTGCAAATACAACCAGAAAAATGCATTTTGTTAGTATGACAAAGATATCAATAGGACAAATCCGCTCAATAACTAGATCATACATATCAAACGGAGAAAATTTGCTGGATTAGTGCGCTCTTCTAGTTTGAGGTTTCACCCGGTCAATTAGCCGAGTAGACATAAATGAATAATAATTCAACTCAGAACTCAACTAGGTTCGTACTTTTACGAAAACGCAACTTTGGCATCGTTACGAACACCAACACCACCGGCATACTTTCATTCTCGCATACTGTGTTTCTCGTTTGTGGAAGTGCAATGCGGAAACGTGAGAATCAAGTGCTAACTTGCTATTGATATTTAGAAAAGTACTAGTCGTACGACGCAGCTTTTTCCTTTTAGTGACCATAGTAAGCGTGAATTACATTCGCATACCCCTTCAGAAGAGACCGTCGATGAAAGAGGAGTGTCGGTGCTAGATGAGGTTACATCCGTTGGGATTGTGGTTGATGTTGTGTCGATTGTACACTTGGGTTGAATGACCACTGTTGCCTGAAGATAATATACGTGGTATAGTAAAAAACACTCACACAAACGTGTCATCTACAACAGTTTAGAGAAGTTCTGTTCGGAAACGAGTGAGAAAGTTGATTGGACTTGCGAAGAGTTTCTCATTGTTTGCACTATTCGGGAGTGACCAGTGTCTATAATATGTTGAGAGAACAAATTGAACATGACGGTTACCGTGATTGTTGTGTTGGTTCTTGCATACCATTCCCCGGTTTCCTCTTTACATACGTAAGTTGTTTCCGTTGAGTTCTCGACTGTTACATACCCTGTAAGGAATGTTCAACTATGAAAGTTTTGCTGAGAGTGCGAGTGTATTGGTTTGCTTCAGAACTTGCTGGTGATTATGAAATTTTCACTTGAGTGTCTCGAGAAGGTCAACCTGTCGGTCACACTTTAAAACTTGATTCTGTAGTATGACGTTAAAAGGGCCGAAAGTTATAGTCTATGTCATGTGGCGTAGATCTCACATTTTGAATCCGCGTGGTCCAATTACAAACCGATACTACTCTAAATGTAAAATGAATGTGACCTACCATCACCGCATTTCGGGACAAGAGTGCATTCGATGACCGATAGATCCGACGTTAGTTTACACAACTCATTCAGATCGACTCCATCTTCTGGTTTGGGTGTCACACATTTACTTGCCACACATTTATCAGGTATTTCCTAAAATTAACAGATGTATGATGAGTACTAACTGATAAACTGCCGACGTAACTTCGTTTGTAAGTTAGTAGTTGGCCAATTAGCATATTTGAGATTACATATGAACATTATTGTTTGGCACGAAAATGAGGTTTCTCACCGGAACTACGGCATTTGTGACATTCTCCTTCCAGGTGCCGTCATTTTGACACTGGTAGTGGTGTGAATCGTTCTTGTTAGTTGTGGTTTGAATATCCCAGTAATGGCCGGGTTTACAAGTAATTTTCAAGGAACAGGGGCTTTCTGTCTTCGAAAAATCGCAAGTTCCGTCGTAAATGATATTAGTATCATTTTCCAATTTGCATGTCTGTAAGTATACGTTGTACTGAATATTTTCATTTTGCGACATGTGCTAATTGTAAGCAGAATCTAACTCCATGGCGTTTCATAATGAGTTCTACAACAAGCGTAGAGTTTGCAAATACAACCAGAAAAATGCATTTTGTTAGTATGACAAAGATATCAATAGGACAAATCCGCTCAATAACTAGATCATACATATCAAACGGAGAAAATTTGCTGGATTAGTGCGCTCTTCTAGTTTGAGGTTTCACCCGGTCAATTAGCCGAGTAGACATAAATGAATAATAATTCATGAAAAAGTGGGGGCCCAACGACTGTGAGATTTGTCTTCTGCTGTGCGCCCCTTAGACAACTACTGTCAAATGGAGCAGCTACTGCTACAAAAACCGAAAAATACTCATGTATAACTGTTAATTACAAACATACAAAAGTCGTAAAATATTTTTTCAAACCTGTAAACTAGAATCTGTGAATAACCGAAAAATACTAATATACTCAAGTATAACTGTTCATTACAAACATACAAAAGTCGTAAAATATTTTCTCAAACCTGTAAACTAGAATCTACAAGTCACAGCTGCGAAAGAGAGAACAACTGTTGAATAATATGCCGAACGTTATAGCACCTAGAATTGAAGTAATGATCAAAAACACCAACCATTGTGCACAAAACCAGGAACTCTATAATTGACTACGTTGAGTTAACATCTGTGATTTGTAGATTCTAGTTTACAGGTTTGAGAAAATATTTTACGACTTTTGTATGTTTGTAATGAACAGTTATACTTGAGTATATTAGTATTTTTCGGTTATTCACAGATTCTAGTTTACAGGTTTGAAAAAATATTTTACGACTTTTGTATGTTTGTAATTAACAGTTATACATGAGTATTTTTCGGTTTTTGTAGCAGTAGCTGCTCCATTTGAGAGTAGTTGTCTAAGGGGCGCACAGCAGAAGACAAATCTCACAGTCGTTGGGCCCCCACTTTTTCATGAATTTTTCTCTTTTTGTTTACATGCCGTAGGTATGTAGAGAAGTGGTTTGATCTGTACGGTGCAGATAAAATTGTTTTCTTAATGAACCACTTGCCGAGTATTACTATCATTTGAGAAAAATATGACGTCAACATTGCAGTTCTAAAAACTTTCTGCCCTCTGCCCTTCAGAATCCCAGAATACGTCATGTTTGAATGAAGTTTCATCGTAAATTGACCATTTCTAAGAAACTTTCAGCATTCGAAAACATATTTCACGTCAATTTTTTGAGAGTTGACGTCATCTGGCCTTCTGATTTCCAGAATAAGTCATATTTACATAAAGTTTTGTCGTTATTATACCATTTTTAAGATATTTTCAGCATTTGAAAATATATGTGACGTCAACTTTGCACTTTTCAAAATCGACTTCATCTGGTCTCCAGAATCCCAGAATACATCACTCTCAGATTGAGTTTCACCGTTAATTGACCCTTTCTAAGATATTACCATCTTTTAAAAATATATGTGACGTCAACTTTGCACTTTTCAAAATCGACGTCATCTGGTCTCCAGAATCCCAGAATAAATCACTCTCAGATTGAGTTTCACCGTTAATTGACCCTTTCTAAGATATTACCATCGTTTAAAAATATATGTGACGTCAACTTTGCACTTTTCAAAATCGACGTCATCTGGTCTCCAGAATCCCAGAATACATCACTCTCAGATTGAGTTTCACCGTTAATTGACCCTTTCTAAGATATTACCATCGTTTAAAAATATATGTGACGTCAACTTTGCACTTTTCAAAAATGACGTCATCTGGTCTCCGGAATCCCAGAATACATCACTCTCAGATTGAGTTTCACCGTTAATTGACCCTTTCTAAGATATTACTATCGTTTGAAAATATATGTGACGTCAACTTTGCACTTTTCAAAATCGACGTCATCTGGTCTCCAGAATCCCAGAATAAATCACTCTCAGATTGAGTTTCACCGTTAATTGACCCTTTCGAAGATATTACCATCGTTTAAAAATATATGTGACGTCAACTTTGCACTTTTCAAAAATGACGTCATCTGGTCTCCAGAATCTCAGAATACGTCACTTTTAGATTGAGTTTCTCCGTTGATTGACCCTTTCTAAGATATTATCATCATTTGAAAATATATGTGACGTCAACTTTGCACTTTTCAAAAATGACGTCATCCGGTCTCCAGAATCCTGAAGGACGTCAGGAATAGAATACTTCATACTCAAATAAAATTCACGATGGCATCATATTTCAATTTTCGAGCAAATCGGTAAATGTTACTCTAAGTTACAATACAGTTTGAGTTGTCGACCGGACAGAGAGAGTGAGAGAGCGTGCTAAATGGAGAGACGCAGACACGTTCCGAAAAATGTCTATAACTTTGAGTAAAACAATTTATTCTTGAATTTTTTTTGCTCCGCGAGTGTTTGAGTAGGTATCACATGTCTTCCACAATTTTCAACAAATTCGGTTGAGTAGAAACTCTTGAACTGGGTTTACTTTTCTTGTCACAACCCACCCACCCACCCACCCACCCACACACCCACACACGACGGAAGTTGGCGCTCTTGATGAAGCGCATGAGGTCATAACTTGGCTCAAACTTAACCGATTTCGCTCAAATTTGAAACACGGTTAGGGAATTAGCTATAGAAAACAAGTACATCAATAAAAACTTTGTTTTGCGAATTTCAGCCTTTTTGAGGAGAAACTAAAAAAAGGGAAGCGCGCATTAGCCGGACCAAAGACAAATCTCGCACAGCGCTTCGCGCTGCGCGCGATTCAACTCAGAACTCAACTAGGTTCGTACTTTTACGAAAACGCAACTTTGGCATCGTTACGAACACCAACACCACCGGCAAACTTTCATTCTCGCATACTGTGTTTCTCGTTTGTGGAAGTGCAATGCGGAAACGTGAGAATCAAGTGCTAACTTGCTATTAATATTCAGAAAAGTACTAGTCGTACGACGCAGCTTTTTCCTTTTAGTGACCATAGTAAGCGTGAATTACATTCTCATACCCCTTCAGAAGAGACCGTCGATGAAAGAGGAGTGTCGGTGCTAGATGAGGTTACATCCGTTGGGATTGTGGTTGATGTTGTGTCGATTGTACAATTGGGTTGAATGACCACTGTTGCCTGAAGATAATATACGTGGTATATTGAAAAACACTCACACAAACGTGTCATCTACAACAGTTTAGAGAAGTTCTGTTCGGAAACGAGTGAGAAAGTTGATTGAACATGCGAAGAGTTTCTTATTGTTTGCACTATTCGGGAGTGACCAGTGTCTATAATATGTTGAGAGAACAAATTGAACATGACGGTTACCGTGATTGTTGTGTTGGTTCTTGCATACCATTCCCCGGTTTCCTCTTTACATACGTAAGTTGTTTCCGTTGAGTTCTCGCCTGTTACATACCCTGTAAGGAATGTTCAACTATGAAAGTTTTGCTGAGAGTGCGAGTGTATTGGTTTGCTTCAGAACTTGCTGGTGATTATGAAATTTTCACTTGAGTGTCTCGAGAAGGTCAACCTGTCGGTCACACTTTAAAACTTGATTCTGTAGTATGACGTTAAAAGGGCCGAAAGTTATAGTCTATGTCATGTGGCGTAGATCTCACATTTTGAATCCGCGTGGTCCAATGACAAACCCATACTACTCTAAATGTAAAATGAATGTGACCTACCATCACCGCATTTCGGGACAAGAGTGCATTCGATGACCGATAGATCCGACGTTAGTTTACACAACTCATTCAGATCGACTCCATCTTCTGGTTTGGGTGTCACACATTTACTTGCCACACATTTATCAGGTATTTCCTAAAATTAACAGATGTATGATGAGCACTAACTGATAAACTGCCGACGTAACTTCGTTTGTAAGTTAGTAGTTGGCCAATTAGCATATTTGAGATTACATATGAACATTATTGTTTGGCACGAAAATGAGGTTTCTCACCGGAACTACGGCATTTGTGACATTCTCCTTCCAGGTGCCGTCATTTTGACACTGGTAGTGGTGTGAATCGTTCTTGTTAGTTGTGGTTTGAATATCCCAGTAATGGCCGGGTTTACAAGTAATTTTCAAGGAACAGGGGCTTTCTGTCTTCGAAAAATCGCAAGTTCCGTCGTAAATGATATTAGTATCATTTTCCAATTTGCATGTCTGTAAGTATACGTTGTACTGAATATTTTCATTTTGCGACATGTGTAAGCAGAATCTAACTCCATGGCGTTTCATAATGAGTTCTACAACAAGCGTAGAGTTTGCAAATACAACCAGAAAAATGCATTTTGTTAGTATGACAAAGATATCAATAGGACAAATCCGCTCAATAACTAGATCATACATATCAAACGGAGAAAATTTGCTGGATTAGTGCGCTCTTCTAGTTTGAGGTTTCACCCGGTCAATTAGCCGAGTAGACATAAATGAATAATAATTCAACTCAGAACTCAACTAGGTTCGTACTTTTACGAGAACGCAACTTTGGCATCGTTACGAACACCAACACCACCGGCATACTTTCATTCTCGCATACTGTGTTTCTCGTTTGTGGAAGTGCAATGCGGAAACGTGAGAATCAAGTGCTAACTTGCTATTGATATTTAGAAAAGTACTAGTCGTACGACGCAGCTTTTTCCTTTTAGTGACCATAGTAAGCGTGAATTACATTCGCATACCCCTTCAGAAGAGACCGTCGATGAAAGAGGAGTGTCGGTGCTAGATGAGGTTACATCCGTTGGGATTGTGGTTGATGTTGTGTCGATTGTACACTTGGGTTGAATGACCACTGTTGCCTGAAGATAATATACGTGGTATAGTAAAAAATACTCACACAAACGTGTCATCTACAACAGTTTAGAGAAGTTCTGTTCGGAAACGAGTGAGAAAGTTGATTGGACTTGCGAAGAGTTTCTCATTGTTTGCACTATTCGGGAGTGACCAGTGTCTATAATATGTTGAGAGAACAAATTGAACATGACGGTTACCGTGATTGTTGTGTTGGTTCTTGCATACCATTCCCCGGTTTCCTCTTTACATACGTAAGTTGTTTCCGTTGAGTTCTCGACTGTTACATACCCTGTAAGGAATGTTCAACTATGAAAGTTTTGCTGAGAGTGCGAGTGTATTGGTTTGCTTCAGAACTTGCTGGTGATTATGAAATTTTCACTTGAGTATCTCGGGAAGGTCAACCTGTCGGTCACACTTTAAAACTTGATTCTGTAGTATGACGTTAAAAGGGCCGAAAGTTATAGTCTATGTCATGTGGCGTAGATCTCACATTTTGAATCCGCGTGGTCCAATGACAAACCCATACTACTCTAAATGTAAAATGAATGTGACCTACCATCACCGCATTTCGGGACAAGAGTGCATTCGATGACCGATAGATCCGACGTTAGTTTACACAACTCATTCAGATCGACTCCATCTTCTGGTTTGGGTGTCACACATTTACTTGCCACACATTTATCAGGTATTTCCTAAAATTAACAGATGTATGATGAGCACTAACTGATAAACTGCCGACGTAACTTCGTTTGTAAGTTAGTAGTTGGCCAATTAGCATATTTGAGATTACATATGAACATTATTGTTTGGCACGAAAATGAGGTTTCTCACCGGAACTACGGCATTTGTGACATTCTCCTTCCAGGTGCCGTCATTTTGACACTGGTAGTGGTGTGAATCGTTCTTGTTAGTTGTGGTTTGAATATCCCAGTAATGGCCGGGTTTACAAGTAATTTCCAAGGAACAGGGGCTTTCTGTCTTCGAAAAATCGCAAGTTCCGTCGTAAATGATATTAGTATCATTTTCCAATTTGCATGTCTGTAAGTATACGTTGTACTGAATATTTTCATTTTGCGACATGTGCTAATTGTAAGCAGAATCTAACTCCATGAAGTTTCATAATGAGTTCTACAACAAGCGTAGAGTTTGCAAATACAACCAGAAAAATGCATTTTGTTAGTATGACAAAGATATCAATAGGACAAATCTGCTCAATAACTAGATCATACATATCAAACGGAGAAAATTTGCTGGATTAGTGCGCTCTTCTAGTTTGAGGTTTCACCCGGTCAACTAGCCGAATAGACATGAATGAATAATAATTCAACTCACAACTCAACTAGGTTCGTGCTTTTACGCAAACGCAACTTTGGCATCGTTACGAACACCAACACCGCCGGCATACTTTCATTCTCGCATACTGTGTTTCTCGTTTGTGGAAGTGCAATGCACAAACGTGAGAATCAAGTGCTAACTTGCTATTAATATTTAGAAAAGTACTAGTCGTACGACACAGCTCTTTCTTTTTAGTGACCATAGTAAGCGTGAATTACATTCGCATACCCCTTCAGAAGAGACCGTCGATGAAAGAGGAGTGTCGGTGCTAGATGAGGTTACATCCATCGGGATTGTGGTTGATGTTGTGTCGATTGTACAATTGGGTTGAATGACCACTGTTGCCTGAAGATAATATACGTGGAATATTGAAAAACACTCACACAAACGTGTCATCTACAACAGTTTAGAAAAGTTCTGTTCGGAAACGAGTGAGAAAGTTGATTGAACATGCGAAGAGTTTCTCATTGTTTGCACTATTCGGGAGTGACCAGTGTCTATAATATGTTGAGAGAACAAATTGAACATGACGGTTACCGTGATTGTTGTGTTGGTTCTTGCATACCATTCCCCGGTTTCCTCTTTACATACGTAAGTTGTTTCCGTTGAGTTCTCGACTGTTACATACCCTGAAAGGAATGTTCAACTATGAAAGTTTTGCTGAGAGTGCGAGTGTATTGGTTTGCTTCAGAACTTGCTGGTGATCATGAAATTTTCACTTGAGTGTCTGGAGAAGGTCAACCTGTCGGTCACACTTTAAAACTTGATTCTGTAGTATGACGTTAAAAGGGCCGAAAGTTATAGTCTATGTCATGTGGCGTAGATCTCACATTTTGAATCCGCGTGGTCCAATGACAAACCCATACTACTCTAAATGTAAAATGAATGTGACCTACCATCACCGCATTTCGGGACAAGAGTGCATTCGATGACCGATAGATCCGACGTTAGTTTACACAACTCATTCAGATCGACTCCATCTTCTGGTTTGGGTGTCACACATTTACTTGCCACACATTTATCAGGTATTTCCTAAAATTAACAGATGTATGATGAGCACTAACTGATAAACTGCCGACGTAACTTCGTTTGTAAGTTAGTAGTTGGCCAATTAGCATATTTGAGATTACATATGAACATTATTGTTTGGCACGAAAATGAGGTTTCTCACCGGAACTACGGCATTTGTGACATTCTCCTTCCAGGTGCCGTCATTTTGACACTGGTAGTGGTGTGAATCGTTCTTGTTAGTTGTGGTTTGAATATCCCAGTAATGGCCGGGTTTACAAGTAATTTTCAAGGAACAGGGGCTTTCTGTCTTCGAAAAATCGCAAGTTCCGTCGTAAATGATATTAGTATCATTTTCCAATTTGCATGTCTGTAAATTCGAGTGTTATCATTCATATTCAAAAACAACCGGTAATGAAATGCTTCAGACAGTTTCGAAAGGAAGTTCTACGACAAATATGATCACAATTTCTATGAATTCAACAATTACTATCGTTGAGACACAGAAACTTTCTATGAATTCAACGATTACTATCGTTGAGACACTGAAACAAAAATCAAATATAGCAAATAGAAATCTCTGAACGGTTACGATAATGAAGAACTCTTGATTTTCCCTTGTGTTACTGGATATCAATTGTTCCATACAAAACCGTGTGTGCTGGTGTTCGAACGGAACATGATTACCCATTCCTATTCTCATTCATCTCTATATCGGTGTGTCTGACAATACATTTTCATGGTTATTATGCGTAGTACATTGATTGCGCTCAAACGTAGCACAGAGGTTTACTCCCGTTGGTCTAGTGCCTGGACAACACATTAATCATCCTCGCTCACCGTTCCGACACAAGTATCGATTACTTCCGTGACTCCAACTTCCGTTCCAATGCTGTTTGTATACGTGCCGTCCGGTGCACAGTGATATGTTTTTGTAGCCGTGCTGCTGTCGTTGAAAACGAGCCCTGAAACACACATGCAATCACCCCAAAAACCATGATTTTACCTGCTCGATACTCATATTAAAGGTCTGATGCTCTAAAGGCCCTATTCAATGAATCATTTTGAAATCTGAATTTCCCAATATCGGGTTCGAAGTTCCAAGGTCTTGTTTCCATGTGTGTCTCGAACTATTATAGAACTCGTTAAAGATAGTACTAAATTCGGAAAGTGTCGGATATTTGGGCAAGAAAGTGTGTAGATTGAGACATTGGGACATTGAAATGGGGCTTTAGGACATTTTAATGGGACATTGGGACAATAGGAACTTTAGAGAATCACACCCTGTCTTTCATTCTGGTGACTCACCGACGGGACACTCAATTTCGTAGAGTCCTCCGATCACAACGAACTCGGAAAGAACCGAAAGTTCAGGTTTCTGGAAAGTAATAATCATGGTCAAACACTAAGATATGTGCTAGCCTAGGGTATTATCGTAGTGTTCAGATTGTTTATCTAGTTTTTGCTAAATTACAGCATTACATTTTTTGCCAAGTACATATTTGTTGTCAACCTTTTCAAAGATTTCGTAGTTTCACTCACCTGCTTGGTAACAAGCGTTTCAGCGATCTTCAATTCTGGGCAAGAGTTGGTGCAGGTTATTGTACCATTGACTGTGGTGTTCTTCACATAATCTTCGCAGTAATATTTTTCCAATTCAACGATCATTACCGTCGAGACTGAAAGAAACCATAGTGGTTAAGCGTTTCTCGGCGGGTACGAAAGCGGAGAACCACTCTCGCAAACAGTGAGTATAAAAGAAACATTAGAGCCATTTCTAATCTGGGGATCAATGAAATAAGAAATGACACGAAGACCGATAGAATTCAGATCACTTTTTGATTCAAATTTTTAAACTTTAGGTAATGAAAAGGTATATTTCAATCGAGATATATTAAAAAAATTGCCGGGTCTTCAAGAGCATGAACAATCAAGGTGTTCATTTTTACTATGCGTTCAGTTATCTAATGTTACCAGAGAGTGGTTGGTTGTGCATCCCTATGGTTGATCAATATAACCTAACAATAGAACCAACCGCAAATAACTTGTACTCCTCCAATTGTCATGGTCGTGTTTGTCTTCAAATTGTGTTTCTCGGGATCCAGACAGCCTTTCACACACATTCTCTCTTGAACCTTTTCTCCGGTCTCTAGGTCAATCCAGATGGCTTGCTTTGTTGTTGTATCCACACTACACTGCAGTCGCTGTTTTGCCGTCAGAAGTTGGCTAGTGTAGAACGGAATAAATCCTAAAATAGTGGTTCAGGACAAACATATTTTAAACAGCTTCCAGAAACTTAACGCGTTTTGAGATGTTTTTGGAGCATTATAGATATTATTTCAACTATCAAATCAAGTTACATCATATCATCAGCACAGGTTTCAAGTACGTTAGAGAGCGCGTTTGCAGCCCTGACTGGATAAACTAGAATATGCATACCTATCTCGCAGGCTAGGTTGGCGATGCACCCCTGTTCCTTAATATCTGCAAGTGCTGAACAGTTCTCGTATGTTCGGTTCACATGTGGTCCTTGGTAAGGTGGAGGACATCCTACTATCTAAAACACTCAATCTATATGTAGAAAACAAGTGTAAGACGAGAGGCGATTAATTGTGAGATTGAACTGTGATAAAATAGAAAAGAATATATTAAACTTCTAGTGGCGTTATTCTCATGGGTCGAAGGTTGAGGAGTCTTTGGAAAAGTGACATAAAACCACTTTTGGAAGTCCGTAAAGTTTCGATCAAAAACTGAAAAGAAGATGGAACTCGCTACGCGGTTCTGCGCTGAGAACGAACACGCTGCAAAATAATCTTTCTGTTTCAAAAATTGGATATGAAAAAAAATAGAGAAAAAAAGTTCATTAAAACAGGGGAAATGTGCTCGCGACTCTGTGACTGTTGTTTTTGACAAACTTGAAAGTAGACAAATATATATTTCGACTCTGGTTTCAATAAATCCACATACTGCTCAAAAATGAATGAACATCTCAATTCCAACACTAATGCAGCCAATAATACTGAACTTACGTTTTCTGTGTTTGCTGGTGATCAACATGAAAAACCGATTTTATCAAGTGTGAGTTTCTCGCGGTTCAGAAAAAAAATTGAGTAATTTATACTTCGGCTTTAACAATAGTTGGTCTAGTACCTGAACAGCACAATAGTCAGCTATGTCCTCTGTGGTTCCGTTGGTAGCAGGATTGCGGAATAAACCGTCGTCTTCACAAATGTACGTTCGGCTGGTTCCTCCATTTGTGTCATTGAAAATGCCACCACCTGACACGGAACCATGAGCTGAGTATTGTTCGAAACATCATTTGCAATTTCGTAATAACACGTCATTTCATTTGAGGGAACGAATGGTCAAGTGGTTAGCGTTTAGCTGTCGACCGACACAGACCTGGGTTCGATCCCCCGCCGTCGCGCTATCTATCTGGCGGGGCGCATGAGCTGGTAACATATCTCACCTGTGCCAATCTCCACCTTCGGGCGGACAGTTTACTTGAGCTTGATATTTTCATAACATAACTGGTAAATCATTATCAGTAAAGTGACAAACCGATGAAATAGGCCGTACATGAAAATTGTTCGCATTGTGGAGTTTTCTTCATCTTAATACGAGTTTCTCGCCAACCAACGCACCCAACAACGCGCATGCTCTGATAACTACTAGGAAACATTATTCTCACTGTTTGAGCAATGAGTCCATTATCTATGTTGCTTTCCGTTTTGCATGGTGGACCTGATTGTCCTGTTGGAGTGGCCCGGTCATTTTTGACTTTAAGTTCAATGATGCCTCTTTTTGATAAAAAATCGCGGGGCTAACTAAATTAATTCTCATTTCTTGAAAAATAGTGACGTCTTCAAACAACCACCACACTTACTTTCACAATC
Source organism: Litoditis marina (assembly GCA_964036275.1). NCBI lineage: Eukaryota > Metazoa > Nematoda > Chromadorea > Rhabditida > Rhabditidae > Litoditis > Litoditis marina. Next base: position 38,190,259 of record OZ038433.1, read on the forward strand.
GATTTCAACGCGACAGCCCGAGACAACATGACCATCCGCATTTTTGGTGCAGGACAACTTGGTCGTCTGTGTGGCTGCATTCTCGTAGATGCTGCCTTTACACACTGGTGGTTCCTTCAAAAGTCGAGGTGCAACAATAAAGAATAGAGGAGTGAACGCCGGTAAAGATGTGTTAACCCATACTGATCCGTAAACGTCAACTGCGAAAGTGCACAAGTAAACCACTAGTTGAAACAATTTTTTTTCACATTTTCGCGCTAGAAGTACAGAATCTATGATTTGTTGCAAGTTTCGAATTTGTTCATAAAAACGACCGCCTCGCTCACCGTTCCCACACAAGTATCTAGTATTTCCGTGACTCCAACTTCGGTTCCCATGCTGTTTGTATACGTTCCGTCCGTTGCACAGCGATATGTTTTTGTGGCACTGCTGGTGTCGTTGAAAACGAGCCCTGAAACACAAATACAATTACCCTCGAACTATGCTTTCTGGTAATCACATTTACCCGCTTGATAGTCATAGGAAGCTTTCTTCTGTTTGCTCACCGATGGGACACTCAATTTCGTAGCGTCCTCCGATAACGATGAACTTGGAATATATCGAAAGGTCAGGTTTCTGGAAAGTATGGATTATGGGCAAACATTAAGGTATGTTCCAGCCTAAGGTATGATAATAATGTTAAGGTTGCTTTGCAAATTTACAGCACTCACGTACACATTTGTTTTTAACTTTTTGTGTTCAATAAGTGTATACGATTTTAGAGCTCCTGTAGTTTCACTCACCTGCTTGGTAACAAGCGTTTCAGCGATCTTCAATTCTGGGCAAGAGTTGGTGCAGGTTATTGTACCATTGACTGTGGTGTTCTTCACATACCCTTCGCAGTAATACTTCTCCAATTCAACGATCACTACCGTTGAGACTGAAATAGACCATAGTCAAATATTGCAAATAAGCATCTCTAGACAAGTACGAAAGTGGGAAACTACGGTCGAGGAATAGTACACTCAGAAGAACGTGAGATTCATTTCTCATTTGGAAATAAATAAAATGACGGGTGAGATTTTAAACACATTTGGAATTAGTTTAGTTTTAGCTATTTCTAAGACTTTACGTAATAATGTGATGATATAATTTTATTGCAGTGCTTTAGCAAAATTACCGGGTCTACCAGAGCATGAACAAGGTGTTCACCTTTTTTTGATGAGTTTAGTAAAGGACGTTGCTATGAGATATTCAATCTGATTGATTGATTTATTTACATGCAAGCATGTGATATACAAGAGGAGAAACAAAAAATGACAGTAGGATACAGACACTCAAAAGCGGAAAAAAAGTGTCAGAAATCAAACATCATCTATAATATGTGTTGTACTGTTCTGTTTATGAGCATACCTATGGTTGAGCTAGCATCAAAACGAACCGCAAATAACTTGTGTTCCTCCAACGGTCACGGTTGTGTTCTTGTTCAAATTGTATATTTCGGGATCCAAACAGCCTTTCACACACATTCTTTCTTGAGCCTTTTCACCGGTCTGTAGATCGATCCAGATGCCCTGGTTTGTTGTTGTGTCCACACGACACTGCAGTTGTTGAGTCGCCGTTAATTTATGGGCATCATAGAACGGAATATATCCTGAAATAGTGGTCAAGGACTGAAGCATTGATAGAAGGTTCTTGGAACTCAACGGGTCTCATCGTATGAATTTTTGACGTCTTCAAAATAGCATTATCAACTAAATGTTTCATTCACTGTTGTGGATAATGCAAATAAATTACGAAGTTTGCGAGTTTTTACGTCATTTGCAGCTCAACCTCAATTAACTTCGATGATGCAGCAATTATCAATAACTTGCTGTCATGTCACTGTATCAAGGAAATTTGAGCTTTCATAATCCACTATGAAAGAAAGAGACTACGATCAACGCACAAAAGATGATCTCCGCTTTGTAAGGAAGCTAAATGAATGAATGAATGAATGAATATGATAAGTGCATACCTATTTCGCAGGCTAGACTGGCGACACATCCCTCCTTCTTAATATCTTCAAGTTCAGAACAGTTATGGTATGTTCGGACCACATGCGGTCCTCTGAACGGTGGATCACATCCTATTATCTGGAACATATCCTCACCGTTAGATTTTACTAATATTTCTGAGTTATAGAACGTGAGGTGTGGAGAATTACGGAAATTAGTTGAAAATGAAGGCGAAATGTTATTTTGGTAAAATTGAAGTTGGAAAAATCTGTTCTGACCAAAATAAAACAGTTCAAAACACCAATTCAGCAACTATTAGTAAGTATACGTTTTCTTTATTTGCTAGTTATCTACCTTACGGCAAGGCTGTATGGTTGTACTGGGTAGCTGTGTAGCTCCATCTGTGTAGTTTCCGTCCGCCTGGCAAATTAGTTTCTGCTGTTGCGTGGCGGCGTAGACGGTTTCCGGTGCATACTCGTATCCTGGTTCGCAAGCGAACACGTACGCTCGTGTCTCTCCCACATACTCTTTCCTGTTGTACGGGTTGAAAGTGGGCGGATTCTGCAACATCAGAATTGATTTCACAGTGTCGAGTGTTGAAAGTTGAACCAGAACGTCAGTTGAAAATAAAACATAACGAAAAGAACATTCAGGAAGAACTTTAAAGCGCATAAACGCACAATGTTGATTCTGATATACGTTGATGTTGCGAAGAGTTCCCATTCTCAAATTATCGCGATTCTGTTTGAGTGAGTTAAGACCAATTTAGTTGGATAGATTTGTTTTCATGAGGTATCATAGTGCTCCTATTATTTTTGTTTGGCTGAGGCCGTATGCAGCGGGAACGCAGCTGCTGGTAACCTGTGAATTGAAAAAGGCCGTAGGAAAATAAAAGTTGGTCAGGGCACAAAGATTTCAGAGGATCAGTCGCCGCAGTCGCTAACTGCTTGGTTGTTACTACTAAAAAGTTCGCTCATCACTCGACTGCTCATATTCAATTCATGAATAGATTGACTTATTTGAATCCATACAACTCACTGATTTAAGGACTACTCCTGTGGGCAACTGGGTGGTATCCAAAACAGTGCAAGCATTCTGGCATGCGTTATCCAAGCTCACAACCACAGTTGTATTGTCTGTATGCGATTCCGAAGAACAGAAGTACTTGTTGTGCTTCTTGTAGATCAAACTGATCAACACTTGCATACTCTCCATAGTTACACCTGAAGTTTAACATCTTTCGTTTCGATGGTGGAAGTTTTGTTGGTGGTGGGTAACCGGTCAGAGTTTGTTGACTCGTATAAGACGCTAAAAACGAAGTTTTCGTGTCATTTCATTCTCCAGAAGTTTTCTAAAGAACAAAAAAAATTATTTTCAGATAGACATAAACACAAAACTGTTCTCACTAACTTGAATAGCAGGTATGTGCTTTTCCCTCGGTGTCTAGGAACTTCTCCAGCGAAATCGTGAGTGAGTTGTTGATTAAGTGCTGCTCAATTCTCTTATAATCAATTTTGGCACATCCCGGCGTACATTCCAGTACCTGTAAACACCAACGGTCGGCTTCGGCAGCTGATAAAATGGTGTACGTGTGTGTATTTGTATTACATTTGAATACGTGACTTTTCAAACGTTGCTAAATGTCGGCGTCGTAGTGATTCATTCACTTCGCTCCGTTACGATTCGGTGATCATTTTACATGTCACGTAACAGCCTCTTGTGAGTTGATCTTAGTTCTTTTTGCGTAAAAGACACCAGGATCGTCTTATTTTCAAATGACATGATGCATCAGAAAGTGAGCATAGTTCATCCCGTCTCTGCTTCTATTAAATGATCGATATCTTCAGTTTTTTCCCAACCTATCAGTTTATAAATTGCGAGAGTATTGCTAGGTTTTTTGCTGGTCACCTGAGTAACTGTGTGGTTGTATTCATCTTTCCACGCTTCTTCATTGCCACTGCAGACTACTTTGAGTCCGGCTTTGAAGAGGTAGTCGAGATTAGTTGGGTAGGATCCTGAATTGCTTCTAGTGGATATAAAAATTAGCTCATCTAGGCAATCACTTGATAGGAGCGCAAATGATAGGGAGAGAATAGTACCAAACTTTCAGGAATAGCGAACATGCGGTCGGTTAAACTTTGGGAAAACATGACGTGCGAGTGAGAATATAGAGCGATAAATTAGGAAAAATCGTTCTGCGCAGTTGCAAGTCTCCGCCAAGAATCTGAAAATGCCATGTTTTCGATGCATCTCTTACCTCGCGCACATCCGTAGACTAATTCACATCCGTCATTGTAGCTATCGCCCTTCAGGAAACATTCCGAGTCCTGCACCGGCTCCGGAACACTCGGAGTCTGGAAAACAGCTCAATTACTCAGCTCCAAGAATTTGAAATACAGACATCCAACCACATTATGTCAATTGTATGAGAATTACAATAGTAACGCCAAAATTTCACTGATGTGTACGTTGAGTGCGAACAGTTTCGTAATTGAATATTGACGTTGGGAACTTTGCAACTAGTGATCGTGTTCCAGTTACAATTGAACAACACTAATCAAAGTTTTGATATAATGTATGCATAGAATAGGTAATCGATCATTTTTGAAATTTGGTACAGAGTTTTCCAATTTTGAAACGAGCACGAAGTTTTTTGGATGAAACAGAGAATTTGACAAGGCCAGGTGACTGACCCTGGGTAGCTGTTGACATCCAGTGACCTCAACACAGGCCATGATGGAGACATCCGTTTCGTTGGTGTCTTTGTCGTCGTAAACATGAGTTTCTGCATTGCAAACCAGTGTCTGCCATCCTAGTTTTCTTTGAATAGTTCCCGCGGGGTAGACGTAACCTTCTTCACATTTGAAGTATGCTTTGGACTCGCCGAAAATGTAATCCAAGTCACCAATTCTCTGAGCCTGAATTTTTTCTATTGACAACACTGTTCAGGTCAAATGACTGTTTCGAAACCATTGACCATTTTTATTGCTGTGTAAATTTCATTTATGTGGTTTTTTTTCAAGTGAATGTCCTGGCAAAACTTCTACGATCACAAGTGTGTTTTTGGCGTAGCTCACCGTTGAAGTTCGGAAAATCTGCTGTAGAAAATTCATAACAATATGCTTCAATGGTGCATAAATTATAAAACCGAGTTCAGGATTCCTAACGAACTAGCGATGAAGTGTGCTAGAAATTGAGAAGAAATATGACTACCGACCCTGACTGCTTTCACTCCGGGTGGAGGCGATGGATATAGTGGACATGCATTCGTGCATCCTCCGGTACCTCCAGTGGTGTTTCTCGGACAGTAGTACGGATGGGCGTCAGTTTCGTTCGTGACCACCACAACAACTGAACGCGATTGACATACATTTTGAGATAAAGCTGTGAACTGCATACGTTCTGTCCTATTACTAAGACAGCTGTCAAGGCATTTCGGAAATACTCAAGCTAGTCGCCAGGTTAGTTTGCGGTGATCGATGTGTGCTCTATTTTTGCTATTTTTATTATCATGTAACTAAATATGCTGTTCAGCGTTTGAGTAAGTGTCGCTCAGTGCACATATCTCTACCGTAGTGTATGATGTATGTCGTTTTTTCCGGTAGTCGTTATGATCTTTTCTGAGAAATTTAACGTGCTGTACCCTTAAATCTTGGAAAAATTCTAGACGATAAACGAAGAAATGAAAACAAACATGACATTACCTATTGCCTGTTTCATCAAGATAAGAGTCAGGTAAGAACAACAAGTAGGACTGATCTCTAAATGTGGAATGTTGAACTCACTTGCACTCTCACACTTGGATACGTAGGAATCGCCAGTATTTTTATCAGTATATTTGTACGTGATTGCTGGTACGCGAGTAGAGTTTTGCGATCTCGGTAGACAGCCTTCCACACATTCCATAGGACCGGTAATCTGATAATGTTGGATTTCGCGCGGTCTTTGTATTGGGACAATGGACAGTTTTCATCTATAGTGCAGTCAGAAACTATCTATTCATCTAACATGCATTAAACTGTCACATGCTTTGCACTGAGTGAATTGTGCTGTCACAAAACCGAGTTCAACAACGAAGTTTGGTTTCTGTTAGTAGTGGAGTTAGGAATGCACATGCTATAATACAATGAGATTGGCGACGCAATCACATTCTCTGCCTCATCATCACTCATTTTCCAGTGTGTTCATGCGATTTGCATCGTTCGAATTCATGCTGACGTGGTGTTAACTGACCTTGTTCCCGTGTTGATCCGTCCATCCACTTCCACCGTTTCCACATGTGAGCTGCTGTTCCCCGGACGGCACCAGATAGTTCTCCGATACCGGCATCAAACCTTAATTAAGAACATGGTGCAAAGTTGCCATATTCGTTTAATTCTGCTCATTCATTTTGTGTATTAAACACATTTGTGTCAAAAACAATTGGGAGTTTCAGCTCGTTCCCACGTATCATCGCGACCGTGGGGGACGTGTTTATTTTGGAATATGACGAACTACGAACTTAGTAAAAAAAAACTCCACTCACCACTCTTGCACTTGATTTTGACTTGACAGCCAGACTGGTAGAATTTCTCATCAATCAGCTGACAGCCTGGTCGAGTTTCGATAACTTTGTTGTTATCTTGAACGATTCTCTGAAAATATGAATGTATTGGAGAGTCTGTTTGGTTAAGTTGGTTAGTTTAAAATTAAAACTAACCGGACATTCGTTGTTGCTTGTCTTACGTATACATTCGGTCGGCTTCACGAAAGGTTTTCCGTTCACGGGATTGATGTATGTTCTCGTTTTCCCGTCACATTTGGCCTGCTCCTGTCCCGCCTGAGCCAAGGGGGATGTCGTGGGGTACGCGTATTCTAAACATGACTCCAAATTGGTTGGAATTTACGTATACACATAAACAGAATGAAAGTTATCAACAAGCGAAATATAAAACTGATGTTATGCTTGGAGCCGCCGAGTGCATTTGTAAATGAGTGTGTGGAACACAACTATTTAACGATTTGAGCTGTGGACGATTGGACGCGTTCAAAAACATTCGCTGTTCGGAAGAATAGTATAGAGTCGGTTATTTTTTTGTAAATTGTTCACATAATCGTGCATCATACCTCAGTAATTGGTATTGTTTTTGAGAGGTCAGAGTACGCATACTAGAAGATCCCGGCACGTTCATCCCATCCTGCGTCTCCTCAAACATACGCTATTTCTCGGATAATACATCCCGCCGGGATGTAAGAGACGAGAAATAGTGAGGCATTGAGAAAGACGCAGGATGGGATGAAGGGGCTGGGATCTTCTAGCATACGTACTCAGAGGAATCTATCGCGGCGAGGTTGTAAATCATAAAGACCATCAAAACAATTAAAGATCGCGAAGTGCAGTCATACACCAACATGGTTTCAAGAAAAGTTGAACTCACTGTCTGCACACTTGAATGTGTAACTGTCTCCATCTATGACCAAGTCGTTTTCTTTGAATGAATAGAATCCAGGAGCCTTGAAAGGTATAATTGATCAGTATAATTTTTTTCAGTTCTCCACTCTGTGTTGTCTTTATGCATTGCTCTATGTATTTTTGTTGCAAAAACGAATTCAGTTTGATATGAAATGAAACTAGGGGTTGAGTAAATAAGCTTTCGGCTAGTGCTCCATCTTTGTGGCGAACTGCATGAGCTGGTTTCAGAGCCATTCATGCGCAGGCCCATCTACGGCTTCAAACATTTGGTTCATAATGAAATGTGAGATTGTATAATTCTTCAAATGAGAACAATACGGTTATTCTTTTGAAAAGTCTGCGTAACATATTATTATTGACCGAAAGCTGCACGTCTTTTTATCATAACATCACGAGAGTTGACGGTTCTGACCGATAAACTCACCGTAGATACGACCGAATCCGAGGGAGCGATGACCATTTTCTCACAAGAAGATTCGCAACCCTCTCCGATTGTCACTTCCACTGCATTGTCCTCGGTACGCTTGTATTGTTGATCCCCTCCTTTGCACTCGTATTCGTGACTGACTGTACTCTCGTCTACATTCGACTTCCAAATCACTCCTGAAAGACATTGGTTAGAGTAAACCTATTGAGGCGCTGGTTCGGTTGAATATGTTTGAATAACTTTCGTTGTTTATTTCATAAAACGCTCTCGATTCCCCTAAAATCAGCTCATGAACAGAATCACACGAAATTCGCAAGGGAATTCATCGATTGCCATGCTAAATTACTTACAAACGTGCTGTTTGCATTCACAGAAGTGTACTGCATTTTGAATAAGAAACATTAGAGTGTGCGTTGAACAAATACAATAGAGATTGGTTTTCCCTCATATTGCGTATTCATAGCAACTCACCGTCACCGTTACACCTGATCGTCATCCACTCTCCGGGTTTCACATACACCTTTCCGTTTACGGTAACCGTAACAGAAGCATTCCGGACGAGTTTGACATTAGTTGACACCTGGAGAACATCAAGGTGAAAGATTAAAGGAACGGAACATATGTTGTCGGAAAGCTGCTACAATCTGTTAATTTTTACACTCGCAAAGAAATAAGATTTGCGCCACGGAAAATGCTCGAATAACTACGTGAACGGTATTGTCTTAGCTGCTACAATCTGTTAATTTTTACACTCGCAAAGAAATAAGATTTGCGCCACGGAAAATGCTCGAATAACTACGTGAACGGTATTGTCTTACTCTTATGAAATAATATCAGTTTAACAGTTGATATTGTTCAGAGTAGTTGTCTATCCCATGGCCATAGCTCCCACTTGTGACAGCAAGAAAAGCTTTTTTAATCGAGTTAAACTCACTGTTGTTTCATCATATCGACAAGCCGGAATACACTGCATAGCTTCAGAAATAGTATTTCCGTTCTCATCGACCCAGTTTTCACCATTTTTACAGGACAACTCTTGTTTTCCGGTAGAGTGGTACTCCGAATCAGAGGGAATGTAGCCTTAAATTACATTACGTACATGTTGGAAACCATCATAGGATCACGCTTTTTTTAATTTAAGGTGTCGTAATCTCATCATTCGACACTGTGAAATCTATTCGGCAGAAAATTGCACTTTAAATATTTGTGAAACGAGGTCAACATCCATATGTCAGGCGCACTTTTCATGTTACTTTTGAATGAGTTCGCGATTCTTCCATTTACACTATTAGTGTAATAACTGTCGACTTATAGAAGTACCTTCGTCACATGAAACAGAAACAGCGCATCCCGATTTGAAACCATCGCTACATGTGCTTGAATCCATCGTCGAGTGATATTGCGGTAAATCAGCACATCCGGGGCCCTCCATCTTCTCACAGGCCTGCGGTGCGGTCTGAAAAAATGAAATGTTCACCACTGATGAAACTCCTAAGGTTCATCTATCAAGCAATTGCACGACTTCTGGTGTTCACCTACGTTTCACCTGCCTATCCAGTGGTGATTTACAAATCTACCATTATTTCAACATCTCTCACTCTTATCAAATTTGGAAATGAAAAGAAAAGGAGAAAACGAACGATAGTAGTATCATTGTTGTTCGATAGATCCACGTATTTGCCGGTGTTTTCATTACAGTATAGTTTCTGGCTGTTGTTGGCGGCGTATACTGTGGAGTCCAGGTAGTGATAGCCTGCAAAATGTTTAGCTACAAGTTAACTCCAAGTATTTCAGGTGTATCATCCAAGGAAAAACGATTATCTTAGCGTTTCATGGCGTGTGAGAAAGTCAGATTTGTGCAGTAATTGTTCCAAGTATGAACAACCGGAGATTCATCCTAAATGTCCTTATTTTGTTTCTCACAAGTGGTTGAGAGCTCGTGTAAAACTTTTCCTGAGGTGTTAGATACAAGCTGCGAACAAAGTTAACTCCTAGCATCCGATCGACTTCTACTTGAAAACTATATTTATTTCCGTAACAGTTGATGAGGAGAGGGGCAGACAACTCACCTGGGATACAGGAAAACTCATAGAGACCTCCTCCAGTCACAATTCGACCTGTTTCGGTTGTCACCTGCTGGGGGCTGCGAAGGGTCTGGAGCCCGGCCTGGTTGGCATTCAGGGCTGTGCAGGTCTGAAGTCGAATGACAATTTTGCTTCGAATCAAACATTCACAGAAGAGTAAAAACTAGTTCAAACGTGAGTAATGCAAATGAACCTATATGGACTGAGGATAGTGTCCAAATCGTTACGTAGTATCTCGTTACGCGCCATACTTCACTAATTTTGACCGGGAAGCAATGATATCAAACTACAATTTCAGCAAGAGAGAGAGTGAGATAAAGAGAGAGAGAGAGAGAAAGAAAGAAAGAGAAAGAGAGAGAGAGAGAGAGAGAGAGAGGGAGAGAGAGAGAGGTAAAAGAAAAGAAAAAAGTGAGAAAGTTTTACAGAGTGGGTTATCATTTCGTATCAATTTACATGTGGTTAAATGTGAGTATCCGTCCAATTTCGCCCCTAAGTCTAATATTGGACGGAGACTCGCTATCTTGGTTAGTGGGGCTGTACTTATAGGGATGCGCAAGTATGAATCATCTGATTCATCAGTTAGACCTAACCAGGATTCTACCGCAAAATAATAAACTAATTAATACACATAATAACTTAAATAACTAACTATAATAAACAAAAACAATAAAAACTGATTAATTTATTATTATCTGTTAAGATAAGCGCGCGTAATGTTTATTATCCTATAAAAACTTAGAAAAGGCGAGAGGTCGTAGAGAATGTGTCTGTCTTTGTCCAGACACCCTTTTATACTAGTGTTGGGTCAGGTCAAGTGTCATATGGTCTGTACTTTGGTCTCATCTACTGCAAAGTGTTGATGAATGTTTTGATTTTGTCTAGACTATCTAGGTTGTATTTAACTATTATGTTTTTCTTTTTTTAATATAGTTTTAGTAATGTTTTCATCTACATAGGTAGTGCTAAAGCCGTTTTCCAAATATCTTATCCTTAGTTCTTTGCTTCGTTTCATAAAATCCTCTGTTTTGCTACAGCATCTAGAAAACCGGATTATTTCTCCCGTTATAGTATTCTTTGCTATACTATTATGAATGTTGGATTTAATATTTGGATACTTTAAGATTTTGAAGTCATAATCATCGGTTTTATTATATAACGTAGTGGATAGAGTATTGTTTTCCAATTTGAGTTCTAAATCTAGAAAATTACATGCGCTGTTGTTATCGTTTGTGCGTTCGAGGACTAGTGATGGGTCGTACATTCCAGTGCATTTAGCTAGGAGGTCTTCATTATTATTGCTAATAATAAGAATATCATCCATATATCTGCATGCAAGATATTTATCTTTTCTGAAATCATTTATATTCTTCAATATATGTATTGTTTCCATGGCAATTATAGTTAAATCTGCTATTAGGGGAGATGCGTTATTACCTTGTGGAATACCTTTATTCTGTTTGTAAATCTTCCCTCCATACGTGGCATAGCTATTCTTGAGTATGTAGTCTAGTAAGTATACTATGTCATACATTAGATAGCTAGATTTCGTTGGATGAATATCTGCATTATAAGTATATCTATTTTTACTTTGTTTTACTAAGTAGTTGTTGGAACTTCCTGAATTATTGAAACATGTTCGAACTATGTAAGCTATTGAAGTGTAAACTACTGAGTGAGGTGGATTAGTGAACAGGCTGGTAAAGTCGGCTGTATATAGTTGCTTTTTATGATTTCGCTGATCTTTCAGTTTGTTGAGTAGTTCGTAACTTCCCGAAATAGACCAATAAAGACGTACATTAGTCCTGCTTTCAATAGTTTTACAGTAACGCATATAATGTTGTTTTAAGAAACTCAGAATGTCCCTTAGTTCAAGTGACAATTCTTTGATACTACTTGCTCTGGCTCCCGTTATAAATCGAAATTTAATTGGTGTTTTATGCATTTTTGGAAGACCATAGATGGTAGGTATACAGTTGAATTCCAGATCGATTGGTTTTCTGAGTAAATTCGCTGTATTTGATTGGTGTCTGGTAATAATATCGTTTTTGCTTTCTTTATTGTATATTTCATAGGTACTGTTATTGTTTGTAGTTGTGTTTTGAGTCCAATCATATCCTAGTTCGGCGTTCATAAATTTGAGGTATTGTTTCTTACATGTGAATGCATAGTTGCAATTAGCTTTGTCTATCGGTGTTATGATAAAGTTGTCTCTTAGTAATTCAATATCTCTGTTTATAATTCTAATATCATAGTTATTACTTCTGTTGTAGTCTTGGAACACTAAACTGTCTATATTCCTTGTGTATATGTCTAGCAGTTGTTGTTGTTTATTTTTGTTCAGTTTATGGTACTTTGCTAGTAGGCTGGCATGTTCCTTTGCTTTGTTTTTCAAAATATTATTGAAGTTATACGTATTATCTTTTTCCGTTAGTCTAAATTTCGTTCCTTTTTCCAGTAGTGTTTTCAGGTGTGAGTTATTAAGTATTTCTGCGTTACCTAGTATAATGTGTCCGTAGTGTGGGTTTTGGAATTTGGCATAGTTATCTTGGTTACATACGCAATCATGACTCATTATATCTACAATTTGTCTTTGATCGAGATTTTTTAAGAATTTGTTGTAGTTGTAGACTTTGCTGCTGAAAGGTCGATCGTATTGGTATTGTATATTAGTTCTAAGCACTGTATTGGTACTAACTGCATTTAGAAATTGTGTTATTGTTTCATTATTGAAAATTTTCTTCAAATTTATTTTTTCCAAGCTCTTGTCTATATATGGAATTAAAATTCTGTGAGTTTGTTCAATTATTTTTATTTTATGTTTACTCCAGTAGTGTTTTGTGAGGCAGGCATACATATTGTGCTTAATATCTTTACTTAACATATGGAACATAGGATCAGATATTATAAACTCTATTAGGCGATCTAGTTGTTTATTAGATAACTTTCTGATGTATTTATGCATTTCCTTTACTGTATTTATCTCGAAGTTATTTTGGATTTCTTCTGTTGTGATGTTGTTTGGGGTTTTGTTGTTCTTTAATCTGTGTTTACATTTATAACGACGAATGGTAATTCCATGATATGGATTTGTGGGTTTTTCAAAAGGGTCCAAATTTTCCGTAATATTCCCATATCCTTTGATTTGATCATTTAGTCCGAAAGGTGCAGCCGTTTGTAGTAATTTTATCCAATATAATTCTTTACTGGTGCGTAGTTGTTTCGTTTCACAGTCTATATCGTCTAGAACTTCGATAGTGAAACTTTCTGCTGTGTGACCGGTTAACTTGAAGTGATTGGCTATGTATGTATGACTATTTGTGCTGCGAAATGTGTGTTTGTGTCCGCTCATGCGTTGGCGTAAACTACATTGTGTTTCTCCAACGTATTGTAGCTTGCATATGCTGCATGTCATTAGATATATTAGTTTGGTGCTTTTACAACTTATGGTTGCGCTTTTCACTGTTTTGATACGATAGCCGGTATGTGTGCTGGTTACATAATTGTTAAGAATCATTTTAGGGCAGATTTTACATTTAGCATCATTACATTTTATTCCTTTGTTCTCGGTACTGAAGGATGTGTTTATATACTTGATATTGTTCCTTACTCTTTTAGAGGTGAGATTGGTCGAAAGAAAATACGTTTTAGAAGAATGGTTTGTGTTGTTAGGTCGTTAATCCAAGTGAGCGGGAGACCGTTCTCTGCTCACAGGAAGAGAGTGTTGTTTCACCAGGGCTGCTGGCTTAGGGAGGCTTGGCCATTGGCCAAGGGAGAGAGAGAGCAATACACACCGCATCGGCGTTTTCACAATAAAAAAATAGAATCTGTAACGTTATCTCAATACAGTGGCGTTGGAGTCACGTTTCAATCATTTCGTGCACCGAATTTTAACTTGGTTCAAAGAACTCTTTATATAGCTTAAGATACCTTGACGCAAATGGATCCTGGGAAGTCTTCGTAACGTTGACCGACACTGTTCTTCCAGGGTTTACCGGGGAATGCCTGACTGCATGTGTACGTCATTGCCTGAGTGTTGATGGGGACTCCGGAGTCAGAGCGAGGAACGTAGCCTTAAAAGAAAAAAGATGGAGAGGTACAGAAATACAGGGCTAAAATGTGAATTATTTCATAATTACTGTGGTTTATTTTCACGCTGTTGGTTTCAATATTTAAAAGGCATATTGTACTCACAAGTTATTACAGTGCATAGACACAACATAGTTTAGCACTCTGGTTCATCAAATAATAGTTTGACACTACATTATTGTTCCAGACACGCTCAGCCGAAACTCAAAAGGAAAACCGGAGTATACACTAATCTTCGTCCCCCCTCTCTCGAATGGTGGTATTTTCTGTAAAGGCTCAGAGCTGTGAACTGTAACCTTCCGACACTACCTTCATGTGGATAAAATTCAGACACAAACCTGAGGCACATTTGACTTGAACTGTGGTGCCTTCTTTGTGCATCTCTTTTCCGTTTGTAGCCGGCTCGGTGATTATTTCCACATTCGGTACTGTGTTCATTTTTCCACAACCGAATTCACATTGGAGCTGGTTTGCTATCTGAATCAAAAGTGGCATAGATCGGCGCGTGGGAGCTCTGTGGTGAAGTGGTCACCGTTCCACCTCGCTGCGATTCAGCGGGTCATGCTCAGTACACGACGGCCCATTGCTCTGCCGTCCATATCGATGATACGTAGTCAAATTATGTGATAAACTAGTTCAATAAATGTCTCATCAAAAATGTTTCCAGTGTGAATTATGGGATGTTTTGAGATTTTCATTGTTGCACTCTGTGATTCAGGGTCATGGGATGTATGTGTGCAGGGTCATATAGCTCAAAAACGGCGACGACTCGTCATTGTCATCATGTAATGATGACTACATATCTGCAAAATGTCCACTAGTAAATTATAATGGCATTTTGTCGTTTTGTTGGTTCACATACCATTGCAGTGGAGTCATCGTTCCACTGTGCTTTTCCGTCAGCCCCCGTGGTACATTTGAGTGTCTGTGGCGAGGAGGGCGCATTCACAGAAGAACTGCTCGGGAAGTAGTCTAAAAAAACAGTTACTGGTACCTTAAAATTAAAAATGTTTGAAGGAAATAGCCTTTCCATCATCCCTGTTCATGACATCTGACAATAAGCGAAATGAGAGAAAGTAACGTTCAATTTCTCCTTGCCCATTTTCACATCCGAAAGTTTGATGCCATAAAAATCCCGATTCCAAATATGTTCCTTCTACGAGCGCAAAAAAACGTTCGTTTTGTAATTTGTTTTCCCACTCATTTCGGTTGATTATCCATTCTCACCATCTTTGCATGTCAACTGAGTTGTGCATCCGAGTGGGACGGTGTTACTGTTTACAGTACAATCGCCTCCCGTTGATTTGGTTTGAGTGTTGGAAGTGTACGTGTCCAGAGCAGAACAACGAGGTTCCACACTCTTCACGCAAGCCACGGGCTATAAATCATGATTATGAAGCCAACAAACGTAGTTCTGCAAAGACAAAGGGGATGCAGACAAGAACGAGATGAACACTGAGTCGAATCTAGAGGAACTGGCGCAGGGTAGGATTATGTTCGATGATTGAGACAATCCGAACACCAGTCGCAAAATTTACAACTGACAAACTTACTGTTTCTGTGAGCCTGAATAACGTTTGCAATCCAGAACCGCATGGAAATGATCCACTGCAAGATTGTTTTTTGATTCGTATATTACCTTGGCATTTTTCAGGTCTGTGTTCAAGTCTTTGTAACCATTTGGACCACCGATACATAGAAGATTTTGTTGTCCACGAGTAGCTTCTGGTGTACCTACAACTGGAACGGTTAGAGAAAAACTTGAAACGTTCACTGTGTTTTTGTTCGTTTTTGAGAAAATGGGAGAGTGAACGAAGTTTATGTGACCAATGTTCATGAATGTAAACTAAACGTTTCTCACCATTGCACAATTTTTCCGAACAATTTCTCTGAAATTTTTAAGTGTGTCTCATCCTCCCATTCTATTGGATTGATCTCCCGATTTCGGTGAATTATTGAGTGAAATACCCGCTCTCATGAGCCGGATGGCGCATCTCTCAACCTGCAAAGAAAGAAGGCAAGCAAGATGCACCCACCTGCAGGGAACTCGTAGCCGGTCTTGCATTTCACCTCGTATTCCATGTTGACTACCTTCAAGATTGAGTTCTCAACATATCGGGTGGAGGAGGATGTCCATAGTTCTTCGGCAGTGTTCTGTAGAGAAAATTGTTAGAACGGTCGTTAACAACGTTGCATACTTGCAGTCTGTCATAATGGATTTCATTTCACAACAATATGAATAGAGTGGCCTTTTATTCGCTGAGTCCGCAAATTTGGATTGGGTCGACACTTACACTTAGAAATTAGCCAAAATGTGACTTTTGTATGTCTGAACACATCATGCGGCTGAACATGAGCACGTCAGATGAACTTGCGTTTATATTTGTTTAAGTTTTTAACAACGTTTTCAACTCTTTTTTTCTAACTTCATGTAAAACATGAAAAGGCCGATGGATTTTACTTTAGTTTTACGATGTGCCTTGTGAAAATCATCGATCTTCCGAATACAACTCACTCCTTCAGGCAAACTCGTCGAAAGGGCATCACAAATACCGCCACAGCAATCTCCCGGTACCTTGTTGTATGTGTACAAACCCATCTTCATATAGCGCATATCGCCACCCTGAAGAGTATAGAGTTCTTACAATCGGTTCTTCTGTGGGAGTTGACTTTTCATTTTTGCAAAGGTTTTTGTCACTTTTAATTTTATCTTAAAAAGGCGTTCGATACGCAATACGAACCCCTACGAACGGTTTTCACGTGTGTGTGTGGGTAGTTCGGTTTTGTGATATGAGGTCTGCGATCGTTTGTTTTACTAGTAACCCGTTTTCTTTGATAACCTCAATTTATTAATTTCCATTGAAAGATCCGACGAAATAAAGACACGATTAGAAATGATACCTAATAGGCTTAGGAACTAATGTTAATGTACGAATAGCCTATTCACCATGCATTTGTAGACCACTGGTTCTCTCCGGTTCATATCTTCCTGGTTGTTGAAATCGTAACCTGAAATCATTGATGAATCATACTGCATGCAGGAAGAATACCAGTAAAAAATTTAATTACTGGTAAAATATCTTGAATAATTGTCTGGGTCTTCTCTATTTTCAAAGAAGGATCAGACCGTGCAGTTCTCACTCTTCTCTCTACTGAAAAAATGAATAACGGTGCACGCACCTAGTGATCTAGGCTTGCAATCGACTATGACATCGGCGTCCTTGCGCAAGTATTCCTTGCCACCGTAAGTGACTGTGTCGACAATTTGCGGTGGTTTGATATAAACAGCGGCGGTCATAGTGCGCACCACCTCACAGCCAGGAACACACGTGAGAGAGGCGGAGTTTGGAGAGCCAGTCTGCAACGAGAACAAGATAAGGTCAGCAATTTAAAAAAACTGAAATGCATTATTTACTAACTACCTCTTTGGTCCCTTGTCAGTGTAGCCATGAGTTCATTTGACCACAATTAAATATCATTGATGTTTTTTCAGTTGAGTGAACTGGTTGAAGTCTCACTTGTTCGTCTACGTATCCATCCAGTCCAGCTTTGCAGGTCACTGCTTGTTCTCCGGTTCCCGTTGTGGTCGGGGAGCCGGCGGCAGGAATGTAGCCTGGCAAAGAAATGATTGTCAGAGTGGTGTAGTTTCCGTCAATGAATTTTTTTTAGTTTGTTTTCGGAATTTCCACAAATTTAATTTGAATTACCAAGAACTTTGTCAATTTTGTGGTGTCAAAGTTACAGAAACCAATCGCTCTAACTAATTCGCTCTAATTAAACTATTATTCTACGTTTGCAAACCGGAGTGGAACTTTAGAAATACAAAATACATTGCTTTGCTCACTCACCTGTTTTGCATTTCAATGTTATTTTGCAGTCTTCTGGAATCATTCCATCCGAGGGAACACAATTTCCAGACATGGTCGTTTCTGTGTTGGGATTCGTCTGTGAGTTGATGAGTGGACAGCCCTTGGCTCCTTCTCTCACACATGTCATCACGGCTTCCTGCAACTCATAGTATTTACATAATTGAATGTTGGATAAGCATGCTGACACGATCATCCCTTCTTGTTCTGACAGGTTTGTAGATCGCGGTTGGCATAAGACGTAGTTGAAACTTATTGTTTGTTTGAAGAGCAAACTACAGTTAAGTTCATCCATGTTCACATGATTGTCTGACGTGAATAACTTTTTCACGAGTAGTTATCAGGTACAACTGACATTAGTGGCTCCAGTTACGGTATTCTTCCATCCATCGGTTCCTCCACTGCATGTGAGTGCCTGTGTTGGCGTGCTGCCATCCGGTGCTTTGAATTCTGTAAATATATTTGTTTGCAAGAAAACGTGAAACTGAACGGAAGAGAACACGTTGAGCAACTCACTGTGAGCGCATTGTACAGTGATGGAAGCTCCCTGTTGTACGTATGATTTGCTTCCTTGTGTTGTTTTGGAGCCACTCAGTTGTAGTGTGGTTCCCTCCACTGTGGATGGAACTTCGCAGGCCGGGAGACAGGATGCCGGATAGGAGTTGCTGCTTTGCGCCTGATCTGAAAGCGTATTTTTATTGAACCGGGTACTTATATAGTGCTGGCCATTGTTAAGCATACATCTACGGAATACCAGGTTCTCGAAAAATTACTCACATGCGGATAAATATTGTTTTTCACTGTTAGTGTCCTTCAAGTCTTGGAGGTTAATACTTGAACACAGGCGTTAGTCACATCAATTCGTCGAAATTTCATCTTGTTTTCACTCATTACAACTGTATAATGTATTATTTTTTGTACTAACCTCCATTGCTCCACCCAGATGGCTGGCACACATAGGATGATCCTGTCTCTGGTTGTTGCGTAACTCCAGGTCTCACGTAATCTGAACGATATTGATAATTTTTTGAACAATATGAGTTACCAAAAACAACATGATGTTCAACTCACTGTCTTTGCACTGGGTGTCCATGGTTGAGCCCACGGGATACAACTCGAGCTCGTCGTTACGTGACTGAAAATTGAGATTCTTTGTTGTTATGATATTGCACGAGAACAATGTAATTCTACAGCAGATTGTAGACAGGGTAGTCTACGTTTGTAATGATACACGATCCGCACTGCACACTGCACACTGCACAGAAAGGGCATCTCTCCGTTTTTGAGCGACACACTTTCTCGCTTTTAGAAAACACTTGAAATTCGCTCGCTACGCAACGAAAAGTTAGATTTTTCCACACAATCGAAATCCATTTCAACAAACGAACAGTCTCGCAGCGGATTACGCATTGTAAAGTTTGTGTGTGGACAGAATACATCACACAAGAAGTCTCGTTGGGAACATTGGATGATCACTTCAAAACTGTAAATGTCATTGGCCACTAACCGTAGTTGTAGTTGGTAGCCGCACTACTGTAGCCACAGTTTCTTGTACTGCACTGAGTTTAGCACATCCCGCTACACAACTGTCTCCGTATTTTCCATCGGCGTTTGGTAGAACCTCTGCTCCGTCTTTGTCTACCCATTCATTACCCTTGCAGGTCAATTGTTGACCGTTCGGCTTATTGGGCATGAAATATCCGAGTCCACTTGGGGAGTTGCCTGAACATGTCGTATAGATCAAACATTCGCTGTCGAAGGGACTTTCATGACCGTTACATAAACATATTTGGTGAGATGTACATATATATTGGACACATTATGCCTTCCTTGCTTTTCCTCAATTGACTGAAATGCATTATATTTTTGGTAGTCCTAAGGACATTGTCACGTTTTGAGAATCGTTGATGGATAAACACGTGTTTTGATCTACATGTCTCACAAGTACTCAGGTATATGTGATCATGATTATCATACTCAAAAGAGTGCAAGTCTCACTGTTTTTGTTGCACTTGATGGTGATGACGCATCCATCCTGTTTCGTTCCCTGGCTCTCCTGACATTCAGCTGACTGTTCCACGTTGGCGTTTGAGTCGATGTTGCTGGCTGTGATTGTGCTACATCCGTCCGGTACACACTGAATTACCGAACTCAGTAAAACTACAAACGTGATAACATGTGTATCACCCTTGTTCTTTTCCTCTGTTAACCACAAAAGTTTGCATTTATAGTTTGCGAAAATACAAAATGAGAAAAAGACACAGAACGACGGTTACTTCCGTTTCTACTCATTAAATTGTTTTTTCAACAGCAGATGTGTTTCTAGTTGGAGGTGTGAGGAGAACATACAGTGCCTATATCTTGAGTGATTGAGTTTGTGGACACTGTTGTATTGTAGATGATAACTACTGAACAAACTTCAACTGGTTTCGCGTTGCCCTTGTTCGTAGTCAAATCCATCCAACTGGCCGTACCGCCCACACATTTGATCTGCTGGACACCGGTCTGGTCGTGGGGAGCCAGATATTTATATCCTAAAATGATTGTGGTCAATTGTAGGGATTTCAGGCATGACGACATGCACTTTGAGAATAATAAATTTGTAGTTTGATCTTCGTTACATTTTTCTCTGAATACTGAACAGAAACACCAACAAAGCAGTTCTTTCAAACACTATGTTCGATGTTGTTTTTTAACTGTTATTTCACTTCGCGCATAATATAATGATCATGATCAATCGCGTCTAGAAGGATTTTTCTCTCAAAAATACGAGGTTTTGGAAACATAAAATGAATCAGTTAAAACGGCGAGAAATATATTTACATTCCCGCTGCGTTCTATTTACAGTAAACTGAATAATGTTTTGCTACAAGGCCATGCTCTGAGTAGTTCGTATAGTCGTTGCCAACAGAAAAGCGGGAGGGTACTGTATATCTCACTTTTCGCTGTGTAAGCACACATGTCTTCTATTCCAAAACATGCCCGCTCTGTGCTCTACTAGAGCACAGAGGTTAGCGGCCTGCTACGAAACTTTTGCACGCAGGTTGATTTCGGTGAGAGACCGAAATTTATAAATTTGGCACCCACTATAATTCCACATTGATTGCGACATAATATGTGTTTTTCCAATACATGAACATCATGTATTGGTTGCTTGCGGATTTAGAGGAGCATGTCATCCTGTTTCTGAAACCAGAGCAAAAATGATAACTTTGATCTTACCAGGTTTACATTCGAACTCATATACACTATCCGGTACCATGACTTTCTTGTTGTTCGCGTCAATTCTGTACGAATCAGGGTTTTGGGCCGGGTTGTTCTTGCTAACCACGTTCGACGGAATATCTCTGGAGTTATTAAGATATAGTGCTATAGATCATCAAACCTTATAAACACAGCAGTACTTACGATTTTGTAAGGAGTGGAGCTCTCTGCTCATTTCTCGACATCGTTAACTACACAGTCTCTCTCCCGCATGCAATTAATCATCTGCGTCAGTCCTTTGGGATTGATGATGATTCATTACGCAAATGAGAGCGTGAAAAACATGTGAAAATGAAATGAAAAATACGAAGAAAAAAGTTGAGACACGTCAATGGAGAATACAGTCACAGAATGAAATATGAACACAATGCAGTAACGAGTACAGTAACACGATGTGCATATAGTCGTTGTTTCCGTGGAGACTTTATCAGCTGCTTCAGACGGGATTGGCCAGTTCGCCATTTGCTGGGATTGCTTTCACGTTGAGTGAAACACACTTGTTTCTTCTTCACTGGTGACATTGGTTTTTAATCAATTTAATAGGAATAGTACCTTGGATCAATAACCGGACATAAGGCCCTGCATAGTGCCGGCCAGCCGTTGGCCTTGTCGTTGATTATGTCGTACCATCCGGATCCGGCGTTACCGGAACATCTGTGCTTGTCAATACCGGCTTCCTCCAGTTTTCTGTCCGTGAACATGAAACCTGCATAAACGCTCAAATTGAAAAGCGATTTAGTTTTAAAAACTTTAACACCAAGCGATTTTCAACTCCAAGAAAGCCTATGTGTAGTTACTGTTCATGTATTATGTCCCCTGTTCGTCTTTTTCCTTGGTGAATGATTGGAATCACTCCTCTGATCATCCTATGGACGATCACAGTTGTACTCAGACCAATCTTCAAAGGTTGTGTGAACAACGTCCGGACTACGCTTTCCTTTAGGTAGCGGTTTCTCGAAACCATACTCGAGCTGTCAACGTAGTGAAATGAAAATAGGTGCTCTCCGATCGAGATTTCCGCTTTCTCCATTTGAAACTGTTTTGCACCTTATCTTGAATTTTTTTGCCACATTGAACATTCGAAATAAGGCCTGCGGTATCGGCCATAAGTGTCATGCCGTGATCAATAGCCACGCTCATTTAAGTGTTCCCCTAAGTATCATATGAGTTTTGAGCACCTGGTTTGCATTGAGTCTCAACGTAGGTGTCGGTTGCCCAGTATTCTCGTCCAGCATTTTTGTAGATCTTCGATGGTTCGTTTCCACCGACGTAGGTGGCATTGATCATGTTGGCCGGCGTCAGTCGAAGACAACCTCGACGACACAACGGGGGCTCCTGAAACGCCAATGTTCGTATACCGTAACCGAACTCATGAGTATGCTTGATTTTTTAGATCAATCCAACCTGTGTATAGGGTTTGTAAAACCGTTGTGGACACCGTACCGGGTTTGGCGATGAGCCAGCCAGTCTGCGTATAATTGATCTACACACTCTCTCAACCGCTGGCAAGTAATAAACGATCGCTCGCCCCGCATCGCTCAAGCAATCGACCCTTCTGCTGTCTTTATGAGTAAAAGGGCGACTATAGTAACACGTACGCGCTTTCTCTCTGCATTCACATCCCGTCTGTCATAGTCAGAACAAGATGAAGGTGTCGGGACGTTCGTTATGTTCTTACAGTAACCCAGAATTAATTCTCGTTCGACAATAGATTATCAACACTATGGATTTCGCAGATGAGATGGTTTACGTGAGATATTGGATATCGTTTTAGAACTTGCTAGTAATTGATAGTATTTAACAGTGCACAATCAAGAGAATTGTTCATTTTGGGATCAGTGACAATCAGTATGATTCTTATCCTTCTGCTTTGTTAGCGCCTTGTGACCTATCGTAATGGTTTTGACGTTTTTTCTCAAAACTTTACCAATGATATACTACTATGCCAAGTTACACTCCTTATGCCTGATATCACGCCTGAAGATTTTTATGTTGTGAAAAATGGCATACCGATCGCCCCTGCTCGGTCCGCCACTCTCCACCTGTCAGACAAGTCATTTCGATTCCGTCGCCCTCAGGGTCGTCTTCAAAGTAGAATCCACCTTCTTCCGCATTCAGACCTAAAGCATTTGTGAAGATTCTCAATTAGCGTCAAGTTGTTACGGTGCGTATCCTCCATTTTGAATTGACACGCATTTCGCATTCTGTATCACTTAGGCACTCCGTGGTACCGTACTCTATCGCTTCTATAACTATGACACAATCGCCAAACCCGTGAGAAAGTTTAAAGTTCTGGAAGTTGAGGAACCTACTTTGTTTGCACTTGACCATGAACGTGCAGCCAGGTTTGACTCCGTACGAGTCGGGCGGTGCCTTGCACTGCAGGGAGTTGCGGACTTCGTTGGGGAGTGGAACCAAGTTCTCGTCGTTGAACACGAACAAACATTGAGAATAACATTTGGACACCAAAAAAGCTCCTGAAAAAGTTAGTTAATATTTGTTGGGTGTCATTCTGTCAGATAGGAACCACCTACTAAAATGTCACTATAGAGACGCTACCAATTACAGTAGCGTCCCTACAAACGGCGTTAGATATGTTTTGTTCCATTTGTTGTCAGCATAGCGACGTCTGATACAGTACACCCAACAAAACTTATACTCTGCATTTGATAAGCTGAACCTCAAGATAACCAGTCTAGATACTTAACATATTACCTATCAGAAATAGGCCGATTGGCCTATGTCTGGAGCCCATCGAGCGCTCTGAAAAAAGTTAATTCATTCATGGATTCATAGAAATTGCTCATTGAGAGAGGTTGCTTGACGTCACTACCAAAGTTTCTGAAGTCGTATTGTGTGTTGGTGTTATCTCTGAATGTTTCAGGAGCACATAACTATCATTGGGAAAGCAAGCAGGATTCGGTTTCTTCGTAAGAGTTTGTGTTTTGCAAAAACAGTTGCAGAAACGGTATGTTGAACAGAATTACAGAATTGTATACGTGGCATAGATGGTAATACAGTAAGCGGTCGGGGAAAATCGAACAGCTATTACACGCTCTGAATCTGTTTGATGGCTTTCGGCTATAAATACTGAATATTTTTCGTGCGAATTTTGTTTTAACGAGCGAAAGACAGCCACTTTAACGATCGTGAATTATATCTGGGAATATATCATGTATGAAACGCCATCGTTGCTCACCGGAAAATAATAAATCGACAGACAAGATGTTTCTGACAAAAAATGTTGTACTGTAGAACAGAAGTATGAAAACTAACAACGGGCTGAAAAAAATTATGATGGAGAGTTGTGTGAATCTGGCTCACGATTATCGTTTTCCTGATATCGACAACTCGGGCCCGAATTTAGTTAGCTACCGCAAACCATGAGACCACACAGGGTGTATAGTGCGTTAAAATATCCGCCTCATGTGAGACGCATACCATTGAACCAACTGGGTCTGTAGTACGAACGTTGTTGTTTATGTGTGTTCTTGTTCTTACACAGCCTAAAGTGAGATATACAGTAAACCCCTCCAATGTTTAAGTTAAGCGACAACTAAACTGGAATTGGAACGGCCCTTGTCATTTAAATTGCGTACCAGTCGCTGCTCTCGCTAACCATACGTAAAATACAATAGATTCACATTATTCCTATGGCCCGCGCTCTACCGTACCCGTCACGTCAAGTTGTATTTAGTTTCTTCCGTTCCTGACAACCCACATCAATATATCGTAATCAAAATAGTATAATTATTGATGATCAATCTATCGAAGTTATATCGAAGTTGTGACATTGCATTCAGTTTGTTCTCTATGAATTCCCGATGTAGATCAGGCACGGGAGGTTGATGTCTAAAGTGGTGAGCTCACCTGCGTGTCAAATTACTTGAGGAGCTGACCAAAAAAAGAAGGTAATTTGCTTTATGATAGGGTGATGGAGTTCTGTGTAGTAAGGATAACTGTGAACACAATCTCAGTCAATCGAAAAGCAGTAGTTGGTCGATGGTGACCTTTTTAAGAGCGGTCGCTCACGAACTAAATCACAAAGCAAAGAATATTGTGTATTGAACAGCTCAAATAGACGTTCCAAAGGTGATGGTTCGACTTATTAACTGAGGGACTGGATGAAACAATGAGTTATATTCCGTTTTCCAACGTATTTCTACATTCCACATTACTAGTTTGAAAACACGTTCAAAAATGTCTGTGAAAAATGTTCATAACGAAAGACAATATTGAAGTCAGAAAATCGTGATGGAAAACTGTAGAGTCACATACAGTATGCTATTCTTAGAACTATACCAGTCTTTTATGTGTGTTCCTTCTTAGATCCACTGTATACAACATTTCAAACTAGTTGAACAATTTGGAAACAACTGATTATCACGTGACTAACGGCATTCTTCTCAAACAGTTTCCAGTTCCCTACTTCTCCGACCCCCGATAGCTTTCATTAGCAACGATTCATCCGACGCAAATTCCAGTTTTTTCGTCTATTCCAAGTCTCGTATTCGATTGTTAGTGACCAATATGTTCCTTCTGTGTTTCATTCTTCATCGATTATCTGAACACATTGCACGTACTCTCACAGACTACAACTCATACATTCAAAGGAAGTACCACATCCATAATATGAAGTATGTTTGTAGCCAAGACCCCAAGTCTACGGTCCAGAAGTTTCATGTACACATATTTATAGGGAAATTCCCACAGTGTTTTCAATACGTTGAGGATATCGAGTTTTTGCATTCGAGTCTCACTCCCTGTTAGAAAAAAGGGTTCCATTTTCCGACGAAGTTCAAGTGTGTCTAACTACTATTCATTTGGAAGTTTTTTGAAGGTTTATAGAAGTGTTAAAAGAAAAGTGGAGGTCTATGTGCCATGTGGTTCTGATGCTCAGAGTTGCACACATTTCTTCACGTTCGTTCAGTATATATTTGAATTTTTCTCTCACAAAAACGCGCCTTCTACTCCGATACGTTTCAACTTTTTTTCGAGTTATAGTTTCCGCTAGAAACTTATTTTCACGTCACTTCACGATGAAATTCACACATATCAAACAAATAAATACGAACATAAGAAGGTAGATTCAATCGGGAATTCTGCGGTGGTACAAGAATTACTGCGAACAGAGTTTGCTACACCCGAATCGAGCTTGTACGGTATATTGCTCTGAGTCTCCCGATATTTTGAATTCGATTCCATTGGTCTCTGGTCAAAACCCGTAAATCTTTTAAATTTCTAGACAATCGCTCGCACGACTGTGTGCGTGACTTTTCCTAATATCAGCGCTCCAAATCCGCATGGTTGCCGGCCAATGATAACGAATTTTACCCGCGGTTGCATCCGGAGTGTTATGCCAAATTGCAACATATTACTTACATATTACTGGAATTATATTATAATGGTTTCTCACCTGACATAAACGTTGAATAAAACCTAGTGACTGGGTTTCATATTCGCAAAAGGCGTTCATTTCTACCACTTATAATTAGAAGAAGTTTAAGGAGGGAAATACGAATAGAGAAGAAAATATGAGGAGAGAGAGGGGGAATGAAAAAGAGATTTCATTTGCACTGTTCCATCTGGTAGCATGTATCTTATTTGCTCGTAATTATTGTGTACTGTAATTGTTTTTGAAGATAATGTTCCTGCTAGAGCTACGACTGTGATTATGATTAAAATGATTCCATCTTGTTCCTTATCATTGTGTTCTCATGTTTGAAATTTTGCTTCCAGTTATTTGAGTATGCTGTAACTCATCGAGCCCTGGATATCCGGAACCACTACTATTTCAATAATCACTGAAAAACATGACGCAATGGATAGGTGCTAGTATTTTCTGTGTTGTATTCTTTACTGCTGTGAAGGCGATGCCCTATCAATCGGTACCCATCCTACCATGGGTCGGTCAACCTACTTGTTCATCGTGCTCTGCTGGACCCGACCTTTCATCTACTTGTCCAAGATCAGAAGCGCTTATGACCTCGGTAATTGATTGTTTTTTATGTCTTTCATGCCAGTTCAGTATGTGATGTAGGACAATGTGGTGTTGGCTGTCTTTTCTCGACCAAATGAGGAGGTAATAAGGTTTTTAAAGCAGAAAGGGTTTGGTGGGATACACATAGCCGTGCTACAGAGACTGTTAGACATGATAAGCGTGCTAATGCGCTCTTGAACGAGAATTTCTCATTCTGCCGTATTCTACTACCAGGTTTGGCAGTAAACGATTTGTTTTGCAACGACAAATTATTGATTTTACAGCTTGATACGAAATGTGACGTAACAGAAACACTGAGAAAAACATCGTTTGAAGATAGCAATTTACTGTGAATGCAACGTGGAAATAAATTCTGTACTTTCGACTAAAATAGTCCCATACCGTTGTGCTCCACTCAATTGCGCCTTCATCAAGTAGCATGAAAGAGATCAATTAATTTAAAGCTAAGTACTGTCATGAGAGCTCACGGCTCTTGTCTGAGTTGTTGTTCTATTAAATATTCCGTCAATTCGTGGACGGGATATTTGTAAAGACAGAACCTTATACAGATATCGATCAATATTGCGCATTCGAAATCCGATCAAATTAATGTTCCCACGCCGTGACGTCTGCGGAGGAACTAAGCCCTTGAACGGTTCAAATTTGTTTTCGAAAAACATCATGTTCCAGCCAGAATTGATCAATCATTGGGGATACCCAGTAGAAACGCATCAAGTGATAACGGAAGATGGATATATACTCCAACTACATCGCATACCTCATGGAAAAGTTGAGTTTCTGTGGGTAGTTTCGTTAAGAAATAGTTATGAGAAATATTGGTACCAGAAAATCCCAAACTGGCAGAAACATGACAAAACGAATTGAAAGGAGATCAAACTGTCCGGTCTGTTCAGTCATGCCTCTAGTTTCAGGAAACATGAATAACTGCAAAACTCGCCCAGTGATCTTTCTCCAACACGGTCTTTTCGGATCAAGTTCAAGTTGGCTTCTCAATACTCCTTCGCAATCAGCAGGTATTTCTGAAACCGAGTAACTGTACGCTGCTCCACTATTCATACTTCAAATTGCTGTTGCTCGATCACGGCGTGTCTGATTGCTGTTCTGTCTAAACATGGGAATTATGACGTGTGAAGATCAAACTACAACAAAAGTTTAGCCTATGTGGTCGCTAGGTGCAGGTGATACTTCTGCTAGCTCGGCGGGCGCGGTTGGCAAAAATCATATTTCCCCCTGCGTAGTTTATAATGTAAGTTCATCCATAACAACTTACTTCAAAACAGAATCAGGTGAACAGTATCCATAGAAGTGATTAAGCTGACAAAGTTGAGTGCATTAACCTCAATTTATTTAACGTGGACATATTTCAAATTTAGTTTCTATAATAACGAATTTCGGATGGACGAGCTCTTCATATTGTCAGAAACAATTTTAGCATGTTAAAGTTACGAAGACCTGCTCAACACGATAACTTTCAGGGTTCTTGTTTGCGGATGCTGGTTTTGACGTGTGGTTGGGAAACATGCGTGGAAACATTTATTCCGATCAACATGTTTGTTTACAGAAATCAAACCCTCGGTTTTGGAGATTCAGGTACTCGTTACTAGAGTTTTACTCCACTCGGCGCGGTATCTCCACGGCACAGTGCATACACTGGTAGCCCACCCGAGCCTAGTTATAGTAGGTGCCAAATTCATAAATTTCTGTCTCTCGCCGGAATCGAACCTGCCAGCAAAACATTCGTAGCAGGGCGCTAACCACTGCGCTATTATAGTACATAACCAGCTAGCTTTGGAATCGAAGAAATGTGTACGTACACAGCTGAAAGTGAGATATACAGTACCCTCCTGCATTTCCGTTGGCGACGACTATATCATCTGCACACCCCATCCCTTCACTGATATCATCAGTAACTTTATCGTGGCTCAACAATGTAGCCCACGGCTGGATGAATTGATTATGTTCTACTTATCTTGTAGAGGGTGAAGGCCGTTAGGGGTGAGTCATAGTACGAGCATGCAGTCCGTCCTACAAATAGCGCGACGAGCGGAATTCGAACCCGGGTCGAGTGAAGCTATACGCTATCCACTTTCTCACTTCGTCCTTGGAGTGAATAAAACAGAAAATTTTCATGAATATACAGAATGTTTCGGTGATTGAATCTGTTCCGCGGCGTTATTGAATACCAAAAGTATGTACTAGAAGTTGCACGCCCATATTCGGTGATGGGAAACCTGGAAATTATCAAAATTATGAAGTTGAATAAACCGTTATATGTTTATTGTGGCAGACTATCATAACTGTTACAATTTGAAGTAACATTAAAAACAGTCAATGTTAGTATACACTATTCTCCGTGAATTTTGAACAGAATAAGTAACAAGTAGCTGTAACGACAAGTTTTTTTCAGCTGGGAAGATATGGCTCGCTATGACCTACCCGCCATGATTGACTACGTGCTGGCCACCACCAACTCGGAACAGATATACTATGTGGGCCATTCCCAAGGCACGATGACAATGTTCGCCAAGCTTAGTACAGATCCCTGTTTTGCCAAGAAGGTTAGTGAACTCAATATTTTTATTCGTGAAAAAGTGGGGGCCCAACGACTGTGAGATTTGTCTTCTGCTGTGCGCCCCTTAGACAGCTACTCTCAAATGGAGCAGCTACTGCTACAAAAACCGGAAAATACTTATATACTCAAGTATAACTGTTCATTACAAACATATAGTTCGTTTCACCAATCAATGTCCTTGTACAGTAATCTGTAGAATATTCGCGAGGCTTTTTCTAATGAAAAAAATATTATTTTGGTCTCAAACTTTCAGAGTTTGTTGATGTAAAGGTAGAAAACACAATGGTGAAATGTTAAGTCATTTTAAAAACATCAAACTACCTAACGCAAACCTGTAAGTTTGCGCAGATTACTGTAGAGGGTTATAAGTGCGTGAAACAGACTATACAAAAGTCGTAAAATATTTTTTCAAACCTGTGAACTATAATATACAAATCACAGCTGCGAAAGAGAACAACTGTTGAATAATATGCCAAGTGTTATAGCACCCAGAGTTGAAGTAAAGACCAAAACTGCAAATCATTGTGTATAAAACCAGAATCTCTATAGTTGACTACGTTGAGTTAACATCTGTGATTTGTATATTATAGTTTACAGGTTTGAAAAAATATTTTACGACTTTTGTATGTTTGTAATGAACAGTTATACTTGAGTATATAAGTATTTTCCGGTTTTTGTAGCAGTAGCTGCTCCATTTGAGAGTAGCTGTCTAAGGGGCGCACAGCAGAAGACAAATCTCACAGTCGTTGGGCCCCCACTTTTTCATGAATTTTTCTCTTTTTGTACACATGCCGTAGGTATGTAGAGAGGTGGTTCGATCTGTACGGTGAAGATAAAATTGTTTTCCTGATGAACCACTTGTCAAGTACTATCATCATTCGAAAAAAAACATGACGTCAACATTGCAGTTCTGAAAACTTACTTTATCTGCCCTTCAGAGTCCCAGAATACGTCATGTTTGAATGAAGTTTTCTCGTGAATTAACCACTTTTTAGAAACTCTCAGCATTCGAAAACATATGTCACGTCTTTTTTTCGAAAGTTGACGTCATCTGGCCTTCTGAATTCCAGAACAAGTCATACTGAGATGAAATTTCATCTACCATTTTTAAGATATTTGCATCATTTGATGAAATATTCGACGTCAACTTTTCACTTTCCAAAATTGACGTCATCCGGCTTTCAGAATCCCAGAATACGTCATGTTTAGATGAAGTTTCACCGTTAATACCCCACCTGCCCACTGTTATCATCATTTGGAGAAACATTTGACGTAAACTTTACACTTTTTAATTTGGACGTCATCCGGGCTCCAGAATCCGTGATGACGTCCTTTATGTATAACGCTTCCGTGATACGCGACTAGTTTGTGACTACTAGCCGTTTGAAAAGTAATTTGACGTCAACTTTGCTTTTTTCAATTATGACGTCATCCGAGCTCCAGAATCCTCAATGACGTCATCAGTAGAAGACTTACATCTAAATCGATGTCAGTTCATGTCTTGGTATCATACTTCAAATTTTACTTGAATTGGTTAGGACTGAGCTGAGTTATAACGCAATTTGATTTACCCTGACAGAGAGGGCGAGAGAGTGCACGAAATGAAGAGACGCAGAGACATTTTCAAAGACCTATAACTTAATGAAAAATAATTTTTTTCGAAAAAAAGTTTGCACCCCCAAAGTTTGAGTGGGGTATCTATCGTGTCCCAAATTTTCAGTCAAATCGGTTCACACATAAAAATATCCCAGGAGTGCGCACCAACACAGACACACAGATACACGACGGAAGTTGGCGGTCTGCATGAAGCGCATAACGTCATAACTCGGCTCAAACGCGATCAATTTCGTTCAAATTTTGAATATAGCTTGTAAATATGCCATAGAAAATTAGCAAATCATAAAAAGTATCGATTTTCACAGTTGGGCCTTTTTGAGAGTGAACTAAAAAATGAAAGCGCACATTAGCCGGACCAAAGACAAATCTCGCACAGCGCTTCGCGCTGCGCGCGATTATGAGAAAAAACTCAGAGTTTTGTTAACTCTTGTAACCTAAACGGTTCAGATCTGAGCGGACGACTGTTTGAAGCGTGTCAGGAGAATTTTCAGAGTGATCTTCAAAATTCCTTCGAGCGTAGTCTTATTTATCGCAGCACGTTAACTGAAACGCTTACCGGGAGTCTTTACCGTTTGGCCACGCTCGCTCTCGTGTTGGTATTTTGTGTGAAATTGTAGATGTTGTCCACACACAATGATCATTTCGATTTTTCTACCACTCTCTCGTTTTTCAGATTCGAAAGTTTTTTGCGCTGGCCCCGGTCGCTCGAATGGCATTTGCCAAAGGACTTTTCCACGAGATGGGAGAAGCTAATGATCAGTTGCAGGTGAGTGTGACGACAAGAAAAGGAATCTCTTTATTAATCTCTATCTTCATCTTCACAAATTGGGCGATCGCCTTGAGGCCATTGGAAGAGAGGACATGTCCCTTTTGATTCAAATTGTGCTGAAAAAGTAATTTTTCTGAATATTGACCATCATTTCCAGTTGATGTACAACACTTTGGGCGACATGGAGTTTTTCTCAAGTGATTGTGCCGCACGGCGTTTCATCGATTCTCTATGTTCCTCGCCGTTAAAGAGGCAATATTGTGAAAACCTTATTTATTATGTCAGTGGACCGAATTGCGGACAATTGGACACGGTAAAATGATTCAATTTTGACAGTAATCCGAGTTTATATATTTCACATTCAGCGATCAGTTAAAAATCACCACAACTCTCTATTATTGAACAGCGAGTTGGACATTGATATCATGAACCTGACACGAATGGGAATCCCTAAAGGTTGCGTCAACAAAGACAAAAATCATCGTCGATGGTTGTATTTCTCAGAATGCGAAGGCGTTCAGCTCAGTCGTTTTTGTTGTCATTCATTTTTTCGCCGTGCCCTATTAATAAATCTGCAACCATTCAGTGCATTCAAAATCTACAAATTTCTGTAAAGAATGTTATACATTTAAATGAATTTCAGTCTCGAATCCCTGCCTACCTAGCCCACAACTTCATGGGAACTTCACTGAGAAATGTGCTTCATTTCACCCAAATGATCAAAAACAAGAGAATGAGTCATTTCGATATGGGACCGGAGAGAAATAGCCAATGCTATGGAACGGTACGTGTTGAGTAATAACATCTCTCAGGTGAGCAGATTTTCCGTGTTGTTTTCTTCACAGCAAAGAATCTTCCTAGCATGCAAGTTCAGATGAAGTGTGCAGACAACTGAAAGTAGTCGTTAGAAAGGTATGAAAATGTTAATTCTGTAGAGGAGTTGTTCTGTTTTCAAGTGGTTCTTATTCTTATTTCCAGAGATGTCCGCCTGAGTATAACCTATCCAATATATCTGTGCTGACATATTTGGTGTATTCGGACAATGATTGGATAGCCGGCTCTTCTGATGTCGAATCATTCATTGCGAAAAGTTTGCCGTCGAAAAAAATAATGTGAGACATATAGTTCGTTTCACCCATCGATAGCAGTCAGCCATGCTGGCCGAGCGCACCCTACATTGCAGGCGACTGATCTGGCAGCTTGCCAGTCTTTTCATTACAAATAAAAATCCAAAAAGTGGTTATTTTGAGTTTTTTGCACATATTTTGTATACAAAAGGTTACCATAATCGGGGAGTAACTAAAACAAGTTTTTGTGCGATACAATTAGGTTTAAAAAACGGCTAGAGAAGATGGTTGGATATCACTATTTTTATTTTCGGCGATCATGTTCAGATGGCCGGCTGCTTGTGGGCGCCGCGCCACCTATCGCAGCTGAGTCCAATACCCAGCTTGTGCATCAATTTTGATTAGACTGATTGCTGTTGAAAACTTTCCAACACAATTGACTCCGCCCATAAAGATTTACTGTACCTGGCTGCTATCGATGTGTGGAACGAACTACCAGCTCCTCGTGATAGTTGAGCCAATTATTTGTACAAGCAAGCTAATAATGTTTAATAAGTACTTGAACACACATTCGTCGTGGAAAGATGAAGAAATTGCGAGAAGCATGTTGTAAAACTCACCAATCTTTGTTCAAAAGGAAAATCAGAAGAAACTAACTGTTGTATAAAAAAGTGTTTGGGTGTGAGACATCTTCCATAACATGAAATCTCAGTAAAAAGGTTGAAAAATTAGGCAGTATGTGTTTTGAGTTTCATAGGAAAAATGCAAAATTCAAACATCTGAAAGTTTCAGTCAAGTAAATTTGAAGTTTTCGGGATTCCAGAAGCCATCCAGATTAAAACGTCTGATATGTTACACCGTTAACTATTCATAATTCACGAAATCTTTTTTTTTAGAAAACTGGTTAATTTCAATCACTGCGATTTTCTTTGGGGTTCACGAGCCAAAAACGAAGTATACGGAGTCATCGAACGGATTATCAACGGAGACAGCCGGATACAGGTTTCTCTTACCGTTTGTTAATGCAATTCAAGCTCTTCAATTTCCTGAATGTTTCTCGCATACATTGTGAAGAGCTGATTTTCAACTTGTCTAACGATAATTGCGAAGGGAACACTAGTCTCGGAAATCTAGTAATTGAGATATAGTTCTAAACTATTACAGGACTGCTCTTGACCTACCTTGCCGTGTCGTTTGTTTTTGAAACAAACAATAGAAATAAATATACTCTCACTGGACTACCAACGACTTTAATCTCTTCTACAAACACACTACCGAAGTTGTGACATCTTTGATACTTTCTATCGTTTATCATGGGATCATTGTTGCATTCCACTACATTCAATGAAAGAAGGCAATGAGCTTCGAATTTGCGGTGAGAGTGTTCGAGAAAGTGTGGAAATTTGTCGTTTTTGGTATTTCATGCATAGTCGACATTCGATCATTCATCGAATTTTAAAATAACCTCCCTCCTTATCTGGTCTCAATTAAGTTATGACAAACTTCCTCGCCATCATCAAAGAAAGAATATTAGATTCTACTGATACTGCTGCGTCATAATACGAGATCATCTGTATGGCTTCTGTTTTTGTTGTTGTAGATGAACATGCCTGATATTTATTCAGTAAACAGCTTTGCAAAACGAATATGTGAGTGTTTTGCTCATTGTGCTATATTTACAGAAGACTAGTTATCAACATTTGCTTTCAATCGATGATTGTAATATCCGTTGTACCAATTTGTACAGTAGTAAAGTGAACATCACAGTAATATTGACTTTGGTAATATGTACTGCGTGACAGAGATGTACAGTTGGCTGGACACATGTCAATTGAAAATGATATACCAGAACCATTTTGTGTAATTCTTGTTGTTTCTTCCTACCAAGGTTGTTTTGTTTCAGATATCTTAGCAAAGACATGCGGAAATGAAAATTCACAAGATTAGTAAGCTTTTCTCAGCGGAAGAATTTTCATTTGTAGGAAATATATTTTGTGAAAACACCGAAATTCTTCGTGGATTAGGCAAGACGTCGATGACTTTTTCGACTATAATCTACGAGAAACATAAAAATGAGTCAACAAATTTAAATGAAAGGCCGACTGCATTCCTCCGTGCAGCTACGTGCAAATGTGAAAACTATGGCACCAGTTTGTTGATAATAGAACCGAAATCTAAAATCAACAAGATTTTCCAAAAACTGTTCTTCAGCCGTTTTGACTAATCCAGTGAAACCTCTACTATGGGGCGTTCTCTCAGTCAACATTTCATTATCGTATCGAACATGCTTGTCAACAGCTATCTCAGTCAAACCACAATCTTCGTTCTCTTTCTTACTGTAGTTGTGTCCAATTGGTGGTTTGGCGCGGAGGGTGCTATCCTGTCTCCCAACCATTCCGTGCTCTGTGGGGACCACCCTCTTCAGGCCGTCCCCAAAAAAGTGAAAGGGAGAAGTGAGTTTATCAGCAGGAAGTTGTTTTATGGAAGGCGGCGTAGCAATCCCTCCAATCTCACGAGAAGTTCTAATGACTTTCTCATGAGATACCTCATAAGCGTCTCGTGAACAGTCAATGTTGTAGCATAGCGATCAATATAATCTCATGGGAAGCTTCTGCAAATAGCTCATGAGTATCTCATGAGATTTCTGAGGGATTGCTACGCCGCAAGGTGTTGGTCGTCTGATTTGAAATGTACCCGAGGATTATTTGTTCTTAGACAGACCATAATAACGTTTGTCACAAGTGAACGAGGCGCACAACCAATTACGCTAGTTTCACATCAAAGACAGCTCATTCTGACCAATACGTAGTTGGGTTCTGACGCAGGCAACCACATTCGGGAAACAAACGACTTCAAATAAATTCTGGCTGAAGGAGCGCAGAAAGAAACAGTCAAACTCAGTTCGCGCGCTCCAATGGCAGACAGACGCAGACGACCAGAAAGCAAACCATGAAACAAACCAAATCGCATAATGGTGGCGCTCAATGTGATCTAATGCAATGCCCCAACCCTTCACGGAATCTTTAAAAAAACTTTTTTCAAAATTGACTTATTTCAGTGGATCATGAGAGTATTGTCCAAATGCTGGCCACAGTTCGGAGATACGCACCTCGATTATGGAAAGCCTACGAATATGCACTATCGAGGTAGTTGAAAGACAAATACATATTTAATAGTTTATCTGTATGTGCAACCGTAGCTACTTGTGACAACCCATAGAAGAGGTCAAGAAAAACGTTCATAAGAGGCTGTTGTGAGTGTGTGTACGCTCCGTGCAAACTTTTACACAACATTTGGGTCCGTCTGTCTGGAGGCTAGTGCAACTGAGTGAAATCCCAAAGGAGCCCAAACTTTAAGAGTGGCCCAGAACAGTCAATGATATCATCAATTGGGTTCGTGCAGAGAAGCAAAATCTGACACTTGTAGTTTGCTTCGTTGCGTTGTTCGTAAAATAGGCATATGATCGCTGAGATAAGAAGGGAATTCAATTCGTTTGCTTCAAATATAGTTTTTGAACAGAGATGAGACTACAGCTTGAACATGACCATCGATGACCACACAAAACTTCAATATGACTTTTGCCTAGTTTTAAAGATCATTGATAGTTATATTTCGTACTTGAATTACAGATACACCGCTTGTAAGCTGATGTCTGCAGCGGGAACTCTGGGCAAATGAGGGAACTGGTTACTATTCAATATGCGATTTGTCCGAGTTCTTTAGGAGTTTTGCACTCATGTGAATCCATTCTCTTTGTTATGACACAACATTGTGTTTAGTATTTGTGTTGGTTATTCAAATAAATAGTCGAACAACAAAAGTAGAATCATGTTGTCGAGTTATTTGTTTCAGTTCGTTATCGAAGTCTCAAATACATGTTTGAACCTCAACCAATTTTGTGAAGTTCGAATTTCAACTAATGTTGTAAAGATGTTGCATCTTAAATTCACCGTTGGTCCTCACAACAGCTGAAGCACAAATCTTAATGAATCGCTGCAAAATTTGCTTCATTTTCGAGTTATTATCCTTTCTGTAAAACTTCTCGATACGTTGATGTGTGGCATATATATCCCGGAAGCGTGTCATCCCGGAGGCCTTAATTATATTCAACTGGTTCACTTCGTGATGTTTGTTCTCGTCACTCTGAGGATTTGCACGCATAAAGATAGTCATTCCGTTCATAGATTATGTCATTCAATCCATTAAAGTACTTAAGATTAGCAGGCTCATTTAATCATTCGGAGATCACTCCCATGAAAGTACAACATACGAATGGAATCATAACAGACTCATCCAAATGATGAGAGCAGTCTACGCTAATCACGGATTTATCGAGAATATGAGGCTATGTTAGGCCTGTACAAGGAACCTTCTAAAAACCACTAGTGCTGTACACGAGAACATCCTGACTACCTAACCATTTTAGATAAATTGATGATGCACATAGTCTATGCGGGGCACCGCAGAAAAGCGCCAAAAGACCAACTTTCACCTAGAATTTAAGGTCACCTCCTGATCCAGGTAATTGTCGCTCATAACTCGATTGAACGAAGAGAGTTGGCAACTAAGTGATCAGAAAAGTCAAAAAGAGTTTTGAAGTTCGTCCAGATATTCGCCATTGAACACATTATCTAATTTCTTCGATAGTTTCGAGCCGACTCTAAAGAAACCGCATTACCAAACATCGAAGATAGATCAAAAACTACAGAAAACTGGGTTTTTCAACAGTGTGAGTAGTGAAACTCTACATATATGATAGCAATAATTACATGGATGAAAATGACTAGGCCCTGAAATTAATTGTAGGATAAAAACATTCTAACAGTGTTTTTAACAAATAGAAAAAGTTTTGGTTTTGATTGCAACAAAAACAAAAGTTCACAATATAGAAAACTTCTCTAAGTGACGGGCACCTATCTGTCGTGGGAAAACCAGAGGATCGGACTCAGGTGAGGGGAAATACGGTAATTTCACTAGAAAACTCATTGGTTTGTGAAGTGTTTTATTTAATCTTTTAATGTTTTGTTACACTTTCCACGCTCATACTTCTTGTAGACTAACTCACAACACTTAACAAAAGCGTATCTAACTACTTTACTACTTTACTTTCTTGTTATAGATGCGCGGGTGTTTATGAATTGTTTGTGTATTTGTTATAGGTTACTTTGGGCATCCCCGTACCCAACCCCCATCGGTGCCATTACGTAAGCCGCATTCCTGAACAAACGAAGCGAGACGGAGAAATATGTTTTATTTGCCATCGAGATTAACACGGAAGTCAAATTAGAGAGAAACGTTATCTTAACCGTTATGTATTCTTGATATTGAGAAAACAAATGGTTCTATTTTCTAGTTTCTGTCTTGGGATATTATCTTTCATCTCTCGATAGCAGCATGCGTACAAGGAACTGTCCTCCAGCGTCCATGACTAACCACCTTGATCCACCGAAGGGGCGTTATCAAGCCAATTCTATCATTCCCATCTCAAGTATGCATCTGAATAGGTCTACCAGTCAAACACTCTTCCTATCTTTCTTACTCTCTATGACTTCCCTCCATCTTATTACTTTCGTTGACGGTGCTGCCCTGCCTGTAACCCATACCCGGCTGTGTGGTAAACATCCGCTACAGACTATCATCGACAAAGTGGAGGGAACAAGTGAGTTGATGGGAGGAGATCGAGAAAAACTATGGTCATGCTGTGGTGTACAGGGTTTCATCCTCTTAGTTTTAGTACGTTCTGTTTGATAAACGCGGTTTCTCTATGAATAGTTGAAACCGTCATCAGAGGCAATATAACTGAAGCCTGTAACTGCTGTAACTGTAACTGTAACTGCTGGTGATATAACTGAAGCCAGTTAAAAAAATCCGTTCTATTTATACGCAATGAACAGATGTCAAAACAAACAGAACAGTTCTGATTAAGCTTTAATCCATAACATCTCATAGAAGCTGGACAAGGTTTTGATCGAAAGCGGCATTATCCATCGCGGAGGCCATTATTTAAAAAAGAAAGTCAATAACTATTATTTCCCCGGATTAAGTTGCTCATTAATGAGTCAAAACATACATTATTTCATTGATCATACGCAGTTCTCAGTTTTCAGGTGACCAAATATCGTGACGAACAGAAAAAAAAAGCTTTTTGACATTATGTCAATGTTGTTTTTACTTTTACGTTTCAGTGGACCACAAGAAAATCGTTCAAATGTTGGCCACAGTTCGGAAAAGAGTCCCTCGATTGTGGAAGGCGTACGAGTATGCACTGTCAAGGTAGAGGAACTCCAACTACATTACACATAATGCCAATAGGAAACTGTTTAGTTAAGCAGGATTCCAAGACTAACTTATCCCTGCGCAAATTTGGTTAAAACGTATTTGAAGAAGGATGATTATTTCGTCCGCTTCCAAGGTCTTTTAAACCGCAATACATTTTTCAATTGCAGTTTAAAGGACCGATGTCACGGGATTGGTCCACCTAATCGTCCTTCTTTATTGCAAGTTCGCCATATTAGTCATTGAGCTGTTTGCAGCTCGGGGTTCGCTGCATTTTACAGGAACACTTGCCAGTCCCATGCAGTTTTGTCTACTTTTAACTTAAATTAGGGTTTCTTATATTAGAACGCATCTACACCAACTGAAGTCGTTTAACTTTTCTGAAATTTTTTTCAGAATTATTCATACTTGAATTTCAGATATACTGCTTGCGAGCTGATGTCAACAGCGGGAACTCTGGGAAAATGAGAGAAGCGGATCCTGTTTAGTTAACCATCCAATTGTGATGTTCTCAATTGTATTCTTTATTTGCTGTATATCTGTCATTTTTTTATTCGATCAGTCATTGATTTTTCCATTGAAAAACTTAAACGTTCGACTACATTTTGTATTTGATTGTAATCATTGTTTTAATTTCTAGTTTCTAGTAGTTTCTGAAGCTCGTGAAAACGTTATTTTTAGACGATTTCAACATTTTCCGCGAGCCTCTGGATCTGAGCGAAACTAGAAGTAAACATCATACAGAAAACATTTTTTACGTGCTGCCCAGAAATATTGTTTTCCTTATAGCCTGTAGTAGAAAACGTTTTTTAATAAAGAGAAAGAATAAAGCATTATTTACTCGATATTCATGAATGAATGAAATGATGAATCTTCGACTCTGGACTTTGTCCATCCATCTTTTTCTGCTGTGATACATTAGACTACACAACAGAGTGATCTTGTTCACACCATCTTCCGCGAATTTGCTCAATATTGCGACTAAATCTGTCAAAGATCATCAATACTCCAACTAACTATTTTGTTTTGGTACATGAACCCTAACCCCTCCGGTTGATATTAACATGCTGTGTTTGGTTTCCTCCACATCTGGGCTAGTTCGTTCACATATGTAAACTGAATTGAATAATTCAAATCAATTGAAACAATTGTTTACCCACTTGTAGTTGTTGAGTAATTTCGTTGACAAATATTCACTTAATAAATTTTTGTTCAAGCTCAACGGATTTCGTTTGATTTTCGTGAAAAGACACTGCCATCATAATTTGTGCCGTGAAATATAATACCACGATGAGGTACTGACAGAAAATTATAAGAAGGTTGCATACAATGTGAGCAAGTGATTAGAATGTTAACCAACAAAAAGGTGAAAAACGGCCACAAAATTTTCCACCATTGTTTTTGTAGGTTTCCCGGACTGACTAGCTGTCTTGTTATCTACCGTTAGCAAAATAGCTTTCTCTTCAAAGTGTTCACTGGTCATATTTATCTATTTCTATCACAGCTCCAGTAGCTCGCACAAATCACTCCGATGTGAGGCCCCCACTTTTTGATGTTTTTTGTAGTAGGTTTCGTTGAGTGTCTGCAGAGAACTATGGAACCAAGTAAGCTTTCTTTAGCAGAAAATATTTTCACCTCCACGAATGAATCCTGACCAAAGAACGGATTCGTATTGGATATCAGCATAATTACTTCTAAAATCGGCTTATGCTATTTATACCCGGAAAACTCTGGCCTAGGCAAATGACAAGCTTCTGTGTTGAGACGGAATACTCTCCTTGGACGGAATACTCTCTTTGGAGTATTTTTCATCAGTTGTAAACACTTCGATAAAAAAAATCTGATTTTGTCAAAACAAAACTCGTGAGCAAAATCGTGAAGTTGCACATAAGGAATTGGATGGAAGAACAAACGTAAGACAAAAAAGACGTGTAAACTGTTAACTATTAGGTAGTTCACGACATATTCCAACAACGGTTTGCAAACAAGCGTAACGAACTCTTACGATTCCCTCCCTCCCGCTGACTAGTGACTGCTTACAAATGAGAATAGAAACAATCGAAATACTTCAATTGTCAATTCCACCATACTCACAAGTGTTGACACCGAACTGTATTTATCAATATATTTTTCACTCCCGGCTTCCCCCCGCGTTTCATTTCCATGAACGTATGTAGCAACCCGTATTTTCTTGGAAGTTTGGGGCGTGAAGCCAATTTTTCAGATTCAGTTGTTGGTGTAGTAACAAAAGCTGTTAAAAAGTGAAATTGACTGTAGAAACTCAATTATCGTTCTTATTTTGTATTTCGAGCTCCCTAAACTAATAAGTAGGTTTTGTCGCATTTATATTTGTGGTTCTACATATGTTTTTGATGTTTTTTGTAACTGTCCTTATCACGCCTGTGAATGAACAACGTTCATCCATCTCTAAATATCACTATTAGTATAAGGAACTGTCCTCCAGCGTCCATGACTAACCACCTTGATCCTCCGAAGAGGCGTTATCAAGCTAATTCTATCATTCCTTCTCAAGTATGCTTCTGAGTAGGTCTACCAGTCAAACACTCTTCCTGTCATTCTTCCTCTCTATTACTTTCTTCCATCTTATTACTTCCATCGACGGTGCTGCTCTGCCTGTAACCAATACCCGGTTGTGTGGTAAACATCCGCTACAGACTATCATCGACAAAGTGGAGGGAACAAGTGAGTTGAGAAAATGAGGTTGAAAAAAACTATGTTCATGCTGTGGTGTACAGACCTGTGCTATCCAACGGTATCATATTCGGCACATGTCAGTAAAATAATACTTCTTCTTGAGATCAAATAGGAGAAACACTCAGTCAGCTAGATATAAAGCACTGAAACAATTTGGAAAAACCTCGTCTTCTGTTTACATTAATGAATCCCTGTTCAGAAATGATTGATGCACCAATTTTTGAAAGATGTCTAACGTTCTTTAGCTAACGTTTGCAGTCCTCATTGACCAGTAGCGACCGTTAAAGCCGAAACAATTTTTTACTAAGCTGTAATACACTGAATCCCAGAAAAAGCTGGATTGATCCAGGAAGGTTTTGATGGTGGGGTCTATGTAGAAAAAGAGTCAACAAACTGCATAACCACGCATTAAATTTTCGCTCAGGAATGGTTAAAGTAACGAACATTTATTTTGACTCATTTATGTTATTATAACTTTTATGTTTCAGTGAGTCGCGAAAAAATCGTTCAAATGTTGGCCACAGTCCGGAGAAGGGCACCTCGATTGTGGAAGGCGTACGAGTATGCACTGTCAAGGTATGTGAATTTCAACTATAAGATGCATATTGCTAGTATTCACCAATTGGAGATTGTTCTTTCTCAGCGCATGTTTGAGACAAACTCCGCTGAAATGTTATGGCAAGAGTCACGTTCATTTCATTGAGCCGCAGCTGCTCGCCGCTCGGCGTATGGAACACTTTCTAGCCTCACGCGGTGTCATTTCTCTCCACCCAACATGGTATTGTCCTAAAGACGCATTGTTAACTATTTAAATTGTTTAACTCATTCAAGTGTTTGTGAAATAGTTGACCCTCAAATTACAGATATACTGCTTGCGAGCTGATGTCTACAGCGGGAACTTTGGGGAAGTGAAAGAAGCGAGCACTTGTGATTTTTTGAGTTGTGAAATTCAGTTGATGTACAACTGTGGTATTGTACAGTCATTGGTATTGGTATTGTACAGTCATTAACTTCAACATTGAAGACGATTTTCAGTTTGAATTTATTTTGTGCTCTCATGAATTCTATAATTTATTAGCTAGTAAGTTTTTGAGTCGTAGGATATTTTTAGCCGATCTTAAAAAAATTATCCCTGTATTCGATTTGTGGGACCTTTTCTCTCTGGTCATTCAGCCAATAATTCCTTCCCTACTGTCAATGAAAATTGTTCTGAAGGATTACAGTAATAGAGTTGGATATTATGTGCAAATATTCGTTTCATTTTGAATAGCTATGATGAATTATTACAATCAAACGTACAGAATCATTATTAAAACAGGGTACAAAGTGAGAGACTATTAGCTTTTGAGATCGCACTGGATGGATTATAGAAGAGGAAGTTCTATAAGAGTGAATTGAAAAATCTAATCTCGCAATTTTCATGGGTCTAAAACATTTTGGTTTTCTACTGAAATTACACTAATGTGGAGAATTATCAGACGATGAAAAGTAGTTATGAACAAAGAGAAGATAGAGATCAAA
Organism: Litoditis marina; assembly: GCA_964036275.1. Lineage (NCBI taxonomy): Eukaryota > Metazoa > Nematoda > Chromadorea > Rhabditida > Rhabditidae > Litoditis > Litoditis marina. Next base: position 38,233,952 of record OZ038433.1, read on the forward strand.
TTGATGATAAAATTCACGTATTAAGTCGTGTTTGAGTCCTTTAAAAGACCATAGATTGTAAAGCATCGGCGATCATGGAAGCGCTGTACTTCGAATGGAATAATAGCGGGAATAGAATGGAAGATGGTGTCGAGTTTTTTGTTGAGTTTTTGATTTCACTCAAAATGGTGGAAAAAATGAGTTTGAATTGGCACCATTTTTACTCGAGGGGTTGACATATTAATCGGGGATTTGTTACCTCACACGACCGAGACGAGGGGTGGACTGAAAAGTTTAGTACAAGTCTACTGCTAGTCATATGTCTACTGCTGGACGGACATTTTTGTTTAGTCAAGTTCAATAGTTTCTATACAATATTCATAAATTCGAGGTTGTATGTAATCAATCCCGTCTTTTGTTCATCCCACGAACACTATTCCGTGTCTGAGTTCTATGTGGGTGACATTTTGTGGTGAAGAGTGCAGATCCACATGAGCAGGCAAGGTCATCTACAGCATAACTGACAAAAATTGTGGTTTAGGCTTAATATAGCCCCAATCATCCGAAATGATGTGATTAACAGAAAGTGCTAGTACCCTTCATGTCTGGGATGAATGGTCGGGAGGTGTTGTTATTTCCAGCTCTGCGAGTGATTAACAGATAAACCATAATGACAAGGCGCACAAGATAGGAATGGAGCTCACCCATTCCTATATCTTCATGTACGTTCGGTTTATCTTCAGTTGATAACTTGCATCATGTATTTTTGTGCTGTGATGTCAATGAAGTAACACACGGCTACACTGAATGCCTGATCTTGTAAAATGCCTAGCCGCGCCCTGCACACGCCACACGAGAGGTGGCAGGGATGCAACACTTCTGATGGATACGAGTCCAGTTGGGAACTAAACAGACTATAAACAAGGTGACACGTGACCCGAGTAGTTGTCAAAAAAAAATATATTAAGGGGGGGGGGGTGGCAGAATTGAAAGCCAAAATAATGCCCCAAAATAATAGTTAGAGACTAACTGATTGATGCCCATATTATGTTGATTTGATGCTTTTGAAGTCCCCAATTATTTTTGCAAACATATTTTCGTATTTACAATACGCGCTGGTGCCGGCTGGTCGGAAGCACCACCCTCAGCAAACGAAGACTATACTTCGTCCGATACATGAATATATAGAGAAGTTGTCAACATGACACCCAAGAGGAGTTTACGCCTCTGACCTTTAAGAAGTTTGATGCGGGTTTACTATGAATTGATTTAAAAAATTCCCACGAATCACTCATTATTTTGTCTTTAAGTTCTATGTGTATCTCGGTAGGTGGTGGAGCACAGACCCACATTTACATGGAACGCTGTACAGCAGAACTGATGAAATAACTTGTGCAGGCTTGATATAGCCCTATTATATCGGGAATGATGTAATTAGTAATCAGCAGGTAGTGTTATTACTCGTCAGGATGAGTCTGTTATGAATACACGGGAATTGAGCTCAACTTAAGCACTCCGAGTGATTGGATGAGCCCACTCATCCCGTGATTTCAGTTCTGTAGGTGTCCTTGTGGAAACTCCGACAAACACCACGCGGGGGTCAGTACACTTCAAAAACCTAGCGTTGTCATTATTACTCTGAGTTTGTTTTGAGGTAGGGTATCTACATTGGACGTGCAACCTGAGTGTCACCGACTTTGGCGAATAGCCGTTGTTTTCTAATAGATTTTTTTTTCTCCAACCCCCAGCTCCCTTTTGACGCCAACAACACCTTCACACAACATCTAGTGATACGGAGTCCAGTGATACGGAGGAAAAATAAAGCTCGCATTGTACTGTTGCAGCTAAACCGGTTAATTTGTGTATCCGGTTTCACCAAAACCGGTTAATTGCTGTATCCTGACGTCTGACCGGATAAGCATCGAAACAAGCTCACCCATTCGTATTGTTACTTCTACTGACCATCCACGTCTACGGTGGATAACTTCCATTATGTATTTTTGTGTGATGATCTCAATAGAGTAACAAACGTCAAAAGTGATCGCCGAAAGGAACAATATTCGTATGTCTAGTTCTTTTTGGTCCCTTTGATGTTTTCCAGATTTTTTCCTTTTCCTTTCGGTGTACACCCCGTTTGCACCCTGGGTTCCTTGTACAGGCCCAATATAGCCCCATCTGATTGATAATTCCATAATTCCATCATTATCACAAGGTGGTGACACCCTTTATGATAAGTCATGACTGTTATGATTTCTGTCTGCCCTCAACATGAGCTCTTCCAGTGATTGTATGAGCCGACTAAACCCGGGATTCTAGTTCTGCTCGTGTATTCCTGTAGAAACTACGACACACAAAATCACGAGGTAGTCAGCAGTCTCCAAAGACGGAATACTCTATTTGGAGTATGGTTATCAGTTGTAAACATGTTCGGAACTGGGTGTAGTTCCTATTCCCCTTTTATGCTCATTGCCACACGGTTTCTCCGATGTTCCTTTCTCCTCACGACTTCTCAATAATAGTTTGACTTTCCCTTATAACAAGACAATAGTAGATAGTTTAGATGATAAAATAGGTAAATACTACCTATGTTTATAAAACAGAACAATGCGTAGAATTCGGCTCTTCATCGCAATCATACACAACAACAACAATAGATGAATACTCCGAATATAAAGAAAGGATATAGTTGATTGATCTTAGTCTGCTAACGGTTTACGACTCCACTTCACCATGGTTTGGACATGACTGTAAAACTCACGATAGGTTGGTTAACTCAACCGATACGACTGGCTAGAAAACTAATGAAAAGTTAATCAACTGGCTAACGCGTCTATTTATACAGACCGCGCCTCAACACGTTGACACGTGAAGGAGAGACATTCACGTATTCTAAATACGAAAAAAACACTTCAATAAAAAAATTCCGATTTTGTCAAAATCGTGAAGTTACACATAAGGAATTGGGTGGAAGAACAAACGTCGGAAGGAAAATACATGTAAACTGTTGTTCACGACATATTCCAACAACGGTTTGCAAACAAGCGTAACGAACTCTTACGATTCCCTCCCTCCCGCTGACTAGTGACTGCTTACAAATGAGAATAGAAACAATCGAAATACTTCACTTGCCAATTTCACCATCCTCACAAGTTTTGACACCGAACTGTATTCATCAACCAAGTTTTCACTCCCGGCTTCCCCCCGCGTTTCATTTCCACGAATTGAATGTAGCAACCCGTACTTTCTTGAAAGTTTGGGGCGTGAACCCGAAATAGCGTGAACAAGCTTGATTTAGTTGTTGGTGTAGTAATAAAAGCTGTCAAAAAAGTGAAATTGACTGTAGAAACTCAATTATCGTTTTTCATTTGTATTTCGAGTAAGTTCCCTAAACTAATAAGTAGGTTTTGTCGCGTTGATCTTTGTAATTCTACATATATATCTTTTTGACGTTTTGTAACTGTTCTTATCACGCTTGTAAATGAACAACGCTCATCTATCTCTCAATACAACTATATGTACAATATGAGGATAAGGAACTGTCCTCCAGCGTTCATGACTAAACACCTTGATCCTCCGAAGGGGCGTTATCAAGCTAATTCTATCATTCCCATCTCAAATATGCATCTGAATAGGTCTATCAGTCAAACAGTCTTCCTATCATTCTTACTCTCTATGACTTTCCTCCATCTTATTACTTTCGTTGACGGTGCTGCCCTGCCTGTAACCCATATCCGGCTGTGCGGTAAACATCCGCTACAGACTATCATCGACAAAGTGGAAGGAACAAGTGAGTTGATGGAAGGAGATCGAGAAAAACTATGGTCATGCTGTGGTGTACACCAGTAGCGATCATAAGCCACAACAATGTTTTACTAAGCTAAAATACACTAAATCCAAGAAAACTCTGGATGAATCCAGAAGAGTTTTACTCGTGGGGTTGATTAGAAAAAAGGAATTCAACAAACTACAGATATTCGGATTGAGTTATCGCTCGAGAATGGAGAAAGAAACATCAAAATATCCAGGTGACTAAATAACCTGTCGAAAAGGGAAAACAAACTTCTCAACTTTAGATCCATCTTATTTTAACTGCTATGTTTCAGTGAACCACGATAAAATCGTTCAAATGTTGGCCACAGTTCGGAAAAGAGTCCCTCGATTGTGGAAGGCCTACGAGTATGCACTGTCAAGGTTTGTGAAGTCTAACTATGATATGCATAATGTTAATATTAATCAACATGAAAATGTTTATTTAAGCGAAATTTCAAAAAAAATTATTTATTGAGACACAGATGTGCGCCGAAAGAGGTGTTTGCTGCACTTGAATGTGACTTTTCATACCCGCACGCGGTTATAGTTCTGACCATATTTTACACGTTCTGATCTTACATGAATCCAAATAAAGTTTTTTTTCAAGTTTTCCAACTAATTGTGAAATTATTCATACCTGAATTACAGATATACTGTTTGCGAGCTTATGTCTACAGCTGGAACTCTGGGAAAGTGAGCCGTCCTCATTAAGAAAGATTTCTGCTCAAAGTTCGAATATAGTTTGTATTTAAATGGAATCTATGGTTTTTAGAAAGATTTTAAGCTCAACGTGTAATATGTTCTGTGTTTTTATGAAATCAATGTTTTAATCTTGATCTACTCGATGTTGTTGAATGATTAGACGAACCGACTAACGAACAATTGGAAAAGTAAACAACAATCTCGAATGAGATTGATAGAATAAAATGCTATGGAAAGCACAGATGGCGTTTACGGAACCTGTGGGATCCAACTTTTGTTTTCCGGGGGCGGGAGCTCTGTTGGTAAACACAAACGTCCGTTACTTGTGTAAGCCAGATTTAGCCTCATAAATAACATAATCCGAGATAACGAGTCATTCTGATGAAATCCAAAATGAAGCTGCTTTTTGTTTACACGAGGATTCGTTCCTGGAAGTGAAAATGCCTTTGGCTCATGAAAACCGCTTACTGATACTATGAAGCTTGAATCACACTACAAACACTGTAACAAACAACACGTCAGTTGTTGTAATCACTACAAAAAACGACGTGTTTTGCACAAACAGAAAATCCTTTGAAGTAATCTGAAACCAACTCCTGAAAATTCAAGTTGTATATCACACTTGCAAACGAAGACCCTCGTAGTTTGTAGGTTCAAATTCGATTTGTTTCAAATAAATTCACAGCAGAAATGGGTGAATCGACAGAGGAAAGAAGTCGCAGAAGTCAAAGACCATCGAAATAAGACGAAAATCATTCATGAACGTTTATCAAACAGTCTCAGTATAGTCAAATATATGTTTTACTCACATTTATTTGCTTGGTTGGGTGATGAAAATCGAAGATACTTACCTGTCAACGGACAAGAGTCATTCATTGATATAGGTGGATCATACCTATTGTTTTGTGTCTGTTCAAGAAAAACGTCTACTACTGACTAGGGATGAAAACTGTTTTTGGGCAGCATTAAAACAACTTCTTTCCATTCTAGTCAAATCCGCGCTAGAACAAAATATTGAGATTTTTTATAGACAATTATCTCCCGAACTTCAAAAAATTACTACACATTGATCTAATGATACAAAATACAGTCAAATGATGAGCATATACGACTGTTCGGAGAACACATACCACAGTTATACAACAACTAAGTTTCACAACTCAGAAAACCACAAGTGCTGCATGAATGGTGACCGCTATTTTCACCTCCCCAGAGTTCCCGCTGTAGACATCACCTCGCAAGCAGTATATCTGTAATTCAAGGGTGAATTATCGTAAAACCCTGAAAAAGCTGAGTGTTTCTCTCATTTGATCTGGCTTCATTTATATCACCAGCACCTCTACTGACGGCTTCAACTATTCATAGAGAAGCCGCATTTATCAAACAGAACGTACTAAAACTAAGATGATGAAACTCTGTACACCACAGCATACATAGTTTTTTCTCAATCTCCTTCCATCAACTCACTTTTTCCCTCCACTTTGTCGATGATAGTCTGTAGCGGATGTTCACCACACAGACGGGTATGGGTTACAGGCAGGGCAGCACCGTCAACGGAAGTAATAAGATGGAGGAAAGTCATAGAGAGGAAGAATGATAGGAAGACTATTCGACTGATAGACCTATTCAGATGCAATTGGGAAGAATTTACCATATACGAGAGAGTGAATGTGTGGTAGGTGGGATAATTGATCAATGGTTGATAGTATCGAAGTTCCAACAAGTAATGGAACCGCAATTGTGTGCGGTAAGCAAACCAGTTTCTCAAGTCAGAAACTAATGACTTGGTATATTCGAAGTTCTAGAAGCGAGAAAGAACATATTTCTCCTAATATTCGAAAGTGAGTGTATATAATCGGTGTTATTCTGTTAAATTAAAGTGATAATTCAAACAGTTATCCCAAACTGTTAAAGTTCATGGAAAACATTCAGAATTTGATTCCTGATATGATTCCTTCAAGAAATGTCTTATTTCCACGCTTTGTCTCCTCTTTCTAATGTTGTTCTCACAATATTTATGTGCGTGAAAACAAATAATTGGCATTCTCATGATATCTTCGAAGAGTGCTGGTCATCTTGTGATGTTTGTTGCTATTCCTATGAGGATGTGCACTAGGGTTGTTAAACTCGAACTCGAAACTCGACTCGACTCGAAAAAACTCGAAAATTTTCGAGTTGAGTCGAACTCGAAACTCGAAAACTCGAAATTTCTCAAAACTCGAAAACTCGAAAACTCGAAAACTCGAAATTTTCCAAAAACGCGACAACTCGAAAACTCGAAAACTCGAAATTTCCCAAAACTCAAAAACTCGAAAACTCGAAAACTCGAAATTTCCCAAAACTCGAAAACTCGAAAACTCGAAAACTCGAAATTTTGAACGCGAAAACTCGAAAATCAAAATTTCGGACTCGAAAAATGTCTATTTTGGGTCCAAAAACTCTCAAAACTCGACTCGACTCGAAAAAAACTCGAAAATTTTCGAGTTGAGTCGAACTCGAAACTCGAAAACTCGAAATTTCCCAAAACTCAAAAACTCGAAAACTCGAAAACTCGAAATTTCCCAAAACTCAAAAACTCGAAAACTCGAAAACTCGAAATTTCCCAAAACTGGAAAACTCGATAACTCGAAAACTCGAAATTTCCCAAAACTCGAAAACTCGAAAACTCGAAAACTCAAAATTTCCCAAAACTCGAAAACTCGAAAACTCGAAAACTCGAAATTTTGAACTCGATTAACAACCCTAATGTGCACGCATGAATGGAATCATAGGATGAGTAGGCTCCTTCAATCCTTCTGAAGTGTCTCACGTGTAAGTACAACCTTCGAATGGAATCATAACAGAATCATGAAAATGATTGGCAGCTCTATCTATTAATCACGAGAATACCAAGAATGTGATGCTATAATTGGTCTGTACAAGGAACAGTGTTCTGAAACCTGAACTTCAACTTTATCAATATTCTGAATAAAAATCATGACGGGTGTCAAAGATATAAGGAATACCTAACAAATTGAAACAAATGAATTTTGTAATGTTCACATAAAAAGTGAACATAACGTAAATGACGTAGCTAACCCAGTTCAATAGACTGTGTCTCGTAGATTCGTGTATCACAAAAGTTGAGGAAATGTATTGAAACTAGGTCTAGTTTATGGATCATGCTAATGTTTCTTATTGGAATGTAATGTAAAAATGAAGCTGGAGAAAGATGGAGCTACCAAACTCGTTTCATGAACAACTCATAATCTGGATTTTCGCCACAATACATTATCCAGTCATCGTAGATGGAAGTTTCGAAAAGCTGAACACGTTGATAACTCACTCGAAACTTTCTGTATGTTCAACTTCGAGCCGACTGCAGCTTACAAACCACCTCACTCTATACATCTAAGGTAGTGAATGAACCACTCTAATACACCCGTTTTTCATCGTCAACAGTGTAGGTGATCAGGAATGGTCTCAAAAGCGACACGAGATGAAATAGATCATTTGATTTTCGTGTTGTAACAGAAGAAACAGTCTACTTTTGTGGAAAACGGGGGTTCCGATGCAAAATTACTTAATTTTCGAGCTCTGGTTGTTTCGTTTTGCACAGAAAAATCATTTTGTAGGGTGACTTGATACAATATACGAAATGTTCCAACTAAGTCTTCCGTTTGGAAACAAACGATATACCTAAAACAACTGCGGCTTCTTGTATATTCACTCATCATCATTTTTGAACTACTAGTGAATGATTTTGCTTAATTGTTGAACCAACCCCAGGATGATATTGATATTTTTGCTATGGGTGACGTCTCCGTCTTTGGACAAATGAACTTTGTAGCTACCTTTGTAGCTACCTAAATGATTCACCCACTGAAAATTGCAACAACAAATTGCGTTCGGTTTAAACAAGCAATGAACAACATTATCCCAGAAAAATGTTATATTCAGTTCAGTGAGTTTGCGGAACCATTCTTCAGCAATCATGACCAACTAAGCTGATCCCACCGAGGGGCGTTATCAAGCCAATTCTACCATTCCCATCTCAAGTATGCATCTGAATAGGTCTATCAGTCAAACAGTCTTCCTATCATTCCTACTCTGTATGACTTTCCTCCATCTTATTACTTTTGTTGACGGTGCTGCCCTGCCTGTAACCCATACCCGGTTGTGTGGTAAACATCCGCTACAGACTATCATCGACAGAGTGGAGGGAACAAGTGAGTTGATGGAAGGAGATCGAGAAAAACTATGGTCATGCTGTGGTGTACAGAGTGTTATCATCTTAGTTTTAGTACGTTCTGTTTGATAAATGCGGCTTCTCTATGAGTAGTTGAAGCCGTCAGTAGAGGTGCTGGTGATATAAATGAAGCCAGATCAAATGAGAGAAACACTCAGTCAGTTAGATAAAAATACTGAAGCAATTTGCACGAAACGCGCCTTCTGTGTACACTAATAAAGCCTTGTCCAGCAAAGAATGGGAGGTCTCTACCAATTTCAAAGAGGATTGCTGACGTTCTCCAACTTTCATTTGCAGCCCTCATTGACCAGGCGATCATAAGCCACCACAGTTTTTCACTACGCTGTAACACACCTAATCCGGAAAAAAAGCTGGTTGAATACTGTAAGGTTTTGTTCATGGAGTTTATTTGAAAAATAAAGAGCGTCAACAAATTGAATATCTTCGGATTAATATATAGCCCAAGAGTGTAAAAAGAAACAAAATAGTTTTTGACTCATTAACTCGACAATTGTTCAGAAAGTTTCTCGACCGTACATAAATATCACTGTAACCTTTATGTTTCAGTGAATCACAAGAAAATCGTTCAAATGTTGGCCACAGTTCGGAGAAGGGCACCTCGATTGTGGAAGGCGTACGAGTATGTTATGTCAAGGTATGTGAAGTCCAACTAGATATGCATAAGTATTCACCAATAAGATATTGTTCATTCTCAGCGCAAGTTTGAGACCAACTTCTTTGAAATGTTATGGCAAGTGTGACATACTTTTCATTGAGTTGCAGTTGTTCGTCGTTTGCTACACTGAAATAGAACAATTCCTAACACCTAACCGCCACTTTCTAGACAAATGCGGTTTTAGTTTTGTTGCCTCAATATGTGTTCACTCAATATGTGTTTTTAGAACCTAACGACACCAATTGAGGTTGTTCAACTTTTTCAGGGTTTTACGATAATTCACCCTTGAATTACAGATATACTGCTTGCGAGGTGATGTCTACAGCGGGAACTCTGGGGAGGTGAAAATAGCGGTCACCATTCATGCAGCACTTGTGGTTTTCGGAGTTGTGAAACTTAGTTGTTGTATAACTGTGGTATGTGTTCTCCGAACAGTCGTATATGCTCATCATTTGACTGTATTTTGTATCATTAGATCAATGTGTAGTAATTTTTTGAAGTTCGGGAGATAATTGTCTATAAAAAATCTCAATATTTTTTCTAGCGCGGATTTGACTAGAATGGAAAGAAGTTGTTTTAATGCTGCCCACAAACAGTTTTCATCCCTAGTCAGTAGTAGACGTTTTTCTTGAACAGACACAAAACAATAGGTATGATCCACCTATATCAATGAATGACTCTTGTCCGTTGACATGTAAGTATCTTCGATTTTCATCACCCAACCAAGCAAATAAATGTGAGTAAAACATATATTTGACTATACTGAGACTGTTTGATAAACGTTCATGAATGATTTTCGTCTAATTTCGATGGTCTTTGACTTTTGCGACTTCTTTCCTCTGTCGATTCACCCATTTCTGCTGTGAATTTATTTGAAACAAATCGAATTTGAACCTACAAACTACGAGGGTCTTCGTTTGCAAGTGTGATATACAACTTGAATTTTCAGGAGTTGGTTTCAGATTACTTCAAAGGATTTTCTGTTTGTGCAAATCACGTCGTTTTTTGTAGTGATTACAACAACTGACGTGTTGTTTGTTACAGTGTTTGTAGTGTGATTCGAGCTTCATAGTATCAGTAAGCGGTTTTCATGAGCCAAAGGCATTTTCACTTCCAGGAACGAATCCTCGTGTAAACAAAAAGCAGCTTCATTTTGGATTTCATCAGAATGACTCGTTATCTCGGATTACGTTATTTATGAGGCTAAATCTGGCTTACACAAGTAACGGACGTTTGTGTTTACCAACAGAGCTCCCGCCCCCGGAAAACAAAAGTTGGATCCCACAGGTTCCGTAAACGCCATCTGTGCTTTCCATAGCATTTTATTCTATCAATCTCATTCGAGAGTGTTGTTTACTTTTCCAATTTTTCGTTAGTCGGTTCGTCTAATCATTCAACAACATCGAGTAGATCAAGATTAAAACATTGATTTCATAAAAACACAGAACATATTACACGTTGAGCTTAAAATCTTTCTAAAAACCATAGATTCCATTTAAATACAAACTATATTCGAACTTTGAGCAGAAATCTTTCTTAATGAGGACGGCTCACTTTCCCAGAGTTCCAGCTGTAGACATAAGCTCGCAAACAGTATATCTGTAATTCAGGTATGAATAATTTCACAATTAGTTGGAAAACTTGAAAAAAACTTTATTTGGATTCATGTAAGATCAGAACGTGTAAAATATGGTCAGAACTATAACCGCGTGCGGGTATGAAAAGTCACATTCAAGTGCAGCAAACACCTCTTTCGGCGCACATCTGTGTCGCAATAAATAATTTTTTTTTTGAAATTTCGCCTAAATAAACATTTTCATGTTGATCAATATTAACATTATGCATATTATAGTTAGACTTCACAAACCTTGACAGTGCATACTCGTAGGCCTTCCACAATCGAGGGACTCTTTTCCGAACTGTGGCCAACATTTGAACGATTTTATCGTGGTTCACTGAAACATAGCAGTTAAAATAAGATGGATCTAAAGTTGAGAAGTTTGTTTCTCCTTTTCGACAGGTTACTTAGTCACCTGGATATTTTGATGTTTCTTTCTCCATTCTCGAGCGATAACTCAATCCGAATATCTGTAGTTTGTTGACTTCCTTTTTTTCTAATCAACCCCACGAGTAAAACTCTTCTGGATTCATCCAGAGTTTTCTTGGATTTAGTGTATTTTAGCTTAGTAAAACATTGTTGTGGCTTATGATCGCTACTGGTGTACACCACAGCATGAACATAGTTTTTTTTCCTCCCATCAACTCACTTGTTCCTTCCACTTTGTCGATGATAGTCTGTAGCGGATGTTTACCACACAACCGGATATGGGTTACAGGCAGGGCAGCACCGTCAACAAAAGTAATAAGATGGAGAAAAGTAATAGAGAGTAAGAATAATAGGAGGACTGTTCGACTGATAGACCTACTCAGAAGCATACTTGAGATGGGAATGATATAATTGGCTTGATAACGCCCCTTCAGAGGATGAAGGTGGTTAGTCATGAACGCTGGAGGACAGTTCCTTGTACTCATGGTGATAACGAGAAATGGATGAGCGTTATTCATTCACAAGCGTGATGAGAACAGTTACAAAAAACGTTAAAAGCATATGTAGAACCACAAAGATGTTAGGCGACAAAACTTACCTATAAGTTGAGCAGAGCTTACTAAAAATAAAAACACTGTGCGAAAACGATAATAGAGAGGGTTTCAACAATCAATTCCACTATATTACAGCTTTCATCACTGAATATTATATGAACAATTGAATACTGCGTGTTTGCGCTGTTTTGGCTTCACACGTTATACTTCCAAGAGTTAACGGAAGTTCACGTTGCTACGTACGATCACGGAAATGGGGCACGGGAAGCCGGGATTACAAAATATGCAGTGAATTCATACAGTTCTGTGATAGCAGTTGTTTTGAGAATTTAAAAAAAAAGTATTTCGCTTGTCTCCATTTGTTAGCTGTCACTAGTTGGCAAGATGGAGCAAATCGTTAAAGTTCGTTACGCTTATTTGCAAAACATTCTTCGAATAAACCATGAACTACCAACTAGTTTTTATCGCACGTTTGTTCTTTCACAAAATTCCTCATGTGTAACTCGCTCACAAACTTTGTTCGGGCCAAATCGCAATTTAGTCTTATATTTTCTTAAATATATTTTGTTATGTACACATGATATATAAGCATATGAAATCAACTGAAAACAAAGACACCAAAAACAGTTTTCCGTTTTTGAAGACTGCTGACTACCCCGTGATGTTTGTTGTAGTTACTGCAAGGATACCTGGGCAGAACTAGAATCCCGGGATTAGTGGGCTCAAACAAGAACTCACGTTAAGTACAACCCCCCTCGTGAAGTTACAACAGTCACAAAAGACTTATCATAAAGGGTATCACCACTCTGTTAATGATGAAATTATCAAACAGATTGGGCTATATTGAGCCTCTATACTCTGTTTAACCAGTCGATGTCCTTCTACAGTAATCCGTCAAACATTCAGATGGCGTTTTCTAACGAATGAACCAATATTTTGATTCCTAATTCTCAAAGTTTGTAATAGTAGAGGCGCAGAAGACACTACCAAAGAGAATCGAGAGAATCTAAAAACGACAAATTACCGAATTTTGATATAGACGTTTGAGTATATTACTGTAGAGGGTTATAAGTGGGTAAAACAAACTATACAAGGAACTCCGGGCTAAAAAAACGTAACGTTGGTGTACATCGAATCGGCAATTATCTGGAGTACATGGAGAGGACCAAAAAAATACTAGATACACACATATTTTTTCACGGCGTTCAGTGTAGCCGTGTGTTACTTCATTGACATCACAACACAAAAACACATAATGGAAGTTATCAATCGTAGATAAAACGACCGTAGAGGTAGATATAGGAATGGGTGAGCTTCATTCCTATCTTGTGCGACTTGTCATTATGATTCATCTGTTATCCGAGATCGATCCCAAGTCGAAGAGCAACAACGCTGGGTTTTGAAAAGTGCTGACTCCCTTCTGATGTTTGTTTGAGTTTTCCCAAGGACACACTTGCAGAGCAGACGAAATCACTCACAGAGCTAGAAATAACAACACCTCCCGACCATTCATCGCAGACATGAAGGGTACTAGCACTTTCTTATAATCACAGGATTTCGGATGATTGGGGCTATATAATTTTTGTCAGGTATGCTGTAGAGCCTTGCCTGCTCATGTGGATCTGTGCTTTTCACCACAACATTTCGCCCACATAGAACTTAGATACGGAATAATATTTGTGGGATGAACAAAAGATGGGATAGTTTACATACAACCTCGAATTTATGGATATCGTATAGAAACTATTAAACTTGATTAAAGAAAAATGTCCAGCAATAGACATATGGCTAGCAATAGACATGTACTAAACTTTTCAGTCCACCCCTCGTCTCGGTCGTGTGAGGTAACAACTCCCCGATTAATATGTCAACCCCTCGAGTGAAAATGGTGCCAATTCAAACTCATTTTTTCCACTATTTTGAGTGAAATAAAAAACTCAACAAGAAACTCGGCACCATCGTTCATTCTATTCCCGCTACTATTCAATTCGAAGTACAGCGCTTCCATGATCGCCGATGCTTTACAGTCTATGGTCTTTTAAAGGACTCAAATACGACTTGATAGGTGAATTTTATCATCAATTTGATCTCTATCTTCTCTTTGTTCATAACTATTTTTCACCGTCTGATAATTCTCCACATTAGTGTAATTTCAGTAGAAAACCAAAATGTTTTAGACCCATGAAAATTGCGAGATTAGATTTTTCAATTTACTCTTATAGAACTTCCTCTTCTATAATCCATCCAGTGCGATCTCAAAAGCTAATAGTCTCTCACTTTGTACCCTGTTTTAATAATGATTCTGTACGTTTGATTGTAATAATTCATCATAGCTATTCAAAATGAAACAAATATTTGCACATAATATCCAACTCTATTACTGTAATCCTTCAGAACAATTTTCATAGACAGTAGGGAAGGAATTATTGGCTGAATCACCAGAGAGAAAAGGTCCCACAAATCGAAGACAGGGATAATTTTTTTAAGATCGGCTAAAAATATCCTACGACTCAAAAGTTTACTAGCTAATAAATTATAGAATTCATGAGAGCACAAAATATATTCAAACTGAAAATCGTCTTCAATGTTGAAGTTAATGACTGTACAATACCAAAGACCACAGTTATACATCAAATAAATATCACAGCTTCAATAAATCACAAGTGCCCTATGAATGGTGACCGCTTCTTTCACTTCCCCAGAGTTCCCGCTGTAGACATCAGCTCACAAGCAGTATATCTGTAACACAAGGGTCAACAATTCTACAAATAAATAAGTTAAACAATTTCAATCATTATCAATGCGTCTTTAGGACAATACCATGTTGGGTGGACAGAAATGACACCGCGTGAGACTAGAAAGTGTTCCATACGCCGAGCGGCGAGCAGCTGCGGCTCAATGAAATGTACGTCACACTCGCCCTAAGATTTCAACGGAGTTTGTCTCAAACATGCGCTGAGAAAGAACTATCTAGAATTAGTGAATACTAGCAATATGCATCTTATAGTTAAAATTCACATACCTTGACAGTGCATACTCGTACGCCTTCCACAATCGAGGTGCCCTTCTCCGGACTGTGGCCAACATTTGAACGATTTTTTCGTGACTCACTGAAACATAAAAGTTGTAATAATATAAATGAGTCAAAATATATGTTCGTTACTTTAACCATTCCCGAGCGAAAACTTAATGCGGAGTTATGCAGTTTGTTGACGTTTTTTCTACATAGACCCCACCATCAAAACCTTCCTGGATCAATCCAGCTTTTTCTGGGATTTAGTGTATTACAGCTTAGTAAAAAATTGTTTCGGCTTATGATCGCTACTGGTCAATGAAGGCTGCAAACGTTAGCTAAAGAACGTTAAACATCCTTCGAAATTGGTGCATCAATCATTTCTGAACATGGATTTTTTGGTGTAAACAGAAGACGAGGTTTTCGCAAATTGTTTCAGTGCTTTATATCTAGCTGACTGAGTGTTTCTCTCATTTGATCTCAAGAAGAATTATTATTTTACTGACATGTGCCGAATATGATACTGTTGGTTAGTACAGTACTGTACACCACAACATGAACATAGTTTTTGTCAATCTCCTTCCATCAACTCACTTGTTCCCTCCACTTTGTCGATGATAGTCTGTAGCGAATGTTTACCACACAGCCGGGTATGGGTTACAGGCAGGGCAGCACCGTCAACAGAGGTAATAAGATGGAGGGAAGTAATAGAGAGTAGGAAAGATAGGAAGAGTGTTTGACTGGTAGACCTATTCAGATGCATACTTGAGATGGGAATGGTAGAATTGGCTTGATAACGCCCCTTTGGAGGATCAAGGTGGTTAGTCATGAACGCTGGAGGACAGTTTCTTGTACTCATGGTGCTATTGAGAGATGGATGAACGTTGTTCATTCACAGGCGTGATAAGAACAGTTACAAAACGTCAAAAACATATGAAGAAGAGATCAATGCGCCCAAACCTTAGTTTAGGGAGCTTACTCGAAATACAAAATAAAAACGATAATTGAGTTTCTACAGTCAATTTCACTTTTTTAACAGCTTTTGTTACTGCACCAACAACTGAATCCAGCTTGTTCACGCTGTTTTGGCTTCACGCCCCAAACTTCCAAGAAAATACGGGTTGTTACATACGTTCATGGAAATGAAACGCGGGGGAGCCGAAGCCGGGAGTGAAAAATTGGTTGATGAATGCAGTTCGGTGTCAACACTTGTGAGGATGGTGGAATTGACAATTGAAGTACTTCGATTGTTTCTATTCTCATTTGTAGGCAGTCACTAGTCAGCGGGAGGGAGGGAATCGTAAGAGTTCGTTACGCTTGTTTGCAAAACGTTGTTGGAATATGTCGTGAACTACCTAATAGTTAACAGTTTACACGTCTTTTTTGTCTTACGTTTGTTCTTCCATCCAATTCCTTATGTGCAACTTCACGATTTTGCTCACGAGTTTTGTTTTGACAAAATCGGATTTTTTTATCGAAGTGTTTACAACTGATAATAAATACTCCAAAGAGAGTATTCCGTCTTTGGAGACTGCTGACTACCTCGAGATGTGTGTTGTAGTTTCTACAAGAATACACGAGCAGAACTAGATTCCCGGAATTAGTCGGCTTATACAATCACTGAGAGAGCTCACGTTGAAGGCAGAACAAAATCATAACAGTCATGACTTATCATAAAGGGTGTCACCACTTTGTGTTAATGACAGAGTTATGGAATTATCAATCAGATGGGATATATTGGGCCTGTACAAGGAACTCAGTGTGCAAACGTTGGTGTACACCAAATCGGAGATTATCTGAAGTAAATGGAGAGGCCCAAAAAAACTAGACACACAATTATTGTTCTTTTCAAGGCTCACTTCAGCCGTATGTTTTCTATTGAGATCATCACACAAAAGTACATAATGGAAGTTATCCACCGTAGATGAAGCGTCCGTAGAAGTAGCGATTGTTCATTGCTCACCCGGTTCGCCATTAGGATACAGCAATGAACCGAGACTGATCGCCGGTCAATACAATACAATACAACATTCATTTATTACTACTAACATCGGTTTATATACAACTGACAGGCTTTGGTGCCACAGTACAAATAAGCTTTATTTTTCCTCCGTATCACTGGATATTGTGTGAAGGTGTTCTTGGTTCAAAAAAATGGGCTGGGTGTTGGATTAAAAAGAACGGCAATGTTACGGCTATGCGTACAGCACAAATTTGCTACGGCTACGTCTTTTCACGGAAACCGAATGAAACCAAACTATGCTACGGCTACGACTAAACCAACGGCAATGCTCAAAGGTCAGTTGCACTCAGGATCCACGACTGAAGTAGATAAATTACCTGAAAATACAAGTACAGACTACTATTAAACAAAGCCGACAATTTTGGAATTTTGAAGAGTACTGACCCCGCGTGATGTTCGTTGTTGTTTTCACAAAGACTACATGCAGAACTGAAATCACGGCATGAGTGGGCCTATCTAATCACCAGGAGTGGTTGAATTAGGAACAGCTCACGTCAATTCATAACATACTTATCATGATTTGTACTGGCACTTCTTGTTATTTACAGCATTTCGGACGATATTGGGCTATATTAAGCATGCACCGGGGACATTTTCAGTTGTGCTGTAGCGCTTTGCCTGCTTATGTGAATCTGCACTCTACCCCATTATTTTATTCACATAGAGTTCAGACACGAAATGATGTTCTTGGGATGAAAAACAAACAAACGAGAGTTATAATATGCAACCTCAATGAATCTGAGCTGAAACAAGGGGTTAGAGAAACACGCGTACGAGTGTTAAGACAGTATGCACAGTTCTGCAGTACTCCGTAATCAAATTAAAGAGGTTTTGATTCATTTCAATCAAGATACGCGTAGGACGAGGTCTTGTATTGTTTGATTCCATTAGAAAATGTACCGTTTATTTTAATTTCATGAATAATTTTGTTTTTCACAAGAGTCTTGACAATATGAATATTGTACATAAAATATTATATGAACAAATCATAAAAACCACCAAATTATAAAAACCACCAGGAAAAAACAGCAGATTGAACCAAATTGTTGTTGTGTTTGTAGTTTGATATGGATGCGTGTCGTAACTCGAATTTCGACTCAAATCGACTGGTGAATAAGAACATCTCCTCAGCGTGGAACGCTTTTACAAAGTACGAAACGTTCTTTGGCAGTCGTGCCACCACCATCAAACAAAACTCTTAAGTTGTACAACATGGTGATACTAACCCATTAGTTGTACGTGTCAAAAGTTTGGGTCCTCATGAACACACTAGAAGTCGACTGTCCGTAGAAATGAGGATAATAATCAGAAGACTTTTTGGAGTTTCTCTTCAACACCGATGAACAAATGAAAGGTTACATAAGGTGAGCCGCTTTCGGAATGTGATCGATAAAGTTACACGAAGCCGAAAAAGTTGTCTGAACCCGGAAATGGTTAACAACGGTTCTCCACTGGTTCCCTACAACCAAACGCGTCGAGTTGGACGCCCAAGAGCAAGATGGCACGATGAGTTCAAAAATAACCTGGGAAGTACTTGGGTCCGAGAAGCCCGGGCTCTGACCGATGTTTGGAAATTAGCCTTTCCCCGTTGAATCCGTACGTGAAGCATGAAGCTGAGAGAACAAAATGTGGTACTATGTGTCAAAATACATGAATGCGTTGAATGAATATTCTAAATACTCTGAGTCGTGACTGGTAATCTCTGTTGTGATCATGATTTCAGGTTTATGATCATTCTTAGCGTCTGCAGCTGTCGTACTTGTTGTGAGACGTATTTGTCAACTACATTTATACTGCTGACCTCTGTGAACAATTCCGATCGTTACCCTACGTCGCTGGCGTTGTTCTCATTTGGCGCAGTGGGCGCCCGCGTTTGGCGCCAAACGTTAGCCAAGACACCACATTCCGGTAAATAGTTAAAATGTACTATGAGGACCTCTATGCATAATTTGAAACCATTTCACTGATGGAAACACATGTTTTTCGGCTTATGGCGCCATCTGGCGCCCGCGCAAAGCGCCAGACACATCGTAACAACTCCAAATTGTCGGCGCCCAGCTAACTTTGGGTTTCACATACGTGTGCCCATTTTCAGCCAATTCGGTCGAGTAGTTTTTCCAATCCTATTTTTCTAATTTTCTCACACAACGTGTACTTAATAGATCTCTAGCTCTCTCTATTTTTAAATTTCGAACAAATGTTTATTTTGAAGACTTTTGTGGTTTGAAAGCCAAAAATGAGTGCGCAATGGCCAAACCAATCACAACTCACACGCAGCGCTTCGCGCTACGCGCGATTAGTTTATCAAGCATTTGTTAAGAAAGTTTTGAGAAGTTGAGGACTTCCTCGCTCGTGAAATCATCTTTTTTCTCAAGCTCTATTCAGTACTGGAGATTTTGTTTTTTTGAACGAACAGAAACAATGCGATATGATTTATACGATTTTCATGAATGATTCATGTTCATTGGCATGTGTCTTTCACTTCTGTGATCGATTTTCCTTGTCCGTTCACCCATTTCTTCTCAGTAGTACACATCAGGATCATCTTGTTATCTCCAGTTTCCGCGAATTTCCCTGAATAAAAATTTATCCATTAAGTACATTCTTTTAGTCGCTTCAAGTCAAATTACGAAACTTTTTTTGATGCTCATATTCAATCGGTATCGTTCAATTCTCTGAAGTTAAAAACCGAGTTGTTTACCAAGGTTCGCCTCACCAAATTGGTCACTAGTTGATATCAAGTTGTGAAATCAAAGATTGGGTGCACAACTGTGCACCAAGTTGTCGGTAAAAAGTCTGATCCTTGATTTACAACTTGGGTTTTCGGCGAACCTTGGTAAACAACTTGGTTTTTAACTTCAGAGTTGAAACTACACCTACACGATTGGAACACGCTTCCACTACAAAACCATAACGTCAAATATAAATAAGGCACAATTTCATTCTTTCAAAAGGTTCTGGAGAAAATAATACGTTTATCAAAATTCATGTTGGAATTCACAAAAGAAAAATATCACTGAAAATACGATATCAGATATCTGGAGTACTCACCATTCGTGCATTTCACTACCATTTGTGCTCCTATTGGTGTGTATTTATGATATTTGAGATTATTATCCCCCTTGAGTGCATTTCTCTGTAATGAACAACCTCTGTAAAGTAATGAACAACTAATTTCTCTGAGTAAAAGTCCATTGCCGAATGCAAATCTACTCCAGAGGTCAGCACTATGAATGTAGTTGACAAGTACAACCTCGTGTACCCGAAGTTGTTTGATGATCGGCGCCAAAATGCTCTTATATCCGCCGATTGACGCCAAGATTGAAAATAAGGTTTCCGAACCAAAAAACCGCCGAAAATTTAGCTAATTGGTTAAGGCCATACATTCCAGTTATTTTTACCAATTGGAGTAACATGTTTGATTATTGGCGCTGGCGCCAATTTCAGGGGTCAACTGGCGCCAAAAATATTTTGAAAAACCAGGATCACACCGTTCGAAAACTCGAAACTTCGTCCAGATATCCGGATGTTTGATAGTCAATTTTTCAGAGTTCATTTTTGGTATTCTACTCTAGGAGGGATTGTACTAGTACAACTAGCAAAAAGAGAACAATTCGTAAAAAGTGGGGGACCAGGAAGTGTGTGAGTTCTGTTCGGTTTAAAAAGTAAAACTGTTCATTACAAACATACAAAAGTCGTAAAATATTTTCTCAAACCTGTAAACTATAATCTACAAATCACAGATGTTAACTCAACGTAGTCAATTATAGAGTTCCTGGTTTTGTGAACAATGGTTGGCATTTTTTGTCATTACTTCAAATCTAGATGCTATAACGTTTGTCATATTTTTCAACAGTTGTTCTCTCTTTCGCAGCTGTGACTTGTAGATTCTAGTTTATAGGTTTGAAAAAATATTTTACGACTTTTGTATGTTTGTAATAAACAGTTATACTTGCGTATATTAGTATTTTTCGGTTTTTATAGCAGTAGCTGCTCCATTTGAGAGTAGTTGTCTAAGGGGCGCACAGCAGAAGACAAATCTCACATTCGTTGGGCCCCCACTTTTTCATGAATCGTTTTTAGTTTTGGCTACCTTTTTCAGAGGATGTATGCATGAAACATGCCGGGCCGGGTTGGGATGCTATGCCGAGCTGAATTGGCCGGGAAATAGCTCGGGATAGCATCCCAACCCGGCCCGGGATGTTTCATGCATACGGCCTCTGATGGCGGGCTGCTCGTGGGCGCCGCGCCACCTAGCGCAAAAGTTCAATACCCAGCTTGTGCAATAATTTAAATTAGGCAATTTACTCCTGGAAACTTTCCAATACAATTTACTCCGCCCACTAAAATTTACTGTACCTGGCTACTATCGATGGATGAAACGAACTATAGTGACAGGCTCATTTCACGAACCAGCTCAATTGAAAAGATTGAATGAGTTGAAATAGTGATGTCATTGATAATCCAACGGTAAATAGAGTTCAAGATAAAGTGTTAAAAAAGTCGGGTTTAAACCAATCTACATTCGAATTGTTTTTATCTGGTTGATTGAATTTCGGAATTAGAGTTAGAAAACCAATTCAGCCACCAAGTAGTCGACCCAAAAATAGGAATTGTGGAACGATATATCACAATTTAACTCACCGTGCTCTCAACGTACGCGTCCAAATCCACTTGGAGAGTTGGAGCGATAGCTGGGTCCGTACAAGCATTTGTACACAGTTCTTCTGTTTGATTGTGGTTGTTTGTGTCTTCTCCATAATCGCAGTAGTATCGCGCTAGTCCGTCTATCAACTGTTCTTTTGTGGTGTCCACGGATGCTAGAAACAGTTGCTGATCTCTTCTTGTTTAAAGGGACCGTTGCTTTTCGATTTCGACTGAAGAGTTATCATTTCGACTGAACAGATCGTGAAAGTGATTTATAGAGGGACAGAGAGCAATCATAAACTGCTATGTTTGGCTTCACTTACCAAGTATGAACCGAAACTTTGTAGGTTTCTATACATCTTCGGAATGTATTAGAGGTAAAGTTATATTATCGTCAGAGTTTTTGATATTGAGTCAGTTATAAATTCGCTTGTGTCTTTTAAGCACATGTTGTATGTTAAGATTGGAAATTTTGTAAGTAACATTATTGAGATAATTCACTTCATATTTCACATAATTTCACCAATTGAGCTCACAAGCGCATGTCAGCCAGTCGTAAACTACATAAAAACATGACACGAATGATATTTTGCATATGAACCCGTTGACCGCTCGATTCTGAAGTTAAACCATGTCTACGGTTGTCATTGCAGCTGAAACAATGTTTCACTCCTTTCCTTGTAACCAACTCACATGATTTGCAGGTGATATCAATATTCAGATGAGGGAACTTCATCGTTAACGTTTTTCCACCTGAGACATCAGTACCAATGCTTCCCGCTGCCAGACACCCTTCAGTACATCGCAGGTGAAAGGCGGACATACTGGTTTCCACGTCGGTCCAAACCGGCCCGGTGATGGAGTTTGTGCCACATTTAATCTTTTGAGATGTCTTGCTCTGCATCGAATACTGTGTTGGATAACTACCTGAAAGAGTTAGGTTTGTTGTTGAGTGAAACATATTTCGCCAAAATCCGGATCGTAATACTTTCAATTTATCAACCAATCATCGATCGATCAATCAGTTCAGAATCAAACTCCCACAGTTGCATACAACTGACGTTCAGTTGGTTAGGTGGTGGGGTTGGCGAGCAGTTACTCATCTGCACATCTCTGCCGCGGTAGCAAGCCCCCAAAAAAACTTATGAGATACCCTATGCGCAATATGTCACGAACTTCTCATGAGATTATATTGATTTCTATGCTACTTCATCAGAAGCTCACAAGTAGCTCATGAGGTGTTCATAAGATTTTCATAAGAAAATCATATAAGCTGGGTTGGACAAATTGCCAAGCTGCCTGATCTACACATAATCTTCGCTGCTGGTAAACATCAACGATTGCTCCACCCGCATTGCCTATTATAATTAACTAAGCGGGTGATGTATCTTGTGATTGAAAGTTATGTAACACGGTATTGCAACTTCGAACCTGGCTATTGGATTGAGTCACTAAAATTCATAACAATTCATTCAACCGTGAACCTTATATTAGTCATTACCGTTTGCACAGATGGCCATCAGGGCACATCCGCTGCGGACCGAATTTCCGCCAGGGGGGCAACCAATGTCAGTATATTCCACATTTGGTTGAGAAGGACGAGGACAACTAGGAACCTGCATTAAAAATACACTGAGGATCTGTGGTGGTTTCATTGTTTCAATGGCCCAACGTCCCATTCCAATGTTCTAATGTCTCAATGTCCCGTTGAATAGTCGCAACGTCCTATTCTGATGCCACATTTTCCAATTATCGCGACGGATAACGATGCTCTTTATTGTCGGCGCTCTGTGAATTGTCATTTACGTCTCTAACATAGTTGTATGGCGCTATCTCATGTCTACACGCCCTCGCGCCCCCGACCCTAGATCATGTATAGATATGTTTTTGAGACACCTTTAAATATCTTTAGTTACAGAGTCTTGATATTTCTAGAATGGTTACACGTCTTAGAACAAACACAGAGCATGTTATGCAAAACTGCTCTTGACTAGCTGCCGCTTGAGATGATCTGCTACCCTGCATATGTATACGACAAACCTTTTTACACGGGTGAATTGTATGGCTCACGACTCCTGTTGTGAGATCTTTGAAGACATTCTCGGCTGTACATTCCAGTTTCTGCTGCTTATCGGTCTTGGCGTAGACGGAAGAGGACTCATATTCGTAGCCGTCAGCACAGGCGAAAACAAGCTGGTTTCCCACTCCAGTAAACAGTTTCTGTCCGTACGGATTGAACGTAGCGGGTGTCTGTAAATGACTAGCTTATTGCGAAATCTAGTCATCTGTTGAACATTGACCGTTATTTACTATTGAAAGTGGAATCTGTATAATCGGCATTGAATACTCAACTTCCATGGGACATATTGTACAAGACAGTTCAAGGCATAAAATTACGAAGAACTTCTTCTGATGTTCTTAAAGGGGGGCTGCATTGGATGGGCGATTTGCCTAACGTGCCATATACCACGTTTTATGTCTAGCAATAATAGTTTGTACTATTTGCCGAATCTGGCAGTTTTTCGGTTTACATTTTTTTCTTAGAGAACATTTCAACTTATAAGTTGGCTATGTTTGTGCTCACCCTTTCTTAGCTCGTCTCAAAATCTATCTACAAACATTATGCATATTTTTTAGTTCTTTTCTGTTGAAAATTCTGTAAATTGGCCGATTGACTAGATCTGTGATCTTATTTATACGGGTCTAGCATTCTCACTCCGTTGTAAATAATGTATATACTTATAACGCACTTTATTGAAAAAAATTGGTTACTTTTTGATGTATGTGCTTTGGTAGAGTGAAGCTCACCTACTCCCAAAACTTGTGATTTACGTGTGACTGTAATATTGAAATATCTTCAAGAAATGCTTTCACTTTGCTGATTTTAAGAAAGAGAGATCCGAATATGATGCTGTGCAATGCATTCGTTCGCTTCTTTATATTTGGTTGATATAAATATTGATTGGAAAGGTTTGTGTGGATGACAACTAAACTACGGCTGTCACGTAACTTGGCGCTACTCCAAACTTCCTCTGCGTGTCTGACTTGGGGAAAATGAAGTAAAATTACAAAAATAGAGCATTTATAGTTTGTATTTTGGGAAGAGATCTGCATATATCGAGTTATCTGAATATTTCCAATTATTTAAACATTCAATTCTGCCCCCTTTAAGATTATTGGAATCGTACCGTTTTGATAACGACGCCTTCGGGAAGACTTGCGGTGGACAACATCGGGCAGGCCTGAGGACAAGAGTCCGATTTTTCTCTGCTGATGTCAAGTTGTCCTTCTTCTATCTCTGTTCCGCCACAGAAGTATGCATTGTTTTCTTTATAGATTCTCTGGATGATTTCTTGAATTCTCCTCTCAATTGATGCTAAATCATGAGAACTTTTCAGGGTGATTGAATCAAAACTTAGTTTAGGAATGTGAGACTGTTTTGAAGTTAGACTCCGTTGTTACACGTCCCTCTAGAGATAGGAATGATTTTGAGCTCTGTTTCTTCATCTTTTTTGAGAAAAAAAAGTTGAAAGAAAAACAAGGGTTTCTATGAAAAACCTCATACCGAATTTTCATTTCAACCAACGGGACACGTATTAGCCGACCGTAGGGTATGTGGTTTAAAACTTACAAAGTTAGCCTTCGCGAATCTTTAGAATGATGAATTGAGTTACATCACAAATACGGTGCATTGGTGTCTTTCCGGGAATATTTCAAATCAGCTGCTCATGCTTACTTGAAAAACACTGATGTTTCTGGCCATCACTGTCCTTGAACTCCTGTGAGTCCATTGTGATGTCGGTCTGGTTCAACAGTTTGTAGATTTCACTATGAATGATTTTGGCACATCCTTGCTTGCAGGTGAGGAGCTGAAACAGAAACTCTGCAGAAATTGTTACACTCACGGAATCATTTCTGATTAAGCTCGTACTCGTAGAAAAGTTTTGAGAAAAACAATAACAACTCGTAATATCACAATCATACGTATCATCACGGATTATTGCTGCAGCTCAACCCTAACGGTTCAGGACAATCCAATGGGAATGCACCCTCGCTAACCGTCACAAACGTTGAACTGCAAACAAATGATCTATTCATATGCTTAGAAAATGTTTCTTCTAATGAAAAACTATAAAATGAAGAGCTCCAGACACAATAATTCGCAAACCATTGGCTACATGCGTCTACATGTATCTAAATTATGTACAAGTCGTAGCTCACAGCTCCGTTGAGATGTTGTGGAACATTCGAATCAAACACCGTACACGTAAGTATTTTTGTTTGGAAGAGTAGAGTGTCTATCTCAGTGTGTCTAATGTCAGAACATACGTTCCCAGAAACATTCGATTATATGGAAGAAAGTATTACCGTAGTTTTCTTGTTTCCCATTATGTCAAACCACGATTCCGTTTGTTCGGAACAACCGATTGTCTGACCGTTTTCGTACAAGTATTCCAGTTTCTCCGGGTAGAAGCCTGGAAAGCGACTCAGTATTATGTTTTATTTTTCTCTTCGGAATGGTTGTTCAAACACGGTAGATTCGGGGAGTTCGTAAGACTAGGCACCGTAGCAAAGTCTCATGAAAAAATCATGATGCTTAAACATAGGATGTTGGCAACTATGTGGCCAGAACATGATCAAGCTCTCAGTTGGGTCGAGCTCACCACTTGCAATGACTTTGTTACGATGCTAGGCTCTCCGGACCATGCAAAAAAGCTCACAGAATATCTAGCTGTGTTTTGTTTTTGGATTCTGATCATGGGACCTAGTGACTATTGAGAAAATTCATCACCATCAACCAACCTGGTTGCGCAACCGTATTTCAGCTGACACCCGTCATTGTAGTAATCTGCGTTTTTGAAACACTGTGTTAGCTGTGTGGGCTCGCTATGGTGTGAACTCTGAAATAAACTAAGTGAAGGAACTACGGCTCTTATCTGAGAAATACTCTGGTGGATTTGAAATTAACATCAGTCACAACATGCTTTGCTATCACGACAAGTGTCCACGAAAACATCAAGGAGTGAAGAACACAGAAAATCATTGTTTTACCAGTTTATGTTGTGTCTGAGACGCAGTTGTCTTCCAAGACCAATTGCCGATTCATCGTTCGCAAAAACTTTTTTACGAACTTGTTCATGTTGCCGAGGACATTTACTTTTACATTCGCCAAATCCCACATTTGATTCCTGTTGTTTTCACTCACCTTCGCCAGTTGCTTGCAACCCTTCGACTCCTCGCAAGGGGCGATTGTGGCAGACTTCGCTCCTGTATCTACGTCATCGTATTTGTTGGTTGCTCCATTACACTTCAGGGTTTGTCTGCCGAGCGATCTATGGGGGTCGTTGGCGGGGTAGACGTAGCCAGCACCGCATTCCAACACGTACTCCGTGCTTCCGAATATGTACTTGACACCGAGGGACAGGCTTGGCGGGGTCGGTTGCTGAACCAGGGAAAAACATAACGATTTTTCCAACAGACTACGTTCCGGAAATAACTGTTTGAAACTCGGAGCTTCATGATTATAAGGCAGTAAAGTAGTACAGCGTGAAAGAATAGTCACGTGAACAAGCCACACAAAAACAACATATCGTTTGACTTTTTGTCGCCTATTCGCTGAATGCTGGATTGAGAATAATTTTTACCCGATTCTGATTGCGTACTGAGTTCTTATGTTATTTCAATTTCAGTTGAAACTTTAAACTGAGCTAAAACTCAAAAATAATTACCTTCTTCACCACAACACCCTGAGGAATTACAGGTGTTAAAATGGCGCAAGCATTTTCACATCTACTATCAAAGTAATCCGGATCATCAGTTTTACAGATATATGGATGGTTGGCAGTGGAACTTTCGTTGATTTCGATACCTAAATATCTTAATATGAGAATGATTGCAAGAGAATGGAACTCAGCTATCAAAAGTTCAGAGCACTCCTTCTGCTTTTCTCCCCCCCCCCCCTCTTTCTCTTTCTCTTGTTTTTCAACCTTTTTTCTTGTTCTGTCGCTTTTCCTTTATCTCCGCAATTTCTCTATCTTGTTTGCATATTTTTGCCTTCTTCCGAGTTAACTCACGGATTTCTCTGCACGTGGCAGCCGATAGCCCATAATAGTTGTAAGTGTGGCTGTTGACAGCAGTATTGTTGCCAATACGATTCGGTTCCACACAACCATGCGTACATTCTAACTTGTGCGAGACCTGTAAAACATACCATATCTCAATGAGTAATTCACTGTCAATAATCTACATATAATTTACAATTTCATTGCACGAGAGAGCAGAACTCCAACGCGAATTCGACTTATATTTATTACATAGAATCGCCCCCCCCCCCCCCCCCGGATAGATTTGTGGTATATCCGTGGTAGTAATGACTCCGTGGTAGGTCCGCGGCGCATCCGGGATATATCCGGTGGGAAACCGGGGTGAAGATCGAGCGCGGGTCCCTGATAGAATGAGCTACTCCGTTCAGTCCTAGATGCGCAGTCATGGCGCAGTGGTATGAGTGCTACTTACAAATCGAATGCGAGTGTTCGAATCCCAGATGGTGCAAACCGGATGAAAATTGGCTAGGAGAGTATTCAAAATATACTTACAATAGTAGACAATAATAAGAAATTTTCGGAAAAAAATTAATTTAAAATTAATTTAAATTATATCACGGATAGTTTCCGGATCTCTCACGGATTTCCACCGGATATTCACATGGTATTATCATGATATTTTAACGTGGAAAACCGTGGTAAATCCGTAGAGGTTTCGGTAAATATCCGTGGTGGAAAAATTCCCGAGTACGTATCAACTGCGAGCGACTCCTGCGCATGCCTATATGTTCTTAAAAATTGTTATCTTGATTTCGCTGTCACTCATTCACTGAATCGTTTCAAAACTGACCTTATTTCCAAGTTGATCGGTCCAACCTAGTCCTCCGCTACCACAAGTGATTATCGGTTCTCCACTGGGAATTAGGTAAGTCTTGTCCACTGGCATATAACCTGAACAATGATGTAATTTCAATTGTCTTTGTCTTCATGCACTCTCTCTCTATTGGGTTGAATAGCTTGACACAGTAGCAGCACAGCTCAATTTGTACCGACGTTCAAATTCATTGACGTGATATATTAGGGCGAACCAAATATTTGGTTTTTGTGACCTGCACATAATGTCGCACCTATGTCGCCATTCCAAGAAGTACCTGGTTTGCATTTAGTGGTGACCTTGCAGCCCGTTGGGAAGTATTTTCCGCCAGTGAGAACACATTAAGGACTGGATGAAATCGTGTTCTGACTGTCCTGCTCGATTTTCTGAAACATATATGTCAAAACGCATTCATCACGTTCATTTCATTTATGACATTTCAGCGGAATAAACATTACACCTAGAATGCAAACATGGAAGATATTATAACAATCTGTTTCATGTGAATTGTTGCCCAACATTGGCTTTTCTGATTATGTTAATAAAAGCTAACGGTGTCTCCCCTGCTTGCACGAGAACGAAAATGTAATGTTGAGAAAATCGTGTCATTTTTTCCTGAAGCACTCACGTCGCATTCATTGAGGCTGGGGTTTCGGATGCAGGCTGTTGGTTGAGTGAACGGGGCGCCGGTGGCTGCGTTCACATACTTTCTGGTGTCCCCATCGCATTTCACTGTCTCGGATCCAGTATTCTTTGGCGCTGAGCCATCCGCGTACACGTATCCTGGAAATCAATAGTTAGTTTCATCAAAATTCTACATGGCATCTAAGTTCTCTTATCACATTTTTGTACAACTGTACAAATTATGTGTGCGAAAATTGCCATTAAAACACAATCCGTCAATGAATGTTTAACGGAGCTCTGATCAGAAATACTGTGAGTTGTAATAAATTCGTACGAAACGTAACGAGAGGCATCCCGATTGACGAGTTTTGATGAACATTTTACAGAAACCTACGTACTTCCATCACAAAGGACAGGATTTGGTCGCCAACAGAGATATTTTCACCTTCCAGTGTGCCGATAGTAAGTTTATAGCAACGGATTAGCGAAGATCTAAATTTGTGACTTCCGCAAGTCGGTAGTATTATTTGCATCTGGCTGAGGCAGTTCACACTTGATGGCCTCAGCCAGCTTCAAATACTATCATTTTTAATTTTTCTGATATTACTGAGTATTAACATGAACGGTGTTTGATTCAAAGTTCCATTAGCCCGATATCGACCGAACTGTGAGTTACGGCGTGTCATAATTGGAATACATTTAGACGCAGGTAGCCAATGGTTCGCAAACCATGGTGTCAGGCACTCTTTATTTCATAGTTTTTATCAGAAGAAACATTCTCCAAGCGTGTAACCGTTTTTGTTTGCAATTTAACGTGTGTGACGGTTAGCAAGCATGCACTCTCATTGGATTGTCCTGAACCGTGAGGGTTGAGCTTCGATAATAATAAGAGATGATAAGTACGGTTATGATGATTATGAGGTGTTTATGTCTCTAAAACTGTTTAACGAGTTGAATTAATTATAGTTTACAAATGTATCCGTGAGTGTTCCAATACCTGCAAAGTTTTTGTTTCAGCTCCTCACCTGCAAGCAAGGATGTGCCAAAATCATTCATAGTGAAACCTACAAAATGTTGAACCGGACCGACGCCACAATGGACGTGCAGGAGTTAAGGGACAGTGATGGCCAGAAACACCACTGTCTATCAAGTGAGCTTTGAATTAGAATTCCCGAGAAAAAACCCCCAAAACATCGAAAAAAAAACCAAAACATATGATGTGACACGACTCACTCTAAAAACTTGGTAACGCAGACAATGTGTGTCGTTCATGTGTGCTGCCAACTGATTTAGAAATGAACGTATAGTTACATGACATGTCTATTTACGAGGTGGAAGTGGTTCCCATAATGGGTTGATGTGAAAACGAAAACCATAGCGAGCAAAGTACACATCAGATATAAATGGGGCCAGATGAGGATCAGATTTATAGTAACGATAGAAAGCACTATAACGGAAACGTGTTTCATCTCTACACATCAAATGCAACTGAGAAACGGCCTTTTGAACTTTCTGGAGAGAGGGCCAATCAAGAGAGGCTATTGTATTGTGGGAACAGGAGGAATAGTAATAACCGTGGAAACAGAAGATGGTCGCGGAAACACACGTTTAGGAACTGGCTCAGGAGTTTTGATGTTAATGGCTTCAGGTTCACAGAGAGTTGGAATGGGAGAACATTCGTTAACGGGGGGAGGGAGAACATTTCTAGGTTGCTCAACTACCTCCATATCAGTTTGTAGGTTGGCGTCAGCAGGATTTTGCAGAGTTGTAGTTTGGTCGGTGACCTCAGCTCGGGCGGCATCTCGTTTCGATTGTCTAGCGAGGAATCCGGCCTTGCGCTGTTCCGGAGTCTCGAACTTCCGAACATGAAAGGTTGACATAGAAGGATCACATTTCATAGCAGTAAATAGATCAATTAGACGAGGAAACGGAATACCATCTTTGATAGAAATTTTGAGTGGACGAGATAAACCATCTTGACGTGGTTTTCCCAAACGGTGGAGAATTGAGACATTAGATGGACTACCTACTTCTGTGGCGGAACAGAGAGAGTCAAAGACGAACTCGACATCAGCAGAGAGAAATCGGACTCTTGTCCTCAGGCCTGTCAGATGTTGTCCACCGCCAGTCTTCCTGAATGCGTCGTTATCAAAACGGTACGATCCCGATAAACGTATGCAAATCGAAAAGTTCCAAGTGGTTCTATGCATCTAACTACCACATATAATGTGGCTCATAATTGTAAGATAATCGATGTCGGTAGATTTCACCGATTTTCAACATACACACAGTTTGGGTGTAAAGGTATGGACGTGTTCCTTTCATCGTAAATAACGGTCAATGTTCAACAAATGCCTGGATTCCTCCATGAGCCACAATTCATTTGCAGACACCCGCTACGTTCAATCCGTACGGACAGAAACTGTTCACGGGAGTGGGAAACCACATTGTTTTTGCCTGTGCTGACGGCTACGAATATGAGTCATCTTCCGTCTACGCCAAGACTGATAAGCAGCAGAAACTGGAATGTACCGCCGAAAATGTATTCAAGGATCTCACAACAGGGTTCGTGAGCCATACAATTCACCCGTGTAAAAAGGTTTGTTGGGCTAATTCTCACAACTTCTAGGTGACACTGCACTTCGAGCTGCAGCCAGTTACAGTTATAGGGCGCCAGAAGCCAATGTTGAGAGATCACATTCTGACCCGCGGGGAATTAAGTTCTGTCCCAGAGACATTTTGTACAACCATCTAACTTCTCCTCATTTACGTAATGTCTCGTCGCACAGCGCGCTATGTTAATCTATAGTAATTAATATAAGCGCTATGCTATATTCTAGCCTCGACAGTCATGCAATATTCCACTTCAATATAACTGTAATTTTTTGTAAATCACTAAATTTTCTCCATTTCCAGCTAAAAGTTTTTCTCAACACCTAATGTTGATCAGAATCATGGAATATTCTTTATTGGTGCCCTACCTTCTTTATGGGCGCAATTAGTTGTGCGTTCGTGCGTTCCATGTTCTATAAATATAAATAAGAGCGTTTTTGAGACTGGACACGCTCTGAGTTAATTTTAATAGGCAAGAACAACAACAAAACGTTTGTTGATACACAGCCGATTGATATGACAAATATTCTTCTGTTCGTCAAATGCATAGATGAGAAGGATCCTCTTCTCGTAGGGTACCGAATAATTTCCTTCGCACTATTTTGTAGTACCACGTGTTCTGAATAATTTTGTAGGCCCTATCATGACCTCTTTTAACCGACAGTAAGCAAATTATACTGTGATATCTGTTTCAAATTTTGTCAATTACGCAAAGTCCTAGATGATCACTGGTGTATGTTTGCTGCAGGTTCCGAGCTGTCCTCGTCCTTCTCAACCAAATGTACACTGACATTGGTTGTATAGCTAGTGGCAATTCGGTTCGCAGCGGATGTGTTCTGATGGCCACCTGTGCAAACGGTAAATAGTACTTTCACCGTATACTTTTTGTTTGCTATGAAAAAGTTCACGCATCAAAAAATGCCACAAGGTGTTTCTAAAACTGGCAAAATATTAGCACAGCAATTCCAAAATCTGTTCAAAACCGATGAAATTTTGTCAGAAAAGAGAGGATGTCAACAACCTACATTCCCCCAGATTTAAGCATTCCTCATTAGTCAAAACTAAAATTGTTTCATTGATCATACTCTGTTATGGTTCAGTGGATCACGAGAAAATCGTTCAAATGCTGGCCACAGTTCGGAAAAGAGTCCCTCGATTGTGGAAGGCGTACGAATATGCACTGTCAATGTATGTAACGTCCACCATAATCTGCAAGATGTAAATGTTCACCAATATCAAATTGTTTATCCAAATGGGAATTGAATAGACCATCAAACCGCGAGTTATGGCTATTGCGCCATGTTGATTGGGTCACAGTTGCTTACCACTATGAACCACTAGCTAGCGGCACGCGGCTTCCATACTGCACTTACTTTGGTGTTCACTGGACTGGAACACATTGGAAACAGTTGTTTTTCTAATTTCTTCAGTATTATTAGTAACTTACAGATACACTGTTTGCGAGCTGATGGGCAAGTGACAGAAGCCGTTCAATGTGCACTTGTGACATCTGGCAATTGTGTTGTTTATTTTCTGTATTTCAGTGATGTATGTACATTCGTTGACTTTTGCTCTGAGAAAGTTATCTAGTTGAGAGTTTGGATATATTTTGTATTTTCATTGTTCTTTTGAAGCTCGTGACATATTTATCCTTTTTTAACGATTTCCACATTTTCTACTAGCGTGTCTGAGAAAAAACGATACGTAAAGACAATCAGACAACATGCTTGTAAGTGCTGCCCAGAAATTTTAGTAGTAGAAAATGTATTTTTTTGAAGAAAAGGATCGAATAAAGATTTAGTTACTTGATATCCATGGATTATTCCTGTTCACAGACATGTGTCTTTGAATTATGTGACTTCTTTTTTGATAAATCCAACGATTTGTTCTGTGGAATAGAAAACAGAGAGCATTTCGCAGAACAGAGATAGAATCAGTCAACGATCTCAGTTTTCTTCAAATCCAAAATTTATTTGACGTACACTCCCCAGTTCGAGGACGTTTTGTGTAACCATTGCGTTATTCACTTATTTGCAATTGCTCCGTATTCCGGATGTTCTCTTTAATAAACATTTACATAATTGATTCAAGCTTGTCCCATCATTCCGAACCACCAACATCCAACACTACAAAAGACCAAGATTTGTTTGTTAATTGTGGAAAAGAAACACCGCCGCCAATTATTTTCGCGGGTAAATAGTTATAGAATATTCCGATGAGATACTGACAGAAAACAATACGTTAAAAAAGTACGTTAAATACAATGCGAGAAATTGATAAAAAGACAATATTCAATCCACAATTCACCTATTCGACTTTTACAGTATCTTCAACCAGTTCATAACCACGTTCAGCAGTCAAAAAAGGTCACCAGAGATCAACTAAATAGTCTCCACCTAATCGGTGGTGGTCACACGTCACATACAATAAGCAGATGCATTGGAAGTGGACCTCAAAAGGTTCCATATAACATCCATATAGCCCGTACGTTATCGGGCAGGTCAAACTTACGACTCCCATTATTTTACAGCGGTGCCAGACTGTAATAGAAAACGTGTACGTTCAATACAGAGTTTTTTTATAGAGTTGTTCATATAATGCGTGAAGGTTGCCCGTTTAGTGGTTGTTTATCAATTTGCAAAACTGTGTTTCGAGTTTAGTCTCACCAACTTCAAGGCTCTCGATTTTAAAGTCAAGTAGGGATTCGGACCTGCAACAATGAGCCTTTCTAAAACTGTTTTTAACGCCTTGGATAGAGTGGAATACACAAATTGAACAAACCAAGTACAGTAGTCGCTCTAGAAAAAATGAGAAGACCTGATCGTGATATGGTTGTTCAATTTTACTGAGTTAAAAATGTGGTCATGTGACGTTATATGCCGAACTGAACATTACAAACTGAACAGTTCTGATGAGTTCTGGGTTTGAAAATAACTTTAAATTGATCTATAAACTACAATTAAAAAGTTTGAAAACACCATACACAGCAGAAAAACATCTGTAGTTGTTTTTTCTTGATTTATTCAAATGGAGTTTTGGTTTGTTACTAATTTGTAGTGTTCACATCAGCACACATCATGTTGTTTGTTGTGACGCTCGTAGAGTTAGTCAAGATTCCTGTAAGCTGTTTTCATTACCTGAAGCATTTTCACTTCCAGAAAAGGAGCTTTTAATGAACAAAGAACAGATTGATATTGGATTTCAGCAGAATTACACGTAATCTCGGCTTAGGCTGTTTATCAGATTAAATTTGGACCACACAAGTGAGAGGCGTTCGCGTTTACCAACACGCCTATGCACCCGGAAACAAAAGTCGAATCACACAGGTTTCATAAAAGAGTTGAAACTGTCAGCATGAAAAGAACACCAAAAGCTATGTCGCATTGCTTTCGATCAGCATGAATCCCAGTTGAGATTGTTGCTCTATGTCCGATTGTCCAATGTTTGGAAACAATTTGTCACCTTCCTTTATTACCTCACTCTTTTTGTTAGTCACTCGATTCGATCATTTAGTATCCAGATTTAGGTCTTCACTGTTTCTGGACTTGTCCCTCGTTCTAGTTGTATTAAGTCCCGGTACCCAACTGTTCCGGTCCCCAATGTATACCAGTCACTTTCCGGTTATGTACTTGGGGTGTGGATGTTTAGTCGCGGTCAAACATAATTAGTCACATCTTGGAAAATGTATAACTTCCTTTTAAGTTTCCTTAAACGGTATTCATTTCTGGAAAGAAAAGAAAATACAGTTCACTATGAGCTCCACATATGTTTTCATGATGTTGTCGTTGCTTTCCAATGCTATATCCCTTCTGCGTGCTATTCACATTTGTGGTCGGAACGGGTCTGAGGGTCGTGAGTTCCATTTGGGTAGGAACAGTTGATGGTTAGGATAAATCTAAATCTGGTGGAATACTTAGGGAAAGGTTGCATGATGTCTTGCAAACCTCTTTTTCACAAAATATTTTGTAACATAAAACAATCTCAAAACGTTTCTGGATGAATGATCCTCAGATTCCTTTCTGACGAAAACACATCCTTCAAACTTAAATTGAAAATATATACAAGCTGTGTCATTCCAATACAAAAACAAAGTGGCATGTTCAAGAATAGTCTGAAAATGACACTCGCATAGTCCCGTGAATATGATCCGATTGCCCTTCACAATGGACTAAAGTATTTTTTTACATTCAAAACTATTGTTTGATTGCCACGCTGTGGTCTACAAGTGTCTTAAAAGCGTACGGGACGTTCCCGGGCTGGTCCCGAGCGATATCATTAACCACGCGAAATTTCTCCGGGGCAGCACTGGGACGGGATTGGCTCTGAGACACAAACAACATTTGGTTAATGATCTCTTCGAGGGGACTTTTGGTTCCCTGCCCAAATGTGCTGAACACTTCGTTATTTGTATTGATCACTACCACTCATATCGTGCTGTTTATTACAGTGTTTGTCGTGTGACTCAAGATTCGTAGGCTGTTTTCATTAGCCAAAAGCATTTCCACTTCTAGGAAACAATCCTGTTATAAACAAGGAAGATGTTCATATTGGATTTTAGCAGAATTACTCGTAATTCTTAGAAGTATTCGTCATTCTCGGCTTATGTTGTTTATCAGACCCAATCTGGACCACACAACAGACAATCGTATGTGCTCACTAACACGCACGCTCCAGCACCCGGAACGGAATTTGGATCCCATAGATTTTGTGAAGAAACTTTTGCAGTTTGAAAAATTTAATTTAGCTCCATATGTCATTTGTCCATATGTCAAAGAGTCGGTGGTTCCTGCTCGTTTCCAAGTGGAGCCCGTTTGACCAAAAACGTGTAAAAAAATTGACAGCATATTTTATTTCGGTAACCTGAAAAAGTTATCGATCACCATTTAAGTGGAAGGGGGCAGAAAATAATGCTCAATATAGAGTACGCGCTCTAATGCAAACCACTGAAACGCAGAAGACGAAAAGTGGTAGAGAACGGCGCAATCAATAATATTGGCAGTCGGTGCAAATCGAAAATCTCCGCGATTGTTTGAATTTCGTCTCTTAATTTATATTTTATTTATACTCCCTGTTCCGTCTTGTTTTTCGGACAGGTTTGATAAAAAAAGCACGTCAGAACATCCAGTTAGTTCATGGTAGGTTTGGATTATTGGAGAACCAACAAATGTGTGATTCGCTTCCTAAAACATGTTGTATCAGTTCAATCTCAATCCAACGCAAAAACAGCTTGTTTTTGGTCGAGTTCTCACTGTTTTTCCACGAGTTTTAGTTATTGCAATGTTTCAACCACTTTTCACTCCGTTAATTCAATGCAAATGGAAATGAGTTGAGTAACTTTCGGCGCAAAACACTGCAAGTCAGTAACGCCCACAGCTATTTAGCAGCACAAGAAAACGGCGAAACAGGGTGATTGGAACATTCCAAATAGGCCAGGTCATGGGATCTAATCAGCCTAGATCTAATCTTCTTTATAAATATTGAAAGCCTTCAATCAAAACGTTCAAGATCTGTACTAGGGTTGTTAAAGTCGAACTAGGAACTCACCCGACTTGAAAAAAACTTCGATTCGAGTCGAACTTGAACTCGAAAGCTCGATTTTTGCCCCAACTCGAAAGCTCGATTTTTGCCCCAACTCGAAAGCTCGATTTTTGCCCCAACTCGAAAGCTCGATTTTTCGCCAGACTCAAAAACTCGAAAACTCGAAAACTCGATTTTTCGCCAAACTCAAAAACTCGAAAACTCGATTATTCGCCAACCACGAAAAATCGAAAGCTCGAAAGTTCCAAATTTTGAACGTGAAAACTTGAAACTCAAAATTTGGACTCCAATATAGGACTTTTTGGGTCCAAAAGCTCAAAATCGGAAATGTTCGAGTCAAGTCGAACACAAAACTCGAGAACTCGAAATTTTCCAAAACTCGCAAACTCGAAATTTACCAGAACCCGAGAACTCGAAATTTTTCAAATTTCGAAAACTCGAAGTTTTAAACTCGATTAGCAACCCTAACATGTACCCAGTTCAAAGCGAGAATTATATACCGTATTTCAGCCGCATTCTATGTAACTAGGCACTATAATTATAAAAAAGAAACAGTATCCTTATAATGTTTTGATTGAACTTCGCTCGGCTCATCAACACAAAAACACAGTCAACAAATATCATCTATCCGGATCATAGGACGGCCAACACTAATAGTTTTATTTTCACTGTCTGTGCCGCTGAGAAATGCTATTTCTCACCGCACTATGCTCGTTTCTATTCAACAAAGTACTGCACTCAACTGTATTATAACTGAATCTTTATGTGAACTCCTCCTTTATTTTCATAGACATTATTTTACATAGCTCCTAGAGTTGATCGAAAACATGTCGTTCTTGCTCTATTTTCGTGTCTCACCTTTTGAAAAAAAGCGTCTCTTTGTAATTTTGACTTCGGAGTAGACATATTACATATTGAAGCAATGGTAAATGAAATTACAGCAATGAAAAACGTATACTTTTATGCCTTCATCTCGCTTCGTTCTCTCAGCAACACGTGATGAAAACCGGGTGGACGAATAAAAGGTAGGCGAAATAAAACTTGTCTCAAAACATATAAGACGGTTCCAACTAAATTTTTTTCAAAATTCAAAGTAATTCACGGAACTCTGTCAATCTGTGAACGGGAACTTTTTCTTGCGCCTTGCGCTCGAAATGGCACAATTTTAGTTTTCTTGTCAACGCGATGTTGGCATTTGACAATGAGATTCAGATTATTTTGGCAATTGCTAAGTGAACGGAGTTATTTTGTCACTTGTCACCCAAAGGGATTATCTTTACCATTTGCCATTTGCACTTATTCATTTTGACACGTGCCAAACCGTTGAGAGGATTCGAACCCTTGGCCGCTGGGCCAAAAGCTTTTTTTACGATATTCACTTTTCCGCTTCTCGTTCTCTCTTTCAAAGATTCGCACCCATAATTCGTCATCCATTCTCATCCCGTTATAAATATGCCCGCCCCGGTGTGTGTGTGTGTACGAACTGTTCGCGCTCTAGAACGTAGCCCGCTTAGTGTAGTGGTAAGCGTCTCGCTTTTGGTGTGGCGGGGTCAGGTTCGATTCCCGCATGAGGCAAAACCTGGTTGACACGTGTCAAGAAAGAGGATAGTTCCTGACAACTGTAAGTTGAGCAGTGAAAATATCACTTGCCAAGTGTTGAGCAGTGATAGTATCACTTGGCAGACTTCAATATCCATGTTGGCGCTTGTCATTTGGGTTGGCTCTAATATTTCCCAGATACATCAGCAACTTTGACAAGATAATGGTTTACTTGACACACCCACTCCGTTGACAACATTTTGGTAAAAAAACGGAAATTTTGAAAAAAATTAGTTGGACCCGTCTTATATCATCACCAACCTCTACCTACCCCAACTCAAACACTGCCTGTCCTAAAAAATTTTTTTCAACAAACAGAAACAATTAGGCATGATTTATGAATGACTTATGTTCATTGACATGTGTCTTTGACTTCTGTGACTTCTTTTCCCTGACCATCGAACCATACCTTGTTTGGAGTACAAACAAGGGTGATCTTGTTATCTCCATTTTCCGCGAATTTGCCTAGAAGGACGATTGTGTTAGTCTAAATTCTTTAATTACCTCCATGTCGATCGAGTTGTCTGTTCTAAAAATCTTTTTTTACCTCAACCCTTCGGTTGCCGATCACTAAGTCAGAAGTTTCGACCCTATTTGGTTGGAGTAAACGGAACTCAGTTGGGAACTATTTAGAATTGTCATAATCCTATAATGAGAATATATTAAGAACATAATCATGAATCTTGACATATAATGGAGACCTGAGCACAACTACTTGAAATCCTTAAAAAGCGTTCTAACATCAGAAGCTTACCGTTTGAGCATTTAACATACATTGTGGCGCCGATGGGTGAGTAACCACGATACTGCTCTGGTGCACCAGACATCTGAAATCGTCAACTAGTGTAATAATCGTCACAAACCATATTCACGTACATTCCAATCCCTCGATACAAACTTGCGTCTGCTCAAAAACACGCTATGATTATGCTCACAAACATGCTAGACTGCAAAGTGCACTAATCTAATGATGCAGGTTGGAATGAAACTGCCAGGATTTGAACAACTAGATTATAATATCTAGTTGTCTACTTTCGTATTCACACAATACTCTGTTGTTGATGCGATATTTGTTTCGTAGTCGCGGATTACACAAAATTACATTTTCACTTCAGCAATCATCTTATGACCTAACAACGAGAGGAAACGGTGAAAAAATTGAGCGAACTGTGGCGGAACTGTTAACTGAATTAGAACTGTTTCCGAAGTGAAAAAATGGACAAGTTATAGTCAACCGTGGGATAATCGCCCAGTTGCACAATTAAGTAGACATCAGCGAAAGTCGTTATGCTTCTTGCAAAACATCCTACTTTTTGCGCACTCTATTCTGTTGAAGAACTAAAACAAATATTCCTGATTTTTTGAACACAAATTGAACACGCGAACTAAATTCAGGTTTAAATACTACCATAAATACTAACAAGAATACCATGGCTCGCACTGAAAACACCGTTTTCAATGTGTGTGTAGACAAAACAAGGTTTTTCACGACGTGGTGTAGTGTTGAATCCCTTGAGAGGGTTAAACTCACCAGTGTCGTGACAGTGCCATCCAGTTCTGCTGTAAGTGTGGTGGCCACACTCGGATTAGTGCAAGAATTTGTGCAAAGTGGTTCAGTCTTATTGTTGTTGTTCTTATTATCTCCATAACCGCAGTAGTATCGGCCAGGTCCGTTGTACAAATCCTCACTCGAACTGCTCGAAGATGCTAGAAAGGTCAGGAAATTTTTCGAGGCGCTTAACACACAATAAAACATTGAATTTGACAGTGCCCCCGTTAAAAAAAAATCAAGGCCACCTAACAGTTTGTTTCAAATTTTAAATAAGTTGATGGAACACTCTTCAATATCTCGCGTTTAGTGCGCGACCAGCAATACTACTTTTCACTGCTTCACTGAAGAATATTTGAGAGCAAACCAACTTTTGTTCCCTAGTCTATTAATTTGGTTGTTTTTCAATCTACTGCTTTTTTTCTATGAAAACGTCTTTAAGTATAAAAGGAGCTCTTCCAAATATTATAAATAATGTGGGACCTGGCTTCAACATAAGAGTAATGTGTATGATTTTTTTCATGACAACTCACATTGGTCGCAGACGATGCTGTAACCGCTGTAGTCGAAATTGAATCTGATTTGAGAGTCTGATGCATTGTTGAAGTGGTTAGGCTCAAGGCATCCTTGGGTACATTGCAGGTGATTGGCAGAGCGACCGGTCTCTACGTCGGTCCAAACCGATCCGGTGATGGCGTCTGTGCCACATTTCACTTTCTGAGACTCTTTGGACTGCATCGAGTATTGCGTCGGATAACTACCTGCAAGTATTCCCATTCTTTGGAGTCTCACTCAAAGGTAGGAAAAATGTGTAGTAAATTTACGATGTTTTTCGATTAGTGAGATCACCAAACGAGCAAGATGT
Source organism: Litoditis marina (assembly GCA_964036275.1). Lineage (NCBI taxonomy): Eukaryota > Metazoa > Nematoda > Chromadorea > Rhabditida > Rhabditidae > Litoditis > Litoditis marina. Next base: position 38,275,337 of record OZ038433.1, read on the forward strand.
TCATTTATTTCATTTATTCATCTACATTCAAAGAATGTGGCACTCGCTCATCAGAGAAAGAGGAGAAAAATAAGTAGAAATTATTCCAGCCAAAAGATTTCAAATGACCTGAAGATTACTGTTTGTACGATGTTGTATCGAAGAGGGTTGACACATCGATTTTTGAATATTTATATTATTCTCGCTAACGCAAGCAATAGTTTGCCTATTGCGAATGCAGATAAAAATCATGCGGAGTTGAACGGAAAACGCAGTTCCTAATACAAAAAAAATTGACGTGCGAAACGTCTCATTTGTGAGTTACCGTTTGCACAGGTAGCCATCAGAACACATCCGCTGCGGACCGCATTTCCACTAGCTTTGCAAGCAATTTCAGTGTATTCCACGTTTGCTTGAGAAGGACGAGGACAACTTGGGACCTGGAGTTTATACGGCATACACTCTCTCTCTCTCTCTCTCTCTCTCTCTCTCTTGCACAGTAGCTAGTGACCTGTTTGATCATTTTCGGTCGGAACTGGTCACGACACACTCGTGCAGGATCTAGGTAAATCTAGTATCACCATGCAGCTAGCACCCAGCAAACTGGTGAACGCAATCACTTCGAATGTTGTGTTTACTAGAACTGCAACCGGAATGAACGATCATTAATGAAACAGTATTTTGCATTTGCACTCAGACAGTTCGTCGTCGCCCGTTCGTCCGCGCGGTTCATCCTACTATAGATTCACTGACCGTTCCTAGAGAATAGTAAGTCATTATCGATCGGCCTTGTACTATCAAAATTTATTTTGTTACTAGAAACTCTGGAACCGAATTCAGAGCGAGTGTCTCAACATGAGTTTCAGTTTAGTTTAGTTGCATACAGAATCACAGTGCTTCCATTATATAATTTCTCAACTGGCTGCAGATTGAGATGCTCTGTTACTTTATATTTCTCTCATAGCAATACAAACCTTTTTGCAAGGGTGAATAGTATGGCTAACGGCGTCGGTTGTCAGATCCTTGAACACATTTTCGGCTGTGCATTCTAGTTTCTGTTGCTTATCGGTCTTGGCGTAGACGGAAGAAGACTCATACTCGTAGCCGTCAGCACAGGCAAAAACAATTTGGTTGCCCACTCCAGTGAATTTCTTCCCGTACGGATTGAACGTAGCAGGTGTCTGTAAATGACCTGTACCTCATGAAGAAAGCCAGTCATATGTTGAACATTGGCCGGTATTTACGATGGAAAAAATGTTCATACGTTTGAACTCAAAACACTGAGTGTTTATGCATTTTTGAAATCAATACAATCTACATGACCGGAATTGGCTACTGAACAAGCATGATATTCATGATATATCTTAGTTTGACGCGTCAAAGCGCGGAAAACGTTCACGATATTCATGAAGTTTATCGGGGTCGTACCGTTTTAACAATGACGCCTTCGGGAAGATTTGCGGTGGCTATCATCTGACAAGCCTGAGGACAGGAGTCTGATCTCTCTCTGCTGATGTCGAGTTCGTCTTTGACTCTCTCGGTTCCGCCACAGAAGTATGCATTGTTTTCTTTGTAGATTCTATCGATGATTTCTTGAATTCTCTTCTCGATTGTTGCTGAAATGTGGAGAAACCATAGATCTCATCAGCTCAATCAGAGACCGGGCGTTCGAACCTTTCCCAGAAAGTTTCTCATCATTTTGGAGTTTTTTGAAAACATATGAATGTTGTGAAAAACTGCAAATAAATACAGTCACAAAAATTATAACCCAACTGAGGCATTAACCAATCGGCCGGAAGTTATGACTGGTAGTACACATTCAACCACATACAGAGCTAGCATTACCGAGTTTTAAGAGTCATGAATCGTGTCACATCACAAATACGCTGCTTTGGTGTTTTTTGGAAATTCTCCTTAAAAGCTCACTTGATAAACAGTGATGTTTCTGGCCAGCATTGTCCTTGAACTCCTGCACGTCCAATGTGGCGTCGGTTCGGTTCAACATTTTGTAGATTTCACTATGAATGATTTTGGCACATCCTTGCTTGCAGGTAAGAAGCTAAAACAACTACTTTGCAGTTATCGTTACAGTCACAAGAACATCGTGAAATATAATACATTTTCGTACTCGTAAAATGATTTTTAGAAATACAAGCACTTCATATTTATCATAATCATACCGATAATCATTCATCATTACCGAAGCTCATCTCTCATGGTTCAGGGCAATCAAATGGGAGTGCATCCTCGCTAGCCGTCACAAACGGTAAAGTGTAAACAACTGATGTATTCACACTTTTGAAACATGTTTTGTATGATAAATAACAATGAAATGCACCATAGTCGACGGACTATCGGCTACCTGCTTCCACCTGTGTGTACACGTCACAACAAGTTCCCAGCAACAATTACGTGAGCGAAAGTATTACCTCAGTTTTCTTGTTTCCCATTGTGTCCAACCACGATTCCGTTTGTTCGGAACAGCCGATTGTCTGACCGTTGTCGTACAAGTATTCCAATTTCTCCGGGTAGAATCCTGAAAAGAGACTTAGTGTTGTTTTCTATTCATCTCCGAAATGATTGTTCGAGGACAGTAGATCGGAGAGTTCGTGAGACGAGGCTGCACGGACTTTCATAAAATGGCTCACAGAATAGTTAACCAGGCATTTTTTCCAATTTTGTGGTCACTAGCTCACATCATCATCAACCAACCTGTTGCGCAACCGTATTTCAGTCGACATCCGTCATTGTAGTATTCAGCGTTTTTGAAACACTGTGTCATCTGTGTGGGTTCGGTATGGTGTGTGCTCTGTAATGACCAAACTTACTCAGGTGAATCTGACAAAAACATCAATCACACAATGCTTTCCTACTATGCAAACATTTCCAGAAAATATCATGGAGGGAGCCACAACAAATCTTCACGTGATCAGTTCATGTAGCTGTCTCATACGTAGATGTTATCCAATACCCAACTGTTGAGTCAATGTTGGCAGAAATTATTTACGCATATATGATTCAGAGGACCTTCATTTCTGCATTCTTCAAGTCCGACATTGTTTTCTGTTTTTTTGACTCACCTTTGCCAGCTGCTTGCAACCCTTCGACTCTTCGCAGGGAGCGATTGGCGCAGACTTCGCTCCGGTGTCAACGTCATCATATTTGTTAGTGGCTCCATTGCATTTCAGGGTTTGTCTACCGAGCGATCTATGGGGGTCGTTGGCGGGGTAGACGTAGCCGGCACCGCACTCCAGAACGTACTCCGTGCTTCCGAATATGTACTTGACACCGAGCGACAGGCTTGGTGGGGTCGGTTGCTGAACCAGTCAAAAATGTACGAGTTTTTGCAACAGACTACTCATTGAAAATAACTGTGGTGTCAGTGCTATTGGGTGTACTCACCCGATAGCGGTACAACTGTTGCATAATGTTAGTTAGCACAAATCTATCTTGCGAATAGAACCAGAAACACACATTGTTCAATAACGACTAGTCTTTAATCGCCTATTCACTAAAATTAGAGCTTCAGATCATAACTCTTAAACTGGGTGCTTACGAAGTACCTTCTTAGTTTCAACTTCAAACTGAACTGAAATTTCAATAAAATCACCTTCTTGACCACGACACCTTGAGGTAGTACAGGCGGAAGTATAGCACAAGCGTTCTCACACCTACTGTCGAAGTAGTCCGGATCCTCAGTTTTACAAATATATGGGTGGTTGACAGTGGAACTTGAGTTGATTTCGATACCTGAAGTATTCGTGAATGTCAATGAATTCTCATGAACTTTGAAAACAATGTCTAATCTCCCTATAGCTTTCGCGCCTACAATATTTATATCTTCTTTTCCCTCTCACTTCTCTCCGTTCATTTTTGCTCATTTTTTGTTTCTTGCCTCCCTTTTCTCTCAATCAATTTTACATAAGTCCTGTTTTACATTCTATTCTCCTGCAATTTCAAGTTCATCGAAAACTCACGGATTTCTTTGCATGTAGCAGCTGAGAGCCCATAGTAGTTATATGTGTGGCTGTTTACGGCAGTATTGTTTGCAAAACGGTTTGGTTCAACGCAACCTTGCACACATTCCAACTTCTTTGAAACCTAAAAAATCCAATCAATGTTTCGAATTGGATGTTCATTCACTTTTCCATCACTATTTCAGGGGAGAGTTGAAAAAGGAAGCCGGCTTAAGCTATGTACGCGAGACATGATAACATTATGCTGAAACTAATAAGAGGTAGCTCTGCACTAGCAGAAAAAACAATCGTTTGAGTGTTGTGCCGTGTTATTGCGAGATCTTGGTGATGTTGATGTGTAATACACTGTTCACGACCAAACCCAAATTTGATACTTCTCAATTTTTCTTCTGATCATGTTAACTAAAAACATGCTTCCAGACGACTACGAAGATGTAACATAACTGGCCTTATTTCCGAGCTGATCGGTCCAACCTAGACCTCCGCTACCACAAGTGATTTGCTGTTCCCCGCTGGGAATCAGATAGGTCTCGTCCACTGGCTTAAAACCTGAACGAAAATACATTACGAATCGTGTTTGTACGCTCACTAGTTGTGTACGTTGTGCCATTTATGGCCGTAGAATAACTATTCTTCGGTGATTTTTTTACTACCTGTTCACACTTACTTACCTACACGACGTGAGCTTTTTGAATCGAAGTTTCACAGGTAGTGATTACCTGGTTTACACTTGGTGGTGACCTTGCAGCCCGTTGGGAAGTATTTTTCGCCAGTGAGTACACATTGAGGACTGGAGGAAATAGTGTTCACATTGTCTTGCTCAATTTTCTGAAAAATATATATGTCAAAACTGCAAGAGCATAACGTGAAGGATCATGCAAGATTGAACTAAATTCTCATTTTCTCGCGTTCATCACAATTTATTCTAGATATGACACTTTAGTGGAATCAGAACTGCTTATGAAACGAGACGTACGAGATATTATAAGAGTCTGTTTTATGCGAAATTTTAACCCAACATTGGCTTTTTGTGATCCTGTGTTGATGAAAACTTACTGCATCTACTATGTTCAACTGTCCGAAAATTGATTGGAAAGTTTTCAACTCTCCTTCTGACCGTTCACATTTATGATTTTTGTTAACGAAAAGGGTTTCATCAATTTGTAGAGTTTCCTACTAGAAACACCCATTCTTCTTTCAACATACTTGATATGAGAAATATATTCCTTGATCGTAACTGGTATTTCGATAGGGTTGCAAAATACTGGAATTGTTTTTCTAATTATCTACCTCATTTCAAGAGTGTTGAGCAATTGAGAGCTTTTCTAGATGTGTTGTTAACTGAAACATTTATAGAACCCCCTGCTGAGTAATATATTATGTTTGACTTTCTCGTTGTCATTGTCATAGCTATATACGCTGATATTCGTTGTAATTTCCCTTCCCCATGTTTTGACGTTTTATCATCTTTAATTTTTTTGTTTAATTTTGTATTCTCAAAGTATTACTTCTCCAAAAAAATTCTCAAAAAAAGCAACAAAACACTACCTACGAATCAAGGGGAGCATACTAGTATGCTCTACATATTTATTCACGTTTTTTGTTGTTCCTGTAACACTGTGAATGAATATATATATATATATATATATATATATATATATATATATATATATATATATATATATATATATATATATATATATATATACATATGTACGCATAAGAACGAAAATGTAATGTTGAGAAAATCGTGTTATTTTTTCCTGAAGCACTCACGTCGCATTCATTGAGGCTGGGGTTCCGGATGCAGGCTGTTGGTTGAGTGAACGGGGCGCCGGTGGCTGCGTTCACATACTTTCTGGTGTCCCCATCGCATTTCACTGTCTCGGACCCAGTGGTCTTTGGTCCCGATCCATCCGCGTACACGTATCCTGCAAAATCGGAGGTAGCTGGGTTGAAGTGTAGTTTGCAAACATCTATGTGACCTCTGAGTGCTAAGCAACTACTAGTTACATTTTTCGTACAAGTTTGTCTGGAAAAGAATGCCAAAAAGAATTCCGTCAGCAAATCTTTACTAGCTTCCAGGATAAACGCTGCTTTTTTATACTCTATAGTGTTAAAACTAAGAAAAACCAAATATGTGAAGCCTGGTCGTCACAAAGTGTGCGCTGCTATAGCCAGATGCGGATATGATTACACCAACCACTTCTCAGAACAAGCGTCGTTGCAAAACAGTAACTTACTGGTTATACAGCGTGGCTGTCATATATATATATATATTGATTTTCCCTCTCGTCGTCTAACGTCTCTTCGGGGCACACTTTATCTCTAGATTTGTTGCAATACAGTTTCAACCAAACGCGAATTTGTAATTAACAGGCTATGGTTTGAGTTTAATTCAACGTTTATCCAAAATGTGAACCAGCTTCCTGCGGCAAACTTACTATCGGCACACTGGAAGGTGAAGATATCTCCATCGGCTACCAAATCTTGTCCCTTGTGGTTGAAGAATGTGGGCTTCTGTAAAACGTTCATCACAACTCGTAAATCACGATATTGCCGACTTTTAGAATAGAATAGAATAGAACTTTATTCGCGAAGAAAAACTACTTGTGGAACCGTTTAGAGTTAGTTTATCGTTTCGACAGGGCTTCTGAATATCAAACTACTAGTAACTCTTAATTTTTCATTTAATGTAATTCTGATTGGGTTCTGGTTGACTAGCGGTTTATATGAGGTGGAATACGTAGTTGGACGTATCTCACAAACTATACACACGAAGTTTGACTGTGTATCAACTTGGAGTCAAACTCACTGTAACTTTGAGTGTTTCCGAGAGCGTAAACTCCAATGGTTTACAAGTACCAATACAGCCTTCGCCGATAATGACATTGACTGATTGGTCGGACTCTCTCCTGTATTTGTGATCTCCTCCTTTGCACGCAAATTCTTGCTTGATAGAAGTTTCAGTCACATCGTTTTTCCAGATAACACCTGCAAAAACAGACGGCCTTCCTTCTAAAGAAATATAATGTTCCAAAAAAGCACGAAAATTGAATGAATACCATTCACTAGGAAGTCGTATTAATGAACAAATCGAAGTTTATGTATCACCCTACGTCTTCCAGAACATTCGCGATTATCCCAAATCCCGTCGGGATCCGATTGTCGTGAAATAGTGCGCAAAACGGAAGACTCAGGACGGGATGATGATGCGGGTTGTTTTAGCACACGCAAACCAGACGAACTGTCTATTATCTGTTGTTCGACTTTTCTGACACTTTGGTCATTGGTTGGGTAGAATAGTTGGGTGAACACTTACCATCTCCGTTACACCTGATTGTCACGAAATCGGTTTCCCTCATGTAGGTCACGCCGTTCACCACCACGTTTCGACTCGAATTTCTGGTGATGATCACGTTTTGGTTTACCTATAATTACATGTCTTCGCGATGTTTGAAGTATCTAAACTGAAAATCAGGAAACATTATTTTGTAATAGTTTACGAATTGAAATTCGATCACACCCTATTTGTGTTTTAGATTTGCAGGACCCCGATAAACTCACCATAGATTCATCAAATCTGCAAGCGGCTTCGCAAGTCATGGTGCTCTCGGGGGCCACCTTCTCTCCCTTCTCATTGACCCAATCATTTCCATCAGGACAACTCAGCACTTGGCTGGCAGTAGAATAGAACTGCGAACTAGTTGGGATGTATCCTGTGAAAAAGTTGTATTGAATGCTACACAGTTTAGATTCGATGTACACTGATGTGTTCCAAAGTTATCTTATATCACAACCTCTGCTAAACTGTGAACCTTCACGGGATTTTTACTTAACGCTCCTTCATGAGTAGAGCGCGCGAGCTTTCTAACATGGTTATGAAAAAATTTATGAACTCTATCAGTTGTTTTACCCTGATTCGCTTTCAATCCTGTAGTTACTAGAATGTTGGGTCAGAGAATTATATCCAGAACTTTTCGAATGCTGGCTGAAAAGTACCTTCTTTGCACTGCACGGTGACTTTGCATCCAGCCTGGTACCCGTTGTCACAGTTGGAAGTAGTCATTTGACTGTTCTGACCGATTAGATCGCGACAGCCAGGCCCAATGTCCTTCTTACAGCCAGTTGGTCCCTGCTGCAATTATAGAGCGTACCACTTAACGTCGTCGGTTACATCTTTGTCTTCATAATATGTGGTTTGGACAATCTGAGGTTTTTCTTCACAAAAAACTAGATGGGTATAGAAATAGAAACGTTTTTTTTATATTCGAATCATATACACGGCAGAACCAAATAATTCTATGTTTGCTGTCAAAGTAAAATGAACCATTGTTTCGCATATCACATTACCGCAACACATTATAAGAAAGTATTTCTGATTATCAGTTGGTTCTGTTTGCTTGCTTCAACGCGTAGTTATCGATGGTGCTAAGTTGAACTGACCACAGATGCATTATTGTTGCTTAGATCGACGTATGAGCCAGTATCGGAACTACATAATAGCTCTTGTTTCTTGTTCTTGTCATCTTTTGCATCCGCGTAGTGGTATCCTGAAAGATAGAGTTCACTACAATAAATTATTATGGCGTGTTTTTACTATGACAGTCTGTATTTTCACTGATTTTTTCGCTTTACGTTTTATATGATCTTCAAAACCGTGCATTGTTTCATACAGATATTGTATAAGCAAAATGTATATAGGTTTTTCTCTGTCAAAAGCGGGTATATACGGTAAATGGTGCCATATTACGATTTGATGTTTGTAGTTTGAACTGTTGTTTTTGGTTGAACACCGTGAATCACGCCGTTAAAACAACAACGAAGATTTTGTCACTTCCTATTTAATCTGTTTCAGAGCAGGCTTGTTCAAATTTCTCACCATTCATACAACTGAATACATAAATGGAGCCTCCAGCTACAATTTTCCCGGTTGAAGTGGTGAGTTCTTGGGGACTGTTTGACAGTTTAACTCCCTCTCCATTGGCGGAAAGACCGTCGCACGGCTGAAACAGGCGATATATACCGAGGAAGAAGTGAGAGCGAGATAGAAAGAAGGTGAGAGAGAGAGCAAAACTATTAGAAAGACACTAAGAAGTTTTGTATGAAAATGGAGAAAATTTAGTTATTTACAAAAAATTTACAGTTTTATTAAAGGGAAATATTGCATTACTGTCGAGGCTAGAAGTTAGCATGGCGCTTATAATAATTATTTAGGCGCTTATAATAATAATAATTGATTAGCATAGCGCGCTGGGGGACGAGACATAACGCGAATGAGGAGAAGCTAGATGGTTGTACAAAATGTCCCTGGGACAGAACTCGATTCCCCGCGGGTCTGAACTCGATCTCTCCCTATTGTGTGGCGTTCTTTAAGGAGCAAACATTGGCATGTTTAACACTTCAAATGTGATATCTGATCTTTAACAGTTAGAAATTTAGAATTTCACCTTGTATCTTAGCCGGTACACGGGATCATTACTTAAATAATGTTTTACACTAATGATATATTTCAGAAAAGACAAACCTTGACACAAATTGATCCGGGAGACTCTTCGAACCTCTGCGCCTGGTTGTTTCTCCACGGTCTGGCCGGGATAGCGCCGTTACAGGTGTAGTCCATGTTCTGACCGGCAGAGTCAGCTGACATGCCGGAGTCCGATCTCGGAACGTAACCTGCAAATCGTCCCGTTCAGTTCATGTTCATCAGATCACGTCGAACATAGGGGAAAATGAAAAATAAAGCGAATAGGATGAAGAAGTGAAACATAATAAAATAATGGTCGATTTGTGAAGAGTCTGCACCTGCACTCTGGAAGATGCCTTGTTAGTTTCGGTTCAATCCAATAACGCAGAATATATGTAGGAATGGTGAAGAAAGAGAAACAATTGGAAGGAATAAGATTATGATTAAGATGCAAAATTATGAATGGCGAATCCGCAAAAGAGTAAAGAAAAAAGATACACGAGAGCATGAAAGTAACCTATTATACCCTATTGAAACCTGAATTTGTTGCAAATCACAGTCTCTCAACCGAAATACGGTCAAACATCCTACCTGTTTTGCACCTGACAGTGACGGTAGCTCCCTGCTTGTGGTAGGCCACTCCGCCCGCAAACGTTGGGGAAGGTTCGTTGACGATGACTGCGTTTTGGGTGTCCGCCAAAGGCAGACAACCGAACTCGCACTTCAGTTCTTCCGTTGGCTGAAAAAATGTTTAACGTTCTGGAAAAAATATAACGATAAAAGAACAAAAGTCATCAATATAACACAACTTATTCATGCTCCGTTTTTTCTAGTTCAAGCGTGGTGAGAAAAAGTGAGAACAAAAAGTAGTGTATGTCTGTAGAGGGTCATGATGCCCCTGAACTGCATCTCACCTGGTTGGTGAATATGTCCACCCATGCCGTCTCGCCGTTGTCCAGCACAGCACACTTCACGCGCTGAGAGGCGGTTTTTCCCTTTGTGGTGATCACAGGGTATGCACCTTCAACGTTGACTTTTAACTAATCAGCGAAACTTAACTTTTTGCCTCAGTGTGAACAGTACGTGCTGCGGTATCACGACGCAGAGAACATGATCGTGCAACTCTACGAGAGAAAAAAGTCCATTCAAACTGACTTATGCACAAAGTTTTATTTTACAGTCAGAAAAGCTTGTTTCCAAGGAGCCAAAAATATTGTACAAACTTCTAAATGTTCCACGAAGACTAGGACACAGCCAAAAGCCCGCCTTGTTGGTCTTTGTACTTTCTACTGTAACTTCCCACACCTTACCGTTTTTGCACTTGATAGTCTGCTCACAGCCGAGAGTAGTTTTAGCACTGCTGGTGGTACAGTTGCCAACAGACACCTCCACTTCGGTATTGGTGGAGTCATGATTGACGGCGGTACATCGAGGGGCCTCGCTTCGAATGCAGGCGGTAGCCTGGAACCAGAATTGTGTTATAAAACATTTCTACATAAGTATCAACACTAACTTTCGGAATAAAACCAACAAACGAAAGGTATATTATTTCCTCTCCGGGAATGACTTGAAGAGTTTCCCTTTTTGCAATTGCTGGATTTGCTCATAATTTTGTGTTGGTTTGGTGGTAAATATTCACCTTAGCATTAGTTTGGTTGGTGTTCAAATCCATATACTTGTCGTTTCCTCCCACACATCGCAGGGTTTGGTAACCTTTTTGGGCCTCCGGAGTTCCTGAGAGTGGTATATTGTTTGTGCTCTAAATAGATAAGTGAGAAACTCACCGTCGTGCGGCACTGACTACTTGCCTAACAGTGGATGCACGAAAGAGAGATAAAAGAAAAAGAAAAATGGAGAAATATTGAGAAAGAATAGGAAAGAACAAGTTGAGAAAGAGAGAGAGAGAGAGAGATTTATATCAGAATCAAGAAAACGCAGACTTGCCTAACAGGCAACCAGTGAAGTTACTCCTAACTTCAAGTCAGTATAAAACGAGTGTAGGGCACAAACCTTTGGGGTACTCGAAGCCTGTCTGACATTTGACTATGTAGTCCATGTTAACTACCATTCTCACACTATTCTCGACATAGGTAACAGAGTTGATGGCATTTTGAGCCTCGGCGATAGCCTGGAATAGTTTGATACTCATTCATTTCTCTATTTCTCTCATTTATACCTGTATGTTAAATGAACGAATGACTTGCTCACAAAATGAATATCCCCAATTAATCCTGTTAAATTTGCTTCGGACACTAGAAGTGATCGAAGTTCATAAAAAAAAATCCCAATTTTTATTCTTAGAGAGGAAGATTCACGTCATAGGTAAATACGTCAAAATCAATTGAAACGATCTAGAAATCCTATGTTTCCAATACCATAGTTAGTCGACTAGAAATCTATATTCCGTACCCCTGGGGCTGGATTGGATTCGATGGCCTCACACACTCCTCCACACGCATCTCCCGGCATTTTGTTGAAGGTGTACGCCTTGGTCTTCATGTACTTGTCGTCTCCACCCTAACAATACAATAATTATATTGCGTTTTTGAGCTTGTAGATTGAATGACAAATATGAACTCAATGATTGGAGTAATCCACGGATCTTTCCAAGATTTTCTTTGTACAAACTTGTTATTGAAGCCACGCTATATTTAAAGACGGTACATGTTTGTGCATTATTGCCTAATAGGGTAACTTTTTATTTCACAATGACAGCCATGTTGTTTTGTTGTGTTAGTTGTTATTCCAGTGGTATTTCTATCTCGACAACAGTTACTAGGGTCACTGAGATTTTCTTGTGAGCACGTATGTCTGCGTGTTAACAATATATTGTTCTAAATGAATTGAAGTCCTTGTAATTTTTCTTACTGGTGCGTGCGTTTACATTCACGTACCAGACATCTGTAGGTGATTTCGGGGTTTCCAGCATTACGGTCTTCGGCGTTATTGAAATCGAAACCTTGAAAATGAACACATTTGGTCCGTTCTTATGGAAATAACTTTATTCGAATTAACATCAGCCAACGGAAGACGGGTGCAAGGAATCTACATTCACATTGCATGGTTCGAACATTGATGAAAATTGCCTGCCAAAATGTTGTATCTATACTACATGTCCTACAATTGCGCCACTAGAAATCAACTACAGTTAGTGAAAGCATGAATTTTTCTACCTGGACTCTTGCACTTGATCGATACTTCTGCGTTCTTTCTCAGGTACTTCTTGCCGCCGTAGGATATCTGGTCGGCGGTACTGGGGGCTTTGGTGTAGTCGGCTGCCTGCATGGTGTTGACCACCTCACAACCGGGTACGCACTTCAGGGGAGCCACGTTGTCTTGACCGGTCTGTAAATGAGACATTGATTCGATGGTCGTGAAATTAATTAATCACCCAGATATTGAAGAAGTATGACGTGATTGTTTACACTAGACACTGCTATTGTTCAAACTGAATGCTTATAAGAAAACAAGAAAGCAGAAAAAGTTGAATGAAATCGTTAATACTGCGATGGACGCCAGCAATGAGTTGTTTCTGTTACCTTGTCATCAACATAACCGTCGTTGCCAGCTTTACATGTCATGGTCTGACTTCCATCGGGTGAGCCGACTGGGGTGCTTGAGTCGGGAATGAAACCTGAAAGATTTGTCTCATTGTAGTGTTTCAGTTCATCTCTTTCTATCTAGTTTTGCGGTATTATTTTATTTCTCAATCTTAATCTCACTCTCTTTTCTCTAGATAACACTCTTGATCCAGGCGTTTAAAACTCCAGACTGATTTTGGAAAACGTTTGTTCATCTCTGATATTGACTTGGTTTCATACCTGCTTTGCACTTGACTGTGAGTTTACAGTTTTCGGGCACCAGTCCATCAACGGGTACACAGTTTCCTTCCTCGACTACGTCCGTGTTGGGGTTGGACGTAGGGCTGACCAGGGGACAGCCAGGAGCACCGTCGCGGACACAAGTCATGATGGCTTTCTGTACGTTTTGGAATCATTTATACACACAATCTCAAAAATTAAGGCAAAACTCGATTATTTATATTCCTCGATTTTAGTTCCTGTTACCCAAATTTCGCTTTGCCTTCCATAGTCGTCGCCAACGGAATGGTGGGAAGGTACTGTATATCTCACTTGTCGCTGTGTACGCACACATGTCTTCGACCTAGTAGCGCAGTGGTTAGCGCCCTGCTACGAAACTTTTGTTCGCAGGTTCGATTCCGGCGAGGAACATAAACTTGTAAATTTGGCACTCACCATACACGGATAAAATAAACTAACTATTTGAGTGATAGCGCAAATAAATACAATATTTTTTGTTCACTTGTTTGTCATTATAGTTGTGTGAACTCACGTTGGTTGTTCCTGAGGCAGGGTCCTTCCAGCCTGCGCTCGCACCTTGACACACCAGAGTCTGGGTGGGGGAAGCAGATCCGCCGGGGGCCTTGTAGTCTGAAAGTTGTTTTTGAACGAGTTTCCATTAGAGGGAAACATATGTTTTTGGCCGATTTGTTTTTGGTAGAAATTGTCATTTGTGGACATCTACTTGCTCAGAAAGGAAAACACGTTTGGTATTGCGGCACAGATGGACTGTACCCGACTCAAACTGTCTTTCTGCAACGAGTCGATTGTGATGAGACTTTTCATTACAGAAAAAGACGACTATTAATTCACTGTTTTCAGGTGGTAAATGTTGATCTATATTGGGAAATACAAATAATTACATTATTTTAGATTACACATAGTTACACAATTTTAGTTAACACATATTTACATCATTTCATCTTCGTGCGTACACAAGTAGAGCAGTTATAGTCGTCGTCAACGGTAAGGCGGGTGGGTACTGTATATCTCACTTTCCGCATTGTAAGCACACATTTCTTCGATTCCAAACTTTGCAGGTTATGTGCATTAATAACGCAGAGGTTAGCGCCCTGCTACGAATATTTTGCCACCAACATCACCTAGGTACATTTACATCCGACAAAGTTGTCTTCTGCATGCCGTTCATCTCCGATGAAGTCAGCAGGTCTATTAGAGACTGCCTGAGGAGAGCGAATTTAGACAACTACGTCACTTTGGTAGAATCTCCCCCTGACAATCTGAGGAAGCGGCTTGTGCGGAATAGGATGTACGATAGAGTGTGCACCACAACACAGTGCGTAATATGCCCCAGCGGTAAACCGGGTGACTGCATGATAGTGGGTAGTATTTACTGCATAGAATGTACTGGGTGCGGGGAGCAATACATTGGGGAAACTGGGCGCAAACTTTATATTCGTCTGAAAGAGCACATCAGGGGACGGGACAAAAGTTTACAAGGCACAGCATTGGGAAACCATAGAATTATTTCACATCAAGGCGCACATTTTGACATCCGAGTTACGGTGCTAGGGGTAGAGAGCGATGTTTCTGCTCGGAAACTGCTGGAAGCTTGTTGGATACGTGCCAAGTCTCCTACCATGAACAGGAAAGACGAGTGCATTTCAATTACCACGCATCTCGTGCCTTTTCTTGGCAAATGCAATTTCTGAGTGTGCTTCATTTACTTCCGGTCAACAGTCTCACTCGGTTGTCTCACTATTTCTCCAACCACTTCGGTGGATAAGGTGTGTCAAAGTTCTGTTAGATTTGAGTTAGTCATGCTCTCTATGCACTATTTGGAATACTTTTGAGTTGAATTCCGGCGCGACTGTATCGATTTTGTTGTAAATAGTTGACTGATGCCTTTTTCAGGCTCTGAAGACGGCGAACCCGCCGAAACGTCAGCACTAAATAAAACATCATATCACCTCGTGTTCGGTCTAACAAGAAAACCCAACAATACATTACACAAATGCCGAGGTTCAAAGACGATAGGACATGGAGAATTTTGCTCGCAGGTTCGATTCCGGCGAGCGCGAGAGACGAAAATTCATAAATTTGGCACTCACTATATCTCAATTCCACCAAAAATCAAAGTTTAACTACTCACCGTTTAATCTCTCCTACGCTCCTATGATAAGCTTAAAACGTACCTTGGTCGCAGGAGACAGTGACTGTGGCTCCGTCTCGCACATAAGATTTTCCTCCCTTCGTTGTCTTTGTTCCGGTCAAAGCTATCTTGGTGCCAGTAGGTGTTGGTGTGGGAACCTCGCAGGCAGGTAGGCATTTACCAGGATGGTTATTTCCTTGATCGTTCTGGGCGGCAACTGCAACATAGCAAACGTACACTCCAGTTGTTCGTACATGGGCTAGCTACAATCAATTGATCACTTGTTCGGCGTGGTAGTTACGGCTTGACCATTGCTCCACATGCCACGAGTTCGACTACTTCTATGCCGGATAATGTGAGTTTGGTAATCATAATAACTTGATACTAAAGAAAGCCAGGCGTTAAATATTACTATCATCAAGTTTACTATCCTGGCGCTTTCACGTGTCGATCACGTAATACCAAAACCTGATCATTTTTTTCAACAAGCTGTCGCCCGAATCAACGTTGTAATCCTCAAATTCGATACGTGCTCATCTGATTAAAATTGTCCGCAAATGGTAATTCAAGTTATGCATCTCGATGCACCGAACACGAAATGGTTTAGATTGAGTTATTGTAAACAGTAAATCATACGTTTGGATGTTCTCATGTGGTATGATCTGTGAAATGTGATAAAGGAACATCATAGTGCAACAATATGACGTGAATGGATAAATATTGAAATCATGTATGAGTTCTGTCTGATTTTATTTCACATACCTGCGTTTTCCCACCCGTTGGCGGTGCACCGGTATGTCTCTCCATAGCTTGGCTGCTCGGTGAATCCGGGTCGAATTGTGTCTGAAATGCTACCGTTGACTCCTATACGTTCCTAACTCAAATTATTCGCGGTAGCAATCTGGCAGGATGTTTTATCATCAGTTCCTAGACACTAGTAATTATTGAAAACAACATGCGATGGAAGAGAAATATGTACCTCATTGTAGAGAAGTGGACTGCATAGAGATAGTTACAGTTTCAGTTGCACGTTGAGTAACTTAACTACAACAAGTGTGTTCTGAACATAACTGCATGTTTCAACGATTTTAATTCACGAAGAAGTGTGGAAGTCCACTGCTAATGTAGTACTTCGAGAAACTACTAACTGTCTTTGCACGAAGTTTCCATGGTTTCTCCAACTGTATGGTACTCTATTTCATCGTTGCGGTTCTGAATCAAATAATATTTAGGAGATAGTGTTTCATTGAATAGTGTATTTGCATTTCAGTGTCAAATAAATCCCTGAGAATAATGTCGGTTACCAAACGTATCACGTTCTCCCTATTTGTATCTGAACTGACTGGTCATACCATTTTTACCAGATTCCTGATTGATTTGTGAGTCAATTTGACGGTTTGATATAGACCCAAAACCTAGACAGTGAAAAAAATTTATTTGGGTACTATCCAGCGAGAGACGTGTTCTGTCAAGTTGTTTAAGTTGAATGTACCTGGCTGGTTGGTTCTCGCTCGACAGTGGTCCTACCCAGCTCATCGGCACTGAGTCGCGCGCATCCCGCTGAGCAGGTTCCTCCGTATTTGCCGGCGCTGTTCGGTATCACTTCTTTCATGTTCTTGTCAGTCCATTTTCCGCTCTTACAGGTAAGTTTTTGTCCGTTTGGCTCGTTCGGCATGAAGTAGCCCAATCCCGAGTTGCCACCAGCTTGAAGCGTATTCATCCGTTTTTATCATTTAAACCTACATTTTGTAATTCACGGAATATTCTGAGAAATTTGATGAAGTGCGAATGAATAATTTCCTCAACAAAACCAAAGTGTATTCTGTCGAATTGCCAAAATTAATAAAACAGCTCTCAACCTAGTGTTCGATTAGGAGTCATCTGAGTTTTTCACACGAAAAAGCAAGTGTACCGTTTTTATTGCATTTGATGGTCGCCACACATCCGTCTTGTTTCGATGCTCCGCCACAGTTGACGCTGTACTCCACATTTGCGTTCCCATTTATATTGGAAACCGACAGATCGGGACAGCCGTTTGAAATACACTGAAAGTGATCAGAATGTATTATTCAGAATCGAGAAGTGATCGAATTTGTTACTTAGGGTACACCAAACGCAACACTTTTGACTCCAACCTCTGAACATTATGATTTGTTTCGTACCAGTGGCATAATCAGATTGGCACCGGTATCAGAAGGTATTCCTCACACATTCACATAACACGTTTCACCACGTTTTTCCTATATAATACATGCCATTTAGTGCTCTTTATAATATTGAGTTAGGTCGTATTCACAGTTGATTCTGGACGAACACTACTCTGTCCGGGTGTTCACTTACCGCGACTGGTTTGGCGTCCTTATTTTTCGACTTAGAGTCGAAATACTGATGGGGTCCTCCGATACACTGGAGATTCTGTATGGCATCATCTCCTGTGTTGTAGGGCGCAGGGTACGTGTATCCTGATATTATAGTCATTTCGGAATGCTCATGAGATAAAGTTTATGTTACTGTCACACGAAAGGGCCAGGAACTGTCACACGAAAGGGCCAGCGAACAAATTGACTGTTGAAAAGTCGGACGGACCCAAACAAGGGACAGCTTCAGACACTTTTCAACACTGTGTGGTCGAAGAGAGTTGGAAACAATATGCTCAACTATCTTTCTAAGATTTTCCTCACCTTCTTTGCACTTGAACTGATAGGATGAGCCTGGTCTTATTTTCTTGACTCCGTTCATCATGATATACGAGTTAAAATCGTTGTTAGGATCGTTCTCTTGTACCACGTTGTTGGGAATATCTCTTAAATGTTTCAGGCTGGTTGGGGCATATGAATGAAGATGAACTAAGTATTACTAGTAATAGATCAAGTTTTATACTGAAACCTGAACTGTATACGGGGAGCCAGCGTTCTGCCCAACATGGTTTGATACTCAATGTATACCAGTTTTCATCAATGTTTGTCCTCCAATTTTACATCTTAATGCCAAACCTATAATTCACCCAATCCCTCTGTTTCAAACCACGTGATTATGGATCATTCTAAATTACCACTGTGAAACTCGACAAATAGTATTTAACAGGTTGAGTTTTTTTTTCTGAGTTGATTTGCACATTTCGGTTCTTGAAATTATTCCTTACCGTACATCCAGAGGATCGCAGACCGCCTCACATTTCCCTGGCCATCCGTACTTACTGTTATCAACATCCGAAATCAGATCTTTCCAACCAGAACCTTTACCCGCACCGATTCCGGTACATCTGTGCAAGTCTTCGCCTCTTGTCACAAATGCTGTGTTAGTGAAAATGAATCCTGAAATAGTTTCTTCGTTTCAAATACATTCAGCCAACGACATCATCGAATCCTGTGCCAATCAATCACACCTATGTTGATCACCAGAAGTTTGAGGCTTGATGATTAAATCGTTTAGTTAATTGAGTGGTGAAAAATCAGCCTGAATCGTGTTGACCTCGACTGACTCAAGTGCATAAACATAAACAGCAAAATGGAAAAACGTTGTGTCTCTCGCCATACAAAAACAAACACACAAATACGAACCTGGTTTGCATTTGGTTCGTAGTTCAGTGTCCTGAGGCCAATATGTCTGAGCGCCGTTTCGGTATGTCTTTCTCGGTGGGGAGCCAACATAGGTCGCATTCTCCATTTCTCGGTCGATAAGTGCAATACATCCCATTTTACAGAGCGGCAACTGAAAAGTTGTCGTTAGGTCTGCGCAAACTCGTGTTGACGTAACCCTTGCACACGTCACGTGTACTTATTTAACGTGAGGTAGGAGAATAATCAATTGGGTGACGTTAATCATATGCTCGTGATCACGTTACATTCGAGAAGTCACGTGTTCACGTGTGCCGTGTGAAGTAGAACACATCACGTCTGCTATGACCACGAAGTACTTGATCAGGTGTGCCAGATATGTCGGTGTCTTCCCGTGAACCGCATGGTAACGAGTTCAGTGTGCAGATTTCTGCCCATCACTTGTCCCATACTTGTCTTGAATTTACTCTGAATGTCTGTGTCCCAAAACAGAAGTTCAGAAATTTTGATCTAACTACACTTGTTTTGGTACCCAAGCAACTCTTAGTGAAAAACTGACAAGGTTGTCATGAGATTAAGTTTGATTTCATTAATGAGCATTTCTAGTATGTAAGTAGCTCATGATTTTTTTTCTGTGAGCGGGCCAAGCAGAGTATTTGAACTGAGGGCAAGTTGGAGATAATCTATGTTGCAACTGGGTTTCCGTTCAGTTAGTTTGCATGAAAAAACGAAGAAATAATGGTGGAACATGCTAACATTCCCTTATATGGTGTTTAAAGAGTTTGGTAGTTCCATCACAGCCCATGTCCTTCAACAGCAGTTACAGTCACCGTTCGATCGTGTAACACTCTAGCTGCACTCTAGCTACTTCCTTTACTTTGGGTGCTTTTGGTGTATTTGCGGGCTACATTCAACAACGTGAAAGTCACGTGCTGGATCACGACTGAATCTGTCCATCTAGTCACGTACCGAGGATCCGAACTCCGATGTCCATTTGCCATTTTCACAGGTCGCTTCGATTCCGTCTCCCTCCGCATCTTCTTCGAAGTAGTATCCGGGTGTTGTCGAGGATTCCGCTAAATAAGCGAGTTGAGCTTCAAACGTTTGAAACGTGTGTGAAGTTATATTGCCTGAACTCATTCCTCTAACCGTACTCCTCTTCCTGTGTAATCTCTCTCTCTCTCTCTCTCTCTCTCTCTCTCTCTCTCTCTCTCTCTCTCTCTCTCTCTCTCTCTCTCTCTCTCTCTCTCTCTCTCTCTCTCTCTCTCTCTCTCTCTCTCTCTCTTACTTTAGCCCTCTTTCTTGTTTTTCATTTTCTCGTCCTCTTAGTTTCTCTTACTGTTTTTTTCTATCTATGTCCTCATCTCTATCTATGTTTACGTATTGTTTGTTATATGCTCTCTCTCTCTCTCTCTCTCTCTCTCTCTCTCTCTCTCTCTCCCTCCCTCTCCCTCCCTCTCTCTCTCTCTCTCTCTCTCTCTCTCTCTTGCTCTCTCTCTCTCTCTCTCTTGCTCTCCTTTTCATTATGCTTCTCTCTCTTATTTTCTTTTTCTCTCTCTCTCTTCCTCTCCCTCTTACCCGCATTACACTTAAACTTTATTCTGCATCCGTTCTTAGCTCCAAATTGTGCTTTGCATGCGTACGACTCTTGCTCCCATGTGGGCACTTTGGCTGCATTTGGGTCATTTTCAGTTGCTTGAAAGAAGAAGCAGTAGCCTACTTGGCCGCTAGCCACGTCCAGTAGCCACAACCCTGAAGTACGCATCAATTCATAATACACTAGGGCAGAGAAAAATGCTGTATTGCATTCAATGCGAAATATATGCATTCCGTTGTTTAGGTCATGTACTGTAACTTGATCTAACTTCTTCACTTAATCTGTGTTCAGTTTACATACACATTAAATTTGTGCGGCTCACTGCTCTGAATGGTATGTGTCAGGTTAGGTACAGTGCGTGGTGATTTTTAGTTGGCAGGCGGCATTGCAATTCCCCGAAATTCTCATGAAATAGCTCATGAGCTATTCGCATGAGCTCATGAGATTCTATTGTTTGCTAAGCTACAACGTTGAGAGTTCACGAGTACCTCATGAGGTATCTCATAAGATTGCAGGGATTGCTAGGCCGCTCAGGCAATATAGTATAAACTTTCAAATAGCATACCGACGGTTGCTAGCAAGAGTAGCGTGACGCGCATCGTCGCCACACCTGCTTCTGAAAATGTCAATTAGTGGCACATGTTGAAGTTACAGTAACCCTATAGGAAGGCGCCTCGTTTGAGACGCAAACCCTTCTTCGAGAATATATCAGAGGAGACATTTAGAGCATACTGTAGATTCTATAAATGGAATTGATGTAGGATGGCTGAACGATACGTGTCCTCAGAATTTATAGCAACGATTTAACTGTGGGAAATTAACGTCGTTAGCATATTTCATGTATAACTTTTATGGCTTTATGTTACATATTCCTATCGATTCGAAACGCTATCATTGTTGCGAACGAGAATAATACAGCGGAAATACGATACAGTATAACAGAAACTTCATTTTCGTGAGCCCGGTTATTGATAGATGAAAGTTAATTGGATGTTAACTAACATTCGAGATAACATTTGGTTGATGGTCTACAATAGGAGTTGTTCGATACATCAGATATGAAAAGTTACTAGAATAAGAGAAAACAATGGAGAATGGGTGAAAAACCGGGCTGTTTTACAGAAAGTTGAAAGTTGTCATAAGAAAGTTCCAAATATCACTTTCGATTTTGAGTTTTCAAGTGCACTGCTAATGTTTATTTTTTGTATCTGAATAATGTTCTCAAAATGCAGAATGAAACGTGTACACTGCACATGATCGGCTGCAAGTTTTCATGAAATAGTAGCTCAGACACACTTATCTTACTTTTTGTGTAAAGAACGTGCACAATTCAATGGACAACCTCAAAGTCAGTAGTCTGCAGTGGGGCTCCAGCTAATTATTTTCTTCCTTCATTTGTTTTTTCTTCTCATTCACAGAATGTGAAATCCGAGCATCAGAGAAAAAGAAGACGAACGCAAAAACATTCTAAGTTGTTCTTCTATTTTGTTCACGTTAGAGATGTTCATCGCTCAAATGTATCCAGCGTTTGAACATTTGGGTGTTTAAAAAATATGGTTTTCTCTTTTATTTCACATATTTGTCTGTGTAAATGAATCAAATTACACAGAACAACTCAAACTAATTCATTAATCGGTTCAGATCATGGCGATTAATCGATCGTTCTGTCACGTTTCACCGGCCACGGCTCCCTGAAAGGAAGATTTACATTTACGCCGACAGGCAGGTGGAACATGTTGAGCACAGCAGAACTAACGTGCAATGACAAGGTACCTCGTTAGAATGCTGACTTTGCAAGGCTATTCAAATGACATCTGGTATACAGTATATATCTTAATCTCAGTTGCGCACAACCACGTGAGTAAAACTGAGAAACAGCTGCAGTGACTAACATAGGCTCATTCCAAATCGTGACCGTTTCAATTTCTCGAGAAACCTCCAGAAACTTATATACTGGCATGATAGGCGACGCTCACAAAAGTTTATTAACTCAAACTTGGTTGGACACCTATCGTACGGCTACCTACTCGTACCTACTCGTACCACAATCTCAAGCAACTACCACAAAATAGTTTTTGTACGGCATATCGTACTGTTGCGTTCACTATTTAGTGTAATACTTTTCTTGTGTTTTTCAGTACTAAAACAGTTCTTACTTCCTGCCGTAGAAGGTGAGATGACTGATCCTCTCTGGCTCCTGTTCTTTATAGAATGTCGATATAGATACTCCCAATATCATCATGATCACAAAGCCTACTCCCGCATAGCCATAGGTGGAGATTCTGTGGATGATGAAGCAACGTTGACATAACAACATGAATTAACGGGAAATAGTGAGTTATTTGGTTTAGTAACGTTTCCCATTGTTGATGTTCATGTATTTCGTCGTTGCAGTCGAGAAACTGCACTTGAAAAGAAAGGTTTTGTCTGACGATTGGAAATTACATCAAAGTAGCAAACCTTGAGATAAACCAAGTGTCCGGATTTCCGTAATGTGCATCAAATAGAGGTTGAACCGTGATATTGAACTCTGAAGACCCACACCCAAGTTCGCTGGAATCAAACTATTCGGAAATATTTTGCATTATTGAATTAGAACACTACGAAACTAAAATTTCTTACAGTAATCTAGAAATGAAAAATAGACCACAAAGTTCTGATTTTGTTCACATTTTTGATTAACTATCACCACTGAAGTGGGTAGTATGTAGTTTACTCCTCATGTTTGTGAGGGGGGGGGGGGAGAAGGTGGCACCACAGTATTACCGCAAGCTGGTTTGAGGTAGACATACATGCATCAAGAATAGTTCCACGTCAAACTTGTTATCATGACTCACGTGGTGTTGGTTGGTAGAAACAGTTCTTTGTATGGCTTCTGGATATAATTTGCCACACAGATAACCAACATAGTCAGACTGGATACCACAAAAGAAACAATGCAACTCCAGAAACCAGAAGTTGGAACAAACATGGCCAACACAAAAATACCCACTGTTGGTCCGGCCAGAGCTCCCCTCAATGCTATGCATACCTAAAACACACAGAGATTACAGCGGTCGACTAGTTGTCGAGATTTTCAGTTATGAAAATTTGGGAGTTTTGACAGTGTCGAGTGTTTGAGCTCGAGCGAAAATTGGGGATCCGAATTTTTTTGTGTTTTCTTGAGTCCAGTCGCGCTTTGAGTGCTTTCTTATCGAAAGTTGTGATTGGCTCGAGAACTTCAAAACTCTTCTGTGTGAAACAAAAAACGACTCTGAATCACTGCGGTAGATGTTGTGGTTGTAATGTAGAACTGTAGAGTCATCGCGCTCGACCAGACAACTTCAGAAGCTCACCTTCATAACACCCCCAAGAGGCTCAGCAGCGAATGCAAACCCAGTGGCAAGGAGGCCGCAGCCGAGAACTATCACCTGAAAGCAACTTCTAGAGATTACGCTATGTGCACGGAATGTACGTTGAATAGTGACAAATCAAGATTACGGAATTCATATGCACGATTAATGGTCCTTGATTTCACGCTCTAAACGGGAACTCTGATATCACCTTGTTCACTCTAGTCGCCTGAGTGTCCGTTATTTCTCCATCTAGTTTTTGTTTCAGGAAATCTTCATAAATGGCGGCGGCCATACTGTTCATTCCACTAGAAAGCGTTGAAAGAGTGGCCGACATAATACAAGAGACATAGAGGCCAAACAGACCCGGGGTCGGCTCTGAAAGCTTTCTTCTCTCTTTGACTTTGTGTGCTCTGATTGTTGTGGATTGAATGAGAGCCATTTCTAGCTGGCTGAGTACAACGCTCTTGTTTTGAATGTTGAACACAATGTATTGAATCTGTCTCACTGTGGTTATCGCAAGACCATTCTCGTCGATGTTTGCAGTCTAGATCAACTTGAAAAGTCAATAGCTCAGATCACTTCTCTACTAAAGAACAGACCACGGACCTAAGGTTTCCCACAACTAGTCTACCTTATTGGACCACTTTTTCTGATGGGATTCCACCTAATAATGACTAGATTTTCAACCTCAAATTATTTCTCATTTGTTTTCAGTGGAGTTCGAGAAACAAACGTAGTATGTCGCGAGCAAACCGGATGGTCAAATGATCGATGTTCTCGATTTTCTTGGTTTCAAAGGGATTACAATTATAGAAATAGGCCAGCACTAGAAGACCGATGAAGGCAACTATCGAGCAGAGGAACACGAACGGAAGCAGGGTGCACAGAATGATCTTCTGAAAAACTTTAATGGAACAATCATTTGTAAAGTATTTATTTCAGTAATATTTTTCAAAAATCCAGGGTACTTGTTACAAATAAACGATTTGAACTGACATTTTGAAAATTGTCAAACGTAACCTCTGATGATGGATGGTATAGGACGTGTTGATTTACTGATTCAAAATTTGTTCAAGTGATGAATATCAAATATGCTTTCAAACCTGTGCTTGTTTTAACGTTGGTAAACTCGAATATCTCTGAATTGCGAGTTGATTAACCCCAACATTGGCCAACCACGCTATAGTTCCCGAGAAAATGTTCATCCACAAACTGTCGTACTGGAAACAGATTCGCGATGTGAGATTTTCATAAATTTGGTCAGAAATTCTTAAAGAAATTTTTACAGTCAGCAACCACCCATCGTTTCATGGCTGGAACAGGACACGATAAAGCTTCTGTGCATTCACTGGTATAATTTTGTTCCCAGAAATCGGCAGATCTCTAGTATATTTTCCTATCAGATTCATTTTGTTGAGAAAAATGTCATATTACGTGATAAGAAACTCTGGCAATTTTTTTGTGGCGTTCCAAAAATTACCTGGTCGATTCGCCAATCCATTCTGAACAGTTCATCTAGTCTTCCACTTTCCTTGGCAATTCGCCAGACTCTTTCTATTCCGCCCACCCTTGGATGACGTAGGCCTTGTACAATCAATGCAGTAACTCCTCCGAACATTAACACAGCCTTAACTTTGGTGTAATTATCACTATGTATAATTGGAGAGATATCCACAAAGAAAGCAAATTGGGTCTCACAGAAGAGCAGCCGTTCTCTGGAAAATGGGACAACCAAGTAAGTAAGTGAATACAATGCTTTATACAATATCAAACTGGTTACGACTTCAGAAAACTCGTTTCATGTCTAACTAAAATGATGAGTTAGTTTTGAATTCAAGTTGTTTGTGTAACAAACCTGCAACGAATCTGTCCATACGACCGCTTTTAGTCCACCAATGCACGTATACAGCGTTGTACAAAAACCGAACATCTTAAATTAACGTCAGTCTATTTTTATTTTTTTTAAGTTTATGATATCATCTTTAACTCAACTCTACATGGTAATCCCAAAAATATCAAAACGAGACAATCAGAAACCTCTGACTACCGTCTTATATTTTTTGAACACAGGTCCAAAATTGATAAACGCAGGTAGCCGTTTACCTGCTCAACATTCGTTTTCACAAAGGACTGTATGCACCAAAACTTACCAACAACAAAGACCACTGGTTGATATCTAGCACAGGCGAAAGAGCAACTGCGGGTGCATAGATCACAATTGCCATATAAATAATAGTAGACACTAGAAACAGAACAGAAAATAATTTTCTCATCAAGGGAGAGTTGTATCTGAAAAACCGTACAGAATTTGTCCAATCGGTCAAATGGGAATGAAGAAAAATGAAGAAAAAAACGACAAAATAAGTTCAGTTAGATTCACCTGTGAATGAAATATTCATGTAGACAGGTACTGTGCATTTTGTGGAAAACAGGCAGAAACACGAAACATGTGATAATAGAGGAAACGGCACCAATGGCGAAGCTCATCCAGATCTGGAGCCCTGCAGAGACAACCTTGTTTTCAGTGCTTGCAAGCTTATTGCGTTAAAGAAGGACGATTATGTGGTCCAGTCGCAACGCTTCAGTCCTTTAAACCGCAATACATTTTTCAGTTGCAGTTAAAAGGACCGTTGACACGGGATTGGTCCACATAATTGTCCTCTGTTAACCCAAACCCTTTCGGATTCATATTTCTCATAGATTTTGAATCAAAAACTGTGCAGTTCAACACTTGTGAATGAAGTTAATACGATTAACTCAAACCTCATGTGTCAATTCATTCAGTTTAATAGGTTTAATTATAACCGAAGACAAATAATATTGAGCAGCTTCTTCGATGTGAGGCGTGTGTCTCTTTCATTTCGAAGCCACACTGTAGTGCGTGTTAAATTTATAAATGTCTGTCTCTTGCGAGCAAACGTTTCGTCGTAGCAGGGCGCATACCACTGCGCTATGAGAGCCCATTACCGAAACGCTTTGGAATCGAAGACATGTGTGCGTACACAGTCGAAAATGAGATAAACAGTACCCATCCGTCTTTCCGTTGACGACGACTATACCCACTCACCTCGATGAAATACTTCAGCTGGTATTCCCAACATGAGAACTCCAGATAGAAATGTAGTCAGCAGCGAGAGGGCAACTGGTACGGGAGGCAAATTGCGACCACCCATCAAGTATTCATCTTTTGCGGTTGTGTTACTGTCTCCTTTAGCCAACATCAATCGACTTCTTCAAAAAAAAATTTCGTACGATAAACAGTTATCTATTTCGCTTTTTGTGATGTTTAAAGTAATGTTAAGTTCACTATTACTCGTTTTGGTGAAGCTAGGAATAGAAAACATGATGTGGTTAGGTTCGGTAAATATGCGTTGGAAAGTTTCAAACCTTATATTTGTAGCAACCTGCTTTGACGAATCGTATGATTCGAAAATGAGATGTTCAAGTGAGAATAAACTCTATCATTCAATGATTGGTTGAAACTAACTTGACCGCATGATAGATTCCCGTGCCAATCGACAACGATAGTGACAAGCCGAACACAGCATAATCGAGCCAAGAGAGGGGTTCCTTCGATAACATATGAACCAGATATACCGATTTTC
Source organism: Litoditis marina (assembly GCA_964036275.1). Lineage (NCBI taxonomy): Eukaryota > Metazoa > Nematoda > Chromadorea > Rhabditida > Rhabditidae > Litoditis > Litoditis marina. The sequence goes on from OZ038433.1 coordinate 38,302,827, forward strand.
TCTCGAAGCTATCGAAAAACAGCAATGATACAGCCAATTATTCAACCTACTACTGACATGGTCATGCATTTACAGTGAAAGTGTTCAACTATTGGCTGATTTACAAAAATCGAGCAGTAGACTGGAAGTTAATAATGGTCAGTTCATGCCGCTCGACTGATTTAATACACCATCTCATAGATATAAACACGTTTGCATTTTCGAATAAAACCGGTCTCACGAAATAAACACGATTTGTTCTTTATATTTAATGCGCTCAGTGCGTCATTGGAACATTTATGATCAGATGACTCGCATGAATAGGAAAACATTTGAAATGAAATAGAACAATAGAACATGATTCCCATGTTAATATATTGATCTCACAGAACAAAATGTACTAAACAACTATCAAACTAGTTTTCCCAATCAGTTATTTAGTGGACGATTTTCGGCATACCAATTTTTTGGCTTTTTCATAGTCGGGTGCTACAGTCGGGTGCTACAATCCAATACCCAACACCCCGACCTCGTTGTATGTTTTTTTTTTGAAAAATCTCGAAATGTTCATTGTGAACGAGACGTGTCAGGAAAATCACTTGTTTGGTTTTAATGTATATGAATGACTCTACTGACAATAAAATAACATCTTGTATTGAAGTTCATTTTTTTCAAAACAGTATAAACTGATTCATAATCTGACTTAAATGGTCATGCATCATCGTTTGGAGTCATGATCTTTCTTCGGCCACGGCTCGCTGAAAGAAATATGTCTCTTTCCTCAGGGTACAAGTCGCCCGGCAACAACTTATTGATTTTGTTTACACAATAATTGTGTTTTTGTGAAATGATTTTTTTCTAGTTTCTCTTCAAATTTTTATGTATATAATGAGCGCCAGACAGATATATTCTCGTTTTAATCACAATGTATTTCTACAGCTCTGCGACAATAATTGCTATCGTCACTTCTGTCGAACTTTCTCGAAACGCAACATAATACTTGAGAGTTCTCGTTGAATTCGCTTCTACCTCGCAACATAGAATGACCACGGTACTATTTTTATTTTTGTCGATGAACTTGTATAAACACGGTTCATCATGTTTAAAATTACTCCATTATAATGTTAGTTGCATGAAAAACAACACAGACCTCCTTCCGTAGAACGTGAGATGTCTGACACTTCCTGGTTGCTGTTCTTTATAGAAAGTCGAGATGGACACTCCCAATATCATCATAATCACAAAGCCCACTCCTGGATAGCCGAAAGTGGAAATTCTGCAGGGTACAGAGTAAAGAAAACACCAATAAAGAGACGTAGTGAAACACTTGATTGTGAAATTTCCTCGTTTAGGATCTTCAGGTTTTCGTAGATTTCAGTTCCAGAGAATACGGTTGAAAAAGATTGTGTTTTACAATTGAAACGAAATTGGAATACCACACCTTGAGATGAACCAAGTGTTCGGATTACCGTAGTGGGCATCAAAGAAAGGTTGAGCCGTGATATTGAACTTTGATAATCCACACCCAAGTGCGCTGGAACCAAAAAACTTGAAAGAATTTGTGTAACACGTACTGAAACCTCGCCAAACTCAATCACATGAACTTATTTAAACAAGTAAGAACCATTCTGACTTTTCCCACGTTTGTCGTACAAAAATTTTCCAAAGGTTCTGCTTTGTAAGATTGTCGTGAAATTCCTGAGGCAAGTAGTTCACAATGGTCTGATCTCCGCGGGACATATTACTGTGATATGTGATATGACTGTCCAGTTATAACTCACGTAGTGTTTGTTGATAGAAACAGTTGTTCGTATGGATTCTGGATGTAGTTGGCGACACAGATTACCGACATAGTCAGACTGGATATCACAAAAGATACAATGCAACTCAAGAAACCAGAGCTCGGAACAAAGAGGGCCAACACGAAAATACCCACGGTCGGTCCGGCGACAACTCCCCTCAACGTGATGGCAACCTAGGAACAATCAACACAGATAAAACGTAGTCGATCCAAATAACTATTATAGAAAAGTTAACCGCAACAAACTGAAAGAACTCGGGAAAGTCGGAGGTTTGCGTTCCGGTTCCACCAAAGCAACGTTCAGTTTGATCTCATGTCTGAACTTCCATATCCCGAGAGTTCACAGATAGTTCATCTATTTTATAACGGGTTCAAAACCTTTTGAGACGAAGGTACTCAACTAGCTAGAAACAATAATGATTTATAGATACACAGTTTGCTGTTTTGAAATTAATTTTCTAAACCAATTTAGAAGCTCACCCTGATTACACCCCCAAGAGGCTCGACAGCAAACGCGAGCCCTGTGGCGAGAAGGCCGCAAGCGAGAACGATTACCTGAAAGCAACTGATGAGTTTTCAACGATTAGGTCAATTACCATATTCGGAAGAGGCATCAGAGAACTCAGGTAGCATTACGTCGAAATAGTTTTGAAAAACGTCTGGACGTTTGCAGATAGCCTAACATTACCTTGTTCACTCTAGTAGCCTGAGTGTCGGTCAACTTTGCATCCAGTCTGTGTTTCAGGAAATCTTCATAAATGGCGGCGGCCATACTGTTCATTCCACTAGAAAGCGTCGAAAGAGTTGCCGACATGATACAAGATACGTATAGGCCAAACAGACCCGGCGTCGGCTCTGAAAAGTGTATATCTTCTAATCAATATTGTTTCTAGCTAGTTGTACCTTATTCACGAAGTGTTTCACCCTGTAATATATTGTATGAGAAACTTTTGTAACGATAATTCTTAGGAGATAGAAGTTAGATCAGACATGCAATACACTAAGCCGTAATTTGGTACCGGTGTTCCAGTTGGAACAGAACGCGACTGACTTATAGTTGGTGCCGAAGTGATTAACTTTTGTTTCTCGCCGGAGTCTAACCTGCGAGAAAAATATTGGTAGCAGGACGCCAACCACTGTCTTGTTAGTGCCCATTACCGGCAAGCCTTGGAATCGAAGACATACACAGCGGAAAGTGAGATATACAGTACCCTCCCACCCTTACGGGAGCGCATTTCTGATCAACTTCTTTGTAATGATTCAATGAGCTGATTGAGTCATTTTCAGCGCTCAATTTTTGGTTAATAAATTTACAACAAAATTCAAATAACACACGTAAAATGTCGAACGCAAACCGGATGGTAACATGATCAATTTCTTCGATTTCTTTGGTTTCAAAAGGATTGCAATTATAAAAATAGGCCAGCACAAGAAGACCGATAAATGCAACTGTCAAAGAGAGAAACAGGAAAGGCAGTATAGTCCACAAAACGATGGTCTGGAAAGAATGAATAAAACTGAGATTTGACGAGTTTCTCATTATAATCTTTATGTGTCCCCAATATTTTCATTCAAGGTGCATATTACAATCGGGAACTTTTTCGAAGTGACACTGAATTATTTGTCCGAACGTAAATTCGGCACCGATAATTCAGAATATCTGTAGACGGTTGTTATTGAATGTGCTATCCAACCTGAGCGTGCTTCAATGTTGGGATACTCGAATATCTCTGCATGGCAAGTTGATTAACCGCCAATGAGGCCAACCACCTTATAGTTCCCGAAAAAATGGTTATCCACAAACTGTTGTACTGAAAAAAGTGCGAAATTGATTGAACAACCGGATGTTTCACGTTTCTACATGTTGCTATCATTCAAATTTTATACCAGTCGTTAAACCAATGGTTGGTTGTTCCAGGACTGAGAGTTGACACAACAGTCTCCCCAAATCATCTCTGCATTGTCTCCGGTTCGAAATCGACTGTTCTTCCTTCTTTCCATCTGTTTTAGTTGAATTGTATGAATTTCTGTTTTACTGGTTGGAAAGATGATGTTTAAGGCGATCAATTCCTCACCTGATCGATTCGCCAATCCATTCTGAACAGTTCATCCAGTCGCCCACTTTCCTTGGCAATTTGCCAGACTCTTTCTATTCCGCCCACCCTTGGATGACGTAGGCCTTGTACAAGCAATGCAATGACCCCTCCAAACATCAAAACAGCCTGAATTTCAATACATTCACAATGTTGTTGTACATTTTGTATCTTAAAGGTCTGCTATCAAACATTTTTGTTTTTGTCTCAATCAATTTGGCCAAGAAACGGAAGAAACCGCGCGTGTGATTTGAAATGAGGTGGATTGTCTCACTAACCTGCAAAGAGTCAGTCCACACAATCGCTTTGAGTCCACCAATGGAGGTATACAGCGTTGTACACAAACCGAACACCTCAATTCAACGTTTGTTAGGAATGGTGATCGAAACAAGCATTCTATGTACGACTTGTCGAATACCCGATCGAAACGAGTCGAAACGTGACGAAATATTTTGTCTGATTTATTGACTTGGTTATACTATGTTGTATCTCAAGAAATGCGAGGACATTTCAACTGTTCAAGGACTCCAACTATGCTGTCCAGGCAACATGAATTCAATTTTGCCAGGCTGGATCTTTTGTGTCAAGTTTGTCCGCCTGGTTTTCATCTACAAAAAAGCTCGATTGAACTATAACTAACCAACAACAAAGACCACTGGTTGATATCTAGCACTGGAGATAGAGCAACTGCAGGTGCATAGACAACAATTGCCATATAGATAATGGTAGACACGAGAAACAGAACAGAGAACAGTTTCCTCATCAACGGAGAGTTGTATCTGAAGAAACAGAAATACAGACTTTTCTAATATGCCCACTCGTTTGTTCTTTGACATATATTTATATTCTAGTTTTGAGAAAGCGTTCCGCATGAATTTTAGTTTTCTGAAAATGATAAAATCTGGGAAATTGTTTTTTCCTTTCCATGAAAAAGCTTGTCAATTAAAAATTGGCCGGAAAGGTCCACACTATCGAGCAGTGAAAACGGCACATTAACATTTTCACGCTATGATCTCATTTTTGCAGTCTCCAACTGTACTTTCGAAGATGAAGAAGTCTTTTGAAAATGAAAAAAAAAAAAGTGTAAATATATTCGATAGTGGTGTTTAACTAACCAGATCAGTAGTAAAATCGACAATAGTGAAAACAACGATCGATAATAGACAGACAAGATTATTGGAGAAGTAGGAATTGTAATACTGTGGGAACAAATGAGAGAATGAACAACATTTTCTGAATCTAAGAGAGTAGTTTTCAGGTGAATGTTTTAACGCTTTGCATGAATGTATCACACAATAGTTCCAGGTAGTAAAACCCGAGGCTATCCGAGAACGTGACCACTCACCTGTGAATGAAATATTCATGGAGACACGTGCTGCGCATTTTGTGGAGAACAGGCAGAAACACAAAGCATGTGATAATAGAAGAAACGACACAACCAATAACCATGTTCAACCAAATTTGGAGTCCTGCATTTATATTTTATTTTCAGGTGAACAAGCTAGATGGTTTTTTGTTATTCCTCCTCCCCCATTGTTTTCCTTTTAGGCTAGCGGAAGCTTCGTGAAGTCTGAATTTCATTTTCGCAATTCGTTTATTTCTTTCAGCATAGCTGTCGCAACATTTCACCTTAACATGAGGCAGAATAAGTTCCGATAACAGTGAATTATAGTTCGTCTCAACACAGAGTGCGAGAGTCCCTCTTGGGCTGTATTCATACTTTTTACTTCAGCGTTTTCGTTTAGCGTCAACACCAGTGAACTGAAAAATACACGTATCGCTCACGCGCTTTCCGCAGAACAACTATAAAATCGAACAACTTTTCGACAAGGGTGCATCATTAGAATGACACACTATTTTCATTGAACCGACCACGCAACCAAATTCTATTAGAATATATGAGTAGCCAATGAAACCCTGGCAACATTAACACCACGCTAGGTTTTGCCATGTCTCTTTGTTTCTTCTTTTCACAAAATACAATAACCACCAACCTCGCTGAAAAACTTCACCAGGTATTCCTAGCATGAGAACTCCAGATAAGAAGGTAGTTAGCAAGGATAGGGAAACTGGTATAGCAGGCAATTTCCGGCCCCCCATCAGGTATTCATCTTTCGCGGTCGTATTACTGTCCTCGCCAGCCAAGATTAATCGACTTCTTCAAAGAAAAATGTTAGTTCTGAGTATTCTGGTGGAGGGTGAAACAACATTCCAATAAGTGAGTCGTTTCTTGATGAAAATACCAATTTTGACTTATACTACTGAAGCCTGGAATGAAAATGTAAATTGCTACTGCTTTTTATTGAGCTCATGCCATGTCTAACACAATTTAGAATAAAATAAGTCATGATTCTTGAAAATTTAGAATAAAATAAGTCATGATTCTTGAAGGCCTACGTTTTTCTTTCAGAATACGGACCTTCTGGAAAAACGGAATGTAGAACAATTTGATAATTCGAAGCAACTAACTTGATGGCATGATAGATTCCCGTGCCAATCGACAACGATAATGACAAACCGAATACAGCATAATCGAGCCAAGAGAGCGGTTTATCCGATAACATATGAACCAGATATACCGATTTTCTCTCGAAGCTATCGAAAAACAACAATTAATACAGCTTTTTCACGGATAACATTCTGAGAAAGAATCTTGCCCGGCGCGCGCCCGATTGCGGCGCGGTGCCAGACGGATAACTTCCGTTTTTACAAATGTGCCCGCCGCCGTCAACAAACGGGCTGGCACCCGGCAAAATTTATCAAATCAACACAGCCGAATATCACACGTTTTTCATTAACCAGTTCTTTTCATTCAATTAGAAGTTGTAAACACTACTTATTGAAACTATATAACCGTTTATTCAATTTCTGTTTCAGATCTCAAAAAATACGTTTTAATAGAAAAGCATTTAATAGAAAGCAAAATAAAAGTATTTGCTCAACAAAAATGTTTTCGAAAAAACATATTTTTCTTGGCTTCTAGGCAATAAAACTCTTAAAGAAGGTAAAACTTCAAGAGTTCATTTGCCAGAGCGCATATGGGCTGAATGCTTGTGCCCTGATTTGTTTCTCGAAGGGTCGCCAGCACGTATTTGGTAGCGCCGTATTTAGTACGAGTTGCACAAATGCGCGGGGAGGTCGATCGTGAGCTGGTTGGGGTTGTCCGCGGCGAGCCGGATGACTGCCCGCTGCCAACCCGACCTTCCGGCTCGCACTCGGCAGAAATCTATCAGAGTTGGAATCAAGAATGAGCACATTTTTCCGCTTGCTTTCGCCAGGTACAAGAACTTATCAAAACAATAATCATACCAACTTTGCGAAATAACACGATGTCCCCTTATATTTGATGTATCAGTGTGTCATTGGGCAATTTCAAATAAAAACATCCGAATGAATGGGATGAAACATTTAGAACAGGAGACAAAAACATAATATAATTGCCAGTTCGCGATACTTGTCATACTGAAACTCAAAACAAGTAAAATGAAAAGTCAAATAAAAACCAAAGATTACATACTGGTATTCAACTTGCAAAAAAAAACAGTTACCTGTTTTTCTGAATTTAGTTTTAGGGTACCTAGCGGTTACATGTGAGGTAACCCGAAAAAGGATTACCACAAACCGGTTAGACATACCAATAGCCATCTAATTCTGATAATTCTAACGATAACACAACACCGGGTCAATTAGAGCGACAGCAGAACGCTAACCATGGAATGGGTCGGTAAACTCTACCATTATTATTGTGATGACAATAAAACAACAGATAGTATTAAAATTTATTAATTCAGAACGAAGAAACTTGTCTTCTGACGGAAATAATCGCAAATTTTAGGTCATGAAGAGTCATGTTGTGCCTCTGGCCATGGTTCGCTGAAAATAGTTCGTAATCATGATCATCTAGAAGTTGGAAATCAGGTTTTCCATGTGGTAGTAACCATGAGTTCTAAGGCAGCTTTTGACCTCGCAAGTATCAAATAAGTGTTTTAGGTTAAGGAGAATTCTCTCAGAACGATTGACGCCAATTTTCTACGATAGGCCAGCTACAAAAGCGAGAGAGTTTGCAGGTCAATGAGGCCGCAGACATATGGGTCTCTCTGACCTGCACACTCTCTCGCTCAGCCAATCAAAAAGTGGCTGGCCAATTGGCTGGAATTGTCTGAGTATTTTGGTTATAGTCTGTCTAGTTTCCAACTGGACTACGCTTTTGGCATGATATTAGGAGCGGGACTCGAAACTTGGGCCAATTCCACAAGGAACCCGGTACTTCTTTGACCCTACCAGGTAACCCGATCAATGGTTAACGGCTAGGGTTAAAGAAAGTGCGCAGCGAGATGCCTAGCTTAGCTGGCGCCCGCCCTGCACACGCAACGCAAGAGGTGGTAGGGATGCGAAATTCTAAATGGATAACTGAACATACCACATATAACAAGTTGGATTCTTTTTCAGAAGGGGTCTCATTCCCATTACATTCCACAAATATCGTTTAATTTGCATTTTCTTCACTTCACTTCGCAAATTGATTTCAATACGATTTCGCATGTTACCGTTTTGATGAATGGGCCAGTTTCATTCAAACATGTTACAGGGTTTGGCACTTTCAATTTTTTCCATTATGTATGTTTTCTATATGGGAAACTACACGCACTTCCTGCCGTAGAAAGTGAGATGTCTGATCCTCTCTGGTTTCTCTTCCTTATAGAATGTTGAGATGGATACTCCCAATATCATCATAATCATAAAACTGACTCCCGCATAGCTATACGTGGAAATTCTGCAAGTACACAGTACAAACTCATCTGTTTTGTTAAAAGGCTTTGGTAGGTCGACTTCGACATCATTCATTTTAATCTTACTATTCATGTCTTGATGAGCCTTAGCAAGAATATCACGTTCTACAGTCTGATAGCTGAAATATACAGTACTGTATTGTACCTGGCGATGAACCAAGTGTCCGGGTTACCGTAATGTGCATCATAAGATGGTGGACGACGAACAGAGAAGTTTGAAGTGTCTCCGCAGCCAATTTCCCTGTAACCAGACGTTTTCTTTAGCACAAGCTGACTCGTTTACATTTTTACGTTGATCAAAATTAATCGGTAGCCCGCCAGGCTGTGTCTACAGCAGTTCGCTGTTCTGTTTCGGTATATGTTTCGACCTGAACCATTTTACTGTTGTGGAACTTCTCATACAACTGCGAGTAGTATGAGGATTTCCACTTGTTACAATTACTCAGTGACAGATTCTACACTAAGCTTCATCGTTATTTAAGTTAAATTACCATGAATGGTAGTGTGAACGCTGTACTCCTTGTAAATTGAGCATATTAACTACAAATCAACGAGATAAACAACAAACACATCGACATAAGGCAAATAACCGTATTGGTACGTATTGGAAAGAGAAAGAATGTCTTTCAAACTCACGACGTATTTGTTGGTAGAAACAGTTGTTCGTATGGATCCTGAACGTAGTTGGTCACACAAATAATTGTGATTATCAAATTGGATACCACAAACGATACAAGACAACTCCAGAAACCGGAGCTCGGGAAAAACATAGCCAAAACGAAAACAGCCACCATTGGCCCGGATAACGCTCCCATCACACTTATGGTTACCTGAGAAAATGATCACTATATTCTATTCCAATGTATAGTCTTTTTCATTTCTATTGAGACTCCTACCGTAGGATTTCAAAACTTCCAAGCCGTTGTGCTCACTTACATTTGATCGGAAAAGTTGAGGATTTTCGTACCCCATTCTCCTTCTCAGGTAGAGTAAATATGCGAGAGCATTCTCCGTGTACTTCATTTTCAGCTTCACAACAGCCTTCGGGAAGTTTGTAAGATTACTGTAGGAGTCTCAGTGGGAATGGTGTGAACTATAACGCTACTTTTCCATGAACACAAAATCTAGATCGCTCACCCTCAGAATACCACCGAGAGGTTCAGCAGCAAACGCCAATCCTGTGGCGAGAAGACCGCAAACAATCACAATGACCTGATAATGATTGAAAATGAGTGTAATCTAACATAAGTCAAAGATACGTTCTTCACTGCTGCCGAAGACAACTGCTTTATCACGAAGTTTGAGCTGTCATGTACTCTTGCTGGCTGGAAACTCCTGTTGGGAATCTCTAATTGCTGGAAACTCCTGTTGGGAATCTCTAAATCTGTTTATGTCACTGTCGTATTATTGCGTTATGGCTGGGCTACTGACCGTGCGAAATAGTGAAAAACTAGACAGGAGACGCGGGATGGAATATACGTGTTTAGTTCACTGTTTAAAACCAATCCAGTTCACACATCTGATACCTTGTTCACTCTAGTCGCCTGAGTGTCGGTTATTTTTCCCTCCAGTTTTTCTCTGAGGAAATCTTCATAAATGGCGGCGGCCATACTGTTCATTCCACTAGAAAGCGTCGAGAGAGTAGCCGACATAATACAAGAGACATAGAGGCCAAACAGACCCGGGGTCGGCTCTGAAAGATTTTTATCACACTCTTCATCTCTAGCTAACTTCTACCACCAATTAACAAGGCGTGTTTCTCTTAATCCCATATGTTTATGTCTTTGATCATAGTTACTGAAAGGCAGACCGTGTCAGAATAGGTTGGAGTGATTAACGAAATTGAAGACGGAAGAGAGATAGTGCGTGAAAAATGGGCGAAAAAAAAACATATGATATTTCTAGGCAAACTCCTCCAGATGTTAACTTGGTTACATCTCGAAATATAGTTGTTTATTTGTGGTAAACTACAGAAGCATTGCAATTGCTGTGAGCGTCTGTCGCGCCATGTGTTTAACCTGAAGTTGGTTAACTTTGTAAAAACGTATAACTTCAGCTTGTATCAATTGAGATTAGTGAAAAATGACTAACGTAAAACATTCCGAGCGAACAAAATGGTCACATGATCATTTTCTTCAATTTCTTTCGTTTCTAGTGGATTGCAGTCATAGAAATATGCCAACACCAGAAGACCGATGAGCGCAACTATGGTACACAGAAAAACGAACGGTACAAGGGTGCACAAGATTATATTCTGGAAATAATCGATAAACGTATGTATAATACGAGATCGTAACTCCAGTATCGCTGATAGGTGACTACTGATTATTTCAGTATGTCACCTGCAAATACGAAACAACGCGTTTTACTGACAGCACACACAAAGACCGTCAAAACTGTTGAATCGAAAAGGAATACTAGCCTATGAATACACTATGAGGGCAATTCAACCTATCTAGTCGTTTTTTATAACTGCAATACAAATTTACAAACCTGTGCTTGCTTCAATGTGGGTAAACTTGAATATCTCTGAATGGCCAGTTGACTAACACCAAACGTTCCCAACCATGTGATAGTTCCCGAAAAAATATTGATCCAGAAACTGTTGTACTGAAATAACTGTGAGTAAGGGTCAATTTGTTTTCTTCTCTCAAACTCAAATGTTGTAACTTTTATGAACTCTGAAAGTCAATATTTTGATGAAACTTTCTCAACATGTCTTGCTCACCAGCCCCAATATACTAGAAGTAAATTGAATAGTCACGTAAAGTTAGCATTCTGATTAGACATCATGCACTTCGTCACATTTCGATTTCTGCTGTGTTTAACATGTTTCACGTGGACTGTACAATTGACTAACAGTATAAAGGCCGTGAAAAGTGTGTGACTGCCGCATACTAGCGCAAAAGTTAAACTACTGGTTGCTGCATATTATGTGAACATTCACGTTTTTGCTTTCTTCTCGACATTTTGTTAGGTGAGTCAAACAAGTATTCTTGTTTTGCACAACCCTATTTTTGACCTGATCAATTCTCCAATTCATTCTGAACAGTTCATCTAGTCTTCCGCTTTCCTTGGCAATTCGCCAGACTCTTTCTATTCCGCCCACTCTTGGGTGACGTAGGCCTTGTACAACTAGTGTTGTAACTCCCCCGTACATCAGAACAGCCTAAACACTGAACCATATGAAATTTGAGGGAAATTGAAACAAAAAGTTTTTGTATTCATATATCTGAAATGTTCTTCCTGTAAATGTTCTATCTGTATTCGTGTACTGATACCAAACCTGTATGTATAAATTGTACTGACATGTATAATCGACGGTTATTTTTCATCTTCACTCAGCCTATCTTGGTTTTTGGTATGTTTTAAGTCTTAATTACTCGTTATTGTTTGTAACAAATTATCTGGTCTACCAACTTGCAGTGAATCGGTCCAAACCACTGCTTTGAGTCCTCCGATGCAAGTATATAAAGTTGTAGACAGTCCAAAAATCTAGAAACGAGATTTTTAGATGAAGGATAAAGGATAATCCTAAGTAGATGGTCGATCACAGTTATTTTTCACAAGTGTGATTTTCTTATAAACATGAATTTCAATTTATTTTTCGTTCCAAATAACAATGCACGATAATCGTACTTGTTTTTTGTAGATTGTTGTGTGTTCAATCGGTTTAGTACTTACCAACACCAAATACCATTTGTTTATATCAACCACAGCAGACAGAGCGACTGAGGGTGCATAGACCACTATTGACATGTAAATAATATTGTACGAGACGAACAGCGCAGAATATAATTTCCTGATCAACGGAGAGTTGTATCTGAAAGGAAAACTTGTAGTTCGTCCGATTTGGAGAACTGTCAACAAATGTTTACCTGTGTATAAAATATTCATGAATACACGTGCTTCGCATTCTATAGAAAACTGGTAAAAAGATCCAACAGCTGATGGCCGAAGAAACTGCTCCGATGGCGAAATTCAACCAGATGTGAAGTCCTGAAAAAAGATGGAATGAGGTATGAATTATTCATGTTCAACGAGTTTTTAGAAGGATTTTGATTGATCTCAACTTATCCTCAAACACACTATTTTTGTTCTCTTACATCCCGTTTTCATTCTTTTACATCCCGGAGAAGAGTGTCGTGGAAGTGCAAGAGAAGCAGGGTGGGATGAGAGTGTGGAATTATTCTGCATACGTGCTCTGAGTTAGCGTCATGAGCCACTTCAGGAGCTTACCCCCCCCCCCCCCCCCCCAATCATTTGGTTGGACGTTGTCCATGAATTTATGACCACCGACCTCGCTGAAATATTTCAGCTGGTAGTCCCAGCATAAGAACTCCGGACAAAAACGTAGTCAACAACGAGAGGGCCACTGGCACTGGAGGCATATTGCGACCTCCCAACAGGTATTCATCTTTTTCTGTCGTCTTACTGTTCTCTTTCGCCAGAGTTAATCGACTTCTGAGAAGAATAGATCAAAACAGATGTTAGTTTAGTTGCATGATTATGTACTAACCTACAAAATGCGGCTACCTAGTCAGAATCAATATACGAAGCTGTTTAGATTCCAAAAAGCTATCTGACCGATGGAAGGTTAGAAAAAACATTTTCTGAATTGCTGTGAGTTTTTTTTTGCACGTTTTAGAAATAGAACTTTTGGCACATTAACTAGTTATTCACAACCACAGATCTTCAAGTCTGTCATCAATGAATAAATGTAGTACATATGTTGGGGACAATTATCGAAAATATGACCATACTACTCCGTTTTCTGTGTTATAATCAATGCGACCACATAATGTACGCTGTTTGAACTTTTCTTCATTCTTCACGCGCAGCGGCGATTGATGCAACTGTCTGCACCAATGATAAATCTTATTTTTGGTTTTTGTTCAACGCCTGGAAAGTTAAATGAAATATGTAAATTATGAACCCCATTCACCTGTCCGGCCGTTCCTATGGTTCCTATGGTTAGTTCTTTGATTCATTATTCTCAAGCCTACACAATTTACAACCGCAATTTTTGACTGAGCTCGACTTAAAAAATTCTGTGTAAAGCATTGGTTCATGAACCCAACTATCTGTGAGAGAAAATTAGAGATTGTCTCTGTATCAACGCTTTCACTTTCAAGATGAGTTTGTTGAAACGAACTTGACCGCATGATAGACTCCAGTTCCAATTGACAACGATAATGAGAATGCGAATATGGCATAATCGAGCCATGAAAAAGATTGTTCGGATGACATGTGCACCAGATCTACAAACATGTTTTGAATAAATGAAGATAGTACAGCAGTTTAACAGACATACACTGGAAAAACAAGAAAAGTAAGAAAGACACTAATAACGAACAGCAGAGAAAGTATGGAATATTCTTGCAAGTATGACACTTTCCTTGGAATTAGAAAACTTAGTTTTTTTCACAAATGCAACATATTGTTCTATTGGAAATTGAATCAGATTTAACGTTCTCTAATGTCAAATGCGCAACAAACGAATTCAACTCAGATAATGTTTTCGCGAAAACCGTTGTCGAGATGGTTGTGTCACCTACCAGCCATTCATGATTATTTCCAGTGGCAAGTGGATTGAATTAATACAGCACGCGTGGAATCGAAGATTTTTCCAACAAAAATATAACCGGTTCTGATGGAAAATATGTGTTTAATAAATGCAATAAACAAAGAAATCGGCACTAGAAATTGGAAAATTGGCAAGTATCTAATTGTCAAACACATGATTCGCTACTGTTTTGTTTCAATAACTCATAGAGATCAAAACAGGAATTATACCAACTAACCGAGAAACTGAGATGTTTTTCTTATATTTGATGTGATCAGTGTGTCATTGGAACAATGCGAATAGAATAATTCGACTGAATAGGATGAAACAATTGGAATGGAAGACAATAACAGAATATAATTGCCTGTTTGCCATACTTGTCATACTTAAACTCAAAACAAATAGATCCAAAAGTCAAATGGAAAGCCAGGAAAACATTATTCTGACCTTCTCAACAACTTACCAGCTAACTAGTGTTTGAAATGTGCCTGGTGAATCTAATCATGAGAATTCGAAAGACGCTTTTCAGCTATGCTGATTGCTCTGGAAAAAATGGCTATTTTGAGTTTCGACGTTTGAGTCATTTTGAGAATATATGATTCGATGTTCAGGAAACAGTTTTCGAATTCCGGCTTGTGGCTAAATTTGAGACTCAGATTTTTTTTCGATTCGCCGAGAAAGTTGAAATTGACGTTTTCACAACAAATATGAGAATGCGAAAATGGCATAGTCGAGCCATAAAAGAGGTTGATCGGAAGACAGTGCAAGTGCACCGATCTACAAACATATTTATCATAAATAAGTATGGTGGACAGAAGTTGAACAGATATACATTGGACACATGAAAAAAATATGAAGAAAAATACAGCAGAGAAATTAAGAAACATTCTTGAAAGTAGGACAATTTCTAAGAGTTAAAAAATCTTGTTTTCTTTCAAAAATGTGATATATTGTTATATTATGAAGTGTTGAGGATTACATTGCTCTCAAATATCAAATATGCAACAGCGAAATTCTTTTTAAACAATTTTGACTGGAAATCCGTTGTCGAGATGGTTGTGTCACCTGCCAGTCAACCATGATCATTTCTCCCAGTGGCCAGTGGATTGAATTAGTACCATTAGGCGTAGAATGGAAGATTTTTCCAACCAAAATCGAACCGGTTCTGCTGTAAAAAGATGTGTTTAACACATGTATTTCAATTTTATGCGCCCAATCAATGATCAGATCACCATTTGTAAACGACCCGAAGTGAAACAATTCAAGAGATCTTTCCTCTTCAATTTTGCTCTAAATGGCTTAGAACTTCGGAGCTGAAACGTTTTTTGTTCAGTCGTGTAATTGTGAGTATATTGTACGTAGACGTATATGGTTTTATTAAAGTTTACGTTAGAATTTTGCTTATTGCCCACAAACATGGACATTGTACTGTAAAACATGGACATTGTACGCAATCTAATTTCACTCACTTTTTTTGTTATGATTTGTATCAAGATGTTTGAAAGAGGTCTTGTACTTTTGTGGGCTGTCGCGTTTTCGTACTTACGGTAGTGATGCATAACCTCTCACTTACCTATGCTGCTTACTAGAAAACGGATGAAAGGTGTAGGTTTGTTATTGAAAAGATACGGGCCATTAAATATCAAAATAGAATCATCATGAAGAATAATTGTGTCATTTGAACAAAAAGAGTTAAAAGATTTATTCAGTCCAACTTCGATCTCTCTGGACACAAAATGAATACATAGGAAATCAATATATAAAAAATAGAAAACAAATATAGGGCAAGAACTCGCCCGGCTCCATATTCATGATTGACGCTTGAACTCATTGATTTCCAGCAACATTGATTCAATAAAGTATAGTTATTGATCACAAATCTGTACAATGGTTCAATGTCTTGATAACTTTATAATAATTTCTCAGTGTCCTTCAGCCGGAAGAAATAAGAAGGTGTGAACTTATGGATCACATTCGACACCGTTAGATAAGTAACTTGTGTTTCATGGAAACCACACACTTCAACTTTTTACACCAAATCATACTAATTCAAACAAAACATTACAAACAGTTGTATCACTCTACTCGTATCATGGTAAGTAGTGGGTCCTTTCATGTTTTCTCTCCGGCCACGGGTCGCTGAAATGTACATGTGAACAATTACCGGCAGAGTATGTCCAAGCTTTAGCTGAGATTAAAAACAATAATATGCTGCCTCATGGCTAGAAAAGCGGATTACGATTTCAATCCCCATCACACTCGTACTATGCGCAGATTTCTTGAAAAAACTGCATCAGAATCAAACTTTCCAATTTAGCTCATCTTTGTGTGCAGTTATTATGCATTACTTGAACTTTCATTCTCTGGTTTCTGTTCATCTTCTATAAACACTCCTTACTTCCTGCCGTAGAAGGTAAGATGTTGAATCCTCTCTGGCTTCTGTTCTTTGAAGAATGTTGAGATAGATACTCCCAGTATAATCATAATCACAAAACCTATTCCTGGATAGCTGTATGTGGAAATTCTGCAAAACGCAAACAAATCAAACAACTATGAACAGTCTGATAGCTTTCATAGAAATTTCAGAGAATTCAGTAATGACAAGAAAAGGTACGTTTGAATGGTTTTGTGAGTCTTCAAAATGGTAGATGGTACGGTTTTGTTCTAAAGTTAGATGCAACAAACCTGGAAATGAAATGAGTGTCCGGTTTTCCGTAATGTATTTCACTCAAAGATTGATCACTTATGTTGAAGGTTGACGATCCACATCCAAATGTACTGAAATCAAACACCATCAGTAAAAAGTGGGGGACCAGGAAGTGTGTGAGTTCTGTTCGGTTTCACCGTTTTCAGCAAAAAGTGTACAATACAGGTAGGGAGTGTGCAACAAAAATAGAACAATACATAGGTTTGCACAACGGTTCACAACGTACGTACGTTAAACCACTTATACACTCACGCTAAAATCAGGATTTTTGTAATCAATGTTTTTTGTGAACCGTTATGCAAACATATGTATTGTTCTATTTTCGTTGCACACTCCCTACCTGTATTGTAACACACACTTCCTGGTCCCCACTTTTTACTAATTGTTCACTTTTTGCTAGTTGTACTAGTACAATCACTCATTGATTAGAACAATCAGAATGAAATTCGAAAATTGGTGACTATCAAACATCCTGATTAGTGGGCGAAGCTTCGAGTTTTCAAATGGTGTTATACTGGTTTTTCAAATTATTTTTGGCGCCAATTGACCTCTGAAAAACGTGAAAAATTTGAGTCATTTCAGTACAACGCAATGCTTCACTTATTTGGCGTCATCGAGCGCCAGCGTTTGGCGCCAATAATCATACATTTTACTCCAATTGGTGCAAAAGACCTGGAACGAACGGTTTTAACCATTTGGCACAGTTTCCGACTATTTTTTGTTCGGAAACAATATTTTCAATTTTGGCGGCAGTTGGCGGATAAACGGGCTTTTCGGCGCCAAATGTCGAAGAAATGTGGATAAAATGTTGATCCGCCTGTCAACAAAATGTATAGTTCTGACATCTGTGAACAAATCCGGTCGTTACCCTACTTCGCTAATGTTGTCCTCATTTGGCGCCAATAGGCGCCCGCGTTTGGCGCCATTTGATAATAATGGCACCATATTTTGGAAATCAGGTTGAACCTACTTTTATGACATCTGTGCGAAATTTCGAACATTTCAACGCATGGGAACACATATTTTCCAACTTTTGGCGCCATCTGGCGCCAGCGCCCGGCGTTAAACATAACATGACACCACCAAATTCTTGGGGCCGCCTTATCTTTGGGGCCGCGTTATTTTTACACATGTGTGCCAAATTTCAGCCGATTCGGTACAGTAGAAAAAAAAATAATAGATATTTAGCTCTCTCTCTTATTTTAACTTTCGAAAAAATGTTTTATTTGAAGACTTTTGTGGTTTGAAAGCCAAAAATGGGTGCGCATGGGCCAAACCAAACACAACGCACACGCAGCGCTTTGCGGTGCGCGCGATGGAATTCAGTGGCGAGTCGCCGGCGAGGTGGCCGGCGATGTCTCAGGAGCGTAGCGAAGAGCTTAGTATTGCGCAGCCAGAGCATTCAAAATTATGGTCGAACTAAACAATGATTGCAAATAAACTTCAATGATTCTATTGCGAATGAAATTGAGATGGTTGAAGAAAAACTCACTGTTTTTCGGTTATATCACGATAGCAATACACTGTCTTCAAAGTCTTATTTCTTTTCCTAAAGTGATATGTTTTGGCCAAAATGGAGAGTATGTTTCGTAACAGATGTGCTATGTGCAATACCTTGAATAATATCAAATAGTACTTCTCTACTCGACTTTTAGTTTATAGTGGATGTATAGCTGAACAGCTGTTCTGATAAGTTCGAAACGCACTACACCGGCAGATCTCCAATGCGATCTCATAGATTCTAGTCATAGTTTGAGTGAGATGGGAAGTTTATGTAAACGTTCCATCTCTCTCAAATCATGACATTATACTAGTTGTTATCAAGTATGGTTAGATCAAAACTCCTCGTGCTCCAACTAACTAGCTATCGAATCACACTACTTGGCGAGTCGCCGGCGACAGTTTCCAAATTTCTTTTCAAAATCACTATTGAAGACGCACAAATTGCATCTTTCACTCTTGCACATGTTTATACCTCACAACAAACTGGAATAAAATTCTTGGTGTTATAAAAGGTTTTGAACTTCGGCGACTAGCCGGCGACAAGCTTTGTTTATTTCCACGGTTCATATGAGCTATACAGGACAGGCAAAATTCATGTTTCGGTATCATTCTTGTCATAGCCGTTCAGTTTAACCACAAAATGCATTCAAACTTTTTTTGGGTGTTCTCGATGGAAAAATATTTTCGGCTTCGGCGGCTTGCCGGCGACCCCAGGGACAAAGCGAAATGTTTGGCGACTCGCCGGCGACAACTTGAGAGCTTTGGTCCAAGTGGCGACCCGCCGGCGCCCTCGAAATGTCGCCGGCGACTCGCCGGTGACCTTGACGACACCCGAATATCGCCGGCGAGTCGCCGCAAAATTCCTGAGCAGCTGCAGCCACCACACCAGGTTGAACTTTGATTAAGGATGCCCCCTCTGCGCAGAAAACCTACAGAGACATAGAGAGACATAGCGAAACAGTAGTAGTCATCGTATGGTGTTATTAGCAGCTGGGCATTTCTCATTGATACCTCATATATGTCTTCCTACTCCTCGAGGAACGGTGACCACACATTTTCTCAGAGTACGTCTCTCGCTCTGCCTCACAAGTTCTTGTCTTATACATTCCGGCGGGATGTGAGAGCAGATAAATACGTATGTTTGAGAAGACGCAGTATGGAATGAATATGCCGGGATCTTCTAGCATAAATGCACTCAGATGATTTGATGAGAGGGAACTTGTACCTCGGTGCTCGAGTATCAATACGCTCGAACTGAAAATAGTCCTTTTTTAAACTCACGATGTGTTTGTCGGCAAATACATTTTTTCTCCATATGGCTTCTGAACATGATTGGCCACACAGATGACCGTCATGCATAGAACCGATACGAGGAAGGATACAAGACAACTCCGGACGCCGGAGCTCGGGAAAAACATGGCCAGTACGAATATGGCCACCGTTGGTCCCGCCAGAGCTCCAATCACACTCATGCTCATCTGTTGAATAGAAACTGAGATGAATTGATGCGAATCAGCGCGAACGAAATTGTCGATTTTCACACCTAAGGTCGGATTCACTGATATCCTGACTGTCCAATATGATTCTAAGTTGATTCAATCACATGATACTCATCTACTCTCAACTCAACCTATCAGTTTAGATGACAGACATGTTGAGATCACACTATACATCTATTAGTGTATATGCGTACGTTTAGACAGGAATCACTCTGTTCCTTCATGATAAAGGAGATTAATGAGCTCAAACTGTAGAGACTTTGGAACTGACTTGCCACATACTTTCAATGCTTACCTTAAGAATACCCCCAAGAGGCTCGACTGCAAATGCCAATCCTGTAGCTAAGACGCCGCAGCCAATAACAAGTCCCTGGAACTTCCAGTTGTATTTAGAATGTGAGAAAGCATATTCGTACAAGTACGTAACATTTCAATAACAGTATACCATATTTAGAAAAGTTTAATTCCAGGCAAGTGTCTGTATAGTTCATTCCCACTGAAACTCCTTGGCATTGGGCCATGATTTTCGGATGACTATTTCTCAGAGCAAACATGAGTATTTCAAAAAGCCCGAAAAATGCATTGGCACGCAGCTAAAGTCTCAGTGGGAATGACCGGACCTATAAGTACACATAAACCTAGATAGTGCAGTAGGAAGTACAAGTAAAGTTGAATGCCTACTCCAAACACTGAGTACTCAGAGGGAAAGTTGTCAACCAGGTGCTTCAGTGACTCTAACGTTTCAGTCAGCTGACGGTGAGTTACATTTATGCAGACATTTCCCTGATAATTAGTTACTCATTAAATTTGATACCTTGTTTACTCTAGTTGCCTGAGTGTCGGTTAATTTTCTACCCAGTTTTTCTTTCAGGAAATCTTCATAAATGGCGGCGGCCATGCTGTTCATTCCACTAGAAAGCGTCGAGAGAGTAGCCGACATAATACAAGAGACATAGAGGCCAAACAGACCCGGGGTTGGCTCTGCAATGTTTCGATTTATTTTGACAGTAAAGGAGGTAATTACTAGTGAAGGTTACACACCTATATGGACTGCAGGATTCAAGAATTCACTTTGGTAACACAAAGAAATTGGAGTTTTTTTCGATCAGGCATATCTCACTTATAAATCTGAAAACCTTGATTTCTGAACCAGTGTTCTTTTAGGACTTCTAAACTTATTATATTGAACCGAAGGCCGAGGGGCAGGGAACATCTCTTTGACAAATCGGTGATTTTTGTCAGAAATTATAAGAGTTCAAGTTTCGATTAGTTGAAATTGACAAACGTAGTATGTTCCTAGCGAACAGGATGGTCGCCTGATCATGTTTCTCTATTTCTCCCGTTTCAAATGGATTGCAGTTGTAGAAATATGCCAGCATGAGAAGACCGATGAATGCAATTGAACAACACAGAATTATAAAGGGCAGGAAGGTACACAGAATAATTTTCTGGAGAAAAAAACTGTTGAAGTAAGTTTGTTTTCGTTATTGAACAAACACGAGGTGTCAGTACAATTCATTCAGATTTGCGGTTTGGGCGAACTTGCCGTTGAATGTGAAACAATGACCCGACGATTGAAAACATTTCGACTTTTCTTCCTGTTTTCAGTCACAAAGAAAACATAACATTCAAATTATCCATGTATTGCCGAAACAGTATATTCACCTGATCATTAACCACCGTGTATCTATCTTCTGGGTTTCCGTCACTTTACTTTATTTTATTTTTATTTTCTTACTATTCCTGAATTCATGCGGTAGAAGTTGTATCTATCAATAAGGCACACGATTAGGCTCGTTTTTCATCACTTCATGACACACTAGTTATTCGAGTACGAAAACTCATTGCAACTTTTCCCAACCTGTGCCTGTTTCAAAGACGGTAGACTAGAATATCGTTGCATCGCAATTTGATTGACACCAAAAGCAGCCAACCAATAAATGGTTCCCGAAAAAATACAGATCCACCAGCTGTTGTACTGAAAATAGCTGATGAACCACTTTATGAGCAGTGAAAGTGTCTAGTATAGGAGAAGTGTCTATTATGTATTACTCGAGTAAAGAACAACCTGAGTGTTTGAAATTTTTTTCAAAGGCTTGTTTTTGAGTTGAAACAACTAAGTTGATTGTAAAAATTATATCGATCCCATCCAAATACCGTCATAATGAAGTGGAATTACTAGATAATCAGTGTTCGCTTTGTTGTGAAACCAATTGTCATCAATATTGCTTGAACGTTTGACCTTCCACTTTTGTTTTTTGATCGAACTGATCGATCGCCGTACTCGGATAGAATCCTGCCGATGCCCAGCGGGTCGACCCGGCTGGGCATCGGCAACGAACGGGCTCGCCGCCGGCAAAGGCTGAACCCCGATAAAACAACAGTTTAGAGGGGTCAAACATGTTGACATAGAAACAGAATGTGATTGTTAGGAACTAATTGTTTTTCTAAAAGTTTTTTCAATAAATGGGTGCATGCTTGTTACAAACAATTGTTTTATTTTTTTCAGTAAATATTCAAACACTGAAAGTTTTTCTGACCTGATCGATTCTCCAATCCATTTTGAACAGTTCATTCAGTCTTCCACTTTCCTTGGCAATTCGCCAGACTCTTTCGATTCCGCCCACTCTTGGATGACGTAGGCCTTGTACAATTAATGCCACAACTCCACCGTACATCAAAACGGCCTTGAAGAGAAAAGCAAAAGAAAATACTGCCGGAAGATTATAACCACCGTTTTCCGGACTATACTTTTGGAAAACCGAACAAATGCAAATATTTGATGTTAAAGCTGATCGACTAGGTAATGTTTGTTAAGGCTTTATTTGGTTTCGTGACGGTTTGAGTGAGCGAGCAGATTAGTTTCTTGTCGAACCGAATTGTTTGGGAAAAACTGGTTCGACTTCAACGATAGCCGGTTCACGAACTTAATTGGTTAGTCAGTGTGTTGTTGTGACGAGTTTGTTCTCATCAAATCAATTACCTACAAGCAGAACATTAAATGATTTTTCTAAGTTTTTGCGAACCTGTAAAGAATCTGTCCAAACGACCGACTTCAGTCCTCCAATGCAAGTATACAACGTTGTACACAAGCCAAAGATCTAGAAAATCATGAATGTTTGAATATCACCGTTTGCGAAACTGCCAAGCACCATCCTTTATTAGGTCCCTCAAAATGTTATGACTGTCAGTTTTTCTCACAATATTCGAACAGGAGAAACTACAACCAACCAAAACTAATTGCCACTTTTTGATATCCATTACATGAGATAAAGCGACAGCGGGCGCGTAGATCACAACTGACATGTACAAAATAGTAGACACGAGGAACAGAACCGAAAACAGTTTCCTCATCAACGGAGAGTTGTATCTGGAAAATCACAGAAATGCGCAGTTTCAACTTTCGAAAATTAGTCGATTGAATGATTTGACGTGGAAAATGTAGCTGTTTGTTAAGTGGCATGTAAAAGTGAAAAAGAACCGACATTTTCCTACGGTTTTGCAAATTTGAAGTTGGCTTTCTCCTTCTGTAAACAAAGTAGTTCTGGAAGGATCGCGTGTGCGCTCATTGCAAGCCCCGCCCACTTTTATCCGCCCGTGTGCATATTTTTTGCTGATGTTTTTGGTTTTTATCTACTGTTTACTTGCTCAGTTCGTCCTAATTTTGTTTACTCTTGTTTTGTCAATGTTTTGTAATGGAAATGCGGAATAATTTCAGTTGCAAGGTTAGTATACATATTTGCTGCAATTTTTCTTCTGCTTCTGGTCATCGATTTGACAGCAATCCTTGCCCCCAATTTTCCTCACTGGATAATGAACGAACGAGACATATACCAAATTCTAATATAATGTAGTGTATTATTCTTTCAAGTAAGGTTTAACCCTACATATATCATTACACCGGAGAAAAGACATAACATTAGAGGGATTCGAAACGAAATATTCAAACCGTCAGAACTTACCTGTGGCTGAAGTATTCGTACAAAGACGTACTGCGCATTCTGTAAAAGACTGGCAAAAACACAAAACAAGTGATAATAGAAGCAACAGCACCCATGAGAAAGTACAGCCAAATGTGGGGACCTGGAGAGAATTAACTTAATTCGATGGTTGGAAGTGCCGTGTGCCTATTTTATGATTAATTGGTCGAACTCGAGTAATCAAGCGGATTGAGTCTGACTGTCACTCGACGTGACCCGGGTTTGATTCCGACCAGCACCAGTAATATGTAGCCTGCATGTGCTAGAGCTATTGCCCACTTTGTCAGGTAAAACCATTGCACATTCGACAATTAATTGGTAGGAACACGATCGCACACTCTTCCTTAAGTTCCTTGAACTCTATTATTTGATTGCCATAATATGGGCCCCAATTCTATCACAACTGTACAAGACGTTCTCGATCTCGTCCCGGGTAATGATGCTCAAACGCGCCAGATTTTGATATTTACGAGTTCTACGGTGCTTATATTTTTAGTTTGATTTGACGCTAGCAATGTTATAATATGGTAAAATTTGAATGATTGGTATTTCATGCCAAACTGATCCGCCTGTCATTCAAATAGAAATTATCGCCACGCTAGGCGCAAGCATCGCAACATCATACGTGGGCCTTTCTTTTTTGTAGCAGATCTGATTGTTGTATTAGACTCACAACTCTCACATTTCGCATTTGCTCCATCAAATATGAACAGATTAGTCACCTACCGCGCAGAAATACTTCAGCCGGTACTGCCAACATGAGAATTCCGGACAAAAATGTAGTCAGTAATGAGAGAGCCACTGGCATAGGAGGCATATTGCGACCCCCGATAAGGTATTCATCCTTAGCACTCATGCCTTTGACCCCTTTAGCCAAAACTATTCGACTCCTGGAAACGTACCAACGGCGATCTATCTGGTGAACAGTTTCATGCACCATGTCTTTTTTTGTTGTGATTTGCTCATTCTACACTGAGCGCATGCGAAATGTATCGAAATACTCCAAAGTTGATATTTGTAGTTTAAATTTGGTTAATTCGATTCAAAAATGAATATAGAAAATGATTCCCCAGTGAATATAGAGGATGCTTTGAAAGTATATATATATACAAGAAAACAAAGTTTCACAGCAACTAACTTGATGGCATGATAGATTCCCGTGCCAATCGACAACGATAATGACAAACCGAATACAGCATAATCGAGCCAAGAGAGGGGTTTATCAACAAACATAACCAGATCTAAAATTATTCTTCATTGTTACACGAATCAAAACAGCCACAAAAACCACAATGAACAAGGAAAAGAACATGTAAGTGAGTATCGTCGCAATCAACAGTGAAGCGTGCACTTTCTGCGAATGTATGTGATTGTCAAACATAAATTGTAGGTGGCATTGTTTTGATGGGGACCTAAACTTGTGTCACTGTGATGTTCATTGAAACAATGCTGATAGTGAAGAAATTCAAGTTCCTATTTCTCAGCTCATGATAAGTTCATGACCGTGATATGATTTACCGTACCTATTTAGAGAAATGACAACGAGTTACTCGATTGGTTCCTTAAAGGGACCGTACCTCTTTAATTGAATGATTTGAGTTTTCAGTGAGCACATGGGAACAAAAAGTGAGCAAAACGATCCAAATTAGTGAAAACTCCCCAGCTAAGGTCGTTTTCGTGCAAACTTGAGAATGGCAATAACGCGTAAGCAACAACACGTACTACATTTTTATGGAGACGCGCACAAATTGTCCGCAGAAAGTCGCTAAACGTATCATGAATTTTAAAACGTAAGAACTGGCCTGGGTAAAAAGTGTTTCAGTTGTCTAGTCCTATTTTTGTTTTCATAAACTCTAAATTTGTGTGTTCCAAGGAAAAATTAACCATTAGGTCAGAAGCTTTGTGATACAGTAACCGTGACGATAGTTTGGCTCAGAAATGGCTTGATTATAGACCGATTTCAATTTTTTTGTGAATGTGAAAAGTCACCAATACAACATAAAACAGTATGTTGAGTTTTGATGTTTTTGAATGGATCCCAATTATGGAGAAACGCTTCCTTTATATTCATTGCGCTCCGTGCGTCATTTGAACATTCCGAGGAGATAATTTCAAATGGATAGAACGAAACAATGAAACAATGATATAAAAGACAATCAAACAATAGAAATACCGGTTCACCCTCATGAATGAAAAATCTCAGTAATTCTGACCAAAAACAAGAAATTCGAAACTTCGATGTTCGTACTAACTAAAGAACTGAGTAGTTTTCCAATGGATATGTGAAACCAGATTTTGATAATCCGAGAAAAACTATAACGAGTTCCATGTAGTTGAGTGCAATTAGGCTGACTTTTTGCGATGTGTAGCTCTACGGTATAGTATTTTTGAGCCTCCAATGTTGTTTCTGGTGTTACCTTTGAAAATTGTCTACACAAGGGTCAGCATGCTTTTAACTATAACGTTGTAGAAACAAATTTCTCCACAAAAAAATATATAACGTACTTCTTGTCGTTGAATGTAATGCACTCTCTGTTTTTTTTTTCGTTCCTACTATAATATTAATATTCTACAGAAACACACATTGAAAAATAATGATCATATATTAAGATGATTACCTTGCTTGTTCAGCAACCTACTCATTTGTCTATTCTCCCTCTTTTGATAAACTCTGCAAAAACAGATAATGTTGGACAGAAGTTTGATCGCATGATACACTGTTCCAATAGACAACAATAATGAGAATGCACAAATAGCAACATTGAGCCATAAAAAAATTGATCGGATGAAATGTGCACCCGAACTAAAAGAAGGTTTTTAAGAGAGGCCAAATAGTGAACAGAAAAAGGAGCATTCGTATATGATGAACGATAGAAGGAAAGAAACGACACAAAAGTCAGAAGTGACTTCCAGGAGTAAGCGAGCTACTATACTTATAAAATCCCATTATATTCTTGAATTGACAATCAATTCAGAGAAAACGTTCTCCATGTCCTATCGTCTTTGAACCTCGGCAGTTTGTGATAAATATTTTTGGGTTTGTTGCTAGACTTTGAGGCGACTGTATCGAATTTACTGTAGTTTGTTCACTGATGCTTTTTTAGATTCTGAAGACGGCGAACCCGCCAAACCGTCAGCAGAAAATGAATTATCATATGACCTCGTGTTAGATCCAACAACACAACCAACAATAAGCGTGATGCCTTCAAACGTACAACAACATGCGATTCGAACGATTTTGTGAAGAAAACGGTTGCGATGTTTTGTGTCACCTACCAGCAGTTTATAAGTCTTTCTCCCAGTGACCGATGTATTCAATTAACACACCAAAAATCAAACCGGTTTTGCTAAAAAGGATGTGTTTAATAGATGACATGCAATTTAATGCGCCCGATCAAAGGATCAGCGCTTACGCAAAATAGAACAATTGAAGAAACTGTTTCCATTTAATTTTGAGCTGAACGAACTGACAAGGGATGTTCTTTCGTATAGTTGTGTGAGTGTGGACGTTGTCGTACATGCTTTTAACGAACTTAAGATATCAGTGAGGGTAAAAAAACATAACATTCACAGTAACTCAATCGAAACTGGTTTTTCTTGCTCGTTCGAAAAAGTATCAACTGTTTGTATAGTTATTTGTGGAGTTATTTGCATCTATTTCGGCCAAAGTTTGTCGCGTTTTTGTCTATAACGCCGGTGACATGTCACTTAGATTTGCCGCATTCACAGAACGGAGCGATTCCAAGAAACAAAAGTTTGATGATTTTTGTTAGTTTCATCGTAGACAGTGATTGAGAATGACCTTATGTTTGATGAAAAAAATTAGTACCAAAACAGAATCGTGAAATATCACTCTTTCTTCGAAACAATTTCGACAATCTTTTCCTATAACAGCGTTTCTTTGGTGTGTCTGTCTGTGTGGACGAAGCAAATCGTCCTTTCAGTCGAAAACGTTGGAGGAAAAAAATACACTCTGTAGTTGGTTTTGGGGAAAATGCGTGCTTCTGCTGATTTTAATTTTAGAATACACTGCAACCGGCTGCTTCTGGAAACATAGACTCAAATGTTGAAACGAACTCTCGCACTATACGTTAAGGAATACGTCGTATCTCATTCTAAGGAGCCCTCTTGCCCCCATGTTGAGAAAAATCCCGCGCCCTATGATGAAGTAAGCGCCCGCGTCCCAAAGAGAACTCCTGCGCCTGAAGAGAATTCGGGCTGTCAAGAATTCTGCCGCACCATGCTAAGGAGAACTCTCGAACTGTACCTCAAGAAAAACTGGGAAAATGGTTCAATTGCCCCCCCCCCCCCCCCCTCACCTTAAGTCCCCCCGTAGTACTATCACCCCCCTCCCAATACGATTCCCCATAGAGAAGGGGGTTATTGTAAATGGGGGGGGGTAATTGTACAATGTTGACGTTTAACAATCACCCCTCACAATACAAAATGGGGGGTAATAGTACAACCCCGGACCTGTTTAACAATCGCCCTCCCCCCCCACTCAATCCAAACCTGAAGTAAAGAAGGACGTTGTACGATCACCCCCCTAGGGGGGTGGGGGGTGATTGTACTACGGGTCGGATTCCAACCTATTTTGGCTCAAGGGGGGACAATTGTACAATAAACCCGAAAAACTCTACCTTAAGAAAAAACACTCTGAAAAACACTTTACGTTAAGGAAAAACGGAAAACTTTTCTTGGCCTCTCGCGCCCTAGGTTAAGAAAGGCTATCGCGCCTTATGTTGAAGAAAGCTGTGTTGCCCGCGTCATTGGCTAGAAAGATGCGAGAACTCGCGCCCTCTACGTACGTTGGGGAAAACTGTCGCGCTTTACGTTGGTAACATATATCGGCGCTCTGTGTATGTTAGGAAAAGGAAAACAGAAACGATGGATGAAGATAAAGATACGCTTCGGAGATTTCTCCAGCCTGGACTCATCAAGGGAGGGACCCGGGCGTATCCCGGGTACCTACCTTGTGATAGAAAAAATAAATAGAGTCATTAACTCCATTAAGGGAAATTCTACTATCCACTTCCATCTAAAATGTAAAACAACGATTAACTTCATTGATAGGAATCTTTGAATTCGTCCACTGAGTTAAAAAAGAGTTCAAGACTATTCAAAAAAAAAACGATCAAAAAGACGATTCCAGTTACTCAAAAAATTCAAAAGTGAAAACATTACTGGTATCTATTTCAAGACGAACTACTTAGAATGAACCATTTGTACTATGTGGTCTCAATAGTTCACCAATTTACAACGATTCCAACGACCAAACAGGCACTGTAGCAATATAGTCGTCGCCAACGGAAAGGCGGGAGGGTACTGTATATCTCAATTTTCGCTGTGTACGGACACATCTCTTAGATTCCGAGACTTTTCGACTGTGTGTTCTCGTAGCGTAGTGGTTGTCACCCAGCTACGAATATTTTGCTCGCAAGTTCGATTCCGGAAAGAGACAAAAGTTTATGAATTTGGCACCCACTATAGCATCCATCTTCTGATAATTTTTCTGTGTCTTTGATTGAAAAAGATTATGAAACAAAACAAGATTCCAAGAGCTGTAGCTATTGATTTGTAGAGCCAACGTATGCCATATTGAGACACCACATTATTCCTGTGTTAATGTTCATATAGAGCAAATTGATACAAACTATTTTATCACTTCAGCATATCATGACGATTGAGACGCTTTATGTTGTTTTTCCGGCCACGGCTCGCTGGAAAGAACATTTATTAACGTCATCGGCATCAAAATATTTTATTTGGTCATTTTTCACTGTGCATTAGCACAGGTTCACTAGTTGCTCAGATGTGAGATGAGCAGATATATCATATATATCTCCATGCAGGCTAGTTATAAGGCCAATTCGTGCCTCTCATCAACGGGCCCACCCCTCTACGGCTATTTCTTTGTGATCACTGTCTTGGTTATAACAGTATAAATTAATTACCACATGACTCAAAAAGGCGCCGTAAAATATTTCTATCATGTTTGAAAACTACATTACAACAGAACACCCTTGTACGCCCATTGTACTGTTAAGCACTTTTCTTCCCTCATTCAGTTAGAAATCCTGAATCAAAACTCACTTTCTGCCGTAAAAGGTAACATGTCTGACGTTTTCTGGTTTCTGTTCCTTATAGAATGTTGTAATTAATAATCCCAGTACCATCATTATCACAAAACCTAGTCCTGCATAGCTGTATGTGGAAATTCTGCAAAACTGCAAAACTTAATGAACAAGCACAAAGTTTTTAGTGGTTAGTTTTCAGAGACATTTTTAGTACTGACAATGAAAATTATACTTCAACACGGTTTTTGTCAGGAAATTTGATGGAACAAACCTGGAAATAAACCACGTATCCGGATTTCCGTAACGCGTATGATTAAAAGGTGGCAAAGTTATGTTGACGATTGACGGCGCGCATCCAATTGTGCTGGAATTAGGTTAATTGCAGCCATGGCGCGGGTGTAACACTCTCATCAAGAGTTCATCGAACCTGCTGCACTGTCATCGGTGTTTAAATAATATCCTTCGGAGACACAATGAAAAAAATAGTGTTCTCGGTTGCGGGACATAGTTGCTCCATATAGTCGTCGCCAACGGAAAGACGGAAGGGTACTATCTATCTCACTTTCCGCTGTGTACGCACACATGTCTTCGATTTCACAGCTTGGCGGTTATGTGCTCTAATAGCGCAGTGATTAGCGCTTTGGTACGAAACTTTTGCTCGCAGGTTCGACTCCGGCGAGAGACAGTAATTTGTAAATTTGGCACCCGCTATATTAGAACATCGATCTTTTTTTGCGCTGACTACCATCCCTCGAGAAAAACGAAGAACTTATCGAATTACCCGAAATGTGGGTAGTTGTACCACGGCTCGCAAGTACCATCACTCTCAACTGAACACGTTTCCGTTAGAACTCACGACGTGTTTGTTGCCAAATACAGTTTTTCAGCGTACGGCTTTTGAACTTGGTTGGCCACACAGATAGCCAGCATGATCGTAATTGATGATACGAAGGATACAATGCAACTCCAGAAGCCGGAGCTAGGGAAAAACATGGCCAACACAAAAATGGCCACCGTTGGTCCGGACAAAGCTCCAATCACACTTATGCACACCTGTAGAACAAAAACTGGTACAAATAGATAAGCACAACCGAATCACTGTTAGGTTTGGGGCGTACCAGTATCTGTAGTCTCTACTGACTCGTCTAATTTATCATACGATCTTTTTCCGCTGTTACATGGTTACATCACTGCGGTTACGAGTCTCGCGATTGCGAACTTATGGAAAAAAATAATAGGAGGACAGATTCACCGTATGTTCATTCATTACTGAGAAAAGGAACTGAAATTCGCTATATACAGTGTTGCAATACCCTCTCTGTCTACATAGTTGGAAAAAAATCACCTGTAGCATACCCCCTAGCGGTCCGATTGCAAATGCCACACCCGTGGCTAAGATACCGCAGCCAATAACAAGTCCCTGATACACGTTGAAAGTAAGAGAGCATATTCGTACGAGTACATACGTTTTTTAGGAAATAATATCATGTTCACAATAATTAAACTTCAGCTAAGTGTATATAAGTACACATAATTCAGGATATATAAACAGCTACCCCGATAACTATTCACAGGAAATTAACCACCTTGTTCACTCTAGTCGCCTGAGTGTCGGTTATTTTTCCCTCCAGTTTTTCTCTGAGGAAATCTTCATAAATGGCGGCGGCCATACTGTTCATTCCACTAGAAAGCGTTGAAAGAGTGGCCGACATAATACACGAGACATAGAGACCAAACAGACCCGGGGTCGGCTCTGGAAGATTTCTGTCTTACTTTCAGGCGAAATTATCGGATAACAAATCACAAATGACAAATGTTTTTTTTTTCAGACAACTACCTGCTAATTCTGGTCGCCAATAGAAGGTAACTATAACACGTGACGATCGACTCAACTGTTTGATATTTTTTATCAACCTGACACGTTTTATGATGAATTCGAAACTTCACAGAAAGTAAGCGATTATTAGTGCATGTCACAAACTAATACAACCCTGATCGAATCAAACATTCAAATTCCGAACCAAGCAAAAATTAGGTTCTCGTTCTTCTGCAGACTTTGCGCTGTATTGGTTTTCTACCAATCTGAATACCTATTAAAACTCTGAAAAAAAGTTATTGATATGATCCTATCGCTCGGAACGTCTACTTTTCAATAAGAAATGGAATTTTGGTCAAAATAATATGAGGTTCTCGAGTTTCTATGAGTGGAAATTGACAAACGTAGTATGTTCCTAGCAAACAGGATGGTCGCGTGATCATGTTGTTTCATTTCTCCGGTTTCAAATGGATTGCAGTTGTAGAAATATGCCAGCATAAGAAGACCGATGAATACAATAATAGTAACCAGAATTATGAAAGGTAGTAGACTGTACAGGACGATTTTCTGAAGAAGAAAACTACTGAAGTATTGGTTTCAGTTATTGAACCAAGCACGGGCACGGGCAGTATACTTTGTGCGAATTGGCGACGTTTTGGCGCATTCGCAATGATCAGTAGGCAGGAATGGGACCGGTGAAGAGAATTAGGCATACTTATTTGCAGTCAATTCAATCACGCGACAAATGAAAACATTCCGACTTTTCCGGTATTTTTATTCACGAGTAACATAAACGCCTTTATCCTCCAGTCAAACTAAGAGTGTTATCGACGGGTTTCTGTTCCATCATAACTTATGAGCCAAATCCAACAGATCAAAGAACATTCCCTACCTGTGCCTGTTTCAGAGACGGAACACTGGAATATCGTTGCATCGCGAGTTGATTGACACCAAAAGCAGCCAACCAATGAATGGTTCCCGAAAAAATGCAGATCCACCCACTGGTGTACTGGAAGTATTTCTACTGCATGATGATTAAAATGGCTCATTCACACTGGTGGGACCACTTTTGACTGTGAGACCTAACTGATACCTTCGCAAACTCAAGTTCGAGTTCTTGTCCTCATAGTGTGGTGAGACTAGATCACCCATTCAGTTGCAGTAGTCAGAACAACTTCAATATTTGGCCATTTTCAACATTGTTGTTTCATCATTCCATCGTTCAAAGTTGTTATTCGAACTGAGCGGTCAGCGTGGCTGTATAAATGAGTAATTGCGACGTTTTCAAATTTTAGTAAAATATTCTCCAACCTGATCGATTCTCCAATCCATTCTGAACAGTTCATCCAGTCGCCCACTTTCCTTGGCAATTCGCCAGACTCTTTCGATTCCGCCCACTTTTGGATGACGTAGGCCTTGTACAATCAAGGCCACCACTCCACCGTACATCAAAACGGCCTTGAAGAGAAGCCAGAAGTGTTCGTGTAATATACTACTATCGTTACTCGTAATGTATGGCGACCCAACTTGTTTAAACTGTTTGAATACAAATACCCAGTATCTACCCTACCAAATTGTCCCAATTTCACGAACCTGTAAAGAATCTGTCCAAACGACCGATTTTAGTCCTCCAATGCACGTATATAAAGTGGTACACAAGCCGAACATCTAAAACTTCAGGATCTCAAGAGTTTTCGAATATCACCATTCGTAGGCATTTTCGAGAGATTGTTATGTCACACTCAACATGCATCATTTCCAGTTATAGTCCGTTTCAACCATCGATAACAGCCAGTTACAATAGATTTTAGTGGGCGGAGTAAATTGTGTTGAAAAGTTTCCAACAGCGATCAGCCTAATCAAAGTTGTGCACCAGCTGGATATTGAACTCAGCTGTGATGGCTGGTGCAGCGCCCACAAGCATCTGAACGTGGTGGCCCAAACTAAATACAGTGATATAGGATTGGTCAAACCGTTGTGTACACCGTACCATCGATTTTGCAAGGGGTGGGGTTTGGCGAGGGGCCAGCCAGTCTGCGTATCATTGATCTACACACTCTCTCGCCTGTTGGCATGTAATCAACGACCGCTAGCCCCGCATCGCTCAATCAATCGAAGACACTGCTATCTTTATGGGAAGAATGGCGACCATATCTAACCATCTTTTCTGGCCGTTTTTCAATGCTCCATTTATTGCACAAAGTTGTTTAAATTACTCCCCGATCGCGTGGTAATCTTTTATAACAAAAAAGTTTCTAAAAAATAACCAGTTTCCGAGTTGTTATTTGCAATGAAAATACTGCCAAGCTGCAAGAGCAGTCGCCTGCAATATAGGGTGCGCTCGGCCAACATGGCTGACTACTATCGATGGGTGAAACGAACTATTTTTATTTATGATCACAAAAAGACGTTGAAACGATTGAAACAAAGAATTGTAGTTCGACCCGCCTCTCTCGAATCACGACTTATATAAAGGATCGAGCTGTCTGATCAAACTGTCACAGATCAAGATGTACAATGTTCACCAGCCCTTCCAGAAAATGAAATTAGTTCTTTTCGGAGATTGCGAACTGAAGTAACCACAACTCACCAGCAGTAAGTGCCATTTTTTGATGCCCATCACTTCAGAAAGTGCAACTGCTGGTGCGTAGATCACAATTGCCATGTACACGATATTAGTCACGAGGAACAGAGCGGAAAACAATTTTCTGATCAACTGCGAGTTATATCTGCAAAACCACCAAACAAACTATTTCCGTTTGGCGAAATTCCATCGCGCAAACACGCAAACTGCATGCTTTGCGATGATAAGATAACTTCAGCTCCAGTTCTACGTGCGCATTTCAGAGTATGATGTAATACATAGTTATAGATGATTTTGATAATCAGGTAAGATCATTTTTGACGTGCATGGGTATAGCGTATCACAAAGAACCCTCCCCCCAGAAACGTGGCGGCAAATGTACCTACGGTTCTTTCTCAGCGTACGTTTGGCCAGGTGACAGTTAAACAATACTCACAACATTGGAAAGAGAGAAACCGTGAAGTGCGGAAAATTCTTTGCGAAAGCTCTCCCAAACTATTGAAATATACGCTTCCAGAGTGTACCTGTGGCTGAAGTACTCGTGCAAACAAGTGCTCCCCATCCTGTGAAATACAGGCAAGAACACAAAACAAGTAATCATGGAAGCAACGACACCCATGGCAAACTGCACCCAAATATGGGGACCTGGAAAGAGAGGGTTGAGTTTGAATAAGAACAATTGTGTGGACCACTCTCCAAAGGAAGTTATTAGAGTCTGACTGTCGCCCGGCTTGGCGCTGGCTCGATTTCAGCTCATGCTTATGGTGGGCGCTTGTCGTGGCAGACAAGCTTACTTTTGTCGATTCTATCTTCTGCAAAAAACCGCGCGCAGCGTGCCGCGCACAAAAAACCGCGCGCAACATTGCGGACTTGCAAAGGTGGTTTTATGCCTTTTTTTCAAAACCCCCCTGTACGGATTCTTGAGATTGTAATAGAGTGTAAGAGATAGGGGGAGGAAAGGCTCTATCATTGAGCCAATCGATATTCCATGTGCGACTAATCTGCAGTTATTCTGAATAACGTCATGCGAAAATATCTCTCGACAGCGGCAGCGCGCCGCGGCCGCAAAACCGGCGAATCCTACCGATTTGTCTGAAGTTTAGAATATAGTTAGAAACAACAGAGTTGTGTATATATATATATCTGAAATCGTGGACCAATTGGTTAACATTGAGCCATTTTATGACTCTGGAAACATTGCTCTTAGCTGCTTTGACAATTACTTCTAGATGTGTGGAGTGTGCGCAGTGCTGTTGCTCCGCGACTAAACCAAATGGTAACTGTGAAAGACAGAAATAGACGGCGCCACACGTGCGTTACCCGAAATCAAGTATGTATTATGGTTTGTGGAATAAAGCTTACCAATCGAACTTGTAACGAAATTAGTGTTCTGCAAATCTAAAAAGTTAATGTTTACTTAGTATTAATTGTTGAATTGAAATAAAACTTTCAGAAAACCATAGATATTGTTCATTCCCTATCTATTGATTTATTACTTATGTAAAGTGAGTAAAGTAAAGTGAGAAAATATCAGCTTTTGAGATTGAAAACTCAAGAGGGAAACAAAAAACCTAATCATGCAATTTTCATGACCTAAAAATGTATCTGCAAAAATACAAAAACAGAAATCAGCTATACTGTCAGTCAATCGCACAGTCACGTGAAACATGTTAAACACAGCAGAACCCAGAAACGTGACACGACAAAGTGCTCAGTTCATCATTAGAACGCTGACTTCACGTGAATACTCTATTCACTAGTTTACTCTGTTCTGTTAAAAGTTTTGAATCAGTAGTGAGAAATTGTCATATTCGGACGTTTGATCTGATGTTTGTTTGCTGCAAGTTCTTTTTCAGTCGAAAACCAGAGGGTTTCTGAATCATGAAAATTGCGAGATTAGGTTTTTCATTTCCCTCTCGAGTTATTCTTCCCTTATACTCCATGCAGTTCAATTTCAAAAGCTAATCGTCTCTCACTTACATCGTTTTTTACAGAAATGAAACCGCTGTTTGTGATTCAAATTGCGAACTTATGTAACGGTAGCGGGTGTACTGTACTTATTGCTAACATGTGTGGTTCTTGTGAAAATAATGCAGTATTACTATTATTATTAAAACGCACCACGCAAAAATACCTCAGCTGGTATTCCCAGCATGAGAAGTCCAGACAGAAATGAAGTAAGCAGCGAGAGTGCCACTGGGATGGGAGGCATATTAGAATAGAATAGAATAGAATGTTTATTCGCGATTGAACACGTGTCTTTCCACATTGGTATATGTGGCACTCCAATTACGAGAAAATGGAGATATGGAAGATAAAATAGAATGTAGTGTATAGTTTACTCTGTTACGCGCTCATTATATAATGTGCACTTTTGCAGTATTGCACAATTGAACCGATGATTGTACCGAGAAGTTTGTAGAATAGGAAAATAGTGATGTCACAAATATAAACATTTGTTTTTGAAGAGATCATTCAGATTAGCTTGTTTTGTTAGATTGGGACTGTATGAATGTTGGTTGAGTCATGATAGGATCAGAATGATGAGATAAGCGGTCACAAAGTGTTGGTGATAATGAGGCAGTTTATTGGATGGTGTTGTTGAGGGTGTGAAGGTCAGTCATGTAACTCGGCAGTAAAGTACTTCGATCATTTAATCGATCATATGAAGTACTTCGATCAGCATCCAACAATGCACTCCCATGTCGATCTTCGGCGACCCCCCATCAGGTATTCATCTTTTGCGGTCGTCTCACTCTCTCCTTTTGCCCGAGTGAATTGACTTCTGAAGAAAAAACGTTGAACGAACAACTCAGAAGCTTGTCATGATTGTACTTGTTTGTGCATAGTGTACGGCTTACTTCTCGAATATTGATTGATTGATTTATATACAAAGTTGTGCAACGGGAAATATAAATTACAGATAATATTCAAATGTAGATAAGAATTAGAAGTCAAGAAATATATGTTCAGTGAGTTATTTAGATCTCTGAGTTACACAGAACCGGCGCGTACATCGAGCGATCGGCAAGTTTACCCTTACTCGTAAATTTTTCCCTAAATTTTTCTCATTTTCACTTGCTGGCATGGAGAGATCAATTTTTTCATGCCCCAATGTTTGAATATTAATGTATACAAATACATGATTAGGTTAATGTGCTCAGTAAGAGATGTACTCGAAACCTTATACAAACTTTTACAAAATTTTATACAAATACAGTTAGTATACTTCATGATGATGATGATGCTTTTCGTGAAGGATTGATAGATTAGTATAAAAAACGAGTGTAAAGAAAGTAAAGATTAGTTTTGGATAAACATGTACAAGAAATATAAAAGAAGTCCAATAAGAATATTTTGAGGAAAAGTCTAATCTCGCTCGGTTTAAAAATTCAAAAAAAAGGATACCTACATTTTTGTTACCGGAAGAAAACTTCTGACTGCGACTCACAATAATCGTGCGCAGCGCGGAGCGCTGCGCAGATTAGTTTTTGTTCAAAGGTCTGCAGACATTACAAAACAGATTATTACAATTTTCTTCAAAGTACGTCGACCATTTTCTTAGATTTTTGCATGAATCACTGAAGGGCAACACGTCTACAAGATACTGAGTTCACGTTTCAAGTAGAATTTATTGAGAGGAGTTAGAGGGCCCAACGTCTCGCAAAAATGGCTTCCGTGCGGGGCGGCGGCGGCGGCGCCGGCGCCGGCGACAAAAGTGTCCCCCTCCTAAAATCTCGGCATAGTTTCGCACAGAATTAACTTATTCAAAAAATACTTACATTTTTGAAAAGCTCTAAAAAAGTTGAGGTATACGTATTTTCCAGGTATGTCTGAAATTTGAATATTACGTGTGAGAGAGCCGAAAATGGTCTCGCAAAAAATCATGGATAGACCGGTTTCGTGAAAATAAAAATGAAAGAAGAGTTTAACGTGTAGTAGGAAGACTTTTTCCAATGAAGAACTCATGACAGGCGAGTACAGCTTGGTTTTCACTCCTATTCACATGTCTGATTGGCGGATTGGATAAACGCTCTATTCACGCACGGCGAACGAAGGTTCGATTCCTGCCTGGAGTCTAGAGTGGAAAATTAGCTATCAATTGAACGAGGTTACAACTACACCAAACGTTCTGCACTACGGCACGGTTTAAAACTCCAATAGAAAAACATAACATTTCTTGTTTAGCTTATTGTTCAAAAATATTATTTTTTATCAAAAATGACCGTTACTTCGTAACCATAGAAAAAGAGTTCAATTAGTATAAAAAAACGAGTGTAAAGAAAGTAAAGATTAGTTTTGGATAAATATGTACAAGAAATATAAAAGAAGTCCAATAAAAATATTTTGAGGAAAATGCTAATCTCGCTTCTCTTGAAAACAACGGAGTATAAGCTAGATTATTGTGAGTCGCAGTCAGAAGTTTTCTTCCGACAACCAAAAACTAGGTATCCTTTTTTTGAAATTCTAAACCGAGCGAGATTAGAGTTTTCCTCAAAATATTTTTATTGGACTTCTTTTATATTTCTTGTACATATTTATCCAAAACTAATCTTTACTTTCTTTACACTCGTTTTTTTATACTAATCTAGCTTATACTCCGTTGTTTTCAAGAGAAGCGAGATTATCATGTTCCTCAAAATATTCTTATTGGACTTCTTTTATATTTCTTGTACATGTTTATCCAAAACTAATCTTTACTTTCTTTACACTCGTTTTTTTATACTAATTGAACTCTTTTTTTATGGTTACGAAGTAACGGTAATTTTTGATAAAAGTGATATTTTCGAACAATAATCTAAACAAGGAATGTTATGTTTTTCAATTGGAGTTTTAAACCGTGCCGTAGTTCAGAACGTTTGGTGTAGTTGTTACTTCGTTCAGGTGATAGCAAATTTTGTGGTCCAGGCAGGAATCGAACCTCCGTTCGCCGTGCGTAAATAGAGCTTTTATCCAATCCGCCATTCAGACACATGAATAGGAATGAAAACCAAGCTGTACCCGCCTGTCATGATATCTCCATCGGAGAAAGTCTTCCTACTACACGTTAAACTCTTCTTTCATTTTTATTTTCACAAAACCGGTCTATCCATAATTTTTGCGAGACCATTTTCGGTCGTCTCACACGTAATATTCAAATTCACGACACACCTGAAAAATACGTATACCTCCACTTTTTTATGGCTTTTTAACAGTGTAAGAAATTTCGGAATAAGTTGATTTTGAGCAAAAATATTCCCAGATTTGAGAAGGCGGACACTTTCGTCGCCGCCGCCGCCGCCGCCGCCCCGCACGGAAGTCATTTCTGCGAGACGTTGGGTCCTCTAACTCCTCTCAACAATTTTTTTCTTGGAAGGTGAACTTAATTTCTTGTAGACGTGTTGCCCTTCAGTAATTCATGCAAATATCTAGGGAAATGGTCGACGTACTTTGAAGATTCAAGATTCAAGATTCAAGATTTATTTAGTTCACTTCATATCGTTTCGAGATGGTGTTCCTTGACTGCCCTCCAGATGTTTTTATCTCTGCACACTCGGAAAATTTCTTCGCCACGGATATTGGGTGGCCGTACTCGGCCTCTCCTCACAGTTCGGTTATAACTGCGGACTGCTTCGACAAGATCATCACGCCATCGGACCAACGGACGACCTCGCACCCGTTTTCGATTGAACGGGCGCCATTCAGAAACCGCGAGAGACCAACGTTCAGGGGGCATATGGGCCAGTCTGTAAGCAAAATTGTATTTAAGACTGGCAGCTTCTTCAGCTACATCCTTTAATCGAGTAATTCCCCGGATTACGGTACTCGAAAGGCGATCTTGGAGATGAATGTTGAGCATGGCTCGTTCCATTTTGCGTTGCACGACACGGAGTTGGTTCATTGGCGACTTCGACACGGCCCAGGACTCACAACCATAGAGAAGGCGCGGCAAGATGACTGAGTTGAACAGTTTAATGACAAGATGACTGAGTTGAACAGAAAATTGTAATAAACTGTTTTGTAATGTCTGCAGACCTTTGAACAAAAACTAATCTGCGCAGCGCTCCGCGCTGCGCCCGATATGTACAAGTAGCCTACCAAGACACGTATCACATCTAGTTGGTAGAAAATATGAATCTTTGTCTTCAAACATTAGTTGAAACTAACTTGATTGCATGATACACTCCGGTTCCGATCGACAATGCTATTGAGAACGCGAATATGACATAGTCTTGCCAAGAGAGCGGTTTGTAAGAAATCATGTGCACCTTAAACTTCCGTGAACATAAAATACTGAACATAAACTCATGAAATTACAATTCGGTAAGCATCAAACGAATATTTCCATCAACGAGACACACTGAGCACAGTAGGATGAAACCGCCACATATGAATTTTCCTTAGCTTCGCATAGGATCACTTCAATATCTACGCGTCATCATTGAAACATTGTTGTTTCTATATCTCTATATGTGCTAGAAAGATGAACTTAGTGCGCTCAAACTGACAAAGGACCAGAGGCCGTCCCGAGCTCGATTCGGCTATTTCCCGACCATCCAACTTAGGTCGGGATAGCAACCCAACCCGGGCCGGGATCTTTCATGCATACGACCTCTGGTGATAGTGTGATCATTTCAAAATCATCGTTAACTGCCTATCGCGCGGAGCGCGAAGCGCTCTGCGTGAGTTGTCTTTGGTTTGGCCATTGCGGACTCGGTTTTTCCTTTTAATTAACAAAAATCTTCAAACATATTCTTTTTTCGAAAACTAAAAGAAGAGACCGTTAGAGAATCACGAATTGAACATTGTGTGAAAATTTCAGCCAAATCGGATTATTTTCGCCTGAGTTATGGTTTCGTGTCGTTGTTGAAAAGTTCCGCCGTAATTCGTCCCTCGTCCCTCGTCCCTCCTCCCTCGTCCCTCCTCCCTCCTCCCTCACGGAATTCTGTCCGCATCGTAGTGGAAAAACTACTGAACCAATTTGGCTGAAATTTGAAACATCTATTCTATGGCAAAAGTTAGCTCGTCGCGCCAAGTATGAAATGTATATGTAATCTCTGGCGCCGGGCGCGGGCGCCAATAGGCGCCAAAAACGACTATTGGAAAAACTATCGAACCGATTTAGCTGTAATTTGAAACATGAGTTCTAATGCAAAATTTAGCCCGTCGCGCCAAATATGAGATGTATAGCTCCTCATTGGCGCCGGGCGCGGGCGCCAATAGGCGCCAAAAACCACTATTGGAAAAACTACCGAACCGATTTAGCTGAAATTTGAAACATGAGTTATAATGCAAAAGTTAGCCCGTCGCGCCAAATATGAGATGAATACATCATCAGTGGCGCCCGGCGCTGGCGCCAATAGGCGCCAAAAACGGCAAAACACTATTTATCGTCAACTAAAATGTTGAACACTAATAGAAAAAAAATGAAAAAAAAACCCAAACTCACGACAGCGTCAATGGAATCGTCTGAAATTCGGTACACTAAATAACTATCACATGGCAAGTAAGATGCTCAATCTGAAAATCAAAAAAGTTCTGTTGGCACTGTGCGCTGGCGCCAATTGGCGCCAAAGTTGGAAAAATATCAGTTATCGTCAATCAAACTGTGTCAAGTTAACAGATATTGAATATTCCAATGTGAAATAAAGCTCCACAAATTCAAAATCGAATTTTATCGTCTGTCTCGGAACAGACGCCAAATGACGCCAAAACAAAAACACACGAAACTTACAATTGAATAGTTTGAATATTGCTCCAATCAGTAATTGACACATGAAGTGTGTACTGGTAGCTCGAAAACCTAGAAAATTTCGTTTCGTTCTGGCGCCAGACGCGTGTGTCAATTGACGCAGGAATGAAAAAAGTTTCAACGAAGGTTGATGTGGTATTAAAAACAATGGCTATATTGTAAGTGAGTTGGTGTATCTAATTGTAGATTTGTCAATGGCGCCAATCCCCATCGCTTATCGCCGCTAAAAGCGGTGTACATGTCAATCGGTAAGTTTAGCGTTTTTGTTCAGTTGTTGATAGTCACAGAGCCAGTAACCTGCGTTATATTACAACATCAGCAATTTTATGGTCTGAATTCGGCTTCGTGCACACACAAAACTGAGATTTCCATAATAATATAATGAGTTCACAAGATCCACTCTGTGAATAGGCAACATATAAAGTTGTAGGAGTACAACTAGCAAAAAAAGGACAATTAGTAAAAAGTGGGGGAACCAACAAATGTGTGAGTTGTGTTTGGTTCGACCTCGATATCAGCAAAAAGTGAACGATACGAATTCCTGTGATACTGTAGCAGAAGTATTCTGCAAAAATAGAACAATACAAATGTTGCACAATGGTTCACAACGCACGCATGTCGTCACAGTACACATGAAATACCCTTCGGCAATTTCTGAAATATCATGCGGGCTTCGTGAACCATTGTGCAACATTTGTATTGTTCTATTTTTGCAGAATACTTCTGCTACAGTATCACAGCAATTCGTATCGTTCACTTTTTGCTGATATCGAGGTCGAACCAAACACAACTCACACATTTGTTGATTCCCCCACTTTTTACTAATGCTTACTCTATCTGACTATAACCTGGACGTCTATTTTCGAACGTCTACTCGTTTCTCAGGTCGTATCGCGTATCGTGTCTCATGAGTATTATCACATAAGCCGTGAATCAGTTAAAGATTTCTCTAGCACCAAGAATAGGTTTGCGAATCGTACTATGAACTATATGTAATTCCGATGGGCTTGGTCCGAATAATGAAACAAGTGCGGAGACAACGGAACATAGAAACAAAGATTGGTTCACGACAAACCACAAAACTTTAGAACGACCTTTACCATTGAGGATTTCACAGCGTTGGCAGTGAAATCCGGATAGTTCTGCTGAAAGGAGCTTATGTTCTCTTAAAATATGTTATTTGTTTGGTGTGTCATTGCAACATTCTGAATGAATACATAGAACTTATTACAATGATTCATTAGTTCGGACAAAAATTCAATATCATGATGTCACAAAGGAAAATCCAAATCAAATTAAAGCTTAAGTTGACAAAGGTATTCGACGAAAGTTCCATGTTGTCATTGTCGACACACAGCGAACATTCTGACGACACAATTTAACATCATGCTTTCGTTTCTAAGGGTGTTCGCAAAACTGCCAGAGTAATAGAACCCTGTGAAAAAAACTTCAAGTAGAACTCACCTATCTTTGAGAACAACAGATAAGATTCTCTCGAGTTTACTCCAGCAATTCAATAAATAAAAATTTAGTGATTTTAGAATCATACATACGTTGTTGAACATAAATTTACCTATTTTTCTCAAGCGGTTTCCATGTTTTTTCGCTTCAGTTACTGTGAATCACGAACATTTTCTGTCACCAAATCAGACTATATCTGAATATTTGAAAAAATCAGAAAGTGGTCACGCCTGTTTTTCGTACGTCTAGACGTTTCCCAGGTCGTATCGCGTACAATTCGTAACTATGTTTATTCATACAAAGCAACACAAACTGGTCTATAACTTGGCTGAGATCATGACGAGGCATCGAGTAGGAAATGGTCGAATTCATGCTGTTTCTCGGGCCACGGCTCGCTAGAAAAACAATTTGTATAATCACATTCACAATAATAGGCAAAGTTTTATTCTATACATCAATGCCAGTTCGTAGAACGACACAGACAGAAACTCATGTCTACGCTCATTGCACAATTAGCACAATTAGTGTGTGATGCCACCACACAAGTTCAGATTGTTCACAAAAATTATGCAAAAAAAAAACTGAAAAACGTAACGCTCATATTATTATTCATTTCGAGATATTATGTGTGTATCATGCTCTTCATGCTTATAGGGCACGATGATAGATCATGATAGATAGGGCCACCAATCAAGTTTTTCACATTTTCAGAGTTCCTGAAATTTCAGATTTTTTGTCACAAAACAAAAAAAAGTCGATTTTACACAAAATATTTGCCATGCGTCCACGTTAAAATGGCAAAGACTATAGTAGAGACGCTTACGTTCACTTGTGAATTGGTCAAAGCGAATATCAATACAATTTGATACCTTGCGATGTGTTGCGTCTTTGCAGTTAAATACATATTGCGTTTGACCTGGGAAAAAAGGTTCTTACTGTCTGCCACGGTAGGTGAGATGTCTGATTCTCTCTGGTTCTTGTTCCTTATAGAATTTTGAGATGGATACTCCCAGTATCATCATGATCACAAAACCTACTCCAGCATAACCGTATGTGG
Organism: Litoditis marina; assembly: GCA_964036275.1. Classification (NCBI taxonomy): domain Eukaryota; kingdom Metazoa; phylum Nematoda; class Chromadorea; order Rhabditida; family Rhabditidae; genus Litoditis; species Litoditis marina. The sequence continues at coordinate 38,347,472 of OZ038433.1, forward strand.
AAATTCTGAAATTGAACACAACTATGCAGAATAATAATGATCTTAAAATGATTCAATTTTTCGTTTGTTTCGTTGTTTCTCATTAGTGTATATTCTATCAGAACAACTGTGGAACTGTTGGTTTGTTTTTCCAATTTCCTATCTATCCCTATCCGTGACAAATAGATATTGAGAGCATGCAGAGAAATTAGAATCTGGAGAGCAGCCAAGGAGCGCCACTTTGCAACAATATGATGCGATCAAAATAAACCTTGAAATATTGAAATAAATTGAAACACACGAATTCGTATTTCATGCAACTACCCTATTGTGCAAGTAATATCAGAAGAGAAATTGATATGCAAGTTGGATTTCAAAAAAAAAAAACTTGCATGGGTGATCATTGTTCCACCATATCTGGACACGTAAGTCCACTCCCTGTCTTTCTAGATTTTACTAGACACAATTTCCCCTTTTTTGGCAAAATGATATTATATTTTTCTATACTAAATTTATTCAAAAACATTAGGTTGATAGGTGGGTCTGTCCACTGCCGAGTGTTCCCCGCCGGTATATGGAACTAGTAACTACCCGAAATGCCATAAGTGACGGATACTGTAATTCATTTTCTTATAAATTTGTCTTATATTGCTATCACTCCTACTCTCTCTTTATTGAACATGACGAGAACTTAGACCAACCTGGAGATGAACCAGGTGTCTGGATTCCCGTAATGCGCATCATAGGAAGGTGGAACACGAATGGTGAAGTTTGAGGACCCCCCACAGCCGATTGTTCTGTAACAAAATGTTCGTGGAAACACAATAACAAGGAGCAATATAACATTTCCAAACCTTTCGTTACAAAACATAGATAACCGAAACCGAGCAATAACTCTTTTCGGTTCACGGTGGCGGTATCACTATGCCTAAGAGTCCACCACTGGCTCACATGATTACATTCATTATTTGTTGATGTTGATCGTTCTCAGCTTTTTCTGTGTATTTCTGTGAAAAGATGTTTGTCATTTTGACTTTCTCTTTCTGTCTAGTTTATACAAACCGTACAGTCGCAAATTATGGAATATTACAAGTACAGGTAAAACTCACGAAGTATTTGTTGGTAGAAACAGGTCTTTGTACGGATCTTGGACATAGTTGGCCACACAGATGACTAACATGATCAAGTTAGACACGACGAACGATACAATGCAACTCCAGAATCCGGAACTCGGGAAAAACATGGCCAATACGAAAATGGCCACCATTGGTCCAGACATAGCCCCCATCACACTAATACACACCTGCAAAGAAAGAATAAATGTCACCAAGTAGGTTCAAAAATGATCGAGATCCGTTTTTCATTCAATAATACCTTTCTTGGATGATAAATGATATATTTGAATATGAAAATTTGGTTCAAACCTACGATTGCTTTGTTCAAAATAAAACTCACCCTGAGAATGCCTCCTAGAGCCTCGGCTGCGAACGCCAAACCTGTGGCAAAGAGTCCACAACAAATCACAATAACCTGTAATCAACTAGTTGGCTTACAACTTACATTATTTGTGAGATGAGAGATGACTAAATGTAGACACTCAGTACCGCAAATAGTACGTCGCTTCGTACGCACCAAAAACAAACAGTGTACCTGCAGCAATCCGCCTAATTGAAATGTTCATAGATGTGCTTTGAATGATTACCTTGTTTACTCTGGTCGCCTGAGTGTCAGTTATTTTTCCGTCCAGTTTGTGTTTCAGGAAATCTTCATAAATGGCGGCGGCCATACTGTTCATTCCACTAGAAAGCGTGGAGAGAGTTGCCGACATAATACAAGAGACATAGAGGCCAAACAGACCCGGGGTCGGCTCTGGAAAGTTCATCAGTTATTTGAACATTCTGTGTAACTGCTTTCTTGTTGGACCAACATGATAATAGTTGTGCAGATTTGAATCAAAATTAGTCCGCGCTATTGGAACTACATAGAAAGTTTGTGTTCTTCACTGTAATTTTCTTCTTTTATGCAATTTGGTTTCTCATTCGTTCTTCCCGTTGAAATAGAAACGGTACAAAGTCTCATAGTATTTTCATACAGCCAAAAACACCGATTCCCCAGGTTTTAATATATTACCGGAAAAATAAAATGACCAACGTAGTATGTTGCGAGCGAACAGGATGGTCACGTGATCTGTTTCTCCAATTTCTTTCGTTTCCAATGGATTGCAGTTATAGAAATAAGCCAGCACAATGAGACCGACAAACGAAACTATTGAACAGAGGAACACAAAGGGCAGTAGGGTGCACAGAATTATCTTCTGAAATAATCAATGAACACAGAAAAAATTAACTAATCTGTGTAGAAGTATTACGCAAACGGACGCCAGGTTTTGCATAAAAAATCTACCTTCTCAACAGCCAAAGAATGAAGATAGCACATTCGGAACTACGAACTGTGAAAACAAATAAATGTGTTACGCGGAGTTCAGTTTTAAATAGATTTTCGCAGCTCTGTTCCATTCAATATATGTTATATTCAATATATTGACATTGGAATTCGAGTACGTGCTCCATTCAACTAGTTGATAATTTTACATATTTTAGCTTTCATTTGACAGCGTACGATGCAGTAATGTTTCGTACCTGAGCCTGTTTCAACGTTGGTAGACTCGAATATCTCTGGATGGCGAGTTGATTAACCCCAAAAGAAGCCACCCAGGTTATAGTTCCCGAGAAAATATTGATCCACAAGCTGTTATACTGAAAAGGATAATTTTTTTTATTATTGTTCGGTGTTATCTTCGTGACTTTTGAGTATGAAGTACGAACGAAATTTCTCGGTAGTTTTCAACATTGAGTTATTTCGTTCTCATTTCTGTATTACAATAGCGATCGTAACCTGGTAACCATCATTGTGAGATGTTAGAAAATACACAATAAGAAGTACATCTCTATTTTAAAAGTGTTATGAGCAGCGGGAGTGCACGAGTCAACTGAGAGAGTGATTCAAGAATTATGCTTGTCGTCTTCCAATTACCGAGGTCACGTTAGCTTTTCTCTGACCTGATCGATTCGCCAATCCATTCTGAACAGTTCATCCAGTCTTCCACTTTCCTTGGCAATTCGCCAGACTCTTTCCATTCCGCCCACTCTTGGATGACGTAGACCTTGTACAATTAATGCCGTAACCCCGCCGTACATGAGGACAGCCTAGAATAGATGGTGTTACTATAAATTATTGTAGAAGATGTGCTGAAACATTTGTTTATGTTTCGTTTTCATATTCCCCACAGAACAAGTTGTGGATTGCCAATTCCGTTGTGAATGTTTTTGTTGAACTATAAATGGAAACAAAATTCACGAAACTAACCTGTAGTGAATCTGTCCATACGACAGCTTTAAGTCCACCAATGCAAGTATATAGCGTCGTGCACAGACCGAAAATCTAAAATAAAGTTTGTGCGGTTTACCTAAACATCATGTTTAATTGAAATACCGAGTAGTATAAACTTTTATTCCTGCCCATCTTTCAATTGAGAATGTCATTCTTGATAGAAATTTTTATCAATTCAAGGATTCATTTCAATGAACTTTCGGGTCGCATTGAAGTCGACGGGCAGCTGTTGACAATATCTTCTATTGTAGAGTGCATATGACCGCATATAACAAGGTGAAAGGTTGTGCGTACGGTAAGGTTAAATATTATTTCTCACATCAACTGAAACTCACCAACACTAAATACCATTTGTTGATATTAATCACGGGAGATAGAGCTACTGAAGGCGCGTAGATCACAATTGACATGTAAATAATGGTGAACGAGAGAAAGAGAGCAGAAAACAATTTTCTGATCAACGGAGAATTGTATCTGAAAAAAAAACACAACTTCCTGTACACAGAAGGATCTTTTCAACTGAAGTTTTGAAAACGTTTGTTCATAGCTAGTTAAATTCCTGCCACTGATAAATATCATCGTGCGCAGATTAGTTTCTGTTTTCAACTATGCAGACGTTTTGAAAAGTTTTTTGCCCGTTCCTTCGTTATTTGTGAACCATTTTCCGAGAAACTTGCCGTGAGAAATTAAAGGGCATACATCTAGAATATGTGTGAGTTTGAATTCAAAATGCCTCAGTTGACATGAGTTAGAAGGGTGAACGTCTCGCAAAAATGACTTCGGGAACGGGACGGCGGCGGCGGCTACAAAAAATGTCCGCCCTCTTTCCTGGGCACAGCTTCGCTCTCAATGAAAATCTCTGAACACGGTTCACACTGTTGTGAAGCGATGAAAAAGTTGGGATATACGTATTTTTCATTCATAGTAGCAAATTTAATTTTAAGGATGATAGGGCCTAATGGTCTCAGGAAAATAGCGAAATCGACCGGTTTCGAGAAAATGAAACTGAAAAAAGGAGAATCACGTGAAATTGATTCCTAAACTTCTCAGCTCAGAGCTCGGTTGCGCGTACAGCCTAGTTTTCATGTGCATTCACATGTCTGAGTGGCACAGTGGATACAATTTCTGTTCTAGTGGAAACGGATTGAGGTTCGACTCCCGCCTCGAGCAGAAACATTTGCAATAATTTTCTAGTATAATTTCGAGTTATCCTAATGCTCAATGCTGTGTCAAACTTGATCAAAAATGACGTGCATTATTTTCACATGGTTGTATATTAATTTGATATGAGTTTCTCCGTAACTATAGAAAAAGAGGGCAATCAGTATAGAAAACGAGTGTCAAGAAAGTAAAGATTAGTTTCAGAGATCACATGAACAAAAAATATAGAACAGGTCCAATAAACGGATATTAAGAACGAAAGGTTGGAAACGCTCGCTTGGTTGAAAATTACATAAAGTACCACAAATATTACTCTGTACCGATGATGAAACATCTGAATACAGTACACGAAAATCCAGCTAGATTTTTGCCATATTTCCACCGAGCGCTTGGACTTTCTCTCTTAATATTCGTTTATTGTACCTGTTTTATATTTTCTGTTTATGTGATCTCTGAAACTAATCTTTACTTTCTTGACACTCGTTTTCTTTACTAATTCACCTTGTTGTCTTGAGAATCTATACGTTCACCACATCTTGTCATACCTGCCCTGTTCAAATGATGCAGATTCGCCGTCAACTTTCTAAGTTGCACTACAATCACTGAAAATAAAATAACACATGGTTGCTACAACTAAACTATCATTTTGTAAAAAGCAAACCTGTGAATAAAATATTCGTGCAGACACGTACTGCGCATTTTGTGAAAAACTGGTAAGAAGACACAACAAGTTATCGCTGAAGAAACGGCACCGATGGCGAAGTTCAACCAGATATGGACTCCTGAAGACAACTGTTTTAGTGTATATGTATTTACACTACAAATTGTGATAAATGGAACTTTGGCTGTCAGTGAACTACATTGGATGATCGTGGTACGTGATACCGAGTACTTTACTCAGGAAGTACCGATATTGTCACGAGATAGTTCAAAATAGATCGCACAACAATTCTGCACAGAAAAATGTCGAGACGTGTGAAAGTTATCTTGTACATAAAAGTGTGAAAGTTATCTTGTTTCTCTTATGTCTTTCACAACTTACAATGGAAACTTACCTCGCTGAAACATTTCGGCGGGTACGCCCAACATAAGGATTCCGGATAAAAATGTAGTTAGCAAGGATAATGCCACTGGTATGGGAGGCATTTTGCGACCACCCATCAAGTACTCATCTTTTTCGGTCGTCTTACTGTCCCCTTTTGCAAGAATCAGTCGACTTCTGGAAAGTTTGCAATTGAAAAGTTGAGAACCTGAGTTTTTTTAAGTTTCGAGTTTTTCGAAACTAAAACTCGAATTAAAACTCGAATTTTGAGTTACAAGTTTGGTCACTTAGTTTCGGGATGTTATCGAGACAAAAAAATGAGAATTTTCTGAGAAATTCTGATTTTTTTTCACACAACGCGAGAATCGTGAAAAGGAAGCATTTTATGTTTGGAATTGCGTGAAACGCTGTGAAATATGCTGTGAAACGCTCATTCGTCTTCCATTTATGACTTGGAACGAAGCCAAACTCTGAACTCGCAATACTCGATCGATTTTCCGAAATTTCGAGTTTGGAATTAACAACCCTAATAAGACTTTTCTTCAGGTCGGGTTTCACACGGAACCGTGAAAGTCGCCTGTGTAATGTGATCTGTGGAGTTTGTGCGCAGGGTCCACTGTCTGGGAGTTCAGACCCCTCCAGAATTCTGAATGAACGGGCTAGATGACTAAAGTCACAATTTACCGGCCGTTTGTTTCAACGATTAATGTGAAACCCTTACTTTAGTTTTGCAAGTTCTCTTTTAGTCCGTTATACTCTCATTTACAAACTTGTGCTTTTTTTATTATTCTCAAACAGGATTCTTTAGGTTTGTGGGATACCCGATGGTAAGAGACTATTCGAAAAACACGTTTGCTGCGAACCATTTCTGTCTTACATTGTGTTGACTGTTAGGATAAACTAATGGAAACTAACTTGATCGCATGATACACTCCAGTTCCAATTGACAAAGATAGTGACATTGCGAATATGGCATAATCTAGCCAAGATAAAGATCTTTCAGAGGACATCCCAGAATATATACTGAACAAAGTACGTGTTTTTCAAAAATAACATATATAAAATAACAAATATCATGAACACTGTGTGAGAGAATATCAAAGAAAAGTGTGTAAAACCAAGAGAACCGTAACCTACAGCGTTCCACTTTCGTTCCTGAGAGCAACCAGTGAAATTTAGTGAAAATTTCAGTTTCTGAAAACAAGAGTCAGTTGAACGAAGAAAGCTTTGATTTTATCAATTGTCTCTCTTTCCTTCATCTGAACTGGGAAACAGGTAGCTGAACATATACGTTTAGAGCCACAGTTTCGAGCTACTGTACTAAGAGTGAGTATGTTTTCAGATAATTTTGAGTTTACTTTTGGGTATACAGACCACATTGATTTGGAATGAAAAATGAGCAATAATGTGGTAGAATTGGTCAATTCATTAGCAAACTAACATGCGTGAAAACGTTTCTATAGAAAATCAAGTTGTTTCTACCAAAAAGGCGCAACAATCTGATGATACTATGCTAGATAATACATCAATATTTACACTTGTCAATCGCTCTCTTTCAGATAGAGCAGACGGTGGCAAGAGAGCGTGCTCACACGCGAGACACAGACAGCGGCTACTGCAATTCGTGTGCGCGACTTGCGCTGTCAGTGTTTTTGCCATCGAGACTTTCTGGTTGCTAGACAAAGACAAAGTGGGCAAATGAGACAGTAACTTGGTTTCAACTCTTTCCAGAGTAAAAAAACACTGTTCAGTTAGACTGATCAGAGCTAAAACATTGCACGTTTCTCAGATTTTCACTGATTTCCCGGCTCTGCAAACATAAAACAGACAAAACTGAGAGTTTATTGAGCCATCATAACATCTAAATGAGTAGTATTTTGTTTGTTAATTCGAGTGCTATATATGAGACAGTCCGATCAGATTCCTACGATAAAGTGATGACTCGATGTTGATGATGAACAATTTTGATTATCTGTTTAGCATAAAATAAACAGAGTGCGATATAAATTGTTTCACGCCACAGAAGACTACAAAGAGATATATATCTATTTGAGTATACCTGGAGCAATACACTCATATATAATTGTCTAATAAGCAGTAATAGATAATAACAGAACAAAGGCTGATATTGGATCAAAATGAGAGGGTTTTATAAACCTCAGGCTGGTCTGACAGGTGTTCCGATCTCGTTGTAACCTCACAGGTCCCACATTTTCCGGGCACGTGATCTGAACATCGAACGGAGTTGACTGGTGACCAACTTGAACCAATCTCTTCGATGAAAGAGGCTTTCAATTTTCTTCGGATCTCAGAGCATTATCTCATAAATTTAACCTTTACTGTATACGGACTTCTTGACTAAATGCTGGGAAATATGTTCCATGTTCGACGGAGAATGACTAAATTAATGGAAATTCATGACATTGTTCGCCATGTATATCCGAAATGAAATTCAGCTGACTTCGTTCTAGATCATGAAACATGTTTGACGGGGCAACTGAAATGCGGAAAAGGTGAACTCTGTATATTTAAATAAATGTGTTTCATAGCATTAGTTTCACACAAAAACTCTGTGTTTCGGAGTGGATTGTTAACCGAACATAACTGATTGAAAAAACTGGATTGATCAAAGAAGTATAGAACTGATCATCGTTTTGAGCACGATTGAGAAACTGAATAAAATAAAGTAAACTAGTACTATATTATGATACTAAAAAGAGTGGAAAATCGTGTGTTCACAAGAGCTTTTTTGTGTCAACCTTTCAAACTCATATTTGTCAACTTGATATCCGAGAACATTGGCAGTTAATTCTTCTCGGTGTCACAGTTTGAAAAAATAGAAAACTTCAATTAGGAAAGTTTACTTCATAGCATCATGCTATAACTGCAAAAACTTACGTTGCCATGAAATCATATTGTTCGTGATTGAACTTTCTACTATTTCACCCCATTATGTTTACGTATTCTACATGCAATCGAATTGATTGTTCTTTCTGTACGTTCTTCGTATCAGCAACGAATAAAATTTTTACGACATCTTCCCGGCGCTATCGTCACATTTTCTCACACTCTTTACAACGACATTTCTCGCTTTTTTATTGATGATATATATTTTCAACAAAGTAATATAAGGGACCGACAAGACCGAACACAAATCTTGCAACGTATTTTTGGTTCTTTCACCCTGTCTTCTGACAGAAAAGTCATTGGTCATGGAAAGAGAAACGGTTTATTATTTTTGTCCGAGTTGTGCAAATTGTACCGTCGTCATTTTTAAGAAGTTACTCCGAAATGTACGCTCTAGTGTATTTATATTTCGTGACATCATTCAATAATTGAAAATTTTCTTTACAAACCTGGTCTTAGATAATTTACTGCAACCTTTTACTTTCATACTTACCCACTATACCAACCAGAAAAAGGTGACTGTAACTTCCATTCCCCGAACTGTTTCAGATGAATGGAACTGCACTGGTCGGTTCTTTTGTGTTGGTGTTGGGCATCATCTGTGTCATGGTCGGCACAGATACAGAGTCAGTTTCTATTGTTTGAGGAAGGACAGATGCGAAACATCCTGCATCTCTACGAAATTGTGATATTTCTCTCATAATTCTGCCGGAAAACAAGCTGTAGAATACAGTCGAAAGAGCGACAAACATAGTTTGGTATTCATGAGGTTCGCACTTCTCGAAGCCAGCCTATATAGCGTATGTGGCCTCATCTTGCAGTATTTGCAGTTGCTTCGCGGTTGCTCTGCGGTCAAAACTCGTTGATAATGGCGTGAACCAAATGAAAACTACAGAGAAGATGTTTGGCTTTCCTTTACAAGTGGGCAAACCCTACAAGTAGGACGAGCTATGTCTGACTGTGTCAGAGTAGACTCATACCTCGAATAGCTAGGATGCAGAGACATTAACTCAGATTTAATTCTTTACAATCGATCTTTAAAGGCCTGATATCTATGCATTTTTTCTTGGTATAGGTGGTTAAATTGTGCGTATTCACATTCAATTCATCCTTTTTAATTCATCCTTAGCTATTCACATTTACACCAATATAGCACATAATAATGAGTTTCATTCCAAACACGTCTCTTCGCTTTTCTACTTTGTTCATTGTTCGATAATGTTGTCGTACGGCAAAGATATGAAACAAATATACCTTATAAACCTCTCTCATAGACAAGGAACTGCTGTAGTTTGTTTAACACTCTTATAGCCCTTCACAACATGATTGTACTAAAGCGTCCGGGAAGATTCTTGATCAATTGATACTTTAGAGTGTTTAGACTTCGTCATTGTGCTACCAACCCAATTTCCTACGCATGGTCAGAGCTTCTTTCCGAAATCTGTTCGTTCATTAGGCAGTAGACAACAGCTTAAAATCAGAGGATACAGCGTATGGTATGTAATAGTAAAATGGAGCGCTTGATGTTTTTTCATCTATGAAGAACACACAATCAGAACGAAAACTAACAATGAACCAGGTCTATTCAGTTCTGAGTCGTATTTCCTACTCAACGTTTCAGAACACTTACCTACAATACGTTTTTGTCTACCGCAGTGCACACTGGATTTCTAGCGGGAGGAATTGCTTCTACCACTGTCGGAGGGCTGATGTTCCTCTACGGGGTATTTGAGGCGGTCAGTTATGTTTTGCATATATTCATGGTGAAGAAGAAATACAGAAAAGAGAAAAAAGCAGGGAAAGAGAAAACGACAAAGCGAGAAGAATACGCTATCAGTATTTCAGCTAAAAAAATTTAAACTAATACTGTCCCGAACTCACTTATCCTATTATGGGCGTGTAAAAATAAAGTAAAGAAGCCTGGTTAATGGCTAATCTCAACCTTGAACAAGTTAGATATCACAACAAATTCTCATTTCAGATTCACGAAAATGAACTTGAGGATCAGAAACGGTTAATGGCCAGACATCCCAAGGTTTCCATATCACCAGTCGCTCTCTCAGTCACACACCTTTGAAGCTGTGTCAACAGCCAATACTTTAAGCAGCCTTCCAAAGTTTATTTAAATATGTGAAAAACATAAATTCGTTCGATCGTTTTCCATAGGATTACACTATAGTTTGTATGTTGTATTGACAAAATACTCTGGATTTTCACCGCCATAAATTCATTTGTACAGAGAACATTGTGATACTGTCAAAATAAAAAAAGGATACTAAGAAGTTTTTCTCCAACATGGTTATCATCGCAAGTCTACGAAGAAAAACTCTAGCATGAGAAATTCACGTTCACACACGGTTTAATGATAACGAACCATGATCCCATTCGTTGGAATTTGTGATATCAACAGGTTACTCAAGATTAGCCACATGAAGAAATAATTAGAGAGAACGCATTAAAATATAATAAAAACTATTCCTGAACCGTTCGGAAACTTTTAAGATACACGCGATATTCTTATTGAATTCTCATATCACAGTGTATATGTACAATAAGAGTAGCTCGAACCAAAGTCAATTATATATCGTCTATTTCAGTTACGTTCTAAGGTTTCCATTCAAGTTTTGCCGTTCTATAGGTTGGTTTGTTCCAACTTTCAGGGTTTTAAAAACGTGATTACGGTTTCTAGAACTATGCGCAATAAACTTTATATTATTATTATTAGAACATATGAAAGTTACTGAGCGGCCTGATCTGCAACCCTTGAGCGGAAGACTCGCTCAATGGCCATATACTGCTTGAAGACTCTCCGTAGCTCACGATTGAATATGAAGATGAGAACCCTGTAAAGAACAAACTTCTTTATCCACAGTTCCACTGCCTTGCATGCTAATCCATTGGGGTTTCCCCGCGTAAGTTAGAATCTCATCCTGATCGCCACTTGTAAGTGGTAATGGGGAGAGAGAACACAGGTAGGTTTAGAATCTTTATTGGCAGGATCGCAGAGCTTATATACGGCCACATCGATGTACTTTATCCTTGGAGCGGTTCTTCCTGAAAATGTCCTTAAACCGGAAACGCCTGTCTGGCGTTCCCTGTTGACGTGCAATGTCCTCTTCTTCCTGGTCAGAAGGATACGGACTATGTCATCATCTTACCGTACCATAACTAGAACAGATTGCATTTCACACAAACAATATTTGGTTTACGTGGCATTTCAATAATCGTTCTACCGGTTTTTGAGTTCAGACAAAATTTGACATTCAATCTAATGTTATTTGAGAACATGTTTTACCGAAATGTTTTTCAAATTCTGTAAACGGAGCTTTACTTTTAGGAATAGTGAATTGAGTCAGCACATAACATTATTATCATCTGTAACCCACCCATCTGCGGTGTTGATCATTTGCCAGGCGAGTGTAGTCAGAAGAAAGACAACTATGCGGTTTGTAAAATGAGGAGAAACAATGAAGTACGTGAAAACTTCAGTAATTCCCACAAATGCCTGAACTGTCACCTAAAAAGACATAAATGTTGTAGATGTCTGTGTACACAACTAAGAGGAATGGTTTGCTTCTGGCGCTCTTTGTTTACTCCCAAACTAAAAAAAACATTTGCCCCCTGAATCTGTTTGAACATGCGCTATTAGTCGTTCTGGCATCCCGTCGGGATAAAAACCACACTCAATTGTGCTCAAAAAAGTTTCGATGACAGAAACAATTATGAACCTGCCTGTGTTATGAGATCGTTCTTCATTTTCTGTCTTCTCAGATACTCGTCTCGATCTAGTCCAGATAAAGAGTTTTGCTGTAATACGGAAAAGTATTTTTAGTCACATTAGTATTAAATATCAACTTTGTTTTCCGAATCTGGTACGGAATGCCGAACTAGAGAAACTTCGTAGGTTTGAATCTGTTATAGTGGCACTTTTTTTGCTGTTCATGTGTTCTGACATAAGACGCTAAGTTTTGAACCATGCATTACTGACTGAGATACACATCGAACAACACATACAATAGTTTTCACGTCATTTCTACTGAAACTTCTACAGGTACGCAGTCGTACTATTCAAGCACCGCTGTCTAATGCGAACTTTCAGGTAACGTTTTGTATCAGGCAATCAGCATTGAATGGAATATAGAATATTAACATTTTCGATAGCATTCACATAGTTCAAAGGCGCTGAAAGTTTTGCACTCCCATGGTAGGAGTGTCAGCTGTGTCAGCCGGTGTGAAAACGAATGTATACCTTCTATTGTGGGTAAGGACTTGTATACTATCGAATACGTATGTCTAACCTTTCTGTTGATAATTTTGATTCGGATGAAAGTGAACAGATCTATCACAAAGCAGAGAATGTTGATGATCACGTAACGTGGGAACTGTATATTTAAAGCCAGAATTCGACTACAGTTTTGAGAGTAATCATAGACAAAGTTCACAAGATCAAAGTCAAAGAATAGCCAGCATTGTTCTGTAATTCACGAAAACAATCATTTGATCTTTTTGCCGCGTGTGGAACTCTTTAATAATTGGTTTAGTATAAACATACATATGGAATATTCAACACTGTTTCGCCACAGTTAGCCCGAAACAATATCATATTATCCTTACGGGGAAAATTATGGTAAAACCACGGTGAACATGTAGTGAAACTTGACAACAAAATGGGGATATGACCACGAGCTAATAAGTATAGTTGCGTGCTAAATTTATGCAATATACGCCTCAAGTGAAACTCGAATCGGGCCCAGAGTTTAGCAGGCGCAGACAGACGCTAACCCCTCATCGAGGCTATTGACGACTCGTATATATGTGTTCTCACTCAGCACAAAGTGAGATATACAGTATACTTCCGCTTTTCTTGATGCTTGACGAGTTTGATTGTTTGAGTGCTTTGATTGTTTGACGAGGTATGCCCTACCCGTGAACTCTTACGAGAGGAAAATATTACTACGACGGTACTGGTTCTGGTCACAAATGCCCTATTAATTTTTCCAAACCGATAACTGAGTTACACTTTGGTTCTCGTTTCTCAGGCGTGTGACTACCACATAGAGAACAAAAACAAACTCACCAAATATATGAACGAACGTGATTATGAAGGCAGTGACATTAACGAAAACAACTAACTTAGTCGTTGACCGGTAAGTAAACATTTTGTTGTACCTGTAAATGTGAAAAGTAGGCCTTACTCATACAGAATACAGGAACTTCTAGTTGTATAATTTGATAATAATTACGAAAACCACTAGGAGACAGTGGTTTGCGCTGATTCGAACCACCTTCTATCTCCAAAATTGAATCAAAAGTGTTCATACACGACAAAGTTATACACACATTATAGTTGAACAACATCTACCTGGTTGGTAGGTTCGTGGCTACGAATCTGTTCACCGATACACAGAAATGGGAGAAAAGGCCGATGTCGTGACTGAGAACAGCCACATGTCCCAGATGAGCCGACACAGCATGTCTTTGCCAGGAAGTGATGTCACTAAACAAAAAACCGAACGAAACATTTCGCCAAAAGCAGAGAACTTGCGTTGACCCTCGAAACTCAGAGGCGTTGGTTGTACTGAGCAGAACGAGAACGCACAATGCTTTACCAAACTCAGAGCCTGCTCATTTTGAGTTCTCCGAAATTGCTTAAAAAGTGAAAAAGTGACGTTTCACTTGATCGGTTTTTCCGGTTCAATTCACATGTAAGGACCAGTCTAATACTGATTTCTGTCTGCGCATAACTGATTAACGTTGGAACGTAATTCTGTAGGACAACATGCTCAGTTAACATCTTTCGTCTAAATGAAAAACTCACAATATTATAGCCGGCGCCACGTAGAACCCGAACACAGCAGAAAACATCAACGATCCAAATGCTTCATTTCGCACCAAGAGGCCAAACGGGTTGCTGAAGGCTATGGTCTTACTGCTGAGTACCACGACAGCCAAATTGAATAAGATGCCAGTCTGAGCTACCTGCAAAAACTTCAGGATGTTTCGAAAATTTCAGGATTCAACAAATCGTTTTCAATAAAAGCATCAACAATTCCACAAACTTAGGTGATAGGAAAAATATCGAACTCACAAGAAATATAACACCACCAAGAGCAGTGTTCAGTTTCATCGCCGAAAATATAACCTGGGTTCACGAAACACGCTTTTGAACACTGAGCGAATTACCTTAGTGGGGTTGATACTTCATCAAAACATCTGAAAGTTATAGATAATGACACTTTGGTAAATGTGTTATTACTAAACGACCGTACATTCAGGTGTTACAGTAGTGTTGACTACAGAGTACGTTCGGAGGCTTTCTACTAGGGTTGTTAATCGAGTTGAAAATTTCGAGTTTTTCGAGTTTCAAGGTTTTCGATTTTTCAAAAATTCGAAAAAAAATTCAAAAATTTCAAGTTCGAGTTTTTTTCAACAACCCTACTTTCTACTTATGAGTTCACTGAGTTCACTTAGTACCTCATAACTCCACGAAAAAAAACCAACGATTATTGCGTTCAGTCAACCTTTTAATGTTAGCTCTACTATTCCTTTTACTAATAAAAACTGACCGACATTGCTCAGATATATTACAGCGTTTGCAGAATCCTGTAGGGGAAGTGTGTGCGTATGTTATGATTAATTAGGTATACTGGGAATTGCCTTGACAGTATGTACATCACAATCTCTCTGGGATCTGTAAATATTATGAGAAGTTGATGAAAAATGGTCCACAGAGTATAACAATTATACAGATCGTTTTCCTGGACTAATATGATACACATTGGGTGCCTGCTAAAAATTCCCCTAGGAATTTAAATCTTTATATACGTAAACAGATCAGATATTTCTAATGTACCAAAAGAATACAGGAAAACAGAACTGTACGATTTGTTCTGCTCATAGTGAGTGAAATTTTCTTAAATTAGTTCGGTTGTAAGAAGTGTGATCCAATTCTAGATCTGAGAGAAAAGAAAATGACAGCGGATCAGAACCAGTTCGCGCCCATTAACCACAAACCCAGCTTATTAAAACTGATCTTGAAGAGGTACTGAACGGACAGAAACAATAACACGGATGGAAATATTGTTACGAAAAAAATATTATTTGAGACACTTAGTTGAACACAATTGTACTGCTAGTGTTCTATGAAGCTTTCACTGCCAACAGAAGTAACGTTTTTTTTGTTGGTAAATTCACACATTACCATACGAGATGTTTGTTACGCGAAAGTATGGATGCTCGCGAGAACAAAATAATATATTTAACAAGACATTCCGCCACATTTTGACATCTTGCTGCTGACAGTTAGTGTGTGAGGGTTGGAAGGCAATCTCATGTTCATGTTCTACCATTCACATTTTGTGCGATGTTTGCTCCCAACACAAATTCAATTTAGTTCTGATGGGGCAACTTATGAAGATTAACAGCTGATATTCCAATAGTACAATGTACCTCGCGAGATCAGTTCCCAATAACGTACACGTACACCCATGTAGGATAATAAACGTTTTTTTACGTGTTGCGTGTTTTTGTTGAAAATTGTGAAAAACTTGACAAAAGTGATGTTTAAAAAATCTTTCTCCTAAATTTGGAGGTCTAAGCTAATCGATGTTCTTGCGAACATAAAAAATCACAAACATTCATCTAGGTTTCAACTTATTGTATTGCTTCGTTTTCTCAGAAATGTGACTTGCCCTCGTCACCTACATGCTACACCGCGTCACCAACAAACTTTTCAAAATTTTTATTAAATACAAAACCATAAAACAAAACGAAACATTTGTCGCAAAGGCGACTTATACAGTCTTGCCCGCGGTTTACAATCAGCTGTGCACCTTGCAAATATTGTACTGGCAAGCCCCGCCCCCTGGCGCGGCAGACCGCGCAGTCCGCTCTGCATGATGTAACCAATACGGTTGCTTGAGGAAAGGAGAATTCAGTAGATATCAGGAAATCACAATGACAGTACAGACAACTTATAACGCATATGATTCAGACGCGCAAGACTGTAGTAATATCATTTGACTATTGTAACTCCATTATTATTATTGAATGTAATTAATATTGTTTTATAATATTGTCTAGTATGTTTATCTATTGTCTAGCGCCGCCTAAATCGCGCGCAGCGCGAAGCGCTGTGCGAGATTTGTCTTTGGTCCGGCTAATGCGCGCCTCCGTTTTTTTAGTTTTCCCATAAAAAGGCTAAAATTCGCAAAACAGAACTTTTACGAACTTGGGAAGTTTCTACAGCATATTTGCAAATTGTGTTCCAAATTTGAACGAAATCGGTTGAGTTTGAGCCAAGTTATGATGTTTTCGCTTCATCAAGAGCGCCAACTTCCGTCGTGTGTCCTTCCTTCCTTCCTTCCTTCCTTCCTTCCTTCCTTCCTTCCTTCCTTCCGTCATGGCGTGCTGTGATGCTATCTCTGCCACAACTAACCAGATTTGGCTTAAATTTGTAGTAATAATAGAACTCGTATAAAAACGGAATGAGCGCAATTTTTTTTTCACCAAGTTACGACCTTTCGAAATAAATGCCTCTGCGTCTCTCCATTTTGTGCACTCTCTCGCTCTCTCTGTCAGGTCGGTTATGCAAACTCTTGTAACTTAGGGTAACACTGACCGATTTCGATGAAAATTTAAATATGATACCATCGTGACTTCAATATAAGTGAAAAGTATTCTATCGGTGACGTCATTCAGGATTCTGGAGACCCGATGACGTCATCTTTGAAAAGTGCAAAGTTGACGTCAAATATTTCTCCGAATGATGACAATAGTTGGCAAGTGGGTTATTAACGATGGATCTTCATCGAAAGGTGTCGTATTCCGGGATTCTGAATGCCAGATGACGTCAAATTTCAAAAGTAAAAAGTTGACGTCAAATTATTCTTCAAATGATAATAATAGTGGGCGACTGGTTTAATAACGATAGAACTTCATCTAAACATGTCGTTATCTGAGATTCTGGAGGCCAGGAGACGTAATACTGAAAAAGTGCAAAGTTGACGTCAAATATTTCTCCAAATGATGACAATAGTTGGCAAGTGGGTTATTAACGATGAAGCTCCATTGAAAGGTGTCGTATTCTGGGATTCTGAAAGCCAGATGACGTCATATTCAAAAGTTCAAAGTTGACGTCAAATATGTTCACAAATGATAATAATAGTTGGCAAGTGGGGTATTAACGGTGGAACTGCATCTAAACATGACGTATTCTGGAATTCTGAAAGCCGGATGACGTCATTTTTGAAAAGTGCAAAGTTGACGTCACATATATTTTCAAATAATGGTAATATCTTAGAAAGGGTCAATTAACGGTGAAACTCAATCAAAGAGTGACGTATTCTGGGATTCTGGAGACCAGATGACGTCATTTTTGAAAAGTGCAAAGTTGACGTCACATATATTTTTAAATGTGAAAATATCTCAAAAATGGTATATTAACGATGAAACTTTATCTAAATATGACATATTCTGGAATTCAGGAGGCCAGATCTCAGATGACGTGGACTTTAAAAAAAATTGACGTGAAATATGTTTTCGAATGCTGAAAGTTTCTTAAAAATGGTCGATTTACGGTGAAACTTAATTCAAACATGATGTATTCTCGGATTCTGAAGGGCAGATAAAGTAAGTTTTTAGAACTGCAATGTTGACGTCATTTTTTTTCGAATGGTGGTAATACTTGACAAGTGGTTCATTAAGAAAACAATTTTATCTGCACGGTACAGATCAAAACAGCTCTCTACATACCTACGGCATGTTTACAAAAAGAGAAAAATTCATTAAAAAGTGGGGGCCCAACGACTGTGAGATTTGTCTTCTTCTGTGCGCCCCTTAGACAGCTACACTCAAATGGAGCAGCTACTGCTACAAAAACGGAAAAATACTAATATACTCAAGTATAACTGTTTATTACAAACATACAAAAGTCGTAAAATATCTTTTCAAACCTGTAAACTAGAATCTACAAATCACAGCTGCGAACGAAAGAACAACTGTTGAATAATATGCGAAGTGTTATATAATCTAGAGTTGAAGTAATGACCACAAATGCATACCATTGTGTAAAAACTAGGATCTCTATGGTTGACTACGTTGAGTTAACATCTGTGATTTGTAGATTCTAGTTTACAGGTTTGAAAAGATATTTTACGACTTTTGTATGTTTGTAATAAACAGTTATACTTGAGTATATTAGTATTTTTCGGTTTTTGTAGCAGTAGCTGCTCCATTTGAGTGTAGCTGTCTAAGGGGCGCACAGAAGAAGACAAATCTCACAGTCGTTGGGCCCCCACTTTTTAATGAATGAAGCATGAGTTATACAGGATGTACTGTTTATAGATTATTTAACAAATCTAATGTATTCTTATGACTCTCTATCTATAGTGCGCAGACAGGCGTAAGCCGCACTGGTTATCTCTAGAAACTTTCATTATTTCTTACTAAAATTGTACCGCGTGGCAGTTACATAAATTGAGTAATAGGCGTATACCACTGACGCTGAAACATGGTGCATCGGCCGAATTACGTAATCGGTCCGAAACTATTTTATTCTTTTATTGTTTCGATTCAGTTTAAGTTAGACTAGTGAAACAGACTTCAGTAAACCACATTCAGTAATTCAGTGAGCTAGTGGACGTGCTAGTTAAGAGCATAGAAACTAGTTGTTGGCTAAGTAAAGACCCTGATTTCAGTTTGGAGATTTCAAGTCGCTTCTACTGATCTCATTGACGAATACCAAAAACGCCAGGGTAGGACACCTGGGTAAAAACGCGCTACGCGTAGCAATTTAACCTTTTTCTAGTCTAAGATGAAGTCAGAATTCAGCTTTTTCTGTGGTAAGAAAATTTATGATTTTGTACTTCGCGATCTGATCAATCGTTCGATTAGGATAGTCTTAGGGTCGGCCCAGCAACGGGAGTCCAGTCATCGATCGAACGATGCGGTTGCAACGCATAAACGGGAATTTTCGAAATGGACATGCGTGCACACTAGAAAATTATGCGTAACAGAGTGTGGTAATCAGGCAGCCACACGAATAAATAAACATGTCTGAGCCGGAAAACATCAGTAGATAACTTTCTATCTATTGATACCAAGTCTCGTTGGTTTCCGGAACGCTTGAGCCAACTATTCACTGTAATGAACTATGTAAAAAGTCGGTGAAAACCGCAAACTAGAGAATAAGATGTCATTCGAACTCAGAAGATTCAGATAAATTGGTGATCCAGATTCTGCACTAGTTTTTCCGCCTCACAACTACATCACGAGGAGCTAAAACTCATATTTGTACATAGGTAGTTTGCGCTCCCAGCGAAATCTGGGAAAAAAATTGCCATGTATTTTCTGCGATAAATTGGAGAAAAAGTCGGGTTATAACCGCAATATTTCCGGGCAATTACTCGGGAAAATCCCGGAAATAAGTGTCGGGGAGAAAACGAGAAAAATTCTGAGAAAAATTAGAGAAAATCTTCGGAAATTTTTTTCCGGGTCAGAGTGAGGACAAAACCGAGAAATTTCCCAGACAAGCTTTTCGCCGCGGCAATCGCGTAACCCGTACTAGATACGGCGCGGCCAGGGGTGCCCTGATTTGATATTTTGGAAATTATCAGCTCAACATCGAAGTCTGAAGATGGACAAGAAGGATACAATGAAGTTCATTTCATGAAGTTTTTACTTTAATGAAATATGCACTTCTATTCTATTCATTATTTATTGATATTTTGAAAAATATTTTTTTTATAATATTTTTGGGAAATACTTTTACCAAAAAAAATCCTATAATCTAGAATGGTAAAAGAAATTTCGGGGTGAAATTTTGCGGTTTCCAACTGCGGGAAATTTCTGGGGTTTTTCTTTGCTTTCTCCCGGTTATCTCCCGGAAATTTCCCGAGTTTTGCTGGAAATTTTCCCAATTCCAGCCGAGCGCATTTCGCGAAATGCGCCCGGCTAGAATTGGGATGGATCCGGGAAATTTCCGCGAAGGTTGGCGCCCAGTGTATTTTTTTTTTCTTTACTAAACAGACGTCCATTTCATATTCACCTCAAATTTTCGTCACATCATGTTATGTATACTCGACACTCATTCATTTTTTTTAAACTTATTGTATCCACAGCAGGACGCGAAATCAGATAATTTCAAATCAATACGTGCCCGAAGGCGCGCCAATGATGCGCAGACTTTCGAAAGTGCATTATTGATTGATCTGACGGCGCCGTCTGGCCGCTCCAAGCTTGCATGGCAAAGAACTTATCTCAACCGTTATCGATTAGTTCCAATGATAGAGCGTGAATTCTTCTGACTCAGCTGTTTTGAGTGAAACATTTCAGAATGCAAAAGGAAAATGCAAAGTATCCTTGTGAGAACTATATCAGTCAATCTGATGATTCGTGATTACACTACAGAGGTCTACGATTCACACAACATGCAAACTACTGAAGATGTCCGATTAGTATCTACAATATAGTTTTGTGATATGATTTCAGGAGGATGATAGTATTGGTTGACAGAATTCAGAACAACAGACCAAATTTATCTTCACTGATCAAACTACAAGTCCGGTCATCAATCAGGCAGTGACATTCATTTACTGTGTGTTTGATTTGATCTAGGAAAGTTTGGGTGGAAACTCATTTAGAAATCCCAGGCATCTAGTTTATTTTATTTCTAATGATGATACCCTTATTTTCTGACTCAGCTTTTCCTAGTTGTGGGAATATTTGAAATCCGATTATTTTCCAATGTACACTTCATTGATCTTTGATTGAAACGATTCCTACACTAATTCGGCTGAATGTGAATTGTTTTCTTTTGAATCAAATTTGAAAGAACATAAATGTCTGCGATACCTATTGCAGTTACCAGCTGTAAATATTTCAGAGTTTCACAGTGGATCGCGAATCATTTCAACACTCTTGATTCCTTCCTACAAATTGAAATCAGCTTTAGCAGCAGACTTCTGTAGCGATGTATCATTCATATCTATCTAGGAAACTGTTGATTTTGAACTGAAGCAGTGGTTTTCCAACCGACCAGAGATTGACTTCACTTTTAACAGCCGAAGATGGTGGTTAATGCAGCTGATCAAATAAGATCTCAAAACCAACAGGAGATACCGCCTACATTGACATTCAAAAAGCTTCGAAAAATCAGATTCAGACGACGGAAAAAGATTCAGCCATCTTTGAAATCTACTTCAGAACTGTACCGTTCACGAAACACGCAATTTACTGTAGCTGGCTCGGATAAATTTTCACATTTCAAGCTCCACTCAGTAACTTCACAAATATTTGTTTTTGTGAATAGTGTCTGAATGAAACAATATGTGAAGATAATTTTTGACGAAATCAGAAGGCATGAAATCAGTTTCAGCTTAGTCATGAAAATTCCAGCACCCTTGAAATGACGAAAAACTCTCAGCGTTCACTCTGGTTGCTACATCATATAAGACGACGAATTTCAAACTTTTCACAAAATTCGGCTTTTTTACAGATTTACAACACTTTCTGTGAAACAAATATAGAGGCTACAATTTAAGAGGAAAACCCGATTTGAGGCATTCCTTCAAATTTTCTATGAGGACAGCGTGTTTGGTACTCATAGAGAATAGCAATTGAAATTATCAATAAGAGAAACTCATATGGAAAATTCGTATTGAGATTTTCCATTATGAATAATTTCAATTGAAATTTTCCATTATGAATAATTTCAATTGAAATTTTTCATAACCAGAATAATTATTCACAAACGTAGTTTCACCTTTAACTATGAATAATTTCAATACGGAATATTCATAGTTTATACTAGCGAAGTATGTGAACAAAATATTCCGTGAAAGGATTCGAACCTGCGACCTCAGTTTTGTAGTCCGACTCACTAACCGCTGCGCTATTGTGACACATTCTTTGGAGAGATAGGAAGCTTCATATACCGGTCAATGCGGCATCAATTCTTCGGTATAACTATGCGCAGTTGTCTGCCCTGAGTTGTGCTCTCGTGGCGCAGTGGTAGAGTGCTCACTTAATAACCACAAGGTCGCAGGTTCGATTCCGGTGGTTACAAGTTTTGCTGCGATCCACTGATTACCATAGAAAATTTCAATTGGAATTCTCTATTATGGATATTTCCTATTGAAAATATCTATAGTAATAATTTCAATGGAAAATTTCAATGGTTCGAACAATGAATATTTCATATTGTAATTCTCTATGTATTTCCAGATTTGGCCCGATGGCGTGAAATCTGCCAATATTGTTAGAATGGGGTGCAATTTCACAGAAAATCGCGTGAAACATGAGAAACCCGATTTTTCTATTTACTTCACAGAAAAAGCTGTAAATCTCTGAAAAAGCCAGATTTTGTGAAAAGTTTGAAATTGGTCGTCTTATATGGATTATATTGGAAGTTCATACTATCCGTATTCCCGAAGGATAATCGAAATTTGTAATTTTTGATCAGAGCAGCCGATGAATTTTGTAGTTTGCTGTGTTTCGACGTATTGCAAAAGTAGTCAAGATATCAGCGTACAATCTTTGTTTGAGATTACTTTTTTGTTGAAGAGACTTTTTTCATTTCAGAGCTCGAAATTACTGATATCAGCTTCAGTTCGGAAAGGCAGAGAACTAAAAATACAGAAGCCGTGCAGTGTAGCTAGTAAATCGAGGAAATGATCGATTGAAAAGAAACAACCTAAATTTCCATTAGGCACGTTTTGTTTGAATCTCCCATCATTCGTAATGCTTTGGAACTCAGATGTTTAAACGCACGAATCAGTATTCAGAAGCGCACACAAACCGTAAACGCAATATGACTCTGATTGCTACCAACTAAACTTTAGCCCAAACTGCTGTCTACAATAGCATATGTACCTTGGAATATAAATCAACAGTTCAGTTAGCCCATTCCAATAAAAGCTTCCTTACTCCATTTTAGAAAAGATTCTATTTCAAGTTTTCGGAGAGTTTGATCCTGGTACAATTCATGGCCACACTTCGATCTCAGAACAAAACTAGCCGGCAGGAAATTATTTATGCTGTGTTCTCGCAACTTCATGTGTCACTCGGTTGTCAAAACCTAGCGAAATTAATAATGATTTCAGCTGCGATCGAAATATTGATTCAGATAATCGCTTACTGTTTGAAGCCTAACTATTATTCGAACCATGTTTTTCACGTGTCGTCTGGCACCAAGTCAACCATAGTCTGTCAGCAAGTGCAGTTTGTTTATACGCATACACTTTAGCGCGTGTTTGATCTCAGTGAAAATTAAATAGAACAGGGTTTCATTCTCTTCAGGCAGAAATGATTCATCCTACCTATACTAGCTTCCATTTGTCTCATTCAGCTTGGAGACTGGTAGCAGAAGGGTGTCAATATTTCTTCATGTTTGGTCAAAAATTAATAATAGAAGAAGAAGGAGAAAGAATCAGAAAGAGGGTGCATGAGAAGAAACATCGAATTAGAGAGCAGACAGTTGGAGTGTCGATCCCCAATTCAAACTCATCGTCACCAATTGTCTAGGAAAAACCTGTTCAAACTACAGATGATCTCAGTGTCAGCAAGCAGAACTGTCCAAGTTCGTTTTACCAAGCGTAATCTACGGGAAATTATCCATCATCTACTATTCGACTAGAATCTTTTGGTTGGTCGAGTTCAAAAAATAACTCGACGTCACTCTATCTACAAAAGTCTCTCACTCTTTCAGTTCTAACAGTTGCCACCTTTTCTTTCTTACTCTCTCTCCCATTTTCATTTATCTAAATTTTCGCTTCCAATCTCTCTAATATTGTTTCATCTCATGTCCAGCAGGTAAGTTAAAAAGGTAAGTTACTGATCAACAACACTCGAGGAAGTACAGGGACAATGGAGCTCATCAACGCAACAACGGTCAAAGATCGATGGGCAACTGGACTACTCCGGACACTCGACGTTGGAGATATTGATTAGTTTATTTTTATGCTACCAGCTATACCTAACATGCTAGTCTCTTTGTCATTGTACTAGTTGCACATCGTTGTAGTTTAGTGCATTATGTTACTTTTGACTATTGCGTATCATGTGATTATGTTTCTATGCATATTCTTAAGAGTTGTACCCAGAGTCTCCGCGCGCCAGCGATTCAGATATCAGTACGAAACTCGATGTTAGATTCTTCCAGTATTTCCTACTACCATCTACCGTACTCTTCTTTGACAGTCGGAAATGTCGCGAAGGCGACTTAAACTCTTCAAGGTCGTCTACGTGACCCACACCATCACCCGTCAAAACCAGCCGGTCAAATAATGAAATTTGGGAATTTCATCTTTGAATGTCGGGAATGTCGCAAAGGCGACTTATACAGTCTTGCCCGCGGTTTACAATCAGCTGTGCACCTTGCAAATATTGTACTGGCAAGCCCCGCCCCCTGGCGCGGCAGACCGCGCAGTCCGCTCTGCATGATGTAACCAATACGGTTGCTTGAGGAAAGGAGAATACAGTAGATATCAGGAAATCACAATGACAGTACAGGCAACTTATAACGCATATGATTCAGACGCGCAAGACTCTAGTAATATCATTTGACTATTGTAACTCCATTATTATTATTGAATGTAATTAATATTGTTTTATAATATTGTCTAGTATGTTTATCTATTGTCTAGCGCCGCCTAAATGAAGCATGAGTTATACAGGATGTACTGTTTATAGATTATTTAACAAATCTAATGTATTCTTATGACTCTCTATCTATAGTGCGCAGACAGGCGTAAGCCGCACTGGTTATCTCTAGAAACTTTCATTATTTCTTACTAAAATTGTACCGCGTGGCAGTTACATAAATTGAGTAATAGGCGTATACCACTGACGCTGAAACAACATTGTCCGAATAACCACAATTGAAGCTGTGAAGAAAGATTGGGAAATTTCAAGAGAGTAACAAGCCAGTGGGGAGTTTAGGTGCATTACAGTAACTCAAATCTAGTTGGCTTAATTTTTCATCCGTAATCATACAGTTTCTCGAACCATTTGTATGTAAGGTGTAAACCTGCCCACTCAAAACCAGATATCATCATCACTTTTCCAAAATGTGCATGCTTTCCAAATTGTTGAGATGCGTGCGTCTGCGGTTTCTTCCAATCAGATACACGTTGTAAAACAGATAAACGAAGTGTATAAAAATAGTTGAACTTTGAATCAATCGAAATTGCTCAATTCAGTATTCCATTCCAAAACAGATTCAGTACCGCTCATTACTGAGGGAATTCATTACTGAGTCAACTTCACCTTAAAGTTCTTACCCTTCCTGGGTGATGATTGTCAAGCCTCCACGCGGTGTCACCTGGTGTACTAAGAGTAAATTGTACAGTCACGTAAAGTTAGCATTCTAATAAGGAATCGTGCAGTTTGTCATTGCAAGTTTCTGAGTTCTGCTCTGTTTAACATGTTGCACGTGACTGTGCAATTGATTACAGTATAGCTACTGTAGAATCAATTGCATCGGGTTGAAAGGCACTGTTTCTCCCTGGAATCTTTATCGGCAGGCTAAACGTCGTCTCTAGAACCGATCCCTAGAGTGACTAGGTCGTCGCCTGGCGCGTGGACTGGGAATCATGCCCAACCGGCTAAGCCAAGTTTGTCCGCGCAATTTGTCCTTCAGTGCAGGCCCTTCCCTCACCGTACGACAGCGTGGGACAAGAGGGGAGGGCCAGAGGGCATCCAATCTCAGTGTATTAGACTGTCTACCGACCCTCACCTTCCTCAACTTAGCCCAAGACAGATCGAAATGGAAAGACAACTAGGTCCCGCAGAAGAGCAACCGCTTCCTAAAACACAGGACAACTAAGTAAGTATGTAAGTATACAAACTACTACAGAATAATGTTTTCGATTCCATCAAAATTTCGCTCAATCCTACTATGAGGAGACCGTCCCATTTACTTTCTCTTTACTTTCTTGACACTCGTTTTTTACACTAATTTCATTATACTGCACTTTTTGTGGTCGAGTCGCTTAAGTTTTTTGGACCGTTTTGTCTCGACTGAAACTGGCATCTGAATTCCTTCGTCCTCTCCTTCTTCCTACAATGCAATTGTCACACTTTGTCGTGACGGCTTCGTGTCCTGACACAAATGTGTCATGACGGCAAACGCACATCGTACACCTTTGTACACCTTTTTACCTTTACGCATTCAAACTTAATGTTTTTGAATAATTTTTTTCTTTCAAAATGGTCGAAATGTGATAAGCATTCCAGATACAACTCGAAGCACACCAATGCATTTCTCATACTCGAGTTACCCCATAATTGAAGCATATTCAATTTTTAACACTATATAACCGAGATACACCCGTTTTAAAGAAACGTGAAACTCTTTAGCACTAAGTTGGCACGCGTTAAATTCAACAAAACTCGTTGGCAGGTCTCATAATTACCTCAAGCTTTTGACAGTACAATTGCACGTTTGTATCAGAAAAATACGTTGGCAGGCCTTGCAAATACGTGAAACATTTTAGCAGTATGTTGGCATGTGTTAACTTCAACGAAATACTTGAGCAGGCCTCACCAAAACGTGAATCTTATTGACAGTTTGAAATGGCACGCGTTTGTATCTATAAAGTACGTTGGCAGGCCTTACAAAAACGTGAAAATGTGTAGCAGTAAGTAAGCACGTGTTGAATTCAACGAAATACGGTGGCAGGCCTCACAAAAACGTGTAACATTTTAGCAGTGAGTTAGAATGTGTGAAATTCGACGAAATACGTTGGCAGGCCTTACAAAAACGTCAAACATTTTAACAGCAAGTGAACACGTGTCAAATTCAACGAAATACGAAGGCAGGCCTTACCAAAACGTGAAACATTTCAGCAGTAAGTTGGCACGTGTTAATGACACGTTGCAGACCTTACAACTACGTGAAATTGGTTGGCAAGCCATTCGCACGCGTTACAACAAATTATCTTGGCAGGCTTTGTACTCACGTGAAGATCTTCGGCATGCCGTTGGCACAAATCAAATTATTACTATAAGGAAAGCAATTTAGTAGTATTTGGTATCATTTTTCATGATATCTTCAAGTAATCTATAAGAATTACATCTGCTATACGCCGCAGGCGTCTAGTCTACAATGCTCTTATTAACAATGCGACAGCGCAAACCGTCATGAAGTCAGTCTAACATTACCTCTCACTTCTCTCATTCCCTTCTCATTACCTTCTCATTACCTTTGACAATTACCTCTCACTAACATTTAAATCATGCGCCATTTTGCCGGCAATAGTGTAATAAGTCGAACTGCTGCTCATAAACGAATTTCTATATTGTTCGAACACTGCAGACGGTGTTCTGACGGAAACTTTTCAGTTCTTTAACGACGATCATATAAAGTCGATACAAGCATGGAAACAATTTCGGATGTTCTCTTTATCTACGAGATACGTTTGAAGGGCTTATTAATAAGCGTACTGTCTTTGATATTTATAAATCTCTACATACCAGTGCTGAAGGTGAGTTATTTGTTGTTGGACAGTTTTTACCGCATGTTTTAAGGTGGTCCTAAAGAACTAATCATTACAGAAAACGGCAACCTCCTTTACGTGTTCAATGCTCAGTTACAAACTACCACATATTTTGACTGCATCGTTATATAGGAAGATCCTAGGTTCATAACTCCCAAAGGTACTAGTACAAATGAATAACCCTACTGAAACACCACAAATTGTAATGCGATGAACTGATTCTCAACTTGTTTTTTTTGTCACTAGTTCATAGATTTCGCGACCACCTTCTCTTCTGGAAAGTATGATTTTTCACCCGCATTTCGTTTATTTCAAATTGATTTGCGTATAATCATTGCGGATTTTCGCAATCGACCCAGAACTTCGAAAATATGTGGCCTACCAAATAATGATTCACATTGGAATAACTGATGTAATACAGCTTTTTGTCCATATGCAGACTGGCATTCATCTCATGACTTTCGATTTTTGGAAAACCAAGTTTTTCAAACTACCATTTTGGGTCAAGAAGGTTCGTTTTGGGAAATATATATAAATAATTATGTGTTCTCCAAATTGGGCTTTTTGCAGGTTTCTGGAGCATTCTCATTTGCTTCGTGGTGGTCTATGATTTGGTTTTTAGTCTTTCTCAACTTCAATCGGCTTAGTGTGATCGTGCTAACAAGATGGGCCTGGATCATCCAGTCTAGAGCCTTTTCTGTGGTGAGCATATCTTGTTTGTTTTAATGATTGGCCCCCTAGAATATATTTTCAATCTAAGTCTATGGAAAGGGGAGGTACCGGAACGATGGAAACATTCTCTGGTAACTCCTCTACCAAAGAAACCCCCATTTTCGAACCCAAGTAACTACAGACCAGTTAGCATTACGTCAATATTTTGCCGACTGTTCGAAAAAATATTAAAGCGAGTAATGATAAAACATCTGTATGAGAACACTATTTTATCTCCTCACCAACACGGTTTCAGAAAAGGGAAATCTGTAGAAACACAGATGCTAGAATGCATTAATGAATGAACCCTTTCTTTAGACAAGAAAGATTCTGTGGATGTAGTATATTTCGATTTCTCGGAAGCGTTTGACCGAGTTTCGCACAGAATGCTGCTAAACAAACTTGAAAAACTCGGATTTCATAGTACTATTGTATCATGGATTAGAGAATATCTTAGAAAACGCACGTTTGCCGTGAGAGTTAATTCAAGTTTTTCCAGCTCACGTGAAATAACTAGTGGAGTTCCACAAGGTAGTGCTCTCTCTCCGATTCTGTTTAACATATTCACGTTCGAACTACCTAGTATTTTGACTGAATCTTCCGTTATGCGCTGTAAAGTTTTTGCTGATGATACGAAAGTGTTCAAATCTTTCAGTAACGGCGAAAGTAATGAGGAGTTGCAGAAATGCCTTGATAAGATGTATAAATGGTCTGTAGATTGGGGTCTTCCACTATCAGTAGAAAAAACAAGTGTCCTACATTTAGGCGCCAAAAACCCAAACCTAAAGTCAAAGTCAAACCTACGAAATGAACGGCATAGATCTCAGAAAAGTAGATCAAAATGTTCGAGATCTCGGGTTTTTGCTAAATCAAAACCTTTCATTTAAAGACCATGTGAAACATATCATCAAGTCCGCAAAACATCGAACATACAATCTTTTCAAAGTTTTGAAAACTCGGAATAAGAATGTTTGGCTAAAAGCGTATAAAACTTATGTCCGACCAATGGTTGAATTCGGTACTACTGTGTTCAACTCAGATAGCGGGTTTGTTAAGAAACTTGAATCAGTTCAGAACGACTTCCCTAGAAAGTTGTTTTTCCGTTTGGGTGGCTATACGTATTGTAAAATCCCTAGTTCCGCATTTAGAAATAGGAAACTCGAATTGGTCACTTTAGAATCTAGAAGAAATACGACAGACCTCATTATGATCCATAAAATCATAACTGTACAATGTGGATTAAGTGCAACAGACTTTTTCACGTTCAAACCTTCACGTACTATAGGGGTTCTAGCGCGAAATTCAGTTTTCACACCCCAAAAACTAGCCAACGTGCCAAGTTTTTCACAGTACGGGCTGGATCCAAATACTTGAAATTGAGCAACAAATCCAAAATACCGATGTCGTTATCAGCCGCAAAAAAGCACTTTAGGCGAATGCATTTAAATGAGACTTCTACTGTTTTTCTGTTCATCCTGTGAGATTGGCCCAAATTATTTCCTTCGTACTTGTGAGTTGTTTTATCTGTGGTCTGTGCATCTTGTTTTCTTTTTCTTTACTGGTAATCACCAAATGATGTTCCACGATTTCCGACTCTTATTTCCGCATTGAATGTTTTCGTTTCCTAATGCCGATGTTTTATTTTCTCCTCTTGTATATCACATGCTTGCATGTAAATAAATAAATCAATCAATGATTATTATAAATATGACCTATTTTAATTCTGTTCAATGTTACGAGCTTTTTCCGACATCATTCTCCATTGGTTATATCATGTTTCTAATAGTTTTCGGATTAGAACACCATCCGAGAATAAACTGGATTTTTCAACCATTTCTGATGATGTGGGAAGCGAAGAGGAGAGACATTAAATTGTCGAAATACTTGATGGAATTTCGAGAACACATTGTTGTTACGGTCGTCGCATCAGCTGTTATCTCCTATACGGCAATTCTCATTCACATCATGTACTTGGTAGGCCATCTCTCAGAGTCTTTGATCTATTATTTCGATCTTTGTTCCTATTAACTGCTTAAAGCGCCTGAAAAAAAACGTGCTCACACCGTACTCAGAGACACAAGCAAATAAAGAAACATCTCTATTTTTACAAGTGTGTCACCAAACACAAAATGTGATTTTCAGGCAGAAGAAAAACTATCGAAGCGAGAGGTCACTCTAACCATTCAGGTACACAAACACATATATTTTGAGTTAATTTCCTGTAATCTCAAAAAATGGATTTTGTCCACCATCAACGAGAGAGGAAAATGTCACGGCCTATTTTAGATCGATCCGATGAAACTGGAAGCATTTACCAGCCAAAGTTAGAGCACTCGCAACAGAATCTGAAATACACATATTAAAAATAATTTTGCCAAACTTGGTTCACTTGAATTGATGAAAACTGGTTTAGGAAGTATTAATTTCAGTGCGTAAGCGTAGTTACCCTGTTCACATTTGCTCACATATATTGGGTTTTTATTTTACCGCAACTCTACGCCTCGGGACCACATTGGTACTACATATCGGACATTTTTTGGGTTGTCATAAATGGCATGAACCCGATAATGTATCTGATTTTCAACAAGTCAGTTTTGTGTTATTCCCCTCTGGCTGTCTCCATCCAAGCATTACCCTACCGTTGGGTATATATTAAATTCAATACATGTGTAATATAACAAAATAGCATACATGTTATCGAAACGAGTATCCATTTTTGCAATGGGGTTCTGTTCCCTTATTACAAATAAAGTCCGAGAATACTTTTTTTGACAAACTTGATCCACAGTACTCGCAAAAAACTGCTCTGTGAAACCGAACCAAGGTTATGTATTATGACTCCATTGTCATTAGAAGGAGTAGAATTAAAACTGAATGCGGAAGTATTTCAATTAGCTAGCTGGCGGCAGGAAATCGCGGCTCAATCAATAACAGTGTGCATATGCGCAGAGATTATCTCTAACTCCAGCTCATATAGAATGGATTTAGCTCACTTAATATCTCACCTGTCTTAGGTATGAAATGATACCAACTAAGGCTGAAACCAAACTTCATCTGCATACTGCAACACTCTTGTTTTCAGGCATCTCAGAACTTCGTTCATGAAACTTCTAAAGAAAAAAAACGAAAAAAACATCCGTGGCGAGCCTGACTGCAGGAAGAAAGTAGCTACAGACCAGAATATGCGTAGCGAAATGTTTTCAACCTGGAAACTCAAGAAACCAAACAGATTCACATATCTATTAGAGAAGTGAGAACCCGTTCCGCTATAATCTGAGTTTCACGAAAAATTGTCCCATAGATGTCCCATAGATCATGAGTTCCCATAGATCATGAAAAAACTTTCTGATTGAAAATTTGTAAAATTTGCATAACATTAACCAATAAAGAAGGGGACATGAACATTTTCACTGTGACGCTACTTGAATTAGTTTATTTATATCCAGATTTATTTTCATTTCATAGTCTCTAATTGTGTATTCGTATGTGATAGAGTGTCTTAAAACTATTTTTGCACTTCTATAGGCTATTTTGAGCATACCCCGTACGCAACCCCTTCCCCCAGCTATCGGTGTCATTGCGTAAGCCGCTTCTCTGAGAAAATGAAGCAAGATAGGGATATAAAAGTATATATTTTCGATAATGGTTTTTCATTTGTCATAGGGTCAGATTGTTAACTCAAAAGTCGAAATTAAAGCGGGACGGATTCTTTGAGTATTAGTTGGGGTTTTTAGTTCGATTCAACTTCTGAAGCTAGCCAATATGGATCTAACACTATGAATAATAGGAATAACTATTTTTCCTTGAACAGTTGTTTTACTTCATAGTTATAGTTGTATTATATTTCTTGAATAGTTGTATTATTTTTTGTTTTTTTTTGTTCTCGGGGAAGTGTTAGAAATGTGCTACGAAAAATGAATGTGTATGTTTGAATGAATGAATGAATGAATTTGTTACGCAAACGAAGCGTGTGATAAAATAAATGGATAGAAAGGCAAACATTGTCCTAATTGCGAAGACAGTAAACGCGGAAATATAATTCAACAATTGGATGCAAATTCTACACGGAACCGAAAACATAGGTAATATACAGTACAGTACAAGAACGAATAATATGATAATAAGATAATAGTTACATCGTAAACAGTCAGTAAAAAACAGTATATATGCCACAACATGATGTTATTATTCGTTTTCACCCAGCAACTAAAAATGGCAAAATCTTCTTTTTTTTCAGTAAATGCCAAAATTTTCTTTTTTTTCAGCAGTATTTTGAGCCTGCTCGCACGGAGAAAAAACTCAACAGAAGAGAGAGTGTGTAGATCAAATATACGCAGACGTACTGGCCGCTCGTTGAACTCCGCTCCCTAATAAGTTGACCGTTTGCTGTTCACAACGGTTTGACATAATCTGTACACTGTTATTAGTGGGAATTCCGTTTTTTGAGTATGTCCAACACCTGCTTTGATTTTTTCTAGATATATGAGGGACGATAGTGTCGGAAATCGGCATGTACGGATAGAAAACTTCCAGTTAACGATTTTTCCACTTCCAGATCCAGACATGTTCATAGTAAAAAGTTACTGGTTTCAAAGTGTTACCAATTAACACTCAATTTTCAAAAAAGTTCAGAATTACTTGAGAACTCCAGCAACGAACCCCGAATTGGCATCATACTTGGTTCATGTACAGAATACTGTAACCAATAACAACTCAGAACAAGCGTCGTTGCAAAACAGTATTCGTTTGCTGAAATTTCATGTGTTTCAGTACGATGGGATGTTGGATGTTCGAATAGTTGCTTCCGATAGACAAATGGGGTATCTCATGCAGGTCGGCGCGGATAACAATGTGTTATTCTAATACAGTTACTGTGATTGCATTGCACAAATGAGTTCCAAAAACTCGTTTACAATACAATTCAAAATGTTTAGCATTACATACCAGCAGTACAGCATCGTAGAGTTTGTTTTGGTTTTAAACATTGACTAATAATTTAAATGATCACATGTACGCCACAAATATGGTAAGACACAGAACTCATAAAACAACGGAAAAGTGTTTTTACGGAACTAGAAACTGTTCAATCGTTTGAAACTGTCTAGTTGCATCTATCACTATGAGAGTGTAATAGGGAATCGTAACTGATTTGCATTTCTCAAATTGGAGTGCTAAATCGAATGTGGAATGTCACCTGTTGCTCATCAACTATATAATACCTAACTAGGTTCATTTCGTGAAAGATTTCAGGTGGTCGGTTTCTTTTTGAACAGTTTCTCGAGTCGGGAAACCGTTCCACACTTTTCCATCTGCAACACCGCAAGTTATATTTTCGAAGAGTTGAAACCGTTCCGAAATACTTTTCCAATACACAACATCAATTGTAAGTTAAATAAGGACGATTATGTGGTCCAATCGCAACGCTGCAGTCCTTTAAACTGCAATACATTTTTCAATTGCAACATAAAGGACCGTTGACACGGGATTGGTCCACATAATCGTCCTGCTTTAAGTGGTAGTCAGTCTGGAAAGATTGGTTGTTTGAAATGCCCGAAGAAAAAAGCATTTGGAAATACTACAAACTACAAACTACAAAAAGTATCTGAAGTTATTATATCGAAATTAGTAAACTGCTGACTATCAACAAATATTATACTACAGCCTCGCGGGTCTACTCGAACAAGTTGAGTGAAAGAATTGCTAAAGAAACGTCTAACTACTGGCAATGTCTCAACATCTCTACAGAAGCGAGGTCAGTAACGAGCGAAAGTGGGTTCTCCGAGGTCCAGCAGAAAATATGGTAGAAACAACCATTGAAAAATCTCTGCAACCGGAAATACCTGACCGTTTTTTGCCCAGCCATTTCGTCTGTTTCACATTTGGACTTTTTTCACTAGTGAAAGAATGTGAATATTAAAACAGGATAGCCAGTTTACAGATATATTTCACTACTGGAAGATGATGCTCTAATTATACCTGGATTTCCTAGTTTGATCGAGAGCGTTTTATATCAGATGGATTACCGATCGAATATTGACTACGTAAAATTATATCACCCAGGAAGTCTCAGGGGGATTCCTTCTAATTCC
Source organism: Litoditis marina (assembly GCA_964036275.1). Taxonomy (NCBI): domain Eukaryota; kingdom Metazoa; phylum Nematoda; class Chromadorea; order Rhabditida; family Rhabditidae; genus Litoditis; species Litoditis marina. The sequence continues at coordinate 38,382,247 of OZ038433.1, forward strand.
TATGGTCAGTTCCCATTTGAGAATGAATTGGAACTGAGTTGAAAAATGAACTTTTCTCAAATAGAGAAATACAAAACTTTACTTTTTGTTTCCCAGCCGTTTTTGTAGAACTTTTCTCGAATACGGTTGCACAGATTCATAATAATTTCAACAAGGGAGGCATTTTGTATATATAGTATACTATCTACTTTCACCACGTTTTCATTACAGGTCATGAGTATTTTTTTCTCTTTGATAGCAGTATCTACATTCCAATTAATTGTTTTTCGACGATTCATATTATCAATCTATTTATTATCAATTGTTTTGCTCTATGTGGATATAAGATCGTATTCCAGTCAGGTATCTCCCAAAATCTAAAAAAAGGTGCTACTATAAGTGCAAGGGGCTCTGAAAACCTCACTCATCTTCGATTAATATGTTCACGGAACCATCTTTTCGTGAACAACCTTCTCAGACATAGCACATGAACCATAAAAGTTTATATTAAGTAGTTTCCAAGTGCCTAATGATACCGCTCATACCGCCACATACCAAACTACTTAGGCATATGATCAAACCGGCCGCCGGCGAAAATCTGCCGGGCCACCGACCGAACGCCGACCGGCCGCCGACCCCCTTTGGGAAGGTATTGGGACCGTCGGATTTTGCTGTTTTCGTCGGCGGCCTGTCCAATTTTCGGACATTCGCGTCGATCGGCGGCCCGGAAGCTCTCGTGCCTGAGTAGATGGGATGAACTCGAATGAATGAGTCCTAACCATTCCTCTTGAAAAGCGAAAATGGTGCTTGACGCACATTTTCAATTCTATACTATTGGGCAAAGCACAGTCACGTGAAACGTAATACAGCAGAACTCAGAAATGTGCAATGAAAAAGTGCACGATTAGAATGCTAACTCTACGTGACTATTCAATTGACTTCTAGTATATGTGGGGTTGGGGCAACCTTTTCTGATAATTGTTGTAGATTTTGTATTGTTTGATACAATAAAAATTTGCTGTCTTTAATACATAGACAGTAGGGTTGTTAAAGACCAACTCGAAACTCGAAAACTCCAAATTTCTTGAAACTCGAAAACTCGATAACTCGAAAACTCGAAATTTCCCAAAACTCGAAAACTCGAAAACTCGAAATTTCGAACTCGATTAACAACCCTAATAGACAGTACCGCGATATGAAAACAACCTTACATATTGGGTTATTTTTCAGTTCATCTCTGATTTACGTTACGCTGTGACTGGTTCTGTGTACATGTCCAAGTCCGAATCCTGCTGCACACCTGCAGTTAAATTCCGGAGCAGTTCTGCTGTGAAAATGGTGAAGGGTAAGTTGTGCGTAACATACAGATATAGAAAGTACAGTTAAATAATGTCAAAAGGAGTGTTTATGAACTCCGAAGTACACTCCTACTAAAATTAACTATGTGTGATGTGTTGTTTTGCGCGATCGGTTTCAACTGCCCTAGACGTGCATGATAATCTCTATGTGCTATAACGCCCTTATGCAAGTTGCTCACGTACTGTGAGAAGGAACTGTAATAAAAAAACTGTAAGAGAAGAAACAGCAGTGAAATTTCACGTAATTTACACAAGATTGTAAGGAGATCAACAATCTAATAATCTCTTTGACATTTTCGGAACTAAAAATTATCATAATACATAAAACATCAGAGCAACACTTTTCAATACTATCTTCATTCCGTTTTCAGAGCTGTCTTTTCGATTCGTTCGTTTGAAGGAAGAGCAAAAGACCATATTCTGGACGAATCTTCTTTCGTAGGAAGACAAACGGATTCCAACCTTGTTGTTCATGTTGGCTCATTCAGTGCTGTGAGAGGAAGACAAGTCGATTTGGAGAGTAGATCGTGAGAAGAATGAAGATGAAATAAATGCTCATTTTTGTTTCCTGCTGCCAACATGTTTCAGTCGTTTCACCCAATTGTCCTGGAGGGTTATCAGTTCACACTTTTCTTCTGTTCTCCTTGATTCACTTTGCTTTAGAGGAACACGCTTTCTCATTAGTTCAGTATATTTGAGCAACATTCATTATTATGAAAATGATCAGATCTATCTGCTCGGTATAAAATGTGTCGTAGTGTATAGTGTAAGGAGTTGGGTGTTGAATCTAATATGAGAATATTGCGGAAACGTTGGCAGTTACGAAAAATTAGATCATTTGGCATTTATACAATTCCTTGAACGAGTAGTTACGCACTGGAAAGTGCGTTAGATATCATGGAGAATGTATCGTTTTTAGAATCCTATGAAAAATTTAACAAAATGGTTCATGTTGATCAATACGCGTATTTTTGACCAAGTTTACGTTGCTTCTAGCTGCAACTGCAAAAGTATGAACGTAGCCTAACAGTTAACCGAGTTAAAGAACCGCAAAAACATCACTGTAACCCAAGCGTCTCGTTGTGTCTTTATTGATGTTTTACAATAGAAAAAACTATTAGAGAAGCGGTCCCTCCAACTCTGTATTAACGATTCTCTTGAGTTTACAGATCAATTAGTTATTAATTAGTTCATTTTCGGTTTGAAAGTCAACACCTGCCCGCGCAGGAGTAATGAATTAGAGTGTGTGCCAAACACAACCAAGTTAAGGATGAAAACGTTTCTAATGCGTTATTATGCTACTATCGGAGTGATTTTTGGAGACTATATCAATAACGAAAGTGAGTTGAAAGACGACGATATAATTCTTAAAACTACAATGTAGAATTCAGAATAGACTGGCTAATATTCCAGTTGTGGGTTACTTTATTTGGATAATTACATGACACAACAAATTATATTATCAATTCTTGACGGACTGTTGGTGGGTATTGGCATCGATGAGCCTTGTTATAGTTCGCACATTTCCCAACTGGACTTGGGCAGCTTGCCAATGAAATTTCAAGGCAGTTTTTGAACATGTTGAACAATAGAAATTTATGTGAAGGGTTCTTCCTCTCCGTTATAATTCGTATTCAAGGAAACATTCTGTAAAATATATGTTCTCTCTAAATAACAGTCTTCTAAAGTTTTGGCACGCTGCCAACGAGTCCAGTTGGGAAATGGGAGCACTATATCAGATCACGTCAGATAGATGCGAATGTAGGGCTATAGGGAGCCGCGGCCAAATGCTAATCAGTAATCACGTAAAGCGAACTCTATCAACTGAGGTATTGTCTATAAAGTTTCCTCAACTGTTATTACTGTTTTTCTTCTATCTCGTGGAACTCCGACAAAAATCGTTGTGAATCTAACTATAAGTATTTATTTCAGTGATGATTGAACCAATAACATGCTTAGCCCGTTGAGTTTATATTGTGAGCATTATCACTGAACTAAAAAAGTGAAATAATCTGTTGCGGTTTTTTCCTTCATTTTGTTTGCTCTTTTACAGTGCTAACGACTTATAGAAGAAATCAAGAACAACTCGCCAACCTTCAGTTCAATAATTACGACAAGGAGTTACCTGCATATTTTCCCCATGGTGTAGTTTGAGAGAGAGCGAGAGAGAGAGAGAGAGAGAGAGAGAGAGAGAGAGAGAGGAGAGAGAGAGAGAGAGAGAGAGAGAGAGAGAGAGAGAGAGAGAGAGAGAGAGAGAGAGAGAGAGAGAGAGAGAGATGAGGAGAGAGAGAGAGAGAGAGAGAGAGAGAGAGAGAGGAGAGAGAGAGAGAGAGAGAGAGAGAGAGAGAGAGGAGAGAGAGAGAGAGAGAGAGAGAGAGAGAGAGAGTTGAGAGAGAGAGGGGAGAGAGAGAGAGAGAGAGAATAGGATGAACAACAAAAAAGGATGAGAAGGGAAAAAGAGAAAAAGAGAGCAAGATGAAGAGAAGAGGAAGAAAGACAGCTATAGATCAAGACAGGGAGAAAGACAAAAGTTATGAGATAAATAAAATCACAATCTAACGAAAAATCTTGGTGAAAAACGCGACTTATATTTTTTGTTGATTCAAAAAAGTACCCGTGGGTGGAGCTTGAAACAGTATGACTCAGATTTCACTGTTTTTTGGGGCTCATTATGGCCAGAAGTTGCTTTGATGTTGGAGTAACTTCGGATGTGGAGTAGTATCGCACATCATCAATCGTTAATTTTTCGAATTTTTCAAATGGGAGTTTCCTGAAAACAGCTCCTGAGTGCAACATACGATTGCAGAGAATCTGCACTATCCCTTGAGCGAGAATCAAACTCTTCCCGATCCTTTGCCTCTACGTTTTCGATTGTTCACTTTCAAACTTATCAAAGTGGTAAGATTAAATTTGTCGTTTAGTTGGGAATCCGCTCATAAAAGTTTCAAATATATGACCAGAAAAAAGTGGTGAGAAATGTTAACTGAATTCTGAATGATTAAAAGAAGTAACATGATAATTATGGTTCACGTTTTTGTTAAAATTACTAACATCAAAGTACGTGAAGCAATTTTTTGAGCAAAAGTGCAGTTTCAAAAACTTTACCAAAATAAAGTGTTTTCCTGACTTCATTCTCACAGATAGAGCCCGAGCAAAGAGTCGACATCCTTCTGGATTTTCACACGGTGAGTTTTACAGATGTTGACTACTAATACAAACTTTGTCGCTCTCTCATATTTGTATGTTGTCAGCGTCCATCCCGCCCAGTAAGGTTCAAAACAATTTCAGTTCTACGTGATACTGTTTGTTTTTCAAACTTTCACTTGTACCAATACCTTTATTCTGTTTAGAAATGGATCGACTATCGCTTCGGTTGGAATAAAGCTCTCTACAACAATGTCTCATATTTTTCCGTCAGAAATAGAAAGCTCTGGGTGCCTGAGCTTCTTCCGTATAATATGTGAGTTAACTCAAGTTCCGTATAATACTGTTTTAAATCACGATAGAGAACGTATCAAGAACGCATACCAAACTTTTAGCTCCACATCTTGTCACAAACATCGCAAGGAACAGAAAGTACAGCAACCTTTAATACCGCTAATTACATTTTTAGTTTGAGTCCATTGAAGCGTCGTTGGAAACATTATAATATTTTCTTAACTACTTGGTTCATCAATAATTTAGATTCGAAAGAAAGTCAGCAAACTACAAAATAGTTTCAGCTCAATCTGTTTAGCGCTGGGGATTTTTATCAATCTGTTTCAAGAGAACATGTCGATGGTTGTTTCCTGCGAAAAAACGTGGAAAATATTCACATACACCTTAGTTTCAGATTTTCTTCCAATGAGTTGCGCAATGACCAAATTCAAACAGGAAGGGTGAGTTAAGCAGCCGGAGAAATCTAGACGCAAGTGTATGGTTCTTATCAGTGCGTGAACTTTTGAGAAATTCTACGCTTTGTATAATAGTCTTTGTATCGAAATAACAAATGTAATATTTATGTTTTGACATTTTCAGGTTTACCATAATGGAATGGCTGTTATTTATTCATCTTTATCTATTTCGTTTATCTGCGCTTTTGACGTAAGCACAGTCATACTCATTTTCTATAACGCATTGACCTCACTGATTAGGTGATTAAGATAACACTACTTATTATTCAGTTTTGACATTTTTACTCGAATGGAATGTAAATTTGATGGTTACTACTCTGATCCCTCACCCAAGTTGATAAAACGAATCTATTGAGCCCTTATATGGAGTAATACTCCCGAACTAGTTTTCGCTATTTGATTCAATTTCCCCTTGCTCAAGAAAAATTGAGAAGGTCTGCCACATCTAGCACGCACTTTCTTCGTGTTTGTGCAGTGATTGTTTAGAGTTTTTTAATATTGATGCAGCCTCAGGTTTCCAAGTTTCCATTCGACTCACAAACTTGTACCGTGCGAATAGAAAGTAGAATTATGGCTGCCGGGGATTTTTCCATAGAAGCGGACTTCGCAAGTGATGACCGCGGAACTTTCATTCAGAACCAACTAAACAGTTCGGTAAGAATAAAAACACTGAACTTTGTTAGTAAAGTACGTAACAATGCCTTGATAAACATAAAACCTTCTCAGTATATTGTCGGTATGTTTGTCAAATCAAACACGAGGTGATGTTATAATAATAACAATATTTTCCGGCAACTATTTCAGCCGTGTTTTATTTTATCATGCTAATACAACCAAGACAATGATTACTGATGAATCCGTAGAGGGGTAGGGGTCCGTAGGAGAGACATTGGGCATGAATGAGCTTTATTACCAGCTCATGCGGTCCGCCATGAAGATACCGCGCCGAGTGGGATCGAACCATGGTGTTTTGAGTGCTAGCGCGCACACAACCAGTCGACCACTCGGCCCCATGAATGTTGATCTATACATCATTTTCCCCGCTTTACATAAATAACATAAAACCAAACACAACACGGGCCTGGGTAACACATAGGTCCGTTATGATACAAACCCTTTGAGGGCAATGGTGAATGGGACGTTCGAAACATTTCTATTGGCGTGATCACCGAACCAGCCGCCGTTATAACCAAAGAGCAAACAGTGATCACCAAAAATGTCGTACTGGTGAGATTTTTTTATTAGATTTATAGTATTTTCTCTGTTCGGGTCATATCGCATGGTTGCAAGTGAAACGGAAGGGATACTAGGCTGAATATTCTTCGGTAACCAATAATATTTACGATGCGCTTGAAAACGGTATTCACTGAAAAAGTACTCACTTGTGTGAGCTGGATGAAGCTCATTTGTAAATTTAAATCAACAAGAAAATCTTTTATGTTACGATTTTGTATAGACGACCAAAAGACAGCACGTATTAAACTCCATTGAGATGTGAAAGAAAAACAGTCAACATTTGCACGCTTAGTACTTAAATTTAGCCAACTTATTGACATTATTGCGTTTATCTCTATTTTGAACAGGGAACGTATGTGCATAGTTTTGTAACAAGAAAGTGGCATTCAAGATTGCTGTGAGCTTTGAGATGAAACGCAATCCAACATACTATATAATGATGTTCATGATTCCTGCCTATATTATCAATGTCATGTCATTGCTTGGAATATTCATGGGAAGCAGTGACCCAATGTCCAGAGTAGGTCTTTTCTTCATCCTTCCAGTACATATGTCGTCTAACACTAGTACTGTGGACGAGAAATAATTAGTTTTTGAAGTCCTGAATGTTCTATTTATAGTATACTTTTGATTCACTCCGTTCAGACGTCAAGTTTTCGTGCGTCGAACAAACAAGGAGCACGAAAATCTTTATGATTGCTGGTAGCAATTACAAATTATTTTATTCCAAATAATTTATTACAGCTTACTGTTGGACTAACCAACATATTGACTGCGAGCTTTCTATTGGGTGTATTGAGCGGGATGATTCCAAGGACGGATACATTTCCACTTATGGGTATGACATTAGTAATCAACACTGGGAACTGTTCAAATGCGATGCTGGATTACAGAGCGTACCTACATGCTATAGTTGTAAAAATTCTCGAAATGTTGCAAGAATCTATAGTGCTTTCCTAATTCAATATCCTAGCCAAGAATTAAAGGAACCATTCCCCTTTCATTTGGAGCTTTCAGCTGATTATTCGATATGGCTAACATTTAAAAACCAAAATCAATCATCTAGATGTTAACTTCTTGCCTTGCTCAGTTTTCTCGAAAAATCACCTTTGTACACAATGTACATAATATCAATAAAAAATATCAGCTGTTGATCTCAATTACCTAATGGTGATTATGCTTGTTTTGATCAAATTCGTGTTGAAAAGAAGTGTCACTCGCGTTTTGTTTGGTGAGAAATGTCTATGTGACATGTTTAATTTTCACCTCACCCATGAAGACAGCAAAATGCTTACTCTATTGCTCATTGTCCAGTTTGCTCCGATTTACGGCGATTTGTAAACCAAACTTGAGAGCATGGAGGTCAATGACACGCAGACACTCTAACTAAATGCAAGAAGATGATACATATTTGATTATGTGTTCTTCAGGTATCTACTTTTTGTCCAACTTGTCCTTAGTGGTCATCGCTGTTATGATGGTTCTTAGCATTGAAGATAAACAATATACGAGGACAAAAATAACTGATCGGTGTGTTTTGTCTCCCTCTAGTGTTCTTGAAACCGTACTCACTAATGTATCACCTCTAGCGACTTAAAATGAAGTCAAATTAGTATTATCAAAAAAATAAATAAAATCCTTTACTTAACTGTGTGTTTGTTGAAACATTTCAATACGTTTTCGAAAAACAGTAAAATTTACTTTTCAAACTTCTTCTCTGGTTGAGACACAACATTTCATTGTTATGAGTTTTTCAGTGCCAACTGTGTTCTGAAATACTTCACTCGATACAGAGTTCTTCATATTCTGATGCAAATGGTTAATATTGCCAGCCTAACTTGCTTTATATTCTGATTAATTGCTAATGTGTGTAATGTGGAAATATTCGAGAGGCATAAGTGTTAGAGTGATGTTTGTTCCTTACTTCATTTCTTTCTATGCAGCGCTTTTCGAACAAAATACATACAAAATAATGTATGTACTACACGTGAAAATGATTGTTCCATTGTGTGCCAATAAACTGATTTGTTAAAATTTTTCCATTACTAGTTCTGTAAATAAGAACAAGGTTGATCTGCTCATCACTTCGGGAGATGGATTGAACAAAAGCAAAATGTTCTGACATCCACTTAACAAGCGTGTCTGGTTTTCACATAGACTCATTTGTGAAATTTGATGAGGGCAGGTTTGATTGGCTATAGTTTCAACGTTTGCAACATGAGATGAACAACGGCAGTTCAAACCTCGTTGAACGACGATAAACAGAGCTGGAATCTGTTATGTCTAATTTCGGCCAAAATTCGGCTTTTTGTTCAGTTTGTCTAACTCAGTCGATACGTGAGAAACCTCTGCGATTCTTAATTTTCTCAATCTGAAAATAACGCAGTAGTGGCTTGCTGTACTAGTGGTTTACTATTTCATGGGTCAGGGGTTGATTCTCAGATCACACTCTCAGATACACACATCAAACTGTGGAAAAGTTGGAAAATTTCAAATTCGGTCAAATAAATTCCAAAATGTTGTATTTTTGCGAGAAAAATATTTTTGGACTTTCTCCTCCTATCATGCTAAACAAATCGCCTGATTGACAGTGAGCTGTTCATAGTTTTGATTCTAGCGAATAGTAGAATGTTTCAAATTATCGAAAATGTATTTTGCAGAGTTCTAATTGACAAACAAACACGACTTTGCAACACGTTGTTGAAGAAACCGGACACCTATTCTTTTCTGAAATGAAAATGGGGCTGGAGAATGAATAGTAGCTCTACTTACCATGAATATAATTCTGCTAACTTTTCTAATGACAACTAAGGTTGTTCTGGCAGAGTATCTAAACAATACACGTGAGTACATTTCGATTTTGGTTCACCTCCGATACTTGATTCAATTAAAGACATACTCTTTTGAAGTAGTTCAAGTGAACATCGCAATGAAGACACATCATAGAAAGACACATAAATCCAAGTTTTTCAGTTTTAATGAATTACAAAGAGAACCAACTGCTTCTTGCTAATGTACTATTCCGAAACTATGATAAGGACCTACCTGCCTATATGCCTCGAGGTACGAATTGCAACGTAAAAAAAATCAAATAACGTGATGTGAACTTTTATCTGTACTTTCTATATGACTATTTACTCTGGATGTTAAATATTAAATATGCTGGTCAGTGTTGAATATACTGGTTCTCAAAATAAAACAAGAGATTAAGTCCTTCATCATTCATACTCAAAGATGAATTTTACGTTTATCTTTTGCTCAATTTCATTTTCAGTTAAAATTATCACATTGAGGAAATTCAGTTTTATTAACCTCTGAATTACAGAAAATATGATTGGAATTGATGTAAACAATGAAACGTGGCCGGATCCCTTGCCATTGTCTGTGAGGTTCTACGCGTTTAAACTTGTTGAAGTGGTACTCCATTTTTTAAATCCACTCTATGTACGTGGGATTCCCTTTAGTATATAGAAACAAATACCGAATCTAGACTTTTCGACAAAAAACATGTAAACACGATAAAAATATAGTCTCAATGTTCCGCTGTTTATGAACCTTGAAATGTTGTAGTATGACACTGGCAACTAGTGTTTGTTCAAGAAAGTTACCGATAACGAACGTAAAGAGAGAGTAGATTAGCTTTCAAGATGAAGCTGCATGGAGATTAGAAAACTCAGATTTCACTGTTTTTTGGGGCTCATTATGGCCAGAAGTTGCTTTGATGTTGGAGTAATTTCGGATGTGGAGTAGTATCGCACATCATCAATCGTTAATTTTTCGAATTTTTCATATCGGGAGTTTCCTGAAAACAGCTCCTGAGTGCAACATACGATTGCAGAGAATCTGCACTATCCCTTGAGCGAGAATCAAACTCTTCCCGATCCTTTGCCTCTACGTTTTCGATTGTTCACTTTCAAACTTATCAAAGTGGTGAGATTAAATTTGTCGTTTAGTTGGGAATCCGCTCATAAAAGTTTCAAATATATGACCAGAAAAAAGTGGTGAGAAATGTTAACTGAATTCTGAATGATTAAAAGAAGTAACATGATAATTATGGTTCACGTTTTTGTTAAAATTACTAACATCAAAGTACGTGAAGCAATTTTTTGAGCAAAAGTGCAGTTTCAAAAACTTTACCAAAATAAAGTGTTTTCTTGACTTCATTCTCACAGATAGAGCCCGAGCAAAGAGTCGACATCCTTCTGGATTTTCACACGGTGAGTTTTACAGATGTTGACTACTAATACAAACTTTGTCGCTCTCTCATATTTGTATGTTGTCAGCGTCCATCCCGCCCAGTAAGGTTCAAAACAATTTCAGTTCTACGTGATACTGTTTGTTTTTCAAACTTTCACTTGTACCAATACCTTTATTCTGTTTAGAAATGGATCGACTATCGCTTCGGTTGGAATAAAGCTCTCTACAACAATGTCTCATATTTTTCCGTCAGAAATAGAAAGCTCTGGGTGCCTGAGCTTCTTCCGTATAATATGTGAGTTAACTCAAGTTCCGTATAATACTGTTTTAAATCACGATAGAGAACGTATCAAGAACGCATACCTAACTTTTAGCTCCACATCTTGTCACAAACATCGCAAGGAACAGAAAGTACAGCAACCTTTAATACCGCTAATTACATTTTTAGTTTGAGTCCATTGAAGCGTGGTTGGAAACATTATAATATTTTCTTAACTACTTGGTTCATCAATAATTTAGATTCGAAAGAAAGTCAGCAAACTACAAAATAGTTTCAGCTCAATCTGTTTAGCGCTGGGGATTTTTATCAATCTGTTTCAAGAGAACATGTCGATGGTTGTTTCCTGCGAAAAAACGTGGAAAATATTCACATACACCTTAGTTTCAGATTTTCTTCCAATGAGTTGCGCAATGACCAAATTCAAACAGGAAGGGTGAGTTAAGCAGCCGGAGAAATCTAGACGCAAGTGTATGGTTCTTATCAGTGCGTGAACTTTTGAGAAATTCTACGCTTTGTATAATAGTCTTTGTATCGAAATAACAAATGTAATATTTATGTTTTGACATTTTCAGGTTTACCATAATGGAATGGCTGTTATTTATTCATCTTTATCTATTTCGTTTATCTGCGCTTTTGACGTAAGCACAGTCATACTCATTTTCTATAACGCATTGACCTCACTGATTAGGTGATTAAGATAACACTACTTATTATTCAGTTTTGACATTTTCACTCGAATGGAATGTAAATTTGATGGTTACTACTCTGATCCCTCACCCAAGTTGATAAAACGAATCTAATGAGCCCTTATATGGAGTAATACTCCCGAACTAGTTTTCGCTATTTGATTCAATTTCCCCTTGCTCAAGAAAAATTGAGAAGGTCTGCCACATCTAGCACGCACTTTCTTCGTGTTTGTGCAGTGATTGTTTAGAGTTTTTTAATATTGATGCAGCCTCAGGTTTCCAAGTTTCCATTCGACTCACAAACTTGTACCGTGCGAATAGAAAGTAGAATTATGGCTGCCGGGGATTTTTCCATAGAAGCGGACTTCGCAAGTGATGACCGCGGAACTTTCATTCAGAACCAACTAAACAGTTCGGTAAGAATAAAAACACTGAACTTTGTTAGTAAAGTACGTAACAATGCCTTGATAAACATAACACCTTCTCAGTATATTGTCGGTATGTTTGTCAAATCAAACACGAGGTGATGTTATAATAATAACAATATTTTCCGGCAACTATTTCAGCCGTGTTTTATTTTATCATGCTAATACAACCAAGACAATGATTACTGATGAATCCGTAGAGGGGTAGGGGTCCGTAGGAGAGACATTGGGCATGAATGAGCTTTATTACCAGCTCATGCGGTCCGCCATGAAGATACCGCGCCGAGTGGGATCGAACCATGGTGTTTTGAGTGCTAGCGCGCACACAACCAGTCGACCACTCGGCCCCATGAATGTTGATCTATACATCATTTTCCCCGCTTTACATAAATAACATAAAACCAAACACAACACGGGCCTGGGTAACACATAGGTCCGTTATGATACAAACCATTTGAGGGCAATGGTGAATGGGACGTTCGAAACATTTCTATTGGCGTGATCACCGAACCAGCCGCCGTTATAACCAAAGAGCAAACAGTGATCACCAAAAATGTCGTACTGGTGAGATTTTTTATTAGATTTATAGTATTTTCTCTGTTCGGGTCATATCGCATGGTTGCAAGTGAAACGGAAGGGATACTAGGCTGAATATTCTTCGGTAACCAATAATATTTACGATGCGCTTGAAAACGGTATTCACTGAAAAAGTACTCACTTGTGTGAGCTGGATGAAGCTCATTTGTAAATTTAAATCAACAAGAAAATCTTTTATGTTACGATTTTGTATAGACGACCAAAAGACAGCACGTATTAAACTCCATTGAGATGTGAAAGAAAAACAGTCAACATTTGCACGCTTAGTACTTAAATTTAGCCAACTTATTGACATTATTGCGTTTATCTCTATTTTGAACAGGGAACGTATGTGCATAGTTTTGTAACAAGAAAGTGGCATTCAAGATTGCTGTGAGCTTTGAGATGAAACGCAATCCAACATACTATATAATGATGTTCATGATTCCTGCCTATATTATCAATGTCATGTCATTGCTTGGAATATTCATGGGAAGCAGTGACCCAATGTCCAGAGTAGGTCTTTTCTTCATCCTTCCAGTACATATGTCGTCTAACACTAGTACTGTGGACGAGAAATAATTAGTTTTTGAAGTCCTGAATGTTCTATTTATAGTATACTTTTGATTCACTCCGTTCAGACGTCAAGTTTTCGTGCGTCGAACAAACAAGGAGCACGAAAATCTTTATGATTGCTGGTAGCAATTACAAATTATTTTATTCCAAATAATTTATTACAGCTTACTGTTGGACTAACCAACATATTGACTGCGAGCTTTCTCTTGGGTGTATTGAGCGGGATTATTCCAAGGACGGATACATTTCCACTTATGGGTATGACATTAGTAATCAACACTGGGAACTGTTCAAATGCGATGCTGGATTACAGAGCGTACCTACATGCTATAGTTGTAAAAATTCTCGAAATGTTGCAAGAATCTATAGTGCTTTCCTAATTCAATATCCTAGCCAAGAATTAAAGGAACCATTCCCCTTTCATTTGGAGCTTTCAGCTGATTATTCGATATGGCTAACATTTAAAAACCAAAATCAATCATCTAGATGTTAACTTCTTGCCTTGCTCAGTTTTCTCGAAAAATCACCTTTGTACACAATGTACATAATATCAATAAAAAATATCAGCTGTTGATCTCAATTACCTAATGGTGATTATGCTTGTTTTGATCAAATTCGTGTTGAAAAGAAGTGTCACTCGCGTTTTGTTTGGTGAGAAATGTCTATGTGACATGTTTAATCTTCACCTCACCCATGAAGACAGCAAAATGCTTACTCTATTGCTCATTGTCCAGTTTGCTCCGATTTACGGCGATTTGTAAACCAAACTTGAGAGCATGGAGGTCAATGACACGCAGACACTCTAACTAAATGCAAGAAGATGATACATATTTGATTATGTGTTCTTCAGGTATCTACTTTTTGTCCAACTTGTCCTTAGTGGTCATCGCTGTTATGATGGTTCTTAGCATTGAAGATAAACAATATACGAGGACAAAAATAACTGATCGGTGTGTTTTGTCTCCCTCTAGTGTTCTTGAAACCGTACTCACTAATGTATCACCTCTAGCGACTTAAAATGAAGTCAAATTAGTATTATCAAAAAAATAAATAAAATCCTTTACTTAACTGTGTGTTTGTCGAAACATTTCAATACGTTTTCGAAAAACAGTAAAATTTACTTTTCAAACTTCTTCTCTGGTTGAGACACAACATTTCATTGTTATGAGTTTTTCAGTGCCAACTGTGTTCTGAAATACTTCACTCGATACAGAGTTCTTCATATTCTGATGCAAATGGTTAATATTGCCAGCCTAACTTGCTTTATATTCTGATTAATTGCTAATGTGTGTAATGTGGAAATATTCGAGAGGCATAAGTGTTAGAGTGATGTTTGTTCCTTACTTCATTTCTTTCTATGCAGCGCTTTTCGAACAAAATACATACAAAATAATGTATGTACTACACGTGAAAATGATTGTTCCATTGTGTGCCAATAAACTGATTTGTTAAAATTTTTCCATTACTAGTTCTGTAAATAAGAACAAGGTTGATCTGCTCATCACTTCGGGAGATGGATTGAACAAAAGCAAAATGTTCTGACATCCACTTAACAAGCGTGTCTGGTTTTCACATAGACTCATTTGTGAAATTTGATGAGGGCAGGTTTGATTGGCTATAGTTTCAACGTTTGCAACATGAGATGAACAACGGCAGTTCAAACCTCGTTGAACGACGATAAACAGAGCTGGAATCTGTTATGTCTAATTTCGGCCAAAATTCGGCTTTTTGTTCAGTTTGTCTAACTCAGTCGATACGTGAGAAACCTCTGCGATTCTTAATTTTCTCAATCTGAAAATAACGCAGTAGTGGCTTGCTGTACTAGTGGTTTACTATTTCATGGGTCAGGGGTTGATTCTCAGATCACACTCTCAGATACACACATCAAACTGTGGAAAAGTTGGAAAATTTCAAATTCGGTCAAATAAATTCCAAAATGTTGTATTTTTGCGAGAAAAATATTTTTGGACTTTCTCCTCCTATCATGCTAAACAAATCGCCTGATTGACAGTGAGCTGTTCATAGTTTTGATTCTAGCGAATAGTAGAATGTTTCAAATTATCGAAAATGTATTTTGCAGAGTTCTAATTGACAAACAAACACGACTTTGCAACACGTTGTTGAAGAAACCGGACACCTATTCTTTTCTGAAATGAAAATGGGGCTGGAGAATGAATAGTAGCTCTACTTACCATGAATATAATTCTGCTAACTTTTCTAATGACAACTAAGGTTGTTCTGGCAGAGTATCTAAACAATACACGTGAGTACATTTCGATTTTGGTTCACCTCCGATACTTGATTCAATTAAAGACATACTCTTTTGAAGTAGTTCAAGTGAACATCGCAATGAAGACACATCATAGAAAGACACATAAATCCAAGTTTTTCAGTTTTAATGAATTACAAAGAGAACCAACTGCTTCTTGCTAATGTACTATTCCGAAACTATGATAAGGACCTACCTGCCTATATGCCTCGAGGTACGAATTGCAACGTAAAAAAAATCAAATAACGTGATGTGAACTTTTATCTGTACTTTCTATATGACTATTTACTCTGGATGTTAAATATTAAATATGCTGGTCAGTGTTGAATATACTGGTTCTCAAAATAAAACAAGAGATTAAGTCCTTCATCATTCATACTCAAAGATGAATTTTACGTTTATCTTTTGCTCAATTTCATTTTCAGTTAAAATTATCACATTGAGGAAATTCAGTTTTATTAACCTCTGAATTACAGAAAATATGATTGGAATTGATGTAAACAATGAAACGTGGCCGGATCCCTTGCCATTGTCTGTGAGGTTCTACGCGTTTAAACTTGTTGAAGTGGTACTCCATTTTTTAAATCCACTCTATGTACGTGGGATTCCCTTTAGTATATAGAAACAAATACCGAATCTAGACTTTTCGACAAAAAACATGTAAACACGATAAAAATATAGTCTCAATGTTCCGCTGTTTATGAACCTTGAAATGTTGTAGTATGACACTGGCAACTAGTGTTTGTTCAAGAAAGTTACCGATGTATATAATATTAGTATAAAGAACGAACGTAAAGAGAGAGTAGATTAGCTTTCAAGATGAAGCTGCATGGAGATTAGAAAAGGAGTTCAATAACTCGAGAGGGAAATGAAAAATCAAATCTCGCAATTTTCATGGGTCAAAAACATTTTGGTGTTCTACTGAAAAATATCTTGCAGCAAACACACATTAGATGAAACTTCCGAATATGACAGTTGCTCATCACTGATTCAAAACTAATAACAAAACAAAGTATACAAGAAGTAAATTGAATATTCATGTACACTTTGTCATTTCAATGTGCACTTTTTTCTTTGTATTTTCACGTTTTCAAGTTCCACTGTGTTCATCATGTTTCACATGACTGTGCGATTGACTGACAGTATAGCTGATTTTTATTTCAGATTTTCATTTTTATTATTTTTATTTGTTTTTTATTTCACGTTTTTAGTGTAAGCAGGAATGTTCTCAAAGGTTGGGCACTTATTTTCTGAAATTCTGTGTGAGATTGACCATGAAAATTGTGAGATTAGAATTTTCATTTCCCTCTTGAGTTATTGAACTCCTTTTCTATTTTCCAGGCGACACGTTTTGCATTCAGGTCGCTACACCGTTGTGCCTGCATGGCCGAGTGGTCTAAGGCGCTGCTCTGATGAGAGGCACCGAGGGTGCATTTATGCCTATTAGCACTTTTGTGACATTTTAACTTGACTACCGCAAATATTTCATCTTTTCTTTTCAGACATAATAAACATCAAATTGTACAGTTTTCAGAACGAAACACTTCCGTAAACCGCTAACGAGAAAAAACCTTGTAAGTAGAGATATCAACATGGAATTCTGTCCGTGACAACATATCCACCAGCAAAGTAAACAGTGAAAATTTGGAGAGAATTCATTAAGCCATCTCTCGGAAAAGATACGGAATAGGTCAATGCAGCCGTCGCGTCGCGCGTCGCTGCCGGAAGTTATTTTTGCAAACCGCTATTTTCAATAACTTTAGAATATTTCAGACAAACTGAAAACGTTTTTAATATGTTATATAACTTTTTCTCCTCCACCTCTCTCCATCAAAACCGAAAAAAATGGTCCAGCCATGTTTGAGAAAACGTACTCAATCGTTTTTGAAATCTCGCACTTCTGTGAACAAAAACTAATCTGCGCAGCGCTATCGCGCTGCGCGCGATGTTTGCAGACCTCTAAACGAAAACTAATCTGCGCCGCGCTCCGCGCTGCGCCCGATGGAAAAGGGTATATCAGCCCTGTTACGCGTTCATAGTAATAGATGCAACTAGACAGTGTTATATTGATTGAAGTCTCTAGCTTTGTTTTGACTTTTTCCAGGTGGAACCAGAACAAAGAGTGGATATCATTCTGGATTATTCAGCGGTGAACAATATCATCATATCTAAGATTACTTTCAATCATATTTCCCGTTTATACAGTTTTCTCGAGTTGTTACTTTTGCGGTCACGATGGTTTGTTTGAAAAAATATAATGAGTCAAAAGTGAAAAAAACTGATTGTGAATCTCATGAAAAGAACCCATTAGAATTATCCTATCAGTTCGTTGATGATAAATGTGCACGAGATTTGTGTGGCCCTCATTTACCTCCACTGCGTCCCCCTTAAACAGAAGTACATGCCGACTGCTTAGTTGAGTGCCCCTTCGGTCTCGATTTATCTTTGTTCAGCGCTGGATTGATTATCGTTTTCGCTGGAACCCATCTGACTACGGCAACATCATGTACATTCCAGTTCAGCAAACTAAGATCTGGGTACCAGAACTGATCCCGTTCAACGTGTGAGTTCGTCATTTTCCTATTTGAAAAGATTTTACTGACTCGCCGGAACTGCTTGAGCATATAAACTTTCTTCAGAATTTCTACGACTGAGTTGCGTGAAGAACAGATACAGTCGGGCAGGGTGAGTGGTTGATGGAGAAGCAACTATTTCTTTCGGAGTTGGATCATATTTTGATTTCATTTGTCTGCCCACACTGTCTTTCCACACTGTCGCATGCGTTCAGTTTGGTACACCGACAGTTGTATGTAACCCAAAAAGTAGATTTTCAATGTATTCTACAAAGTTTGTAGCTGTATTATTTTTGTTCGACAGATTTACCACAATGGCATTACCGGTGTTCATCCGACATTATCTACCTCCGTGATATGCTCTTTCGATGTGAGGGATGAACAGTTTTGTTTATTGATTTAAGAATGCTCTAAATAGCCCATCAAAGTTGCCATGGGGCTGATTCTCTAATCCCATTTCAATGTCCCGAGGTTTCGATGTCCCATTTCAAAGTATAAATGTCCCAATGTATCGTTTCCATGCGTGGCTCGACCATTCTAGAGCACGTACAGACTGTACATTGAGCGGATAGTGCGAGGCAGTAGTGTGAGCGAGTGAGTAGACGTGAGAGAACGCCAGACAGCTAAGTGTTAGAGACGTAAATATTTACGATATCATGATAAACGCGCATAGCGCAGACACTGAAGGACGTCGTTATTCGACGAGAAACTTCAAGAATGGGACATTGTAATAGGCATTGGGACTATGAAACGAGACATTTGGACGTATAAATAGGACGTTGGGACATTGGAATGTGACATTGGTACATTGTGACCTTTAGAGAATCAGCCCCTATGTATCACTTCTACATATACCAATGGTGAATGGCAGCAGCTAAACTATTAAACTATTAGTTCATAGTTTATGCTAAACTATTAGTTCATAGTTTATGTGTACAAGGGTAAACTGAACGAAGTATTTGCGGAACGCGCCCAAAGAATATGTGTTTCCTTTCTCTCGAATTTAACGATTAAATAGAGCATAATCAGAACCAGCTACAACTACGGTCGGTATACAGTTCCTGTTCGCAATTTTCATATGAATGTCGTGTTTTATATATCATGGTCCAAAAGCAACAAAACTATTTCTATTCAAAACAAAATGTCCAACAACTTTTAGGTAACCATGTTTCCATTTGACTCACAAACGTGTACCGTTCGACTGGAGAGCAGAATAATGGCCGCTGGAGATTTCAGTATAGAGGCCGGGTTCGTAACCATCCAGGGGGAAAACGTCATCCAGAAACAACTACCGATGTCGGTGAGTTTGCTGTTCCAATAAATTAAACTAAACAAATAAATGATCACTAAACAAATGATAGTTGTTTCTGTGTTATTCAAATTAACATAATCTTGCCCAAGTGATGTCGTTGAATTGTTGAATAGTATTACCTTTCACTTGTTTTTATTCTACACTTTTTTCTGTGTTTAAGGGTAACGGTGAATGGCAGGTTCTCAATTTTTCTGTCGAAGTTTTGACCGAGAAAAACGCTGTCATCACTGAAAATGATGAGGTGTTAATGAAGGACGTGATGCTGGTAAGGTTCCAAAGATTTTAAAAATCTCACTTATATATTTTTGCGGTTTTGCAGTGTCGTCATTGAGGTTTTAACAATGCAATAAACGTTATATTGGTTTCTTGATGAGAACTTCAGCACAGTTAAAACTTTTAAGAGAAGAGAAGAGTTTTTCAGGTTGCCTTCGGTTTTAAAATGAAACGGAATCCAACATATTATGTTATGATGTTTATGTTACCCTCATACATTATCAATACAATCTCCATACTGGGAATATTCATTGGAAGTACTGATCCTATGTCAAGAGTAAGTAAGATAACATCATATTATTTGAATACGCTCTGGGAAAAATATTACCAGCGGCGTTAATTTTCACATTGTAATACTTCGTTATTTGTTTTGAACGGCATCGACGACTATTCACAAAATCTGAGCTCGTGCTTTGCACGTACCCTTGCGAACTCGCGTGCGCTGTGAGCGAAAATTTGAGCAAAAAGTATCGAAATTGCGCGCGTTCCGTTTTTTGAGTTTCTGGTGGTGTATACAAACAGATCATACACATCAATCGTGTCAAACACATTTGTGCGCAAATTTTATGTTTAACAGCTACTTACCTTACGGCAAGTGCGACTCGTTTCTGAATGAAGAACGGTTTATGGAACCGTCCAATAGCTAGTTGGAGCATTTGCTAACTGTGCCCATCTTCAAACAGTTAAGAACTTCACGTTCACCCTGATCTAGATGAATTCCAGCTTATGGTTGGCCTGACAAATGTGATGACAATGACATTTTTACTGGGCGTGTTGAGTGGAATGATTCCGAGGACGGACAAATTTCCGTTGATGGGTAGGACAATTTATCAATACGAAAAATCGAAGCTGATTATTGTGAGTTACCCGCCCAAATTAATGACTACTAAGTTCTGCTGTGACCGCCATATTTTCACATTTAAAAATAGGACTCGTATTATTTGGGTTTTGAGCGTGGAAAAACAAACGGTGATTTATTGATACCCTGCATAGCTGAATACATTGTTGGTAAATCTTTCTAGCTTATAGCTTTCCACTGACGTAAAGTTTGATGAAAAGTACTGTTTTTTAAGGTATCTATTTTCTGGTCAACTTGGGTATCGTAATATTAGCAGTTAGTGTTGTGCTCTGCGTCGAGGACCGAGAGTATTCGATCGAATCAACAATCGGGTGTTGTCGGCGGTCAGTGAATCACAGGGAGCCATCCGCGGTGCTGGAGGCTTTCACATTTTTACTGAGACTCCTACACGAAGTATACAAATGTTACAGTCTAACTGCATACATATTAGGGAAGAAGTTGGCAGTTTTGGCATTAGGTTCGGATTCATCGAGAGTCTTGGAAAAGTTCGAATGTGTACTGTGGGAGCCTCAGTAGGAATGATATAGACTAGAAATGACAAAACGTCACATCCAAACACAACTGCAGCTGGCGCCATAGCAATCTCTCCAAAACCTCAGAAGTTTTTCTCATGGGGCGTATCCTGTCAATTCATGCTGAGTGTCTTTTGATTGCTGTGCCACAACATTAAAAGTTGGCAAGTAGGTTGTACGGTAAGTGTGAAGCGCTTGGGCAGTCATTATTTGAGTAAACTGAATATCCTTTTTGAAGTGCCAGACTCCACAACCCAAACTGTGATGTAGAGGTTTCCATGTACAAAGTAAGAAAGAAGGGGCTAGTTTTGTGAATTTCAATGTTTCAGCATCAATATCGTCCTGCGATACCTCCGTCTGTACAGAATCTTGCTCGTTCTGATGCAACTAGTTAATCTCATTGCTCTGCTTTGTTTTACGTTGATCTGACCAAAATCTGATTGGAACCATTTGATTAATAAATTATTTGATTTATTCTTCATTGACAAAACTTTTTTGAGACAAAATCTTATTTAAATTAATCAAGGTAAAAATACAGACTCTCTATACGGACAATCAGAAATTTTCTGCTCTATTTGGATTCACACTCTCCTACACTCCAGCTGTTCAAATCAAAACCCATAATAAATTTTTTTTCATAACTTTTTTCTTTGAGTGAGCGGTAAAAACCCATGCAAGAGAACAATTTTTCTCGGCGAGAGTGATGTCAGCAGAAAGGATGGTAATGATAGTAATGAGGTCTATAACAATATCAAGTCAAGTCCAGTTAAAATTCAAAAACGGTGTTATAATGAAATGAGTAGCATGTATCCCTCGACATTTGAACTTACATCGACTTATCTTTAAATCGATGTACAAATCACTAAATCTATGCGATATACCGCCAACAAACTGCAACAGTAAATATGTAGAATTGACATCGCAACAACTACGACGCCACAAGAAGAGTCTCATGAACCACTCGCAAAAGCTACCTATTTTACTTGCCTTGTTATTGAAATATGACGGCTCGCTCAGCGCATGATCTCGAAACCTCCATTGATGTTTACTTTTTATCTGGTTCTCGTTCCTGTTGTTTGATGGTTTACGTTTATCTTGAACGAATAATTTTGTTGATATGAGTATACACCATGTCTGTTGATTGATTTATTTACATGCAAGCATGTGATATACAAGAGGAGAAATAACAATATGACAGTGGGATACAAAAACATTTGAAAGCGGAAAAAGGGTCGGAAATCGACAAATATCATTTCGGTAACACAAGTAAATGAAAAAAAAAGTGAACCATATGACAATACAGATAAACGAATCACAAATGGGATACATTGATTCGGCCGACACACAGAATGAACAAATAAAACAGTAGAAGTCTCATTCAAATGCATTGTTAACAAAGACGTGAAACAACTTTAAATCTTCAAGTTCTTTTTAATTCAAAACTTACGTCAAATTTTCAGGCGCATAAAATATTCATATTAACTTGTGAGGGGAACATTTTGTACACGTTAGAGCTCATGATCTATCATTTTTTGAAAGTGAAACTTCCCTCCACATTTCTGTGAACGTGCAATAGTCTCTAATTCGCGCAATCCGATCGCATCTTGAACCGGTCCAGACATGTTTACACACGTATTGTCACGCACCAACGTCAGTGGTCAGCAGCTAGATTACCTTTATAACCAACAACGGACAAAGCAACACGATTACTGGCTAATCACTATATATAATCTATCTAGGTTTTGATTTAGTTTTCATTTTTATCACAAAACATCAGTGTCGCCTAGTCAGTGCTTTGAATTGCCATTTGTTCTCTATTTCCATTTATTGATTTCAAGTATGAACACATCGATTGTGTGTAGTGCCTTTGGTTATTGATCTGCTTTGTTATACCGACTCTGACTGTCAACGTTGTGCATACAAAAATAATCTTATTTTTGACTTTTCAGAATAGTTGGTCTTCTTCTATTTGTTTATGAACTTATGGACAGTTTTTCTGTAGACCGTAGATAGAAGTCTCTTCACCAAAAAATAGAGCGTTTCATTGTAATTTGTTTGAGACGTAATTTGAATAGCTGTGTTTGCACATCAACTCGTTTTGAGCGGCCGTGGAATATGTTAAGATATCCAAACACGGAGTCGTTCAGTCCTATGAGTTATTGAAGATTGGTCTCATGTTCATTCAATACATCAGTTTCTTCGAACAGCTTTGGAATCACAACAAGTTCGGAGTGGGCGAGCGAGTACGGCGTAGCTGCGTGACTAAATGCAACAGCGAACAATGAGTCCGTATTTCAGATTGCTGGGCGCTCTGAGAAACACAACTTGTTTTACACGTTTTACGTGACGCTATCGATTTTCTCAAAAGTTATTTAAACCGGTCGACGAAGTCTTGTTTGCATTAGAGAACCATTAGACAGTTGTAGACGAAAACACTTTTTATATCACACCAATATTCTGACATTTCTCTACCCGACTTATGGTTTTACTATATCTACATACTAAACTCATCCATTTTTGATGTTTTCATCATGTAAACGCGTAGGATAGAAAAGATACAAGAGTTTGAAAACGTTTAAAGTATTGAAATTTCAGACCTTGTCGAGAAATTTAATGTAAGATGAGGTTCACATTGGTTAAGCACTGAGTGATTAAACAAAACAACAAAACTTGTGATAACACGCAGTAACAGACTAATATTGTAATGATTTAATTTAAAAACTGCATGAATTTTTTAAAAATTTGATTAATGCATCCACTTACCACAATCCAACTAGAGTTGAAACAAACTAGTAGTATTCGAAGAGACAATCATTAAACGAACATTTTCTCAGTTATACGAACATATTCGAGACAACCATGATTGGAACTAGGTTTAATTTTTATGCGTCTCAATATCATTTCTTTTTGTTTTCCCGTATTTGCTATGCTGTCAAACAGGATTTATTTGTCTAGACGAATTAAATACGAAAATGTGTTCATAGATGTTGAAAACACTTTTATTAGTTTTAGTAGCAATCTTCGATGAGTGGATCAACTTTCTCCCATAAATAGTTTTAGCGTCTCCGGGTATGAGCTATCGTCATATTTCTTGAACTGGTTAAATGTCGCAGGATTTCCGGTATCTCTATAGCTTTAGTTCAACATCAAAGTGACGATTAGCTATTAAAGTACTTATGATGTCATGGGAAGTGCTCTCAAACGTAATGAATACATCAGCTTAGGAAGTGATTACGGTAGTTCATAACTCTATATAAACCAAGTCAGAAATTTTGAAAAACGTATGGAAGAAATGCGTGTCCCGTTATCGTATATTTATTTGGTTGGAAACTCTTTGCGTGTGAAGTTGACGTGATACTTTTGATGTATTAACGTGTGCAATTCGAAAACTCATCTAATCACGTCTCTCGCTTATCAGAAGTTTCAATATAGAATGGCCTACGTGATAAAACACCAAAAACACGCGGAAAACCGTGAATGATTAGAGATTGAATGTTCCCATGTTGGTTCAAAATAAGATTTCATTTTGGCAATTTTCGTTCCTTTTTGTTCTTATTCTGTCAAAGTTTCCACTTTTCTCATTCCATTATTTCATTTTTCAGGGTCATGTTGACACCTCTTGTGTTTTTCGCTACTTTTTTGAGTGTTCATTGCTCAGATCTCTTGACGATCATTCAGCCTGACAAGCTCCCTCTCGAATCGGTTATCTCAGCAGGTAAAGTCTTCGTCTCCCTAAGAAAGATGTGTTAACGCACAATTCTGACCTCTCAATTATTTTGATTGAAAAATGGGTTTTGCTTCGAGAAGGAGAAATATATTGTGAATTTCCAGAAGAAGAGCTATGGCGCAGTTCCGCCATCGAAAAGTTATGGGAAGAGCGAAGGTCGATGGCTCATACTCCCCTTTTTAAGTACAGTGTAAGTAAACAAATTGTATGTAGGACACAGTTATACGGGATAGATAACCACAGCTGAATGGTGACTTTGTCTGCATACAAAACTCAGACTTATGACTTTAACACTCGAACTACAAACACAGCGTAACAGAACACATTTGTGTGCAACACTTTGACTACAAATATATCACATGTGTCATAGTGTTTGCGCTTACAGGGTAAATTGAAAGAGTATTATAGTTTTTGCTAGTCTTACAGACCACTAGACAAACTTGGTCTTCCAATTTTATTATTCTGTATGTACACGCTACGTAAATGAAAATTTTAGCCACCGGGTTTTCCAAACGTGGACATTTTCTTCAAAAACGAAACCGCCTCTCCGACCAGGACCCTGAAACATCGTTTCTCGTGGGCACTGTTCATGTGGGCAATTACAGAAGGAAAGGTGAAACATGCATTGTATTTGTGCAGATTATCGGTATGGAAGACGTAGCAAACTTGTATGCAGACAGAAATTAAAATCAGTGATTGCTGTGAGGTCAGTTAAAAGGATGAGTATGCGATTTAAACTTTCAGGCATCCAACGATATGAGAGTACTGCTGCGCTAGATACTGTACGAACAAAACATTATGTAGTCCCATTATATCTGCAGAAAGTGAGATATCTAACCGTATTCTGTGAAAGATTACGTGAAACTGCAAAACAGAAATTCTAACCGTAAACTAGATAACTGGAGCAAGAATTACATTATTACAGATAGGTAAAATTTTGCCAACCGATACATAACTTCCTTGAGTTATTGTTTGTCATGTTCACAACAACTATTGTACCCGAAATACGACTTTTCCAGGTTAACAGTAACTCGACCGTCTATGATTCCACATCGGGAAACACAGGTGCCAGCGAGGCATACATGTGCACCCTGGTCGGGCTTCCGTTTGTCGCAGTGGTTAGTTTTTCTGGGGTAGAGGCGAAACTTACCACTCAAATCTTTTTCTCAGTTGCAATTCGTATGAAGTGTAACCATTTGAACAAGACGTATTTCTAATTTGTCTGTTACGCCCTTTTCATCAACTCCCAGTGAGACAATCGAACTCTCGGGTAACTAATTTACATCGACCAGCTTTTGAAAAAAAAGCAGTACAGGTGTTGCTTCTTCAGCTCTACTTCTCACATTGTAGTTATCAAAACCATCCGTTGATGTTTAAACGCGTACTGTACGTTGTTATAGCTGAGTGAAATGTACTGTATAGTGAGGGATTGAAGACAATTGGTCGTACTTGAACAGACGTTTTTTTCATAAATTGAAATTGAGTTGATTCTAATCAATCAGTACATCACAGGTTGCCAAGGAGCTGGAGCAGGCAAAGATCAATCAGATTGAAGGTAATGGAGGCAAGATAATGAAGGTGAGCTGCTAGCTCTACAGCGAATTTTGTAATTTCCGATATTCTTGTGGTTAAAGTGTTTTTGTTCACAATTTTACGTTATTTTCGTTTAGGTGGATGTATCTCTGCGTAACTTTCACGCCGAGAATGAGGCTTCGAAGACCGGTGGTTACTTCATAAATCAATTTGGAAACGCGGATAATGCAGAGGAGTTCCACGAAAGTTTGTAGTTTACAGAATTCAAGAAAAAATTTCACCGTAATCGAAAAGTTTCCGTTTTCGGAAACTTGCGTGGAATCAAATCTGGAAACGAAGATTATAAGGCTGTTTTAGATTTGAAATTGTTGAGATTTTATTTTAAGTGACAAATGGTCACGCGTTCTTCAAAAACCTTGTTTTATAGGTGGAAATTTCCCATATGAATCCACGAACGTTTTCCATGAGATTCTGAAGCAACTGGAGGAGGACCCAAAGCAGATGAAGAAGGTTCCGGACTTCTTCGTACATAGCGCTGGAACGGGTAATCTTTGAACTAGTTGTACAATCCAAGGTCGGTAATTACTGTGTTTGTCAGCTACTGGTGTGTGCCAGATCAGTGGGGGTTAGGCCAACCGTACCACTTATATCAGTTTTTCTAACAAAATTTTCGTTCTGCTTACCTCTGTTCAGCTGTTTTTCTTGAACAAACATATTTTTCCCTTTTTATTTCAAACACTACTCGAATTATAATATTCTGCAGGAGGTACCATTTCGTCTGTGGGGCGATACGTGATGCGTTACTCCCTTCCAACCCGAGTGGTTCTCGCGGACTCACAATATTCCCTGTTCTACGACTACGTCATACACAACAGGTGAGAACATTGAAGTCTAATAAAGGCAGTGTATTTTTCTCGTTTTCTCTTCCCCCCCCCCTTCCCCCCCTCCCCCCCCCCCCTTCCTCTCTTTTTCCTGTTCCTTACATTCTTACTTTCTCACCTTCTATCTCTCTCTTCACGTGAAAAATTTTAGATTCACAAACGAATCCGGAAGCAAATTGTGGGTGAAGCCGGGCGTGGCCGGAATCGGATATGGATATGACGTGAAACCGGTACTGTTCGGAGAGACCACCAGGTACTCATATGACCATTTCTAGAACTCTTTAGGTTTCTTCTGATAATGAGTGATAAAATCAGTAAGTTTCCTGTTTCACGGCGCTAGATGAGACGCGCTATTTTCGGGGCACCCTCTGGATAAGTGCATTTTTAAAGATAATAATGATGTCTTTCTTACAGTCTCGTTCGATCTGCTGTGCATGAGGCCATGAAAATTCCGGATATTGCCACGACTGCTGCTATGAAGGTCTGAACAATTTCAAGAGATCGTATTTGGTTATCGTCTCTGAAAAGTTACCCTCGGTAACCACGAAAGCAACTTTAAATGGAATAACATAGGGTTTATGTCAAAGAAGTCTTTGTACAATGTGATTTGAAGACCGTCCAACTGGAAGCTGGCGGCAAATAAATAAATACGTCCCTGAACCAAAACAATGGATAAAAAAGATACATTTCTGTTGAGTTTCAAATCATTTCTGAGCAAACAATAAGGTTCTGCGATTTGTTTTCCGTTAGTTCGAATTTCTGCAGGATTGTCTGTTTGAAGTTCAAAAACAAAAATGTACCTACAACGGGAGAATAAAATACTTTTCATGGTACATTATTCTTCCGTTGGTTTCAGTTTAAACAACTGTTCCTTGTTATTTGACTCTGAACACAGTTTTGTTCCAGGTTCTGAAGCGCATCGGTGTCAATGGAGGTGCTAGTACCGCATTGAATTTCCTGGTGTCTTTGAGCAAGGCCTACGAAAACAAGTACGTATAAACAATGTGTTTCATTCAAAGTTAGGTCTTGGCCAGGAAATGGGTACAAAGCTACAAAGCCTGTCACTAAAATTTGTAAATTTGAATTTTTGAATTTTTAAAGTCAGATTATTCGTGTGTGTTTTATCTCGCAAGAACTACTTTATTCAGTTCTATCATAGGAAAAAATGGATCTGCACGTTGCAAAAGTAGTTCGATGCTGGTGCTACTATAGTCGTGATTTGACAGTATGTACGAACCTGAGATACCTCATTCGTATTGCTATCAACTTTCAAAAAATTTTCCGAAAAAAAATCAAAAGCCTATTTAATAATTAATAAGATACGAAACATATTTTTATTGTTTAGAGAGCACGAGGGTGATCGTCTAACCATTGTGACGCTCATCTGCGACCCTGGAGACTATTACGAGAGCACGTACTTCAACTCAACCTGGACACAGGAAATATTCGCTGATAGAGGGGGCAACGCTGCTATTTCCTGCTGGGAGAAGGTGGGGGAAACTGAACAAAAAATCGGAAAAAATTTAACCTACTCACGTAGTTGACAAAACGATAACTCCTCCATAACAACAATTAATGTGCACGAGTCTCGTAGTTTATGGAGGCAGACAGTAGAAGTTTCACTTTTTCGTGTATCTTACGTCTCCTAAGGATTGTTGAGCATAATTCAGAGCTCTTCGCTGTGAAAACCTTAGTGTGATTTTTTCAAATAACAGTTAACTTTAATTTAAAATTTGGTCTCAAAATTCCGAAGACAGACTTCGGAGCAAATCGAATTTAACCGATTTTCTTTTTTTTGTTCTTGCGTTTAACTGCACACTGTGTGACTAATACTTGTTTGACCAAAATGGTTAGTGTTTTATTTTCATTTTTTGAGTTCTCTGAAGAACAAGAATATTTTACATGAGAAGATCTAACAAACTACATGTAACAAACGCAACCAGGTGACTAACAACTTTCATTATTTCCATTCTATTTCAGGTGATCGACAAATCAATAACCACCGGAACGGACTTCCTACAAGAAGGCCTCGACGGCTGCTCGCAGGCGAAAAAGTTTTTCACACGATAATTATGCAGCAGTTTTTTTTACAATAAAATATTGTAAAAATGGGATGTTTTCAGCACAAATGAGACACAAGAACATGATTCAATTTATTGAAAATTTCTGTTTTCAGATTCAACTGTGATTGTCATACTAGCAGTAAATTGTGAATGAAGCGGTATACCCAATATTTATCTCGATTCCTTGTCATGCGAAAAATCGATTGCAATGGGTCACTTAGTCCATTCACCCACCCCCGTTCGGCGCCCAAATAATTGTTTGTTCGATTCTCACTAGCATTTGATTTTCATTTGAAAGTGTTCAATGAAAAAAAAACATAACTTATAAGTTTTATATGAAATGTTGTTAAGTGAAAAGTTATATTTATCAGTTTCTATATGTTTCATTCATGAGTTGGAAATTTAGAAAAAACACCACTTATAAGAGACCAATATATATTTTATGCTTGTTCAGGAATTTTCTCTCATTTTTTTCGAGATTACGCGCTTTTTTCCTGTGCTATCATATTACATCAAGAATGCGTTTCCAATAACCAGCGTCCAGTAACGTTAAACGCAAATAAGAAATTAAATTGAAATATTTATTGTCTTTCACGTTTTCCACGTCATGGTCAATTTTGCGATGATCACAATTTAATTTACTTGTTATTCGTAAGGAAGCACTGATAATCGTCTCTGTGCTCTGTGCCCACCAGACTGTCAACAAACTATTCATTCTTCCGTAGGAAATGATGTCATTGTCATATGAAGTGACTCTATTTACACATTCTTGCGCTCTGATAGAATCATCATTTCTACTTGAAATAGTGCTATTTACGATCCAACTTCGTTATTTCTCATGAAAAAATCGCTTTCACATCATTTGCTCGATTTCTGGTTGCAATAAGAGAACGACTACATCATTTGTGGTAATTAACTTTTGGGGTAGAGGCGAAACGTACCACTTTCTATACTCTTTCTCTTTCCGTTTTTCTAGTTTGTATTACTTCTCTGAGCTTTACCTTTATTTGTCATAAATTGTAAATAGTGTGTAGAGCATTTCAAATAATAAGCTGGCGTTGTGTGTTCATAAGCGTCTGGTCTTCCAATTAGTTCTCAATCTATCACAAACCTTGATGTATTCTATCAATGATTACAACTTTTTTTAGTCTCATGAGAACGATATTTGTTCACGGTGTCGTTTTGTTCTAACCATTTGTCTCTCAACATTTGTCAGCTACAGATCCCATTCACTGGTCAGCTATCAAACCATTAGTAACGTGTAGGTCACGGCAAGAAATAATTGGGAGTGATAGGAGAGGAGAGATAAAAAGTGGAACAGGGCAAGAGAATGTGTGTGAGAGAGAGACAGAGAGAGAACGCGAAAAAAAAAGAAAAAAAAGAGAGAGAGAGAGAGTATCCGCTGTGACAACTTTTTTTCATTGATAGCCACGTGACCCGACCATAAAAAGCATCCTCAATTACCTGTTCCCTAAATACAGTGTACATAAAGGTATAACCAAACATTTTAAAAACACATTGGGGCGAAACTCATTTTTGTAGTAAAAATTGTTCTCTGTCGTTTTTTCCGGACCCAAATCTCATTGCGTATGTCATACTCTTATTATAGATTGACAACTCAAGCTTGAGGTATACACGGAGCTATGTTCACTACTCCCAACACAAAATTTCACCTGATCGACTGCAGTTCGGCTGAGGATCAAGACATACTGGCATTCGCAAATGGTTTGGAATTTTCCCAAGTGCCTGATATTGCGCACAACACATGGTTTGGAGTCGACCGCAATGGTACACTTTTGGGAACGGTCGATGATTACCATCAAGCCACTGGAGACAGAAAGGAAGCGCTTGTCTCACTCGCAATGTTGGAGCACACCTACCAAGGATTTCCACCCCATCTTGGATTGCTTCGAAAATCATGCTACTCTCGTGACTCTTGCTGGTGAGATTGTTGAGCGTTCTGGTAAGAAGAAGAGTTTGGACAAGAATTCCACGAGAAAAATCTTAGAGATAACATGCAATACCGCGCAGAAGACAGTTGCAGTTGACGTTGACAGCATCTTCAAAGTTTACCTCAAGGAGGAAACCTCAGATCAAAGTTTGTCGTGGTCACGAAGGCTTACATTGATGAAGTCAGAGACTGGATCATTTCAAATCCCTGGTCTCGCTCATTTCAACATGACCAGATTGACCTACAGACTGCTCTTCCTGAACAAATCTCTATCATCGAATGTGAGCCCACCTGTTGCGAGATTGAGTTACAAGAACAGGTCTCGTAGACCTCCAGAAACTCCCCACTCCATCACCGAACGGATTGTAGACGTGACCTCGGCCAATTGTAGCTGCACTTTTTCTTTGGGCGGATATCTCACAAGAGAACCAGCCAAATCAATCAGCACTTACTGTGGTTGGCTAGTGCCTTTCGCCATGCTGGCGCAAGAGTCTTCGTACGAGACCAAAAAACCAAATCAGGGTTCTAACGACAATGTTGAACGAAATAACATCCATAACAAGAATATTGCAGATCATGTGCAATCGCTGTGTTGGAGATTCCCCCCGTTTGCGACCGAGTTAATTTATCACTTGGAACGGGATATGAAATATAAACCAACTTTTGCTCGAGTTTTCAGAGCGTTGAAGCAGATCGATTATGGCGTAACAGTTCGTCAGAACTTTGCCTGCGTACCCATGCCATTCAGATTACCTCACCTCATTGACCGGGCCATGGATGCTGATTTTACCTGGAATGATACGAATGTCGAAAGAGACAACCAGATCCTGGACACGCGTATCTTTTTTCGAGGGATCAAAACAATTCATTTTGGATACGCGTGGGTGCTTGGTGAGAACAAACTTCTCTACGCTGATAGTGATTCGATTGAACTATTCACCAATTATTTCTACACCCGGAAGGCCTGCGTGTACAAAAGTTTGAAAATACAGTCTGCTCAGCTACCGAGATGCAGTTGCTCTGATGCGTATTGCACATCCGAAGTTCCTGCTAAGCTCCGCTACTACCCCAAGCTGGATATCGATTCATCACAATCAAGCAAACACCCCAAAGCCGACGCAAACAACTAACAGTTCCACTCCCGTGATGATTGTGCTGGCTCGTGGAAATCTTTGGATGCCTTGATCACCATTTGCATGTCGGGAGGGTGTATACTGGTACAATGAGCATACTGAACTAACCCGTGTGACCCTCACCCCTGCTGACCCCTGTTCGGACATACTTTGACGAAACACAAGAACAGACCAATGACGAGATCACTAAGTATATTTGCGATTGTACCGGTTTCATAGGATAGACTCAATTTTGAGCCAGTTGATGCCGAAATGTATGTTGTTCTGATGAGTTAATTTTTTATTATTTATGTATCAATAGAGTGTGTCAAGCTCATTATGTCATCGATTTACTAGCGCGCTTTTCTCAAATAAAAGTGTTTTACAGATGTCTGAATTCTTTGCCGGCAAACCCCTGCTTCGGAAGAAGGGGGAGGAAGTAGAATCAGTCGATGGTAGAGAGGCTCTTGCTGGAAAGGTAATCAAAATATGGAGAACGCGGTAAACTTCTCATGTATCCTTACTTACTCTCAACCGTTAAACATATGAGATTGTCACCTTATAACCTGATCATATTTTTAAACTTGGTTTAAAAACAGTTAATAGCCGACGATACTCCAACATCTAACCAATGCATGTTTTTCGTTCTTCGTTCGTTCTTCGCGTGTCTGATTCGATCAAAAGACACGGACACTTTCAAAAATTCACGTTAAAAATAGAGAAAATCATTTCTCATGAGCGTGTTCATGATAATTGTAGAGTTTGAAAAAATAACTAACTGTCATTTGTTCTACGATCAGCCATCATCTTTCTCAGTGAAATATCCAAAACAAACTTCCTTAAACGATTATATAGTTCATTTTTAGGTGGTGGTTCTCTACTTTTCTGCCATGTGGTGTCCCTCGTGCCGCCAATTGACTCCAAAAGTTCAGGTGGGCTCTAGTTGAGTGCTCTGAAATTCCCAGTGAACTTATCTTATGACTTATGTTCTCAAGACTCCCTTCATACCATACTTATTTAGTTTTAATGTTTGAACAACAGAAACAAAAGTGCATCAGGAAACTATGAGTCTCACAATAGCTAGTATCTTGAAATCTGTTGGCCATAACCCATTAATATTACAAAACGTTTGTTGTGTCTGTACTTTTATACCAAGAGAGAGTAATCCATTTATATAGTTGCACTATTTTACTAGTCTAGAGTAACTTAGTTTTACTTTTTGATGTTGTTCACTGCCATCATCAGAGTAACCTACCCACAACTTATGTTGTTGAGTTCCAATTACGGAATCGAGAAAAGTTCCAAGTTCGTTTTCAACCCCCCCCCCCCTCCCCTACTCTCGCTTTAATTTATTTCATTGTTGGCAGCAGCTGTAAAATCGCTTAGGTGTTCCCTTGGAGAGTTGAGACGTTCTGGAACGAAGCTGAAATGTTTTTTTCTAGCGTTTTTACAAGGCCGTGAAAGAGGCTGGTCATAATCTGGAGATAGTTTTGGTTTCGCGAGATCGCGAGGAAGACGATCTCAAGGAATACTTTGTGGACCACAACGGAGACTGGCTGGCCATTCCGTTCGGCGATGACAGAATTCAGTTAGTTGGAACATTTCTCTGTAGAATATTACAACTTTTACCTAACGAGTTTCTGTCCGGTTCACAAATTTGTCTAGAAACTGTAGTCCAGAACACAACGACACGAGTGAGCCGAGTTTTTCGACAAAATCACACATCATATTCTATGTTCAAGTTTTCCAACGGTGACAGTCCAACGTTATAAATGGAACAACGGTTATTTCAATACGTGAATGGTAGGAAAAGGCAAATCCTTCGTCTAGTAAAGAACCGTGTTTTCCGTAAACATTACACAATTACTGGAAAACACATAGAGACTGGGTCCTGAAATACCCGGTCCGTCATTGTTTAATAACTAACAAGAAGGGAAGCAAGGACAAACATAATTTACACATTTACTATTTCTCTAATTAATTCCTCCAGAGAATATTTGAAAAAATATGAGGTGCCTACCATCCCTGCTCTGAAGGTCATCAAGTCCGACGGAACTCTCGCGGTGGAGAATGCCAGAAGTGATGTTCAGGTATGTATCAGAATCAATAAAGAGGGACAGAGAGGAAAGTTTATATGAAAGAGCTGCTCAAGATAAACTGATATATACCTTTTTTACTCCAACTAGCAAACCTAATTTTAATTTGCACACGGTTCACGTGTTTCAGTCTGTTTTGGCGCGCGCAACGTTATGTTTAGGCACCCCGGGGTACCTAAATTAGCTTTCCATTCTGTCCTCCTTGAACGAATGAGCTTTCAAGATTAACTGCGGGTAAAAATATTTTGGGAATCCAGAGAGAAGAATGCGTTATAAACTGTAATTGTGAATGTGAAACGCTTGTTTCCAGCTCAAATGGAAGAATGGAGAGCAACATTTTATGTACCTAGTATCTACGTCTGTAGACTCGGCTGATTTTCACTATTCCCCTAATAACAATTAAGGATCTCGTTAAAAGAACCTCTGAACTAGAGCAATCTGAAAAACGAACTCATTAATTTTCGTGGAATCGCGGCAGAATTGGTTACATTGTTCGCTGTTCTCTAGGTGCAATGTATTTTGCGTCATAATTACTCAAACGAATAATGGCGGTTCTTATGGCATTAATGCTCATATCGCGAATCAGGGACATTACTTCAGCAGGTTCATAACTCGTTACAAAGAAATAACTGAAATATGTGAACGCAAAAATAAACCGAGAAAACGTGCGAATGATCCGGAAACGCGTAAACGAGTGAAGGCCGAAAAATCGAAGAGAATTAATCGTACGGCAGCACTGCTATTTTTCTCACGTCATGTGTTTTTACGATGTGTTCTGCTCACGTTGATATTATTCGATAGTATCTTTTCGATGAACTGTTATACTTTTACAGGAGAGAGGCAGAGACGCCCCGCTAGAGGTTTTCGAAGAATGGAAGAAGGCTTCTGAATGATACACGTAATTCCATGTCGACACAACTGTCTGTGATATAATCATATAATAGGATTTTTGAATAATTCTCATTCCAATTAAATGTGTTACTGAAACTCACTCTCAAAGGAAATACAAAAACATCGCAACAGCTAACATGTGAAAATAAAGCGGACCAGTGGGGAATTCCGTACATAGTACATTTTTTTTTTCAATGAACGCAGTCAAGTGACAATAACTGAATGAAAAAGCTGCAGAACATTTTAGTTGCGTAGAGCGAAGTCTGTATAAATTTCCCTTGTTTTAATTTTTCTCTCGAAGTAAATCTGACAGCCGACCATTGTTTTGATTATCACATCACGTTCTTTCCGTGTATCTGATTATTAATTCTTTAATCATCTATATTTCAAAACTGCTTACCGAAAAATAGGAGAAAGTGAGAAGAACAAGCAAGAAAGGTGGTTAGTGTTGGTTTTCTCTCTGTCGTCGTAGCACAGAATCTAAATTCACGTGTCAAGCTTCTCTAGTCATCACGCCTAATGACCAGAAAATACAGAAACACTCCTGTGGAAAGGTAATTTATTAATATTTGTCTGGTATATGAACGAGAAGCAGAATACATTAATTACGGAGCGGTCAAAGTATTTTTGAGGACGATTGCACCATTATGTAAGTGAAGTGACCGCAATTTCGGTAATACGACACAAATAGACGTTAGTCATTCCATCTCCAAAGCTTTGGTATCTCTGTTTCGTCTGCATTTAACCGTGAAAATTTTTTGCCGTTTATTGCACCGAACACGATGAAGGCAAGCATACAAAAATGAATACACTAAACAAGCCAATAACTTTTTCATGTCCGTTGGACAGTGAATCTGAATTCACCTGTCAAGCTTTCGAACCAATGCGCAAATTATCCACGGAAAACACAGACAGTCTTCGGGAGAAGTAAACGTAGCAAAGTCATACAAATGGTGACCTCAACCTAAGTGACAGGTTGATTAGATTATGTTAACATAGCTGACGTTTTCATGTGTTTGCACAGTGTAACTGACTACAGCCGGACGACTTAGCAATTCCTTCAACCTCAAAAGAAACTCATATGAGTTTGTCACGAGAATCTCATGAACACCTCAGGAGCTACTCGTGGTATCTTCTGATGCTGAAACATATCAACCAATAGAATCTCATCAAAGGTTCGTGAGATATCGCTCATGAGGTCTCTATGAGGTTTTTGAGGGTTTGCTACCGCGCCCGGGTTAGGTGCTGACCAGCTAGTTCAGCTCAATGATGACCTTCACATGGGACTTTGCAACTGTGCCAGATTAATATGTTGAGAATGTTTGACAAAACCGCTTTCGGAGCATTCAGAAGTTTTCAAGCTGCGATGAGAAGAACAATTTGTCCGGCGGTAAATTTTTCGGTTAGACAGTCGTCCAGACATTTCGTCCGCGGAGGAGATGAGAATATAAGTGCGTTCACAAGCGATTACTGAATATAAATTGAAAATAGTGAAAAAAATTATGTAAGTTATGTTTTTTTACGTAATACTCATCCATGCGGAGCAATTCTTCTATGATTCTGTACTAGTTCGGCTTGAGCTTGAAGCATGGGAGTCTCGCAATAGATGTTGTCTCACTACGAGTTTTCTACTCTACACTTTTAAACGTCTTCTTTGTGACTTCTACACTGTTTAACAAGTTTTGTTGGATCCCACTCGGAACCTCGTGTATACTGGTGAACAATTACTGTTCTAACGCATGTTCCCTCGCTGAGAACATGAAGCTTACTCTTTGTAGATTAAAGAATGACTGTTCTCAATTAGGTAAGTGGGTTCTGCTTCTCGAAAATGCAGAATTCATTAATTTTAGATGAGTTCTATTCTATATTACCAATCGCAAAAAGTTCACCTGTCCGTTGATAACCAGTTAACAGTACATATATGTGTACTACCAATTATAAAACAGCTGTCCGATCACTGATCACTATTTTTCAGAGTACCGTTCACATTAATTTATGATGCTGTTCTTCATTTCTGAACCTTTCTAGCGGAAATCATGTTTACGTCAAGTAGTTTGTCGAGTAATTGGGCAAGAAGTCGTTGCAATCATGGGGTGTTCTAAGATTTTTTTAGGAAAATGTATTGTTGAGAACTGTAACTGTATTGAGGGCATTCTGACAATTGGGGCATGCAACATTTGGTCAGAACCGCTCCATGGTTTACTTGTTCATTGAACAATTATGAGCACGGAACTTATTTTGGGCATAACTTTCATTTGACCAATTTTCGTGATCTAAAGAACAAAAAAACCATATTAGCTCACTAAAGTGGCAAGTCAAGTGGCAAGACTAAGTCCTCGGAAATTCATCAACATATTCGTTCCAAGCTGACTTCTCTGAAACTATGTGTCTACCAGATTTGCAGGCAAAACACCATGACAAATTGATACATTGCGTTTTGGTATCATTTTTGCTGGCAAATCTGGCAGCAAACAGGAGGTCGCAAATCTACCAGCAAATCATTGACGCGGCGGTAATTGAAATCTACCAGAAAACTTGTCGCACTTTTTAAAACCAATTCCATTTAAAAAACATGAATATAACATATTTATGCGTACAAACAACAAAAATTATATTCACATTGAAATTTTCTGAGAATATTGCGAAAAATGAATAATTAACTAAAAATGACACAAAAAGATCAAAAAGAACCTAATATCAACAACAGTTACGAGAGCGAATAAGATAAATGATAATGGTAACCGGTACACAAAGCAATTTGACTAGGTTGTGACTGTCGACAAAACCAAAAACACGTCTGAGATACAAAAAGACAAAAATCAATTAACAAAAAGGTGGAAGGGATTACCTCAAGGGAATAGGTAGTAGAAATAATTGTATTTAGTATTGTTGTGCATAGTGCATAGTAGGGATTAAACTAGAATCTTAAACACTATGGCCACAAAACATCAAGGTTACCGATTGAAAACCTGAGGTACATACTAAATATATTTCAGAACGAAGTAATTACACAGAAAAGGGGCGATTTTCATTTTGAACCAAAAGCGAACCTATTCTTCCCGAACCGCGTGATCCGTTTCATGGTCGAATTTGAAAACACAAAAGTTGGACCTAACCACCTAACCAATTGATGTAATTATTGCTAAAACTTTGGTTTGAGAACGAAGCTGGCTCGTTTTCTTACCGAACCACTCGGTTACGGTTCGGGAAGGGTTGGTTTGGGGGAATTCGGTTTGGGAAAAAAGTTAGCCTCTTCGAAGGTCTATAGATAAAGATCCGAATGAACAATCTGATGAACAAAACAAACAAATGTGCGATTTTCCCCTTTTGGTTATAGAATAAAATACTAAGCCACGAATCTGTTCATTTAAGAATGCAGAGAAAGAATTTCCATAAGTGGTGGGTTTTGTATTCTC
Organism: Litoditis marina; assembly: GCA_964036275.1. NCBI lineage: Eukaryota > Metazoa > Nematoda > Chromadorea > Rhabditida > Rhabditidae > Litoditis > Litoditis marina. The sequence continues at coordinate 38,420,921 of OZ038433.1, forward strand.
TCCGGGGTTAGCCTATACACACACATGTAAGAGGAAAAAGAACTTACACACGTATAGGAAAGAAGCAATTGAATCTAACAATTTTAACACTATACACTAATCAAGAAATTTACCAACGAGTATTCAGTCCGAGAAATTCCATCAAACGAAAACGAGAATCCTAAATTCGCACTTCCTCACATAGTTCAGTCCTTCTTAGTTTCGATGTCATCTGAAATATACACAGTTAGAAACCGAAAAACATGACATATCCACTAGTTTATATTCACTAGTCGAACTTATTGGCACGTTGAAAGTAACACTTAATCTCACTCTCACATATATTTCTCACTCTTTTTCACTCGGCTTGTTGAAGGCAAAATATCGGCCATCACTAGCATGTTTCGCGATTGATAAGATGGTGACCGTTTTTTGTTTAGATAGATTTTACTTGTGTATGGTAAAATCTCACCTGTTCTACTACTGTTTTGAATATGAGAAACTGGAGAAGTGATCAAATAATGAACTGTCCCGTTTCAATCTCTAATCTTTAGTCTGTATCAGTCGCATCTGGTAGTATAACTGTGAACGATTCTCCCATGTATCACGAGTGACGGAAGATTGGCTTTGGCCCATACACTCACAATGTCTCGCATTAGCCGGTGGGTTCCGAACCTTTTTGCCAGAAGAACGTGAATAGAGTTGAGGTAACACGCGCGTGCAAATACTACTGTCATTTTTGGTCTGCCTATCAACGCAGCTAGTGCACAACTAAAAATTGCTAAACTGGGTTCGAAATTCCTTATTTTCGGTTCACCACATTTCCGAGATCGTCTTTTAACTTTTAAGCTTTCAACCTTACTGATGTATGATTGTTCAAATCGGACAATATGAATACCAAACGAACCTCTCTCTTTTTATCCAGCCGGTTTTCGAAGTATTGATGTAGCCATCTGACGCTCGGTTGCCTTTCACTCCTGCCAATGCAAAACGTAAGAATTCAATGTGAAAAAATATGAAAAGAACATGGACTGATATTAAGTTATAGACTGTCTGACCACAGTTGCTGCGCTGGGTAATAAAATGTTTGAAATCGAAACCCTAAGCTGCATTGCTGCACACAATTATTTCCTCATTCACAGCTCACACAACAAAAAAAACCGGATCCTATTTGTAAAATAGTTACATGTTACGTGGTAATCAGTATGTCAAATACTTCGATTGTCGGCGGTGGCGCAGCCCACCTAGACAACGCGTGCATCATGCCTCATCCTCAGCAATAACGATTTGAGTGAGCAATAGATAACAAATAGGCAATATGTGTAAACAAAACTACAAAACACTCACGTTTACTTCTCTCATTGAAGGGCTGCAACTGTGACGTGAAGTCCAGACAAAAACCACGAAAATCTCACCAGTCTATTCGCGTGCCGTCTGGCCTGGAATTAATAGGCATACGTCACAATGAAATAACGTAGTCTCGGTTGTCAGAACATGAAACATGATCAGCAATCAGCACACAGCACAGTAAACGACTAATTCATAAGAAATATAGATGAGAGCACTACTACACCGTCTTAGGTTTTTCGATTCCTGTTCCTGTTTGGGAAGCGCCCTTTTGGCTTTTGGGTAAGTGGAAAACAATCTAATTCATATGTCAGAGTGTCAGTCTATTCACTGAGAAATATCAGAATTTAAGAATTCAAAAGACAATAAAACTGATTGTTTTCAACATTCAGACCAGACCATACTACTGTTTGGAACGCGCACGTCAGCAACCAGTTTGGGCTGAATGAGCAATTTATATTTTTTATCCAAGAAAACCTTCTGTGAGGAAAAATACTAGAAAGTAGTACCAACCTTGTGCTTTAGGCGGAAATGAAGGCCTTGTGGATACTAGAAATATCATAAATTATCAGCTTCAGGGCGGTTTTGCGAAGTACGGCATGACTGTAATTGGATACAATCTGGAACAAGGTAGACATGAAAAATCACAGAGAGCAACAGATATGAAACACATCAAGTTATAGAGAAAACCAGCTCATTGCAAAATGTCGTTCGTTTGAACCATAAGAATATGAATGTTCAGTGCAAACTCATCATAGTTTGACTATTTTTGAGACAGGCAAAACATTTATAGAAAAAAGTAAGGAGTAATAGTCAAATCTGGATACTTATTCCAAAATTTCAACTATGTGCACAATATACAATCGGAAAACCTTTTTGATATTTTAATATCCCACTTTAATTTCAAATTTGTGTATAACGTTAATAAGAAACGCATTCTTTCAACTTCAAATAAAGGGACAACTCAATCACTATAAATAATTGCCCAACCCCACTACAATATTGTAATTTAAATTATGGATGGAAACTACGTGATATAACACAATGAAACAATAATAAACATAACTGACATAAAATTTTTGAAAAATGGCGGCGTCTTCAAAAACGAGGCTTGCGCCAGTGAATTACTGCGTCAGGTAACCCAGCGCAGGCGCATTCTCGGTGTGGTTGCAAAGTTGCTAGACAAATCGGGTATGGTCGCAAATTTACCAGATTTTTCAACTTTGGTCGCAAATCTGGTAGACACATTGTTTCAGAGTTTCTCCTATTTCTGATTTCCATGATGTTGAAACTATCGAATCTTTTGTTGAAGCGGAAATTGAGCGGCAGTACTTTTTGTGCTGCATTTAACTTTGCATTCAGAGAAAATTCAAAATATCATAAGATCGTCTTCTCTTTCTATGTGCTCAATAGTATTTTGTTTACATGCGAGTTGAATTATGTTCGCATCTAATCATCAAGCTGTTAGCAACAAACAATTCAAATTTTCAATTCATGTTATTATAATTTTTATTCAGGCAATGAATACTACATTGCCGAGTGATCATCCGTACAACTATGTGCTGATGATGCACGCATGCATTGTTTTTACTCTGCCTACTTTTGTTTTTACATTTTATTGTGTGATGTACAAGTCCCCCAAGCAGATGTCTAGATTTTACAAGAGGATGTTACTTGTATTTGTTGTGAAGTAAGCGATTAAAGAGGCTGTCTTTCCGCTGAAAATGGTTGATTCAAAAACATCATTCGATTTTTCAGATTATGCGTTTAGTTGTAGTAAAAACTACTTTTTTCGCACAAAAGGTGGTTCAAAACAACTAAACGTTCGTAAATTTTGTCATTCCTTAGAGTGTGAATATAGCCGTTCTCACATGCTCGTGACAAACATAGATGCTTGAAAACTGCTGTGAAATCGCCGCATTTCACGGCAGATTCAAGTGTTTTGCTGGCAAGTTGCTTACGATGTGCGAATACTTGCCAGCAGTGTGTTACTTTACGTATCTTACGAACCGAGAGTAGTCCACGAAGCACTGCTATCGTTTTCGATTTATGGTCATTCATATCGAACTCAAAACCAAGTCAGTGGAGTTCGGTTGTAAACCCCACGCTATGAAAAAACATTTCGTCAGTTGTTTAATAAGTTTTATGGTGTACGTTCGAACAAGTGGGGTCGGATTTTTTTCTTGCTTCGGATTATTCTAGCTCTCCCGTAACTTGTTGACGTGACCCGGGTACAACATATTTCTCAAAAATTGTTTCGCAGAACAGGAGATTAGTGAGAGTTTGAAATTTCTTTGTACAGTCCTAATTACGTTTTTTCCAGCACCGGCTTTGGTGATATATGCATGACTAGTCTAATTACACCGGTGGCACTTATTCCCAGTCTAGGCGGGTACCCGACCGGGTTATTCTCTATAATATTCGATGTCAACACTGTATATTTCGTTGTTCTCCAGCTCTGGTGTATTTCTAGTAAGTTTTCCACACTCGGTTCGTTTATTCTGGTAAGAATGTTCTCCCTGAGAAGATTCCTAGATGACACACTCATGAGACAGTGGTTGTAGAACACGATTGTCTAATCGTGAGAATACATCACGTAACGTTCTCGTTTTTATCACGACGCTACTAAAACCGATTGGCGTCCATGAGTCAAACTTTCTCGATGTATAACTGACAACACTGATTCGTGCTACATTGCAGGTTCTGCCACGTCAATGATGCAGTGTTTTCACTACCGTGTCAACAATATTCTGCCGAAAGGCAGTATTTTGAAGCTGAGCCACGCACAATTCTTTGCACTTTATGTTGTCGGTTATTCTTTTGTCTCGATAGTGGTTTGCGGGGGATACGCATACATGGCGGTCGTGCTTTCCGATGGGAAAAAGAGCGAAATAGCAAAGGTAAATGTCGCAAGTTACGGAGATCCCATGGCAAAACGATTCTGCCTGTTGGAAACTTAACAAATGAAATAAACCAAAGGAAAGAACAGACAGTGAAGGTTTCGGTGTTCCACAATGTGACGGAAATATGGAGAAAAACACCACTCGCTCTCTGAATTCAGAAAGATTTCAGGTTTACCCAGAGTTGAAAGAGGCTCTCTTGTATCATCGCACTGTCACAATTGATGTAACATTACCATCGTTCCAACTTTATGTGGACTTGGCACTGACGGGATTGTCAGCGGGGTTGATTGTGTTGGTGATAGCTGTCAGATATACTTTATATATTCTGGACAAATGCTGTGACCAGACATCAGCCAAGACAAATCGGCTCAGAAAGCACTTCTTGGTAGCGCATTGCTTACAGGTAAAACATTGTAACATATATTTCGTACGTAATGTCCTTTGCGATGTCATTCACGTTAGCTCTCTTCTTGAGAAAACAGCCTAATATTGAGTGAGAAATTGGTTCTTTCAGTTTTTTTCAGTTTTAGTTTTTCGATCCCTATGGCTCATAAAACCGGAGAGTCAAAATATAGTTAGAGAGCGGCGGTTGATTTACCTATGTTATTACGTGGTAAAGTTTTGCATATTTCAGCTTAACTTTTACCATTAACTAAAAGCTGAAAACCTCGATGATGAACCATCAGGTAGCTTAAGAGAGAAAAGAAATGTGAGAAGATAGAAAGAGAAGTGGTGCACTATATACGTACTGTACTCAAGAAAAGTACTCATTACTTTTTTCAGTCGCTGTCGCATGTTTCTTTTTTCGCGATCCCAGTCATGGTCTCCATTTTTCAAGTGAAGAATGGTTATTTAAATCGAGGCAAGTTGTTTTTTCCAAATACTATGATCATATATTATGCCCGGTTTTCCAAACAGATATGTCTTCATTAGAGCATAATTTCAGAGTTGACAAACTCGTGTGTTTTTGTCTTTGGAATCCATGGCACGGTCAGCTTAGTGGTGATGTTGTTCGTTTACAAATCATACCGAACTTTCGTACTACAGCTTTTGACAAAAGGTGAACTGTTAATTTTTCGTGAGTCGTTCTGGAGACCTAGCAAAAACATCTCCGCCGGTCGATCGGTAAACATGGCAAATTATGAAATATATGTGCCCGGTTATTTGCCCTATAAGAACTCCATTTCGAAAAACACGGAAAAAAAACTTCCAGAATCACTAGAAATCACAATTTTACACTGCCGAAGTAGACCTACGATGGTGGTGGATTACAGCAATGCAGGTTGTTTTTTTTTCAGGACGTTTCATCTTGTTTGGAAATAAACAAATAGGAGTATACGACCAGAGCAAGAGACGTGCCACCAAGTCCATAGCTATGATTACCAGCATCGACTGAACTCGAGAACATCATAAAACTTGTTCATTGTGTTTGTAGCTTGTTTGTAGTTTGCGTAATTTGCATTGTAGATTGACAACGTTTCCTATAAACAGTGTGCGTGAAAGGTGTTCATCAAGCTCGTTAACCTACATTTATACTAAAATACGTGAAATACAACTCAGATTGTGTATAAACACAAGCATGAGCAAGTCGTTCAAAGAGTAAGTTGATTTGGTTTGTGCTATACACGTTGATGAACACTAGCCACAGTAATTCTCATGAAAAGGTCACCTTTGACCTATCTCGTCGGCTCTACCGGCGAATTCACTCGAGAACCGGTCCATTCCGAGCCGAACCGCGAACCGGTCACCGGAGAACCGAACCGAACGACTCAACCAACATGCTGAATCGACCGGTTCTCCAGTGAAAGGTTTGAACCAGAACGACATTAATCATGATTTAAAAAATAAGTCGTATACAAGTTCAAATGAGTGGATTCCCGGCTCGGTTCAAGCCATTCTTCCCGAATCGGTACGAGCCATTCACTGGAGAACCGGTCCGTTCCGTATGGTGGTTCGGTTCCTCAGTGACTGGTTCGCGATTCAGTTCGGGGAGGACCAGGTTCTTCAGTGAATTGGCACTATATACCATAGTTCGCGGTCTACTATGCTTGCTGCTTACACATCAGAATGTGAACAGATCTTCAATCAGGTTGCTATGGTACCTGATATTAACTTTTCGACGAACACATAATCGAATAGTTTGATATGTGAACATAACATAGTCTTTTGATTTTGAAGATTCGCAAACCGTGCCGCGATAAAACAGGCGCACCAGAACAAAACATCTTTTTTTCGAGCATTTATTTTCAATCTACGAGCGCCACCCTTCTACGGAGTATGCGCTATTTGGAAATAAAACAAGGGAAAGAGAAACAACAAATCTATCGGACTGTCACTTCAATTGGTTAAACAGGGAAAACATATACGGTTGGGTGTCATAAACAGTTCTACTTGTCAGCCTGTATTGACAACCACTAACTCGACTTTGACTGGGAGAAGGAAAAGTCGATATCCAACTCAAACTTACCAAAAGTCGAAATTCTAAACACGATGAAAAATCCTAAATTTCACCAATCACATCATCTCTCTTTGTGTTGTTTTCCACCTTCTGAGTAAAATAAATAAAGTAATTGTGATACTGCCCGTCGCAATCGCAAAGTAGGTTAAGTTAATCCATAAATACATAAAAGTGTCTATAGTCTCACCGAACAACACATTTTTTATCAACATAAAGTAACTTCAAAACAAATTGGAACAGTTAACATAGGAAATAACCATTTGGTAACAGAAACAAAACAGACAATATTATAAAGAACAATGTGGCAGCAGGTTAAGGAACTGTAAGAAAAACTGGAAAACTGAGACAACGTCAACCATTACCAAAAAAACATATTACATTAGTGGACCGATTCAAGTCGGAAACAACAACTGATTATCAACGGTTGAAAAAAAATTAGATTACGCTTTTGGCATGGCTAATCTTCGAAGAACAAGTTTTCGTCGTATCGCTTATGTTGCTTGGCTTGACGGGGAGGCAGACATCTAGCAGGAGACTTTTCTCGCTCAACGGACTTGCGAATAGAACGAGTACGGATAGCACTCGGGGTGGCCTGGCTCGTGGACGGAGTTCCTGTAGTATGTAATTGTAGTTTGTAGCCCGAACCGTGAACAACTTGTACATGTACATTTTAAAATTTGACATTTCCAGAAAAACGATTATCAATTGCACTAGGCAATTAAACCCATCACAACAATGTATTCTCAAATATGGAAAGAAAATGCTGACGTCTAGTCGCCATCGATCGTATTATTACCATGTTGATCGAAATATGTCGGAAAGGCTTGAAAACACTCCCTTTTAGCGAATATTGGGAAACTAGGCCGATTTTTGATGCAAAATTTTAATATTTCAGGTATTTTAATCCAAAACGGGTCCCTTTTTGTAGAATAGTTTTAAACCTTACTGATGTATAAAAATAAACATACCTTGAGTATCTTTCTTGGAAGATCGTTGAGCAGACAACTTGGGAGGGGGTACGCCCGGGTTTCGAGCTGACTTCACCCTGGGGGGAATACTAATGATGCCACCCAGCATGGAGGGATACCTGTTGAAGATAGACAATACACAACCGAACGTTTTAATTCGCAAACAACGCGTTACAGAGAACTTTAGGAAAAAATAGCTGAAAGTTAAGACTGTTGAGTGAAAAACTGACAAATGAAACAAAACGAACCGTATATAAAATTGAGTCGTTTTTATATTTTTTCAGACAAGTACGTTTACTTGGGATCACCATATCTCAGAAACGATTGCAAACACAATCGCAGAGCCCGTTTGAATACTTTTTCATAAGACAGTTTACAGTACTTTTAAATACGTTTTGGTGACTATTAAGACAGTTTACATCAATTTTAAATACGTTTTCGTGGCTATTAAGACAGTTTACAGTAATTTTAAATACGTTTCTGTGGCTATTAAGACAGTTTACAGTAATTTAAAATACGTTTTTGTGGCTATTAAGACAGTTTACAGTAATTTTAAAAACGTTTTTGTGGCTATTAAGAGATTTTACAGTAGTATGTATGGTAACGTATACTGAATTTACCTCACGGGAGACACTATTGTCTCTGGCTCCCGGACAACCTCCGTTTTGACAGTCGTCACAGACTCAGAGGGGGACGACTGCTCCACTACCACGAACGAGGGAGCTGGCTCGGGCTGATTCAGATTCATCGCCACAGTAGGCGTCATCGGAGGATTAGTCGGAATCTGAAATCATCATTTGATTGTCACTACTCATTTCCAACATGAACCAAACATCCACGGTACTGAAAACGCATGTTTCTTGTTCTTAGCCGAACTTGATAGGGAGTTCGTAATTTTCAATTTGTTTTGTATGAAAATAAAGTATTTCGATCCAAAACTGATTCGTTTTTGAGAGATATAGTTCGTTTCAACCATCGACCATTTCAACCAACATGGTTGAAACGAACTATAGTCAGTTCTTCGTCATGTTATGAACGAATGCAGAAGTAATCGGATGTCAATATAAAACCATGGTCTCGAAAAGTTATACTGTTATACACAAAGCATATTCTACAAAACGACTACTGGTTATCTTTATCAATGTAATGACGAAGCGTCCAGTTTCACTAGTTCGTTAATAAGCACTGGATCATTAATTAAAACACAAAAAGAGCATTCAGACCGTGGTGTGACACCTGACACTGCTGTATGTCACTAAGTATCAGTAAAAACAATAGTGTGAAAGTAATGGTGCAATGTTGGGGACTGTCTACTTTATCGATGAACGTTTACAATATATATCAGTAAGGTGTGACTATTCTACAAAAAGAGAGACCGTTATTAGATGTATACACGTGCAAATTAATGATTTTGCATGAAAAATATACCGATATCGAGTTTTCGGCGAGAAAGTGGCCTGTTATCCAATTATTTCCTGCTTTTGAAATCATACCCTAAATGCCTCAGAGTTGGGACTTTTTCAAACAGGGGGGTTTTGCCCTCCCCCTCAGCCACTATAAGGGGGTTTTGCCCTTAATTTAGAAAATCGCTAAATCAGACAATTTTTGAGGGGGGGGGGGGGGGGGGGGGTTTGCCCAAATCTTCGGACCAAAAACAGGGGGGTTTCTCTCAAAACGCTGAGCATTTAGGGTATGTTTGGGATATTTTTGACTACTTTACGGGGTTTGGTTTTCAATTTCCAACAAATGTGTTATACACATTTAACATTTTCGTGAATATACGATTATTTTATTCTTATTATTACTTTACCTACCAATATACAGGCACATCCCGCCTTTGTTAATGTCAATAAAGATACTTACGTTCAGCATCTGGATAGATTCTTCCTCCATGTTATCGAAGAATTCATCAGATACCATACGAGCCGGACAAATTGCATCTTCTCTAGCAGTCTAAACTAGTTGAAATAAAAACATTTCGTGAAAATAAACAACCGAAGTTCCGAAGTACCGAAGCAGCAAAGACAAAAGACTCGAATGAGATAAATCCTACTACCTCAGGTGAGGGATATGTCAACAGATCAACAAATTTATTCGAATTTTTTCATTAAATGTTCGAAACACTTGCTAAACGGCATTTGGGTTCGCGGGTTTGTACTCCGTGGGATAACTTAAAACTGTATTCAAGAACGCATGAATGAATTCAGGAGCATACAAGATGCAAGCAACTGCGTAATTTGGTCTTCAAAGGCAACCGAACACTAATTGACCGAGCTCATTCCTCATTTAAAAACAAATCTCAAACCAAAATGACAAAAGTCAGATATTACTTTCTGAATCATTGTGTTTTTCAAATCTTCAGTGATAACCTGATCACCAGGTTGTTGAGTTGTACTGATTGACTATGTTATTGCTCCTTCATAAAATACAAAACAGCGAGTGTACCTGAGAGTCAGTGGAACTGAATCCAGAAGCAAGGTTGATGGATGGCACAGAGTCTACGAGCCCAGGTCCGTTTCTTCGATTAATGTTTCCTGAACTCTGACTAGCAATTGGCAGCCCAGCAGTCCAAACCAAATCCGAACTGGAAATAACCAACTCGTGTTCGGTCTAACAACAAAACCAACAATACATATCAAAAATGCCGAGGTTCAAAGACGATAGGACATGGAGAATGAAAATATTAAGTTGGGTAATTTATGGTAATTTGACACGAACATAACTATTTGGAAGTTCTATCGATCCAGAATATTCCAGTGAAGTTGTCTGAATACGCAAAAGAAATCGAAAAACGATCTCTCTCTCTTCGCAAATATCGGAAAATTGATGCAGAATCACGAATTTTCAGTTATTTTAATTGAAAAACGAGGTTCACTCTTCCTTTCTCGAGCCTATTAGCATCCTATTGATGTCGAAGTTAATGCTCTTCCAATATCCATTGCGGCCTTATTCCTTTTCATATCTTATTAACTCTATCTCTGATAATGATGTGACAAGCCCAAAGCACGAATACAACATTATTTGAATGCAGGTAAATAAACAAAGAAACAAACTACTTTTGCGGAAAAGAAGAAAATCGGACAGCTTTTTATGCAGAATTATTAATTTGCACATGTTTACATGTAAAATCGGACTCCTTTCATCGAATAGTCCGATCTTGCTGGTAGCTGGTGTATGATTAGCTGCTAGAAAGTGCTCACCTAGTGACAGCCTGGTTAGGCGAGGAGGTGCTCGCAATGGCGCCAAGCGACCTGGTAGTTTCCCTGGCGGGAAAAGAAGAAGCGAAGTCGGGATGCGTCTCAAAATAACGGAGCATCGAGGTGGAAAGGACTTCAGTATCTGCCTCGTCCGTTTCATTGCCGCAGCCGTCCTCATTATCCTGCAAGTTGACAGAGAATTATACCATCTCTGTATCCATATAATTTCTAATATACTATTCGTGAACACGCACAGCCACAATTTGATTGAGACTTACATGTTCTTTCTAATATATATCAGCCCTATGAAAACCACCTATCCCCATACACATACACGTACTTCTATTGGAATTGGAAAATGATTTTCGAAGTCGAACAGTTATACCTAGCTGCTTAGCGTTCAGGTTTCATGCAAATGACTCGGATCGAAATAATAAATATTTGCAATCGTGCGAAGCGATCACGGATAGAAAGTTATGGAACAAAACTCTTCAGGAACAAGAAGAAAACGGGTTAATTTTAAGCCGAAAACAACACGATTTGTCTGTATTCGATGCAAAGTCATTAATTGTTACGTGTTTCAGTCTGAAAACAAGCTACTTTTTGTCCAGAAGTCGGACCTTATTCCACAGATGCCCGGTTTATGCCCCTACAACAGAGTGTCGTTGACAGACCACTGAGAGACTGACAACTCGCCGCGCGCATGGCGTGCGCGTGTGCTACAACTAGTCTGTCTATTCGTGGAAACAAAAAAAGAACTTTTCATTAGTTGTACGAAAAAACTGGAAATTAGATTACATGTGTCAAGTGTTACAGTGAAACAAGGGCCAGAGCCCAGCTACCACTACTAGCTTCCGTTCTTATTTCTCAGTTCGAGGCTTAGCCTATACTAGTGCGCTATTACATACTATATACTAATAGAACTATTAGCTCTACGATGTCTTATTTTCTGTGAGGAAAAGAACCAATAAGGGTTGAAAAAGCTAACCTCAACCTGGTCTTCGATCTTCACCAGTGAATTGCCATCGCAACTAGCATTTGAACTCGTACGGGCCAAAATTGGACCGTCGTGAGCATCCTTCTGAGTAGTAGTAGTAATACAGTCGGTCTCCGGTGATGCATCATTTTCACCATGATCCTTCACGGCAATGTGCATATCCGGCTCGGCAAGGGGTTGGATCTGGAGCAAAACTTTGATAAAATGAACTGTATAATATAAGTAGATGAAGATTTTACACATTAGAATGTATGCACACCACCACACTCACATACCAGTAAGATGTATATCACAGTAAAAAAAAAGCTCCTAAAAAGGTTTAGATTCGACTTATGCACCTCAAACTTCATATTCATAAATCATAAGTTTGGTTGATAACGGAAAATGTCAAAAATTTATCATTTTTCACGAAAAAGAGCTGGTTATTTCTGGCCATTTACAAGTTTACCGGAATTCGATCACACTAGCATAACGTGGCAGCTTGGAACACAACATAGGTGACGTAGATAAATATAAAGTAGGTAAGTAGGGCCAACGGCCACGTTTTGTCAGCGGACAGCCCAGCGGAAAACAGTGATATTTTGAATAAGCTATTTCAGGACAATGTGTTCTGTAGTTCTGTTTAAAGAAACATACGATGGAACAAATTTTTTCAACTCTATTCTCGATTGAGAACAATGATAATTTTCTTTATTCTTTTTTTCAATCCAACTCTATCTGAACAACATCGCTAGGACACTAGAACTGCGATCTGAGCTATCAATAACACAGTGCAGCAGTGTTATTATATTATTTTGGTTATCTGTTTTTAAGGCCGAGCAACAGAAAAATAGAAATGTCAAAAATACCTGAGTAGTGCTTGATCCTTCTCTCACTCGATCGTCAAATTCATCTTGATTCTCGAACAAAGTGATCAACACCATGTCATCCACATTATGTGTTCGCGATCCCACTTTATTGATACTCGAAGTATGGCTCTTCTTCACAATAGAACTTATACGAGAGATGGTCCGAGCTGGTACGACAGTCGAACTATTGGAAACCTAGAAAAATCAACTCCTTTAAAATTATGAGGATGGCTCTTTGAATGGTCGCTGGTTCAATCTGCGTTCTCGCCTAAGTCATTTTCGCAGTTAATTTCGCATGGCGCAAATGCAATGATTAGCGGGAACCTGGACTTACTGCAACTCTGATGAGATTATAGCACCTTTTCGTTGTGTATCGTTATCGTATATGTATACATTAGTGATAATATGGATGCAGACCGAAGCGAAAACACGTTTTTTAGTTCCTAAAACTGTGTTCTGAGTAAGCGCTTATTGACACTCGTATCACAGAATAGAAGCCACACTCCACACATTACATCCAGATGCATTTTCAGCTTCCACTATACCTTCTTTTTGATTCCCCCACGAACTCGTCCCGGGCCAAAAAAGGAGGAAATAATTCGATGCGGATAGAGAAAGTTGATTAATGCCCTGAACGGATTCATTGCAACGTAGCGTACACTCCTGAAAATTTATAAATGATTAATGAATGGGGATTGTTCAAACTGGCGATCAAATTTTCGCAATGAGACAATATCAGAGCAGATACGGGCAAAAATAAACCTTTCTACCACAACAAAATATACAAATAATACAAAACTGTAGAAAACATACAAAAAATAACAATCGATCAATTTTTGAAGCGCTCAGGCATTCGAAGGAACCGTCCGCGGGCAACTGGCCGATTTTTTGCCGGGCCGCGGACCAGAAAATGGCCCGCGGACAGTCGCGAAAATCTGGTGACGGGCCGCGGGCCGTTAGATTGGTCCGCGGACGGTCGAAAAAGGTGTTTACGCGGTAAAAGGACAGACGCACACAATCGATTGATGGAAGTACCATAACTTTTTCTCTACAGTTTTTGTTGTTCTTGTTTCAAATTTAGTAAATGTTATGAAAAGGGTCTATTTCTACAAACCATCGAGTTTATTTGACTTAGCTTCGGGTTTAAGGAAAATATGGTTGTATTGGGGATGAAAGACTGGAATATAAAACATTATATATATATGTTTTGGATGAAGTATTCTCGAAAACACCCATTTCCGTTCTTTGTAGTTTGATTCGTTGTACCATACCAAGCTTTTTGAGTTCCATTTATAGCTCGTTGCTCCGTTCCGAGCGTTTTCTCTAAAAAATGACCACATATACTGTTCTCCACGAGCACTTACGTGACTTCTACATATTTTTTATTTACATATTTATTCATATTTATTCATTCACTTCGCTTCGTTTCGAGGCGGTGATCATCATACATATCACAGATCTTTGTAGTAGCAGCTTCTTCTGAGGTATTGGGCCCTTTCCTTCATAGAAGACTTCATGGTGGACTTCTAGTTGTAGTATAACTGGCAATAATTCAATGTTTCACGTGACTTTACTTGTAGTATAACTGTGCACTTTCCAACAATGATGTATTTTCAGAAAACTTGGCACTGACACAGTGAAGTAGGATAGTCAAGAACGAAGAAAACGTTACGAGTTCTCGGAAGGTGAGGTGAGTGGTTGCGAGATTGCTTACAGCTTACTGTTGGAATTAGTTCATTTTCACAAAATCTCCTATTAACTTAAACCACTTTACCAGTAAACTGATTTCGAAGCGCTGTAAACGAATAACGATTCTATAGCACAACCGCGAAACTTCCGAATTAGGTTATTGAAACAAGTAAACTTTCGGTTTACATAGCTTTGTCCTATATTTGTACTTATACCCAGTTTCTAATGTTTGTGGCTTCATGAAGTATGCATTCGAGCCTTTCAGTTAACTGTTGGATAAGCACAGATTTTGTCCCGTAGCAGATCAACGACAGTGACATGAAACCTTATGGTGACGAGTGTTCTGAAGGTAAGTTTGTCTCCGAGTCGGGTATTATTATTTATTTTTGCTCATTCCAACAAAGTATAGTCGCATGCACTCAGATCAAACTAAGTTAAAGTTAGATCGTTGAATGAACGATGAACAAGTAGTGTACTTGCGGCATACGCCGCAGTTGTCTTCGATGGAGCCTTTATCAGTTCTCTCTGTCTCCCTCCAAAAACATTCTTCTTTTCTCTTTTCTCCTCGCTTTCCATTTATTCTCTCTTCTTTCCTCTATTGCCCCGTACTTTGGGGCAAAAGAGCCTTTCTCCATCTCTCCCCTTCTACCTCCTTGTTGCCCTTTTCTCTCAAATAGTAGGTTTCAAGACTGCATTAACTAGGAGGGCTTACAAGCTTTACAAAGGTATGCAAGAGAAAAAAAACAATTAAACAGAGAGAGAGAGAGAACGCTTTCATGAGAGTTGATGCCGACAATAAGATTAGGATCGATCGTTCTTCATCGATATATTTCTTTGCAGATTCGTAATACATACCGGGAATGAAGAAAACTGGCACCTAACGAATAAAACGTTATCTATCTTTTTCAGAATACAACTCGAGTTTGTTTTCTGGCCGATGTCTACATGGAGTGGTGGTTGAGTTCCGCACCAGCTAGACGGTGGCTGCCAAGGGGCGAAGGTTGGTTGGCTTACCTACTTCTGAAAGTTGAAAGACTCTCACAATTTCTCTCTCTCTCTCTTAGCATGTTCTTCGGCTATCTCGCTCTCTTCCCTCTGCTCCTCTGCTCTGTCTCTATCTGCGATATCTATAAGCTTCAGCGTTTATATGGAGGGGATTTTTAACAGTTCAAACCGTTAAACCGACAATTTCCATCTATTTTTGGTTGAGTTAAACAGTAGAAACTCTACCTTTTCTATGGTATTTGGTAAAACCTGGCTATTTCGAGAGAACACACAGCATTACTACCTTCTACCTACATCCTACATGCTCTTTCTCTGTCTCTCCAGCTCTTCTCCCTGCTTTGTCGTTATTCATCTCTGCTTCTCTATCCTTCCCCCTCCCTCTCTCTCTGTCGTATAAGAAGTGATCAGCTTTCCGTCGTAGTTTCATCACGATGCACTTCGTAGTTAATGTGTTTCAATCAAAAACAAAGAAAGCAAATTACAACACAGCAGGATAGGGAAACATACACCGTACATGCTTGCTTTGGAAAGAGCAAACACTATACTCCAAATCTCTTCTTCACCCCTCTTTATATTCCACTCTTTCCTTTCCTTCTCACTCCCCCTCCCCTTACATCTGTCTACCTCTCTACTTTCTCTTTTACCTACACACTTTGATTGTCCTCACAACTTCTTATTCTTGTTCCTCTTCCTCCCCGGCTCGTTCTCTCCCCCCAAGGGTGACCACAAAGTTGACTAGCCTTGCAGCCGGTACGACCCCTCCCCTGTTGTATGAACCCTGCCTTAAACTGATAAATTTGCCGCAAACTTGTAAATAAGTTTGAAACTTAGTAAACAATCGACCGAAAAAGGCAAGAATTACCCCAATTTCGACTTTTCGTGGGACTCTTACGACCCCCTCTCCCTAGAAAAGTTGCACGGGGTGCAACCTGTGGTCAACCCTGTCTCCCCCTCTGTGTTCCTACTCTCTCAATCACTTTCTCTAATGTTACCTCAATGTTTTCTCGAACTCTTTCACTCCTCTTTCTCTCCTTTCTCCTAACCTTGGCTACTTGCACTTCCATACTCTTCCCAATTTCTACCCTCCCTTGCCCTTCCTTTCTCTCCCGAGTGATATGTTTCGCGAATGCAGAGAGAGGGGGAGGGGAGAGGGCGAGCGATAGTGTGTGTGAGCAAGAGAGGGAAAGGGGGGGGGGGAGGCAGTGAGAGAAAGAGAGACGAAAAGGGATTTGTCGTCAATTGTCCTCCCCCCTTCGCTCTGTATTTCTGTCTTACTCCTAATTTCTCCTTCACCCCTGTTATCCTACACCCCATTTGCTTCCCTCTCCCCTTCTCTTCTACCTACTCACCTACTTTAACTGTAATTCCCCTCTCAATCTCTCTCTCTCTCTCTCTCTCTCTCTCTCTCTCTCTCTCTCTGTGTTTATGTCCTCCTCTTCCTACTATCTTACATAATCTTGTTATCCCTCTCTCCCAAATGTTTTCTATTTCTCTATCACCACCTCATTCCTTTCTCTGTCGGCTTGTCACTTTCCTCGCTACCCTATCTACTTGCAGCTTGCACAGTACCCTCCTCAATCTCTCGTTTCTCTCTCTTTCTCTCTGTCTCTCTATCTCTCCTTTGCCTTCCTCTTTCATTTCTCTCTAAATGGCGTGTTTTGAGAATGCATACAAAAAAGGGAAACTGTGAGGGAGATGGAGAATAAACTAAAAAAATAATGAAGAAGGTAAAAACACAGCGAGATTGGGAAGGGAGAAATACATGGGAGAGAGAGAGAGAGCGAGAGAAGTATGCGAGAGGGGAGAAGAGGAAAAGAGAGAGAGATGAACAGAGAGAGTCAGAGAGTGAGAGAGACGGAGAAATAGAGAGAGAGGAACTGAGCAATAGTAAGGGAGAAACAAAGAGAGTGATAGTATATGTGTG
This sequence comes from Litoditis marina, assembly GCA_964036275.1. Lineage (NCBI taxonomy): Eukaryota > Metazoa > Nematoda > Chromadorea > Rhabditida > Rhabditidae > Litoditis > Litoditis marina. The sequence continues at coordinate 38,438,236 of OZ038433.1, forward strand.
TAAGAGGAGGAGAAAGGGGCAGAGAGAGAAAGAGAGAGAGAGACTGGGCGATAGTGAGAGGGGAACAAAGAGAGTGATAGTATATGTGTGTAAGAGGAGGAGAAAGGGGCAGAGAGAGAAAGAGAGAGAGAGACTGGGCGATAGTGAGAGGGGAACAAAGAGAGTGATAGTATATGTGTGTAAGAGGAGGAGAAAGGGGCAGAGAGAGAAAGAGAGAGAGAGAGACTGGGCGATAGTGAGAGGGGAACAAAGAGAGTGATAGTATATGTGTGTAAGAGGAGGAGAAAGGGGCAGAGAGAGAAAGAGATAGAGAGACTGGGCGATAGTGAGAGGGGAACAAAGAGAGTGATAGTATATGTGTGTAAGAGGAGGAGAAAGGGGCAGAAAGAGAAAGAGAGAGAGAGACTGGGCGATAGTGAGAGGGGAACAAAGAGAGTGATAGTATATGTGTGTAAGAGGAGGAGAAAGGGGCAGAAAGAGAAAGAGAGAGAGAGAGACTGGGCGATAGTGAGAGGGGAACAAAGAGAGTGATAGTATATGTGTGTAAGAGGAGGAGAAAGGGGCAGAGAGAGAAAGAGAGAGAGCGAGACTGGGCGATAGTGAGAGGGGAACAAAGAGAGTGATAGTATATGTGTGTAAGAGGAGGAGAAAGGGGCAGAGAGAGAAAGAGAGAGAGAGACTGGGCGATAGTGAGAGGGGAACAAAGAGAGTGATAGTATATGTGTGTAAGAGGAGGAGAAAGGGGCAGAGAGAGAAAGAGAGAGAGAGACTGGGCGATAGTGAGAGGGGAACAAAGAGAGTGATAGTATATGTGTGTAAGAGGAGGAGAAAGGGGCAGAGAGAGAAAGAGAGAGAGAGACTGGGCGATAGTGAGAGGGGAACAAAGAGAGTGATAGTATATGTGTGTAAGAGGAGGAGAAAGGGGCAGAGAGAGAAAGAGAGAGAGAGAGACTGGGCGATAGTGAGAGGGGAACAAAGAGAGTGATAGTATATGTGTGTAAGAGGAGGAGAAAGGGGCAGAGAGAGAAAGAGAGAGAGAGACTGGGCGATAGTGAGAGGGGAACAAAGAGAGTGATAGTATATGTGTGTAAGAGGAGGAGAAAGGGGCAGAGAGAGAAAGAGAGAGAGAGAGACTGGGCGATAGTGAGAGGGGAACAAAGAGAGTGATAGTATATGTGTGTAAGAGGAGGAGAAAGGGGCAGAGAGAGAAAGAGAGAGAGAGACTGGGCGATAGTGAGAGGGGAACAAAGAGAGTGATAGTATATGTGTGTAAGAGGAGGAGAAAGGGGCAGAGAGAGAAAGAGAGAGAGAGAGACTGGGCGATAGTGAGAGGGGAACAAAGAGAGTGATAGTATATGTGTGTAAGAGGAGGAGAAAGGGGCAGAGAGAGAAAGAGAGAGAGAGACTGGGCGATAGTGAGAGGGGAACAAAGAGAGTGATAGTATATGTGTGTAAGAGGAGGAGAAAGGGGCAGAAAGAGAAAGAGAGAGAGAGCGAGACTGGGGCGATAGTGAGAGGGGAACAAAGAGAGTGATAGTATATGTGTGTAAGAGGAGGAGAAAGGGGCAGAGAGAGAAAGAGAGAGAGAGACTGGGCGATAGTGAGAGGGGAACAAAGAGAGTGATAGTATATGTGTGTAAGAGGAGGAGAAAGGGGCAGAGAGAGAAAGAGAGAGAGAGACTGGGCGATAGTGAGAGGGGAACAAAGAGAGTGATAGTATATGTGTGTAAGAGGAGGAGAAAGGGGCAGAGAGAGAAAGAGAGAGAGAGACTGGGCGATAGTGAGAGGGGAACAAAGAGAGTGATAGTATATGTGTGTAAGAGGAGGAGAAAGGGGCAGAGAGAGAAAGAGAGAGAGAGAGACTGGGCGATAGTGAGAGGGGAACAAAGAGAGTGATAGTATATGTGTGTAAGAGGAGGAGAAAGGGGCAGAGAGAGAAAGAGAGAGAGAGACTGGGCGATAGTGAGAGGGGAACAAAGAGAGTGATAGTATATGTGTGTAAGAGGAGGAGAAAGGGGCAGAGAGAGAAAGAGAGAGAGAGAGACTGGGCGATAGTGAGAGGGGAACAAAGAGAGTGATAGTATATGTGTGTAAGAGGAGGAGAAAGGGGCAGAGAGAGAAAGAGAGAGAGAGACTGGGCGATAGTGAGAGGGGAACAAAGAGAGTGATAGTATATGTGTGTAAGAGGAGGAGAAAGGGGCAGAGAGAGAAAGAGAGAGAGAGAGACTGGGCGATAGTGAGAGGGGAACAAAGAGAGTGATAGTATATGTGTGTAAGAGGAGGAGAAAGGGGCAGAGAGAGAAAGAGAGAGAGAGACTGGGCGATAGTGAGAGGGGAACAAAGAGAGTGATAGTATATGTGTGTAAGAGGAGGAGAAAGGGGCAGAAAGAGAAAGAGAGAGAGAGACTGGGCGATAGTGAGAGGGGAACAAAGAGAGTGATAGTATATGTGTGTAAGAGGAGGAGAAAGGGGCAGAAAGAGAAAGAGAGAGAGAGAGACTGGGCGATAGTGAGAGGGGAACAAAGAGAGTGATAGTATATGTGTGTAAGAGGAGGAGAAAGGGGCAGAGAGAGAAAGAGAGAGAGAGACTGGGCGATAGTGAGAGGGGAACAAAGAGAGTGATAGTATATGTGTGTAAGAGGAGGAGAAAGGGGCAGAGAGAGAAAGAGAGAGAGAGAGACTGGGCGATAGTGAGAGGGGAACAAAGAGAGTGATAGTATATGTGTGTAAGAGGAGGAGAAAGGGGCAGAGAGAGAAAGAGAGAGAGAGACTGGGCGATAGTGAGAGGGGAACAAAGAGAGTGATAGTATATGTGTGTAAGAGGAGGAGAAAGGGGCAGAGAGAGAAAGAGAGAGAGAGAGACTGGGCGATAGTGAGAGGGGAACAAAGAGAGTGATAGTATATGTGTGTAAGAGGAGGAGAAAGGGGCAGAGAGAGAAAGAGAGAGAGAGACTGGGCGATAGTGAGAGGGGAACAAAGAGAGTGATAGTATATGTGTGTAAGAGGAGGAGAAAGGGGCAGAGAGAGAAAGAGAGAGAGAGAGACTGGGCGATAGTGAGAGGGGAACAAAGAGAGTGATAGTATATGTGTGTAAGAGGAGGAGAAAGGGGCAGAGAGAGAAAGAGAGAGAGAGACTGGGCGATAGTGAGAGGGGAACAAAGAGAGTGATAGTATATGTGTGTAAGAGGAGGAGAAAGGGGCAGAAAGAGAAAGAGAGAGAGAGCGAGACTGGGCGATAGTGAGAGGGGAACAAAGAGAGTGATAGTATATGTGTGTAAGAGGAGGAGAAAGGGGCAGAGAGAGAAAGAGAGAGAGAGACTGGGCGATAGTGAGAGGGGAACAAAGAGAGTGATAGTATATGTGTGTAAGAGGAGGAGAAAGGGGCAGAGAGAGAAAGAGAGAGAGAGACTGGGCGATAGTGAGAGGGGAACAAAGAGAGTGATAGTATATGTGTGTAAGAGGAGGAGAAAGGGGCAGAGAGAGAAAGAGAGAGAGAGACTGGGCGATAGTGAGAGGGGAACAAAGAGAGTGATAGTATATGTGTGTAAGAGGAGGAGAAAGGGGCAGAGAGAGAAAGAGAGAGAGAGAGACTGGGCGATAGTGAGAGGGGAACAAAGAGAGTGATAGTATATGTGTGTAAGAGGAGGAGAAAGGGGCAGAGAGAGAAAGAGAGAGAGAGACTGGGCGATAGTGAGAGGGGAACAAAGAGAGTGATAGTATATGTGTGTAAGAGGAGGAGAAAGGGGCAGAGAGAGAAAGAGAGAGAGAGAGACTGGGCGATAGTGAGAGGGGAACAAAGAGAGTGATAGTATATGTGTGTAAGAGGAGGAGAAAGGGGCAGAGAGAGAAAGAGAGAGAGAGACTGGGCGATAGTGAGAGGGGAACAAAGAGAGTGATAGTATATGTGTGTAAGAGGAGGAGAAAGGGGCAGAGAGAGAAAGAGAGAGAGAGAGACTGGGCGATAGTGAGAGGGGAACAAAGAGAGTGATAGTATATGTGTGTAAGAGGAGGAGAAAGGGGCAGAGAGAGAAAGAGAGAGAGAGAGACTGGGCGATAGTGAGAGGGGAACAAAGAGAGTGATAGTATATGTGTGTAAGAGGAGGAGAAAGGGGCAGAGAGAGAAAGAGAGAGAGAGACTGGGCGATAGTGAGAGGGGAACAAAGAGAGTGATAGTATATGTGTGTAAGAGGAGGAGAAAGGGGCAGAGAGAGAAAGAGAGAGAGAGAGACTGGGCGATAGTGAGAGGGGAACAAAGAGAGTGATAGTATATGTGTGTAAGAGGAGGAGAAAGGGGCAGAGAGAGAAAGAGAGAGAGAGACTGGGCGATAGTGAGAGGGGAACAAAGAGAGTGATAGTATATGTGTGTAAGAGGAGGAGAAAGGGGCAGAGAGAGAAAGAGAGAGAGAGACTGGGCGATAGTGAGAGGGGAACAAAGAGAGTGATAGTATATGTGTGTAAGAGGAGGAGAAAGGGGCAGAGAGAGAAAGAGAGAGAGAGACTGGGCGATAGTGAGAGGGGAACAAAGAGAGTGATAGTATATGTGTGTAAGAGGAGGAGAAAGGGGCAGAGAGAGAAGAGAGAGAGAGAGACTGGGCGATAGTGAGAGGGGAACAAAGAGAGTGATAGTATATGTGTGTAAGAGGAGGAGAAAGGGGCAGAGAGAGAAAGAGAGAGAGAGACTGGGCGATAGTGAGAGGGGAACAAAGAGAGTGATAGTATATGTGTGTAAGAGGAGGAGAAAGGGGCAGAGAGAGAAAGAGAGAGAGAGAGACTGGGCGATAGTGAGAGGGGAACAAAGAGAGTGATAGTATATGTGTGTAAGAGGAGGAGAAAGGGGCAGAGAGAGAAAGAGAGAGAGAGACTGGGCGATAGTGAGAGGGGAACAAAGAGAGTGATAGTATATGTGTGTAAGAGGAGGAGAAAGGGGCAGAGAGAGAAAGAGAGAGAGAGAGACTGGGCGATAGTGAGAGGGGAACAAAGAGAGTGATAGTATATGTGTGTAAGAGGAGGAGAAAGGGGCAGAGAGAGAAAGAGAGAGAGAGACTGGGCGATAGTGAGAGGGGAACAAAGAGAGTGATAGTATATGTGTGTAAGAGGAGGAGAAAGGGGCAGAGAGAGAAAGAGAGAGAGAGACTGGGCGATAGTGAGAGGGGAACAAAGAGAGTGATAGTATATGTGTGTAAGAGGAGGAGAAAGGGGCAGAGAGAGAAAGAGAGAGAGAGAGACTGGGCGATAGTGAGAGGGGAACAAAGAGAGTGATAGTATATGTGTGTAAGAGGAGGAGAAAGGGGCAGAGAGAGAAAGAGAGAGAGAGACTGGGCGATAGTGAGAGGGGAACAAAGAGAGTGATAGTATATGTGTGTAAGAGGAGGAGAAAGGGGCAGAGAGAGAAAGAGAGAGAGAGAAACTGGGCGATAGTGAGAGGGGAACAAAGAGAGTGATAGTATATGTGTGTAAGAGGAGGAGAAAGGGGCAGAGAGAGAAAGAGAGAGAGAGACTGGGCGATAGTGAGAGGGGAACAAAGAGAGTGATAGTATATGTGTGTAAGAGGAGGAGAAAGGGGCAGAGAGAGAAAGAGAGAGAGAGAGACTGGGCGATAGTGAGAGGGGAACAAAGAGAGTGATAGTATATGTGTGTAAGAGGAGGAGAAAGGGGCAGAGAGAGAAAGAGAGAGAGAGACTGGGCGATAGTGAGAGGGGAACAAAGAGAGTGATAGTATATGTGTGTAAGAGGAGGAGAAAGGGGCAGAGAGAGAAAGAGAGAGAGAGAGACTGGGCGATAGTGAGAGGGGAACAAAGAGAGTGATAGTATATGTGTGTAAGAGGAGGAGAAAGGGGCAGAGAGAGAAAGAGAGAGAGAGACTGGGCGATAGTGAGAGGGGAACAAAGAGAGTGATAGTATATGTGTGTAAGAGGAGGAGAAAGGGGCAGAGAGAGAAAGAGAGAGACACATGTGTAAGAGGAAGAGAAAGGGGGAAAGAGAGAGAAAGAGCGGGAGAGAAGGAGAGAGGAGATAGTATGTTTCGTCAACTAGTGTGTTGTGAGAGGAAAAGTAGAGAGGAAAACGTTTATAGAATAGTGGAACCGGATTTTTCTTTGAGTAAAACAGTACATTCTATACTTTTTCTATATACTAGTGAAACCCTGATATCCGAGCAAAAATAATGCACTTCTAAGTTAATAGACTGAAAAAAATGCAGGTTCTTTCCCCCCCCCCAGGAAAACAAACACGAGTAAAAGCAGGTTTTTTCGTAAGTACTATTGACGTACTTAATTGTTTTGGTTTGAAATAAAAGTATAAAACAATCATTTCCAGTAAAGGAATGCCCAGCGGAGCCGAATGGAACAAGAATATCAATTGAGGAAGTGCTTTCGAGCGAAATATTTTACCTTTTTTGTTTATTAGATGATTATGTTAAAAATGAATATATATATGTTCTATGTTCTATTTGATAGTAAGAAATGTGGTTAAATTTGCTATAATTGATAAGTAATCAATAATATATTCAATATCTGTTCTGCTATAACCCCTCGTTTGAATTGATTGCCGCCACACGTTTTTTGACCGTCCGCGGGCGGCGAATAGATAGGGTTCGGGACGGTGCTGGCTTGGCCCGCGGACGGTCAGAGTTTTGGCCCGCGGACGGTCGAAATGAATGCCTTAGCGGGCCAACGCCGCATAAGTCTGCGTAAACATCGGTCAGCCTGTAAACGTAGGTCAGTTTCATCGCAAATTGCAACAATGGAATAAGTAAAATTGCAATAAAGGAATGAATAAACGATTTATTCATGAAAGATCAATCAAATGCATTCATTAATATTATGAAAATTGTCGTTGAACTTGCATATGCGCATTGCATAGCATAGTTACGTATTTCGCTACCAATATTTACCTAGAGTTGAGCTAGTGTTAAGTAAAGTTTTTCTTGAAAATAACATGTTCTCTTTCTCAAATTTCGAAATTTTTCAGCGAAAACTAGTATTCACTTTCTCCTGTTTCAGTTAGACTGGCAAAAAAGTCCTTGTACGTGCAACGTAGATGTACCTGATAGCCGCACAAATGGGTCAACAGTGGTTTTCAACTCGTCCAAAACATGAACCATTGCTTCCTCGAAATTTTCAGTGCAGTGCACTTTTGACTTTTCCAAATGTTATTTTGCTCAATTTCGGCCTGGAGTTCACTGTCAATATTCAGAAATTTCCGGTTCAGAAAATTATGTCGGTGTGTGTTTTACGCTCTAGTGATAACCGTCACAAAACATTATCTGATAAATGTTTTATAAACTTTGAACTTTCAGGAACATCATGAGTTTTCATACAGTTTCTATTACTCGATCGCTACGTAAATGTGGTTTCTCGGCGAGTAGACGTCAACTGAAAATTTTTCTTCTCTTCATAATATTCATTTTAACGATTTATTTCATGAGTTACTATTTTGCGAAACCGAGGTAGATTACGTTTTACTAGTAGTATTCATCAAAGTTCATTAATAGTTATATTCATCGAAGTTTTAGAACGGAAAATTGCATGATGTTTCGATTCTGATTGCAAGACATGTACTAATTGTGGTCAGACAGGACTAGACCACACTATTGATCGATACGATGATATACTAGAATTGAAATGAACAGTCACGTAAAGTTAATATTCTAATGAAGAGTCGTGCACTTTATCATTGCATGTTTCTGAGTTCTGCTGTGTTCAACATCTTTCACGTGACTGTGCAACTGACTCACAGTATAACTGCTTCTTTCAGCCGAACTGCAGATTATTCGCAAGAAGTTTTTCTGTCTTCTTCCTATTATTATCCCAAATCAAAGAGGTCGATCATTTGTTTTATTTACACAACATGTGCATCATGTTGGGTTGTCAATGCAGATAATAAAAAAAAAATAAATAACGAATAAGGGATGAACTTTTGTCTTTGTTGGTACGTAATTTTGATTCACCTGTGGGTGCACAAATTGAGACCCGAATAAGTCCATTGTTTTGTTTCTCTGTGAAAACTTAGTATCAACCTAATGCCTCCTTTAGTAGAGTTACGTGTCTCACTCACCGTTCTTCGACTTGGGTGACTGTTTGACTCATCAACTGTTCGTGTTAAAATATTCAGCATTAGCTTTTGCATCTACAAGCTTTTGCATCAAACAACTAAACAAAGATGTTGTCTTTTGCATCACATTGTATACAACACGGAATAAGATTTATTTTCTGATTTCAAACAAGTAAACAAAGATGTTGTCTTATATTTCTAGTTTGGGACGGAACGCGATTGCTATAGTACTTGCGGGCAGTCGGGAATTCTTTGAGGACGAACAAAGTATCACTTTCTACGCAACCAATAAGACAGACAATGTATATGTCACTGCACCGATTGAAGTGTGAGTTAAGTGAAGGAACTACCTCAACTTATTTTTGGGTTCACCCGGAACTTTCAAAACAAAGCAGGTTGGAACAGAACAACCATGAATGCCTTCTTCTTCCTCTACAGAACTTTTCTAAAAAAAGTTGAATATGCAAGATCACCAATCTCAAAAAAGCAGGACACGTGAACATTTTTCTGGGTTCTGCTGAGTCTTTAGTCTGATGTCAACTTGTTGAAGGGTACGACTGAAATGAGGTCAATCGACATGATAAAAAATCGACCCTAGGCAAACTGCGGAAGGGGTTAGGAATACAAAGAGATTACCCATGGGTTCGCGATTTTTCATAATATTTCATGGATAACTGTTCGTGGAAGTATCGGTATGGTTGAACTATAGGTTATATTTTAAGTGTCCCCAACAAAATACCACGAAACTGTGTTTTAGAATAACGCCGCTCACCCCTTGTCCATGGATTGATGTTTTTGTTAAAACGAATTTGCTCGAGAATATGTCATCACTTCACGTTTTTCTTGGAAATAGGATGCAGCAGGTTGGTCAACGTATTTGAACAAGCCCTATTTTAAAATTATATCATGATAAAAACAATTGTAAACGTCTTGAGGTGTGATGATGGTGCTTGTTCTACGCGATTCCTTATTAGACCTGAAGCAGTAAGAGTTTATTCAGCTAATATGTATCTGATATATATATATATATATATATATATATATATATATATATATATATATATATATATATATATATATATATATATATATATATATATATATATATATAAAAACACGTTCTTCTTCCAGCTTACGTCATTTTGTTGATTTTTATAGTATTGCTATGTAATTATGAAGACCTCTCTGAACTTAGATTGAGAATAGGGTTAACTTTTTCCAAGCGGGGCTAAACGGCGGTTGTCGCCATCTCGCGGTGTTTGTAGTTCTACCCGATTTCCGTTCTGTAATCGTGAATACGTCAAAATAAAAACAACTACGAACATTCAGCCTATCACTTTAGCTGAAAGATTTAAAGTCAGAATTAATAGATTCCTTTTTCTTCTCCGAGAACGGAGAAACACGACGTTGTCACCTGTATCTCCCCGCTGTTTGCCAATGAGCAATGGCAGTATCTTGTGCTGGCTGCTCACACATACAGAAAGTAGGTTGTTTTTGCAATCGGTCTTTGTACATGTGCTCGTAATGGCATAACTATGTAAAACAGTAGAACACATTTGATTCAATACATTTCTAAGTCAAATTGTTGCGACCTAAAATCAGTTGTTTTACGTTTCAAAACAAAGTGTCATGCAGTGAAATACTTGGTAGAAAGATCACGCCGTTTTTGAATATTTTATCTCTTTAAAATGTGGTGTGTTTTGGGAGCAAATAAAAAGAATTGTTGAATGAAGCCGTCGTGCGGTCCTGAGGGACAGAGTAACAAGAAACAGTAACATTTCACGTTTGAAATAGTTTACAGATACGGTAGTCACATGCACTTATATGTACGGAGCATGGTGGAACCCGTATTCCAGCTTATGCGTCAGTACGAATCGCAGGTTGGCACAATATATATCGGGTTCTTCTGTTGTACACTTGAATCGAGTACCCCATAATGTTCTTGAACAGAGGATTGCTGTGTTTTTCAAAATGGATGGAATGAAACATACACACTGAGAAAAATCCAGAATAGTTTCAGCCAAAGTTTTTGCAGTACAATCATCGAAGTGTTACTTTTTACATCCTCGCATAGGTGCAAAATCCATCAAATCCACATTTGGGCGAATCATCGCAATTTGTTTTGGCTGAATTCACCCATGATGCGTAAGACCCACGTAGCGAACAACTCTTTCAAAGTTGTGTTTTGGGCAAAGATTCCCTCTGAATTATGGATAGTACTTTTAGGGCTATCTGACACTACAGCCTTGGATCAGACTGAAGTTGTCTTCCGTTTCCACTTCGGTGTTGAATCCAAACACTGTGGTCGGCTTCAGAAACCAGGAAGCTGCACAGACAGACTGTTTGCTTCAATACAAGGTGGTCAACTAGTTTTGTGAAGCCGCAATTCAGAAATGTCGCATCATATTGGTTAGATCTAAGCCTACGTCTCCTCAATCATACACTGTTTCTTGTTTCTTTGTTGTCACATTCTTACGGCGAAAATAATGCTGGAGAAAAATTATATTATTCCTACTCTGAATATTATCATAGCTCGTACTGTCTCTATCACCACCACAACTAATTATTGCAAATTTTTCCGTTGTACTATCTCATCTGATGTGAGTAATCGTGTGAAAAGTAGAAATTGGAACGATCAATTCTCCATTTCAAACATTAGATGGTTATACGAGGTTCAATATAAGTTGTTTCCAATTCCTACTAGTGTAAGAGATATAGGATGTTTTCATAACTCACACCTCTATCAAGTGAAGAGAGGAAAATACTCTTTTTTTCAGGAAACGGCAAAGTTTGTGTCCTTCATGGATTTGGATGATATTCTCATTCCTCGTAGTGGCGCCTCGTACGTGGAGGAGTTCGAATTGATGTACAATATGAAGCCAAATATTGCCTATCTACTATACAAAAAACTAAATGTACACGTCGAAGCACGTGAGTTTATACCTCTCACGCAAAGTGCAAAACCAGGGATGAGCAATGATTTGGAACTTTTGTTTTCGCGTCTTGACATTGATTCTGTTCTGTCATAGAATCCAACACTTCTCATCTCCTCTCCCCCCCCCCCCCCCGTATTCTCTCCTCTCCCTCTTTTTCCGTTTTTGTGTTTCTCTTCCGGTCTCTCATTGTATTCGTCACAGCATACTTACAGAATTGAAGTCGTCGAGGTTCTCATTATCTCGAACAATCAGCAGCATCAGGTACACGGACCAGGTAATTAATTCACGTTATTGAATAATTCAATTAGAACTACGAGTTTTCACGATTTTCACTGTTGGGTACTACGCATTAGCTGGTAACAACTATGGTGTAACGCATTAGCTGGTAACAAGATCACTACGGAATCTCTATCAAAAAACTCGTGGTGAGTGGGGATCGAACCCTGGCGATGTGAAGCAGTCGAAGGCGAATCACTTGACCAGTTGACCCAAAAAAGCCAACTATGCTTGGATATATTTGACAAACCTACCAACCCTACATGGAGGGTCGCTCATATATTTGTCACACCTTATTCACGGGACAAAAAGTAGTTGTAGCAAAACGTTGCAAAAAGTAATACTGTTCTCAGTCAGAGATAGGCAAGAGCGTGGTTCGACCGGACATTGTCAATTGCAGTTGGATTCACTGGCCGCCCTCCCTACCTCAAGGACTCATTTGGTAAGAGAACGCACTTTTACTCCAATTTTTTCATTCCAATGAGAGAGTCTCAAAACGCCACCATATCGAGAAAGACTGACCTCGATTGTTAACAATTATCGAAGAGACCTCTACTACCTTTGCTCACGACGTGAGCGCAAAATTCATAACTGAGCTAAGAGCCTTTTTCACGCAAACTAGAGCAAACAAACTAGATGTGAAGATGTGAATGAAATGTCGAGAAAAAAACAATTTTGAAGTTTGGTTGATCACAGACAAACTACTAGTAAAATAGTTACCGTTCAGGTACGATGTCCCGGAGGAGAAAAACACCATCACTCATTTGAAGCACAGTAAGCAGGTTTGTCGAATATACTGTGCAATGTGTTCACCGAGAGAGCTCGAACTTCCTATACTCTTTTCGTAAACTATGATTGCTGTACTAATATTATAGCAAAACCTAAATTTTTCAAGAGGGAAGGTTGCAGGCAGAATTTACATTTGAGTTGAGCAGTTGGGTGCGGAGTGAGCGAACACACGCATATAATCGTGCATAAAAGTACTTTGAGATGAACCTTGCGGAGTTAGACAAGTCAATAGATCCTCCCATCTATCGAAACGCAGAAGAAAACGAACGAGAACACCTATTATCCCGCAGCGATATTCAGGAAATACAATTTGATCTAGAGCGGTGGGTGTTGCATTACTACATAGTTTGTATTTTGATAAAAAGTTGTGGTGCTAATTTGTAAACATTAATATAGTAAGTTTTAAGAATCGCTTGGTCTTTTAGCTGGGTCAAAATTCATACTCCAGACTACGTTGCATATACACGTTGGCATGATGTTGATTGTGTAGCAGTAAACAAAACGATCAATATCACCTCCTGCGTGGTTCAACAAAAACACAAACGAAACAAGATATTTCCCAGAAAGTTTCCATGTCATAAATTAGTTTTGTATAGTTTTTAACACTTAAAGCTAAATTTTTTAGAATGATGGCATTTCCTGAAGTTCGAGAAATCTGGTCGAAGTTGCCGACAGAATGGTACTACTTCAATCTTATAGCCGACTGTTTTCATAACAAATTTTACAAATTTTATTATACCAACCAACCGGACAAAGTGAAATGTACTGGACCAGATAGCTGCGAGGTTGGTTTTTTTCCTATGACCTATGCTCAAATGTCTTCACGTAACACTAATGAAGAACCTTCGAAAGTACAAAGGTCTTTGACAATGTATTGAAATCATACAAATTACTTTCTGTTACAATCAGAATGCTGGTCAGAAGTGTGTGTTAATATTTTATCGATTAGTGAAAAGTTTTCATATTTTCAGTTTCCCCATCAGTTCAGCAAATTATGTGTGAATGCCGCAGCAGACTACTACTCCTCCAAACCATCCGAGCGATTTAATCTCCACTTTTGGGAGAACAGTAGCTTTGTCACGGATCAGGGATGTATTCAATGATTGTATTTTGAGAAAAAAGTATATTTGAAATTATTCTTCTTGATTGTATTTTGTCTAATGTTGTTTTCAAGTTTTCCACAAAAGGAACGGTTCGTTTGAAATACAGACATCTTTGATTGAAGGAAGTATGGCAGCATTATCGCGGTATACATTATTATTATACCTTACTTTGTAATATACGGTTTGTCCACAACATTGCTATAGGACCAGTTGGTATAGTGGTCCGCGCCTCTCAAACTCTGGACCGCTCAGATATAGCCGCCATTTTCTCCATAAAGACAGCAGAAGGTTCAATTGATTGAGCGATGCGGGGCGAGCGGTCGTTGATTATCTGCCAGCAGTTGAGAGAGTGTGTAGATCAATGATACGCAGACGAACTGGCCGCTCGCCAAACCCCGTCCCATTTAAAATCGATGGTACGGTGTCCACAGCGGTTTGACAAATCCTATAATTCCCAGACCATCGGCCAGCCAGACCTTGCAGCGGCTGCGAGGGTTACGCACGGGGATATATAAACAGTGGACGAAATAGAAAAGTACTATTCTTAAAACACTCCCTCACCTACCCCAATTCGTCGATCCAGAATTGATTGTCAATCATGATACCAAGTAGGGTTGCGTCACCGTGAAAATGTTCATGAACCTGTCTTTGTTGCTTCATATTATGTAAAATTTACTGATTTTGAATTTTTATCTACATTCATGGTCCACTAGACGTTTTTGAGACTTATCACTTATTTTCATGACTTTCAGATTATAGAGAAACGATTTCTTTAAAGGGACACGAGATTGAGTACAATCATGGCCCACAGAACCACTGTCATCACTCTTATAACTTCATGTTCTCGTTCTGCGTTAGTCAGTCGAGACGAAAAATACTTCTTGGTAGGGAAACATAGACACAACCAGTACCGTATTCACATTTATCTTGAAATCGCAGTTGAGTATGCCGAGCACTCGCAGAGTCTTTCCATTTGCATTCACCATTTCAACTCCGCATTTCACAAGCTGTGTTTTACCAAGCATCTTCTAATCGTGTACATTCAACAATGTCACGTCTGGAGCAGTATCAAGTTAGAACTCGACTTTCACATCCTTGATCTCTACTGGCAGGTAACGTCTCACTGCGTTCACCTTTTTGTTCTTTGCGGGAGACTCTACAACGACAGAGTTGTTTACGCAAGCACTTTCAGACAAATCGGCCAACTTGACGACTACATCATAAAACTTTGCTTGTGACCGCTCTTTGTGCACGGCAGAGTTTGTGGGAAAAAAATGTGGAAAAATCGGTCAACATAGAGCAATTTGGCTCCGGAAAAATTGCTCTTAAAATGACGAGATGAGATTTTAATTATCTTCTTTTCTCTATTCCATGGTAAAACTAATCGTCTCTCACTTCACGCTCGTGTTTTTCAAACGAGTGCTCAATAGTTTTGAGATGTGAAGCTGCTTGTTCTTTCTCAGTAGAAAACCAAAATGGTTTAGACCCAAAAAATTGCTAGGTTAGATTTTTCATTCGCCTCTCGAATCAAGACCTCCTTCTCTATATTCCATTCAGTTCAATCTCAAAAACTAATCTACTCTCTTTTTACATTCGTTTTTTAAACAAATCGTGCGCAGCGCCTAGCGCTGCGCAGATTAGTTTTTGTTCATAGGTCTGTATCTGTAGACATTCCAACCCAGTTTATTGATTCTTTCTCCATAGTTACTCGACCATTTTCCTAAATTTTCGCATGAAATACTGATAAGGCACACGTGCTTCGTTTTCTCAGAAAATCGACTTACGCATTGACATCGAAGCGGAACTTACGTACGGGGATATAGAAATATTGGGCGAAAAACAGAATTAAAATTTTCCCAAAACCTTTTATCACCCACCCAAAACCGAATACTGACTGGAAAAATGAAATCGATTCAAAATTGATTGAACTTTCAGGGTTGCGTTACAGTGAAAATGTACATTTCATTAAAGCAATGATATTATGGAAATTTTGCTTAATTTGAATTCGAGCTTTATCCATGGTCTATTGGAATACTTTGAGACTTTCTGAGATTTTAAAATTTTCCATGAATTTCAGTTTATACGGAAACGCTATCTTTAATCTTCAAGCTTGGATATCACTCCCATTCACATGTCTGAATGGTGAATTGAAAATTCGCTCTATTCACGTATGGCAATCAATGCTTTTAATGTGGCTTCATTTCATTCTAATTACAGTACTTCATAACTATAGAAAAAAATTTAATTAGTACAAAAACGAGTGTGAAGAAACTCAAGATTATGTTTGGATGAAACGTGTACAAGAAATAATAAAAGAAGTCCAATAGACAGATGTTTTGAGGAAAAGACTGATTTCGCTTGGTTTGAAGTTCGACAAAAAGAATGCTGTATTTTCCGTTACAGAAACCTTTGATAGCTACTCACAGCGATCTAGTTCATTTTACTTTTCGAGAAAAAGCGACACCTTTCTACTCGCATTATCTGTTTATTGGACTTCTTCATATTTCTTGTGCACTTTATCCGAAACTAATCGTTTCATCACGAACTATTCTTTCATTTCTTCACACTCGTTTCTTTTACTAATCATTTTCATTTTCTCCAATTCGACGTTATTCACCTGGAACTTCTATTCACTTTCTCACTTAATCTCCCTCTTCAGTTAGACTGGCAAAAACGTTTCACGTACGTACACCCTTTTTGTACGTGCAACGTAGATGACCCTGATAGCCGTACAAATGGGTCAACAGTGCTTTTCAAGTAGTCCGGAACATGAACCATTGCTTGCTCGAAATATTCAGTGCAGGGCACTGACTTCTTCAGTTGTGCTTTTTCTCAATTTTTGCATGGAATCTACTGTTGACATCTTAAGTTTTTTATTCCGGTCCAGAGAGTTGGCTGATGATTTTTAAAAATCGTATTGCAAGCGTTAGTGAGAACGGTTATGAAACTTTTAACTTTCTAATAAAAGTTTTACACAATTGGAACATTCAGAAACCATATGAGTTTTCGTCAAGTTTTATTTTCGCGATGGATACGGAAATGGGGTTTCTACCGTAGACGCCAACTGAAATTTGTTTGTCTGGTCTTACTCATCGTCATATCGATTTATTCCATTATCTGTTATTTTTTACAACCTAGGTAGGCAATGTTTTTTGAAGTAAAGTTCAGTGATGTATAGTGATCACATCAGTCTGAGTATAATCTTCAACAATGAAGGAAAATGGTTTGTCGAGAGTACAGGTGTCAATATTCCTGTCAAAGTTTGAAATTGGAAAATAGTATCAGGTTTCGATTATTACATGACGTAATGATGAAAATCTGGTTGTGGGGGGGGGGGGGCTGAATTAAATTTTCAAATAAAAGACAAAGCTGAGTCGAATCAATAATAGTTATTTTGCCAAATTCGGCATTAAATTCAGCCCCCTTCCTCCTTTAATACCAATTTCAAAATATTGATCGATTCGATGACAACTGCTTCTTCTTTCAGCTCTTTCAGCCGACCTACAGAATATTCGCAAGAAATTTTCTTATCTTCTTCATATTATTATACCAAATCGAAAAGGTAAATGATTTGGTCGTTTTAACAAAACATGCAACACTTCTATCTTCTGATGTGCTTATGATCAGATGTCAGTTTGAAATATCGAATGTGGTCAAATAGTTCAGCTGTTTGCTTTCTGTTGGACATTATATGATGATTCTAGTTTCACGTAAAAACAGACTACTCTCTGTCCCATATTTTCCTAAATCTCTTTTTTCAACATTAACGAGTTTCAATGAGAATGTCTGTTTTGATTTCGTGTAATTCTAAGTATAAACTTAACTCGATACCTACACATCATCAAATAGTTTCAATTGAAAACTACCGTATCAAATAGCGTTCCGAACAAACAAACAAACTTGTCTTACGATTATGTATTTCATCGCTGTTTTCTCTTTTGTTTTCCCGGATAACAGCGAAGAAAATGTGTCCAAATAAAAAATCTTTCTGTTTTCTGAGTTTAAAATCGTGTGTACACAGACAACGACTATACCTTTGAAACTCTCTGATAATCGAAAATTGAGGTGAAACCACAGCTCAGGAAGGGTTCCCAGTAGATTCACGTGTCTCACTCGACTTGGCTAATTGTGCGACCATGTAGAAGTTAAGTACTATGTTCTAAAAATCAATATGAGCAGTCCATGCAAGACGAAACCTGATGTTTTTCTGGGTTAAAGTAATTTGAGTGGTTTTTCATATATTTTCAGTTTGGGCCGAAACGCTTTTGCGGTAGTACTCGCGGGCAGTCGAAATTATTTCGACGATGTACAAAGTATCACTTTCTACGCAACCAATGAGACAGACAATGTATATGTCACTGCACCGATTGAAGTGTGAGTTGAGTGAAGAAAGTAGGTTAACTCATTTTTTAGGTTTGTCCCAATCTTAGTCGTAGTTTGGTCATAAAACAACCACAATTATCTAATTGCGTGCATAATCCCGGTATCAAACTACAAAACAGAGCAGACTGGAACCGAACAGCTGTCCATGTCTGATCTTTCTAGGGAAGTAGGACCATTGCGGTTCGAAAAGTCTCTACATATTTCCAGTACTGATCTTTATTCTCTTTTAACGGTAGAGTTGAATCTTGAATTGGCTTCAAACGCGAACGCTTTGCTTGGTTCTGCTGTATTTGTAGTCTAATATTTGCTTGTTTTGAGCAAACGCCAGTTTTGTGCTGAACGGGAAAACTCAAATGTGGTTTCACCCTATGATAGAAGTGGGAAATTCGTACACCGCAAAAAGGGTGAGGAAGCATAGAGAAACATAAAGGATTACCCATGGTAATAGATTCAGGACATATATAGTTTGTTCCACCCACTTATAACCCTCTACAGTAATCTGCTAACACTTCCAGGTCAAAGTTCACTATATTAGCGCATTCAGAACGCCTCAAAATGTTCATAGTGTCTTCTGCATGTTTACTACTGCTAACTCTGAGAGTTTGAAACCAAAGTAATGACTTTTTCATTAGAAAACACCCCCTTGAATAATTGACGGATTACTGTAGGAGTACATCGGTCGGTGAAACAGACTATATGAGTTCATAAACCTTCATGATTTCGCCAGGCTGCCCCTGTCAAAAAGCGATAAGTTGACTCATGGTTTAAAAAATGTATTCTAGAATAACGCCGCTCACCCCTTGTCCATGGATTGATGTTTTTGTCCAAACGAATCTGCTCGAGAATATGTCATCAGTTCACGTTTTCCTTGGAAATAGGATGCAGCAGGTTTGGCAAAGTATTCAAACCGAAACAAACTCCCTGTAGTCATGAAAACAATCAGCGTTGAAATCAAGATATGAGACCAGTAGCATTTTCATAGTAGCGAACAGTTCAAGCTATAATTTTTTTTTCACGATTGCACGTCATCGAAGTGTGACGTACATTGCTTGTTCTACGCGATCCTTATAAGACCAGAGGCAACAGTCTCACCTGCTTCAATTTTTCTCTGATGGAAAATGCGAAAATGAGTTGAAATCCGATACTTGGAAACAATTAGTTTTTTAAACACTTTTTCAACTTTTTTTTATTAATTAGTTTTGACTTCATAAGTCCTATTGTTCTTATGACGTTCACAAACAACTGAGCGTTCTACTTGAGAGCTCTAATTCGTTATTTACAGATTCCTTTCTCTCTTCCAAGAACCAAAAAACACGACGTGGTCACCTGTATCTCTCCCCTGTTTGCCAATGAGCAATGGCAGTATCTTGTGCTGGCTGCTCACACATACAAAAAGTTTGTTATTTTCGAACTTTGTGCATGCAGCAGAACCCGTGGTGCGACTGTTGTGGAGATAGCCAGTTGATCATTGATGCAACGTTTAAAAGCAGTGACAGAAAGTGATAACAGAAATTTGATCAGCTTGTACCGCTGTCAATTGCAAAACAGAATAGGCATGATAGTATCTGCTAAGTTTTCCACTTCCTTTTCGGTTCTCAGAGCGCAGATGCAGGACCGAATGCAAATAAGTGTTGGATGAAGCCATGTTGAATGTTTCGAACATCACAACATGTTTCAACTCTCAAGTATTTTACAGGTACGGCAGTCACATGCACTTGTATGTACGGAGCATGGTGGAACCCGTATTCCAGCTTATGCGTCAGTACGAATCGCAGGTTGGCGCAATATTTATTGCGTGTTTCTGTGATCTATACTAGAAGTTAATTGAATGGTCACGTAAAGTTAGCATTGAGCATTCTGATTGGAAATCGCGCATTTTTTCATTGCACGTTTCTGAGTTCCTTTGTGTTCAACATGTTTCACGTGACTACGCCATTGATGAACAACATATCATATATGCTTCAATTGAGTACAATATAGTTTTTCGTATAGGAAACTACTGCGTTTTGAAAACTGTTTTCAGCCGTTCGTCTTGGAAGTACAAACTACAGAGTGTTACTCACTCCCTGTTGTACACACAACGTGCTTCAGATTACGCTAGCACGACAGGAGCATCTCATCGAAACCTGTTTTCACTAAACCTGTAAAGCGTATGGCCTACTCTGTGAAAAAAGCTTTTGTTTAGTTTGTGTTATCTTGAAAGGGTTCCCTCGGTACCATCAGCAAATCAGCATTGACTTTTTCAGGGCTATCTGACACTGCAACCTTGGATTAGACTGAAGTTGTCTTCTGTTGATACCTCGGTGATGAATCCAAACAAGTTTGTCGGCTTCAGAAACCAGGAAGCTGCGCAGACGGACTGTTTACTGCAACACAAGGTGGTCAACAAGTTTTCTGAAGCCGATTTTAGTAATAACGCGACTGTCAGATTCAGAAACTAGTCTACGTCTCCTGGAACCCTCTATTTCTCTGCTTTCACGCTCATTCGGCAAATATTATGGGGGTAATAATAATAATAATGAGTTTATCAATGCACTGTATAACAATCAAGTGAGAGACGAATCGATAACTTATGAATTGATGTTTAAGGCTAGTAAAATAGAGAGCAATACATAGAATTGCATAAATTTGAAGAAAAACTGATTTAGAAATGAACACATAGGTCTATTTGAAATGAACACATAGGTACATGATATGTCTATTTACGAGGTGGATGTGGTTCCCATAATGGGTTGATGTGAAAACGAAAACCATAGCGAGCAAAGTACACATCAGATATAAATGGGGCCAGATGATGATCACATTTATAGTAACGATAGAAAGCACTATAACGGAAACGTGTTTCATCTCTACAATGATACTCAGAAACGTTATCTAAGTATTTTATTTGAACTATGTAGTTCGGTAGTCACCATTATAATTTTTTCATATTTTTTTTCACATGGAGTAGTTAGAACATTCGTGTAAAGAATAATAATCATAATAAAATTTATTACATGATAATGTGCAAATTCTATTTCGTTCAGGAAACGGCAAAATTTATCGCCTTCCTGGATTTGGATGATATTCTCATTCCTCGTAGTGGCGCCTCGTACGTGGAGGAGTTCGAATTGATGTACAATATGAAGCCAAATATTGCCTATCTACTATACAAAAAACTAAATGTACACGTCGAAGCACGTGAGTTTGTTATATACAAGATGATAAACGAGGGCTGTTGATTTGGTTGTCACACATTTTGAAAACTGTGTTTTTCGCTTGGAATAATGTTGATCATGTTCGCTCCTAGAATCGATCTTTTAATAACTTTCTGAGTGTGTTTCTCTGTTTCTCATTTTCTCTCTCTTCCCCCCCCCCTTTTCTAGGTTATACTTTCAGAGTTGGAGTCATCGAAGTTCTCGTTGTCTCGAACGATCAGCAGCATCAAGTACACGGGCAAGGTATACTATTACTGTATTTATTATTATTATAGTTATGATTAATCTTATTATTATATTATAAGGTTATTTATCTACCCGGAAATTTAGAAAATGCGTCTTCACGATGTTAACTTGATCGCGGATTAATCAACAAGTATCGCGCGCAGCGCGAAGCGCTGCGCAGATTAGTTTTTGATCACAACATTGCGGACTTTCAAAAGTGGTTTTATGCCATTTTCTCAAAAACTCCTGAACGGATTTTTGAGATTTTGATGGAAAGAGATAGAGGAGGAAAGGCTTTATCATTGAGCTATTCGATATTTAATGTGCGACCAGTGATCTACAGTTATGCTGAATATCGTCTCGCAAAAATGTCTTCCGACGGCGGCCGCGTGGCGTGGCGCGGCGTGGCGGCCGCAAAACCGACGAATTTAACCGATTCGTCTGAAATTTGGAATATAGTTAGAAACAGCAGAGTTATGTGTAAATCTGAAATCTTGGACCAATCGGTTAAAAATGAGCCCTTTTATCGCCTTCGAAACTTTGCATTCAGCTGCTTTCACAATCACTTCTAGATGTGCGGAGTGTGCGAAGTGAGCTGTTGTTTTGTTTTTTGGTAGTTTGAGTAGATTAAAGTATATTGAATAAGCAATTAGGTTAATCTGTAGAGATCCTGACTCCATAAAAAGGTTAATCGAACAAAAACAAAAATGATGGTGGTCGTGAAAGGATTCGAACCCTCGGCCTACTGGACTGTAGTGCGCTGCTCTGCCGACTGTGCCAAATAGCCACGAAGAGTGGAAGAAATGGACGGCGCCACTCGTGCGCTGCCCGAAATCAAGGATTGATCACGGTTTCTGAGAGAAGGCTTACTAACCAAACTCGTAGCGCAGTTTTTGTTTTTAAAGCATCAACCCAGCGTGTGTGAATAGATTAAAATGTATTGGTAAAGCAGTTAGGTTATTCTGTAGAGATCCTGACTCCATGAAAAGGTTAATCGAACCAAAGCAAAAATGGTGTCCGTGAAAGGATTTGAACCCTCGGCCTACTGGACTGAAGTGCGCTGCTCTCCCGACTGAGCCAAATCGACACGAAGAAAGGAAGAAATGGACGGCGCCACACGTACGCTGCCCGAAATCAAGGATTGATTACGTCTTGTGAGAAAGCTTACTAACCGAAATTGTCACGCAGTTTTTGTTTTTTACAAAAATGCTGTCCGTGAAAGGATTCGAACCCTCGGCCTACTGAACTGTAGTGCGCTGCTCTGCCGACTGAGCCAAATCGTCACGAAAAAAGAAAAAATGGACGGCGCCACACGTGCGCTGCCCGAAATCAAGGATTGATCACGGTTTTTGAGAGAATGCTTACTAACCAGAGTTCTAACGCAGTTTATGTTCTGCAAATCAACTTAGTATTCATTGTTACGTTGAAAAAAGTTTAATAATAATTGATTAGATGCTCATTATTTCCTATCTATTGATTCATTATTTCCTTCGGAAATATAGAAAATGAGGACAATTTGTATAAAAAAACGATGTAAAGTTAGAGACGATTAGCTTTTGAGATTGAACTGCATGGAATATAGAAAAGGAGGACAATAACTCAAGAGGGAAATAAAAAATCTAATCTCGCAATTTTCATGATCATCCTGACAGACTGATTCAAAAAATATATGCTAAATCTTTTAGAAAAGTCCGCTTACACTAAAAACGTATCTGAAACAAAAATCAGCTATACTGTCAGTCTATCGCCCAGTCACGTGA
The DNA here is from genome assembly GCA_964036275.1 of Litoditis marina. Classification (NCBI taxonomy): domain Eukaryota; kingdom Metazoa; phylum Nematoda; class Chromadorea; order Rhabditida; family Rhabditidae; genus Litoditis; species Litoditis marina. The sequence goes on from OZ038433.1 coordinate 38,460,957, forward strand.
AACATGTTAAACACAGCAGAACTCGGAAACGTGAAACGACAAAGTGCACACTTAGGCTATTAGAATGCTAACTTTACATGAATATTCAAGAAACTTATAGTGTACTCTGTTCTGTTATCATTTTTGAATCAATGGTGATAATCATATTAGGACGTTTCATCTAATTGTTTGCTGCAAGTTTTTTTTTCACTGAAAAACAAAATGTTTTTGACCCGTGAAAATTGCGAGATTACATTTTTCATTTCCCTCTTGAGTTATTGTCCTCCTTTTCTATATTCCATGCAGTTCAATCTCAAAAGCTAATCGTCTCTCACTTTACATCGTTTTTTTATACAAATTTACACTACTTTTTGCGGCGTAATTGAAACGGAGTATAGTTGTAGTTGTTGCAATAAGATGAGCGGGAGAGAATTGCACGAATTAGTTTGTGCTACTTTATGGAATTTAAATTAATTTTCTTACAATTAATGTATGTTATTTTAATATGATATTGTAATGTTAATGTGAATTTACAACCGTTTCGGTCGTGTGTTGCCATGCTCAATAAGTCACACAATTGCGCACAAGTCACATTATCAACGTAGTGTCCTGCCCCAAGGGCCATAGGCATTGGTTACCTCTGATACCAACCCTGAAGTGACAATCAACAGCTAACCACTCAAACAGTCACCCTCAAAACTTTACTGTGTTTGGATATACTTGGCGAATCTACTACATCATGGGTCGCTCACAACTTGGGCTCACTGTTTTTTTCACGCGCCTAACGAAATGACGGAAATTTATCATTATTAACATAGTTCTTTTCAGTCAGAGACTAGCAAGAGCGTGGTACGACCGGACATTGTCAATTGCAGTTGGATTCACTGGCCGCCTTCCTTACCTGAAGAACTCATTTGGTAAAATAAAGTTCTTTGTCGACGACCAATATGAACTTTCTTTTGTTAGTCCGAGAAAAGGAATGATCGTCTTTCAATCTGGAAGCCTTGATCCGCTACCAAATAGATACAGAATTATCATGAGATTCTGTTGTAAAAACTCATAGAACGGACGCTGACGTGGAATGATTTCACATTTCAACTGAGCGCCTTAATGTTTCAGTAACTATACGACATAACACTTCTACTACCTTAGCTGATGACTACGTAAAAACCAAGTTTGTCACCGAGCTAAGCATCACTTTCACGCAAACTATCTGAATAACCATATGTGAAGTTGGAAATATAATGTCGAAGAAATACTGAAAGTTGGAGTACTCATGGATGAATTATGAATAATAAAGTTCTTATTCAGGTACGATGTGCCGGAAGACAAAAACACCATAACTCATCTGAAGCACGGTAATCAGGTTGGTCGGATAAGTCGTGTTGTGTCGTACTTACAGCGCCAGTTCAAACTTCGCACTACCTCTGTAACTTTGTCAATGATGGTTTCTATTTACTGTTAGTCAATTGCACAGTCATGCGAAACATTTTAAATACAGCAGAACTCAAAAACGTGCAATGACAAAGTGCACGATGCCTTATGCTAACTTTACGTGACTATTCATTTAACTTCTAGTATACTGCTAGTATTGCTGTTCTCCAAATGTTTCATTTTGTATAATGTACGAGAACGTGTTCGATAGAGAGGGAATTTGCGATTTAAATTCACTTCACAATCGAGTACAGATATCGAGTGTACATGTATAGTACGTATAATATACAATTCTTTGAGGTGAGCGTTGCGGATCTAGATAGATCGATAGATCCTTCCATCTACCCAGTGGCAGAGGAAGGGGAACAAACTCCTCTACTATCACGCAGCGATATACAGCAGCTACAATTGGATCTAGAGCGGTAGGTGTTGCATTGCTTCAAGAAAGGTTTGTGCTGAATAATAAATATGTATTCTACTTAGGTTATACGAATCGATTCGTCCTTGAATTGTGTCATTATTCGTACTCCAGATCTCGCTGTTTATGAACAAAGCTTGTATTGTATTGTATTGTATTGTATTCTTTCACATGATGAATTCCTTCAAGAAGTCATACAATACAACACAATACAATACAATACAATACAATATAGTACAAGCTTTATTATTCTCCCCTCATTTTCGAGTGTTATGTGAAGGTGTTGTTGGCGTCAAAAGGGCGCTGGGAGTTGGAGGCTATCCAACAAGAAATCCTAAAAAATATTTCTTAGAAGCATGAACGATTTTCATGTCATCGATTCCTACTTTGTTCGCAACATGTTTCTCTACTTTACCTCGTTACTTTTCATTCAGAATGAAAGCATCTCCTAAAGTTCGAAGAATCTGGTCCAAGTTGCCGACGGAATGGTACTACTTCAATATTATATATGACTGTTATTACAACAAATACCACAAATTTTTATACGCCAACCGAGGGGACAAAATGACGTGCACTGGACCGGATAGCTGCGAGGTTGGTTATTTTCTATTAAAGAAACATAATTAGGTAAAATATAATGAAGTTAACTTGAATAAAGTTAAAACACAAATGATTAATTGAACTAAAAGTAATGAATACTATCTATGGAGTTAATTAGTGACTAAGTTCAACGTTTCATATATTGAAATGGTAGGTTCTCAAGGAACAACCTCAAGTTCAAAATGTCCGCAGAGATCGATTTGTATCCGAAAATTATGTATGATTCCCGTGAAAAGCGTGATTATAAAATTGTTTGACGACTTGATATTGTTGTTGCCACACGGTTAGACTTCATTTACTATCAGTGGAGTCAACCTGTTTCTTGACCGATGTTTGTTCTCTTATATCAGCGATAACTGAAAATTTTCAGTTTCCCCATCGGATCAGCAAACTATGTGTGAATGCGGCAGCAGAGTACTACTCCTCAAAACCATCCAAACGGTTTAGCCTCCATTTTTGGAAGAACAGTAGATTTGTCACGGATCAGGGATGCATTCAATGATTGTATTTTGAGAAAAAAAGTTTATTTGAAACATTCTTTGCGGATGGTTTTTGTTGTGTCTAAGGTTGTTTTCCATGTTTTCTACAGAAACGAAAATGGAGTACCGAGGAACCATTCGTTACAAAGCAGACATCTTCGATTGCAGGGCATATGACAGAATTTTCGCTTGCATTTTTTTTACAATCCAAACTATAACTTAACAGGAACACGTTCTTTCATGTGATTCCGTACGTCTCTCCAATCCGGTTCAAAACGGCACCAGTCAAACTGTCCATCAACGACGAAGCAATACTAGTATTTTCGAAGGACCCGAAACCTTCAGCTTCCCTCAAGAAATGAGACCAGCCACGTTGTAATCGATAGTGCCTGAAATTGTGTTGTGTATGAGGTATGTGGTTTGAAAATTAAGTTGAAATTATGAAATCAACTTATATACAAGTACAAAATATGGGCTTCGTTTGGGAGAAGATTGAAAATTCTTGCACGCACAGAAAGTTGGCAGGATGTGTTTATCGACGCAGGTAGTACACGACATTCAAACTTGTGAAAAACCTGTTTTGATGTGGGCGTGAGAAATTACCTTACAACAGCATCTTCGGGATTCACAAGTTTGACTTCGGCATTGGGTACAAACCGGAGAACCTGATGAACTCCCATGCTTTCCACCTAGAAATCGTCATTTCAACAGCTTTATTTGTGGTTTATAAAATGGAAAAATGTAGACATTTGCCACGTAGTCAATAATTACAACAAAAACAAAACTGCCCGTCACCGATTACACTTAGATTTACTGACTTTTTTGAACCGCTAAACATTATGATCTCTTGAGCATACTCAAGTTTCTGCTGTTCTTAATTTTCGTACTATACAACCTGAGATTTGGAGGTGGACGTTACGTAACTTTCTGCCCAAAAAAAGTAAAATTCAATATTTTGTAAATCGAACCTTTGTGGGATTCACGATACTTTTTGTGGTGTGATTGATCGGTGCTACATGGCTGGTGTTGTGCCATTTCAATGTAGGTAGCTCTTCTTTAACATAGTTCAAATGACTGGAAACGCTCTGGAATTTTAATCTCAAAAAAAGATAGAAGAACAGCATGTTGAATACCTTGTTTTCCATTTTGAAACAATCAGTTTCATATGAAGTTCATCAAATTTTTTCCAAGCGTGATGTTTTTTCACGATATATATTTTTTATGCTTCCTCCTATACATATTTAGTACTGTAATCTCTGAAAAAACCTACCATTGGTACATCCTCATAACGTAACACCCAACGGCAACGGAAACGAAACTCTCCAATATTTTCCCGTTCGTTTGACCTGCAATACGAAACGTGTATATTTAAATTTCTTTGGGTCCGACGAAATTTTTCAGTTTCATCAATTGATATATGTTGTCTAGCTGAAAAGTAGAGAATGGAAATATTATGTCACCCATATGGAAATCATGTGCCCAGTTTTACTTCGATTGCTGCAGCGTTATAGTATCTAGCCACCATCTAGTAAACACATCATACACCAACATCGTTCAAATGACAATATACACAGCTCACATGTTTTATGTCACGTTTTCATGCGTATTCATTATAAGTGCTCTCACCTGATGAGTTGTTTCAGGTTTATATCTGGATTCACTGGATATATTCTTTCGTCGAGATCCACTGTGGCAACCCAATGAGCGAAGTGTCGCGACCGAGCTATGCAGTCCTTCAAACACTACTTAACCAGTAATTGTTCCAGACTCCTTTTTCTTCCGACGCAAACCGAAATAAAACTATGCTGATAGAACACTTTCTAAGCTGTTTCCTGGAGTCATTCATGATTCACCCTGTGCTCAGAAGAACAGCTGAGTTTGAGGACTCAGCGAAAAGTTTAGTGTGTAAACTTTCAACATGCAAACTAATATAGGATTTGTCAAACCGTTCTGGACACCGTACCATCGGTTTTGTGAGGGGCGGAGTTGGGCGAGGGGGTATGGGACGGGGTTTGTCGAATTCGTCTGCGTATAATTGATCTACTCATTCTCTCAACGGCTGGCAAATAATCAACGACCGCTCGCCCCGCATCGCTCAATCAATGGAACCCTCTGCTGTCTTTATGGAGTAACGGCGATATACTAACCGTAATCCTGTCAACCGGACAAGGGGAAGCGAAGTAGTTCGAACTTAAATTGTTACGATGAGACATACTCAACGTGTTATCAATTGGACGTTTTACAACATTTTCTGAAGTAAACTAGAACCTCCTTAATACTTACCTGTAGTTGCATTTCGTGCCTGCACCGATGTCTGCTCAAGCACTTCGTTTCGTTTCCTATCCGGATTGTTTCTATCAAGTTTTCTCTCTGGTACGATTCTAGGATCTGGTCTGTTTGGCTGTCCGAATCTTTGGTGTATACAAAAAACTGCTCCGCTCCCTGAAGAATTCGTCAGTACAGTTTAGCTGACCAATTGTTCAAGCTCAATGAATCAGTTATTCAGAGATACGAAAAGCAAAAAAGTCCGTTCCATAAATTTGTTGGATATTAGTTAACAGAACGTTTCAGACTCGAACACATATCAGAATATTGAAACAAACACCGACGTAATATTTTATAATGATTCTCTATCTAGGTTTGGTGTGGTTCAGAACAGTATAATGAAGTTACCTCACCTGCAATCTGTAGTACTCTAAAAACTCAGTCAACAACAGCCATTTAGGATCAGTTCCGAATATTGGAGCCAGACAAACCGCAAAATATAATTGTGAATCTGAATATTAACCTCAAATTCAATTCAATTTTACAAAGATAAGCCATTGCTTCTTGCTTATATATTCAATGCAAGTTAAGCATGTACCGAAAGTTACCAATTGCATATCAGAAAGTGAACTTCGTTTCGTTGAGGTTTCAGAAAGCGTGAAAGAAACAGCTAATAACATGATGAAAAAGCGATATTAAAAAGCAACATGCTTTTCTCTTTTTGTTTTACTTTAACAATGCGATTTCTGTCTATAATTGAATATATTTTACTCACCTTTTCTTACAATTAGACGAGTTTTGGTCATACAATCAGTCTCGTCATCAGCATTAATTGAGACACCAATAAAAGTAGCTACAGATGATGGTTCACACTGCACGGTAAACTCAGGAAATACTGTAGTGGCGTAGGCATTTTGTACCTCACGCGCTTCAGAGTCCAAGTAGCGACAATACACTTTGCGCCTGAATACCAAAATTTTGGTGGCGCTGAGTAGGTGAAAAAGTCGTAATGTAAACTGACAAAAAACAAATTTTTGAAATTTAAGTTAGCAACTGAATTGTAGAGTCAGCGTTAGTACCTGTCCATCCCCATTCAAACATTCATTTGTACATTCAAACATTAATTTGACCACAGTTTGTTTGACCTCTGATAACTCTATGTGAATGAACTTTATCTTATTATTATTATTAACAAGAACGAATCAACAACTTTTGAAACTCACGCAAAGTAACCATAGGAAGACAGAATGATGGTTATTCTGTCATGGTAAGAAAAGGCTGAGAAAATGGTTAGTTCATCCGAATTCCCGTATCGAACGAAGACAGAACGCTCGATGATATTTGATCGCCTTGGGGCAGCTTTTTGTGGTATATATTCTGAAAGTGAAATATATAGAAAGTGTCTATGATAGAATGCCTTACCAATTTCCCCATGTGTGAAACTGAAACTGCAAAAATCGTTTCTTCAAATTGAATCTCATGAAACATTCACATTCACAGCACTGAGAAGATATATTTTTCAGGGTAGAAAGTCTAAAAAAACTGTGATAGTAGTGTTGGTGTTTTGAAAACCTAAATAAAAAAGTATAAAATTACCGTTCTGTGAATCAGTTGGGAAATTGGCGTATAGAACGAATAGGGTTACCAATATTGTCGGAACACAGACATACTTTCGTCTCATATACGGCGCGGATATAATAAGTGACACAGATTAGACTGCGCGAAAGAGAAAACAACAAGGAGACCACACCAAGAAAGTGAGATGTCCAACCGGCCATGGTAACGAGATTCAGGTTCAAAAACCATTTCAAGACGAGGCTGGAAACATGAGAAAATAAGATCCATGCTGAACTACATAACCTTCAATTTTAAATATAGGTGAAAATTACGATTTTAATCTCGAACATTCATACAGAGAGCCTTCGTGAAATAGTTCTACGATGAAAGTACAATGGTTTCTGTAGAACGTCCATAGGTAAGGTACCACTCTATTTAATCGTGTGTTTCAAACTGAACAAGAGATGATCTGAAATGGTTACAGGGCTGAATCTCATCAGCATCAACTTTAACCTTCCTTCTCTATCGGTAGCGTAGAAATCCTGGTGGAACAGTTTGTAAATAATAAGTTTTCGATATAACTATGTTTTGCAGTGTAGTTATTTGCGAATTTGTTCCAGATTGGGTTCAATGTCCGAATGCGGAAATGGTGGGATCAGGGAATTTTTTAATGTGTGATATATTTGGTTGTTCAACCATTCTTTCTAGTATGCATGTTTCCAGATCAAGATTGAATTCGGCGATGTACTACTTATGCAGAAAATGCGATTCCAAAACGCGTTTCTCTTACTGTTTTACATCCTGTACGGGCAATCTCGGACAGTCAATTATTTCCGTGCTATGAACACTCTTCAAAAATGACGGCAGCCTGATTTTTATGGTAATCATGTGAAAATTTCGCATGCACAAGAACAACCGTTTACTTTTAATTGATAATATCAAAACTGTTTATGTAATGGCACATTTTGACAGTTTCAACTATTAGGATGTTCCAATCGGATAATATCGCACGTAATTTTCCGTTTGTTAACACTGTGAGAATAAGTCATCTTTCGAACCTCTCATTGCATGAGCTATAAAAACTAATCTCCGTTTTGTTTAAACTGAACCTTGAATAAGTCAGCGCCGAAAGAGCGCCTAGAAATTAGAAACAGTAGCTTTTTGGTGTTCACAGTTTCTTTGTACAGTTTTGAGTCCCTGTAAGTAGTCTTTTCTACTTGTATTCACCTGTCGGATTCATTCGTAATTCAATAAACACTTTTCTGGACTTTTACACTTTCAGGTATACTATGTTGTCAACGTGGCGTCTGTATATGAGGTTGTGTTCCCATGTTTCCCATTCCCTGCTCGGAAGACGTCTACGAACTCGTACCATAGTCTATCCGAAAATATTTCTGGTCGCAATAGTATTGCTGGTCATATTCCATTATACACCTCCTTAGTAAGTACCGACACTCGAGTGATTTTTATATGTTTAGTACTTTCTGTAACTGGAGTAGAAATGTGATAGAAATGGTGAAGAGGAGCCGACCCAGGATTTATGTAAACAATCTGATTGGTGAACAGAGTATACATTTGAATTTTCGGATGAGATATCGAATTTTCTGAAATAGTTATGAAACAATAAGAATGAATATTTTAGTGTGCCACCGGCTCCTACTCCTCCCAAGGAGCCCTACGAAATATTTCTCACGTCTTCCTATTATTATCCAAAGTCTAAAAGGTGATTCACAAGTCTATTAAGCACAAGTCTATTCAGTTCAAGTTTCCGATTTTTCTTTCTTCTTTCAAAATCTGTATAACACAGCTCATTGGATCAGAGCTCTCAAATCCAAATCAGGCGGCGTAGCAATCCGTCCAATCTCATGAGAAGTTCATATGAGTTTCTCATGAGACACCTCATGAGCTATTCGTGAACTCTCAATGCTGTAGCATAGCAATCAATAGCATCTCATGAGAAGCTTATGATAATAGCTCATGAGGTATCTAATGAGGAGGTCAAGAAGGTGTCAAGAATGGTCAAGTTTATTATTCTGGTTCTTTGTTTACGTTTTTCATGTCTGCTAAAATCGTTTGATCAGGCTTTGATAGTGTAAATGCCTGACCGGTTGAGTAGTCGGAAATTTACTTCTAATCAAATGCATAGTTACGTGGAACGTATGAAACTGATTCGTCGTCGATACCGTGAAATGATGAAATGCACGATGGCTCAAGATTATATGTGTTTTACGAAAAAAAAAACCGTTCATTCATACTGAAAACGATTATTCTCTACCAGTGGAGGATTCTTTTCGAAGCGAACCTTTACAGTATATACAGCCCTCTGCTCGTGTTTGTAGTTTGATCTCATTGCTTCCCGGTCCAAGTTCGGGAATTATGGGGTGTTTGAAATTACAACTAAGTCACTTTCTATATACACTATGAATATACCAGTGATAAACGAGTTGATTTTATTTCTACTGAATGCCAAACTTCAGTTTGGGAAACAACTCGATCGCTCTCGTTTTGAGTGGCAGTTGGTGGTACTTCAATCTCATACAGAGCATAACATTCGTCTCGTTCAATAGCACAGACAATGTTGTGGCTACAGTACCTATGGAGAGGTAAACACTTTCCACTTCTTCTATCTAGTGAAAATCTGTTTTTCTTACAAATCACCACCAAAAATTAAATTTATTTTGACCGAGAAATGAACTGACCAGTAGTAGGAAACACAGCTAGAGATGTACTAAACAAGCAGATCAACTTGTGCACTCTTAATGACAACAACTTCTTACAAAGCCCAATTAGGCCACTGACCCACATGTGAAAACACTGAACGTAGATCAAACAGAGATCGATTTTAATAGCTCTTAACATTAACACGAGAATCACATCAATTAAGAATAACTCCACACAACGTTTGTGCTTGGATTTCTATCTTTGCGACCGCTCCTCTCCTTCCAAATATGACGTCAGTGGCAGTGAGCATCGGGAATCGATTGATTGAGGTGAACTATGAACTACCAAGGCAAACAGTGGGATTTTGATTTAAGTAATTTCGGTATGTTCGAAACATCAATTGGAAGAGTTAAAAGTGAAACGGGAGTCGAATAGTTCTTCCCCATCAAAAATCATAATATAACAGCCAAGAGTCTGTGATTTGAAGGTACGGTGGAAGTAACTTTTCATTTGTTCTTCGTCATGTTGTTGATTCCTAATTTTACCCCAAGCATCAATTTGAAAAACGTTGAACTCAAAATTCTAATATAACATCGTCAATCAAACTACTTCAGGTGCTTCTTTCTATGCAAACTTCACGTTTTTAGATACCGTTTATCACTCCCAGTTCTGTGAAGAGAGACGTCGTTACTTGCATTTCACCGCTGTTCGCAAACGAGCAATGGCAATTGTTGCTTTTCGCTGCTCATACCTACAAGAAGTGAGTGATCACATATAGTAGGTGTCAAATTCATAAAATATTCGTGTGGGACTCGAACTAGGCCAAAAAGTTTTGGAGGCGCGGACGCTAACCATTATACCAACTTGGCTTACAGCAAATTTGTTGATGAATCGTATATAAGTATCATTACACAGAACAAAATGAAATATACAGTATGCCCCTGTCTTCTTTTAAGCAGCAGCAATGAAGAACGATCAGGCGAATGCATCAAACTGATTGTCATTTAACTGTATTTATTCGATAAAGGGGACATAAGTAGAAAAGTAGCGAAAATTGAAAATTTGGTATCACGTGAAAACATACCTTAGCTGTATTACAATAGTTTGAGAAAACCTCATGCAAAGCATACCAAAAACATGCTTCGGAAAAAATCTTTGTTGATGTTTCTTCACGTTTCGTCAATATTTTATTTATTTCTATTATGCGTATACGTCTGTTCTTCAGGTTCGGAAGTCACATGCACTTGTATATTCGAAGTATGGTGGAACCAGTTTATACGCTAATGAGACAGTACGAGAAAGAGGTGAAACCGTGAAACACGGGTGCAATTATTTCACTGTGTTGGTTATTTGAATAAAAAGGGTTAGAAAACAAGAAGGGAGGCGCAGATCGATTTTTTTCCTTGAATTTTCACCTAAAGTGATCCGGACCCTGTTGGGTTGACTATCTTACAAGATTATTACATTTTTGTTATCAGATGTATCTTCCTGCGTTGCTTGAAACTGTGCCGACTTCGTAACAATATTTACAGGGATATCTGACCATTCAACCGTGGCTGCGAGTGAAGCTATCAACAGTGAACGTCACTCATTTCAACCCAAATATCAACATCGAATTCCGAAATCAAGCAGCGGCACAGACCGACTGTTTGTTACAGTACAAGGTACGTCAGTGCGAAGTTTCCACAGTAAACGACCTACTATCTCATCTGTACTGGACAGTAATCGCACGAAATGGTTAACATTGTGATTCCTTTCCGTCAAGATTCTTGGAAACAAACTAGTTCAATCTATATCACTTGAGTATCTACTTGCAAGGCAAATATCTCTATACCTTCATACTTACAGGAAACAGCAAAATTCGTGTCCTTCATGGACTTGGATGACGTGTTGATTCCCCGTTGGGGTTGGACCTATCTTGAAGAATACGAATATCTCTTCAATGTTCAGCCTCATATTGCCTTCCTCCACTACAATAAACAGAATGTACACATAGAAGGACGTGAGTCTATGCTTCAACGTGGAATCGTTATATAAACTAACTGTTAATATTGGGAGACCAACTCCTGGACATTATATTAGTTTCTCATGGGAAAAAAGTTAACGAGTGTTCAAGCTAAAATCATTTACGAGTTTTTCCTCTAAATTCGCGAGTTTTTTTCTTATTCGCGAGTTTTTTTCCTCTAAATTACATCCTTATCGTACATCACGAGTTTTTTCCTCTAAATTCACGAGTTTTTTTCTTATTCACGAGTTTTTTTTCTCTAGATTGCATCCTTATCGTAGCTTGCACCAAGCTGTTTTCATTCTAACTATGAAAATTTGTTTTCCAGAGCGTTCTCCATCAAAATTTTCTCTCGCACAAATGTTCAGCAGCATTCGCTTTCAGAAAAAGGTAGATGCTCTTATGGTCATAACCTCATATAACCTGTTTACTCCCATGGGCCACAGAAAACGAGTCCACTGGAAGTAGAACCTAATGCAAGACCTCATCCTTATCGATTTTTGTGTTAGTCACGCCTATTTTCAAAGTTTATGATAAGGATAAAACTTTCTATTCAGTCGGAAACCGGAAAAATGGTGACGCGGCCCGAAACATTCAACTGCACTTGGATTCACTGGCCCTCCACGTTGCCTAAGGGCATGATACGGTATGAACTCGCTGAAATATGGCTTATAGCAAGTTAACAGGACCACAATGTTTATATGTGCTCTCGCAATCTTGTTCGAAAAATTGGCTACTGAGAATAATAAATGTTGAAACACCTGTCACGTGAAGACAGAGTGTTGTGATGGAAACTCAATTAAAATCACAACAAAACACACACTGACCATGTTTATACTTCAGATATGACGTGCCTGTGGAAACGAATGCCATCACTCATTTGAAGTTCATGGACGATGTGAGTTTTTTTGACTTCTCTTACAATTTTCATTAAAAAAGGACGATTATGCAGTACAATCGCTATCGCAACGCTTCAGTCCTTTAAACTGCAATACATGTTTCTATTGCAGATTATCCGTTGACACGGGATTGGTCCACATAATCGTCCTTCTCTAAATAAAATGTAAGGTGATAATGTTTTCAGGAAGAACATCCGCCCACAAAAAGGATTCATGCTCCTCTTTTCAACCCGACGGGCGGGGCTAAAACTGGGCCGAAATATCTTCTATCCAGTGGTCATATCGAGGATATTCAGAGAGACTTGGAGTAGTTAGTTCCATCCACCGTTTTCTTATATCAACTAGGTCATTAAATGGTACACTCTAAGTTGTACATGTGAATAACATTACTTGTCTCCCTCCCTTCACACCCAAAGAGCACATTATGTAGTTGGTCCTGGGAGATGGAACAGTACATTCACCAGTCATTTTCGTGTTAGGAGATTACAGTGCACGTGCCTAGCACAAACTGAATATGAGGATCGATCTTTTGCCAACATATTGTGCGCAAGCCAATATATTGTGTTCTACTCCATCGTGTTTGAGTTTCATCGCTGTTTTTTGGTAGAAATTCGTGAGTTGAGCATGTGTCGCGTTCAAACTGCAAATACGTCATGGTCATCTCCTTCAATGTTAGTTGACCTGCCCAAATTCTTGAATTAATCTCTATCTGCTTGCAGCATGATGTCCCTCCCGGCAGTTCGTAAGGTTTGGTTTTCTCTGCCAGTGGACTGGCTCTATTTCAAGTTAATATTGGATTGTTTCAACAATACATATTACAAATTCCACTACGGAGGACAAATCGATAAAATAAAGTGTCCCGGACCCGATCGGTGCAAGGTACGCCGGCTTCTCGAAAATATTTTCTCACAAACTGAAAAAAAAACTCAATGAATACAGATAGTAATGAAGGGAAATAAAAATGAAACAACGCATCGTAGTTGGAACGGCTCGAGAGCTTCTGGCTTTGAAGAAATTTTGGAGGCCAAACTTAGTTCATGGTACACGACTAGGTGGCAGGAGCATAGTGTGAACGGAAATTTCTGCTGTTCACTACATTTCACTAATTCGCTCGCGCAACCAATTATCCGTTATTCGTTTGGACACTACAGCTTGTTTGTTACATGAATTCATACAATTTTTTTCAGTTTCCACCGCACCCGAACATCAAGTGTGCGAATGCGAATGCCAACTTCTTCTCCTCTTCACGTGGACTTCGTTTCAACTTACACTATTGGAGAAACGCCTCTTTCATCATACAAAATGGATGTGTACCATAAAATATCGGTTAACGAAACATCAATGATACCGGTAAAATGCATTTTTAGGCAAACAACATTCTTCGATTTTAAGTGTGAATAAACATGAAACTCATGGCACAGTTATACTTGAGGACATTTCTCTGTTTCAGAAATTCATAATCACAAGCAACAATAACTCCCCGATGTGGATGCGCACAACATTGAGAACTTTTTTCGAAACCAGAGTTTTTTGTGAAAACATATGATTCCAATTTTTGTTTTTTAAAAAGATTTATTTGTGAAGTACCATAGTAATTATTAGACCCCGACATATGTACAGATAGAAGAAAATTGAGCAAAAAATAAGTACGATCATCCTAGTAGATTTCTGGGTTGAGTACAGAACGGCCCGGTGTGAGATAGGTCACAGATGCATGAGAAGGATTTCACAGTTCCGATGCACATTCCGTGACCACCACAGCTCAGCAGAGGGTTGCAAAGTGGTTCTAGAAATACAAGATTGTCATCAAGTAGAACATTGTCGATCTAGCCGGTTACAAAAACCGATCATAACATTGACATTGGTAAACTATCATAAACATCACGAGAATAGTGTTTGAAAACCCAGGTTGAACATTCGAACACCTAGCAGTTCAGTTGTAGTTTGAGCCAAATATGTCATTATTAGCGTTTCCAGTTTCTTCTGTTCGCATAAATTCATTTCGGTTAGTAGTTGGTTTTGTAAATCAAACAGTGAATCACCCACCCAGCTCACAACGCAGTCCCACGAAACCCGGAGCACAAACACAAAGTGGGAGAAGTTTCGAGCCGATGCACAGCCCGTTTCCGCTGCAGTCTTTTGTTTCACAGATGGCACCCTCGAACCCGGGAATTATACCTGTAAAATTGCGAAACCATTGTCACTCACCCCTTCCTTCTTGAAAATAGGTGAAGAGTGAAAATAATATAAATTTAACTCTGTATCTGTAAATTCTGGGGGTTCGCCGGATGTGCGACTGCTTTGAACTCGTTATTATCGCTGTTATGTCTCTTTGAAAGTAGTATCTTGTAAAACTGTATGCAATCGCTTCACGTACCGACTCTGGTCTGACATCTTTCTCCGGTGTAACCGGGACTGCAGACACAGGTGAACTTCGTCTTCGATCCAAAACAAATTCCAGCACTGTTACAATCGGACGCCTCACACATTGTACCACTTACTGAAAAGTATATTATGAGTAGAAAAACAACGTGCGTGCCCAACGTGTAATTCGAGTCAGGTGATCCGAGAAGAGAAGTGAGCAGGTTTGAGAACAAACTACGAACACATCATACAGATTTACCGTTCACGCCTCCTGTCGTTACCGCTTACCGGAGCAACTTCTACTGTTTCTGTCCTAACATTCACAGTTCTACGTACTGGAACAAGATTGTTTACTGCGATGCCGATTACTTTCTCTCGAGCAGAACTTCCGATCGAAATAATCATGTGGTTGGAATGAAATTGACTTGCTGAGCCACGTACTTGTCTGACAACTCTCTCCGGAATATCCCAGATGACAGGCGCAAGTGTGTTTGGCCTTCGTCCCGATGCACAAACCGTTTGAGTTGCAGTCGGCGGCATTGCATAGAGGGTAAGGGGCTGAAAAAAATGTATTAGGTTATATCATTTTTACATTTCTAATTCTGTTTCCTGATCTTTTATCTGAACTATTGAATTCAGCTCAGAGGTGGTACCAGAACCTAGATGCTAGTTGAACTTCACTACGTAAACAAAACGTGGAGAAAAACAACATGCGGCATTCTCTTAAAAATAATATTATCTAGTGTCGTTCACAGTATGTTTTAGTAAAAATCCAATTGGTGACTCACTTGTCTCGCATCTGGTGCCAGCGTAGCCCAATTGACAGAGACAGGTGAACGAGTTCTTGGTGCCGAGACAAAGTCCCTTGTTGTTGCAATCGCTGGCTGAACACTGAATCAGAGGGGCCGCACTGTCCTTGTTTACTGAAATCAATCAGAACTAAATTTACAAGTGTTGACGACATTTTAAAGTCTCAAACCCACCCACAACAGTTGATTACACTAGAAACAAGCAGTAGCTCTGTCCTGAGAAGTTGTAGGAAAACTTAGTTGCTTCTCTGAAGACTTTCTAAACACTTTCTCTGGCGAATTGAAACGAAGAAAACCGATGCTTTTTCTGCGCAGAGTATTGCATTTTATGCTGTTCTCACCTAGATCGGTTACTGTTCCTTCGCACTTTTTCCCGGTTCTTCCCAGATAACAGATGCAGGTGGGGTTTGATTTGTCTCCGAAACAGACTCCCTGGTTGGAGCAGTCTTCAGCCGAACACTGATTCTCAGACGCGGAAGGGGAGAAGCTCGCTGAATACTCACCATATAAAAAACACGCAAAGTAGCTCGAAGTTGGTATGTTTACACTACGAATGACTCAAACTGCTGAGGCAAGCAGGAAAGGGTGTTACATTTGCTACAAATCGTATTTTAAACTACCTAAATTACTATATTATACACGTGTTCATAAGTATGTGTTCAGTAGTATGTCACAAAAAATTCTGGTTTTCCCTGTTTTTAACCAAGTTGTGAACGTTACACAATTGGATCATATTTTTCCGTAACCGTCAACACCAAGCTTCACATTCGTACATAATGACGGCAAGCAACATTAATTTGAACTATGAATAGTTGGACAGGTTGTAGAGACCAAAGAAGAGCAACTAACGCGTAGCCTTCTGAGCACACTGTTCACCCTCATAACCGAGGAAACATGAACATTTTCCGAACAAGCAAAGACCGTGGCTCGAGCAGTCTTCCATTGTTTCACAGGTCTCATTGCTATCAGGGTTCGATGGAGAAAGAGCTGAAATAATAGTTTCACGACGGAAACTAGACTGAACTAGCTAATTGCCAAGATATAGTGTTAGTTAACTGCACAGTCACGTGAAAACACAGCAGAACTCAGAAACGTGCTACGACAAAGTGCATGATGCCTCATTAGGAGTATAAAGAAGTATAAAGAAATACTGCATCATTCGGGAAAAAGCGCAGTTCTTTATACGAAAGGTGAAAAACGAAGTAAATAATTAGTCAAATTCAATACATTTCTGTAGAATGCTAACTTACTATAATATTCAATCACTATTAGTGTTTGACTACGTTATTTCTGGGTGCTTTTTGAGAACACTAACCGTAGGTTCAAAAAACTCACGCAGGTCTAATTTCTCACTACAATCATCTCCCTTGTATCCGAGGAAACACGAGCATTTTCCGAACATGCAAAGACCATGATTCGTACAATCCTCCATTGTTTGGCAGGTTTCATCTCCGTTATCGATATTGTTCAAAGGGTTTATCTCTGGAAACGATATTCCAATTGAATTTCGAACCGAAAGAGAATAATTGAATATTTCAACCTACACTTTTCAAGACCGTCAGGAAGCAAAACTATGTCTGTGTTGTTTTACTTATATCATTTTCAGAGTTCGTGAGTTGTGTGAAACCAAACCAACCAAACCAGATGTGTGTACAAATGTTTGTGCTTGTTGCAGCTTTTCGTAGATGAACGAGTTGAATAATACCTATAAAATACAGCCTTGACTGCCTACATAAAACGTGATACCTTATAGTTGCTAGGAAGAGAGTTCATACCGAGTTCACAATTACTTCCATAATAGCCCGTTTCGCAGAAGCACAACGGCATGGTGACAGTTCCTAAGCAGGTACCGCGATTGCTGCAGTCAGCCTCGGTGCAGGCAGCCTGAAGAGCATGATCAGACTACATTAATGTTCACTTCACAGACCAGTTTTAGAGTGTTTTTTAGATTTAGTTATTTCCTTTTCTTTGAAAGGGGTCTAAGCATGTTCGCTCAAGTTGTACCGTTCCGAGGTCCTCGAGCTAGTTTTAGCCAGAAAAAAACGAGAAACTACAGAATCAATACAATGAAACGGGAAAAACTATTTGAATAAATATAATAAAATGAACTTGATTAAAAATATTGTAACATAATGATACAGTTTAAGACCAACCTGAGCCTGAGCACCAGCTACAGATAAAGCAATAAGACTAATCAATGAGTACATCATTGTTATGACTGAGTGGTGAGCTCAGACGTCTTTTATATTACCGAGAACAGCTGTATCAACTACCAGGTCGTATCATGTACATTTTCATTTGTTAGAATAAGGCATTCACAGACCGCATTGTTTGCTGAAGTTGGCTCCACCAAAATAGCTCAGTGACCACTGACCACAACTGTACTAATACGTATAACAGATTCGGGGGGAATAGTTCAGGAAGGTTTGGTAAACATATTCGTCACATACAATACATCCACAAAGAAGAAAAGCATAATGTTTTCATTTTTCGTCTTGAGATAAGTAATAAGTTTCAAACTGCTACTAGAAGTTTCTCGATTTGACGTATTCAGGTCTTCAGAAATTTATCTCACGTGCTCGTCACTTCATGGACTTATGAGATTGTAACTTGTGTGAAACACTTCAACTGAGTCTGAGTCAACTTCAACTGAGTCAAACGTCTTCTAGCCTCCAGAATAGTTTGATCTGAAAAGTGGTTCTTGTTCGATTTAATGGTCAGAACTTTCAAAGTTTATTCAATGCTTGTATTTCTGTTCACTCGTTGTAGTTTGGTATTACTCGTGACTTCGTTCCTTCAGCTGGTTAGAGTTTGACCAAGTGCAAACGTGATTACTGACGTGAGTTAACTATTCATTTATCGCGCGCAGCGCGAAGCGCTGCGTGTGAGTTGTGTTTGGTTTGGCCATTGCGCACCCATTTTTGGTTTCAAACCACAAAAGTCTTCAAATAAAACATTTTTTTTCGAAATTTAAAAAAAGATAGAGCTCGATATCTATTGAATACATGTTGTGTGAAAAAATTAGGAAAATCGGTCAAGGTTGAAAAAAGTTATGCTGTCGTGTCGTTATGAAAATTTCCGTTGTCCCTCGTCCCTCGTCTCTCGTCGCTCGTCCCTCGTCCCTCGTCGCTCGTCGCTCGTCCCTCGTCCCTCGTCCAATGTCCGCATAGAAACTTATTTTTTTAACTACTGGACCAATTCGGCTGGAATTTGGCACACATGTGTAAACCCCAAAGTTAGCGCGGCCCAAGAAGTTTGGTGATGTCACGTTTCGTTTGGCGCTTGGCGCGGGCGCCAATAGGCGCCAGTAGCGGGAAAATATGTGTTCCCATGGATGAAATGCTCCGAAATTTTGCACAGAGGTTAGATTAGTGAATCCCAGCCTTCTCTGAAAATTTGGTGTCATGGTTTATATTTGGCGCCAAACGCTGGCGCCCAGTGGCGCCAAATTAGAACGACGCCAGGCAAGTAGGGTAACGAGCGAAATGTTCCACAGATGTTCGAACTATGGTCATAGTTAACGAATACGGCTTGGATAGCAACATTTCCTCGACATTCTGCGCCAAAACGGTACTTTATCCGCCAATTGGCGCCAAAATTGAAAATAGGGTTTCTGAACCAAAAAACAGTCGGAAATTGTGCTAATTGGTCGAGGTCATTCATTCCAAGTTAGTTGTTACCAATTAGAGTAACTTTATATTTGGCGCCAAACGCTGGCGCCCAGTGGCGCCAAATTAGAACAACGCCAGGATTGTAGGGTAACGAGCGAAATGTTCCACAGATGTCCAAACGATGAACATAGTTAACGAATACGGCTTGGGTACCAACATTTCTTCGACATTATGCGCCAAAACGGTACTTTATCCGCCAATTGGCACCAAAATTGAAAATAGGGTTTCTGAATCAAAAAACAGTCGGAAACTGTGCTAATTGGTCGAGGTCATTCTTTCCAAGTTATTTGTTACCAATTATAGTAACTTTATATTTGGCGCCAAACGCTGGCGCCCAGTGGCGCCAAATTAGAACAAAGCCAGGATTGTAGGGTAACGAGCGAAATGTTCCACAGATGTCCGAACTATGAACATAGTTAACGAATACGGCTTGGGTACCAACATTTCTTCGACATTCTGCGCCAAAACGGTACTTTATCCGCCAATTGGCACCAAAATTGAAAATAGGGTTTCTGAATCAAAAAACAGTCGGAAATTGTGCTAATTGGTTGAGGCCATTCATTCCAAGTTATTTGTTACTAATTAGAGTAACATGTTCTGTATCTGGTGCCAATGGCTGGCGCCCGTTCGCGCCAATGGAGAAAATACTTTCTTACTGTAATGACGCAGATTTTTCACAATACTCAGATTTCAATTACGGAAGCGGAAAAAAGCTGTTTTTTGAATGTTTCAGGATCACATCGTTTGAAAACCTAGAACTTTCAGATATCAGGATGTTTTATAGTCACCACTATTCAAAAATCGTTTTTCTAAGTCAACTCTAGAAGTGGTTGTACTAGTACAACTAGCAAAAAGAGAACAATTTGTAAAAAGTGGGGGACCAGGAAGTGTGTGAGTTCTGTTCGGTTTCACCGTTTTCTGCAAAAAGTGAACAATACGATGTTGTGAATGAGTGTGCAACAAAAAAAGAACAATACATTTGTTTGCACAACGATTCACAAGAAGCAGAATATACAAAGTATAACTTGAACGTAAAAGTGCATAGTGGTTTCCCCTAAGAACGTTGTGAACCGTTGTGCAAACAAATGTATTGTTCTTTTTTTGTTGCACACTCATTCACAACATCGTATTGTTCACTTTTTGCAGAAAACGGTGAAACCGAACAGAACTCACACACTTCCTGGTCCCCCACTTTTTACAAATACTGACTCACTTTCAACCATGGATCAATGTTAGGGTTGTTAATCAATTCCAAAAATCAAGTCAATTCCAATTCCAATTCTTTTTCGTTTCACAAAAACCACTCAATTCCAATCCCAATTCTTTTTCCATTCTCGAAAACCACTCAATTCCAATTCCAATTCTTTTGCAATTCTCAAAACCACTCAATTCCAATTCCAATTGTTTTAGATTTTCAAAAACTGCTCAATTCCAATTCCAATTCTTATCAATTCCTCGAAATCTCAGATTTTCAATTCCAATTCCATCGGAATTGATTGGAATTGATTAGAATTGACTGTGTTTCCAACTTCCTGTCAGTTTTTTTCTTCGAAAACCGAAGATAAACAATGTTCACTTTGGTTCCATTGAACAAGAGACATAAGGAACAATGGTAATTTAGTAATGAATAAGGAAAAGCAGCATGGAATTGTAAATAAATTCTGAATAAATTCTGGGAGAAAATCAAGTCAATTCCAATTCCAATTCCAGTTGTTTTGATATACAAAAGAATTGGAATTGCAATTCCAGAAATTTTTTGACATACAAAAGAATTGGAATTGCAATTCCAACTATTTTCGACAGACCAAAAGAATTGGAATTGCAATTCTCTTGGATGATTATCTGAATTCTATCAATTCCAATTCCAATTCCAATTCTAACAACCCTAATCAATGTCTTTCAATGGTGTGGCTGAATTAACCTAATTAATTCACTTTTTCACACCATTACTGTCACAGGTAACTATTGTTTCGAAGTATGTGACGTCATCAATTGATGGGTAGATGGTAGATCTTGAAATATAAGTAGCTTGGTTCAATTGCTTTTAATCTTATAATTGTTGTTTTGATTTAAAAGCATGAATTGTGATGTTTCTAGAAATATTAACTAAAACAATTACTAATTTTAAGATTGCAAAGGTGAAACTGTTCTGCATGAATTAATTACATTCGGTTTGTTTTGTCAAACACATTTATAAAAGAGGTAACCCCAATTAACTATAGAAGGCGGGCAGTACAGTGCTTTTAACGCATTGTTCCATTAATAATTAGTACCATCTACAGTTATTTTGTTTCTGATACGTTGAAACTTTCTTCCATTTAATAGTTATTTCGAAAAATCGCGGATGTAAAACAAGTAAGCGTGCCCTAACTCGAAAGAACTACTGTAAATTTTGAACTCTTTTTTTCCGCGCGAATGGAAAATATCCTATATCGATTGATCCCCCACTTTGTAATCCTGAACAATTTAATGTTATGTTTTTATTTCAGAACTTCATTAATTTTAATGTTATGTTTCTATTTTAGAACTTCTTTTCTCCATGCGACACGTCCAGCAAATTCTCGAAAATAGAGACGTAATTATTTTGCCGTTCTTCTCAGTTAGGAGTTCTCGGTCTCTATACACGACTTTACGGCCACAACACAAACTGCTGTTTTTTATTTGTCTGTGTAACATGTTACTATCCAGTGCCACAAAACCCTAGGAACGTTGGTTTGCCTAAGCCTAAGCCTTGAATCGTAAGTCAAGTCAAGTGGTATGTTAAAAATTAAACTAATTAAAGAATTTCGAAAAAAAAATGAAAATGATGGAGCCATTAGATTGCGAAATATTGACACAGATGAAGAAAAATCAGCAGTTTGTGTTGTAGATGTAGTGTCGGGTGGTCTCTATTCCAGTGCAAACTCAAAATGCAAAGCAAACCCTTTACATTTCATATGACTTCTAGATTCTTACATGTTTTATGTCGGTTCTCCATTTGTCTACGTGAAGTAATTGTGACTACTTGCAGAACTAACCAGTTGATTATTTCTTCAATTCGGATTATTCGGAATCAGAATGGACCGTTCTCGAAATCTACTCTCCCAGAAGGTTGGTTCATTCCATAAATCAATTAGCTTCAGTGAACTCTGTAATATGGAGTGGTAAGATAAGTATACGATATGGGTCGAAATTACCACAGTTGGCGTGTTCAGAGGGATGAGACACAAATCATCTGTAAAATCTGAAAGTTAATGGTTTGGTGTTGTATACTTAAATTGTGAGTATACTTTAATTCCTTAGGCATTTTCACGTTTATTGCAAGTCCGTTTATTTCAAGTCAAGAAATGAGACATAGTTGAGGGGTTGAGGCTGAGGGCAACTCTCTAAGAGTGTCTTTACACTTGAAATTACTCGCTAAAAATGGCGCTGACCAATACATTTTTTGGAACTCATGTTAATTGAACTCACAAAAACGGATCCTCTGTTTCTTGAAAAGGAAACGTTGTTCGTACAAATTTTTAAAATTTGACTTATTTTTTTTTATCTAAATAGACTCCTGTCTTCATCTCAAGCCCTGACATTTGAAAATCAGCATCAGGTTTTTCAATAGTGTAGCTGTGACCTAAAATCCGCTACAGCTTGCAATTTAGTATACACGGTCGGTTGGTTGGTTAGCTGACCTGACCGAAAATAGTTAACTTTACGTTCATCCTTAGCGAACTGATAATTACTAAAAACTCAATTCTAAGAAGTAAGTAAACGGCTAACATTTCCGGACTGGACAATCTTTTTTTTTCATGGAGATATTCAACTCTTTAAACCTCCTAACCCCCCCCCCCCCCCCCCCCCCCCCCCCCCCCCCTACCTCCACTATGTCACCGAGGTGAGAAACTGAGAAACGGTCTTGAGAATGTTGGTTTGATTTCTTCTAAGATTTATTTTCATTTGCATGGCCCTTTTCGGTGACAGATGTTCATAATTTAGGGTGTTTGGCCCGAAGAACTGTTTGTGAAGCCGGTGAGAATGAGCAATCGAGACGAACGTCCTAAGCCTTCGTCTCGTTCTAACAAGGAATCCGCTAGTCGCCGTCCCGAAAAATCTCAGCAGAGAACTGATAGAAAGTACGATCATCGCGACCGTGACTGGGTTAGTTAGAAGGCGTGTTGTTTTCATAGTTAGCATAGAAGTTCGACAAAGACATGTTGCAGTTGGTTTGCAGAACATTTTTAGACAGTTTGTCTGTACAATATATAAGTTATGGATGTAGTCATTGTTAGCAGTCAGTGAGTCAGTGGTACTTGGCAACATGATAATTATTGATTGGGTGGTTGCACTGAGAGCTTGCTTTTTCTTTCGTGGTGTATTTCACGACTAGTCATTATTTGGGTTGTTGATGTTAGATACTCTGATTATTTAGTCAGATGCGTTCAAAGGAGACCGGAGAGCAACATGGTTTCTCGTAAAGCTGCTCTATCCTACTTTTGATTGGACGCGTTGCGTTTTGCGTGGCATTGTCATGTGAATGTCACGTGGACTGATCAAACTAATATACGAGTTATGTGTGCTCTCTGATCTCAATACAGTTAAAAGCAGCCCAAAATAAAACCTCTGCTCAAGTTGTGTTCCGGCCTCCTTTAAAATGGACCCGTTTCTGGGTTTCCGAAATAGTAATAGAATTACTATTGATGCAAAATCATAAAATTGAACCGGTGTCAATCGAATAACGGGCTGCTTTTCGAAAATTAATCACGTCTGTTGTATTCGTGTTTTATTCTAGAATGGACATGAGAAGACATTTCCGAAAAAGTCGGGCCACAGCTCTTACTCCGCGTTTTCCCGTCGTGACAGGGTGCGTTCTGATTCTGGCAGATCGTCATCTGGATCTGAGTCCCATGACCTTCAAGTGATAGACGGCGTAAAGAGAAACGCTAATAATATGGTTCGTATATCGTTCCTTTTCAGTGCTTGCTATGAAAACAGAGTAAGGTGGCACAACTGTAATTTGTATTGTAAAAGAAGAAACCTGTTGCTAGTATCAAATATGTGTCACTGACGGAAAAAGAGCTGTTTTTTTTTGTTGATTTTCCATTCGCTATTTGGACTATATTAGAATTAGTATGGCACCTCACGGATTTCCCACTATATCACGTGTCGGTTTGCAACAAACATAGAAATGGGGAGAATTTCGAAACATCACATAGATATACTTCGATTTATTTTTATCGGTTTTCCTTTGCTCTCGCTGGAGGAGAGTGGTTGTGTCATTGATTTCGGATACACTACGATACAAGCATAAAGTAGGACGATTACGATTATGTGTACCAATCCCGTTTTAAAAGACCTAACGGTAGGGATTAGTCCACATCCACATAATTGTCGTTTTTTGAGTCGTGGTCGCATTACTGAATAGTGTATGAGGTCAAAAGGTCGCTGGATGCTGGAACTAAGAGCGAGCTCGCTAGACGGGACATATACTTTTGTATAGAGGATAGAGGCTCTCTTTGTTTGGCAACGTATGTGTACCCATTCTAGGGAAACTTGTTCTCGTGTTTCGGAATGGATGAAGCCAACTTCGAGAAGCGTCGTGTGGAGCAGCAAGGATATCGCCAGAAAGAGCGTCATGATAGTGGGGTGAGTAATTTATTCCGTTCTGGAAATAGAATGTGGTGTGATAGTGATAATCACAACATCAATTTCCATCCGGGATTCATACAATTTTGGATGCAGAAACTGAAACTCCAATGTTAATGTAGCAGCCAGCTGTATTGGTACTAAATAACGGAGCAAGACGTTATTTGTATGGAAACGGGATATTGTCGGTGAGTAAGCCTACTTTGTAACTATTTTGGCTGTATAGGGGAAATGTGTTTTATCCCTTTCACTTGTCTAAGTGGCGTGTCAAGTGTTCCAGCATGAGCATGAAATATTTAGAAAGTATAAATTATTTGGTTCAGACAATGTGATTCAGATTGGCAGTGCAAGTGACTCTAACATGCCTCCGCCGAGGAAAGAGTTTCGAAGAGATGATCTGGCTATTACTGGAGGAGGCATCATGATCTCTAGTTCTGATCAGTTGACGGTTAGTGTTTATCTGTTTATCACCAGCCCATGTGTATTACGTACTCGAAAGACATCTGAAAAAGTTGGGCTAATTTGCTGTTGTTTATCTTGTTACCCCGAGGAGGCTAATTTAAACTCACTTTGTCCCAGATATGCGTACGCATTCGACCATTCCATCACCTAATGCATACCCAATATGAAACATTGACTTTTTATCTTTTTGATGTAAACATTTCCGTTATTGAAGTTCAGCCCCCACTCGTTGACCCCACTTTTGACCCGTGACCCCCTACGCCCCTCCCCCACTCGTTGACCCCACTTTTGACCCGTGACCCCCTACGCCCCTCCCCCACCGATTAACTAGTTAAATGTATTCAATTGAAATGAAAACGTTAGTGTTAATGGTTAGGCTAGTTTAAGTATTCGGATTGGTTTTCCAGACTGCACCTGCTTTGTGCTCGGCTGGAAACAACGAGCCATTGCCGGATTTCATTGAGATTGACCGAGCTCCTCGTACATTCGGTAGCATGGACGACAAAAGAAAGCGACAGCACAAAAGGCGCAAAGAAGACAGAAGCTCCAGAAAGATCGTGAGTTCTGAGTTTGCATGTTTGGTTGACGAAATCTTCATTTAATCCGGTATTTCGTTAACCCTAGCAGATAACCGTTAACCGGGTTACCTGGTCAACCCTTTTGTTAACCACTTGGTGACCCCATATTTCCCCGAAATAACATTGTTAAAAAAAGTTACAAAAGGGTTAACTAAGTAACCCGGTTAAGGTTACCTGTTAGGGTTAACAAAATACCGGGTTCCTTGTGGAATTGGCCTGTTTTGTTGCGATCACCCAAGAACGTTTCCGGAAGACTGCGGCTGCGGGGAAAACATACGTATGTTTGTCGCAACGTTTACTTTGCATGCAATGTTGCATCTAACTGCAACTGGAAATTATGAACAGGATCGGCCTGACTCAAACTTCAATTCGAATCGTGTATGTGTCAGCTATTTGGTGGCATGTAAACACTTTGTTGGTTCCAAATCATGAACAGTGAACATCTGGACACTACTATTTTAAATAAATGGGCAATAGTTTTTTTCTACTCAAAGTTTTTGGTGATATAGTCAAGTTTATCGAACTGAGCCTGAACAATTACAACTTTTTGCAGGCAGTTCGTGACCAGCTGGTTGAACGGGAGCGTCATAGATATCTGGACAGGCTGGACAAACAGAAAGAGGCAGACCTGGATAGATGGTAACTACTCTTAGCACTTTCATCGTATTGTTAAAAACACACAACCTTATATATGCTAGAACAATACACTCAAGAAACGTGCTTGAACGAAATGTTTTCTTCCAATTCGGCTGAACTATTCTACTATTCTAGTCCCAAACGATTCTAATATATTGTAATCTACGTCAGTAGTTCACAATCACGATGTGCTTTGAAGAGACTTATCCCTGTTTAACAACAATATTCAAGAATTTCTATTCCTGTACCCTTGAAACTGTAGTTTCTCACCGCATGCTGTAGAAAAAGATCAAATATGTGATAGTTCACTTCAGACGTACGACGTACCGCTTACTTTTCCATATGGCATTAACTGAATTGATTTGAAAACAATGTTATGTTGACACGCTTACTGTCATCAAGCATATCATAAAATGTTGCAGCCGGTCTAATGGTCTACTTTTGTTCCTTTTAGGTCCGAGAAGCATGACGAGACGCGTCGTTTCGAGAGAGTGGATGTCAATTGGCAGGTGGAGCAGCATCTGAGAAATTGGAACTGAGAGTAGCTTGCTCTTTTTTCGCTTACTGTTTGTTGTGTTTTCAATTTGTTATACTTTAACGTACCAAGCGTTCGTATTTACATAGACCACCACTGGTTTTGTATCGCAATTCGCAGATTTGTTCATATTTCAATGTCGAAACGTAGTTTTGTACATATATTTTTCTTATTTGTTGTTTACCACCCACCTTTCAAAATAGGACTTGTTTTTATGTTGATTTTCACTGAACTTCCAGTAGGTTGGTATTGGTATACAATTCTGCACATTTCACTTGAAAGTTGGTTTTTTACCCTCTCCTGCTCTCATCGTTAAAATCATATTGCTTTCTTCAGTTTACTGATCAGTTTTCCATGAAATTTCTCGTTATAATCATTTGCTCCTTGTGGAAATGGTTCTGGCTCCGTTTTGTTTACATATTGTTTACCGTTACTCTATTGTTATCTCATAACTTTCACAGTTCGTACCTGCACTCATTATAAGCCAGTTTCCTATTATTTGACGTAGCCTCTACGTTTCATTTGCCGTTACCTACTTATTTTTGATTCAACTCTCACCCTTGCATGTGACAATACATTCACTTTTTCATATCCATCAAATGTTTAGCACTACATATTTACCTGTTTTGACCCAATGAAGTTTATCATGAAATGGTGTGGTTTTTATGAAAGATGTCTTTCCGACATAAACGGCCTGTCAATGAATTTCCCGTTTTTAACTCACCAAGAGCATGCTATCATATTTGGAATACATGGTTTCTAACGTTCCTTCTTTTTGATTGCTTTCACGACACGGCATAACGAAAGTGGGAACCATCGCCTACCCCCTCCCCCATGGTACTATCACCCCCCACGCAAGTAAGAATCTTAAAAATATCGCAGTACACTTCAACAAAACAGTAACTTTCGAATTCTCGAACCGGCCAAATCTGTAGTCGTAAGAGTACTATCGGAATGTTCAGTTACACATGTACGAATTAATTTATAAAGTTTCACATATTTACAAGCACTCTAGACTTTCTGACGAGGAAAATGAATCAGAGAAATCTGTTCGTCCTGTATTTCGACTGCCAGTAAAACGAGTTTTGGAGCTTCTTAAAAGGGGACTCTTCTGTTTCTTTTTACTAGTAGAATAGCTACTTGCAATCTTCGAGAGTCCAGAACGTACCGAAGAACGACTGAGGCTCTGGGACCTACTAATTACCGCACCGGGTGAAATACCGCACCGCGATTTGAAAATACCGCACCGTACCGCACCAGCGCAAATTTGCGTATTTTTTCAAAAATTCCAAAATCTCCAATTTTGCAATTATAAAATAGTTTCTAAAGCAGAAATCCTATCCTTTTCATCACTTTAGATACAGCAAGTCTGAACATGATGTTTAATGACCGAACACAATTAGTTTATTTCCTTTTTCTGCAGGAATAGTGGAAATATTCTGAATTGTGTTTCGAAAAATAGTTTTCAGTCAGTTCATTTGTCTAGAGATCCTTTCAGCTCTTCTAAAAGTATGAGCTATTCAAACCTGAAATATTTAGAGGATTTCGTTTTCTGCCTAAAATTGACAACCATTGCCAATGAATAAACGAGAACCGTATTATGGTACTCCTGCAAGGGATCAAAATATCAAACCCTGGTAAGAGTTAAGTTAAGCGTAATGTTTTCTATACTCAACTGCAAATTGGTCACTATATTCGTCGAAGCCTGCATCTAAGATATTTTCCGACTGTTTCCAAAAAGGTTCATCGATAATGCCGATAATTTGGGTATTCTTGAAACAACAAAAAACAAGCCCGGTATTTAATATGTCGGACCAACAGCAAAGTAGTTGATCATTACAGAGTTAGCCAGTTCGGATCTCTCAAAACTGTTGTCGTAGCAGCTAGGACTTCGTTAGGAGCAAACTGTCTGTCGATGCAGTGATCCAGCTCTCATGAACACAGATAGAAGAAAATTTTTCACGTTTAGAATCAATCACCGTTAAGTTACTAAATGCGAGGTCACGTATTGTTCCATCCTGTCTCGTATTATTCACATATAATATATATTTGTACTGATGGAAGCGTTACAAAAATGGCTGTGAAAAACGGTTCTAGAAACTAGAAATAAAAAGCACACTTGAGTCAGGTGAGGCCGGCGTTCATTAGTTACGGTAAATCTGAGGTTCATGACATAGTTTTGAGTATAGTGGAGAAAAAGCCATCATCATGGGTACTCCTCAGTACTTTTCTTTTGAAATGATGAGCCAGCTTCTTCTATACATTCGATAACTCATGAAAGTGACATGAGGGTTACCCAACAGAAAAGGAAAATGCAATACGGAAAGCGTATAAGCGTATGGTCTTCTAGTGGGAAAGTTTGAAAGAACGTTTTCTCGAGATCACTATGTTTGTTTTCAAGTGATGAAAGATTAGGATTTCTGCTTTAGGAACAATTGCTTGCAAAATTGGAGATTTTGGAATTTTTGAAAAAATACGCAAATTTGCGCTGGTGCGGTACGGTGCGGTATTTTCGAATCGCGGTGCGGTATTTCAGCGGTGCGGTAGGTGCGGTAATTAGTAGGTCCCTGAGGCTCTTGCAGCTGGGCGTTGAGAACAAACCTGAAAAACTATATTGCTCAACAAAATAACATTTGAATAAGTGTGCTTTTAATTATACTATACAATGTGTGTTTTATGATGACCCTGTACTTGACGGATAGAATTATTACATCTTTAGAAATAGCTGTTGTCTTCCTAGGAGACCTTTAGAAATGGGCATCTTTAGAAATAGCTGTTGTCTTCCTAGGAGACTATTTTCCTTCAACTCCCAGCGCCCCTTTGACGCCAACAACACCTTCACACAACAGTGATACGGGAGAAAATAAAAGCTCGTTTTGTATTGTATTGTATTGTGCCAAATTTATAAAACTTCCGCCTCAGGCAGGGTCCATACTTTTTACGTCGGCGTATTACGCCCGCGTATTACGCCAACAAGCATGTAAAAACGTCCTACTTTTACGCGCGTTTTTGACGTTTTGCGTACTTGTCCGACGTAAATTTTGAAAATCAGCGTACTTCATCAATTCTGCCTTCACTTATGTATATTCTCCGTTTGTTACCATTTATTCTCATTTTTCATGTATTTTAAGGTATATGTGCACGTTAAGCGCAGGAAATCACTTTACCACAGAAGAATTTTCAACCGGAAAGTCAATCTCAATCAACTCTCATCAGAAGATCACACATATTTCTTGTTTCTTCTTTCATGTGGTTCTTACTCATTTGTGTTTTCGACCCAACGATATACCATTAAGCATTCATTTTTGTCTGGAATAGTATTCATGCTATGATTATACCTTTATGTGATCTCATTCAGCTAGTTTTTCGCCAAGTTGTGCATTCAATATAGGTTTTTTAGATCCTAGATGGTTCGAGTCATCAAACAACTGGAGTTAGGCAGGGTCCATACTTTTTACGTCGGCGTATTACGCCCGCGTATTACGCCAACAAGCATGTAAAAACGTCCTACTTTTACGCGCGTTTTTGACGTTTTGCGTACTTGTCCGACGTAAATTTTGAAAATCAGCGTACTTCATCAATTCTGCCTTCACTTATGTATATTCTCCGTTTGTTACCATTTATTCTCATTTTTCATGTATTTTAAGGTATATGTGCACGTTAAGCGCAGGAAATCACTTTACCACAGAAGAATTTTCAACCGGAAAGTCAATCTCAATCAACTCTCATCAGAAGATCACACATATTTCTTGTTTCTTCTTTCATGTGGTTCTTACTCATTTGTGTTTTCGACCCAACGATATACCATTAAGCATTCATTTTTGTCTGGAATAGTATTCATGCTATGATTATACCTTTATGTGATCTCATTCAGCTAGTTTTTCGCCAAGTTGTGCATTCAATATAGGTTTTTTAGATCCTAGATGGTTCGAGTCATCAAACAACTGGAGTTAAAGGAATCGTTGATCGACCTTGTTCATGGTCACGAGCTGATCTGGAATCCGAAGGGCAAAGAAAATAGCAACAACACAAAGAAGGCGGAAGTCTGGCAGAAAATTCAGGAGGAACTAACGATGAAGGGATTTAAAGTGACTAGTAAGTTGTTTACCTTTGCTTCACCGTATTCGGTAAACCTGCACTATCTTAACGAGGGTTTCCGTCGCATGGTTGTAGTTGATGAAGATGTTCAAAGTATAATTGAAACCGGGTTGGGTGAATGCGTGCAAGACAAAGGTATTTCCATATTGTCTTCTTCGACTACGCTCAGAGATCTATAATGCAAATCTTTTCTGATTTTCAGTTGCTGAAGCTCGGGATCTATGGAAGTACCTCCGTGATTCATTCGTCAGAGCGAAGATACCCGCAACGACTGGAAGTGGAGCAGAAGCCAAGGGAACATTCTATTTCTGGGATCAGATGTCGTTTCTTCTTCAAGGGAAACTAGAAGTGTGAGTTCGTCTTTTCTTTTTTCGGTTAGATCTTCTCTTTATGATCATATCGAATGCGTATTACGCACATGATAGATTTGTTTCAGAACTGACTTGGTATTTCATATAGGATAATAATCGACAAAACGAGCTCGTTCTAGATACAGAGAGGCGGAAGGTTTAGATCCAAAAAAGATGGATCGAATTTCGGCTAAATACACAAGCAACCGGGTTGATATCCATCAAAAAGCAACCCGGTTGCTTCTGTAATGAAAATCTGGTTGGTTGCTATCAGAAAGCAACCGAAAAGCAAAAATTGCTTTTTAGAACCAACCAACCTTTCTTTACAAAATCGCTTTTAAAAGCAACAGAGTTTCCTGAAGTAATAGAGCCTGTTGATTTCAATATGAACCCGGTTGCTTCTGTAATCAGCCTCGAATTTCTTGTTTTGGGCAAAAAGTGGTCCGTTTTTGATTGGTTTTCTGCTGATAACTTTTAGAATTTTTAGCCCACGATTATCAAACGTGTCCAGTGCCAACAAGGAAGAGCCAAAAAAAGAAGTGTATCAAGAAAATTGCCCGGAAGAAGTCCTTGAGCCGCTCGACGATGAGATTTTGAAAGAAGTCGACGAGAATAATAGAGATGGTAAGTTTGCACAAATAAATATTGAATGTTCTGCAACGATTATCTCATTTTTTTTGTTTAAAATTGTGGAGATATCGATATCGAGTTGACCCAAAGTTTTTATCACTTTAGCTGGAAGTTAACCGTTTGATTAAACTCTCTCATTTTGCGGTGTGTATTTTGTTTCACCTACCCTGACCGCAATTCATTCTTTTCAGTCGGAGAAATCTCTACTGTGAGGGCGCCTCAAACACCCAAATCCGAGAGTACCCGAGTGATCTTGGGAAACGGGGAGACCCCTTCGTCGGGAAAAAAAAGAAAACTGCTTTCGGAAGGTGAACTATTATATTGTCTTAATATCACATTATCGATTTCAAACAATATTACCGTCTACAGTTGACAGTTTTTCACTGTCAAGAATCTTCAGCCTTTCACGATAGCTTTTTATTACTCTTCTGTTTTTCAGGATTGACTGTCATGCAGGGAATTTCGGAGGCTATTGAGAAAAAGCTGGAGACTGGAGACAAGTATGACATGTTCGGTAGGTCTTTTCATTTGAATTTTATTTTACGTGTTTTGTGAATCGTGATCAAACCACGACGATATGACAGTTAACGGGCAAGTCATTTACTTTTCTTCCTAGGAGGTTTTATCGCGACGTCCCTTCGCGAGATGGAAAAAAAAAAGGCTAAACAAGCAATGAAGGATCTTCAGGAGACGTTCAGTAAATATCAGTTTGGCGATTCGTCGGACTCTGAGTAGATTTGCAGTATTATTACAATTATAATCGCAAGTCGTTGTTTATTGATTAGTCTCGCAAGTCGTTGTTTATTGATTAGTCTCGCTAGTTGTTGTTCATTGATTAGTCTCGCTAGTTGTTGTCCTCTTGAGTCTCGCTACTTGTTATGTTGGTGAAAATATTGTTACTGTTCCGGTTTCCGTGGTCTGGATGAAAAATTGAAGTCTTTTTTCAGCTCATATATTTATTTTACACACTCATACAATATTATCTCTGACCGAGTAGTAATCAACAATTCTATCGCGATTGACTTTCGCTTGAGTAGCCTGATTCCCCCTCTGAGCGGGAGCTTGAGCGACCAATCCTCCTCGCTGTACAGCGGGATATCGGTTGGAGTAGGCCAGTGCGTCGGACCGTAGTGCGAGCATGTTATGTAGAATCTGAAATTCACCATTGTTCATTGAAATTTTACATGAATTTCTATTCCCACATATACGCTCACATTATTAGACTTTCGAATAGGATTATATGAACTTACCATGAGAGTCACGACAATCTGCGAACATCGGTCTGGTGGTAACTGCATCGGCTTGGTGAGAATGGTGAACCGTCGGCACAATATTCCGAATACCGACTCAATAATACGTCGCGCTCTGAACGAAAGTAAGTATTATTATAAGTTTTTATTTCTATTCTAAATGTTGCGACCTACCCAGACAACTTCTGATTGAAATGCCTCTTTTTACGGCACGTAGCTGATTGTGGCCCGGTGAATGGTCGAACAAAACGTTTGGTTACGCCGAATCCTCCGTCAACCAAGACGTGATAAGTCACGTCACCATGAGCCCCTAATGGCTCCGTGGGAGGGAACAAATGATCGTTATCATCGAGAAACTTCTGAAATAAAATAGATCGAGTTCTATTTTTCTGTTTAAACAGCTGCTACAACACAAAATGAAATCGCGTCTATTTGAAGCTAATTAACAACTAAACCCACCTTCATCCCACTGCTAGCAAAAACGCCTCCATCAGA
Source organism: Litoditis marina (assembly GCA_964036275.1). NCBI lineage: Eukaryota > Metazoa > Nematoda > Chromadorea > Rhabditida > Rhabditidae > Litoditis > Litoditis marina. Next base: position 38,494,745 of record OZ038433.1, read on the forward strand.
GTTTCTGCCTGGGGAACCAATGTCAAATAGTATTATTCTGTAGTCTGCGTCGCACATAGCCATAAGAACCACAGAAAAAAATCCTTTATAATTGAAATAATGACTTCCTGATCCGTTGGGCTTCTGAAACTGAGCAAAATAAGCTCCGTCTTGTGCAGTTAAGTTCACTCAAAGTAACTGCGATTCAGTCATGTTCACCATTGGTTAATTATATTGTATTATATTAACTCACCCTTATGCAAATGTGTTTGCCGTCCAGACAACCAACGCATCTCGGATAGTCGTATCTTTGCTGAAACTTTCTTGCGGAATCAGCAAATGACTGGGCAGTCGGGGTAGGGAAGGCATCTGACATCAACCCTGAACAGCTTCATTAACTCACATTGTCCAGGAACTTGAGTCACAACTCTATTCTCTATTTTTTTTTGTTGGGGATTGTATCAATTACGGGCTACACTCACTTGTATTTATCGCTTGTGATACATCCAGAATTATATTAGCACACGTAGATTTTCCACAACTGTATTCTGCGGAGAGTGCCCGAAAACTGTATCCATGGGCGGCCCACCTTAATAATTTGAATATATTTTGTGTTTCAGGTTTATTGAACAAAAACACCATTTGCTTGAATGGAACACGGAGTTATTCGAATATATTAACCTGATCACTACATCTGTTTGAAACAAGGTATAACGGAAACTGCCTACGGTCATGAGTGACAGAAGTGACATTAGGCTGACATGCAGTAGTAAAGAAAGTTGATTTGGAGTTCACCCACCTCAAGAACAGGCATAACCTCTGCCTCGAATTGATGGGCGCGCGATGAGTCACTTCGTAGGTAAGTAGATCAGCAATCTTCGAGTGTAGATCTTCGAATTCGGGAATAGTTAGGCAGGGTCCATACTTTTTACGTCGGCGTATTACGCCCGCGTATTACGCCAACAAGCATGTAAAAACGTCCTACTTTTACGCGCGTTTTTGACGTTTTGCGTACTTGTCCGACGTAAATTTTGAAAATCAGCGTACTTCATCAATTCTGCCTTCACTTATGTATATTCTCCGTTTGTTACCATTTATTCTCATTTTTCATGTATTTTAAGGTATATGTGCACGTTAAGCGCAGGAAATCACTTTACCACAGAAGAATTTTCAACCGGAAAGTCAATCTCAATCAACTCTCATCAGAAGATCACACATATTTCTTGTTTCTTCTTTCATGTGGTTCTTACTCATTTGTGTTTTCGACCCAACGATATACCATTAAGCATTCATTTTTGTCTGGAATAGTATTCATGCTATGATTATACCTTTATGTGATCTCATTCAGCTAGTTTTTCGCCAAGTTGTGCATTCAATATAGGTTTTTTAGATCCTAGATGGTTCGAGTCATCAAACAACTGGAGTTAAAGGAATCGTTGATCGACCTTGTTCATGGTCACGAGCTGATCTGGAATCCGAAGGGCAAAGAAAATAGCAACAACACAAAGAAGGCGGAAGTCTGGCAGAAAATTCAGGAGGAACTAACGATGAAGGGATTTAAAGTGACTAGTAAGTTGTTTACCTTTGCTTCACCGTATTCGGTAAACCTGCACTATCTTAACGAGGGTTTCCGTCGCATGGTTGTAGTTGATGAAGATGTTCAAAGTATAATTGAAACCGGGTTGGGTGAATGCGTGCAAGACAAAGGTATTTCCATATTGTCTTCTTCGACTACGCTCAGAGATCTATAATGCAAATCTTTTCTGATTTTCAGTTGCTGAAGCTCGGGATCTATGGAAGTACCTCCGTGATTCATTCGTCAGAGCGAAGATACCCGCAACGACTGGAAGTGGAGCAGAAGCCAAGGGAACATTCTATTTCTGGGATCAGATGTCGTTTCTTCTTCAAGGGAAACTAGAAGTGTGAGTTCGTCTTTTCTTTTTTCGGTTAGATCTTCTCTTTATGATCATATCGAATGCGTATTACGCACATGATAGATTTGTTTCAGAACTGACTTGGTATTTCATATAGGATAATAATCGACAAAACGAGCTCGTTCTAGATACAGAGAGGCGGAAGGTTTAGATCCAAAAAAGATGGATCGAATTTCGGCTAAATACACAAGCAACCGGGTTGATATCCATCAAAAAGCAACCCGGTTGCTTCTGTAATGAAAATCTGGTTGGTTGCTATCAGAAAGCAACCGAAAAGCAAAAATTGCTTTTTAGAACCAACCAACCTTTCTTTACAAAATCGCTTTTAAAAGCAACAGAGTTTCCTGAAGTAATAGAGCCTGTTGATTTCAATATGAACCCGGTTGCTTCTGTAATCAGCCTCGAATTTCTTGTTTTGGGCAAAAAGTGGTCCGTTTTTGATTGGTTTTCTGCTGATAACTTTTAGAATTTTTAGCCCACGATTATCAAACGTGTCCAGTGCCAACAAGGAAGAGCCAAAAAAAGAAGTGTATCAAGAAAATTGCCCGGAAGAAGTCCTTGAGCCGCTCGACGATGAGATTTTGAAAGAAGTCGACGAGAATAATAGAGATGGTAAGTTTGCACAAATAAATATTGAATGTTCTGCAACGATTATCTCATTTTTTTTGTTTAAAATTGTGGAGATATCGATATCGAGTTGACCCAAAGTTTTTATCACTTTAGCTGGAAGTTAACCGTTTGATTAAACTCTCTCATTTTGCGGTGTGTATTTTGTTTCACCTACCCTGACCGCAATTCATTCTTTTCAGTCGGAGAAATCTCTACTGTGAGGGCGCCTCAAACACCCAAATCCGAGAGTACCCGAGTGATCTTGGGAAACGGGGAGACCCCTTCGTCGGGAAAAAAAAGAAAACTGCTTTCGGAAGGTGAACTATTATATTGTCTTAATATCACATTATCGATTTCAAACAATATTACCGTCTACAGTTGACAGTTTTTCACTGTCAAGAATCTTCAGCCTTTCACGATAGCTTTTTATTACTCTTCTGTTTTTCAGGATTGACTGTCATGCAGGGAATTTCGGAGGCTATTGAGAAAAAGCTGGAGACTGGAGACAAGTATGACATGTTCGGTAGGTCTTTTCATTTGAATTTTATTTTACGTGTTTTGTGAATCGTGATCAAACCACGACGATATGACAGTTAACGGGCAAGTCATTTACTTTTCTTCCTAGGAGGTTTTATCGCGACGTCCCTTCGCGAGATGGAAAAAAAAAGGCTAAACAAGCAATGAAGGATCTTCAGGAGACGTTCAGTAAATATCAGTTTGGCGATTCGTCGGACTCTGAGTAGATTTGCAGTATTATTACAATTATAATCGCAAGTCGTTGTTTATTGATTAGTCTCGCAAGTCGTTGTTTATTGATTAGTCTCGCTAGTTGTTGTTCATTGATTAGTCTCGCTAGTTGTTGTCCTCTTGAGTCTCGCTACTTGTTATGTTGGTGAAAATATTGTTACTGTTCCGGTTTCCGTGGTCTGGATGAAAAATTGAAGTCTTTTTTCAGCTCATATATTTATTTTACACACTCATACAATATTATCTCTGACCGAGTAGTAATCAACAATTCTATCGCGATTGACTTTCGCTTGAGTAGCCTGATTCCCCCTCTGAGCGGGAGCTTGAGCGACCAATCCTCCTCGCTGTACAGCGGGATATCGGTTGGAGTAGGCCAGTGCGTCGGACCGTAGTGCGAGCATGTTATGTAGAATCTGAAATTCACCATTGTTCATTGAAATTTTACATGAATTTCTATTCCCACATATACGCTCACATTATTAGACTTTCGAATAGGATTATATGAACTTACCATGAGAGTCACGACAATCTGCGAACATCGGTCTGGTGGTAACTGCATCGGCTTGGTGAGAATGGTGAACCGTCGGCACAATATTCCGAATACCGACTCAATAATACGTCGCGCTCTGAACGAAAGTAAGTATTATTATAAGTTTTTATTTCTATTCTAAATGTTGCGACCTACCCAGACAACTTCTGATTGAAATGCCTCTTTTTACGGCACGTAGCTGATTGTGGCCCGGTGAATGGTCGAACAAAACGTTTGGTTACGCCGAATCCTCCGTCAACCAAGACGTGATAAGTCACGTCACCATGAGCCCCTAATGGCTCCGTGGGAGGGAACAAATGATCGTTATCATCGAGAAACTTCTGAAATAAAATAGATCGAGTTCTATTTTTCTGTTTAAACAGCTGCTACAACACAAAATGAAATCGCGTCTATTTGAAGCTAATTAACAACTAAACCCACCTTCATCCCACTGCTAGCAAAAACGCCTCCATCAGAGTTTCTGCCTGGGGAACCAATGTCAAATAGTATTATTCTGTAGTCTGCGTCGCACATAGCCATAAGAACCACAGAAAAAAATCCTTTATAATTGAAATAATGACTTCCTGATCCGTTGGGCTTCTGAAACTGAGCAAAATAAGCTCCGTCTTGTGCAGTTAAGTTCACTCAAAGTAACTGCGATTCAGTCATGTTCACCATTGGTTAATTATATTGTATTATATTAACTCACCCTTATGCAAATGTGTTTGCCGTCCAGACAACCAACGCATCTCGGATAGTCGTATCTTTGCTGAAACTTTCTTGCGGAATCAGCAAATGACTGGGCAGTCGGGGTAGGGAAGGCATCTGACATCAACCCTGAACAGCTTCATTAACTCACATTGTCCAGGATATTGAGTCACAACTCTATTCTCTATTTTTTTTTTGTTGGGGATTGTATCAATTACGGGCTACACTCACTTGTATTTATCGCTTGTGATACATCCAGAATTATATTAGCACACGTAGATTTTCCACAACTGTATTCTGCGGAGAGTGCCCGAAAACTGTATCCATGGGCGGCCCACCTTAATAATTTGAATATATTTTGTGTTTCAGGTTTATTGAACAAAAACACCATTTGCTTGAATGGAACACGGAGTTATTCGAATATATTAACCTGATCACTACATCTGTTTGAAACAAGGTATAACGGAAACTGCCTACGGTCATGAGTGACAGAAGTGACATTAGGCTGACATGCAGTAGTAAAGAAAGTTGATTTGGAGTTCACCCACCTCAAGAACAGGCATAACCTCTGCCTCGAATTGATGGGCGCGCGATGAGTCACTTCGTAGGTAAGTAGATCAGCAATCTTCGAGTGTAGATCTTCGAATTCGGGAATAGTTAGTCGTACATACTGCATGAATGCAGTTTCATTACGAGACGCATGATAAGTTTCGAAAGTACGGAACCGAGTGCTCAGCATAGGAAGGTGTTCCTCACGAATGTATTCCCTACTCTCCGATTCTATAGTAAGAAGATTTCCAAATATAGACACTGCTTCTCGCAATAAAACAATCAACTGACGACGACTACGAGGCGGTATGACCATCTGCAACGAGAAAAACTCTAATTTTAAGAAATCAGTCACTTACCCTGGTCTGAAACCGTTGAATCATGCAAGTAAAAGAAGAAAAAAACAAGTACGATTGTTGAAAAATAATAAATTGTACAAAAATATGCATGTAATAAGAAAAAAAGTACATTTTAAGGAACGAATTGCTTGAAAAACGTCGGCGTTTTTCAAAAAACGTTATAAGCTTCAAACGTAAAACGCGTCTCAAATCAAGTACGCGGCGTACTTCATTTCCGCGTATTACGCCGAAAAAAGTATGGACGATATTTTTGAAGTACGCTACGCCAAAATTTCGCGTAATACGCCGACGTAAATCGATAATCATGATTTGTACACTAAGTACGCGGGCGTAATACGTCGACGTAAAAAGTATGGACCCTGCCTCATGTGAGACTCGAACCTGGCCCAAAACTTCGGGAGGCGCGGTTAATACTACACTAACTGGGCTCACAACAACGTTGTGGACGAATCCTATATATGTGCTCGTACACAGCACAAAGTGAAATATACAGTATACCCCTCCTTTTATTGAGCAACAACTATAACAGGGCAAAATCTTTTCAAGAAATATACAGCATTGACATATTAATTATGCAATATCAAACCAAAAACGACTTTTTAGCTTCCTATTCAAATCCGCACGAAATGTGAAATTGAACAATATGACTTACTGACCATTATAGATTAACTATTCAGCCAAATTAAAATAGTTTCAAGGTCATTTGGCACGTCGTTGTTGAAAACGTGTTCGTGGTCTAGACGGATTTGAAATTGTGCACTAAAAGTCCGAAATCTTCTTTGAACTTCCATGAACTTCAATAAACATTCACAACTGAATTATATCGAATTGAGTTTTTTTCAAATTGAATACGGAGAAAATTCAAGCGAAACTTTCCCGTTTATACTGTTCCCAACCGTACTGCTACTAATAGGAATTGTTTCCTAATAATCTGAAGTGCACAAACAAACTGAAAGTTCAAAAATAGTGTTTCACTTCACTTCTCTTTATTATGGTGTTTCACTGGAATTTCAGTGAACATATCGAATATGAAAAAAATCGCGCGCAGCGCGTAGCGCTGCGCAGATTAGTTTTTGATCACAACATTGCGGACTTTCAAAAGTGGTTTTATGCCATTTTCTCAAAAACTCCTGAACGGATTTTCGAGATTTTGATAAGAGATAGAAGAGGAAAGGCTCTATCATTGAGCTATTCGATATTTATAGTGCGACTAGTGATCTACAGTTCTTCTAAAAATCGTCTCGCGAAAATGGGTTCCGACAGCGGCCGCGCGGCGGCCGCGTGGCGCGGTGTGGCGACCGCGAAACCGACCGATTCGTCTGAAATTTGGAATATAGTTAGAAACTGCAGAGTTATGTGTAAATCTGGAATCTTGGACCCATCGGTGAACAGTGAGACGTTTTATGGCCCTGTAAACATTGCTCTTAGCTGCTTTGACAATTACTTCTAGATGTGTGGAGTGTGCGCAGTGAGCTGTTGTTTCGCTTTTTGGTAGTTTGAATAGATTGTGTTAATCTGTAGAGATCCTGACTCCATAAAAAGGTTAATCGAACAAACACAAAAATGATGTCCGTGAACAGATTCGAACCTTGGGCCTACTGGACTGTAGTGCGCTGCTCTGCCGATTGAGCCAAACCGTCGCGAAGAAAGGAAGAAATGGACGGCGCCACTCGTGCGCTTCCCGAAATCAAGGATTGATCACGTTTTCTGAGAGAATGCTTACTAACCAAACTTGTAACGCAGTTAATGTTCTGCAAATCAATATAGTATTAATTGTTACGTTGAAAAAACTTTAATAATAATTGATTAGATGCTCATTATTTCCTATCTAATCTATTGATTCATTATTTCCTTCGGAAATATAGAAAATGAGGACAATTTGTATAAAAAAAACGATGTAAAGTGAGAGGCGATTAGCTTTTGGATTGAACTGCATGGAATATAGAAAAGGAGGACAATAACTCGAGAGGGAAATAGAAAATCTAATCTCGCAATTTTCATGATCATCCTGACACACTGATTGAAAAAATAAGTGCTAAATCTTTGAGAACATTCCGCTTACACTAAAAACGTGACTGAAACAAAAATCAGCTATACTGTCAGTCAATCGCACAGTCACGTGAAACATGTTAAACACAGCAGAACTCGGAAACGTGAAACGACAAAGTGCACACTTAGGCTATTAGAATGCTAACTTTACACGAATATTCAATAAACTTCTAGTGTACTCTGTTCTGTTATCAATTTTGAATCAATGGTGAGAATCATATTACGACGTTTCATCTAATGTTTGTTTGCTGCAAGTTTTTTTTCACTGGAAAACCAAGATGTTTTTGACCCGAAAGTTGCGAGATTAGATTTTTCATTTCCCTCTTGAGTTATTGTCCTCTATTTCTAGATTCCATGCAGTTCAGTCTCAAAAGCTAATCGTCTCTCACTTTACATCGTTTTTTTATACAAATGAACATAGTATCGAGCAATAAGGACGCGAAGCTGGATATTTTACTGTTACCTATATGTTTCTGTCAACTGCTTTTATTGTAATGAGTGACGACTGTAAGTGTAGTAAGTGAGGAACTTATTAGAGTAATTAGTAGTGAATATAAAACAAATCCGGAGACAGCTTCATAAAAACAACTGTCAATAAATAATATCAATTCCTGAGGTAGTTTCATAACAATATATTGATTTTTGGGAAGATCAAAGCTAACATCCACCATTTTTTAGTTGTTGGTTTTCCAACAAATCAACTTTTATATGTGTGTAAAGGGGTTTCTGTCTCGATTCAAGTAGTTTGTAGGAAAGCGAGTTGAGACCATCTGAAGGCCATCTGAACTGGGCGGAACTCAGAAGTTCTGCTCGGCATCTGAAAACAGGTCCCTATTAGAATAAGTCGATATTACGAAAAATAAAGCCACGTTAACCAGAAGCATCTCTCGGCGCCTATAAATCTACAAGTGTTAATAACGTACTTATTGATTGGATTCTGCTTGTCTTTTCCGTGGTCTAGCATCTGGTATCTCGCGATTTCACTGGAGCGACGATGGACGTATTTATTTCGTTCCTTCACCCTGTAACCTATTGTAGATAAATAAAATATCCCATTGTTTTTCTGTGAACGAATGCAATTTGAATACTCGAAAGATTGAATTGCTTTGAACTCTGACGCCATCTCGTGTTTAACCTAAAAACCTCAAAACGTAGAAACAGGGTATGATTCGCTGTGTTTCCCGTTTTACCTTTCCATTCGTACTCATACGTAAACGTATGTTAATAAACCATTTTTCTGTTGATAATGAGATGGGTGTTGAAGGAACCGTTTCCCTGTAAGCTCAGTCATTAAAATACAAATAATATATAAATGAAATTTACTAGGCAATATCGACATTTTAGCAAATTGGAAAAACGGCTGCAGCGCGCAGTTTGGTTGATATTTTCAATACTAACTAGAATATGCCAATTTCACAAATGACAGTGCGATTCGAGCTCTGCATTCGTCAACAACTTTTCCGACTCTAAAAGATGACTTGAACGTATCGCCCTTTTGAAAGAAAAGTATACTAGAAGTCTATTGCATAGTCATGTAAACTCAGCATTCTCATGAGGCATCGTGCACTTTGTCCTTGCATGTTTCTGAGTTCTGCTGTGTTAAACATATTGCACGTAACTGTACAATTGACTAACAATATATACCACCACGAACCTGACGTGAATATCATCATCTTCTCCACCCCACCCCCAATATTCATTAGAAAATCCATTTATTTCTTCAAATGTCATCTTTGAAAAACTATTAACTCCGCCAAACACAGTGGCATCTTTTCTGTAAGAAGAATATAATTACAATAACACCAAAACAAGACATACACAGTGATAAGTGTGGAATCCGAAAACTTACTTAAATATTTTCGGTTTCTCAGGTTTACTTTACATTGTACTTCATGATTCAAGATTTCAAGATGTATTCATTCACGTCATATTGTTGCAATATGGTGTTCCTTTATCGCTTTCCACAGATTTTTATTTCTGCACATTCTCAATTTCTCTTCGCCTCGGGCACTGCATTGGGCGGGAGAACACGACCTTTTCTCGTTGAACGATTGTAACTTTGCACTTATCAACCTATAATGAAGAAAAACTGACTTATAATTAAGCTTGTCGATGTAAATACTGAGATGACGAGCTGTTACTGGACAGCTATAGAGATTCCAGTCGTTTTCTGGCAGTAAGTCGACATCATGGAAAACAAAGCAACTCCAATTATATGCACGTAAGGACTCCTTCATTCCGATATTCATCAGCTAGAATGGTCAACCATCTTGAGAAGGTTAGAGTACGAAACAGTTTTCGCTGGTAAAAGGAGAATGTTGGCAACGAATTCCCAATACTTTGAATTCTAGTCGCGTCTCTTGGTGTTGCGCTCCACGTGTCGTATAGGTTTAGTCAAACCGTTGTGTTTGGCGAGCGGCCAACTCGTCTGCATAACTTTGATCTACACACTCTCTCGCCTTTTGGCATGTTATGAACGACCGCTCGCCACGTATCGCTCGATCAATCGAGCTCTCTGCTGTCTTTCTTGGGAAAATGGCGACTATAAAATAGCTTTGATTGTTCATATATCTTGCTTTCAGAGAGAAGGTAGATGGTATTCGTGATGTTGTCAAAAAGAATAAGGCTTTCAATTCAAATACGGCTTGATCGGTATCCTTCTTCACTATCATTTTATCACTCTTCCAAACGAATTATTTATTGTGGAAGTTCACAAAACTTCTACCGAAACTTTAAACCCACCAATAACAAGTCTGATATTACGTGGGTCTGTTTCAAATGCGTATGTTCATCTGTACGCTGTACGTAGAACCACGAATACAGTTATGTATGATTAATAATCATAATTATAATAATCTTTCGGCCATGAAGATACCGCGCCGAGTGGGATCGAACCATGGTCTTTTGAGTTCGGCCATGAAGATACCGCGCCGAGTGGGATCGAACCATGGTCTTTTGAGTGCTAGCGCGCACACAACCAGTCGACCACTCGGCCCCTTTGCACACAACCACACAATCAGTCGACCACTCGGATTCGTTGTTTCCAACATTATTAATGTTCTTAGGCACTCACTTATAAATAAAACATCATACCATATGAACTCCCTACCACAAACCTTTCCACGGTTGAATGTATTATTCTTCATCGGTTCAACCAGAAATATTCCATAGTCGAGCTGCTGACGAGAAAGAAAGTTGAGTAAGTTATTCAGAAGCACCATCAAATGAGTCTCTCTATTCAGAAAAGGAATGATTATAGCTACCTGGAAGTACGACTCGAGATTATGATGCCTCTCACTCCTCCTATACTTTCCTACGCAACTGTTCTCCAATGCCGGATAGTTAATAGTCAGGAGATAGTTGAAACGCTATTCATCGAAATGCAAACTTTCAATAATGTCGGTGGCATAGCAATCTATTCACTATCATCATAATTTAATGAACTATAGTTCATGCGATGATTTCGTGTGGTTGACTGCTATTGCGCACGATTTACAATATTGGCTTAGCTTACACGACATGGCTTTCCCGAATGACGTTTGGTTTCACATTGTGTTACCTTACAAGAGAGTGAATTTCTAAATATGTGCGCACAGTAATAGTTATGAACTGGCACTGGAACAAAGGGAAACCAAACTACAAACACAGCTATCGGATTTCCCATTCTCGCCAACATTCGTACCTTATGTCTGGACGTGCATTTTGCCGGTGCGTGTCTGCCTCCTGACTGAACACGCGGAAAACGCTGTTTTATCTGGTCTTCGGTTAGAAGTGTCTTGTTCACAACCAGAGGTCCTTGTAAGTCAAAGGGAACCGCAGGACAGAGACTCTGGTCGACTCCGAAATCAAGGATGTCGATTGTAGAGTCTGGAACACCGAGTGTGTTGAAGGTGAACAACCAGTACCGTTTTGAGAATACATCTAATAGTTGTTGGTATTACTATATTAAAGACTCAGTAAATGTATATTAAGATTAAGTTAAATTGTTCAGCGATGCGGGGTGAGGGTGAGCGGTCGTTCATTACTCACCACTAGACAAGAGAGTGTGTAGATCAAAGATACACAGATCAGCTGACGGCTCGCCAAACCCCGCCCCCTACCGAATCGACCTTACGCTGTCCACGACGGTTTGACAAAATCTATAGTAAAACAAACCAATATATTGTGTTTGAAAACAACTGAAACAATTGGAGCCGTTATAGGTTAATTGTTATTCATTTCGTGCAGGGTAGATATCTTTGCGTAAAAATGTTGTTCACCATTTCTTCTATAGGGACGATCTTTCACAATAAGCACGACAATAGTGAATAGAGCCAGTTCCATACAGGAGGACACTTTAACTCGCATCTCTGTTATACTGGAAGTAAATTATATATTCACGTGAAGTCAGTATTCTAATGAGAAATCGTGCACTTTGTTTTTGCATGGTTTAGAGTTCTGCTGTGTTTAACAAGTCTGACGTGACTGTGTGATTGATTAACAGTATTATAACTGTGAATGAGCCGAAGAATTCATTGGTGAGGGAGTATTACTCGATAAGCAGTAAGCACACTCAAATCAAACATCGAAAGAAATGTTAAAACTTGACATCGGAAACTATTCAAAATATACCCCGCCTACACCCAGGTAGCTTCCTTGAATAGAATTGTTGATAGCTGTTAGTTCAATGCTTATATTTCTTCATAGTTCTTCAGTTAATTTATCTTTTAAGTTTTGGTTTGCCTGAAAATTGTATGGACACTGCTTGTCCGTTTTCGCATGCACAATTCGATGACAAGAGTTCTGCCTGAAAATAATAACAGCCGTGTTGAACTTTGCTGTTGAATACCAACGTTTAATTGTTGGTATACCTACCACTGGTAACCGTGCACATTCTAACCAAAGTGAATATTTGGTTAGTAGACAAAAGTGAAACAGTTGGTTGAAAACATTTTTACGAACGGAATATGCAGAATAATTACTGCTAAACAACGTGAAACCGGTTGTTTACACTGTTAGGCAATTGCAGAGTCACGTGAAACATGTTAAACACAGCAGAACTCAGAAACGTGCAATGACAAAGTGCACGATGCCTTATTAGCTAACGTTACGTCGTTACATGACTATTCAATTTACTTCTAGTATACCTCGTATTTCGCAAATGTGATCGTGCAACAAATGTGTAAAATATCGGACCTAATTACAACCAACGATGAAATTTGTTTCCAGAACCTTGATCATAGTTAGTGTAGTAGTTATAAATGCTACTATATAAAGAATGTTTTTAAACATTGAAAACTACAAAGTAAAGTTCCAAGTTTTTTCATATCAACAACATTGCAAGATTTATCTACCGCCTATTATTATTCTCGTTTCGTTTCGTCCCAAAATTCAATCCTATAATTGTTCACACTCGTTTCCTTATGCTTAATGACCTAGTTTGATTCATTTCCGCAGAGATTATATTAGAAATGATTATCTGTTCAAAGAAGCGAACATCCGATGATTAAGACTATGCTGATGTTTTTAATGCAAATAGTTCGGTGTAGTGCTATAACTACCAGACTAGTCCGCAAAACTGAATAATACAGTCGTTCGTATTCCGGGACCACGGTTGTTTTCAATAATATTAAGGTTTTGGTAAAATGCGAATAGTAAAATTTGCTGGTAGCAGTTTTGTCTCAATTTAGTAACCATTTAATAGCAATTGATAGCAGTACAATGATACTAAGTTTTTAGCAAAACGGCCAGAAACTACGAGCCTTTTTATAGCGTATTAGTGCCTATTCAGCCGAGTTTGCGCAGCTGAGTTTGCCCACATGATGAGATTTCCCAGGCGGAAGAAAAACCGCACTAGATACGGCGCAATGGAAAACGTACAAATGCAACATAACATGTTTTTGCTTCCTGAATCAATCGGAAAATACGAGCTTCTTGTGACATTTTGATATTAGGACGAATTTTTGAAAAGTTCATGTTTTGATTCACAAAAAATATCGCACACACCGGTAACGAAGTAAACAGGCACGATCGTCTAGTCTAGGAACTATATCTCAAAAACAGGAGTTGCGAGATAGTTTGAGAATGCGGACTCGTGAACGAGTGTGAGTTCGGGAAAACCTATAGAATACAATTTTGAAACATCGTTGGGACCATTTAATAGCAGTTGATAGCAGTACAATGGATGTATCCCAATCAGGATCTGAATATCAGAACGGCTCCTACTATTGACCAAACAGTTCACTGTCAAGTTGGATAGAGGTGAACTAAACTACAACATTAGGTTGTTTATTTGAACAAAATATATTGTGTCACTAGAACGTTCATTTATATAACGAAAACTACAACAGTTATAACGGATGTACGAGGGAATTTGAAGGCCAAAGTGAACTCGATGTTTAAATCAACGTTGATGGTAAGTGAGAGAGTTCCTAGTTGTAGCCTCTTTCTAGTTTGCTTTCTGCATATCGGAAAAAGCGGGTTAGCAAAGCTCACCAACGAATTTGCAGGTTACCAGTATTCGAAACATGTAACATACAAATAGAAGGTCTATCTACTTATAATGTTGTGAAAATATTAAATACTGACCTCCGCAACAACGTGCTTGTCCAAAAACGGTAGTAAGGTTTGGTAATCGTCACCTGAAATGTTAACGGATGTTTTTTTTTTTTTCCAAAATATTGAATAAAGGAGGTGGACACAAAATATATGTGATATGTACAGTCCGCCAAATATAGTTATCACTACATGAATACGCCATTCTGTCCTATAATAAATTCAAGAACCACAATGTAACACGTGTAAGCAAGATGTAATAAGTATGTTGCATTGTATTTGATTGAAACTGTACATGTTATGTTATGATCACATCGGTATCTCCTACAAATGCATGTGAATAAGTCAATAAGTCAAGCAATACATCAATTGGTATCGCGAGCTTCAATAATGCTAAGTATTTCGAAGCCGGTCACTGTTGTAGCGACCTCGACGAGAGAGTGTGCGAGTCAATGATACGCAGACGTCTGCGGCCTCATTGACCTGTACACCATCTCGCTTCTATAGCTGGCCGATCCCCAATCCCAGTCAATAGGCGCTGATCGTTCTGAATGCTCTACAGGAATTAAATTGAAAACACACCAACCTTTAATGTCTAGTTTCAGAATTTCAACCTCCGAAACGTCTTGGTTTTGCATCAGTTTCTTGAGAGAAAAAATAATGTGACAAACTGACGAAATGTGCCATACACACATTACATTGGAACTCCCGAGTTCAAATATGGAGTCACGTGTACCATCCATTTGATTGTCAAAGTTCGAAAATGTTTTGTGCAATATCACCTAGAGCAGAAAGAATAGATACTAGTTCTCATCTGATCTGGCGTTTCGAAACGTACCATTATTCAATTTCTATTTTATTCTTGTTTCCTCACACACACTTGTAAAACACAGCTGCGATTTTTTCTACTTGTTTTCAAGCACCCCGTGAGCTGAAAAAGCCCACAACATGCATAGTTTAGCGGACTCACTTTGACGGAATGCACGCCCATCGTTCACTATCCCCTGGCGTACCAAGTCGAACTAGATTTCCGCAAGAAACCAAAGGTACAAAGGCACTGTAAACCGAAACAATGTTAGCAGCCTTCGAAAGCGATGATAAGACAGATGAGGCAGTCTTACGACGTTTCTGTCCTGGTTTACTAGTAGAAGTTCTACTTGCAATCTTCTTTGAGGCTGAACGGACCGATGAGCGGATGGAAGGACTTGTATGCCTCGGTTTGCTAGTAGAAGTACTCTTCTTGGAGGCTGAAGGATCCGATGCACCATTTGAGATCTTGAAGTCGGACAGAGAAAACATGACTGGAAATTTATACTACTGAACCAATTAACAAACAAATAAAGTATTGTTTTGTGAGAATGGTGAAATGAGAATGGTGACACTGGTGAATATTTGCATGCAGTCACAGTTTCGATAAAAAAGCTGGTTGATTTCAGAAAACTTACTGAGACTGTGTTCAGATGGTTCTACTGTTGTTTCTGACATGTCACTGGATCTATGTCTCAGAACATACGAATGTCAACCATGAGGAATCAACCGTACCACTACTGCACAAGAAGACGTTCTGACGATAATGTGATATGTATGATGATCACCGTCTCGAAACGATGCGAAGTGAAAAATAAATATGAAATATGAAATAATATACTGAGACTCCTACACTCCACATTCGATAACTTCAATGTTTTCGTATGCAAACTTCAACTCTGGATTATTTCAAGGATTTCCGGAAGGTGGTTAGTTCTACATTGAACCTCACATAACGTTGAGCAAAGTGAGACACCCTGTCCAGTTTCAGCGCGTTTTCTTTGATCCTGGTGCTTATTAGTTACACTTCGGGAATGATTTTGTGCAATGATCATACTACAAACTATGTTTGGTTTGGCTTCGTCATATCTGCTAATTAGCTAACATAAAGAAATATGAACATCAAAAACACTCACATGAACAAAGGAGAAGCACTAGCACTGCTGTAGCTAATCGAGGCATTTCGATGCTATGAGCTTTTGAAAGTTAGTTAAGATTCATTTTTATACACGAAAAATGGGCGGTTGGCGAAGCCTAATCATAATTTGATGAAAAATAAATGGCGTAACCTAGAAAGAAAAAAGAGCTGTGTATATTTGCGGAGTGCGCTCCGTAGTTTTGGCCACATTATTTGTGCAAAACTATGACGCATTGATGAGGGCAATGTCATCATATATTGTTAGTCAATTGCACAGTCACGTGAAACATGTTAAACACAGCAGAACTCAGAAACGTGCAACTACAAAGTGCACGATGCCTCATTAGAATGCTAACTTTATTTATGTGAGTATTCAATTTACTCCTAGTAAAACCTGAATAGCGCAATCGTTCAAGAAACCGTTTTGCTATATTCAAAGAAACACAGAATGAAACCTAAAGTTCATGCTTAGAACATACCTTTCTGAACATCGAACGAAACACTCATGTTTTCGATGACAAAACAATAATGATTTGATTATTAACGTTCAAACAAAAATCATTTTCACGTTGTTTCGTTTACACGGTCATGTAACCGCCCTCGTTCATTCAACCAATAAAAACTGCTCACGTAGTTTCATTGAAGTAGATTAATGGTGAACAGGAACATTCCCTTATGGCGAATTGAGCAAAATTTGAATATTGGCGAGCTCATAAAATTTCGGCTTGACTCAAAAATCGTCTTCAAGGGGTGATTATCTAAAGGTCTCATGCCCACGTCTCAATTCCGCGATGTTCTATTGCCAAGTCTCAATGTCCCTATGTCTCGTTTCAATGTTCCAATGTCTCGTTTCCTTGCGTGGCTTTGACTATTCTAGAGCAAGTTAGAGACTATACATCAGGCGGAGAGTGCGAGACAGAAGTGAGAGAGAGTGTGTATAGACGTGAGAGAGCGCCTGACGACAAATGCGCAAAGCGCAGACCCTGAATAAGGTCGCTATTCGTCGACAAAATTTATGAATGGAATATTGGAATAGGACATCGAGGGACTATGGGACGAGACATTGAGACATTGGGGCATTTAAATGGGACGTTGAGACACTGGAAAGGGGCATTGGGACATTGGGACGTTCAGGGAATCAGCCCCTAGGTATCGATTAAACTAATGTGTTTTTGTGAAGAGGCTTGTGATGACAGTGCAGTTCTGCTATAATGGTGAGCTGCTTTTTCCTGTCAGGATTGACTAGTCCGTATAAAACTTCATTTGTTCGTAGATCAATTATCTGGTAACGAACAAATGCTGTCAGAAAGCATTTCGGTGGAGTGGATAGGGTCACAAACGTTCAACCTGAGTCCAAGTGTGCCTCAGCAGATTTTGCTGATCCCTTTGACGTGACATTGTTTCATTTAGAATTAGGAAGCAACACCACAACTTTGACCTTCCTCCTACTCGCTTCAACATTGTTTGTATTGACGGACAGTGGTTCAATTGTTTGTTCAGTTGTAGGTTGTAGGTAAACATGTGTGGATTAATCTGAACCTACGTACACTATCAATCACTCAAAGGAAACCTAGTTTCTGTTCTGATTTATGTTTATATAATATATGAAAGTCTTCACATTATGAAGACTTCAACCACCCTTCGACCAGAAACCAGATATTATCCAGTCATTATCCTCTACGAGTCGACTGTTTTTGTAAAAAACGGATCACGGTTGGTATGACTATTATGTTTTTTTCACTGATGAAAGGTAGAAACCCAATATTAAAAGTCAAATCGGTGGTTTTAATAAAAATACAAGTACTGTAAAGAATTTGATAATAAAACAAAACAAACTGTAAACGCATCAAGTAAGTCAGCTTTCAAACGTGCATTGTTCATGAAGTTTGATAACATGGAATTGTACCATACAATAGCTTGTTACGGAATCAGAACCAGTAGAACTCGCGTAACGCGTTATCTCTCCAAATAATTAGCTCTTTTCTGGAGGTCACAATCAAGGGTTGGGCAGTTGAGATATTCTCATCTGTGTCTAACCAGAAAGTGATGAATGATAAACTTTGCTCTCGTTTTCTAAGAAACTTCACTACCTGTAATAACAGAACAACAAAACATAGCCCACTTGTGAGGACTGCACATCCATTTTCCACCATCACCCGTAGTGCCAATTCGGACTAGCTCCGCACAGAAAACCTCAGGTACAACTGTATTGTAGAACACTAGGAAGTCCTTTGTTTGGTTCTTTAGGACTTTCTCTATAGATGCACGACGCTCGTCAGCCTGAAAGTCCATCAGTTTTGATCCAAAATGGTCGAGGAGGAGGGCAGAAATAAATGCTTATCAATATATCTCACCTACACATAACGGAGCGAGCACCAAATCAAACTATACTGCGTGTCAGGTTCATAAAATATCTGCCTGATGTGAAACTTGAACCGAACCCAAAAGTTCGGGCTATGCGCGGCGCGCGATTTGGGTATCTATTGACAGGATTAACTCACTTGTTGTTGAAATACAGTCAAGACTCGGGGTGAGATCGTGGGTAGTTGCTGGTTGTTGGTGACCTGGTTGCTCTGGAATACTGGAAGTCTCCTGCTACATAGAGGGTTCTGACTACATAGAAGCTTCTGGTTTTTGATTGATTCCTGCACATGTCAGAGGTTTTGTATACATCTAGACACATCTTCTTGTGAACATTTCATGACTTAGTTTCTCAGAATACATCATGGTAGATTTTCCGTACACTCTGCTATGCTATCTTTTTGAACCTGTACAAACATACAGACCCATCCTGACGTAAAAAAGTGGGAATGTGTCCCCCATTTTTTCCTGAATGTCACGTGAAGAAACTGTTCGCGTATAATATACACTGTTGCTACGCTCGCTCACAGAAAGTTAGCACACTAGCATGTTTTTTTCTCAGCTAACAATTTTTTTATCACGATCTGTCAAATCAGCAGGCTCAAAGAAATGACTGTTGTAGGACATAATTTTGATAAAAATGACACAGCGCACCCACTAAACACAGACAATTCATGCTTATTTGTAAAACATTAGTTCTAAAAATGTTTCCCAGTTCGGAAAATTAGTGTAATCCATGTAATATCGTTCAAGTAGCGTGGATAACCGTTCATTGTTGGGTTTGGAGCGCTAATGTGGCAAAAAAAACTAACCCGGGTACGGGTAGCCGATATCGTGTTTTCTTGTACAGAAACTATGTGGAAAATCAACAGGACTACTGAAAAATAGATCGTTTGGTATTAGAAAAACATGCTTGGGAAGAAAAGTTCCATAAAACTGTCTCGTATTATAACCAGTAGCAGGACTGGTGTCCTAGTTGTTAAACATTACGATGAAAACTCGGTGGCAACTGGAAAAGATTTTCCTCTTACAAATTACTTCTCCATCAGTTAGTTAGTAGTTACTGTTATCTTACAGAATATCCGAAATCCTATAAAATATGTTAAAGAATATAACTATCTATTTACCAGAGTATGGTCAAGGTGAGTACGATAGTTCGATGAACACTATTTTCAATTTGCTCGAGAGGCTCCGTTTCAGTGTCTCTCCGCACAGGACTCGGTGAGCGAAACGCGGCGCAAATAAGCGAAACGCGGGCGAAACAGGCGCAATGCACGCAACTATCCGCACTTTGCTAGCAACTTGCTAGCAAAATGCGACTTGCCGCAACTTGGAGGCGAATATCAAGCGACTAATAATCAATTGGGTTTGAAACTTGACAAAAAATAAATTTTACAAAATTAATACTTGTTTACGTCTTGTCAGCCACTGCACTGACAGAAGCAACAAATATTATTTTCAAAATACCTCTGCGTAACCAAAAGTACCTCAAACTTGGGTAATTAAACCAACGAGAGGGTAGTATAGTGAGGGACGCTCATGAGACGTACGTATCTTAGTCTGGCCGGGAAAGTCTTCGAAGTGTTACAAAATTGACTTTGACCAAAACTGAATACTAGAAACTCGTGGAATTGGGCGAATAAGTGTAGGTGGGGTAATTAAACCGAAAACACCTGAATACCTGTGGGCCCGTTACACAGAAATCCGTATATAATTCTGGTTTCTAACTTGGTACTATTAGTCAAGCATACTCATGTCAAAAAACTCAAAAAATCCAAATGGTCGGTGTTATTTTCCCAGCGGGCATGAGTGATACTATTGGGATATATGCTAGTTGAGATACATATGAGAGAATGCTTGCAAAACGTTATAACATTGAAGAGGTTAAGGTCAAATATGAAGCTATAATATCAGAGCTTAAAATGTTTTTCTTGCATGGGAAGTTTGCAAAACTGCAAGTATCCGTATCAGATTCTGTTTTATCTTAACTTAGCTTGCAACTCCTACACTTGCGACTGTTAAAGTGAAACTCCAAATCCGAAAATGTTTTCCAAGCACCAAAACTAAATTTTGAGACCTAAAAAACTTGATAAATTTTAGCCTCGAAAATTAATTGTGAACTATTTATTCATGTTTTTACCGGTCATACTCATTGTATTCGTCCGGGATATATCCCAGATATGACCCGAGCCTATCTCGGATGTATCCCGGATACAGTAAGGAAAAATCTTGTATCCCGGATATATCAGGGCACGTGAAATTCCTATGTTGGTTTTCATTTGCCGATTTGGCTCAGATCTACTACGTGGATAGCTGTTACTTAGAATACTTATGAAGTAATACTTGCAAAAACGACATTTTATTAGAGACGTTTCAAATAAGTCGCTATAGTATCAGAGTATCGAATAGATACAAATAGTCTGAAGAGAGCTGGGGGATATTTCTATGTGTTCTGTTAAGGTTGTGTACACTCACCAGTCATTTGAAAATAGAGACTATGCGCAATTTATGCGACACCAAGTCCACTTCGTCTCAAAAGTACAACATATTAATACAATAGCGTCAAATTCCATACTCTAACAGTTGATACGTTGACAAATGTTTGATTTCCGAGTAAGTTCAGTCTGCATATAGCGTCCGGAACTCAAAAAACTAATCATTTCGGAAAGCGAATTATTATCGTGTGTGTGAGGCGGAGCCTGACCTCATTATATAAGGACGACACATCGACGATAAAGGCTGATAGTGGCGCGTTAGCAACCGCGCATGTTTCGCTATGTTTATGAAGCGTTTTTAATATATAATGTTTTGCAAGGTTTTCGTCGTAAGATATGAGTAAGAAATACTCATCAATGTTTTGAACCCTTTTGAGTCCTTTTCTGTTATATCTTCGATCCCGCCTTTCGAATAAACTATTGGGATCACACACTGTTATATATGAAATACAAAGTAAATCCGCTACACCATAGACCATACCATCGGGTGACTAAACCAGTCGCGATATGGAGGTATTTCCGGGTATCTCAGTAGGTTAGATTAGTCTGATCCGCTTAGGTAGAGCTCTGAATTTCGTCTCAGTAAGTTTTTCTTTTTTTTTTAAAAAACCGCGTCCACTATCCCTTCATTCTATTCCTATTCTTCTATCGAACAACAACGTGCAGATGCAACGAGGACAATGGCCATGTCTTCATTCGAAGCACAGAATCAGGATAGTTTGTCGTATAATTTTTTCGCATTATTTTTTGTTGAGCTCTAGCATGATGCGTAACATGTGAAAGTTGGATTTTTGTTAGTAAGTTTTCTCCAAAATGAGAAGTGAGAATGGTTCAAAGTGAATTGTTTAAGACGGAGGAATGGTTCGGCATTACTCAGGCAATCTCAATTTTTAGTTTAATAGACAACATTTCCATTATAATTTGCAGCTCATAGCACAAAACTTGCATTTTTGTAATAATCGTAGTCTTGATTTTCGAGAACGATAAGCGCAACGTAATCTTTATTGTTTAGGCTAGTAAGCGCAACGTTATCAACTAGGTCAAGTAAGCTGTCTAAGGTATACCAATGATACTTTCGAATCATACAAGACAATGTCGTAGTTTGATAAGGATATATTTGTTTTCGTTAGTGTAACGTTCTATCAACTATTTAGAATAATAATTCTATAAGTTAAACTGATATAATTTCTGAGTATAAATGCCACAAACCACTCCGTCAAAAATATGCTAGCTGTACATACTGTATGAAAATGAGTGCACTCCGGGGTTATCACATTGAATTTATATTGTTTGACTAGAGTTAATTATCAAGTTGAAAAGGCAAAAGCCAGAGTTGAATTGAAAGTGGTTATTGTCAATATTGAAATAGACTCAAGTCTTTGATTAGTTAGACAAGTCAAAATACTGTCAATCGAGAAAGATTTTAGTTTTTTTCCAGACGCTCGAAAACCAAACAGTACTGAGAAGTTGCACTACTAATGTAGCAGACTGATTCTAAATTCTAAGACAGTACCGTAGGCTAATGAAAAAAGTGTAAAATTGGCGCATTGAAATGTTCTCCAAAGTAAGTGGCATGAGAAGTTTTTTGCAATGAATAATCCTAGAACCACTAATTTCGTTACTGCATCGCTTTCACAATAGATTCTTCGACGGCAAGATTATAGGATAAGTTGGTGTTGGCTCTCACTATCATATATATACGTGATTCTACGTGGTCGACCATCTTTAACCTATAATTTCCTGTGAGAGTTCTAGTCAGAATGAGTTGTCAGTAGAAATTTCGATTGGTTGGTCTGTTTACAGCCTTCATTCCATCAGCTGATCACTGTTTGGTTATGAAAAAGTTGCTGAGAAAATGAAAAGACCGTAGTAGTTCCTAGTAACTTGAGCCCATGCTTTGCAAAGAGAAAAGTAGGGACAGTCCCCATAAAGTTTGCATCTAAAGGTTGTTAAACTTTTGTGGAATTTTTTGAGAATTAATGTTTGGTTATTAAATTTGTTTTATATGTTTTTGATGTCTAGACCAGGTACGTTTGAATGGTTGCAGCAGCGCATGAACACTTCATTTACAGTACTTATTATTCGCTTATGCAGCTTCTATAATAGTCCGCTTTTTGACGTAGTTCATAGCTCTGAGTGCAACTGTTTAGTATTTAGTTCACGTTTTGACTTTTCAGAGAAGTTTCATGTTTACCTAATCAAAACAATGCTATGGTCTAGAGAACTTTGGTTTTATATAGGTAAGTTTTTCGCGTTCAAGGAAGTTTGAAAAAAGCGATTTTTTTTGGGAAGAAAATTTGAATATAAAAAGAAAGAAATAATCCTGAAAAAAAAAATAGAAATATAAACTCAAAATGGAAAAAAAAGTTCTAGTTTTTGTATCAATTGTATCATTGTTTTGTTTATTATGTTAATTTTGTCTGTTTCAGTTAATTTTAGTGTCCGAGGCGTTCCACTCAGGAGAGGGGGAGATATCGTGTGTGTGAGGCGGAGCCTGACCTCACTATATAAGGACGACACATCGACGATAAGGCTGATAGTGGCGCGTTAGCAACCGCGCATGTTTCGCTATGTTTATGAAGCGTTTTTAATATATAATGTTTTGCAAGGTTTTCGTCGTAAGATATGAGTAAGAAATACTCATCAATGTTTTGAACCCTTTTGAGTCCTTTTCTGTTATATCTTCGATCCCGCCTTTCGAATAAACTATTGGGATCACACACTGTTATATATGAAATACAAAGTAAATCCGCTACACCATAGACCATACCATCGGGTGACTAAACCAGTCGCGATATGGAGGTCACGCGATATGGAAGTCGCGATATTATCCGCGAATGCTGGCGAACGAGAAGTCGCCGAATTCACGCGGCAATTCACGGCAAAAATCCGCGAAACGCGGCAACTATTTGTTGCCGCAATTCGCGCACCGAGTCCTGTGCGGGAGAACCTATTCACCTGCCCTCACATTTCGAAATAGTGCGCAAAGTAAGCCGGTAAGCGACGCTTAGTAATACGAACTCTCACCTATGACAGCGCCTACTGTCGCGACTGCGGTGACGGAAATGTGCATCATCTCCTGAAAAAATACCCGTGTTTATCACAAATGTCTGCTTTCATTTTGAGAAAAATGATCATTGATTGCCCGGGAGGCACAGCTGATAATAATACTCAGCGCTTAACCGTTTCCGCCAATTCGGGGGCCGCAAGTATAAAAGTATCCTTATTTCAAAATTCTCGTGTCAGGACTATTGAAATACATCATTCTTACGCGATCTGTCACAGTGCTATTCGGCTAACGAATACTAGTTCACAGATGAGAAGTTTGTTTCACATAATTTTTCGGTAGTGTTTTATGTAGATTTTAAGATTTTCTTCTTGTATTATGGCGAAAGAGATTGTTGAGATTGAGAATATACTGTGACATCAATAGAAATCATTTAAATGATGATAATTATAATCTAGGAGTAATTGAACTATAAGTATACATGTTCACTTGTTGGAATAAGTGCGCACTCAGGCGCATTGTATCTACTTTGTCGACGGGGTTATTACACGTAGTATGTGATGTTATCGGTTCGGCTGAGTACAGGATCCTTCTGTATGGTAGTGTCGATACTTATCTCAGGAAACGCATAATATCCATATATGTTGTAGAACACCCGGCAGCGGCAATACATTATCTTTTTAAGAATATGCTCTGATGTTTCAGTTTTCGAGATAATTGTCGATTTGATAACGAGTTTCGACAACTAGTTCACAGATGAAAAATTAGTTTCACCTAATTTTTCGGTAGTGATTTTAAGATTTTTCTTCTTGTATTATGGCGAAAGAGATTGTTGAGATTAAGAATATACTGTGACTTCAATAGCAATAGTTTTAATAATGAAGCTAGAGAGTAGTCACCTTCAGACAGGGTTACAAGTGTAGTGTGAGGATCCCTAGAAGGAATGACGTGGTTCATTGATTGAAAATTATTTTGCTGTTTTCAGACTCCGAAAGTTTGAATCCTGGTTTATGGGGCTGGACCGCAATACCCCTAAATTTTTGAACTGGAGTAGAATATCATCGACACACTCAGAACACTATTGTTTCATTGTTTTCCGTAAAGATTAACGCTGTGTTTGTGTTATGTTTCGACTTTCATATAAAATACCTAATGATAATCGGGATTTACGGCAATCAACCCAACATTGACAAAAATGAAGTCTAATCTTTCATTTATGTGTACTAAAAGGCATGATCTCAGTGAATAAGACGAGTTCGTAACACGTGTAAATGTGAGTTGATATATATGCATGACATACACCAAGAAATACTGACAAGACTCAACATTTCTGTGAAAAAAAATTGTCTCGCGAAGACTATGTCAATAGTTTTAGGTGTTTAAGGAATCTGTTGTGAAAAAACTAGTCGCATTCACTTGAGAGTAACACGCTTCAAACTTTGATTGAAAATAATGGTAAAAACATAAATACGATTTAAGTTAAGGTAAGCCCTTCCCAAAAAGAAAATGATGGAGAGACCATTTGGGTTCTTCTTCTCAGTCCAACTTCGGATTCCCAGCCAAATCCAGGCGTTTCTGTAAATGAGAAATGTTCAAAGGTATCAGAAAAATCTTCACCTTTCGAATCTCGAACAAATCATGAAACAAGCAATGATACTAAGTGATGTTCCAGTGTACGTATTTGTATATTGTTTTTCAAAATTGTATATAATTCTCACCAATGCCTACATAATACTCCAGTATCAGTATATGAGAAATGTTTTTCACCTCAGTCAGATGTTTTATCTCCTGCTCTTTGGTGTTGACTTTCTGCTCGTCCGCCTTCGCTAGTTTCGTCATAACCGACTCTAGACGCTCGACAGAGGTACCCAATGCACCTTCCAATGCGTCCACACGGTTGTTCACTCTGTAGAACAAACCAAATGGTCGTTTGCTCGTAAAGTTCCGAACTCATTCGTTTGTAACCACCTGAATGCTTCTAAACCAGCTTCCTCGTACTTTTCCTGAATCTGTCATTGGCTTTCGAGATATGTTGGCTACCATGTGGGTAACAAAGTTAGCACGCTTCCGACACGAGAAAGTTGTTAAAAGTTCGCCAAAACTTGTAGGTTTTCGTTTTTGGGGGTGTGCGGGCGCTCAACACGAAAAGAATATATCTTCGTTGCTGTGCAAAGTTCAGAATTTACTGAACTTATACACCGAAATCTCGAAATGCATTTTGCACAGTATAAAAATGGACTAGACGACATCTCAGAGCAAACGATACAAAAGACTGACAACGTGTAGAGTGCATGGTCGTCTTTTATTTCCTTCTTTCTCTCGAGCAGAGAATCCATCTCGTTTCCAATATCTCCCATTGTCTGTAATCAACTTTTGTTGGAGAAAAAAGAGATTTAAGAAATACGCACAACCTTGTACCTTAAAAGGTTCATTTAGTTGCTGTGCATAGAACGCCAACTCCAACACGTTCAGCTCCCATTGTAAAGAAAAACAACGTGAAATCAAGAAGTGCAACAGAATTTGATATTTCATCAGCAAATATTTGGTTGTTTTTATATAACCCTTCAATTTTTCACAAAACATTAATTGATGTCGTAAAAAGCTCATGACATGATATTGTTCACAAGTACCTTATCGGTTACCACATCTCCCCCTTCAATATCTAGTTTGGTGAATGTTTCCAGTATGTCGCTTTCCTTGTATCCGGCTCTGAAACCACCATATTATCATTTTTACCTGGAATTTGCATCTACAGGAACCACATATAGATGTTCACGTTCATTAGAAACTATTACAAATTACCTGAGTACTATCTGAAAGTGAGGCCGGTTTTGTTGACGACAGTGGGAGACATTTGAAGATGCTCTCTTCTTTCACGAACAACGTTTAGTCCACACACGGTGTTTCTTTTCTGGAATCGGTTTGTGAATAAACTGACCTCATTAGTTCCGCCTTGTAATCATCGTATGTAACCAGTGCGTCTTCCGGTCCCTCCGGGCGATTTCCACGTGCTTTCACGTTCATCAGACGGTTCACTTTCTGAACATTTAACTATTTTATACACCGTACTTGTTACTCCAAGAGACTTATATCACCCATCAACTCGCTTATACAACTAGAATGTATTTTCTGCCTTAAATTGGTCAATTCAGTAGGTCATGGTTCCTTTAGGACTTATGGTGAATATACTGCTAATCCAACCCGTACTTCAGTGTACCCTAGGATATGTATCACTCTTTGAAAAAAATAGATGTGAAGATGAATATACATATTCTGCTTTTAATTCATACATTACGTGACCATTCAACCTACAATCGTAATTGTAACTATAATTGCTGATTGTTTTGGTTACCGAGATTTTGGGAAAAGTATATTCAGGTGAGCAATCGATATTAAGAGTTTCCAGTTCTGGTGGGATACATGAAAACTGACCGCTCGAATCCAATCGAATAGAGTTGCTGTGTCCTTTTTCTTGGCCAGTTCCGCCTTCACTTCCACGTAGGCGTCGTTGATGATGGCTAGGAACATATTCTGAAAGACACGGTTCACATAACCATGATGATAATAAAATATTGTTCCTGGAATAAAACATTGTTCACCACAGTTTTTGCTGACAATGTAAGTGAAACATTCTCAGTGGGCAAAGAAACAAATGAACCACAAACACTCTGTTCAGCAGAAAAACTGTTATAGATTGAATTTTATTCAATTGATCTTAGCGGAAAATGTATTTTTTTCATCTTTTCCTCATCCTGCGTCACTCAATTGCGCACTGTTCGCAAGGCGGTGAGATGAAATAGCAGATAAATAGCGCGATCAGATGCAGGTGGGTAGCCGGAAGCCGAGACACGGCTGAATACCACCTCTGCGTAGCATGTGATATGCGAAGTTGAATTCTTCTTGTAAACGGTCACGACCTACCAGTAGAACGAAGAAAACGAAGAAGACGTATGTGATGAAAAACGCCGGTCCCAGTAGTCCATTCGCTCTTTGTAGTGCGAGGTAGTCGAAATCGCCCAGAATTGTCCGAAGAAGAGCGAATATGGCCCCAAGGAATGTCGAATAATCTTCTATCTAGAAAGTAGGGACAGTTTCCGTAACTCCCTTGCAACCGATGTTCAAGGTCCGTTTTCAACGTCTGTCAACCTTACAGCTGAACCTTGAGTTGAATATCAGTCTCTGTTCGAGTTAATTTCAAACCAAACCTTTTCTATCGAAATAACAACAAAGAGCTTTTCACATTGTTGTTTGTTTATGTAGTCTGTTCGAGTCTATTTGCCCACCCGCGTGGGGGATGCGCCTACGTTTTGCTGTATGCTAGCTTAAAATTATTGTTGAAAAAATATGCAAGTATCATTCTTGCTTCGCCTAACCTGTGTACCAAAGACAAGATATCCAAACTGTGCGTAGGCGAAGAAGAAGACTGAGAACATGACAGCAAAACCTCCAATATCCTTAGACGAACGGGAGAGAGTGGCCGATAGTTGGGACATGGTACGATTCACGGAAATGTACTTGAACACCTAGACAGAAGAAAACACTTTGTATCGCATCAACAAATGAAAAAAATGAGACATGTTCATAAATTCAGTTAGTAGTTTGTTGTTGTGAGTTATTGAACATTTTTCACTCGAGAGACGGCGGGCCACGAAATGATGCGATATTCATCTGTCATGGATCAGCTCTCATTTCAATCCGCAGTGGAACGCCTACACAGTCCTGTGAAAACGCGTGCAACTTAAAATACCGGAGAAGATGCAGGCTTAAATACTGGTATAGATTTAGC